>CM057073.1:42706406-44086585 GCA_029379335.1 Thymus mandschuricus
ACACAGAGGATCCACATGCAATACCAACGGTTGTCGGAAACATCCATGTGATGTAAATGTAACAGTACAAACAACACCAGAGAAACCGAGCGAAATCCACGAATGAGATCAGACTATCTCTCCCCCTTGAAACATCAACTACTAGCAGACAACCACATACCAAATTTACACCGATACTACACTACACACAGAACACTAGAAGCGACACTAAAAGTTAAACCACAATTCGGCGAAGGGCGCCTAACGGAGAACACAAACCTCTAAGTTAAACGAGCCACTGCAGGGTCCAGTCATCTCAGGCCTCGACTCCAGTCTGCAATGGCTGGGGATTCACCTTTCTCGGCCTTCCCCTAGGCTTTCCGGTCTTGGAGATGGTAGGGGGAGCTGAGGGTGGCTTCGGCTTCTTGGGGGCAGGTGGTGCATTTGGATCCTTCCTAGGGCGGCCCCGGGGCCTAGACGGTGCTGGAATGGCACCCGGTGGCACGGGCTCCTTCGGCTTTGGGGGCCGGCCCCTACCACGCTTCAGAGGTGCATCTGGGCCCGGCTTCAGATAGTTGTTCTTGATGAAGAGAAGCTCACCACTGTCTTTCATTCTAGTTAAGTGATTCGACAACAACTCAGCATGGCCGGGAGGCATTTCGCCGTACTTGGATTCCATGAATTTCGATATCGATGACTTGTTAGCACCTTCGGCTTGTTTCAGTGCATCTATTGCCTCCATTATCATCTGGGGAGGAAAGTACAGTTGTGAAAAACTGTAAAGCTAACATTTTTTTGCGTAGTTTAACTCTTTTAGAGGCGCAATTCCCCTCAAAATTAACATACATACTCGATTTTTTAGCACAACAATGAATTTTAGGTTCTTTTACGCTACAATTCTCAAAATCGGATAAAAGAAAAGGAAGCATTCGCTTGTTTTATAAGCAAATTTCTTACAACAATTTCTGCTAGTTGGAGAAAACGTATCTCGAGCCATAACAAGGAAGGAAAAATTAAAAAAATGCATACGAAAATAAGGCCATGAAAAATGAGGGTTTCATACAAACTGAGCAAAAAAGGGTTTCAGAAAAAAAAAAAAAAAAAATTAATAATAAAAAGTGAAGAATTTTGTTATCTTCAACAGAAAAAGAAATTTCTGAAACCTCACGCATCAACAGCAGAAAAAGCAAACGGTTAAGAAGAATTACGCGTTTCAAAGTGCAAAAAATGCGAAATGGAGATGAGAATTGGAAGAATTGAAAATATTTTTCGAGAAAAAAAAATAAAAAATCCATGAATGAGGGCAAATCAAGGAGATGAATTCTGGTAATTAAACCTGGGGATATGGAGGGAGCGAAGGGGATTTGCTGAATTCTTCCATCGCCATTGAAGCTAGCTGTCGAGCTGTGAGGTTAGAGAGAGAAAAACCCCAAAAGAGGGTAAAAGATGAGATGGAGGATAGAGAGAGAGAAAGCCCCACACCCAAGTGAAAATTCGGGATCAGCTCCACATCACTGTACACCACATTTTCCCTTTTCGTTAATTACTTCCTCCGTCCCGTTTCAATCGGCATGCTTATTTCGACAATTAATCCTTTCTATTTTAAGAAACAAACTAATTGAACATCCTGATTAATTTATTTGAACATTAATCCTTGTTTGTTATAATATTATCGTGTATTTGTGTTGGCCTGTCAGTATTAGTAGTACGGTTAATGTATGAGACATTTGTGTCGAAAGATCTCGAATTCGCGTTTTTCTATTAAAAAAAACAAAGATCAATTAAACCCAAATTCCACATTTGCAGAAAGAATCAAAGGGAGAAGCAATCTCAATAATAATGGAGGAAAAAATACATCAAAAATCACCCTAAACTAGACCTAGTAACTTCATAAGCCAAGAAGCAAGCTGCATTGGCGGGAACGCTTCGGGCCATCGCGGGCCCGAACCCCTTATACAGGCCCTTCACCCCTTCGCCCTTCAAGATCTTCTTGAACGCGTCGATGGAGCCCGAGAACTTGGGGTTTTTATAGTCGTCAATCTGAATAACGCTCTTCACAACGTCGGTTGGGTAGACGGAGATCCAGAAGGCGCCTCCGGCTATGCCCCCAGCCAACATTAAGGAGCCTCTTCCTAGAGTTGAAGTGTCCTTTCCATCGGCTAAATATTGCTTCAAAGCCTCGTATACACCAAACATGGCAGCGTTACCTGGGATTTCTCGAGCCATTGTGGGAACCAAGCCTTTGAACAGACCTCTAGCGCCTCCTTCCGATTTGAGGACGTTTCTTGCTACGTCCATGGGGCCACTATACTTGGGAGCAGTAGCTCCTAAGCTCTGAGCTTGTAGTCTGCATTCGACAGAATCAAGAATCAATGTGGGTATCGATTTGTTATGAGTATTATCTTTCTCGTTAAATGGAAATCCCTGCATTCCCGTTGCTACATTCATGAATTCATAGTCATGTTCGTTATAAAATCCATAAAAATTGTTGCATAGAGCCGAATTCAATTCATATATCAAACTATTCAATCAACCTCACTAATAAATCCTCAATCATGTGGTGATTAGTATGTGAAATAAGCCGATTCCTTGTCAAATTCCCAAGATATCACAGGATCGGAGCGAGGAAACAAACAGTTATACTTATTTTTGTTGAGATTGCAAATCTAACCTGCACTTAATCAACTCAGTAGGGCAGGCAAGAACAGCAACAGCAGCACCGGCTCCGGCACCACAAACAATCTGCTGATTCACCGTGAGAGGAGCACCGGGTTCAGACCTCAAGAACGCCTCCAGTTGACCTCGGACTGAGAAGAGAACTGCGTTGAAGGCAGCCACGGTAGCAAGAGGAGCTCCCATACCTTTATACAAACCCTTTGCACCTTCACCAGCTATTGTTTGTTTAACTGCATCGATAGCACCTGCATATTTTGGGAGCTGACCAGGGAGGGGAACCGGTTGACTTTGTAGCTTGACTTTTATGGTGTCAAAAGGGTGTCCGCATATCAATTGTGCCGCCCCTCCAACAGTTCCGGCAGCTAGATCTTTAGCTACTTCACCCATCTACAGAGATCGTAGAACAAGGAAATGAAACTATTGCCACACACACTTGCTAAGCCGAATCCAAATAGTGGCAATTCATCGTTCTTAGATGATTATTTTCGACTAGTTCAACAAGAAGGCTGCAAATGTTGGTGGACTCGGCCACATAGTATAACATATGGCTTAATTAGCTAAAGAACATACAAACAGGGAGCAATACGATCCATCAACCATTCAAATTCACCGACTCTTGATCCTTCTACACATAGTCGCAACAACACCACAACAAGGACATTCTTAATAATCACAGCACTGAAGTTAGACATAATGATTCAAAACCTTCGAAAGCACCATCAGCCGAAACAAGGCAAACGAACAAGGGTTTGTAACTCGGTCACGAAGAAATCGGACTCAAATACCGCTACCAGATTAACCATTAGCATAAGAACTTCAGATTCTATGACACTCATAGAAAATCAAGATTAGGCAAATGTCCCTACATTGGAAGATGAATCAACTGGAACCTTCATACAACAGTTCCAAAAATACATCAATCTAGATGAAGAACTCGTGCGTCAAACTCTAGTCAAACACAAGATGCAAATCATCAAGCAGAATCCAAAACTATCAAAACCAGAGCTCCTAACAAAATCCACAGCTTCAAGCACAAATAATTCCATTTCAACAAACTCAATCAACTCCACGAGATTCAAATTTCTTATCACGCTTGATTCGGAACTCGAAACGGTTAACCGGCAATAGAACAAGATGTAGAATCACTTGAATCGCAAAAACTCAAGTCATTAATCAAAAAACGAAAGGAAAGGGGAGGAAAAAGCACCTTGCTCAGTTCGCCTTCAATCGGAGACGACGAATATACGGAATCTGAGATTTAGAATTACAAAAGAACAGTGTCAGTCATGTCCAAATATAGGTGTATATAATTAATACAGAAATGCAGAAAATATTTGAATATGGGAAAGGATGAATTTGCCATGTTTGCGCAGTAGCTTTAAAGGGAAATGTACTGCGGTAGGTCGGTGGTGGTGGAGAGAGAGAGAGAGAGAGAGAGAGAGAGAGTGGCAAATTGGGAATTTAGAGCTCGATTAATTGCTAATTTAATTTTTTTTAGATTTGACTATTGGAAATTAAAGTATCGATAATTTAATTAATTTGATTATATTTTCTTTTCTTTATTTTAAAGTTAATTATATAATTTAAATGTTAATCATGCTCATTACCATTCGTTTTTCACGAGTTGAAGAAATAATGTATATGTATAAGTAATACTCCTTCCGTCCTACTCATAAAGGGATAACTTTTTCCCGGTACGGGAATTAAGACGAGTGTGATAGTGGTGCATAAACTATAAAGTAGTGTGAATGGGTTTTAGTGTGTTAAAATCTTTCTATTTAAGGTAATATCCCTATATGAATGGGACGGACGAAAATAAAACTTATCCCTTTGTGAATGAGACGGAAGGAGTATAATCTATATTATATTAAAACAAAACGAATCGACAGTTTTTTTTTTCCCAACAAAACCAACAGTTATTGATTTTGCATATTCAACCGTCTTCATCTAATTCTTTCTACACGTTCTCAACTTCTATTTTCTCCGCACGTTCTCACTGCATTCTAGGTAGTTTTAAAACTCCCATATCTTATCGGTCCGAACTTCTCCGTCAACTTCTTCTATATCTCATTCTAGGGATCTAAAGGCATATTATTCCCCTGGTCGAGATCCTATCAAACTGAGATCCTATCAAACTCATCTCTTCTTAGTTCTGAACATCGCACGGTCCATCGTCGCACGGACTCGGACACTTTCTCACGGCGAACTCAATCAGAGAGTCCTCTTCAATGCCAACACTTCCGAAGGATTCAAACCCTCCACGGACGTGTCGATACAAGAGACCTACCTCCCTGAAGGAACGATTGAAGGTTTGATAGTAAGATCGAGCATTGGTCTTCTACGCAGGGCCATCCATGGCCACATTAGGCGAGTTCCAACTTCCAATGGAGCCATCGTGGCAGACCGAAGATTAATTAGAAGAAGAAGATCTCTTACAACGTGCTAGACTGGAGTAGTATTTCAGTTGAGGTGCATGTGAAAGGGATTGGTAACTTGGATATGAGTTCGATGACAATTCTTCGTGAACGGGCTAGGCGCCATTTTGAGGTGAAAGGTAATGTTGCTGCATGGATTGCATGGGTAGTTTATATATGGCAAGATTTATGTATGCAAAGGATTTGTTCGCTGATTTGGAGTTCTCATGGAATAAGGATTTGGTCCTTATTAATTTATTAATGAGAAGATATGCATGAAGATTCTATTTACCCTATTAAGGATATCTTTTGAGATATGCCTTAATTATCTTTAGGGTTTTGCATGAGATGTATATAAGGACGAAGATCTCTTCAGTGCCGCTGCGCGTCTTGATACATTATTGAGAGCTCGTCTTCTTCGTGCGTTCAAGAGTGGTGTTGTTCTTTTCATTCATCAATTGTTGGGGTAGTTAGTTTATTGGTGAGTGATTGTAATACTTTGAACATTTCCCACGTTCAAGGTCGGGTTTAATCTTTTCAATTATGTGAAAAGTGTTTTGGGTAGACTAGTGAGGGTTTACCGTAGATTCATTGGTGAGGAGTAGAGTCGGGTGAGGAGAGAACGATCAGTGTGGCTGTCGTTCACGAGTGTTGTATCCCTTATACTCATCATAGTGAATTGTTTCTTGGAAGCTTCCCCCAGACGTAGGTGTATTTATCACCAAACTGGGTTACCAACCTGTGTTCTCAACTGTGTTACTTTCTGTGTTACGTGTTGAGTTACAGTTACCTACCAAAGTAGGGATTATACAATTTCAATTGGTATCAGAGCAGGTCATCGAGGTGCGGTGTTAGATCCTGGGATATCTGTATAATCCGTTGGTTCATTGGTAGTGCTTGCGATGAGTACTATCAGGGAAGGTGGTTCTACGGTTAGACCACCGTTGTTTGATGGCACGAGTTATGGGTATTGGAAGATCATAATGGCTTCGTTTATCAGATCCATTGACGAGGCTGCATGGACTGCAGTGGAAAATGGTTGGAGTGCTCCAAAAGATGAAGACGGCTCAGAGAAACCTAGAACAAAATGGTCCGAAGAGGAGCTAAAGCTGTCCGGCATGAATCAGAAAGCTATCAACGCTATTCACACGGTGTGAGTGTTGAAGTCTTCGCCATTATCTCCACGTGCAAATCTGCCAAGGAAGCTTGGGATATCTTGGAGATCACTTATGAAGGCAACAAACGGGTGAAGAATCAGAGGCTTCAACAACTTACTTCGCAATTTGAGTCTCTCAGAATGGACGAGAGTGAAAGCATTTCAGAATTTTATGCTAAGTTGCTGAGTCTTTCAAATGAATTCTTCTCATTGGGAGAAAAGCTCACAGAAGCCAAAATTGTGAGGAAAATCCTGAGATCTCTTCCTGAGAGATTTGATTACAAGGTTACAGCTATCGAGGAAGCAAAGGATGTTGATGAGCTATCACCGAATGAACTTATTGGTTCCTTGAGGACATTCGAGATGGGCATGCGAGTGAATCCTAGTGAAAAGAAGAAGTCTGTGGCGTTCAAGGCTTCATCTACAAGCCAATCTGAAGAGGAATTAACTGCCGAAGATATGGCTGAGTGCATTGCGTATATCTCAAAGAGGTTTGGGAGGAAAATTTTCAGGAGAGGAAATGGAGAAGGGAACTCCAGATTTCGTCGGACCGAGAATCAAAACGGTACTCAGAACAGAGGACCGAACACTTCAGAGAAGAAAGAAAATGGAGACAGGGGACCACAGTGCCATGAATGTGATGGTTTTGGTCACATCAAGAGCGAGTGTGCCAATACCTTCAAGTATCAGAAAGTCAGCAAGAAGGCGTTCCAAGCCACACACAGTGATGATGAGGTCACTGATACTGAGTTTGAGGAAGGACAGGATACATCTCATACTGCACATGTTGCTACAAAAAATGGTCCAAGGCTCGTGTCTGTTGTTGATGATCAAGATCCATTCAAAGTTAAAGACGTGGAGGAAGAAGAAGATGATCAGGAGGACTATGATGAGTTGATGGATGCATGTAAGAAGGCACTGATCTTGAATCAGAGTCTTACTGAGCAGGTCAAGGATCTGGAAAGAGAAAGAAATGCTCTAAGATCCAAGGTTGAATCCCTTCAAGAAAAGCTCAGAAACAGTGAAGATGGAAGAAAGGAGACTGATGGAGAACTGAGTCAGATTCAGAAGCTAATAAGGATGATGAATTCCAGTACCGAGAAGCTTGATGAAATTCTCAGGCAAGGAAAGAGAGTTGCAGATAAAGAGGGTCTTGGGTTCAACAGAAGTAACTATCAACAGGTTGAATACCAATATCAACAATGAGCTCAAAGGCAAGACTGGAGAAAGACAGAGAGAAGATTTGAAGGATGGAACCGATCCAATAATCATGTTAAAGCTCAATTCAGTGGAAGATCTGTTAGGCGTGAGGAATGGAGGCCTAAACCAACTGAAGCCGCAGTTAATGTTGAGCAGAAGCCTGGAGAGCAAGAAGCTCCAGATGAGGTACCCAAACAGGAACACCACAAGGTACCTGAACATAATCCTGATTCTGATGTTTTTATTCCTCTTTGCCATTATTGTCGTAGACTTGGTCACATTAGACCAAGGTGTCGGTTCTACCTTGGTGATAAGAGACAAGAGATGATCAAATATCAGAACAGAAGAAATCAAGGCCAGGGGTATAGGGCTTATGTTGTTCATACTAGTAACAGTTCCAGAGTGGGAAATTCTTGGTACATCGACAGTGGGTGTTCTCAGCACATGACGGGTAACATGAACCTTCTTGTCAATGTGCAAAGTTGCTCTAATGAATCTGTTGTGTTTGGTGATGGCGGAAAAGGCAGAATTCGAGGAATAGGTACGCTGAATGTACCTGGCATGCCAGTCCTAGATGGGGTTCTCTATGTTGAAGGCTTGGGGGCAAATCTTGTTAGTATCAGTCAACTGTGTGATGAAGGAATGAGTGTAAGCTTTGGAAAAGATAGCTGTGTCATCAACAAAGGAACAAATAAGTTTCTGGAGGCAAACAGATCTGCTGATAATTGCTACATTTTTACTCCAAAGATTACAAGCTACAGGGTCGCTTCTAAGATGAGTGAAATCTGGCATCAGAAGCTTGGGCATAGTCACTACAGGAATATTCAGAGGCTCATTCAACTGAATGCTATTGAGGGGATTCCTAAGATCAGATTTGGTGATGTTGATTTTTGTGGACCGTGTCAACAAGGGAAACGGACTCAAGAGGTACACAAGAGAGTACTCCGAATCACCACAGCCAAAGTTCTTGACTTAATGCATATGGATTTGATGGGACCTATGCAAGTTGAAAGTTTAGGTGGAAAGAAATACATTCTAGTTTGCATGGATGATTTCTCCAGATACACATGGGTTGAATTCTTAAGAGAAAAATCGGACACTTTCGAGGCGTTCAGAGTTTTGTGCCTAAGATTGAAAGTAGAGAAGGAGAGCAAACTCAAGGCCATCAGAAGTGATCATGGGCGTGAGTTTGAGAATCAAGAGTTCATGGAGTTTTGCCAATCCAAAGGGTTCAGACATGAATTCTCAGCTCCTATCACACCTACACAGAATGGTGTGGTTGAAAGGAAGAACAGGACCTTGCAGAGTACTGCCAGAACTATGATGAAGGCTAAAGAGATTGCCTTTAGACTCTGGGCTGAAGCATTTGAGACGGCTTGTTACATTTGCAATAGATTGTACCTCAGACCACAAACTGAGGTTACCGCATATGAGATTTGGCGAGGAAGGAAGCCAAATGTGAAACATCTTCACATTTTTGGCTCACGCTGCTTTGTGATGAATGACAGAGTGCAAAGGAAGAAACTTGATGACAAGGGTATAGAGGGAATCTTTGTAGGCTACTCCAGAAACAGTCGTGCTTACAGAGTATACCTGAAGAATCAAAGCACTGTTATTGAGTCAATCAATGTTACTTTTGATGATTATGTGGAAGGCGATGTAAATACTGAAGAAGAGATCCTGATCACCAGTGCTGCAGAGAGTTCTCAGAGTCGTAGTAAGAAGAAGGATGTCAAAGTAGAGGAGATGACACTGGAAGGTACTCAAGATAGTACTCCAACTGGTACTTCGGACATTGCCGAAACAAGAGTCCATAAGAATCACTCAGCTTCAGATGTGATTGGGCATATTAATGATGGGATACAGACCAGGAAGAGAGAGATAGACTTCAAAAAGTTGGTTTCTCACATAGCAACGGTGTGTTTTGTCTCAAAAATTGAGCCCAAGAACGTCAATGATGCATTCCAAGATGAAAACTGGATAGCTGCCGCAGGAAGAACTCTTGGAATTTCGGCGCTGCAATGTATGGTATCTCTCTCTTCCCAAAGGTGCTAATGTGATTGGGACGAAGTGGATATTCAAGAATAAGACAGATGAGCAAGGGAACATTACTCGTAACAAGGCTAGACTGGTTGCTCAGGGATACTCTCAGGAGGAAGGCATTGACTACGGGGAGACTTTTGCTCCAGTTACCAGATTGGAATCCGTAATATTTCTAATGGGGATGGCTAGCAGCTTGGATTTCAAGCTATACCAGATGGACGTCAAAAGTGCTTTTCTGAATGGAAACTTAGAAGATGAGGTATATGTCAAGCAACCGAAGGATTTTGAAGACCCCGAGCACCCAGAGTATGTGTACAGATTGAACAAGGCTCTATACGGACTGAAGCAAGCTCCTAGAGCTTGGTACAACACGTTGGCTGAGTTTCTCCTTAAGAAGGGATATGTTCGAGGTAGTGCTGACAAGACATTGTTTGTTAAGCAACAAGAAGGTCACATATTTATTGTTCAAGTATATGTTGATGATCTTGTCTTCAGTTCTAAATCAGAGGCTCTTGTGAATGAATTTGTGAAATTGATGACTTCTGAATTCAAGATGAGTATGTATGGAGAACTGAAGTTCTTTTTGGGGCTTCAAGTCAAGCAATGTGAAGATGGCATCTTTGTGAGTCAGGAGAAGTATGCTGAAAATCTGGTGAAAAAGTTTGGCATGGAGAGTTCTAAGGCGAAGAGGACACCAATGGGTACATCAGTCAAACTGACTCAAGAAGGAGAAGGCAAACCGGTGGAACAAACAGTGTACAGAAGTATGATTGGTAGTCTTCTGTACCTAACAGCCAGTCGACTAGATATTGCTTACAGTGTTGGGGTCTGCTCGCGATTTCAATCAAACCCTAAGGAGAGTCACCACAAGGCTGTGAAGAACATTATAAAGTATGTCAAGGGAAAGTGCAAGATTGGCATATGGTTTGGAAAGGGAAGTTCTCTGAAGCTTACAGGATACAGTGATGCAGATTGGGCTGGAAATCCGAATGATCGGAAGAGTACTACTGGATGATGCTTTTTCTTGGGAGATAATCTAATCTCGTGGCATAGCAAGAAACAGAATTGTGTCTCTCTATCCTCTACGGAAGCTGAATATATAGCAGCTGGGAGTGCATGCACTCAGCTGATCTGGATGACCAAGATGCTGTATGATTATGGGATTGATGAGAAAGAGCATGTCTTGTTCTGTGACAATATTGGAGCTATCAATCTTTCCAAAAATCCAGTCAGCCATTCAAAGGCCAAACACATAGAGATCAGACACCATTTTATCAGAGATCTTGTTGAAAACAAGACTTTATCTCTTCAGCATGTTTCTACTCGAGTGCAAGTGGCGGATATTTTTACCAAACCTTTAGATGGAGAAAGGTTTGAGGCTTATGTTTATTTGATTTCTTCTATTGTTTGATTTCTTGGTGTGTTGGGTTGTGTTATGTTTGGTGTAATTCTTTGAGTACTTATCTGACGTGGAGTTTCTGTCAGTTGAAATAAGGGGCTATTTTTCTGCGCGCCCTTTTGCTGTTACTGTTGCTCTTTGGAATTCGAACCGACGCTTGCTTATAGCAGAGTTTATCTTCTCTGCTTCTCAATTGTGCTAGGGTTCCTTTATTTCCTAAATTCCTCCGCCGGAACTTTTCGTCTCTCTCCGATTATCTCTCGATTCTCCGCCGGATCTCTGTAGTATTCTTGCTGCTTCCATGGTTTCCTTCATGATTTCAGAGGGAATCGATTTGTCTTTGCTGTTCGCAGCAGCCCAGCCGGCACCCAGAACTCCTCTGTTGCCGTGGTACGACGATGGGTTAGTCGAGGAGACTGCTCCACCATCTCCTCTCCGTGATTTCGTTCCTCCATCCCCGCCCAAGGATGCGGTCTCTCAGGAACCTCTCCAGCCTCTATTTGCTGATGAGATCGTTCTCCTCCTTCGACAGAAACCACCCCTAGGGTTTCTGTCTCTGCATCTTCGGTCGAGCCCCCTCAGCGACGAAAGAAGATTAAGCAAGTTTCGCGGAAGAACAAATCGCCTCCGAGAAAGGTCAGATCATCCCCTCCTCCGCCGCCTCCTGGTGGCGTCGCCCGACGGACACGCTCTCAAGTGCGTGTTCCTCTCAGTGCTTCTGGGTCTGCTTCAAATCGGAAGAGAAAGGCTTCTTCTCTCGCGTCTGTTCCTGACAAGAAGAAGTCTATCAAAGGAACGGGCAAGAAGCCTGTGATTGAGTTGGACTCGGAGTCTGATGCCGAGGTTCCTATTCCCAGCGATTCAGATGAAGAAGATGTTGTTCCTCCCTCATCTTCGAAAGGTACAGAAGCTCTGCCTCTGCCTGCTGGGTATAAGTTTATGCCTATTTTCCGTGATGCTTTCTATGCAAAGTTTTGGGATATCAACTCTGAGAAGTTGATTATAGTGGATAAGCCTGCCAGGGAGTTTGATTTGCGTAGGGCAGGGGTGTTTGACTGCATCTTTGAGGCCAAATTGTTAACTACTTTGGCAGTGGAATTCTGTTGGGTGAAAGATGTGATCATGGAGTTCTACTCCAATTTGAGTCTGTCGATGTTCGATATTTCATCCCCTGATTATCATCGAGGTTTTGTTAGGGGGAAGTTTTTCAATCTGTCCCCCCCTTTGATTGATGCATTCGTATGTGGCGAAGTTGTGAGAGAAAGCCTTGAGCCCATTGATGCAAATTTGATTGCCACCACTCTGCTGGATGACAAAGATGCTAAGTGGCCAGTGAAGGCTAAAAGGCTTAGAGCCTCGGCTCTTGCTCCCAAGTACAAGGCCCTGTACTACATTGCCAACAGGAATTGGGTGCCTACGACCCACAAGACTTATGTGAATCTCTCCTTGGCAACTCTGTTGCATAAGGTTGAGCAAGGACTTCCAGTTTCCTTTGGAAGGTTGGTGTTTGATGCTCTCGCAGAGCATGCTGAGAAGGTGGTCTCTGCAAATAAAGCAATTTGCTTCCCTCGGTTCTTGTATGCCTACATTTGCAAATTTGTGGATTTTGAAATCCCTGAAGGTGCTAAGGCTCCAGCTGCTCCTTACATGAGGTTCACTAAGGCTCAGACTGGTGTAGAGGCTGAGTCTCCTCCTTTCAGCACGAAGGCAGAGAAGGCATCATCTTCCTCGATGCCTCATGAGGAAAATATAGAGGATATTCAGCTGCCTTTTGGTCCTGCTCCTCCTCATTATGAACCAGTGATCTCCAAGCTCATGTTCCAAGCTATATCCTTGGAATATGAATCCACTTGTGAGCAGATTCGACTGCTGCTTAAGAAGAAGAAGGAGATTGAGGATCTGCTTATCTTGGCTGGTGGTACACCGCAAGGGGGAGCTGCTGCTGCTGCTGCTCCTGATGTTGATGTTGCGGTTGGTGCAGAAGAAGAAGAGGCTGTTGATGAAGAGATTGAAGCAGAACAGCCTTAGCTTGGCATTTCATGTCTGCACTCAAGGGGGAGTATAGGTTGGTTTTTTTTTTTTTTTTTTTTTTTTTTTTTTTTTTTTTTTTTTTTTTTTTTTTTTTTATGGTTTTTTGTTTGTCTTGCTGCTCTGATGATTGCTCTGATGATTCGATATGGTTGTTATTATACTATTCTGGTGGTGAAACAATTTGGATCTCGTTATTGCTGATGGAGTGGATATTCAGTTTTTGGTATGTAATAATAAATAGGCATTTGCTACTGATGCTTGGATTTCTCGTGAAGCATTTTTGATCAGCTAGTTTTTTGTGTTTTGGTTGGATCTCTGTGGTGTTCTAAGTGGTGATATGGAGTGAGTATATATTGCTCTCTATGTGTGAGTATTCTAGTTCGGGTGAGCTCGGCTAGTACTACATATTAGGGAGTGCCTGAAGCAAGGGGGAGTCTTTCTGCACTATGCATTCGAGTATGGTTATGTGGGTGCGCTCCTTGCCTACTTGATTTTGCATTGGGTGCTTTGTATCTTGGAGGAGTTGTGTGAATTGTGTGTGTGCGTGTGATTGCATACATAAAATGCCAAGGGGGAGATTGTTGCTGCATGGATTGCATGGGTAGTTTATATATGGCAAGATTTATGTATGCAAAGGATTTGTTCACTGATTTGGAGTTCTCATGGAATAAGGATTTGGTCCTTATTAATTTATTAATGAGAAGATATGCATGAAGATTCTATTTACCCTATTAAGGATATCTTTTGAGATATGCCTTAATTATCTTTAGGGTTTTGCATGAGATGTATATAAGGACGAAGATCTCTTCAGTGAAGCTGCGCGTCTTGATACATTATTGAGAGCTCGTCTTCTTCGTGCGTTCGAGAGTGGTGTTGTTCTTTTCATTCATCAATTGTTGGGGTAGTTAGTTTATTGGTGAGTGATTGTAATACTTTGAACATTCCCACGTTCAAGGTCGGGTTTAATCTTTTCAATTATGTGAAAAGTGTTTTGGGTAGACTAGTGAGGGTTTACCGTAGATTCATTGGTGAGGAGTAGAGTCGGGTGAGGAGAGAACGATCAGTGTGGCTGTCGTTCACGAGTCTTGTATCCCTTATACTCATCATAGTGAATTGTTTCTTGGAATAGCTTCCCCCAGACGTAGGTGTGTTTATCACCGAACTGGGTTACCAACATGTGTTCTCAACTGTGTTACTTTCTGTGTTACGTGTTGAGTTACAGTTACCTACCAAAGTAGGGATTATACAATTTCAGGTAATATGTTGTCCACGTGATTTTTCATGATGTGTGGCTTAGGAGAATTAATGTACAACTACACGATGCCCATCAATGCAAAATTCGAGTGAAATGCATATCGCGTTTGTACATATATATATTGATGTATTTTTTTAGTAACTCAAACGGTGATACGTGAAAATTATGTGGCAGCGACGTGCACAATTCCTACTCATAATCCAAGTTCGTTGTTCTTGGAGACTATGGCACAAGTTTGATGTCGGCATGCATGTTTGCTTTCTCTATTACTCCCCAATCATGTTTGATAATGTTCCAATATGAGTAATGTTTAATCACTTTTTTTCCCCTTTTGTTCTCATTCTTTTAGGATATGTGCTTTTGAAGAGTTGGAAAAATTTCCCAAGTAAGTGGAAGATAGAATACAAGAGATGCATGGTGAAAAGAAATAGGAAATTATCACTGGATATTCTCTTTTTACATTCATTCATGTTTCTCCGCATAATGTTCATACCTTGCATAGCAAACCGAGATTATCAAACATGAACGGCATGATGAACTTACTCACGTGGAGGATATTTGAGGGGGAAAAAAAGAGAGCACAAGTTTAGAGGTAATAATTTGAAAACAATGAACGTCCGCAAATGATTCTTGAGGTTCGGGTTCCTTGGAACATCTCAATGCTATATGTATCTCTAAATATCTCATGAATTCTTTCTTTATTGTCATTTCTTATGCTAAACTCATAGTTTATTGTTTGTGTATGTATAGATTCTCACTTTAGTTTAGTTTCTTAATAACCTCACCCACACCTTTCTATGTATTTTGAATCATATTATGACCTATGTTTAATAGGTGCAAGATTGTTCCCATGCCAACTATTACTTGGTAAAATAAAGATAAATATCTAATCTCAATATTATGCTGTACAGTAGTATAAAATTAAATACCTCTATTCTATAAAATTATATTTAATCTTTAATTTGTGAATTTGCGTCGATAATATTGTATTCAATCTTTAATTTTTGAATTCGAGTCGAGTATAATAAATCCGTGCATTGCACGGGGCAACGTACTAGTAGTAATAATAATAAAATATTCAAAGGATAACAAGTTTGTAGTGGGAATATCTAGAGATATATTAATCTATAGGTGCCCAATTTTAGGTCCCAAATTCAAGTAAGTGGAACTGAATCGACATTAACGCTCCCCTACCTATCATGAGCATTTTTAATATGTCCATCGGTTTCGTTGCAATGATAGAGTTTATTTTTATCTAGATGACTAGATAGTTTAGGGTGTAGATATGGACATTAGGCATTATGCCCTACTTTTGCAGGCGTGCCATTTCTCGAAACGACGTCGTTTTAGTAACTAGAAACTGTTCCAAAGCGCTAAACCGGCATACTTTCTTCACCTTTATTTTTACAAAACGATGATACAAAAGGGCAAGATCTGAAGAAGAGTCGTGTAAATTAGTTAACGGTCTCTAAACAATCAACGAATATCGAATCCTAATCAGTTTCAGTAGTATCGTCGCCTTCTTTAGTATCGTCTAGTTGAGAGTTTTGGTTCATCATGAACCTCCAGCTATCACCTTCCTCTATCTCCCACTGTCTCTTCAATTCATAGATGGTGTTTGCCGCGGCTGCTGCTATTGCAGGATTGCTATCTTCAGCCAACCGCTGCAACCACATTTTGCACGTTAGGTCTGAGTAGCTTCGATGTTTTATTCAGAGTAAAGAGTTTACGACTAGAAGCTACCTGCAGAGCTCCCATGCCTGCATTTCCCAGAGTCCACATTGATGGAGCAGTCGATAATGCATTTGCCAGTGCTCTCCTATTCATGCAAAAGACGGAAAAAAGTCTTCGATCATGCACATGTGGAAGATAACAAGAAATACCGACTCTTGCAAAGTTCGTAACCTTGATGCTTAGTTGTAACGGAGTCTAGAGTTTCAGTTTTTTCATGAAAGTTATCCCGTACTACGTTTTAATGGGAATGTCTGTGATCTTAAGAGATGCTCTATTCGAGATTTTTCTGCTTTCTTGAAAGTTTTTCTGCAGGAATTTAGATTGAAGGCACTCGAAGAAATTGATACCTGGTGCTGACATCAGGAGAACTCGAGCACTCTGCCAAGAGGGAGACGCTACTTTTGCCATCCATGGCATCGAGATCTATAAGAGCTGCCACTAGCAACTCCAACTGATCCAAGAAAGGGTACATAGGGGAAAAGAATGAACGAAGATCCGATATCTACTTAGCTATGCTTGCTTTTAAATGAACCAAACCTCTTCGGGGTCAGTATAGTCGATTCCATCAGCTTCAGAAAGTGCGGAAGCCATGCTCTCGTAAGCTTCCTGTACAAGAACGAGACTTTAAATATGGATTTCTAGCTTGTTTGTAATCTATTTTTGTGGAGAAATATGGGTATTTACGAACCTGCACTGCTGCAATACGATCCTTAGATACCTCCCATGGGATAAACTCGAGATTGATCCCATTCTTTTCGAGTGTTACATGCCTTCTGCCCTCACTAGAATCTGCAGGATCTCTTTTCCTGCACAAGATTATATATTTTTCAGTCGGGATGTATTCCTATATCTCGAATAACCAGTAAGATGTACTGAAAACTTACGATCTGTGAGTTTTGCTAACCATCATATCATGAATGTTTTTGAGAAACTGCAACCCCAACAATCAGTAATCAGAATTCCCAAATGATCGATATGGATAGAAACGAAAATAATTATTATCAAGGAAAAGTTTGATTCGTGATAGCGAAGCAAACACAGCGCATTTTCTGATGACAGTACCTCCAAAGCCATGAGAGAATCTTCCATAGCACGTCGTTTGGCAGCAAAATCAGCTCGCTTTAGATCAGCCTGAACAAGATAGAAACAAGACGACGAAACTGTAAAGGAAACCATATTTCAATAGAGAATAAAATATGCGACTCAACTTGACGAAAGGTAAGTTGCAGACAGAATAAAGGCATTGTGTTCGAAGTTTCTATAAGGAAGCTTAAACGCACAATACTGACCTCTAATGCACCATCACTCCAGTGCTTGTCGGCAGCTTTTTTCAATCTCGATTCAGCTATATTTTTCAGAATCTACACCAGCAACCAGAGGAAAAATTGTTCAGAGATTTTCATTCCTTTCTGTTTTAGGAACACTTACAAAATCGGGATTCCTTACCGTGGCAACATGATGAAGCCTTTCAGCTCTTTTCTTTACATTGTGATCAATTTTCTCCGTATCTTCCCTCGCACGTGCTACCAAAACAAAAGCACTCATTCAATTGACGAATCATAACTGAGTTCATCATGCTGTACATCTTCTCCAAACTCAATAAGTTCATTTATGGAGTTCAAAAACTTTGATCCAAGTCTTTTTACCGTTCCAATATATTGCGACTGGAAAAATGCTTACCATCAAGCTTGAGGAACTCTGAACCAAGAAAGGCGACATCTTGTCGTGCACGAGCATCCAACTTCATAATGCCCCTGAAAACTTGAAAACGTTGAAGCTATAGAATCAACCCAAACAGGAAAAGAAAATCTCGTACAGCATTATTTGTCTTTTCTAGGGGAAAAAACTTAAAAGGAACAAGAGAGTGGCGAGTCCTGACTATATGCTAGTGCTGATAAATTGGACAACTGTTATACCGTGAAAGAAGTATAATATCATTTCTAGCCCGTTCATTCATGAATTTTGCGTCATTTGAGACAAATTTGCATGCTTCGGCTAATCCTTGACTAGACAAGATGCTTTTGCCAATCTCTATGGGATGCTCATCTCCACTTTGAGAGCTACGCACACAAAAAGGGAAAAATAATCAAACTTTTATCAAAAACAGCTTGGCTTATCGAAAAAATCCTGATTCATTCAAAATTCTTAAGATTACAGAACAGGACATTCATCCAAGATCGATAACATATCATAAGATAGCTGAGAGAAAACTATATGATCAATTGGTCAGCTGAAATGTACGAGTTGTACTTATGTTTATGCGAACAAGCTCAGTCGAGAGATTGAAACCAACATAGCAGATGGCAATCAAGAACACTACTGAATAAACATAGCAGGTAATTTATCATTCTCATACAAAGAGAATATATACCTGGATATATTTGAAAAGTCCCTGACACGCTCTTTTGTTTCTGTATTGTTCGTTTTCCTTGACTGGCATACCAAAGAAAATCCTCGTGATTCAATATATTTACTAAATTTTTGACCCAAAGGCCAGAATCCCTTTGAACTGAATTTCAGGTTCGACAGCGACAGATGTTCTGTTCCTTGTCTATGATGGTTTGCACCTTGGTTTCCGATATGCTTAGGGTGCTGTGGCGATTGGGCTGGTGAATAAACCCCATTTACTTTAGCCATGTATCTGTGAATGAATTGAGCTCCGGTTGCAGCTTGGTTCAGGAAGAAGGGACGGAGAAATGGTCAATGCAGTTTTTCCCGAGCTAGCATTGCCCAAGAATTTTCGAGGCTGAGAAATAGACAACAACCATTAGGTAAGGTTTTTTATGATATTTCATGCAAACAATCCTCAAAATTCAAAACGATGATCAGTGATGTTTATCAATGTAGTTGAGACTTGTTCGTTCAGTGCTGAAATTAACATTTACTAAAGCCAGAAATTTTGCAGCAGAGCTCCTTCCATCGAAACTAGAAATGCATCAAGCTTACTACCAATTAAAAAATATCCAAAGAACTTAGATGTTCCACGGTTCACAAATTAAACTAAGACACTCAGAAGACCTCTTCCGTTTCCAAAAATGCAACAATCCAAGAAATAACGGTTGCTCAAACTCAAGTTAACGAAAGAAAAAAACGAAAAAAGAGTCTCACTTAGGGAGGCATACATCACTTTCCATTCCATAACATGTTTCCTTTAGAGGGATACATATTTTCGAAAGACTAGGAACCTTAACGGATCGGTGATCAGATTTAGGTTCTCGACGAAGATAGCTAAAGCATCAAGTTGATGACAACCACACCATTACAAGCAAAATCTACAGCTCCATTTCACACAGAAATGAGAAATTCTAACTCCTGACAAGTAAAATTACTACTTTCATTACATGAACACAAAAAACAGTGACCTTGGCCACACCATTAATAAAGAAGACAACCAATTTGCCCCATTTCCCATTGAATGATTCTAAAATAGAATTACAAGAATGAAGCTAAATCCATTAATATGCCCATACCTCTTCACAATTTCACATGCCAATACAGGTAATTGTACCCATTCTTGTACATCAAATTGCATCTAATAACTAAACAGAGAGAGAGAGAGAGAGAGAGAGAGAGAGAGCAAACAATTTTGAATGGGAATTGCTCCACAATTTCCAGAAAAGCTGAAACAGTAGGATGGATTAAACAATAATCCCTAAAAGTGAAGAGGAAACTAAACAGAAACTGCAAAATTTTAGCTAGAGACAGTACAGGAGAGAAATCCCTAATTCAGAAATCCCTAATTTGAGAATTCAACAAACCCCAGGCATGGAAATAAACTAATTAAAAATTGCCAGAAAAAAAAAGAAAGAGATGCAAAGTGGAAGAGGAATATACTCACCGCCTGAGTTGGATCACCATTCACCAATGGGAGTGGAGAGAGAGAGGGGGAGATGCAGCGATAAAATGAGTGAGAAAACAGTAGCTAGAGAGAGAGAGAGAGATTCTTGAGAAGATTGATATGAAATGAGAGCCACAAACGCAGCATGTGGCCCCTCAATTGCCAACGCTAGACAACAAAGAATGTACAAGAATGAAGCAGCCGTCGCCTTCCCCATGCTCCCTTAATCGCACCTTAATTCTTGCTTAAACCATTGCATCAAAGCTCAAAACTTTACAGTAATAAGAAAATTACAGTGATGCATTCATATGCATAAATTGCAGTTCTTTCAGTTTTCTGGAGAAGACAATGTTTCATGCAAATTAATTTTCATAGTAGCTTTTTTGTTCTTTAATTACTACTACTATTATTTCCTCATCTAGCATAAGTTTTAAATGGCAAAAATTAACTAAAACTCGTTCACACTACTTGATACCCATTGTCACTTTCGTCTTAGTTCCTATAACGAGAAAAAGTTAATGTCGTTTGAATGGGACAGAGGGAGTACGAAATTATCGGATTTTTCGAGCATCTATTGATTATGACCCTATATTTGCTAAGTAATATTAATGGATCAAAGTCCAAACAAAATTATTATGGGCTGAGAATTTGCAGGGTTTGGATAAGTTGTGACATGTTTTATTTATTTATTACGATCTTTTATATTGGCCAATGATTTGATATATTATTAGCTAGACATCTTTTCTTTTCTTTTTTTCTTTTAATGGATATAACAAGGTCATTTTCAAAATGTTCGATTTTTTGCATAGCACAAGATCAAGATTTTTGTACTTGAAATTTCACATTAACTAGAGAAATGAGATGGATTAATCCATTCACTCATGCATACCTCCTCGAAAAAGACACGTTTCTTGTATATTGCACATCGATGTACATTAGGATATTATATATTTATATTAACTCAAAAAGGGATTGATCTGTTCAACTTTAATAAACATTGTTGGTGCTGAGAGATTTGAATGATAAGCTGATCATAACGATCGAATTCGGCCAAATAACTAAAATTACGAATTGCAGACAGACATAAATACTGAAAAATAAATTATTTAGATATAAATAGATAATAACAACGAAACAAGCCACAAATTGAGGAAATGGAATGAAGGCAATGTATTTGTTGAGTATAATACAAGAATGGTGAAATGCATATTCAACAAAAAATTGAAAAGAGTGATGAAATAGTATATGGTTGTATGAGGTGGGAGAAATAAGAAGCAATGAATAATGATGAAGTGTCGTACGTATCCTAACTAAAATTAACGGCCATGTTACTCACATGTGCCCCCACTTCGACACTCGCACTTTTCTTAATCCTGTATACTATTTATTTCGTCTCGTTCTTTTTAAATCCTATTAATTAAGTGGTTATGAAAAGTAAGGTCTGTGGTTTTCTATACTTTGAAGTAGGCATTTTGATGACTTGGATTCGTAAAATTGGCATATCTGCTTATTCGATCGTATTCGATTGCAAGTCTCGTGAACATGAGTACATGACAGATCTGTCGAAATAAGAAAGGATCATCCAAAATGGATCCAAAACCCTGACACTTCTAGTTGTGAGACTCATATTATAACATTTAAATAATAGTAATCAATCACCTAATTACAGGCTTAGCATGTTCTTCAATTAATGGTTATGCATCTCCGTTGGGAAATACCTATTTAAAAAATAAACCATGAGAAATAAAAAAAATATATTTAAAAAAAAAGGTAGGTTATGGTTATGGTTATAATTATAGTTATGCATCTCCATTGGGAAAAGCGCCCAATACCTAATTACAAAATTAGCAACAAATTAATTAAGCACCGTACTTATCAACTAATTAATGCTTCCCTCCACATTTAACGGTCAAGTTACCGCATGTGCCCACTACGCGCCTACTTTCATCTCCGTCTATTCACATTGTCGATTCGTCGTTCTATTTTCTTTCTATCGAAAAAGAGAATTTTATTAATTAATTACGATATAAGGTGTATCGGTGCGCTACACTTCTATTTTACATCTCAAATATTAGCCAACGTATTTATTGTTCAGCCTGAAAAAACTATAAAAAGGTTTCACATTTCCTTTCACAACACACGATTCACATCTCTTTTTCTCTATTATTATTTGAAGGGACATTTACCATAGTTAGTGAAAAATAAATATAAAATCCATATAGTAGGCTAAAAGTCCAAAAAGCATGCATACAAATCTCTACTAGTGGACTTTTTGTATAATGTCCTTTCGAAATGGTTAATCAAACAAGATTTTGAAGAAGAAAATATCGGTTTACTATAGTAGATTGATAAAATAAAACGTTACTCTAATTACGGTACACATACTTAATATGTTCATGATTGACGTGATAGTATTATATGAATAATTTTTTCGTTTAAAATCTAGTTGGTCTAGTCTTTTCGATAGGATTGGATTTAATTAAGATATACTCCGTATACAATTAATAATAATTTCCCCTAATTATATCACTGTGACGTTATCCGTAAACACATTAAAAACAAAATACACTCTAAATTTCAAAGATATTAAAATCAAGCATATATAATTTACTTCTACATATTCTTTTAAATTTTATTATCACCCTCCATCACATCCAGTTTGACGAGTTTTTATATGTAAAGTATAAAATAATAAAACATGTCAAATTGGACGGAACGGGAGTAGGAAACAAAAGAAAGAAAAAAAGGTAACAAGTAACATGGGCACAAAAAGGGGGTTAACATAACAATAAGATTTTGACCAAATTAATTACTACAACAATGATAATGATAGCAAACAAAATCAAGAGCACAACAAACACGGCGTCGTTTACGGATCGACATTTCATGGTGTCTCTTTATTTTTTGCATATGATTTTTTCCTAAATCTACGCCTCCAACATCTACTTATTTATTTTCTTTAATCATCATCATCAAATTAACATTAATTTCCCCTATAAATATCCCACTTCTCCCACATTAATCACTCACCTCCTTCTCTCTCTCTCTAAACATACACACATAATACATTTTCTTGATTTTAGAGTGAGAAAGCAAAGATGGGGGCAAGGTCATCATCATACAGCAGCACCACCATTCTTCTTCTTGTTTTCTCAATCCTTTTCTTGATTACTCTCTCCAGTGTGGCTGAGGTAAGTAATGTGTACTCTTACTAGTACTTCATATACTTTGTATAGTTGCATCATCGGAAAATGTGCTTGTAGACGACCCGTTAAAAGAATTATTCTTTGATCTTCTATATCTCCGAATAGAAAAATGCCCTTAATTTACGTTGACCTTCGGTCAACGTAACACTGGGCATCGAGTGTAGCGGTCCAAATATACCATTTTTCTTATGCATTATCTTTGAATTTCATGTTCTAACTGATGTTTCTCTCGTCTTAAAACAGGGGTACAACAATCTCAAACCTTCAGGTACATAAATCCGATTTTTTTCACTTAAATTTAAAAGTTCATTTCAATTTATGTATCCGGTCCGTGCTAAGGGCGCGTTTGGATCTAAACGAATACTAAAATCCGAGAAACCGATGCAGAATGCAAGCCCCGATGCACGTACCGGTGCTCCGCGACGTCGCACAAGAAGCCGTGCATGTTGTACTGCCAGAAGTGCTGCGCCAAGTGCCGTTGCGTTCCGAAGGGAGTTTACGGCAACAAGCAAACATGCCCTTGCTACAACAACTGGAAGACTCAAGAGGGCAAGCCTAAGTGCCCTTAATTAATCATGATTATGCACTAATCATTCCCTTAATTTGACCCTATTTTTATCTTTCAATAATTCCAACTCTGTTATTTTTTTTATGATTGTTAGAGTTGGAAATATGATGTAATGCTGAGGGATTGCTATTTATCGTCGTAGATTAGTGTCCCCGTCTTATGTTCGTTCGGTTCTGTATTTTACTTTTTTAAAATGTACTGTATTTCAGAGCGATTCGACTCGGGAGGTGTCGTAGGACTCGGTCTCGTGAATTTTCGATCATGAGATCGTTACTCCACCGATTATTATTGTTCGTTGTGTTATAGTGAAATGTATTGGTGTTTTATTATATACTATATGTGTGTTGGATCCATGCAATTTTTTAATTTAATTTTGGTTGGTTAGAGAGTTTAATTGCACGTTAATTATGTCACTAATAGTCCAACATGAGATTAGTCTCCCACGTGAGTGGAAATGCTACTGTTTTTTTCAGCTAAAAGAACTTGTAAATAATACTACTACCTTACACCCTCCTCCGTCTCAGATCAATTGTCTTGTTTTTCTAATTGAGTCATCCTACATCAATTATCATGTTTCTTAAATTGAAAAGAATTAACCCTTAATTACTTTTCAACACTGACCCCTTACTTTTACTTTTAACTTTGTGCCTACAATCCCGTATCGTAAGGACTCAGATTACTTTTCACTTTTAACACTACTCCTAAAATCTCGTATCAAAAGGAATTGAGACAACTTATCTTAGACGGAGGGAGTAATGCATTATTTCAGTTAAAAGAACTTGAAGAATAGTGCAGATTATGTTTACTTAATTAAGAAGTGATTATCTATACAATTATTCTTCAAGTATTAATTATTTATATACATGCCTTTTTTTCTTTCTTTTTTTCTTGAATATAGTCTTTTATTTATACAACATGGATTTGGGCCCAATTAGCGAAAGTTTTTTTTTTTTTTTAATTTTAAATACTATATTTTTTTAGATTTATTAATATAACAGAAATATGAACTTAATTGGGCCTTTGAGTTTGAATGGATCAATATATGAGGCCCAAAATCCGAGGCCCAAAATCATACGAGCCCATTAATTAAAACCACAATAAGATGCAATCCGAAACTAAAATAATAAAAAATATATTTAAATTCGTAGGATATTTAAATTTGAAATTATGTGAAAAATACAAAATAGTATACGAATATACTAAATAATCAAAACAAGGAACGAATTTCATAAAAATAAGTACCCTATTAGACCATACCAATTTTAATCACGCAAGAAACATAATTATTTTTAAAAAAAAACGACTACTCGAAATATCCAACAATAATTCAACTCAGACATATTGGGATAAGTAATATAAATCAATAAATTTATTCCCTCAATACAAGTTCGACTTTTTAGATGAGACGTAATTCTATCGATATTGTTAAAAAAATACAGAAATTAGTCGACGTTAATTAGAACAAATAATGAATGAAAAGATGTGTTGGCAGTTAGGTACTGGAAAAATATTTAAGTCGGTCCAATTTTAGATTGTGTGTCCTCAAATTCATACACTTGAATATAATCAAAGCCACGCCCAAAATTTAATTTTATTGCTACGCGTGAGCCCACTAGCCTAAGAATTAGATAAAAATCTTTGGTCGACATAAATGTTAAAATTAAAAAAAAAAAAAAAAAAAAAGTGATATTACTACAATTCTTTGTTTATTTTGTGGAAGAAATGTTTGGACAATTATAGTAAAGAAAAAATAAATATATTCAAATTAACAATTAGTAGTATTTCCCTAGGAGTCACACTATTAGAATGGAGCCATTTTGCTATAGTAAAATCTAGGGCCAATTTTTTTTTTTTTTTTAAATTACTCCAAGCGTGTAAGAAAGCATCACGGGTTGGATTCTTCAATCTCGTAAATAATACGGTTTCGTTCCATTCAAAACGTCCAATTTTTGATCTGTCAAATTCAAAGTACTCATGTTTTCCCATTTTTGAATAACTGGGTTCCTTCCATTATCGATAGTTTGCACCTCGACTTTAATTGTCGTGTCGGAAAAAAGTGAACGCTCTGAACGTGACGAACGGGATATCGAAAAGAAAAATAACTTCCGTTGAGACATCACTATCTACCCTGGTGGAGTAACAGAAGATGTTATAAGATTGAAGTGGAAAGAATGAAGGACCCCCTTCATGTCTATAATTCACATGTGGGTGAGACCTATTTCATCTAGTTTTGTGGAATCAAGAAAATGTCATCAAATTGTGGGCACAACATTTTCCAAATATAAAATACTTATGTTCCGTCTCACACTCTCACTACACTTGGCTTGTTTCATTTCAGTGCGAGATTTTATGCGCAATGTTAAAAGTGAAAAGTAAGAGGTATATATTAAAAAGTAAGGGATAATTGTTCTTCATTTTAGGAAATAAGTAAATTGAAGTGAAACGTCCCGATTAGAAGAGAAAGCCAAATAAAACGGGACAAAGAGAGTATTTATTAGAGAAATTGATTTATGAGTTGGGTGTGGGGTACAGAGTCCTTGCCTGGACAGCAGTACACATGCAATTTTGTGTCCCAATTTTGGTGGGGTCCCCTCAAAATTGTTGAAGCAAGAAATGGGAACAACCTCTATTTTCAGGAAAAATTTGATGTTTTGAGAAACAATGGCATATTGTTTTAGGACATAACATGATAATGCACATGGCTTGAGCATGTCTTTATTGTCCTACCATTACCACCATAAAGACATGTCCTCTCTCCCTCTCCTCTCTCTCTCTCTCTCTCTCTAGTGTCATTTCTTCCCTTTGAGAATGGAGATGGAGGTTTATCTCCTTTTCTGCCTCCCACTATTCCAAAATTTCAACTACTCATTCACCTATGCTTAGAATTTTGTATACTCTCCTCGTCTGCGAAAAGTGTGATACGTTTTATATTAGGGTCGAGTCATTTCACCCCTTTAAATGGTCTTTATAAGAGGGGAGGGTTATCCAACTTATATATAGAGTTCGAGACCTTTCTCAAGTCAACGTGGGACAAATAAGTAGCTTTAATTGTTCGTTAGATAATCGACCTACAATCATTAACCTTGATCATTTTCCAACCCTGAACCACTAATTAACCGTAAGCCACCAAGTAAACTTTAAAAGAGTTCGTGTTCTAAAGATAACGAGCTTATAGAAATTCAAATTAATAAAAGAGTGTCAGCACTTTTCGTAAACGTACGAAGTACTGATTAAAAGGTTGTTTTTACTGTAAAGTCTTCAAAATCCATGAATTCAATAGGACCATCAATATTTGTATGGCTTGTAATATGAGTAGTTGAGTCAAATCTCTAATAAGTGTGTTTTCCATTACAAAAAAATAAAATAAAAGTAAAGTAGAATTAATCTCGATTGGTAACAATGTTTTACCTACCTTTCATTTACCCTAGCTAAAAGTGTGAAAAATGTTGCAATCAAATTAGTAATGTTTCTACTTTCTACATTGATAAGAAGAAAAATCAATGATTAACTGAAGTGGATTAAATTATCGAGTCCTAATCAACACGAATTGGATTGTCACGTCCTAATCACCTCTTAATTAACTTAATCCTCTCTCATAATACGGCTTTTTCCAAGATTTTTTTACTTAATCTCAGGGATAATGTTTGGTGAAAAATTGTGACCACTTACCAAACCCTAATCAAAACATTAGGGATTTTCTTTAATTAATTATGATTTCGACCATTTAAGTTGATGTTAAACTTATCGTTATGTAGAGTAATCAAGATTAATAACCACCAAAAGGAAGTAACAAATGCAGTCCACTCATCAACAATTACTCCTTCCGTTCTATTTATAACAAGTCAACCTTTTCTGAATACGAGAATTAACACCGCCTTATTATAATTTGTATTTTACCAAGTATTTTACCTCGTACATTATACACTAGACAAACAGATGCGTGAAGAAAACACAGAATAATGTGGTTCACCAACTTTGTGTTAGCTATGTTTACAAACAGGAAAAGAGAACAAATTTTATTAGGTTACATATTACAGACCAAATCTCTACAACTATATATACAACGAAAAGAACATAGAAAGATGTGCACTTGACCTAATGACGTCCGTAAAGCCTAACAACTCATACAGATGGGCTCGACGAGACCTCGACCAGCTCTGCATACCTACCCGATTATGGTTTTCAAAGAAATACTGGGGACAATATGACATGTGATAATGAGGGAATATATGGTATGATACACAGCCTACTAGGGCAAACTAGACTAAGTACAAAGGCTAAAAATGGAATAATTAAGATAAATAAACACACATTTTCTATAAGTAAGTAGGAGTAACAACTAAGTACCATCTAAATTAATGCCTCAACCACGCACACTTATTATTCCTCGTACATTTATTATACACCCATGCATCTTATTAAACTAATTAATTACTTTAATCCACACTTAATCTACTCTTTCAAGTAGTTTAAATTAAGAATTAAATAAATTAAAATAATTAGGAAGAGTAGTATCTTTTTATTTAAAGTGAAATATTACACACGTACGGAAACTGAGCTATTTAAGCAGAGGCAATACACAGTAAAATAAATATTTAAAATATTTCATAAGCTTAACTTAACAACAAATGTACCAAACATTTAAAAATAAATTAAAAAAAGGGTTTAAGAGAAAGAGGTTGACTTAAGAAGTGAAAAAAAAAAAAGGTAAAAAGACAGGATTTGGATTAATTTTGGGTCTGTCTCTCTCACTCACTCTCTCTCTCTCTCTCTCTCTCTCTCTCTCTCTCTCACACAACTCAGCGTTTAACCACTTTCCGTGGTGGCCGTCCACCGAGTTCGCCCGGCACCACTCAGTGAGTTCAAAACCCAGTCGACTCAACTCACCACAGCCTGCTGCTGCTATTCCTCCTCCTTGAGCCGCCACGCCGAGGTGGCGATGAGCGGGCGGGTGTGCCAGCCGAGCATGAGGCAGCCGTCGTTCTCGTCGACCTTGTACCCGTCGCCGCCGGAGAAGAGGGCCAGGAGCATGCTGGCCTGCTTGAACGCGTTGGAGCCGAGGTGGACCGGGTCGAACCCGGCGGAGCTCAGCCGCGACCGCCACTGGGCCAGCGTCTCGTGCCGCTCCACCCGCTCGGCGCCGTCGCTGGCCACCACATTGCAAATCTGCCGCCCTAAGTAGACCTCCGTCATCAGCAGGTCCTGGCCGTCCGTCTGAGTCAACTCGGAGCTCTCGAGCGAGTCGAACATGGTGGAGTAGTAATGGAGTGCCTCGTTGAACCGGTCGAGGAAGTTGCTGCCGTTGTGGTTCGCCTCCTGCTCCACCACCGTCACAATCTTCGGGTTCATCGCTTTGATTGAATCTAGAACCTTCTCCACCGCGCCGGGCCGGGCCAGCAGCCGGTGAAGCTCGAAAACGGAGTTCACCGCCACCGTCTCGTCGCCGCCGGCCCGAATGTCAAGCATATTCGCGTCGAGATCGGCCAGCGAATTCGCGACGAATCCTCGGAATTCAAACTCGACGCCGATCGTCTCCGCCAGCTGCGCCAGTTTCCAGCCGACCTGCTGCAGCGCGTCACTGTTGTCGGGCTGCGGCGGCCCGATTCCGGTCAGCCTGAACGCCGGCGGGCCTCCGGGGCGGAGGGCGAGCGCCTGCATCAGCGCCGGCCACTGCATCCCCTGCCGCAAGCTGAAATCGATGACGTGGACTCGGCTGGCGCCGGCGAAGGCCTCGAGAATCGCCTGGTTCGCCGTGAAATGGGCGAATTTCAGGTAGGGGCCGGTCTCGTAGAAGTGCATCTGCAGTATGTCGGAGTAGGACGACTCGAGCGTCTCCGCCGGGTAAATCTTGTAAATCCGCCGCGCCAGCGCCTCCGCGAAGTAGGTGGCGACCTTACGCATGGCGCCGATCTGCGACACCGCGAGTAGCCCCACGTGCTTCACAAGCGCGTCGGCCAGCTTCATATTCTCCTGCTGCACCGCCTCTGCGCACGCCATTAGCGTGTGCACAAGCCGCACCCCTGTCTCCTGCGAGTCCATCAGTACCACCGGCCCCGCCGCCGCCGCCGCCGCCTCCGCCGTTACCGGCGACGATATCTCGGCGAACTCAGATCCAGTCGACGCCGCCTTCATCCGCTTGCTCCCATTCTCCGATTCCTCACCTCCGGCCTCCTTCTCCTTGCTACCGAAAACTGCACCGCCCGGAATCGCTCTCAAATCGTCGTCGTAGGCGAATCTCTCACCCCGCTGCTGAATCCGCCTCTCACCGGAGAAGCTTACAAAGTTTCCGTTGGAAGATTCGCCGGGAATTCCGATTTGGTTGTCGAATCCACACGGCTGAGTGAGCTCCGACAGCATACTCTGTAACCAACCGGAGAGATCCGACGGATTATAATGAACAGTATCGTTACCTAGAACCGAAACCCCATCCTCCGCCGCAGTCCCCATCGTCGCCATCTCCAGCTGCTCGAGCTTCTCCGCCACTTCGGCCATGTCAGAGGACTTCACCTTGTACCCTAACACCGCAAACAGCTCGTCCATCCCGGCGTCCGGCTGCTCCGCCCAGCCCTTACCCTTTCCGGCGGAAGACGGGGAAACGGCCGCCGCCGCCGCCGCCGCCTTCCCACGATCGCGGTCGCGCTTCATCCTGGGATTCAGTGAGTGGATTTGGGGGAAGAAATGGTTTGAACTCAGAGGTGGGCAATTGCTTGAAGAAACATGGATGACTGCAAGTGGGTGAGTTGAAACTCGAAAGTCATGAAATTTTGCAGCCCTTTTAGGATTAATTTAATTGGGGAGGGAAATGAAAGAGGAGAGAGAGAGAGAGAGATATGGAAAAAGGGGGGCTCGTGAAGGGGGCGCGAGCTTCAAGAAGGGAACATGGAAGGGGGAACTCTTTGAGGAGATAAGGAAGACAACTAAACCTAGCCTTAATAATAATGGTGGCCCTTTTTTTTTTTTCTTTTTTTTTTTCATTACATAAATAAATAATTAAATAATTAGTTTATTTCATAGTATTTCGTTTTCCCACTATTATTTCGGAGTACATTTCATTTTCATCTATACTAAATTTTGAATTTCGAATTAAGCTATGATGTTTACTCTAGTAGTAGTCTTTTTTCCCTATTATTTCAAGTTTGATAACAAAAATCATGGATTAAATAATTAATACATCCGACAATTTGTAGGGTTATTATTGATAAATGACGTACGTACTTAAGCTTCATTAATCAATAATTAGTAATCAAATTCTCAAAGAGACTTACGTGGTAATGTGTTATGTTATGAAATTAATTCGTATCCAATTAATTATCTATATAGTCTATATTTAGACTTCCATGTTAAATAAAGTGTATTATCCGTTGATAAAGAGATCTCCGCATTATCATGTAAAAAGGGCCTTATGTTCTACGAATTGGGCCTCTTTTATTGCAATTCGGTGTTACATGTTTTATTGTACGGAAAGTGATCATTATGAGCAATCTTACTTTTAAAACTAGCAATAATATTTTTCAAACGTAATAATCACGTGTTGATATAAATAAAATGTTACACTGAAATACGATAAGTTAGTCCGAATGTGTGTCCACTATCCACAATTGATCAAACATACAAAAAGTGTTTTTTGGAGAAATAGTTTCACTAAAAAACCTACAACAATCTTTTCGGTATTAAAGTGTAAACATAACTCCATTAATTACCTTTAAATATTAAGGTAGGTTATAGCAAACTTTTTAGCCCCTCTAAAATAAGATGATCGCCCTATAGATTCAATATTTTCTTCCGACATATCACAAATAATCGCAATTAAAGTAGTGCACGCACCAAAATTTAGCAAACTACATTTCCAAATATACACGATAATTATTTCATAATCTCTCTTAACTCCTTCGAAACTACGACAAAAATAAATAAATAAATAAAATTAGAATTAGGGCGGACGCCCCAGGAATGACACAGTCAATAAATTTATAATCTACGAATTAAAAATAAAATAAAATTGTGAATTTGCCGTACTCACCTGATAGTTGAGCAATAAGAAAGTCGTGCAATCTTGGATAACTCAATTGTTAAGAATAATTCTCACTAACATAAGTCAAATTTTTCACAATTTTGATATTACTAAAAAAATATGGAAAAATAGAAAAGAAAAAGAGAATACTACTTAATTTATTCTCCGAAATTAATAGGATAGCAAAAAACTTGTAATATCTTAAAAAAGAAAAAAAAAAAAAAAAAAGAATGGAGAAGAAAAAGAGGAAGGGTTGTATAAGGAGATTGAAAGCATAAAAGAGCCGTGGGAGCACCGCAATGCTAAAAAGATGCCACACAGAGAGAGAGAGAGAGAGAGAGAGAGAGAGAGGAGAGAGAGAGAGAGTTACAGAGCGATAAGGTGCAGTGGGCTCTGTCGAGGACCAGCACTTCCACATCTGATGCTCCTACACTGAATAGTACTACTATGGAATTCATCTATGGGCCCATTTCCTTTTTCTTTTTCCCTTCATTTAAAAAGAAACAGAAATACGTAAATAAATAATACTGGTTGTAGCGAATTTACGCTTCACCCCATCCTTTCCCCACCTTGGTATACGGCGGCGCGTGGGTTACACGCTCGCGTCCGGCGCTGGCAACAGGTATTTAACCCCTTTTTAATTGTTTTTATATTTTTATCTTTATGTTATTGGGCCTGCTATAATTATAATATTGGATCATATTATTCTGGGCTACGACCCAATAACTTTGGTTCTACCTATTAATTGCCGACCTTGTAACCAATCGAGTTTTTTTTTTTTTTTTTTTTTTGAAAATTGATGGTGTGTGTTTTAAATCGGTAGGGTTCATCGAATATTTTAAATAAGCTCGTTCGCACAAGGTTTTTAGCACATATTTTAACGGTTCGAAAAATAAATATTAGGATAAGATTAAAATACAACTAGATATAGTGTATAAAATGCGGTAAGCCCATAATTTTCGCTCAAGCCCATTCCCTATCAACCCACACGCACGCAATATTCACACCAAAATCCAACCAATCATCAAAAATCTTATCCATTACATGTGCAATTTTATAATTAAAATAATCCTAATTAAAAAACAAAAAAAAAAGATAAAGAAAAAAGTCTAGGGCTTCCCTAATTAACCTTGACGAAATCGGAAAAGCGTGGGCTATGAAAAGAGGAAAAATAAATGGTACGAATTTAACTACTTATAGTAAAATGGCGGGTTCGACACGCTCTCTAAAAATAGTGTGCGCGAAAATCTTGACGTAGGCGCCCAATTCTATATGCCGGAAAATTACATTTAATTGGCCCATCGCCCCACGGGGTCAACCCACGCGCCCCGGCCCGCGGGGGGGAGTGTTGCAAGCACGCGCCGCCGGTGCTGGTGCGGTCTCGGGTGGGGAGGGCAACATCAGGGGTGGGACCACGCCGAGTTTCAGACGTCAACATCGTATAACGAGCCTTCAAGTGGGGGCCCACGCCCACGCGACAAGGAATTACGGGATAGGTAACGAGGGGGCGTTACGGGCCGTTATGTTATTATTTATTTTTAATTTATTTTTTTGTGATTTTATTTATTACGTGCTACTAATAAGGTTAATTTGGTAATTTGATTTATTTATTTTTTCCTCGACATGGAGGAATGGGCCTTTGTATTTTATTTTTATTTTATTTTCCTTTTCCCGGTAAAGGGAATTGATTAGTATGAAGAATTTGGGGACACGTGGCGAGAGCTTGGGTGCCGAACGGTGATGACTATGGAGAATGAGAGTTGCATCTTCTATTTTAAGATTTTTATCTCTTTCATTTTCTTTTATGTATTAAAAAGAAATATTCCATTGGTTGATGCCTCAAAAATGTTGAAATAACGTGACTACGACAGATGTAGACAGATGTAACGATGGTATAATTAAGTAAAATTATTATAATTTTTTTGGTGATAAGTATAGAAGAATTTGCTTTCATCTTAATAAAATTTATGATTAATGAATCCATTAATAATTCTAAAATTTAAGATTAACTAGTATTATTTATTATTAGCGGTAGTTTTTCTTCAAAAGGCCAAAATAACGGTGGTTAAATATGTAGAGGGGAATATCCGTTAATATGCGACGTGGGCCCACCCACCCATACATCACGTGACGGTGCCACGTGAGTGGGATTCCTTGGTACCCTTCGTGTTGGGCCCATATCCACTTAAATAAAATTAAAATACAACTCATGAAGAAACCAATTTAACCGGAATTACTATGAATTTCGACCATGGGCCAAATAAATAACCGCATGGCCCAAATGTCATAAATTTACGTAACGGTAAGAACGGAAGGTGTCCGAATTCGTTCCGTCCAAGACGACACCGTTTTCTTTTTAAACACCAGAATATGAAAATAAAAGAAACATAAAAGGAAGAAATGGTTAATAAATGTTTGGGTGCAGAGTTTTTCTGTATCAAAGTTTGGTGGTTTCAGAGTTGAGAGGTGTGTGTAAGAATGATTATAGAGCCTGCTAATGCCAGAATAGCCTTATCTCCTTCTCTGCTGCTGTGACTGCTCATTTTTTCTATTTTTATCCCCAGATTTTACATCTCATTTTCACTTCAAAGCTCAACCCGACCTGGTTAGTGTAAAATTGTCCGACGAGCACGACGGGCTCAAGCCGATCCTATCTTTTATTCCATTGAGACAGGCAAAATCTAATCGAGCCTAATCTTATGCAACACAACCGGTTATTAAATCGGGTTAGTCTGTTGAGCCAGATAAGACCTATTTTAACAATTCTGAATAAGTATCCTATATCCTACTTGAGTTCATCGATGAACCCTAATACACATGCTTCACAAGTTAAAGCATTCATTAACACTTAATCAATTCTAAAAGTATGCTGGTCACCACTTTAACTACTCTAATATCTCATTTCGTAAACTTCGTTTTCAAAAGAAAATGACCATTTCGAAAGAAACGGGGTGGATATTACTTTTTACAACATCAAATTGATTCAAATTTGATTGAAATGTGACAATATATGCACTCTAGCACCATTAAGGCTATATTCCCTACCATTGTAGAGTAATTACTACCGTGTACAAATTTGGTATTACAATCATTGCTTTGTGCCAGCTTTATTAAAAATACTGGATTTTTTTCCCTTAACAGAAATATATTACAGTACAAATTAATTTAATTTGCATTTCCAATAATTAAATGAGATTTTTTAAAGGATGGATGTGATAACTGATAAACAATATTCATAGCTTTTTAATTAATTTATGGTGGTGGGTTTGTCAGCAATGAAAAGATTATTATCCAATCTGACTTGACACAACTTATCAATGCTCCATTATTTGTATCTCGATAATTTCTATTTACGTCCGTCTTATTAATATGAGGATGTTATTTAAGACGATAAAATTTTAATACATTAGAACTTATTCAAACAAATTATCCACTATCATCATTCTTATCTTAATTCTTGTGTCGTGTCGAAAAAATTAAAAATTAAAATCCAAGTAATATAATAATATTCCCATCGCAATCGGAATTCAAGCTTTTGATAATACCGTTGTTACGAATTTAATAAAATGTGGGCCAATCGAAGAAATTAACTGTAACGAATAATAAAACGATCGCAATCAACCGTTCATAATTTAATGAAGGTGCTCAAATATTCGATGCATCTTTAATTAATCGGCAATAAAAAAAATATTCGGTTCATATATCACATCGAAAAATAAGATTAAATTATGCCTATGGGAATAGAACAATTCGAAAATGCCATTTAATTAGTAAATAATATGAATAATTAAATTGAATTGAATGGGTGTAGTGCAGTAGATAGTCATTTGTCATTAACAATGATTGATTTTTTAATTAGTGATTAGGACTACGTCGTTTTATTATAATTTTTAATAGGGCCAACGTTACTATAGAAGAATCTATACAGTGAAGGATCCCTTTCGATGTGTCTAGTAGACTCCAAAATATTTAATTTCGTGCGTGAGTCGATTTAGCGGTAGTGAGGTTAGTGTCGGAGGTTTTCGCGACTAATAATCTCAAGTTCGAGTCCGGTAATGCAATTTTAAAGTTTAATTAAATCGGCAAATAATAATTTATAGTTATATTATAAGCATAGTTTTTTGTTTTTTTTTTTTTTTTTTTAGTTTAAGGGGCTTCCACACATTTGTTAATGGGCCTAGCCCATTGAGCCTGTATAAATTTGATTATCAAAATTTTGAATGGGCTCGGCCCATTGGGCCGTTGTTAATGGGCTCAAACGAAAATAAAACTATTAACTCACCATGGAAAAAAAAAATAAAAAATTCAAGATCAAAGGACTCAAATTAACGGCTCCTTCAATAAATTCTTTTCATCCATAAAGCATTTTAACATCGAGAACAAGTACATCGTAAATCGTCATATTTTATTTCGACAGAATCTCCATCTCTTCTAGAAGCTTCAATGGTGTTTCGGCAGCGGTGGTGGTGGAATCGGCATATTTTTGGGAAGCTGTCCGAAAACAAATTCCCCTTGCATGTTGGGGTGATCTGGCGGGTCCGGGGCCTCTCTAGTTGACGGACCTGATCGATGAAACCGACCTTTGGGCAGCTTCCCGAATATTATTTTGCGATGAATGTCGGGGACATTTTGGTCAATTCCCAAAACAAGAAAGACATGCAAGAGAATTGCAAACACTATAATTTGAGTTCTCATTTTCTTTATTTTCATTGTTTATAAAGTTTGGAAAATGGAGCACATATATATATAGGGAGTGATGGAGAGTGCTAATATCTCATTTTGTGATGAGATACATGGAATTTTGATGAAAATGAGATATTTGCAATTATTTATTGAATTGAAGTGAATTATTTGTGTCTCATTATATTTATATTTTCATAATAGTAGCAAATGGTAATAAACCGTAATATGATATACAACGGAAGGAAAATATTATCTTTTAATAGTAAGGATCCAATTGTTTTGAGTTTTTGACCAAGTTTTTGACAAAGAAATGGATAATTTAATCTTTTCTACCCTTAACCATCCATTAAAATTAGTATAAAATAAAAAAAGGAATAAAATATGGTATTGTGTACAATTTTTGCACTTAAATCTGACAAAGGACACCTGCATATATAAGATTTTTAATAAGTCGGAGCACTTATTCAGGGATATAATGAGTAGTAGATTAATAATTCTATAATCATCATCGTCACTTCTTGTTTCCGTCGGAATTCGCTATCTTTCTAGAAGTTTCCAAGATGATTTTGTGGCGACGAAGGCTGATGTCCCGGTGTATTTGATCTCTGAGAAGGTCTACCCGGAGGAATTGACACGTACCTCGGAAGCATATCGAAAACGATTCTTCCGTGCTCGTCGAAATGGTGTCGAGGCGGATCTGGAGTTATTTTAGTTGATGGACCTGACGGCGGAATTGGACCTTTAGGCAGTTGCCCAAAATTATATCTCTCCTGCTCGTTTGAATGGTGTCGAGGTGAGTCCGGGGTTATTTTAGCTGGTAGATCCGACATTGGAATCGGAGCTTCAGGAAGTTGCCCAACGTAATAACTCCCTAGCCCATTAGAATGATATCGAAGCGGGTTTGGTGTTATTTTTGTTGACGGACCTGGCGGCGGAATCGGATCTTTGGGCAGCTGCCCGAAATAAAATTTCCCATGCCCGGGATAATCTCGAGGCGGGTCTGGGGTTATTCTAGTTGATGGGCCAGACGGTGGAACCGGACCTTTGGGCAGCTGCCCGAAATAAAACTTCCCGTGCCCCGGATAATCTCGAGGCGGGTCCGGGGTTATTCTAGTTGATGGGCCTGACGGTGGAACCGGACCTTTGGGCAGCTGCCCGAAATAAAATTTTCCGTGCCCGGGATAATCTCGAGGCGGGTCCGGAGTTATTCTAGTTGATGGGCCTGACGGTGGAATCGGACCTTTGGGCAGCTCCCCGAAATAAAATTTTCCGTGCCCGGGATAATCTCGAGGCGGATCCAGGGTTATTCTAGTTGATGGGCCTGACGGCGGAACCGGACCTTTGGGCAGCTGCCCGAATATCATTTTTCCATGGATGGTGGGGATATTTTGGCCAATTCCTTGGCTAAGAAAGGCTTGGAGGAGAATTGCAAACAATAATATTTGAATTCTCGTCATGGTTTGTGTCTTCAAATTATTTGACACTTAATTTTCTCTTTAGTTATAAAGATTTGAAAAACAATTGGAAATATATAAAGGGTTGGTTTTGAGTTCTTATCTTCTTCCTTTTCCTTTTAATGCAAATTTCACATTTGAATTTGCAATTTTGATGAAAATCTGCAAATGAGATACTTGCATTTATGTAGCAAATGGAGAGGGATTTGGGTAATTGGAACGAAATCTGTGTTTGTGATTTTATATATTCAAAATAGTTACAAAATGAGAAATAATATTATGATTGTCAAGAAATTTATAGTAAGGATTGTATTATTGTAATTAAAACCATTCAAGCATTATCTAAATCCATAACCATTCAAGAAATGGAAAAATTGGCTTGAAAATCGTACTCTCTTCGTTTCATTTTATCTAGCATGATTCGATTATTTTAAACGTACATATATTCACGGAGAGCGTTATATGTCGTATTAAATTCGGTGTCACCATCTAAAAAGGAATTGATCGGGTTAAAAGAATTAAACCCATTTTAAGGGAATGCATTAGTTATATAGCCCATGGTGAACTGGATATTTAGGGACACACTACTATATTTATTTTCGAAAGGGTCGAAATTATTTTTAAAATTTATCAAGATACATTTTTCCTTGAACAATAATCAATTATCCCCCAATAAAAAAAATTTGGTACCGAGTAGTCGTTCCCAAACTTGATTGTGGAGTCAATTTATTTTATTTATGGCCATTCGCAAGTTTTAGGAACTTTAAAATATTTCAAAATTGTATTTGAAAAAATATCTAAATCTTTTAACTGTTAGAACATAGTAACCATTGATTGAAAAAAAATGTTATTCACGTCTTAACCAATGCATAGGTGATAAGTATAACTATAAATATTCAAAAACTAAAATTAAATATTTATATTAGTTAAAATTTCTACTTCTAAAAATTAAAGTTTACATGACTTTTAAAAATTGCGTTAGGACCGTAATGTTTTTAGTGGTATCATAAATGGCAGATAGAGACGTCAATTACGATGAATATGGTGATGATAGGGAAGGATGGGGATGAAAATTCAAACACTAGTGCATTATATACTAGTGTTTTATAACCAAACATATTTTATCATTGGTTGGGAGCACTTACACACTACTATGCATTGTATTGTAACTAAGCAAAATGAGTAATAAGTTTATCTACTCTACTATAATATATTATATTGTATAAGGGCAATAAAAAAATATAATGTTGTGCTAGACAGGTAAGTTTGTTGGAATACACCAACTTTTATTTAGTATACAAAAATAGACAACTCTTATATATTCATATATTCGTAATATACCCTATTGTATTAGCTACAATCAAATGAGGAAAAAGCATATCTTTGTTGCAAGTGAATAAGGGAACAACTACTCTTTGTAACATTATGTTTTTTTTAGTGCCAAAGAAGCGCAAGGCGGCTGGTGATGGTGAGGGAAGTAGTGCAATGAAGAAGCACAATCAATCGGATAATAGCAGCGGTAACAACGACGATTATGCTGATAGAGGCGCCGACAATCCGAAAGGGGATGACGATGAGGATCAAGAAGCTAAGGAGCATGATTATCCCTGATCCTCCCTGCAAATCAGTATCAGCGTACTTGGAATGGATGATGATGCCATATTTTAGGTTTAAATGTCTTGGTTGGTTGTCAATAATAAGCCTTAGCAGGATGATGAGTACCATTTGTTTTGTTTTGAATCGTGGTATAAATACATAACATTAATTAATAGCGTGATAAGTCCATTTTATTACGAAAAAAATAATAATAAATCTCCATGGAACATAACATATTAAAACATGAAATAGAATAAAAAAATAATAACCTTAATTTAGTTGGGTAATGAGCTAAGAGGATTGGATTGAATTACAAGAATTAAGCCCATCTCTATTTACAGGCATATTACAAAATTTATTTTCCTTTAAAAAAAGGGTATTTATTCTAAAATTTTAGAAAGATGTATTTTTTTTTTTAGGTCGAATTTATTCTAAACTTTTAAGAATGTATATTTTTGTTTGAGCAACAGACAATTATTTCCTAATAAATAACACTCCACCTTAAGAAAAGTGGTGCCCATGCATAAAAATAAATTGCATGAATTATAGTTTTCCCCATTTCTCCATTACATTCATAATCCTTGTGTGTGAAATAGAAAAGAAAATTAAATTCGATCGATCTCAAAAAATTATGTATATAGCTTCTTGTAGTTTCTAACAAATTATTAGTCTCATTCTATCAAATTATTAGTCTCATTCTATCTCTTCATAATTATATAATCAGAGAAAAATAATAGGGTAGAGATGGAAAAACCTCCACTTAAAAATAGATGCAACTTGATTATTCTGAGACTTGCATTTGTGCTATTATTCACTTCACTTTCCCTTTCTCAAGATTTGGATGAGTAAGTCGATTTAATTTAGTATTCCACCGTCCCGGTTTCGTTTGCCTGTCATGTTTCTTGCTTGTACGAGATTAGCCGTAATAATAAAAGTGACGTTTTAGGAAATAAAACATTTAAAACGGGAAAACGTAATATAGTATATTGGACTACTGAAGTGGGACGTAGAGAATATTTTCCAGAATTATATATTAATTTCATTCTAATAATATATTATTTTCAGGTCAATACTATTGGAAGAAAGTGTGGAATATGTTTTGCCAAATTCACATGGAGTGCACTTGTTTAAACAAGATCAACATGTATATGATCAATTTCATTATTGTATTTAAATTTAAATTTAAATTTAAATGATAGTATTATTTACTTTTTATTTGTAAATTTTATTTTAATTTATTTTTAATTGCAGGTTGTGTTGACTAATGGATTAGTCAACCTCACATTGTCCACACCAGATGGTATGGTCACTAGTGTAACATACAAAGGGAGTGACAATTTGCTTGATACTAAAAATCAAGAAGATAATAGAGGGTATAAAAACATATTCTCTTCGGCTCTTCCTAGGTGACCTTTTTTTATTATTCTATATCTCGCATATGAATATAGAAAGAGTATCTTAGAAAGAGACGGAAGTAATATATTATTTTCCTAAGTGAATTACATTTTTTAAAATGAAAATTTGTTACCCAAAAAAAAGGAAGATTAAGTTTTGAAAAATTTTAGGTATTGGGATGTCATTTGGAACAAGCCAGGTGATCATGATTCCATGGACAAGTGAGTAGTAGATTAATATTCCTCCCATCTCCGTCTCGTCTTTCTTAATGCGTTTCTTGAATATATGTAAATATAAAATAATAGAAACGTTATCAGAAAAACGGGTATACATATAATATTCAAGAACGAGAAAAACGGGACGCCTGATTAAATGTTAAATCCCTCCAGATTTTCAGGGACACGCTACAAAATCTTGGTACAAAGCAAAGATCAAACAGAAATCTCCTTCACCACAACATGGAATGTTGGAAGCTCAAAAGTTCCCTTAAATGTGGATAAAAGGTGAAATAATTAATCTAATCTAATTTAATTAATTAGCACTTAATTTTTCTAATTTTTTATAAAATAATTAAACAGATTCATAATGCTAAGGGACTCACCTGGATTTTACACATACACTGTGCTCGAGAAATTAAAAGAATGGCCAACTTTTCTCATCCAAGAAGGAAGAATTGTGTTAAATCTCCAAGAAAACAAGTAATTAAGTTAATAATTAGTTTGAATTATGCTAATTAATTGAAATGTAAACAAGATTAATGTTAATTATTTGGTTAATTAATGGTAGATTTCAGTATATGGCTATGTCGGATGAGAGGCAAAGGGTAATGCCAATGCCTCAAGATCGAGCTAATGGCCAACCTCTTGATTATCCAGAAGGAGTTCTTTTAACAAATCCGACTAATCCCCAACTTAAAGGCGAGGTAATTGTTTTGTCGGGACGAAGAGAGTAATATATAGTTTCATCGGGTCTGGGCTTAATTTAACCCACATGTTTCAGTTATTGTAGACATGTCTGATTAATATGTTGACAGTTCGAGTCATCGAGTGTACAAAGTGTTTTAAAGTTGGTGTCGATTTTTAGGTGGATGACAAGTATTTGTACTCGTGCGATAACAAGGATAACACGGTCCATGGATGGGTAAGTAGCGATGTGGGCGTTGGAATTTGGATGATAACTCCTAGCAATGAGTTTAAAACCGGAGGGCCATATAAACAAGATCTCACTTCTCATGTTGGCCCGACTATGCTTTCCGTAAGTATATGATCCCGGCCCCTTCGTTTCAGCGAAATTGTTATATCTTTTAAACTAAATTTATATTTCATGATTAATTGAACAATTTTGATCAATTACTAATCAAATTTCATGGTTGAATATGAAGATGTTTATAAGCACACATTATGTCGGAGAGGACATCGCTATCAAGCTCGAGACAGGAGAATACTGGAAAAAAGTTTTAGGGCCGGTTTACGTTTATTTAAATTCCGACGCGAGGGCCAAGACGGATCCTTCCGTCCTTTGGGAGGACGCTAAGCGAAAGGTATATATTTATAGTAATTTATAGTAATATAAATCGTCTAATCTTTTGCTAATATCTCTTCGATGCATCTAATTTGAATATATGTGATGTATAAAAATAATGCAACGTATCAAATCGGGCCGAACGGAGTAGATGCAAAAAGAGGTGGGTGCATGGCCTTACGATTTCCCACTATCAAAAGACTTCATTAAATCGAACCAAAGGGGTGGTGTGAGTGGTCAATTGTTTGTTCTTGATAGGTAAAATTATTTTTTGAAATTATATTTCATTTTTTTTATATATAATTTAAAGGTTGATGAAATTAGATATACAATTTATTTTTGTTGAAAGGTATAAATATGAGGAAGCTGTGCCTGGAGCCTCAGCCTATGTGGGATTGGCTCCACCAGGAGCAGCAAGTTCATGGCAGTTAGAAAACAAGGTATATTAACTTCTAGAGAGAGAGAGAGCAATATTATTTTGTTTTCTAATTATATTCAAATATTTCTATTGTTTCAGGGATACCAATTTTGGGCACGATCGGATGAAAATGGGAATTTCGTGATTAAGAATGTGATACCGGGAATGTATAGCTTGTTTGCAGTAGTTCCCGGGACTATCGGTGATTACAAACATGCTTCCGACATCACTATTTCTCCCGGATCGACTATTATTGTAAGAGACGTGGTTTTCGATGCTCCGAGAAATGGTCCAACCTTGTGGGAGATAGGAATTCCTGATCGGTCAGCTGCTGAATTTTTCATTCCGGATCCGGATCCGAGATTCAAGATCCACCCAAACCCGCGACCCGTTGAAAAGTCCGAATATGTCGAAATAAAACATAATAATTATGCTATGTTTTATAGCAAACAAGGTGTTAATTGATGAAATTTTCATTGTTTTAAATATTACAGGTTCAGACAATATGGATTGTGGACACGTTTCAAGGATTACTACCCCAAGAATGACTTGGTTTATGTAGTCGGACAAAGTAATCACACTAAAGATTGGTTTTTTGTGCATCCTACGAGGTATTATCTGATGCACGTTACGTCTCGTTTCATTATTTATTACTTTATATATATTTAAAGTACAAGATAAATAAAGCATGACGGAAAGACTACACAACACGTTTTTCTAATAAATATCTAACCCGTTTCACGCGACATTATGAATGATAGGAAATTCAGAATGTCGTACAATTTATACCGATATGATCTCATCAAATTTCAATTTCATCCACTCATATGTAGTAACTGATTGAGAAAACATAAATTAGAAACACAGGCGTTAATTCATACGTAGAAACGACGTGGCAAATCCAATTCGACCTAAAAACCCTTAAGAAAGGAGCAAACTACACTCTCCATCTGGCACTTGCATCAGCTAACGGCGCGGAGCTACAAGTAATAATTTACTTACAATTATACATTATTCAAAATGTCAATCTCATGTAAACGTTTGTCAATAAATTTTACTTTTATCGAAATGCATTATTTCAGGTATGCATAAACAATCCGAAATCGGGGGCTCAATTCAGCACGGGATTGATCGGAAAAGACAATGCACTAGCAAGACATGGCATCCATGGCTTGTACCATCTCTACACCGTTGGGATCGAAGGGAGTAAACTTGTAGAGGGAAAGAATACAATATACTTGACTCAAACAAGAAATTTAGGACCTTTTAGGGAAATTATGTATGATTACATACGTTTAGAGGGACCTGCATGAAAATTATGGAATTAGATTTCGTTACATGCAAAACCTAATTCGTGTAATAAAAATAGGCATGTAATAAACTTTTATCTTTTTTTTTTTAATATATATATTTAAAAAAAAGATAAATGGGCCGGCCCATTAACATGAATTAGGCCCAAACTCTAAAAAAATCCAAATAAATATAATCACGGCCCAATAAAGTAATGCTATTTTTTAATCAATTATTTAAAAGTATATTTGAATATTATTTTATTAATAATCAATTTTAAATTGTGAAAATTGCATTCATACACCGTGTATTTATTAGACTTATGTACTCCCTCCTATTTTTAATAAGTGTCATTTTAGATTTTTCATTGTTTAATATATGTCGTTCTATTAATTTTTTCCAATATTGTCCTTTGTCTTCATTTAATCTTTCAGGCATTTATGAACAGTGAGATAGAAGTAGTCCACAACTTAATCAATAAAATAAAGAGTTAATAAGCATTTATTAAGGTTAATTTAGGCAAAAAAATTATTCCTTAATATGTGTGAAAATGTCTAAAATAACACTTATTAAAAATAGGAGAGAGTAAAAAAATAATGCCAGAAGTAGTAGCTCCATGGTTCAACTAGACAAACTTTTAGCACATATTTCGAGGTGATATGCACATTTTCCACTACCCTTCTATTTTAATTTTGACTAAACACTTACCTAAAAACTTTTATAAATTCCATGATTAATATAATAATCTGGTTGCACAACAGAAAGGATAAAATTTAATTTTAAATTAACTTTATTTTTTTCTTTTCTTTTTGATTACTAAGAAAAAGATGTGCAATGATTAACACTTCAAAGTTTAAACATGTAAAAGGGGGCTTGATTAAAATTATGTGTGCTAAGAGATTTGACTTGAGCTCCGACCAAATAGAACAGAAAAAGCTTTCACATTTACTAAAAAGTAGTGATTAATATTGAAGTTAAATAAATTGGTCATAAGCTCGATTGCTCGAATATGCAGACGAGACGAATAACAATTAACGAGTTCGATAAAGGTGGAACGGAAGGAGTAATATTGATGAATTATAGTAGTACAATGATTCTTGTTATGGCTGTGATTGCCAACTACAATAATTGGAGAAAGTCTTTAGCTAGAAATTTGGGAAATGATTGATGTGGCTGCATATGCTCCACAACGTGTAACATTATGGTTTTAAACAAGTGGGAAATATGCAACTTGGAACATATACTCCGACCATCCAACGTAATTACGTCTCTTTTTATTATTTTAACCGGTAAGACGGAATTAATGGAAACACAAAATAAATTCCATTGGCAGAATCCACTATGGAAAATTTAGGGCAACATGATAGGTAAACAATTATTCCTAATTTCATAAATACGAAAGGCTGTATTTTCAACTTGGTATTTAATGATTTTGGTGAGTAATTATTCCTAATTCTTCTTAATCTCTCCTTTGAATTCATCTACAGTCAAATTAGGTGGCTGAGGCTGTATTTTTTCTGCTTTCATTCTTCTTTTTTTGAAAGACAAATTTTATTTTATTTTATTTTAATAAGTTATAACTTCTACAAAGTTCATTTACAGTTCACACCCACACCCACTTCTGAGATTGTTGCTGCTTGTGTGCGTGGGTTACGTTTCGGATCGAAGGTCCCGATTTCGAAAACTTTATGGCGCGAACCTTTTAAATTTCCTATTAATATATATTTTTTCAAAGATTGCTGCTACAGTACACATAAAAAAATTCAAAACATTCCATAGAAAAATTGTACATTAATTTGAATAGTTTTTCCTTTTATAAATATTTACAGCCAAAGAAATTAAAAACTTAAATTAATGCAGTATACGTTAGAAAATCTATATGTCATTAATGATTTATTTTTAAATAAAATTTGAATGCACTCGCTAAATACTAAATACTACTCCCGTCTCAATTATATCGTCTCATTTTTTATAATAATCAATCGAGACAAGCTAAATTGGACGGAACGAGTAATTCGCTACGGATCATTACATGGCTAGTGATTAAGTCCAATTAATTATGGACAAATACTACAATCTCATTTGATTACGCAATTCTTGACTATGCTAATTACATTATACGCTACTAGATAATTAGATCGCCACACATTGCAATTTTGTGGTTGGAATCCAAACCTAAAAAGGGTGAGTTTGGTCTTATATTTATTTCAAATAATTAATTACATACCAGAAAATAATAATGAAATAATTATGGTGTTTCCTATTTCAGTCGGTTCCAACAATTACTGCCAAACTCATAAAATCCAAGACAATTTTCGAACACGAGGTTTAGAATTATTTTATTTTCATGTAATTTAATCGCTAGAAAAGAGAGCATAAAATGCCAAAAGCCAACACAATTTGAAATTAGAATATTTGTTTGTAAAATTCATAGCATACTCATTTCGTTCCGTTTGATCGAGTATATGTAATTATTTTAACGGGCTTAATCAGATGAGATGTATAGAGAATTTTAAATGTCGGAAACACAAGACAAAATGCTGCAGATATCTGTCGAAATATATTCAAAATTAAAATAAAATAAAATAAAAACATCATTCTAATTCCATGATGATCATATCTTATACTACAAACACTAACAATTCTATAAATAAATTAAAATCCAACGAAATAAAACCCCAGAAAAAGTCAAAATTCAAGAAAAAACCCTAATCATATTTTTTATATATACAAAAAAAAAAAAAGAAAAAGAAAAAAGAGTTGGCCTAATTATTCTTGCTTGAGCATGGGATTCCTCTCATCGTCGACGGAATTCCTCTTGATGAACTCCAAGCAATCGGCGATCGCCTCGGAGCAGAACGAGTTCGAGTGGTTCATCGTTCGAACCGACGACGAAGAGAACCGGTAGCTTACATCACCTCCTCCGGCCAAACCGGACGACGAAGAGAACCGGCAGCTGACGTCACCACCTCTTCCGACCAAACCCTCGGCCTTCCTCCGCCGCCTTATTACGAGGCTCCTCCTCAGCATCCGGAGACAGTTCTTGTAAGAGTTTCTCCACCTCCTCAGAACCCTGAAGATGAACTGGAAATTGGCGCGCAGGCGCTGCACCGAGAACCTTCTAGAATTCAGGCGAAGCCCTTTCATTCCGCAGCAGAGCTTCTTCCCCATCTTGTCGTAGCTTCCCGTGTATGTACTCATGTTCGGTTTCGGACACAAGCTGCGGATGTGTGTGTGTGTATTTATATTAGAGAGAGAGAGAGAGAGAGAGAGAGAGAGCAGTTGGTGGGGAGATGGAAAATGCGTGGAAAACGATGGTATTTGAGACTTTGTGGAGTCGTATACGCGGAAGTGGAATTCAAAAAAAAAAAGATTAAAGTGAGGATTAAATTAATTAATTAGGTATTTAATTAAATAATTGGGGTTAAATGAGGAAGAAGAGCGGAAATGGTGGAGGGGACAACGAGACATGGATAAATAGAAAAATTGGATTATTATTGTGAGAGATTAAGGTGTGACTAGAGTTGTTGTAAAGTTAGATGAGGGCTAATAGTGTCTATATAATTAACATTTGAGTACCAATTTTGGGATTTTATAGCTGTCATCAATCTCTCTCTAGGGATTACCTACCTAATTATGTTGATTTTCTTGACCTTTTTATAGTATCTGTTCGTTTCGTTACATTTCACTTGGCTTGTTTCAATTCGATACGGGATTATATGTGTAATGTTAAAAAATGAATAGTAAGGAGTCCACATTTTAGTAAGGGTTGATTCTTGCCGTTGAAGTGTGACATTCCGATTAGAAAAGGAAGTCAAGTGAAGTGGGACGGAAGGAGTACAATTTTGAAATTTATTTTTACAATAGTGTGGATGTGCCTTGTCCGATGCCGAATCAGTCGTTTCTCAAACGATGTTAGGGTTTCGTATCGTGTGAGTAAGACATTTCGTTTTGTACTGACATACGTATAATTTTAGGAAACACGTTAATGCATTTCGTTGCTGCTTTGTGGATGAGAAATGGTTAACATACATGGAATATAGATTTATAGGGCATTTCCCATTAAACATCAGTCGTGTGCTCGTTCAGTATGTCCAAATTTCTTACGAGATAATATCCGTACTTATCAAATGCTAATATTGTATTGATATCTAAAATAGTGTTTGGGGAATAACTTAATCTACATGCCTTAGGCAAGCTAGGGCTTTGATTTTCCAAGTAGATTTGGCAATATATGATAATAATAATAATAATACGAGATATTTGAATTTGTAATTTGGGTTTATCATTCCAGCCACTATCATCGTGTACATTTATAAATTAATGAGTGGAATTTGGATTAACAGCTTTAATTGCTTTCGTTTTCAAGATTTTTTGAATTTTTTTATGAGATTACGGTGACGACGAGCCACCCTTAAATTACTAACTCCAAATTAAAATATGCTTATTGCGGCACTTAAAATAAAATTTCGATGTCATATAGATTGTGACGTTAGTCGGCTTTGGATCATAAAATTAATCTTACAAAAAATAGATTTAAATAAAATAATTGACGGAGATTATTTCGCACTCCTAATTATTATTATATTTTAGGATGCTAATTTGTATTCTTATGAATGCCACGAAGTGGAAGATAATAATTCTATAAAAGCATCATATAATTTATTGTAATTAATACCTAATTGCTAATGAAATATTGACAAAAAGATAGCTTCCCGTTTCTTTTGTTCCATAATTTGTACTCCTTTCGTTCCATAATTTTGGCTAGAAAATAAAGGGAATACGTAATATTTATACTATAGATAGTTGCGAAAATTAATGACTACACGTTTTATTAATTTTCGTATTCAAATTTATGGGACGAAGATAATATAAAATTATTGTCTTAAGAAACATAACGTTATCTTTGGAATGAAGATCATATGTTTTTAAAATTTTAATAGACAAACACTACATTTTTTTTTTCATTAAAAAAGAGACATAACATTCTAAATATGTTTTCTTGAAATATTTAATATTTCCAAGCATTGATTTAGTTTATATTATATGGCAGTTACAGCTAGATTGATGTAATGTTTTTCATGGACAAAATAATTCAAACAAATTCTTGAGTTAATAGCCATGGTCTATGATTACAGACAAATTAATTAAAGGCCGAATTATAAAATATAAAAATTTATAGCTGAGGTATTTCAATCATCTGATTAATTAATTTAACATTCCTCCCATTTATCCTTATTTATTTATTTACTTAAACTGAATAAAATTAAGTACAAGCATCTAAACAAATTGCATATGATAATGATAATATACTCGATTATTTTGAGTTGACACAAGCCTAACTAAATTCCTATTCTCCATTTAATTGATACCGATCATAAGCTTACTTAAATTATTGCAATGATAATTGATAATAGTAAATAAGATTAGTGTATAATGTGTGCGCGTTTGACCAAGCGATAGGGGCCTAAATTTCGAGATATAAAGTCCTGAGTTCGAGTCCATCGTACTTTAAATTTCTTGTTAATCGTTTAAAAAAGATTAATGTATAATTCACCATAAATAAATAAAAAAGTATTAAGTCAAATTGAATAAATATATCGCGCCTAATAAAAATTGCTAGAAACCAACTTGCAATTTTTATTGTTAAAGTCGGTAATTTCGGTCGCGCTAATTAAGTTTATTTTAAATTTATAAATATTAAGTAACTTGTCAGTCACGTGCTCGGCAGGTGATGATCCAAGACAAATTTAAGTACGTTATTCCGATTAAATTTGTACACTATTAAATTAAAAAAATTATTAATTCTCTCTAAAATTGCAATCAGTACTTAAAGGCATAATATAATGCTACTGCAATTAAATTGAGTGTTATAAAATTCATTTTGGATAAGATCTTTAATTTATATGTTCAATTTTGACATTTTCTGTTACATAAATGCTCATTTATCCACAGTCTGGCACGTTTTATGTGTCCATCACTAATAACCTAATGCGGTAGTCTTACGTCTTTAAATTTTGGCAATATTTAGTTTTTCAATTACGATATATTTTAAAAATATATTTTTAAGGTAATGCTTTTCTTTGTTATGCCATCATCAAGTCCTCGACATGTGAGCTCATTAATCTATATGCTGGATGGGGGAACATTCGTCCCGAGTGAAAACAATCAAAGTAACACAACTTGGTCAAGATTATAAAATCTCCTTGTTAAATTTGGTGGATGGTTTGTCTATTATGAAGATCAAATACATTCACAAAAAAACTTAAATGTGATTACAATGCACTAGATCACAATTCAATTAAACATATAGTTACAATCAATAATCTTTGACCTCTAATTTCATCAACTTTTACCCGCACTAAATTATTATTTCCAAAACAGAAGAAACAAAATATGCAGATAATTAATTAAATCCGATTTCATATTTACTCACATAATCTTTCTTGGCCCCTTAATTTGGAAACAAATTTTTACATCCCTTAAAAATCCAAGAAAATTATATACTATGTTTTAATCCTTTGCCTTTATATAAAATTCTTGGCTCCATGCATAGTTAAATATTCATGTATAGAGTAAAAATATGGAACAAGTGAAATTTTTGATGAAGCTACAAAGTTTTAGGAGTTGCTTCACCTTTTGGTGTGTGGGATTGGTTTTGCTTTCTTTGGCTTTGCCTATTCTTTCCCAAAATGTTCACAGGTAATTACACCCTCCGTTTCTTCTGAAAAGAAACAGGCCGTTTCAGAAGAAACGGAGGGAGTATTTTTAAATAATAGTGTAGTCATTAGCACAAAGAAGGGAATTTCATTGATTATTTTTCATAAATTTGTTCTTAATACTAATGTATGAAATCCCTTTGTTTGATCTATTTCAGAAAAATGTTTGTGGATGATACGAATCGAGCTGAGTTGCCAACTCCGGGAGTACACTTGTTGCAACAGGCTGATCATGTATGTTTAATTTAACATACAAATGTACATCCTCCCTGAGTTCCGACAATCAAACGCCTCGTCTTGGTCGGGACAGAGAGAATGTTAATTAGTAGTATTTTTTTTATAACAGATATGTTTGGTCGTCGCAGGTGATAATGAGTAATGGAATAGTTAGCATCACATTAACCTTACCGGGGGGTTCTGTCACCAATGTAACATACAAAGGAAGTGACAATTTGCTTCTAATTCAAGATAAAGAAACAGATAGAGGGTATATGTTTACATTATAATACAATCATAATTAATTTATTATCAATTCTGTCAATTTTTTTAAAATTATTATTATTATTAATTAAATGGATTTTATTAAATTTTAGGCACTGGGATGTTGCTTGGAACGAGGTAGCAGGGGGCCAAAATAATGTTGACAAGTAAGTGAAAATTATTGTAAAATTAAATAAATTACAATTAATCCAAACTCATTGTTGAATTATTATATATACTGATATATATACAATTAATTGAGGGTTAATTAATTAATTGACTAATATTCTTGATGTGCAGTTTGGAAGGAACAGAATTTAAGGTGATATTGCAAAACGAAGACCAGATTGAGCTTTCGTTTACAAGAAACTGGACTTCACCTGGCTCGATCGCTCCATTGAACGTCGATAAAAGGTTACTATAGAACTGTCCTGCAATCAACATTGAACGTACTTAACTTGTCCCCACGACTGACGTCAATTTTTTTTGAAATTTTCGGAATGGTAAAACAGATACGTGATGTTGCGTGACTCCCCCGGATTCTACACGTATGCGGTGCTCGAACGTTTAAAAGGATGGCCTTCTTTTATCATCCAAGAAGGAAGAATTGTGTTCAAGCTCAACAAAAACAAGTACTACTAGTTACTTATAACCTTTCAATTGTTTTTGGGGGTGTTTTTTATTTTGTAACACTACTTGATGTATGCAAAATAGGTTTCACTACATGGCTATGTCGGACGAGCGGCAACGGTTCATGCCGACGCCCGAGGATCGCGAATCAGGCGAACCACTTGCTTACAAAGAAGCCGTTCTCTTGAAAAATCCCACCAACCCCGACTTCAATGGAGAGGTTAAAACTAAAATCAAACACACAAACTATCCTATTTTTTCACAATCAGTTGAAAATGCAACTCGAGTCGAAAAACGAGGTGTGGACTTGATACACGTGTGCATGCTTAGGTGGACGACAAGTACCTGTACTCGTGCGACAACAAGGACAGCGGGGTCCACGGGTGGGTCAGCGACGATTTGATTGGTTTTTGGATGATAACTCCGAGCAACGAGTTCCGGACAGGTGGACCAATCAAACAAGATCTCACCTCTCATGTGGGCCCAACTATGCTCTCCGTAAGTATCTTAATATTTTCATGCAAAATTAAATATTTTTCCAATTTTTTTTTTATTATTTTTTTAAATCTAACTTATATATTATTATTTAAATAAAATATGAAGATGTTCATAAGCAGACATTACACTGGGGCCGATATAGATGTCACGTTTGAGAGTGAAGATTACTGGAAAAAAGTGATCGGCCCTCTCTTTATTTACCTCAATTCCAATGCTTATGCTCGATCGGATCCTTCGATTCTTTGGAATGATGCTAAATTAAGGGTAATTCGGTAATTATTTCGATGTATTATCGAATAATTTGTAAACTATTTGGAGGAAATTAGAGTACATTTTATCTGATTTTTGTATAATGATGAGCAGATGCAGAAGGAGGTAGGTAGTTGGCCGTATAATTTCCCGAGATCGGAAGAATTTATTAAATCCGACCAAAGAGGCTCTGTTTCCGGCCGATTGCTTGTTCATGACCGGTATATGTCAATTATTATTATGTTCGAAACGAAATTTGATTTGTCTATGATTTTTTTATTTTTCCTCATTTTTTAAAAATATTTTTTATTAAAATTTTCACTATAAATGTTTATAGGTCCGTAACCGAGCAACCGGTGCCCGCCACGTCAGCCTATGTGGGACTAGCTCCTCCGGGAGCTGCTGGTTCATGGCAAATTGAGAATAAGGTTTGTATGGCCATGATTGAGAAATAATAACGATGAAAGGAACTTTCTGAATGTGATGTTTGGGGTAATTTGATTCTAGGGGTATCAATTTTGGACACGAACGGACGAGAAAGGAAATTTTGTTATCAAGAGTGTGATTCCCGGATCGTATAGCTTGTTTGCATGGGTTCCTGGAGTTCTCGGAAACTACAAGCATGCTTACGACATCAAGATCGACCCCGGGTCCAATGTTCGGCTTGAAGATGTCGTGTTCTATCCACCGAGGAGCGGTGCAACTTTATGGGAGATCGGAATCCCAGATCGCTCCGCCGCAGAGTTTTTCATTCCCGACCCTGATTCAAAATACAAGATTCATCCGTACAAACTACCCGTCGAAAAGTTCGTTTCATAATCGAATTTCAGTTCTGTTGCATTGTCCATAACGTAAATTTAGATATTCTTATCTTAATCGATCTCGTTCTTGTTAATAGGTTCAGGCAATACGGACTCTGGGAATGCTACACGGATTTGTACCCTAATAATGACCTCGTTTTCACAATCGGGACGAGCAATTACACGAAAGACTGGTTTTTCGCGCATGTCACGAGGTACCCCATTTTCTTTTAAAGTGACACCAAATGATCATCTTATCATATTTCATTACAATAACCATTATTACAACTTAGGAAAGTGGGGGACAAACAATATGTACCGACAACATGGCAAATAGTGTTCAACCTCAAGTATGTCAACCAAGAAGCAAACTACACTCTCCAATTAGCCCTCGCATCGGCAAATGGAGCAAATTTACAAGTATACCCTAACTTATCATATTCGTTTTAAAACCAGAACTCCTTTCGTGTTACTGATAACGGGCTCAATTTATTAATTTATCAACTTCAGAATACTAATTACGATTCAACTGCCGTTAACATTTGAAGGTACGTGTCAACGACGAACAATCGCCTCCACATTTCGAGACGGGCAACATAGGTCACGACAACGCCGTGGCGCGGCACAGCATTAAAGGGTTGTACCGTGAATACGTCATCAAGGTACAAGGCACGAAGCTAGTTGTGGGAGAGAACAAGGTGTTCTTGACCCAAGAAAAGAAACATGGGCCGGCCCAATTTGGGCCCTTTGCTGACGTCATGTATGATTACATCCGTTTTGAGGGCCCACCACCGGCCCATAAATTTAATGGTGACGATCTTAATTTTTTTAGAAAATAATTTGGATTAATTGATTTTTTGTTTGTGAAATTTTCAAATAATGTGTAATAAATTATGTGATGGAAACTGAAAAAATAAAGAATGGAAAGTGGGGTTTATTATTTAATTTTTTTTTTTTTTGCTTCTAGATTAATTTTTTCGAATTAAAAACCGACCATAAATGGTCAAATATTATTATATGGTTAAAAAAATGTTTAAGATAAAGACATGAATACAAATAAAATTTGAATTTATATAGTGGAAAAGTTAGATCATGGGCTTTTAGTTAAATAAATATAATCTTGTGATAATGGATTCATTGTATTTTTTGAATGTGGGCCTACAATTGTATTTTCTTTAATTTAATTATTGTCCAAAATAAAAACCCAACTCTTTAAGGGATTAATTGGAAAAAAAAAAAAAGAAATAGCACTATTCATACATATTCCCATTTTTATTTTTTTTTAAACTTTATCAACATAAATTTAATGATCGTGATACAGAAGACTCGAACTCGAAACCTTTAATCCAATAGTTAACCCTCTATCAAAAGGTCAGCACGCGCACAATAATGTCACTGCACAAGTTAATAGTGGGGTGCATGGCACTACGAAATAGGAGTATCCAATATTTAGAGCAGTAGTTGTCACAATTAAAACCGGTGGTGTTGTAATTATAAAAGTAGCTATCTAAAATTGTCAAAACTAGTGAAATTATTTTTTTTTATCGGTAAAAAGTAATATATTGACTTAAACGAGTCGCGGTACAAGGGGTACCAATCCGAACACTTCTAGGTTACATTCCACAACTCACAAAGACTCTTTTTAGTCCACTCAACAAACGAAGAATTGTGTTCCGCCACATTCCAAAACTAGTGAAATTGTTACTTTCAAGAATGTATCACTTCCTCAATATAAACTTTATTTTTCCTCTTAAATCGTTATCGTAAATTTAAAAGCCACACAACGGAGTACGCGAATACACATAATAGTTTCGTTGAGGATATATTAAACTTCTTACTACTAGATCAACACATGCACACGTATAATAGACGATGCCAGCGTTATACGAAAATAGTAGGTAAACATCGAAGGAGAACAATGGCGGTGGTGGTGTAAATGATTAAAAAATTATGGGAGGAAAAGGGAAGAAGAAGAAGAAGATAAACCGGCCTTTGAGTATAATCGAAGCAATACCTACTTTTATACTGTAGTGTATAGGCTATACCACTATAATATAAAGAAACCGATCGAATTATTGTTGAATTCTTGCAATTTTAGTGCGTCTTCACCTTTTGATTTAATTTTTTTTATCGAAAAAGGAGAACATTTTATTAACGAAGAACGACCGATAAAGGGGTATCAATCCGTTACAAAAAAACTCTACGCCTTTAAATTTAATTAAGCCAACTATTTTCATATAATTGTACATTTCTATTTTTCCCAGAAATTTACGATTTTTCTTATTCGAGTAAAATTTCAGTGATGATCACTTGAAGAATTTAAGGAATTTACCATAATTTGTAAACCAAATAAACAGAGCAGCGGAGAAAAGTTATTGCACAATGTTAGGAAAGATATTCATTAACACCTTAAATATTAAAATATAAAACAATCGAATAAAATCGAGCAAAATAATGTTAAAGTGATCAAACGACGATTGATGGCCACGTAGTGGGAGCTGCATATGATTTCTCTAATGTGTAAATTACATTTTTGAGAGCATTAACAAGAAAAGTATTTTAATTTTTGGTTGTAGACAAGATAATTTAATTATTCCCCACTTAAAAACTAATTAGGATTAAGAAATAGTAATATAAATTAGACTTTAGCCCCACTATTTAAAAATATTATTACACACTTATAATTTATTTTTTTGGACATGAAATCTTCATCCATATATGCGAGAAATAATTTTTTGTAGCATGTGATGGATTAAATATGCATAGTAATAGTCAAAATTTGGACAACTAACTCAACAATCCTTTGAAATAATTATTCCTACTAATATCAATGCATTAAGTGGTGAATATTTAAATAAACTTTACCAAATTATGTTAGCCCATTAATTCCTTTCTAAATAATTTCTTGATTGGCAAATTCTTACATACATGCATGAAAAACACAAATTTATTTGGTAATAAATTGATTTTTTTTATTAAAAAAAAATCCATGCATAAGGGGATTGATTTCATTTCAAATTATTTATTATGAAAATACCAAAACTCCATCAAATTAAGTAGCATAGCTGTATGTTTCTCTTGAGTCTACATCATAAGTCAAAAAATAATAATAATTGGGAAAATAATATGGCAATTTATTTACTATTATGTATGTAAATATATACATAATTGGAAAAATAATAAATGTTAGTAATTACTATAATTTGTGAAGGAAATGGACTAGTGATTGGGTTGATTCCAATTCAGATTCCAATGAATTTGGATCCCAGCACATAATTTCTCAAATGCAATAATAGAGGTAAGTAGTATTGTTTCAACTAATTATGTTACCCATCATTTTTGGTCCAAATATAGCTCATAAAATAGCTCACAAAACTTAATTATGCATGTTTTCTCCCCTCTGGTCATCGTCATATTTTTTAAACTTTAATCACATAAATTTAAAGACCGTGTCATTAAAAATTCGAACCCGAAACTTTTGGATTCGAAACTTAACCACTATCATCAGGCAAACGCACAACACACAAATCTTGAAATTACTTTCATTGGTTGCCTAGTGTCACCACCCCACTATATACAAATTATACCAACATTTTCCAATCAAAATAACATGAAATAGCCAAAGTCCTCACCTTTAAAAAATTATGAGGGGAAAAAAAGGTCAAGAAACAACACAACCACCCCAATGTAAAGATGATAGTAGAATTAAATAGTGGATATAAAGAAGCCAAAAAGTCCATTCTTGGGTGGAATTACATTTGAAAAAGAAAAGAAAAGAAAAGAAAAAATTAGAGAGAGAGAGAGAGAGAGAAAATCCAAGAAAAAGAAAAGAATTTTCCATAAAGAAACACCAAAAGTCTTCATAGGATTTTAGTTTTTTTACAAAAGTTTAATAAATTAAGAGTATATATATAAATTAAATTTAAACAATAGTAGTATGTAATGTAGCACTATATGTTGCAGTAAGCTGTTGCCTCACACATTCTCAAATTCCTTGATTCTTCATGTATAAATCTCTCTCTCTCCCACTTCTTCCCCTCCTGCAAAAGAAATCACCATAATTTATTTTTTTGAAAATTAAAGCTGTCTGAACCACACCACACCCTTTGCTTCAGAAGCAAATCATTTCCCACATTGCTAAATATTCTCTCTCTCTCTCTCTCTAGAAAATGGTGAGGAGGAGAGAATGTGGCTGTTGGGAATGGAGGTGGTTGGCCATTTCTCTTCTTCTTCAGACTTTCTTCCTTTCCCAAGGTGCTGAATCAAGATGGCAGTTAAGTTTTTTCTTTCTTTCTTCCTCCATTTTAATATATTTTTTAAAAATTATTTATTGCATGAATGTTAAGTACATGCAAAGATAGTTTGTTAGTATTTTCTCTTCTTCTTCTTCTTTTTTTAAATAATAAAGAAAAAAGAAAAAATGTGAAATGAGAATCCCATCTCTGCTCTTTGGAATGTGTTTTCTTTTCTCCCTACTTTTTTTATTCATTATATTTTGGAGAAAATAATACTTCATAATTGTAATATTAATTAGTCGTAGTAGTATTATTTAACTAATAGGAATAATTAATTATAATAATTTAAAAAAGATTATTACATGGCTCAAGAAGCAGTATTTTTGCACAACGGAAAAACCAGAAACCGATATGTGTGTTGGTTCCAGGGTCTTCTCTTTCGCGGCGTGAGAGAGCACCTTTTGTCCCCCTCTCTCTCTCTCTCTCGCTCTAGATTTTGTAATGCGTCCACGTGTCGGGCCCTGATTTGATTATGTGGCAGGGGAAAGTTAGTTTGGTGGGACCCACGCTCGCACTCCCGTGAACACCTCCCATTCCCAACAAAAAGTTGATTCTTCCCATCAATTTTTTCTCTCTTTCTTTTCCCCCCCATACCTTAACCCCATTTACTCACACACACCCTCGTACCTCTAATTTTCTCCTTTGCCATTTTAATTATTAATACTCGATCGATCGTTTATTTTTAAATGACCACTTTCTTCTGAATGATTATAAAAAAATTAAGGTTTGTTATTATATGAGAGTTAAGGGTATGAAATTAGTGTATTAAGGAGCGTATGAAGAGTAAACATGGAATTGTTAAGCCAAAATAGGATACTAATCGTTTTCGAATAACACGCAAAATGGAGACATGGTCATTCAAACGAGTGCATATATGCTTTTATTTATTTTAGTCTCATTTCCTTTTTCTCGAGCTAGGGCTCAAAACATAGACTACTACATCAAACTTAAAATTTACTTTAAAAAAAAAAAACATTAATATTCAACAATAACCACACATTTAATTTTAGTAAAGGACAACAATAATGAAAGAATTTTGTAAGCTTTAGCCCGTGTGGTTTTGCCCTTTGGAAATTCTACCTCACATGCCACTATACATTGAGGATCCTCGTTATGTGGATGTATTTTGTCAACGTTATGTTTTGAAAATCGAACCGAATACATCTATTGAACTAGTCTAATTCGATAAGATCGTCCGATTCTGGTCGGTTTTTGGTGACGATTGAACTGGAACAATGGGGAATCGGGAGTCAAGCCAGTTCGATATCCGATTCGGTTTATAAAACTTTCCACTATATTATATAAGGTTCATGGCAGTCACAATGTGTTAGTGTACATAAAACTATGTATTTGCTTTGCTCTACAATTCTATATATTTTTTCCTTATTTACCCTTTTTGTCCGTACAGAAATCTTCAGAAAAATGAGAGCGATGGCGAAGTGTATTACCCTCCAGTTCAGTTGCATGATCTCGACGACCACGTAAGTCACGTTGGGTTCGAGTTATCTTGAGTGCGTGAACTGTGTTTGTCTGACCAAAAAGCACATGATACATCATTACATTGTTCTATAGTATGTTTTTCTATAACAAATTTTGGTGAAATTTTTGCAGGTAGTGCTGGACAATGGCATCGTCAATGTCACTATATCAACACCGGCCGGGATGGTCACTCGAATAACGTACAACGGGATCGATAATCTGCTCGAAGACGACTACGAAGAAAACAATAGAGGGTACACTCCATTTCCTACTCTGTACAATCTTGTTCTTGAGCTTCTGAAATGTTGAGGTTTTTGTAGGTATTGGGATCTTGTTTGGGGCTCAAAGAGCCATCCCAAAGAAATTTTCGACAAGTTAGTTTTCGATTTATACTTAATTTTCATCTTTGAATTTAGTTATATATATATATACATATAAAAACATGATGTTAGAACATGAAAAGGTGTGTTTTTTTCCATTCATTTGAATGATGATCCAGGCTTGATGGAACTAATCTCTTTGTTATACGAGTAGACGAGGATCAAGTCGAGCTCTCGTTCGTTAGGACGTGGGATTCTTCACAAACAGGCCTTCTTCCCCTCAACATTGACAAGAGGTGCATAAATTAAGTACTTTGATCATCATCATGTATTAAAACTAATACTTACCGTTATTCGAAAGGTTCATAATGCTACGTGGCTGCCCCGGATTCTACTCGTATGCAATATTCGAGCGCCTCCAAGGCTGGCCGGAAGTTCACTTGTCTCAAGGGAGGATAGTGTTTAAGCTCCAAGAAAATCTGTAATAAACATAATTTCATCTGCATTTTAATAGTACTAAATTTAGCTAAGATTTGATGATTGAAGCATTTTTTTCTTTGCTGTTTAGGTTTCAATACATGGCAATATCCGATGACAGACAGAGGATCATGCCAACGAGCGAGGACCGGAACAGAAGTCAAGCTCTCGACTACCCTGAAGCAGTTCTACTAACGAATCCGGCCAATTCTTTGCTCAGAGGAGAGGTATTGTTACATAGTTTTGATAAACTTAGTTAAATTTGTGTACATGTCTAATCTAATAGCATTTGATGATTATAGGTAGACGACAAGTATCAGTACTCGAGTGATAACAAGGACAGTCGAGTCCACGGATGGATATGCTCGGACCCTCCGACAGGACTCTGGATGATCACTCCGAGCAACGAGTTCAAGACAGCCGGACCCGTGAAGCAGGATCTCACTTCGCACGCTGGTCCAATCGCGCTTTCCGTTAGTATATAACAGTACTATTAAGCTACAAAAGAACCTTGGACTAGTGTTTGTGATTTTTTTATCATATGCAGATGTTCTTCAGCACTCATTATGCTGGGGTGCCTCTGATACTGGAATTCAACGAAGGCGAGGCGTGGAAGAAGGTGTTTGGGCCCGTGTTCGTCTACTTGAACTCCGTGCCAGCTGGCGTGGATCCGCTTCCATTGTGGACTGATGCTAAGGAACAGGTAATGCTCATGAGTGCTTGTGATTTTTCAGCATGTTTTTCGTGTTTTCTGACTTTGGTTCGATTGGTTTAGATGCTGATAGAAACGCAGCATTGGCCGTATGACTTCCCTATGTCGGAAGATTTCCCTTATGCCAAGCAACGAGGCAGAGTGAGCGGTCGATTGCTCGTCCGTGACAGGTACTTAGGTCATGAATCATGATCATCACTATCACAAAATGCAAAAAAATTGCCATCACTGATCAAATGATTAAATGTTTCGTCTCAGCTACATCAACGAGCGCCTCATGACTGCTGGCTCAGCCTACATTGGACTAGCTCTGCCCGGAGAAGCTGGATCTTGGCAGATGGAAAACAAGGTTAACTCTCCGATTTCTTGAAACATTCGACTCGTTTACATGATCATCACGAAAACTAGTTGCCTGAGATGCTTCCTTTTTCGACACAGGGCTATCAGTTCTGGACTCAGTGTGATTCCTTGGGATACTTCAAAATCAATAACATCAGAGCTGGGAATTATAGCCTTTATGCTTGGGTCCCCGGATTCATCGGTGACTACAAATATAGCTACGAAATCGAAGTAAAACCAGGTTTCAAACAACAACTATTACTACTTTTGTCTCAAACTATCCATATTTAGTACTAGGAATTGAAATGAAAGCCTTTTCTTGAAGGGTGCAAGATTAGGCTTAGGACACTGGTGTATGATCCTCCGAGGAACGGGCCCACGCTGTGGGAAATCGGGATCCCTGATCGAACAGCTGCTGAATTCTACGTCCCCGATCCAAACCCGACTCTCATGAACCAGCTATACACTGTACAATCTGATAAGTTAGTACATGAACTTCACCACCTTTTTTTAATCTTCTATTTTCTTTGCTTAATTGATCATAGTTATGTTTGCTTGAAACTGGACAGGTTTAGGCAGTACGGTCTATGGGACCGATACTCGGACCTCTACCCGGATCGAGACTTGGTCTATGCAGTCGAATCGAGCATTTACCAAACAGATTGGTACTTTGCTCATGTCAATAGGTACATTACAACCTCAACACTCATGTAGCATTTCAGACCATTCTATTACTACTTGTGTGACAATTTCTACTTCAGAAACATCGGAAACAAAACGTACGTCCCGACAACCTGGACGATCCTGTTCAACCTCACGGACGTCGACACTTCATCAAACTACACCCTAAGACTTGCCCTGGCCTCAGCAAATGATGCAGAGCTGCAGGTGATGATGAATCTTGAACTTTAAACATAATCTTCGTAAAAATCGAAAAAATGTTTCGTTCTCTTAACTTTCGATGCTTCATGTTATGTAGGTGAGGATCAATGAGGAACTAGGAGAAACTCCATGTTTTAGCACGGGGCAAATTGGGAAGGACAATGCTATAGCTAGGCATGGAATCCATGGATTGTACAAGCTATACAGTGTGGAAATTCAAGGCTCTATGTTAGTTTCTACAACAAATGTAATGCTCTTGACTCAATCAAGAGGCTCTAGCCCTTGGAGAGGCGTCATGTACGATTATATTCGTCTCGAAGGGCCGTCTTCGGATACTCGAAAATGAGCAAAATGCATATCATATATGTCGCCATACAGTAGCTCATTGTATAGTAGTAGTCTGATTTAACTAGTTATTTTATCATAAAATCGTAGTATTCCTCAGTCCCGCTCGATTACACCTAAAATAATAAAAAGAGACGTAATCGAGCAAAGCAGAGTTTTGTTACCTGCAAAATATTACAGCAAAGTCCATCACATGTATGTGTATAGTTACAAGAGTTCAAATTTAAATTAAATAATTCCATCAAAATCTACAAATTTATTGCATGAATGCCAAATTAAAAACTTTACTAACAACATTAAAATTTTCATAAATATTGACAATGAATTGGAGGTAGTAACTCCAGTAACTGATGCGATTAATTAATCAATTTATGGTCAATTCAATAAAACTCTCATATATATATTCTTTCCTCATTGAAAATAAAAATAAAAAAACAAATTCAATCAAATGAAGACTTACTTTTTCCTAAGCGTGTGTGCATGTTTTTCAATTCTATGCATAAATCCTGGAAATGCGATTAAGGGTGGCTCAGCTCCTCAGCTCCAGATCCGAGTCGAAAGTCGCACCGTAAGCCTAAAATCTCTACGATACTCTGTCCCGACAGAGTCGAGGTATAAAATAATAAAACGTTCCGTGTTTCGTAGGTGGAAATGGACAATGGCATTGTGAAATTGACTGTAACAAAGCCAAACGGCCTAATTAGTGGAGTAGCCTACGGTGGAGCTCCAAATGTTCTCCAAGAACTGTTTAGTGATTCTGAAAGAGGGTTAGTATTTATCAAAATTAATTCATCTTTTTTTTTTTTCAAAAAATCATTTTTTCCATTTTATATACTACGTGAAAATTGCATTAATTCTTACTAATTTTTTTATTTTTTATTTAATTTTCCCATGAACGTAGGTATTGGGATATTACGTGGGGCATGCCGGGGAAAGAAATGAATTATTTCGACAAGTAACGAATTTTATTTTATTTATTTATTTATTTCATCAAATTAATCAATATAGAAAAAAAAAATTGTTTTTTTTTGGTAGGCTTCAAGGTACGAGTTTCAGTATAATAACACAAACTCCAGAAGTGATCGAAGTTTCGTTCGCGTCGAAATGGGATTCGTCGCAACGAAACGGCGTCGTTCCGCTCAGTATAGACAAGAGGCAAGTGCCCTTTGATGTTTTATTTAGCAAAATTTTCATGATTTTTTTTTTTTTTTTTTTTTTTTTTAATTATGTTGTTTATTTTTATTTTTTTATTTGATTATTAGATTTATATTGCTACGTGGAGTCTCTGGATTTTATACATACGCAATATTCGAGCATTTGGAAGGATGGCCAGCCGTCAAAATTTGTGAAGCAAGAGTCGCATTCAAACTTAACCCCAAAATGTATAAATATTTTTTTTAATTTTTATATTTAGAAAAAAAATATTGGAATTAAAAAAAATATTTTTTTTTCGTAGTTTTAATTACATGGCGATTTCGGACAAGAAGCAGAGGATAATGCCAACGGAAGAGGACAGAAAAGCAGGGAGAGAACTCGATTATCCCGAGGCAGTTCTTTTGACTAATCCAAGTAACCCTAAACTCAAAGGAGAGGTACCTCTTAATCATTTTATTACTAGCCATTATAAACGAGACGAAAGAGTATATACATTGACGATGTGATATCTGATCTGTATAGGTTGACGATAAGTATCAGTACTCATGCGATAACGAGGACAGCCACGTGCATGGATGGATCAGCTCTAGTCCCCAGATCGGGTTCTGGGTCATAACCCCGAGCGACGAGTTCCGAGCCGGCGGTCCGATAAAATCGGACCTCACTTCTCACGTCGGCCCCATTTCTTTAGCCGTGAGTGTCTTATTTACAAAAAATAAAATTTTGCGACAAGTTTAAGATTACGTTATTAAAATCAAAATTTACAAGTGCAGATATTCCTAAGCACACATTATCTAGGTACGGATTTAGGAGTGGATTTAGGCAATGGAGAGAGATGGAAGAAGGTTTTTGGTCCGGTTTTTATATACCTAAATTCTGCTTCGGACAACCAACCTAATACCCTATGGCAAGATGCAAAGAGACAGGTTAATTAATTACTTCTAAAATTAAATATTTAATTTTATTCCACTTTTTTTTTTGGTAACTAATTAATTAAAATGTTTTTTAATAAATAAATAAATAAATAATTCAGATGTATATAGAGATGAAGAAATGGCCATATGAATTTCCAGCATCAAAGGACTTCCCCCATGCAAAGGAGAGAGGTTTGGTCCGAGGCCGGTTATTGGTTGAAAACAAACCGGCCAAATTAGCTCATGTAGGGTTGGCCCTACCCGGAGGTGTTGGGTCATGGCAAGATGATTTTAAGGTAATTTACATTTCTCGATGAATCGATGTCTTCTGGTTGTTTGTGATTAATTTTACGTTGTATGTTTATGTGCTGTTAGGGCTATCAATTTTGGACGCGAACTGATGCGAACGGGGGATTTGCTATAGGAGGAGTTCGTGTGGGTGTTTATAATCTGTATGCGTGGGTTCCGGGTGTTATTGGAGACTTTAAACGTAATGGTGATATTGTGATCAAACCAGGTATTTGTCGATTTTGACATTATGTGTACTCATTGGATGTTTCATGAATTGCTCGATTTTCTATATGCTTAAAATTGGATCGCAGTTGGTGATTTCTTACGATTAGTCGAGAAATATACTTGTCATTTTTACAGGAGGTGTAGTTGATCTCGGTAATGTTGCGTACAACCCTCCAAGAAGTGGCCCGACACTGTGGGAGATCGGAGTCCCCGATCGTACTGCTGCGGAGTTTTATGTCCCTGATCCGTCGCCTACCCTTGTAAACAAGCTTTTTCTCAACAACAACGAAAAGTAATCTTCTTAAACACTTCACACTATCACTTGTACATCTTTCACTGACACAAAAAACTTAAACAATCTAGGTTCCGACAATATGGATTATGGGATAGATACACTGATGTATATCCAAAAGGAGATTTAGTCTACACGGTTGGAGTTAGCGATTACAGAAAAGATTGGTTCTTCGCCCATGTTAATAGGTACTACCTCCGTCCCGCCAAAGACGTTGCATTTCTTTTTGTCAATTTCTGGCACGTTTTTCCACGCTTCTTGATGATGCGTTTTAAAATAGATTTTTGAAGAATTTTTTCTTTTACGGGATACTATGATAGTTGTATTATCCCGCAAAAGAAAAAAATTCTTCAAAAATCTATTTTAAAACACTTCATCAAGAAGCGTGGAAAAACGTGCCAGAAATTGACAAAAAGAAATGTAACCTGTCTTTGGCGGGACATAGGGAGTATATATTTTAGTTTTCAGTTGGTTTCCCTTAACTATATTGTAAGTGGGTGATACATTGCAGGAAAAAAGACCAAAAGACTTACGTACCATCGACGTGGCAAATCTCTTTCAATCTTACAAAAGTAGTGAGGCGTGGAAACTACACTCTAAGGATTGCCCTTGCCTCGGCTGCCATTGCAGATTTACAAGTATGATTGTGTTATATTTAGGTAAGGTAAAATTAACTTTCAAAGACCAAATTAATTTATATTTTGCCCTGATTACAAGGTACGAACCAACAACCCAAATAGCGTGTCGCGTTTCTCTACGGGGGTGATCGGCTTTGATAACGCAATCGCGAGGCATGGCATTCACGGGAGGTATTGGCTCTTCAATATCGATATACTGGGATTACTTCTTCGACCTGGCATGAACACGATCTACATCAGGCAATCGAAAACAGACAGTAAATTATGCGGAGTTATGTACGATTATATTCGCCTCGAGGCACCGGCCCCTTAGATTTTGAGATGATGTCCCATTCTTTAGAACAATTTAGTTTACAATAAAGTATGTACTCTTTTTTTTTTTTAGTTTAGTTTGATATCCATGCCTTTTCTTTATATACTTGAGCTTAAATTGAAATTTGAAATCCATATTGTGTTAGCCCAAATTTGAATGGATTTTTAATCTATTAACTCAACTTGATCGAACTATTTTGGGCCTGAGCGCTCAGGCCCAATTTTGAAATTGGAGGCCCAATACTTATATTAATTATTCGATACTCCCTCCGTTCTACGTCAATAGACTATTTCATTTCGGTACGGGATGTTAGACACAATGTTAAAAGTAAAAAGTCAGAAGTCCACGTTGAAAAACGTTGAAAAGTAGGGGTTAATTCTTTCCGTTTTAGGAAACAAGTCAATTGAAGTGGGATGTCCCATATAATATTCTTAGCGTGATTTGAAATTTTATTTCATTAAATTATTCCACGCCTAAAATATCAAATAAAATCAAGTAGTATTAAATAACTAGTCAATACGTTGATTGCTATAAAATAGGCTAAACCTTTCCTTCTTTGGATCATAAATTATGCCAAAAATTAGAGTAAATTATATAATAGAATTATATAGGCAACAAATGAAAATTTAATAGAATTTTCAGAATATTATGCAAAGAATCAAACCATGTAAATGGTGGGAATTATAGAAATTAATTACAAAATAAACAGCAATATTGTTTATGGATTCAGCTTCGTATATGAGGTAAATGGTGGAAATTTTCTTACACTATTTAATTTTATTTCTGAAACTTTTTATTTCTCAAAGTTTCTTGAGCTTCATGCTTTTCTACGACTAAATACCAGGTAAATATAGGATCAATTATTTTCAAAAACATGTTTTAAATAACCAAAAATCCACCATTCTTTTTGAAATTATACAAGTGAAACGAGGAATACTCCCTCCGTTTTTTTTTTTTTTTTCCCCTGACGTAACTGATGTTATTATGTAATGGTATACAATAATAAAACATATCATGTTAGAAAAACGAAAAAATACTGAATAATGATAAATGTTGTTGAGCTTTGACTTTGATCGAGTAATTAAACTATTTTTTGTATTTATTTTTTTTTAAAAAAAATAGGATGAATAAACGTCTATATTATTGTTGAATTATGCAACTGTTCATGTATGTACTGAGATTAAATTTCACAATTCATAATTATTGTTTCAATCATATCTTATCTCACAATACATAGAATTATCTATTTATTTATGTTTTCCTTAAATGTTTAACCCCAAATAATTCTTTTTCTATATTTGATGCATGCAGATTATAATTAAATTGAGAGAAACGAATATGGAAAATATAAAAAATTACTACTTATTCATGGCATGGTTTGGTCTCATTTTCTCCTTCTTCTCTCATTCCATCGCCACCATTTCTTCACACAGGTAAATTAAATAAATAAATAAGTAAATATTTTCTCAAAGAGTGTAATTTTATTTCATATAGTATAGTAAATATTTCTTCAAATATATTAATTTAAATATATTTTATCATGAATATGCAGGAATCTTTCCAGCAATGATCAGTCCTCATCTTCTCCACTCCACCTCCATGTTTCTCCTCAAATTGTAAGCTTCCTGAATAATTCACGTGGCTCGTTTGTTTATTGTATGAATGATATAAAATAATAAAACAGGTCATGTCAGGTGGAGATAGATAACGGAATTGTCAAGCTCCGGCTTATAAACCCGACCGGGCAGATATCCGGTGTGTCGTATAACGGCGTCGAAAACGTCCTCGAACCAGAGTTTAAGGAATCAGAAAGAGGGTAATTAATTAAATTTTTTTTGTTAATTAAATTAATTATTTGCAACTTTAACTTCAACTAGATTTTGCTATTTAATTTTTTATTTTGGGTTGATTTTTTGTGTGAATGTAGGTATTGGGATATACTGTGGAGTAGGAAGGACATTGGCAAAAGTGCTATCGACCCGTAATTACTAGTGCAGTGCCCGTTAAAAATTGACGGGATTTAATTTATTATATTATAACATTGAAATTAATGTGATTTAAATTGTTTCAAGTTTAATTTTCTGCATCTAAATTTGCAGGCTGAAGTGTTCTAGTTTCAAGATAATAGCACAGACTAAAGATCAGATCGAAGTTTCATTCACGAAGACATGGAATTACTCTGCCGGAGACGACGTCGTTCCCCTCAATGTAGACAAGAGGTTCGTGTTGTCCGAATTCGGACATTACTTCACTTCTTGTAGTAAAATTCTGGTGTGCTGATGAAGATATGTTGTTGTGTAGGTACATCATGCTGCGTGGAGTTTCCGGTTTCTACGCGTATGCGATCTTCGAGCATTCGGAAGGATGGCCCGCTCTCGACATCGATAGGGCAAGGCTCGCGTTCAAGCTCGATAAGAACAAGTAAGAATTCGAATGTAATTCTAGTACATAAGATCGGATCCAAATACAGTCTAATTAACATCGTAAAAATTACAAATATGCCACTGGATGCGGACTTTTGATGCAAATCGTTGACCGATTTTGACTTTGTCGGACAGTCTTACACGAGTTTTTGTGCTACTGTACATATAAGCTAGCAAGGGCGCCGGTCATCAATGATAAACATTTTACTCGATTAGGTTTCATTACATGGCGATCTCGGATGATAGGCAGAGAATCATGCCAACGGCGGAGGACAGGAAATCGGGGAAGGTTCTTGCTTATAAAGAAGCGGTTTTACTAACAAACCCGGCCGATTCGAGGCTTAAAGGCGAGGTAGTAACATAATCAGGGGCGGAGCTAGGGGATGCTCGAGGCAGCTCGAGCACCCTCCTAGCAAATTCTTTTTCACCTTATAAAATTTTAAAATATTTTATTTCCAATTACTTCATCCTAAAAAGTCGAAAATTTTCGATTTTAGCACCATCGTGTCTTGCAACTATGCCAAACTCTTTAATCCTCTTACATAGGTGGATGAAAAGTATCAGTACTCGTGCGAGAACAAGGATAGCCATTTGCACGGGTGGGTCAGCTCCAATCCACGCATGGGATTCTGGGTGATAACCCCGAGCGATGAGTTTCGAGCCGGTGGTCCGGTCAAACCGGATCTTACGTCTCATACCGGTCCGACTTCCTTATCCGTAAGAATCTGTTTGAATTCTTCTACCTCAAATTCTTTACTCAAACAACCTTTTTTCTATTTATTTTACTACTATTGTCAATGCTATTTGATTATTCCTCATAGATTTTCTTTAGCGACCATTACGCCGGTCCGAGTTTTGGAGTATTCCTACAAAAGGGAGAGCAATGGAAGAAGGTGTACGGCCCGATTCTTATATATCTCAATTCGGATTCCGGCAACGACCCGAAAAGTCTATGGCAAAACGCGAAGAAACAGGTCGAGAACTTTTCGTTTCTTTCAAAATGTCTTGTTAAACTCTGTCGAAGGACTAAAAATGATCGTTCGAATTTAGATGTTAGCTGAGGAACAGAAATGGCCGTACGATTTCCCGTTATCAGCCGACTTTCCTCATCCAAATCAACGAGGTTTCGTCCGTGGCCGGTTGATGGTGCACGACAAGTACGTTGATAGTAAGCCGACGGCGGCAAAATCGGCTTATATTGTGTTGGCTCCTCCTGGAGATGTGGGATCATGGCAAGATAATTATAAGGTTGCTTCTTCATACATTGATCAACAATTTGGGGATTGAAAGACAAAATTTTGTTTCTTTTGTTATTTGAAGTTGTATGGGTCGATTTTTTTTGTTAGGGCTATCAATTTTGGACACAAACTGGTCAAGACGGAAGCTTCACGATAAGAGGCGTTCGAGCAGGCACTTATGGTTTGTATGCTTGGGTTCCGGGGGTCATTGGAGACTTCAAACACCAAAAGGATATTGTCGTCAAACCAGGTATTCTTCATTTTTAGTTAATAGAACGTAGAGCTGTCAAATTGTCGGTCTGGATTTGTAGCATGGTCTAGCTACAAAGCCATAAATATAATGGTGCAACTAAACTACTAAACAAACTTGTTTTATAAATTTTAGAAAGTGAGATTCAAATGGGCGATCTTGTGTACTATCCTCCAAGAAACGGCCCAACTTTGTGGGAAATCGGAATCCCTGATCGATCTGCTTCAGAGTTTTACGTCCCTGATCCTAACCCTGGTCTTGTAAACAAATTGTACATCAATACCACACAAAAGTAAGCTCCAAACTTCACACGATCACAAAATTACAAATAATCAAGCTAACCAACACTTTTTTTTCCACTCAACCATTCCCAATCTAGGTTCAGACAATACGGTTTATGGGATAGATATACAAATTTGTACCCTACAAAAGATCTTCTCTACAAAGTAGGCGCCAACGATTATAGAAAAGACTGGTTCTTCGCCCATGTTACTAGGTAATTAACCCTTCAAGTGATGATAATATAATTTCATAACCTTTCCATTTCTCTAACAATGCAACTCATGACCATTTCCAGAAAAGCAGGCAACGAGAACTACGTACCAACAACGTGGCAAATTTCGTTCGATCTAAAAAATGTTAGTAAAGGCGATTATACTCTAAGGATTGCCCTTGCAACGGCTCACAATGCCGATCTAGAAGTAAGAATAACAAACTTTCTTGAAACTTATTTCTTAAATTAATTACTTTTTTACCGAAAAGTCTCATACTGTTTAATGTAAACTTCAGGTATGGATCAACAACCCGAATTCGAGTACGCCTCATTTCAAAACGGGAAGAATAGGGAGGGATAACGCGATAGCAAGACATGCGATTCACGGAAGATATTGGTTGTTCAATGTTAATACACCGGGATCTCAATTCGTGAAAGGAAGCAACACTATTTATATCAAGCAATCAACGGGCGGAAGTCCGTTTCCTGGAGTTATGTACGATTATATTCGAATCGAAGCTCCATCTCAAAAGCAAAATCCCTTATCATAGATTCATATATTGTCCAATTATACTCCAATAAACTCTTAGTATCAAAACTTACGTAATTAATTCAAGTTAACTAATACATGAGTTATCTATACTATCCGTTTATTAACAAAATAGTTATAATTTTATTTATTTATTCGAAAAAACCATTTTTTTATCTCATTAATTATGCATACGTTCTAGAGTATAAATAATGTATATATCTACAGTGAAATAAAGTATATATTACAACATAATTTAATATTTTTGCGTTCGATTTTCGGTTCGATTTCCGGTTCGAAAGTGTAGAAACATAAGAAAAAATCAAGCTTTAATTATACAAAAATGAAAATATATTGTCTGTTTGTTGTCCAGATTTGTTTGTTAATACAAACTGTAAATTCTGTTAATACATGCAGGTCTCTCAGGCTGCATGTAACACCTCGTACTGTAAGCCTAATTAAATTTGTTTAATATTTTTTATTTAAAATAGTATTTTTCACACATTTTATAATTATTATTTATTATTATCTTATCTCAAATTTTATTATTTTTTATTTTATTTGGAATATTACAGGTAAAGATGAACAATGGAATTTTGAAACTTAGATTGATTAATCTAACTGGATTAATCAAAGGAATTTCTTATAATGAAATTCCAAATCTCCTCGACGGTCAGTATGATGTATCACGGAGAGGGTTAGTATAATTAACCTCGTACTCTCTCCGTCTCACTTAATTAGTCAACCTACCGCATAGTACAGAAACTAAGGAAATTAGAGACAGACGGGTTTAGAAGGTGTTTTTATATGCTAATTTGCTTCCGTTTTCGGGAAAGACGAAAATGAAACGTAGACTAATTAAGTGGGACGAAAGGAGTGTTCTTGGTTTCTTTTAATGTTTTGTCTAAATGTAGGTATTGGGATATGATGTGGAGCAGGTAGGGATGTCAAACGGGCCAACCCACCGGGTTTCGGGCTAGCCCTATCGGGTTGCGGGCTTTTCGGATCGGGTTAATCGGGCTTTTTTTTCTTTCGGGCTATTATTTTTTGACCCTAACCCTACCCCACTGGGTTTCGGGTTAGCCCACCGGGCCATTAAGTTTATAAAAAATAAAATTGATATTGTATAAATATAAAAATAATTATTATTTTAGCACATATTTGTATAAAAAAATTAAATAAATTATTAAATATTGTGAATTGAACAAAAATATTTTTGAATGTCAATCTTTATTTTACTTTTCACCAAGCGCCGAAGTAAAAAACGTATAGAATTTAAAATGAAGGTTATATTTTTATTAAAACAAATTAAAAATACTCAATAATAATTAAAAACACAACCTAATTTATCAAATTTATAAGTAGAGTAATGAAATATGTCATGAATTCATAATTTATGGTAACCCACCGGGCCAACCCACCGGGCTTTCGGGCCAGCCCTATCGGGTTCGGGCTTTTTTCGGTCCAGCCCTATCGGGCTTTTTTACTTTCGGGCTATTATTTTTTGGCCCTAACCCACTATTTTTTTCGGGCTAATCGGATCGGCCCGTCGGGCTCGAGCCTTTTTGACATCCCTAGGAGCAGGCCAGAGTTCAACAAAAGCAATTTTGATATGTAATACTCTCTTATATATTTATGCATCAAAAATCAAAAAAATCAGGAAAAACAAAAAATAAAATACTAAAACTATTAAACCTAAAAAAAAATTAATAAAATCAAGAACTCTATTTTTGCTGTGTTTTTGTGCAGGCTTCATAGTTCAGAATTCAGAATAATTACAAAAAATAAAGATAAAATTGAAGTTTCATTCATCAAGAAATGGAATATTTCCCTTGACGAAACTTTCGTTCCTTTAAATATTGACAAGAGGTATGTATAATTAAATTACAAATTAGCAATTTATTAAATTTTTTATAGTTACATCATTGTTTTTTTTTTTTTTTTTTTCAATAGGTACATAATGTTACGTGGAGTTTCTGGGTTCTACTCATATTCGATTTACGAACACTTGGAAAAATGGCCTGATCTCAACATAGATGAATCAAGAATCACCTTCAAGCTCAATACAGACATGTACGAAATAACCGATCTTTCTATAATTTACTATCGGAAAATATAATATAAGTGAATCGAGATTCACCCATCTCTACAAGTTCGAACATGTAACATTAGGTTTCATAATTACATGGCGATTTCGGACTACAAGCAGAGGATCATGCCTTCATACACAGACAGAGGTTTAGGGAAAAGACTTGCCTATAAGGAAGCAGTTCTTCTAACAAACACTAGTGATCCAATGCTCAAAGGAGAGGTACGTAATCATATTGTTCGTACTAGCTAGGTTTTGTTCTTGTCTGAATCCTGATGATGTCGCCATATAGGTAGACGACAAGTATCAGTACTCGTGCGATAACAAGGATAACCACGTGCATGGATGGATCAGCTCTAGTCCGCACGTGGGGTTTTGGGTGATCACGCCTAGTGATGAATTTCGAGCCGGTGGTCCGATGAAAATCGATCTCACTTCTCACACCGGCCCCATTTCTTTAGCGGTATATAACAATCTAGTTCAAGCCCATATGATGATTATCTACCCTTAAACTTTAGAATTTTCAATCTATACATACGTACCGATGTTTTAATAACCAGATCAGACCGGCCAGTTAAATCGGTTGGATTAGAACTAGAGGTGATTTTGGCTTGGCCGGTTTGGTTGAACCGAAGAGGTTAAGAATGGAGGTCATGCATGTTAGACCTTCGTTTCGATTTTTAAAACATTGATATATGTCAGAACGAAATTAATTTTAGTACATGTTCATGCAGACGTTCTTCAGTAACCATTACATGGGGCCCGATTATGGAGTGAAACTCCGAGGTGGAGAGTATTGGAAGATGGTGTTCGGCCCCGTCTTCATATATCTTAACTCGGATTCCGGCAACGACCATCGGAATCTCTGGAAAGATGCAAGAAAGCAGGTCATTTTCTAACCATATGCATTAGGGCTTATATTTCTTAAACACATTTTAAGTTTTAAAATTTTACAATATTGTAATATGAACAAAATCAGATGTTGAAAGAAACAAAGAAATGGCCATATAATTTCACATCATGTAAGGACTACCCTAACGCAAAACAAAGAGGAGAAATGGGAGGACGTTTACTCGTTCAGGACAAGTACATTAGTGCTGATCTTTTCCCAGCAAGATCAGCATATGTAGGGTTGGCCCCACCTGGGGACGAGGGATCTTTTCAAGACGATTCTAAGGTTAATTATGTCGTGTTTTAAGACATCGCACAAAAAAAATCCGTATAATTTCCCCTTTTTATCATATTTTATGATGATTTGATGTTGTTAGGGGTATCAATTTTGGACACGGACTCGTAAAAACGGATCTTTTACAATCAAACATGTAAAATCAGGTATTATCATAAAATCAGGTATTATCATTAAATCAGGTATTTACAATGTGTGAATATTAAAATTGTTTTATTTTATTTCTTGGATTCAAAGGTGACAAATAATATGAACTTGTGAATTTACATTTTAGGTAGTAAGATTCAAATAGGTGATATTGTGTACAATCCTCCGAGAAGTGGGCCTACTCTATGGGAAATCGGGTATCTCGATCGAACCGCTTTCGAGTTCTACGTCCCTGATCCGGATCCGGGGCTTTTGAACAAGTTGTACATTAATAGCACTCGAACAACTTATTTATTTTTGCTCGCATATATTCTTAGGTACGGATCAATGACCAAAATGCGACCACGCCTCATTTTACGACGGGTAGAATAGGCAAAGACAACGCAATCGCAAGGCATGGTATTCATGGGAAATATTGGGTGTTTGGTGTGGATATATCAAGTTCTCAGCTGGTGGAAGGGAAAAACACCATTTTTCTCAAGCAAGCAAATGGTAAAACTCCCTTTGCCGGAGTTTTGTACGATTATATTCGACTCGAAGCGCCTTCAGATGAAAGCATTTATTAGAATTATCACAATTCTCTTCACGAATTTGCATATATAGTACTGGCAAATGTAGACGCGTAGATTCTTGGTTTTCTTTACGTTATCACGTTATGCGTGTTAGGATTTGTAGAGAATAATGAATTGTTGAATCCAACACAAGAATTTGAAATATATAACTCATTATACTATCCCTATCTTATTTAAAACTATCGAATTTTTTAGATATGTATGAATGTGTAATAACAAACGTGTCATTTCAAATGTGACTACCGAAAATACTAGAAATTAAAATCTATGAAAATTTAGATGGTTGAAAGTTGAATATGATTTAATGCAATAGTTGGGGGTTGGTTGTATATGCATTTTAGCCTGTGTTTGGTTGGTAGGGTATTTACTACCATATTTAATTTATTCTCATCTAATTTTTCGGTTGCATTACATATTCTAATTAACAAATTCTTATGGCAAAAACAAAGTAATTTTTTTTTAAGCTTTACGACAGGAAACTCTAAAGGTTGTATCAAAATCGAAACTTTTCAGATCCGATATGTTAATCTTAACCCTTATTGCTAGACTAATACACGAATAAACATGCACGTGAATTAGAATATCTTTGCTCTATATTTTCAATTGAAAGAATACAAACATTCGGTCTAGATCTACTCAAATATATTCTCTCTCTCTCAAGAACAAGGAAAACCTTGATGTAATTACATTTTTTAATGCTTCAAAATAGTTGGCAAATGACAGATTAAATATTTAATAATATGGGTGTAGATTTGCTTCAAGACGCTTGTCGTTCGAATCTTAATTAATTAATTTCTTCAACTACCCTAAAAAAATCACTTAATTCTGCTCAATCTAGTGTTCTACTTATATCTAATTATCGTACAATAATTTCATAAATTACCATACTCTACCAAAAATCAATGTGTTGGCCTAACGGTAGTATTATGTTTCGAAAATGAGTTCGAGTTCGAGTCTTTCGTGACGTAGTCTTTTAAATTTATATAGTTAAAAATTAGACTAGATTTTAGAATGAAAAGATTGGATTTTTATTGATTAATCAGTCGCCAATTCTCTCTCTCTCTCTCTCTCTCTCTCCGGATAACGCCATGAGAGAGTTATGGCCCAGGAAAGCGCAGATTCAAGATGCTATAAATTCCCACCTTCCACCTTCACATCTCTATTTATCAATTTCTACTCTCAAAAAAGAAAAAATCTCGCTTGATATTTCCAGTTGCCCTTTTCCTTCCAAGAATCGAAAATGGCGAAAACCCCAGAAACAGAGCACCCAGTGAAGGCCTTCGGTTGGGGAGCCAAGGACACTTCTGGAACCCTCTCTCCCCTCAAGTTCTCAAGGAGGTGTGTTTAAATGTCAAGATTATTTTGTGGGACCTTCAAAGTTCGGATCTTTTGCTGTTTTCGAGTTTCATTCCTTGTTTTTTGATTGTTCTTGTTCTTGTTCTTGATTTTTGTGTAATTGGATGTGTGTAGGGAAACTGGGGAGCGTGATGTTCAGTTCAAGGTTTTGTACTGTGGAGTTTGCCATTCAGATCTGCACATGATCAAGAATGAGTGGGGGGTTACTCTCTACCCCATCGTTCCTGGGTAAGATTCTCTCTTTTAGTAGTAGAGTATCATTCTATCCTAGAGAGAGAGAGAGAGAGAGAGAGAGAGAGAGAGAATGATCCAGTTTATACTGTTTTCCAACTTTATGGAGTCTTGAGTGATTTATACCAGCATGAAAAGTTATAGTCTTTATAGCTTAGCTTTCACTCATCGATGTTTTTGAGCAAGTCTTGAGCAAATGTAATGAACAGATGATCTTAGTTTTATGCTTAGATCTACTATATATGGTTTTGAGTGTTTATGGAACATAGTTGCTTCGATTGTCACCACCAGAAAACATTGAGCAGTTGTAGTTTCGAGTCTTCGATTGAATTCGTTGAAAACTACTAATCGAATGTGTATATTGTAGTTAGCTTTATGCTCTGGTCTTCCTATAAAGATTGAGTAGATATGGATGTTCGTTTAGTGACTTTTGATACCGTCTTCAAAGATTGTTGGACAATAGTTGTTTCCGTAGGATATCTCGTGCTTTCTATTCTTCGATCACCTCTCGTGGATCGAAGATTTTGTACAAAAAATGAGTTTGAGATGATATGAATAACCTGATTGCAGGCATGAGATTGTTGGAGTTGTAACTGAAGTAGGCAGCAAGGTCGAAAAGGTGGCAGTTGGCGACAAGGTTGGCGTGGGGGTCATTGTTGGCTCGTGTCGCAGCTGCAGCTCGTGCAACAGCGATCTTGAGAACTACTGCCCCAAGCAAGTCCTCACCTACGGAGCCCCTTATATAGATGGCACCATTACCCGAGGAGGCTACTCTGACATCATGGTGACAGACGAGCACTTCATCGTCCGCTGGCCTGAGAACTTCCCCCTCGATGCCGGTGCTCCTCTCCTCTGTGCTGGGATCACGACGTACAGTCCACTCAGGCACTACGGACTGGACAAGCCCGGCATGAGAGTTGGTGTCAACGGCCTAGGTGGACTAGGCCATGTAGCTGTGAAGTTCGCCAAAGCTTTCGGAACTAAGGTGACCGTTATCAGCACTTCTATAGGGAAGAAGAAGGAAGCCATCGAGCATCTCGGTGTGGATGAGTTCATCGTCAGTAAAGATCCGGAGCAAATGCAGGTTATATAGATTATTTCATCGCATAAATCTCAATATATTTGCTCATTAATTTCTTCGACGATCTTTAATGTTTCCTTATATGTTTGAATTCTAGGCTGCAATAGGAACACTAGATGGAATCATCGATACAGTTTCTGCAATTCATCCGGTTGCACCATTGTTGAGCTTGTTGAAGCCAGACGGGAAGCTCGTCGTGGTCGGTCTCCCGAGTAAGCCCCTCGAGGTTTCAGTTTTCTCCTTGATCCAAGGTTAGTCAGAGCATTGCACTTTTTTTTTTTTCAAAAATGATTTGATTGTTAGTTTATCTGGGGATGATGATTGAAATGGATATGAACAACAGGGAGGAAGGTGATAGGCGGAAGCTCGATCGGAGGGATGAAGGAGACGCAGGAGATGATCGACTTTGCAGCTAAGAACAACATACTACCCGATGTGGAGGTGATACCGATCGACTACATAAACACAGCTATGGAACGGCTCCAGAAGTCCGATGTCAAGTACAGGTTTGTGATCGATGTCGGGAAATCATTGAAGCCCGAGTGAGACGTGGCTCGGACGATGCCTCTGATCTTCGGTTCGGCTGGTTCTTTATCTGTTTTGAATAATGGTGTAAACTGGCATTGGATCAAACATTGATGGTGGATTTGAGGTTGCAATCAGTCTTTTGTTATGTGACATTTTTATGGTTTTGATGGTAATATTTGAAATTTCTATGGTTAATTTAAGAAAATACGTAACTAAGGATCGCTTTTTAAGTTTTTTAGAATCTAAAAAAGCATAAATATTAAATTATTTGATATTATAAAAAAAAGTATAATTATGACCAGCCACATGGCCGAATAATGTCACCCTTCTGTCAACAAATACTACTCCCTCTGTTCGACCGAATTTGGATCGTATATTCAAATAACGTGTCAAACTCAGTGAAACAAACGGAGTATAATTAATGCTATTCGAAATATAGGAGAAGCAATATATAATTTGGGCCTGGTGAGTTGGGAGCCCACAATTTCTCACATAAAAAATGAAGGTTTTAATAGTCAAATATTTGAGGGGCAATTGTAATTAGTATGGGCCCATATTAATATGGGAAAAGCCCATTTAAGGCCCAATAGGCCCAATAAAAAGGATAGTTGAGACTGAGTGTGAGTGTGTGTGGTTAGGTGTTCACGAGGAATCCACTGCAGCCACCCTCACGAGAGGCACACACCGCACTCCCCAATATTCAGCCCTATATATGTTCTAGTATCTCTTAATTTACGGAGCCGGCACGTTTTCCGTCACACCCCGACATTTAGTTTCATATCGACTCGAGAAAAGTTACGAGCTGATCTTTACGGATATTAGATTGATTGACATTAGACAATCAAAGTATGCTCTTTGTATAGCATGTACACACTAAAACACTAGTACTTTAAATTGTTCCGACCTATTGATTCGAGAGGTTCGTCACATTTTTCAATATTCACATAATAGTGCCAATTAGTTGGGTAAAATTGATATATGAACAAGCTTTCGTTTTCATCTGCCACACTGGTATAAGGATATTACAAAAAATGGTAGAATTTTAACCCGTTGAAACTCTGTCACGTACGTTATTTAGTTTACTACTATTACTGTCATCTTAATTCCCGTGACGAAAATACATAATTCCGTCAATAGAACAGAGGGAGTACTAAACGAGAATTCGAGGATCTACGTAAACATATATGCATTGGTGTCTACATATATATATAGAACTTTACATATATAGTGGAGGGTACTAGTAATAGCATAAATAATAATAATCGGTGCAGTAAGTAGCGTGCAGTTGGGTACAGTTGCATATGAACGCAGAGGCAATTAATTTATTAATTTAAAAAAAAAAAAAAAAAAAACAAACAAACAAAAAAAAAATACAGCAAATTGAATTTGTGAAAGACCTTCAGTTATTACACAGTGATTCCATACTAGGTACATGCTACATCGATCTCTATACAATACTACTGTTACTTCTACTTAAATTCCAAACCTAATTAATTTGTGGGATCCCCTATAGTACATAAATATTACTACTGTTTTTCTGAGGTCACAAAGCAACAAATTAATTAACTTCGAGTATACTATCGAGGACTCGAATCTCTTACAAAGCATTTCAATACGAATACGAAAGCTTGCATCTGAATACACTCAAATGGATTAGAACGCGAATTGTTGAAAGGAAACGCACCGAAAGAAAATGAGATCAAATCTCCTTCTATAAAAGAGCTAAATTACAGAAAACGGCCGCATATTGTTTAAATTTTGGCACTAATCGCTTATTTCTGGGTAAGACCAAATAACAAGCTAGCACTTATCCCGTTTCGCTAAAAGCATCCGCTTTAGCGTTTTGGGTTATCTCTACAAAGCGTCAACTTTCCGTATTTTGAAAATGATTAATTCTTTCGAAAATGTGTGAACCCTATCGCTTTTTAGCATTTTTCCTGATTATCATGCCGAAAAATGTACAAACATCAGAAGTTTTCATTAGAAACTATGAATACATGCATATAAAAATTGGGATGAGTAATTTTTTTATTACAAGGATGCTTTATTTATTTGGGGAATTTTAGGAAAAAGTCAAAAGAGTGAGTAAATTACTAATCCCTCCGTTTACTTTCATTTAGCCACGTTTTTATTTTAAGGCCAACATCTCACTTTAATACTCAATCTATTTTCTTATATTCCACTTGTTTTCACATTTAGACGTATCATTAACACTCCACTAATTATCTATACATTTGCATCATAAAGTTGAATTTCTTAAACACCGTGTCAAAAAAAAAAAAGTGTCGAATGAAGATAAACGAAGGGAGTAATATGGAAGAATGAAAATAATTGTAAGAGAGTAAATGAAATGAGAGAATGGAAAGGGAAGTTACATAAGAAGGAAGAGACAAAAGTGGGGAGTGTGAAGAAGGGGTTGTCTCCCCCAACCAACCTATTTCCTTCTGCTACTGCTCTTCTGCTTCTCTCTCTCTCTCTCTCTCTCTCTGTCCTCTCTTCTGCGTTTCTTTGAAATCTAATCCCTACTAATTAACTCTCCACCATTATTGTTTATTTGACTTAATTGGATCCTCTCTCTCTCTCTCTCCCTCTCTCTCTCTCTCTCTGTCTGAACATATCTCACACATCAACATCATCCCCTGCAGGCTGACACACTTCCCTCATCCCATCCATGCAATTCTAACCAACTTTCAATTCCTTTTTTCTTCGAGCATAAATGTGAAAAACAGCACTAGATACCCTCTGTTGCATCAAATTTAATTCTCTTTGTAAATCTATTCAATTTCTCCATCAATTACATATTTACATGCATGATGATGACCAAATTATGGCCACCCCTCTCTCTCTCTCTCTCTCTCTCTCTCTCTCTCTCTCTCTCTCTCTCTCTCTCTCTCTCTCCCAAGTACTCAATTCTGACCTGATATAGATTCTGATTCATATGTATTTATGCTAATCGCTGTAAATCTATGAAAATGCAGCAAAGGAATTAAGATTCAAAATCAGAAAAAAGAAAAAAATAATAATAAAAAATTAACACATACATTAATATTAAATAAAAGAAATTTTTTTGAACAAAAAAAAGGAGGGAGGGATATTTTTTATGAAGATTCTCATGCATCAACTAGAAAGCTTGTTTCCAGTTGCTTTCATGGCGTTTAATTAATTTCTTCCATTTTGCCTCCTCTTTGTTTCTTTCCCCCCTTTTGAACTTTTATCTTGAAACGTGGGTTTGTTAGTACTCAATTATTAGAACTCCGTTTCTCCCGTTAAAAACGAGACGTTTCTTCTATATTTTATACCCCACGTGTATTCAAGAAACGTTTCCATTTCGATAAGGTGGAAGCCGAGAATATTTACATTTATAAATTAGTACTCTTTGTAATATAATTAATATTCCGCATAGGCTCATCAATTAATATAGTTTGCATATCTGTATATATAACTTCTCTCTCTCTCTCTCTCTCTCTCTCTCTCTATTTCTCTTGATGAAGATCACAAGAGTCCATCAACATCCTCTCATTTTCCATCAACCCCATGCATGAATCCAATGAATTCACATCACTTAATTTGCCTCTGCAAAAGGAAAGTTCCGAGCCACAACTAATTCTCTCCTCTCTCTCTCTCTCTCTCTCTCATCAATCATCACCTTCTTCTTCTTCTAACAATCATCACCTTCTTCTTCTTCTTCTCTCCCCACATAGCTAGGGTTTAGCTCACCCCTCACTGCCCACACCACGAGAAACATGCCAACCGCCACCAACACCCTCGCCGGAAAACCCGCCGGAAAGGACGAGAGCCAGCTGAGCTCCACCAGCCGCAAAGCCTCGTCGGCGCGGCCGCAGGAGCCGCCGGTGAAGTGCCCCCGGTGCGACTCCCCCAACACCAAGTTCTGCTACTACAACAACTACAGCCTCACGCAGCCGCGCCACTTCTGCAAGACCTGCCGCCGTTACTGGACCAAGGGCGGCGCCCTCCGCAACGTACCCATCGGCGGCGGCTGCCGGAAGAACAAGAAGCCGATGAAGTCCTCCCCCCGCCTCTCCGCCGACTCCAAGGACTCCAGCGGCTCCTCCGACGGCCTCAAATTCTTCCACGGCCTCTCGCCGGCGATGGACTTCCAGATCAACATGCCGCCGAAGCTTCACCCCACCACCGCCGCCGCCGCCGCCGCCGCCAACATCTTCCACCAGTTCCCCTCCTTCGACAATCTGTCGAACACCTCCGCCGCAATCTCTCAAACCCCATGCTTCAACCTCGACCCTTCCTCGTTAATGGGGTTCACCTTCCCCCTACCTTCTTCCTCCCTCAAACACGGCGAGAATTTAGGGTTTCAGGAAATGGGAAGCCTCAACGCTCAGAGCAACCTCGCTTCCTCGATAGAATCGTTGAGCTCCATCAACCAAGATTTGCACTGGAAGCTTCAGCAGCAGAGGCTAGCGTCGCTCTTCGCCGAAGACGGCCGGAAAGAAGGTTCTGGAAGCTTCCAGAAGCTGCAGCCGATTCAGTTCCAGAATCTGGAAACTCCAAAGGCCGATTCTTGCCTGAATATCGGAACCCCGAGAAAAGACGGCAACTTCTCCAACAATGAGTGGTTCCTCAACGGCGGCGGCGCTCCGGCGGCGGGTGGCGGCAACAGTTTGAACGAAAACGCCGCCGGGAACTGGAGCGGTGGGCTCCAAGCGTGGACTGAGTTGACTCAGTACGCTTCATTGCCTTGAGAAATTGAAGGTGTAGCTAGGGTTTATCCAATATTAATTAATTCTGCTTAATTAATCAATTAATTAATATGTGTATTGTAGCCTTTACCTTTGTTGTTTGTTGCTTCTTTTTTTATATATAATTTTATTTTGTGTGTTAGATGAAGAACACAGAATCAATTCAAAAAGAAGGTGTTTGTACTTAATTAATCATCATCACAAAAAAGCTTGTAATTTTCATATGAAATAACGATGAAGCGCAGCGCAGTTAGTAAGACGTTTTTTCTCCAACCAAAAAGTCGATCGAGGTTTCGAGTGCATGTGTGTGACTGTGTTGTGTTTGTGTGATTTTAAAAAAAAAAAAAAAAAAGGAAATGAGATAATCTAGTTTGATTTAGATTATTAATTGATTGATTGATTAAATAATGTGTTATTGGGATTGGAGAAAAGGATTTTGGACCGTTATGGGATTGAATGAAGAGAGGTTTTGATAGGGGTTTGAAACTAGCTAGGGCAGAAGCCTCTGTCTGTCTCTCTCTCTCTCTCTCTGTACTTAGTTTCTTGAGACATGATTCAGTAACTGACATTGCCATACTCCCCTACTACCACTCTCTATGTAGCTCATTGCTGCACTCCCCTCTCTCTCTCTCTCTCTCTCTAGAAGAAGCTGATGAAAGGGTTTCTTGAATAATTACTAGTTGCAGAGTATGGTGGTAAACAGTGTGTAATTGATGGGGTTTCTTAGCTCTAGGCAATGGGAGCTTCTTGTGTACGAGTTTGACACGTTTTTTAAATATGTATGAAATATAAAACGATGAAACGAATCGAAATATTAATTGATCAATATGAATTAGTTGGTAATGCATAATTAAACACTAACAAAGATAGGGCAATTATTTTGGAAGGCACTAACTAAACTACATTAGCACTATGTAATTATGTGATTACAACTCATTATTGCTCCTCTCCAGTTAATCAATGTACAGTTATCACAAAATTCTTTGTACTTATCACGATTAATTAACTCTTAATAAGTGATTACTTATTGAAGGAGGTAGTATATCATAATTTCTTTATTATTATGCCCACGTTCATATATACTAGCAGAAAGTTACGTGTAAATGCACGTAAAAAAGAAATTTTAAATAGACAATTTTTTTAGTTCTTCCATTTTTTTTTTACTAATCATGAAGAATTATATCGAATGACAAAAATAGGCAAATCATATTTCGTAAGAATCTATGATTTGTGAGATGTGTTTAACCATATCGAAAATGCTCCCGACTTTAGACAAATTTAATGTGTCCACGGCTAATATGGTAACGAAACGTGAATAGTATTTTCAGTTGAATGTTGATAGAAATGAAAAAGAATTTCCCAACACTTTCTGTTATTCTTCCGACCATGATAATAAGTAAAGTTTAGCTTTACTTTTTCTATAATTCTGTTGTGTTTTCTGTAGCTAATTAGTGTGGATATATATCAACTTTTACTTTCTTGAATAATTCCAATTATATTCAAATGCAAACTTTTTCTCTATAACTTTGTATTTTGAATTAAACAAATAGACTACCAAACAAATTTCATTAAAAAAGGAAAAAGAAAAGGAGGAGGAAGAAGAAGAAGACAGATGTAGAATTGCATGATTAACGTGATAGAGTAACTGGAAATAGAGATTTATGTGCCTTCCTTCAACTGTCAATTTCCATACTGCAAGAATTTCATGAGCCTTCACAACTACTCCCTTCGGAAACAAGCGAACTGAAGTAAGACGTCCGATTAGGAAAGGAAGCCAAGTGCAGTGGGACGAGAAATTAAACAAGAACAAAAATAATAAATCGAAGCAGCTGATATGCAGGTTTTGATATCAACGTTACATACTGTCTTCACATAGTTTTGTTTGGTCAAGTTTAATTAGTGGTCCAGACTTTGTGTATATTAAAAAAATATTATTATATACTACTCACTCCGTTGCAAATCTGTACTCGATAATAAGAGGTGTGTCAAGTAAGATGGAACGAAGATAGTATTTCGTTTTTTTTTTTTTAAATGTGAGAATATAATTTGTATCGCATACACTAGCTATTAATTAAAATTTGCACAAAAATATAATTCGAGCTTTTAGATGAGACGAAATTCTATCATGGTATCAGAGCGTTTGGCCAACACTGCTCCCAAGTGAGGGGGAGTATTGGGAATATAATATGAACCGATAAATTTCCATCATTTCTACTAGCTCGAACTTTTAGATGAGATGAGACGAGATTGTATCCTAACCAATTATTAATAATATCTCTTCAACAAAGTTCAATTCAGAGTATAATTTCAACAAACTTTTCCCAATCGAGTTTGAAATGAATTTGGATTTGGTTTTTATCCCTTTTTAGCTTGTATTGTGTGAGAGTCTTTTTTTTTTTTTATATTTTAAGAAAACTATTTGGCGCTTTGTGAATTAGACTCACGCCATCCAAACCTTTCTAAAATCATTATTCTATTATTAAAATAAAAAAATAAACCCATGATTTTATTTGGGATGTAGACAAATACTTGGTAAAAAAAATGTTTAAAAGCAATGAAATACATTTTTAGTAAATCAATTTTTTTTTCAAATTAAGAGGATGCCAATTTTGGTTAAAATATAATTTCCAATTTTATACTCCTTTTGTCCATTTTATTATAATACTTTACTGTTCAATCTGTGTCTAGTTTATTGAACAAAAAACGTCATGATAAAAGGGACGGAGAGAATATTTTTGTATTTTGTATACGAAAAATTAAACTCGAAATCACAGTGAGAACACAAATTTTCAATTCCAACGGATTAGGCCCAACAACCAAATTGGGCCGGCCCAATATCAAATGAAGAAAACCAGTCATAATAATTCTGGTTTCTCTCTCTAACATTTGTTTTAGTTAATACACAAACTCACTCATCTAACATTCATAACAGCATGAGAATTAAAACAAACACACACTACACACACACTACAAATGCATAGATGAAGACAGTTAAATCAGTTAGTAGTAGGCTATCTGTTCCACATTCTTTTCTTGCTGTCTCTCTCCTTGATCCCCGGAACCGGATCTCTCGTCGTCTTCACACGAGCAACCGGCCTCGTGCCCGTTAAGGATGGCTTTGTGGCCCTTGAAACTCCGGCAGTAGCCGGCTTTGGTGGATCCGAACGCCTCGTCTTGTAGGGATGGTCGCTCGCTGAAGGTGGAAGTCCACCGCCATTGTTTTCAACTTCAATGTTTCTAGATAGTCTCTTCCTTCGGACCTCATGGCCGGAGTCGTTTTCCTTGACTAATGCAGAGCCATGGCTGCCTCTTCGGTTTGCTAAGTTCAGACTTCTTAGGACGCGATGCTCAGCTTCGTTTGTCATCTCCTCTCTCACTGGCGGTACCTTGTTTTCCATGGGGGTTGATTTAAGTGTGTTCATGGATTCGGAGAGCATTTTGGCTGCTGCTAGTTGCTGTTCTTGCTCTCTCAGTTTCTCTTCGAGCTCTTTAATCTGCAACGACCACGTGTATATAAATAGTGTTAAGACTTTGAGCCATGTTTGAACATTCTCACTCTTGGAAAGAACAAAAGTGTAACGAGTGGGGGTACCTTTTGACGAAGGGAGATACACTCTGCATTTTCTTCCTGCTCTGTCAGCTTTGTTTCAAGCTCTTTCACCTAAAACAAGGATGAAACATTTGTTAGGCAGGGGCGAATTATCTTCGACAAAATATACTGCATCGATGGATTGCACTGTATTATTAATGCAATAACAAGTGAAGGAACCTTTTGTTGAAGCGCTAGAGAAGTGGACTCAGATTGTTGCATTTGCTCTCTCAGCTTCTTCTCGAGATCATTAATCTGTGCAATGAAGATAATAGAAGTTACAACATCAAAATTTCTGGACCAGGAAAGAACACAATATAGTCGTGTCACGATTGCAATTACCTTCTTTTGGTATGTTGTGGAATGATTTTCTTCTTGTTGTTTCAGTTTGCTCTCTAATTCCACAACCTTCAACGAACATGAGAAGATCGTTCAATGGATTGATTCTAAACATTCAAGCTCACTAGAGTTGGCTAATAAGGGGATAAAATGCGAATTCTTACCTTCTGTTGAAGTTTGGAACAAGACTCTTCTTTCCCTTTTAACTTCTCCGAAAGCTGTGAAACATGTTTCTCGGACTGGTATTGCATTGATGCCTTCGACTCTAGTTGGCCCTCTATCTCTTTCAGTTTTTCTATCTGGCTCTTGTAAAACTGGTCCTTCCCTTTGGCTTTGCTTTCTAGGTTATGCAAATTTTCTTCAAGCTTTTTCAAAGATTCATCCTTGGACCTGCATTCCTGCCGTGCTTTCTCAAGCTACGTCGAAAAATAGACAAAATAAAGGAAGGATGAGTGTTGGCTAAAGAGATTGTTGGTCAAAGCAAAATTCATGATATTATTTTAGAAAATGGCACACCATTGTTTTCATCTTCTGGAGCTCATTTGTATCGATTTGCTTTCTAGCAGGACCTAACTCGACCCCTCTAACTCGAGTTGCAAAATTGAGCGAACTCAGAGTCTCGCTCAAGTCTTGATCTGAGGGACTAATTTGTACAAACATCAATGTTTTTGAGTCACCACCTGCAAATGTTAAAAAATATATCATATGATACAAGATCGACAAATCTGCTTAGAACGAAAATGGATACCAAATTTACCTAATGAATCTTGCAGTAAATGAGTAAGCTTCGAGTTCCTGAAAGTTGTGATACATTAGATTAGACACCAAAGTCGGGCTACGTGTACTTGAAGCAAAAATTAAAAGACTGCATATTCTACTTGTATATGCTTTTGCCAACCTGTATGGTATGTGGCTGCTTTTGTTTGCTAAAGCGGATATTACGTCTCCAAGTGCAGAAAGCGATCGATTAATGTTCTGTGCTTCTTTGAGCCTGTCACCTTGCACATCAGTTTTTGCAAGCCTCTCACTTCCAGCTAAGTCCACAAGCCACAGTTTACTCTTGGTGCATTCTCCACTTATCAGATTTTTGCTTTTTACCATAATGCAGAGCATGCTGAGAGAGAGAGAGAGAGAGAGAGAGAGAGAGAGAGACTGATTATATCTATGCATATAGACAGACAGAAGACTAGAAAGAATCTATAAGGCTTAAAAAGCCATTACCAGTGAGAGCGACTGCTGTGTTCGTTGACGTTATTTGATCCAACAGCTCTAGCACTACTTCCTGCTTGTAGAACATTCCAGACTTGCTGGATATTTTCCACTTTAGCTTCAACAATGCCAGGAATGTGATGAGAGCCTTCGGAAGCTTGCTTTATCTCCAATCTAGAATTATTCCATAGTATATAATAAGCTAGTTGTCTAACCACAATTAAAAGTTGATTATTCAATTAGCGTATGAGAAGATGAGAAAATGGAAAGTTACTTCTTGGATGTTTCGATAGCCAGCAAATCCCTTATTTGTTCATTGTAGACTTCAAGTACACTAACTGAAATGCTGTAACTGTTTGTTTCAGTCCTCTCATTAGCAATCTTGAACAATTCTTCCAAAGTTCTGTAATTGACTCCTCGATTCGCCTCAGTGCCCTCCATTGTGAACGTTTTGCCTGTTCCTGTTTGTCCGTAAGCAAATATACAAACATTATATCCATCCAGAACTGAAACCACCATCGGCGCAGCATCAGCAAAAACATCAACTGTTGAAATAGAAAATTTTGGATTAGTAAGAATCTGGCAGACAGTGTTAGAATTATATTTTCCTCTGCAACATCTTTTTCAAGAAAACTCTTCATACCTTGATCATCTTTGGGACTGTAAACACGATCGAACTTGAAACTCTTCTTGGTAGGGCCGTTAACTACAAGATCTCCATCCTTAGCAGCATCGAATTCCATTATTGATGCACATCCAGCTACAGCCTCTGACTTGCTCAGGGGGCGACAGCGACAAAATACTCTGATATTTCCTGATAACGATAACGCAGCTAAATCTTGAGAACGGATTCAAATATAAGACGTATAATAGAAGGCATTAGAATTAACCTTTTGTCTCCTGCAACTGGTTATGGAGCTTCCGCCTCTTCATTTGCTCTTCATTGTACTTTACTTTGAGATCTTCACACTGTTCAACTGCATCTCAACACTGAATATGTTATTGTGTGCCATTAGAAAGAGATTATTTGCTTTAGTCAAAAACGTACCCAGTGACTGAACTGCAAAAACCATTTTATCCAGGTCAGGAATGGAGTCTGCACATTCATGCGCTTCACGTGAAAGCACGGCGTGCTCTTGTTTCATGATCTGTAACACATATATATGTTAAGCTGGCTTCATGCAATGCAGATATACTTCACTCCATGTATTAGCATGAAAGTGCTGCCATACCTTTACTTTCTGCTCTAAGTTAGTGATTGCCTCAGTCCAACATTTCTGGTCGTGTTCATACTTGCTTGCAAGGTCTCTAAGCTCCAAGGATTGCTTTGCTAGAGTTTGGTCTGCATAAAAGTTGGAAAAGATTGATAACAGAATCTTAGGAGCCCAACATTAGTGTTTGCTTGCTTAAAAGATACGATAACTGATGTTTTACTTAATCTACCTTATCCTTCTTAGCATATTCAGAAATTTATGACAGTTGAAATCCTAAAACAGATCAATAACCGAGATATTTAGTAAATGGAGAACTTGGATGGCGAAATCTTACCAAAGGAATAAGTTTGGAATGTCTTATTGTCGAGGTCCATCCTAACCTTTTGTAGTTGTTCGTTGGCAGCACTCCAAGACATCCAAGATTGGTAACATTCTTCCGTCTTTTGCTTCAACGTATCTTTCAATTCTTGTATATCTTTCTCATACTTGGCTACTGATTTTGTTCTCAGAACTTTTTTCTGCAATTTTCATACAATGATACTATAAGTAGCAAGATAAGCAAAAGACGATACTATACACTAGATAAGATCCACACGCATGTTTATTCACGGCATACCTGAGCTGAAGGATATTCTATCTGAGTAGAGCAATTTGTACACATAAAATATTCAGTAGTTGGCTGAGACACTGCAACCATTAACAGAAGCTTAAATGTTTTTGATAAATTTCTAAAAAAACCTTGCAAATAGAACTCACTTAGCGGTGAAAACAAAATACCTGAGCTTTTAGGTGCTCTCCTAATACAGATTCCACTAACCATTGGGCTTCCGAAAATTCCTTCAAACCTTAGAAGAAGAGCTCCGTCATCCTTAACGACAGCTCTCGCACCAACAACTTGCAAAGGTTTGTTGAAGCCAACAATTGAGAAGACGTCGAAATCAGACAGAATCTGCATTCAGAACACCTCTAACTGTTAACTATAGGCATGGATACCTAAATTTTTGCTCATGTATACCAGTGGAAATTGATAGCTTCACTTACCTTTTCATCTTGCACGTACACATTAAACACCCTCATTCCTTTCGGCCCACAAAAGTTGATAATCTCAGAAAAATGGAGATCGACAAAATAATCTCCGGTCAGAAGATTCTCGAAGCGGTAACAGAAATTTCCCAATCGTGCAGATTGATAGATGAATGAACAGTCTCCACCCTCGGAGATGAAATCCTCTGTTTGAACAGTATCTCCACCTTCGAAAAACTTATCTGCAGCAAATTCAATGCCAGAGCCTGATTCCCTTGATGCTACTGAACCAGCATTGACAAAAAGCACAATCTCCTCTGATAAAAAAGAAGAAGAAATGAGCTGATGTCAAAAACAACAAATGGAGTAGCATTACTACAGAAGAGCATACAATACATCATATCGTTCCAACTCTTGGAACCAACACGAACTTTTCGCGAGAGTCGCAGAATGCTTAACATGAAAAACAATTTCTCATGAATTCCTACTTATTATATGGCCCCCATCGTTGAAAGGAGAGAGTACAGTTAAATAAGAAAAAAGTAAAGAGTTCTTGAATCTACTAGTACTGTCCCCTCCCCCCTCCCCCGTCTTCCAATTTCTTATTTCCTCGTTTACGAATAACAAAATCTGAATCATTACTTGTTCTACCACAACAGATTCAAATCAATTTCTTCAACATCAGTCTCCACATTCCCTTAGACTGTACTTGAATAATACGCAGCTTTGGACTATTTTTACAAAACACAAATAAAGCAACCCTAGTCCGAGTTCTTTGTAACTTTTTCACAAACATCTTGAAGGCTTACCTGTAGAACGAGGGATAGTGAAGCCACTCGGGATTAATTTCGCACCAGAATCCCAAACCATCAAAGACTCTTCATTTGCGTCTTCTTCCATGGCCGAAGCTCCGCTTTCTTGATTCGAATCATCCGCCTTTTCCAAATCTGGCCCACTAGCAGAAATCCCAATTTCTGGGTTCTCCTGGGGTGATTTCCAGTCGCAATTCTCTTCCATTTTTGAATTCGCGATTCGGGTATTTCAATTTTCGAACGATCTCTGAGCTTTGGGCACGGTTTAGAAGAATGGAGGAAGGTAAACAATGGCTACGGTGTTTTCTTATTTTGAAAAATGGATGCTTCTTTTCTGCAACAAGTACGTGTTTTTGTGTGTGTGTGTGTTTTTTTCGGGAGCGTTTTGAATTTTGATTTCACTCTGTTCAAATTATATGACCGTTACTTTTGAGGCTGTGGACTTTTTGGACCGATATTTGAAATTTTGGGAAATTACTGCATTTACTTGAAATATAGAGGGGCATTTTGGAATAAATTTGAATTATATGGACCGATTAGCAATTAATTTGCGGAGGTACCATAATTTGGTGTATCTTTCTCTCTCACTTTTTTTTTTTTTTTTTTTAATTTTTTTTTAAATAATTAACAGAAATTTTAAAGATCGCGCCACGAACAATTCGAACTCGGAACCATTAGCCTCGAAACTTAACCGTTTTCCGCTTGGTCAATACAAGCACATGTATCTTTCTCTTTTTATTGCAGTCTTTCCATTATGGTAATAGTGATAGTTATAAAGATTATACGGAAAAACTAATGTGTCAAATATTGATGTGTGGTTTATTTATTTTTTTCGAAAACAGTTTTATTTTTTCATTTAATAAATTTATAGATTATGCTATGAAATAGTTGAAACGAAAATATCAACAACTTTTATTTGTTAGTCGATATGCGTATAATAAACTTATACCTTTATTTACATATATGACTGACAATATTGTCGATCTCGTGGTTGCAAACTATTATTGTAGTAGCGTGTACTTTTTTGCAAAGAGCCAATATTTTTATTTTATTTTATATAAATATATTATATTGCACGGGTCTATTATATAAAAGTTGAAAATTGTGATACAAGTACACGTTATACAAAATAAACTAATGGAATAAATTAAAACCGTCTAATTAAATTAATGTTGGAACTCACGTCCACATATTTAGTTTCCAAAGTCAAACATGTTTCAATCAACGTTAAAAATCCGTTATACGTATTGAATTTTCAATGTTAATTCTATATGATAAATAAGATATTTAAGTTTAACATATTGTTCTTCTGTTGTCTCCTACTCTTCACTTTGCATCAGTTGATTTTATAGCATTTACCAACATCATCGTTCTTGAGAAAATAAACTTTCCCATCTATCAAAACAATTAACTTAATCTAATCTACTGAGTTGTTAATTAGTATCAAACCAACTGAATACATTCAATCTATCATTTAAATAACACACGACTATTAAGTTTTAAGTTATATAGATATGTATTGGATATATATATCAATAAGTTTTAATTTAGTTAATATATGTTAATATTTTTATTTTATTCAAATTTTATTATAATTAAAAGGAGGATAATTCGACCTATTTATATTTACGGGATGTGAATTTATCATTCAATCACTCTATTTACACAAGATTGTGATTAGTTGTATAGATATTTCATTCTACATTTTTTCCAACTCAAGATTGTAGATACTTACACTGTTACACAAGATTAGTAGAATTAATTTACATTTGTGCAAGTTTATATTTCCATCTACTCTATAGAATTTCCATCTCTTAACCAACCAAAATTGAAAATCAAAGTTACAATTATTTTTTAACAAGAAACAAAGTATTATTAAATAATCAACAAAATACTTTTTTTTTTTGGATTTTAGTATTGTAGGGGGTAAATCTACAATTGAAGTGGATCCGACTGGTTCGACCCGACTGATCAGATTCGAGTGAAAGGGCACTAGCAACCTGTCAAACAGAACAAACATAAGAGCCCTTGGATGGACACGAGTGGGGGTGTCAACCGAAGGACCTCCGACGCTCAAGTCAGTAATCGGAAAGTATAATAGTCAGAAAACAGTAACAAAACAACGTAAAACGAATAAGTAAAGAATTGTATAAATTCCAATGGGGATGAAGATGAGAGTGAGCAATGTGGAGATGATGGTAGGCGGCGCCGTCTAACTGAAGTTGAACAGACGTCGACTGATAGAGCGTGGAGGGTTTCAGAGGAGGAGTCAGTTGGTGAGTGGAATGCGTGAATGCTTGAGTGCGAGAGTGAGTGAGATCATGTTTTTGACCTAGCATTCGGGAGTTTATATAGGACAACTTACCCGACTAGGGTTTTTCCGTTTAAACCCTAGTCCGCCTCTAGTCGTTGAGAAGGTGGGGAGGCTTCTCCCGGCTGACTCGCTCCATCTATTTAGTTGTTTGAGATCAATCGGATCCTTTGGCTGACTAGTTGGACCCTTAATTAGATATGGGCTCGGTCGGCCCGATAGAACAATATTTTGTTAGGCTAGCTAAACTATTCCGACTGAATTATGGGCTGACTATTTGCGGGTAGCTGGAATTGGGCCAAACATGCATGTGTAATTTGGTTTGGGTCAGTCAGACGGATTTTATCCACTACAAGTATCGATAAATTGCATAACCAACATGTGTTAACCTAACGATAAGGAGTTAAGTATCGAAAAAAATTAAATAACCAACTAACCAACTACTACCTCCGTCTCGCTAAATTAGCCGCGTTTCAAAACGGCACACGTACCAACGTAAAAAAAATCAGGGGTTTTAACTGCACAATTAGGAAGTGATTAAGCCTGGAAAATACTGTACAAATTTTACTGTAGCGGAGCTACTGTTCACTCATTTAACTGTTCACAAACAGAAATACATTAAAAAACAGAATTGTTCTTATAGAAAGAGAAGAGGCCCTTCCGCCTGATCAAATCTTGAACCTCAGCAGCATCAGGGAACATGTACTCTATCCGAATGTTGTAGTGCTTCTCGACTTCATCGAACAACCTGTACGTTTTAGGATTCAGCCTCCCAGTGTCAAGGCTGAAAACCCGGAACGGGCGTCCGGTTAAACGGGCATATTCAATCATAGCTACATCTTCTGCACCACTGCAAATTCCAAACATTGGCCAAATTTCGATTAGAAGAAGTAGCAAACACAAAATGTAAAGAGATACTATATCACAAGAGCCCTGGGTTTCCAGTTTTCGTCATCAAAAAGAAGAATATGCTCTATGAAAGATTGAAGCTAATAGAAGCTTCAGAACTCAATCGCATCTTCTCTCAATGTTAAAGATTATCCCTTTCATTTCACCAAATTAAACTCCTAACAATTAAGAATATTGGCTTGAATAAAGAACAGCAACAAGAACCACAGTAAAAAATGGATTGTTTTGTTTAATCAGACTACAAATACCTTTCCAATCAATTACACGCATTAAATATTTACATATCAGTATTTGGATGAGCTTGAATATGCAGAAGAAGCAAAAAGAAAAGGAGAATTAACTACCTAAATGCTATTGCAATATCGTTCCCAAATTTCTCAAGGGCCTTATCTAGCATTAGACCATAGAGCTTGTAAGGAGTTATCCTGACAAAGAGAGTAATCTTTAGCACCTGATCATTTAATTGATCATAGAAGAAAATTAAATAGCGTTATTACAATGAGATCTGCCAAAGCAGTTTCGCACGTGTAGTCATCGGGTGCTCCATATTCATCAAGCTGCTCAGGTGCTCCATCCTATACAAAGAAGAATACACAAATCATATACCATTACTTGAAGCATGAGTACAATTAGAATCTCACATGTAGCCAGAGCAAGTGCCAGTTGCTAGAGGAAAATTCACAAAGATCAAATTTGAGTCTAATCTTGTAAGCATTAACAGGAATAAAGATCTGGGGAGGCGTCTCCTACTCTTCGGGTCCGAAAACAGCGGCGGGGAGCAACTGGGACGGGCAGCGCCGGTGGGGGAGCAACTGGGACGGGCCGCGCCGGCGGGGGAGCAACTGGGACGGGAAGCGCCGCCGCCGAGCCTAATCCTCCCCCAAAATCAAGGGTATCTCTGGTCGGAGTGGGAGACGGCGTCGAAGAGACCGGGAAGCGCTCTTCGACCTCCGATAGCTTCGCCCCCCTTTCCCGGCGAGCGCGGGGGCGACGCATACCCCTAAAGGGGTCAGACCTGGGGGTGGGTAGGGGGCTATTACGGCGGTGACGACGGGTTTGACGGTTTCTCACCGCGGGAGGAGGCGGCGGGGAGTGAAGGGAGGGGTTTTCCGGGAAGATTTCTTCATCCGAATGGATGTGAAGCTTAGTTCCCCCATCGACGAGTCGAGGGAGATGGAGGGGAGAGACAACACGAGAGGAGAGGGGAGATTTCCGATCAGATCTAGGGTTTTCGCAGAGAGGAGAAGAGGGGAAGTCGAGAGAGTTCGAGAGAGTGGCGGATGAAGAATGAGGCACAAATAAGGGAGGCCACCCATTTTAGGGTTTGACCCCTAAAATGGCTTCTTCTTTTTTTTTTTTTTTTTTTTTTTTTTTTTTTGGATTTTGGGCTCCAATTAATTAGGCCCGATTTTTGGAGTAATTAAAAATGGGATTAGGGCCTAATTTTTGTGAAGTGATGGGCCATTAAGGGCTAATTTCTTCCTTATATGGAAATGTGACTATTAGATGAGACGGACCGATTCGGCAAACGCGGCTAATTTAGCGAGACGGAGGTAGTAAATACCTAAATAATTTTCAGATTAAAAAATAATTTAGTAGAATTCAAGAAAAGAAATTATTTTCTATTTTCGTGATATCAATGCGCGCACAATTTTACCGCAGAAATTGGCTGAAACTCCATAGCCAGTAAACCTAAAATCCCAATTAAGCTTCGACTTCAAAATCTGATTTCAGAAAGGTTGGTGCTCGTTTGCTATGTGTATTTGTTTTTCCTGCATTTGTTTTTAATTACAGAACCGATTTCGACATGTTTCAGTTCTGTTAGGGATATTTGTTCTTCTGTGTGCGAGTAATCCATGCTTGAAAGTTTCAATTTTTAGTCGTTTAATGGTGCTGTGTTATCGTTTTCGATTCATTTTGAAGTATGGGCGATTTTAGGTTTGTGCTTTTGATGAATTGGGGAAAATTTCGCTACTTTTTTTGTGAAATTCAGCTCTAGTTATAATAAGAGGTTTACTTCTCTACAGCAATGGACCCCTCTTCTTCATCTGAGGTTAATTGGCAGAACATGATGCTTCCGCCCCCGTCTCGTACGTTTCATGATCGCGAAGACCTAGTTAATTATGTTCGTGATTTTGGAGTTAGTCAAGGATACGTTGTGACCATTCGAAAATCGAAGAAGGATAGGAGTGTTGTGCTCGGTTGTGATAGAGGAGGTACTTATCGGAATAGGCGTAGTGCTGAGGAAATGAAGCGGAAGAGGAAGGAGAGCTCGCGCCTCATAAACTGCCCTTTTCAAGCTGTAGGAAGAAAAGATGATGATGTATGGGTTCTGACCGTTAGAAATGGCGAGCACAACCACGAGCCGTTGAAAGATATATCCGAGCATCGCTACAGTCGGCGTCTTACAGAGGAGCAGGTGAAGCAAATCAAACAAATGACTGAAGCTGGAGCTAAGCCACGTGAGATGCTTGAAGCTCTCAAGCAAAGCAATCCAGAATTCCAGTCAACACGTAGGCATCTTTACAATGTGAAAGCTAAAATCCAGCAGGGATTTACAGGTGTGATGCTTTTTATTGATAGAACTTTGTTTTTGGATAGCCTTTCTCTTGATCATGCTTATTACCGTTTAATTTGATCGAGTACATGTCCTAGTTGTATCTTTCTTCTGTTAATGGTTTAAACATCGATGTAAGCTACATTCTTATATCACTTTCTGGTACTGTCTGTAGAGGACAGTTTTAAATATTGGAATGCCAATCCATCTGCAGCTGTAGGCCCTCTAAGATCAACATGTGCTATCCCGGTAAGTTTGTTAGCCAATATGTTGTTATCATATATAAAGACATCAATGCGTATGTAACTGAATATATACCAAATACTTTATAATTTGCTTTAGAAGTTAATGGTGATATTTTTGAGACTTACTTGAACCTATGCGGACACATTTACTGTGTATAGCTACTGCAGACATCACATATTTATACGACCTTATCACGTTGAGAGTTTTTTAAGAGTATGTTCATTTCTTTTAACTATATCAGTTTAGGAGGCCATTGAAATCTTTTACATGAACTTAAGTGGTTCCAATTACTGATTTGTGAAATTTTTGGCTTGTATATATTTTCATTTTTCCTCCTTCCGTTGATACTCTCTTTATTTCTTTCTTTCATTCTCTGCTGGTGTATCTAACCTATTCACAGCTCAAGGTTACTAATTTCATTGCCGGGAGATTTGTCGAATCACAAGCAAGTGAGGTCATTGATGTCATAAACCCAGTAAGCTAAAACTGCTCCTCGCCCATACTTTAGTTTCAAGAAAGTTACATGTATTGAAATGTTCTTTGTGGACGTGCATTAAGGCTACCCAAGAGGTCGAGTCTCAAGTTCCATTGACAACATACGAAGAGTTTAAAGCTGCGGTTAATGCAGCTAAACAAGCTTTTCCTGCATGGAAGATTACACCAGTTGCTACTCGCCAGCGTGTCATGTTTAAGCTTGGGGAGCTCATCCGAAGGGATATTGTATGTGTACAGTGACTATCACTTCTTTAATTAGTCAAAGCTGACAAAATTTTGGCATACATTGAAGGCATACAATTACAGGAGAAGATATCAATGAATCTTATTAAAGAGCAGGGCAAGACCTTGACTAGTGCAAAAGCTGATGTACTTTATGGTATAGGTCAGTTGCTTCGTCTATTTAGTACTCTGCTTTCTGGGTTTCATTTTTTTCAAAACTAGTATCCAGTCATGGTCATTTGGTTTGTTTGTAGAGCTTGTCGAACGTGCATGTGGCTTGGAACCTCTACTGAAGGGCAAGTACATACCGAATGCTGCTAATGGAATTGACACATTTTGCACCAAAGAACCTATTGGTGTCTGTGCTGGGATTTGTCTCTCCAACATGCCCACTATGAGTCCTCTTTGGGTACATTCATGCTAATTGTTGTCTTGTCATTGCTCTCGGTTACCTTTCGTTTAAGTGTATTGATCAAGTTTGTGATAAGTGCATATGCAACTTCTTCTTACTTATATTCTTAGATTCTCAATTGGTTGTTCTACGATTTGATTACTTTTTGGACCAACTGTGTATTATCATCATTATGTAACTTAAAAGATTGTGTAGCAGTATACATACTGCTCAAGATCTGGAAATGTTTTTTTAGTAACTGTTTGTGGACGATGCAGATGTTTCCTATTGCAGTTACTTGTGGCAACACATTTATTCTGAAACCGTCTGAGAGGAATCCAGGTGATCTCTTGATCATTCTTGATACCCTGTTAATATAATGTCACCTCTTCCGCTTGAGACAACCCTTAGGAAAGTGGGGAAATGAAGAAACAACCCTTACAGAGTAAATGTTTCCTCTCAGGGTTTTCGATGATGGTGGCTGCACTGGCAGCAGAAGCTGGCTTACCAGATGGTGTTTTGACCATCGTTCATGGCAGTCATGTAAGTATTTTGTCCAACAAGTAGATATCTGATTTACAGCATCGAAACTTGAACAGTGTAGCTGCTTAAAGTTTTTATTTTCGTAATTTTTGTAACGGAGTACACTTATAATGCATCCAATATAATACTATCAAAGATTAGTTCCTCTCCCCTTGACTGGCACCTGATTTATTTTCCAAGTTCTAATTGTAAAAGAGTTGTTTGTATAGGGAATTGCCGAGAGTATATGTGATGACGAAGATATAAAGGCTATATCGCTGATCAGCTCAACTATTGTAAGATTTTAAAGCTAATATCTGCTATTTTCTAGTTACAGTTGCTTTCGTTCGACACTGAAGTTGTAGTAATGGAAAGATGCTTGTTTTTCGATGCACATGCTTCTTATGAGATAGACTTATGCTCTTACATATTCCGCTTTTTTGCCTGAGATTTGTCATTGTAGTGTGGCAGATTCCAATTCTTTTCATGATTGGTTAAATAACAGATTTCACTCCGTAGTCCTATATATCTCATGCTTCTTTACATATATTTGTCATATTATGCTTCAGCAACGATACCTGATATTTTTTCTGCTAAATTATAAGGGTGCAATGGACTTATATGTCAGAGCAGCTGCCAGCGGTAAACGTGTTCAAGTAAGTTAAACCCCTCACAATTTTCCTCTGTGATGTCTATTGATCTCTCACGACTTGGACCATTGATTTCATTTTCCCCCTCACAAATTCTGTTTTTACTTTCTATGGCTATTACTAGTCTAACATCGAAGTAAAAAACCACATTGTTATCATGCCCGATGCAAGTGCTGATGCTGCACTGGATGCTGTTGTTGAATCTGGTTTTGGTGCTTCCGGAAACCAGAGGTCTATGGGTCATTGTGTAGCTGTTCTGGTTGGAAGCTCGAATGAATGGTATTTCCCCTTTTTACAGTTTTAATCACTTATTCTCTACCTTTCCGAGTTGTTGCACATTCCTTAATTTATATCTGTTGTTAACTGGCCTCCTCACTATCTATTGGATATCTCAGGGTGCATGACCATTAGGTCTATTTCCAGAAATAATCATTTTTCAGTAACTGGAAGACTTTATCGCAGATTCTATCCAGAGACTGAAATAGATTATTATCTTTGCAACAATATATCATGTATCTGAATTCTTTAACTTCATTTTCTTCAGGGAACAAAAGCTCATTGAACGAGCAAAAGAGTTGAAAGTGAATGCTGGAATAGAGCCTGGTACTGACATTGGACCGGTCATCAGTAAAGAGGTGTGAACTCGTTGTGAGGCGCTAATTTATCATCATTTGGTTTTCTTACCATAGAGTTATGCATTATATAGAATCCGTTTGACTATAATCTGTACTTTGTGCAATCTCAAAAGGTGTTTTTAGTTATTAGCTCATTCCTTAGATACCGTTTGGCCTACATTTTTGCATCCTGGAACGGATTTTTCTGATTTTGTGCTCTATCATATCCACTTCTGTATCTCTGAAATTTTGCAGGAGAAGGATAGAATGTGCAGATTAGTTCAAAGTGGCACATGTAGTGGTGCTAGACTTATTCTTGACGGCAGACAAATTGTGGTATGTTTGCCTTCTCTCTTCGTTTTTCTGAGATACTTAGCTTTCGTGGTTTGTGCCATGCCTTACAAAATGTTGCCCACTGAAGGTTCCACGGTACGGAGAAGGAAACTTTCTGGGTCCCACTATAATGTGCAATGTTACAACCACCATGGATTGCTACAAGGTACTCTTTCAGGAATATTTACTGTCCACCACCATATACGGAAAGAAAGTGCGACACTATGAGAATTTTATTGACGTAATAAACTCACAATGTTGCGACTCTCTTTATTGTGGCCTAGCAGGAAGATATGATGAGCCCAGTTCTTCTATGCATGCAGGTTTTACTTATCCATTTGTTAATAGTTCCTTTTCTTATGCTGTAAATTTATAAGCACTAATTCATATGTTCGTCCCTTGTACGATCACCAGGCTGGGAACCTAGACGAAGCCATATCAATTGTTAACAGGAGCAAGTAAGTACATGTCTTGCAATAGATAATCTTATTTCTCGATATGTTGAGATTGCTTTATGTGAAACCCCTTCAGAAACCTCTTTCGTTTAATTGCTCTCTTTTCGGATCTTCACAAGAGTTGATTATTTCAAACTAGATATTATCTTCGAAGCACATTTAGTTTCACTATCGAATCTACAATCACTTTCCCGTGCCATCTTGTTTAGGCTCAGAAGCGGGGCTTCTATATTCACTTCGTCAGGTTTTGCTGCGAAAAAGTTTCAGAATGAAGTCGAGACCAGTCTGGTAAGACTGAACTTCTTTGTGGCATATATACCCTTTTAAATGGTTTCAGTTATTTATGTTCGTGTTTGTGTCTAATTGCTAGGTTGGGATAAATGTCCCTGTTTCGATTCCTTCGCCGCTGTCAACGTTCAATTGTTCATCAGTAGATGGAGATCCTAATTTCTGTGGTATGCCTTTCTCTCCTCCCCCTCTCTCTTCCATTACCAAGATTTTTATTTTCCTTCTCTCTTTCGTAGAGAAAGCAGATGTGCATTTCTACGTTCAGTCAAAAACAGTCGTCCAACGTTGGAAGGAATTACCTAGAGTACGGCCATCATCTTCGTCTCATCCAACTCGAAACCCAGCTTCATTAGAGATCGAAACAAGTAGCCAAGAAACATCATCAACCCAAGGAATGACAATATTGCCCTCAACATCACTAGTTGATGCAACGAGCCAAGGAGAACCAACTTCCACGCCCTACGCTTCTCAAACATTTCAATGGGGCGAAAATATGAATGGCGATCCTTCTCCTACTTCCGGAAGCTTCTACTTCCCTCCAATGCCAACAAACGATGCCACAACCCCAGCATCTGAAGATACGGGGTTGAACAACGAGGTATCTCTGCAACGAGCTCCCGCGAGCTCGGATGCTGCATATCTGCCAGCTATGGAGGAACATCATCGTGAAGAACCGCTATGAACTCAAAAATTTCCTTTTATTTTCATTTTTTTAAGTTCTTAGATGGCGTATTTTGATTGGCTAAGAAGTAATATTAGGTTTGGGAATGTAGAATCAATACTGTAAATAATTATTTTTTTTGGTTTATTTATTTTTTGTTCGACGAGAGGAAGTTTTGTTTTACAATTAATTTAAATTCATTTTAACTCTGAATTTGGTTTTGTGTATACTTCAAGAGCGATTAACATCACTAAAAATCTGAAAAATAAAAATAGAAGTGTGTATATACAGTGGCGGAAGCAGGATTTCAAGTAAGGGGTGTCAAAAATCGTAACTAAATTATACTCCCTCTGTCCCACTAATACGGGGACATTTTCGGCACGGTAATTAAGACTAGAGTGATGATATTAAAGTGATAGGTAGTGGGTTAAAGTGATGTATATGAACTTTATTCGGTTAAATTTTTTTTTTATTTTGAGAAAGATCCTTATATCAATAGACGTCCCAAAAAAAAATGTCTCTTTATAAATGAAGCAAATGGAGTAATAGTAATAACAAGAACATGATTTTACATGGGAGTCTTGTTAAAACAATAACATGATTTTACATATATTTAAAATACTTTTATATGTAATAACAAGTGTAATGGTAAAATATGAATAGTTGAAAATAAAATTTAAGGGGTGTCAATTGACACCCCTTGACCCTATGGGGATACGCCCCTGTGTATATATAATAGTAGTAATAAAATAAATTATATGATGCAAAAATAAAATAAAATTGGGATGAATTACTTTATTTTGGTAAACACTTTTACGAGTGCTTATAAGCATAATTAGCTATATAGCTCTTTTATTTTTATTTAAAAAAAAAAATTATAAAGAGTGAAATTTGGGGTTCTATTCTATGTATATTAGTACCCTACATATATACTCACTCCGACCCATTTCAATAGCCTTGTACTATATTGAGACGTTTCATTTTATTAGTCCTGTTCTTAAAACGAAAGACTAAATTCTTATATTTCCCGACTAGGGTTAAGGGGTTGGGGTTGGGACCAGGAGGTGCCTGCATCCACCAAACCTCCTTTGTTGCCAAGCCCCATCTCGGCGCGTTCATCCTCGTCTAGATACTGGTCGGGATCTTCGTCCTCCCCATGCCAGATCATTCGACCCTCCCCACAAGGGCGGCCGGCGGCCCTCAACTCCGCTTGCAACTTCCTCCAAGGGTCCTTGGAGATTTTATTCTACAATACAACGTGAAAATGTGAATTGATCATATGAAAGTATATAATTAAAACAAAATGAAGTGATCATCTCATCTCACCATGATTTGGTAGTAATTAAGCCCTTGAGTCTCCTTGGGGTCATGAGTTACAACAATTGGCGGAGTCGTGATCACATGCAACCATTCGCTCTCGTGATAGACTACATTAGCCTTGGTGACTAACAAGAATGAAAGACGGAATGATTACGAGTTCGTATAATCGACAATCGCAACACGAAGAAGAGGCTCTAGATTATGTGATGTAGAGGAGGCTAGATTCACTAGAATGAATGATTCTGCAGCGTCATGTAAAATGAGAACGAGGGGGAACGACTGAAAAATATGACAAATCATGTGGAACGACCATATCGGAATACCAAGACAATTGTCATGTCCATACCTTTAAGTCTACTATAACATGACACCTAAAATTTTACTCCCTCTATGACTCTATCTCAAGTAAGTTAATTATTTGATGTTTTTCGTTAAAATATACAGTACATACATTCAACGAACGTCTCAAGTAATTAATTTGGGACAGGGAGGATTAGCCAAAGGCAAAGGCAGCAAATTTGCAATCCAACAATAATAACAATATCTTCTTCTTTTATAAATTTTATACTATTTAGAATGAGCTTTTGTTCCTTGATGAAAATGAAGGTTATGAATTCCAGATACATGATACTAGTATATTGTTTCAAAGATAAATAAATTATCTATGAATCTCAGTGTTTGAATGACCAGAATCTGCGATAAAGACTTTCAGTTACTGAAAAAGCAATTATTTCTTGAAACGTACCTAGTGACCATGCACACTGAGTTATCCAATTCATAGTGAAGAGGCCATTTAGCAAGAGATACAAGAATCGACACTTGCATCGGGCATGATAACAATGTGGTTTTTCACTTCTATGTTAGACTGGTAATAGCTATAGAAAGTAAAAACAGAAGCCATGGTCCAAGTCCGTGGGTGAGGTCAATAACATACAAGAGGAAGGTTGAAGAAACGTATACGAGAGCAATGACAAGGCACCAACTAGCATGAACATACCCAAAGAGGACTCATAGTGGGCATGTCGGAGAGACAAATCCCAGCACAGACACCGGTAGGCTCTTTGGTGCAAAATGTGCCGATTCCATTAGCAGTAGAGTTTCCTAGCCTTCAACAAGCTCTACGAACAAACCAAAAAGGACCATGATTGGATACTACTTTTGAACAAAATGCGACCCCGAAAGCAAAGCAGAGTTCTAAATAGAAGAAGCAACTGTCCTATACCATAAAGTACATCAGCTTTTGCCTCAGACCAAGCAAAAGGAAGGGCTGCTGCTAAGATTGATCGGCACGTAGCTTTACAGAGACACATCGAGCCTCTCCTCTCCTCTCCTCAAACTTGACAGTAATAGTAGTATAATAAAGTAGCAAGTCAAGGTGATCTTTGAATGGATCAATAAAACATTAGAATAAACTCCCATTCAATTAGTTAGAATATAGTAACAAGCAGCAAATGTCTTTCTAAAGACAGACACAAACAACATTGAACAACTAAAACAAAGAAGAAGAGGGTAAGCTAGGGAAGCAGACAAGGGGTTTGTTTTTAAACGTGCATACGTTGATAATTGCCTACGTCAATTCAATTCTTCTTCTCGGACGGGGACGTGCCTACATCCACCAAATCTCCTTTCTTGCCAAGCCCCATCTCGGCACGTTCATCCTCGTCTAGATACTGGTTGGGATCCTCATCCTCCCCATGCCAGATCATTCGACCCTCCCCACAAGGGCGGCCGGCTGCCCTCAACTCCGCTTGCAACTTCCTCCAAGGATCCTTTGAGATTTTATTCTACAATACAATACATACAGGGGGAAAATGTGAATTGATCATATGAAAATCTATAAATAATTAAAACAAAATGAAGTGATCGTCTCACCATGATTTGGTAATAATTAAGACCTTCATTCTCTTTGGGGTCATAAGTTACAACAATTGGAGGTGTCGTGATCACATGCAACCATTCGCTCTCATCATAGTCTACACTAGTCTTGGTGACTAAGAAACAAGTGATTACTAATTTAATTGCACAGAATAAAAGCGCCTAACCTAAAACAAACAAGACAAGAGCACAAACAAAACAATTCTTAGCAAGAAATTCCTGTTCAAAATTGATAAGATTTGGCCTCAAATTTGCAATCAGAATCAGAGATAGAGGATCGATAGATCCAACAATAATAATAATAATAATAATAATAATAATAATAATAATAATAATAATAATAATAAAAATCAATCGAAATCGTGTAAGCTTACCTTCGTCGCTGGCAATCCACATCATTCCTTCGACGTCCATCAGCTTCCCTTTGATCACATATTCAATCATGCCGTCGTCCCGCGTGGTGACTGTAAAATCTTTGGTGGATCCGCCAACATCTTCAAGCGTACGTTCGTGATATGGCTTCTTGAAGCTATCATAATATGATATTTTCCTGGGGCAATCTGAATCCATCGAGATGATTTAGAGAGAGAGAGAGAGAATGGAGGGTTGATTCGTCGACAAATTATTATATATGGTTTTTTTTTTTCTTTGGGCTGCAATTTTAATTATTTAGGCCCGTAAAGCAACGATGGATCATCTGTCCTCATTTACGTATGTATGTGGGATGCTACCCACTTCTGCATGCAGAAGGGGAATCACCACAGTACACGTGTCCCTCTTCTTTTTTTTTTTTGCTTTTACATTTAATTGAATTTTTTTTGCTACAGTTTAGTAAACCACTAACACAGGTGGTTTAATATGGCGGGTCCCGTGCATGATGTCATGGTGGTTTAGTATGGAGTATATTTTACGATTTTTGTTCATTTTTTTCCCTTTTTCTTTTTTATCTTTTTTTTTAACTTTCATTTTATGTATTATTTGTGCTATCTTTTTCTCCCTTTTATTTTCACTTCTCTCTACAATTTTTTTTTTTTCCTTTTTCATTTCCTCATCTATATACTTAAAACTAAAATAATAATCTTCTCGTCTCGTGTTAGACGGTACCGTCGGTACATCATTTTTTAAGTTATCCCGCACTAGAAGGTATATTTCGTTTTCTAATAAAAAGTAGAAACCTAAAAATGATCATAACATAAATTACAAAATCTAAAAATATCATAACTATTTAGGAAACAAAATTAGTGAATTGGGAGGACTCAAAATAGCAAACGAGACTAATGAAGTGGGGCATAGTGAATATTAATTTTATTTTAACTCCAATAAGTCAATTATTTTTGCTCTCTCTTAAAAAATATATGTAATTATTGAAGGTGTCTTTTTTTTTTCCTATCAAACATATATCTTAATGAGAATTATTTAATTATGAATTTTATAATTTATATTCCAAAACTGTATAATAATCTCTCCGTTCCATTTGAAATGTCTTATTTTTTTGTACGAAAATTATTAAGAGAGTGCATAACATGGACAAAATAATAAGGTCGATATTGTTCTTTAAATAAATATTTTCAAAAAAAAAAAAAGGAAATATCATCATCATGAATCGGAGGCATAATTAATTAGTAAGGAATTTTTGTTATGATAAATAGGGGGAAAAATTAATGTATAAAGAATAAGTTAAAATACAAAAGTGTAATGTTTTAATTTCTCCTAATACAGCTTTAAATTTTAATCCTAAACTAAAAAAATATAAATTTAATTAGAATAATTAATACGTATAAAAAGTTTAATTAAAAAACTAAGAAATTATAATTCAATGATCGTTTACAATGATTCAAGTTCCGTATTGATTTTATTATTAGTTAATTTGCAATATAGACTAACTCTATAATCAAATATATCAACTTTTCAATTATTTACATTTATACGCGTATCACAATACGATTATTTAATTCTTTTTTAACAATTTGATATTAAATTTAAAGATTGTGTCACGTAGAATTCGAATTTGATACATTTAATATCGAACATTAATTTTTTCTTATCATTTAGCCAAACACACAAGCAAAATTATGTAAATCTTACTATATTAACAACATTATAAAGCGTACAATTACCCTCACAAATGTTATTAGAATTTTATTAGACTTAATAAGATAATAGGTATACATTTTAGATCATGAATTGGTTACTCATATGTTAATTGGATATATATGATATTGTTAAACTTAAGTATTATAATTTTTTTCAATTAAACTTTAGTATAATTTTTCAATAGTAGATTTACATATAATTATATTGTTGGGTCTTATATTGTTATTAATTTTGTTATAATTAATTCTTATTATTGTTATCTTTATATTGTTCAATCGTGTTCTTTCTTATGATAACTTTTAGTTGTATATACTTGCGGAATGGAAGAACTAAAAACACGATCGATGATTTTTTATTTTTTATTTTCATGTAAATTTCTTCATATCTCCAAGTGAATATCAAAGAAAATTTGACTGTGAGTGACGTAAAATTAGGCAAAATCAAGAAAAGAAAACCAGTTTTTTATGTTACATTAATACTACTCATTTCGTCTCGTCGAAGACGAACACCTTTCTCTTGGGCATGAGAATTAAAATGTTTATGATTCTAAGTGTGTTGTAAGCTTTATATCTTGTTTAATCTATGTTTAAACTTCTAAAAATATCGATGTTTGAATTTAAATAAAAATAACGTATCGAAACCTTTAATTTATATAAAAAATGTTAAATCAATAAACAAACTACAAGCTATCATCATTTTTAAAATTTGTAATTTATATTATGATCATTTTAAGGTTTCTACTTCTTTTTAGAAAACGAAATATACCTTCTAGTGCGGGATGACTTAAAAAAGGATGTATCGTCTAACACGAGACAGAGAAGATTATTATTTCAGTTTAACTATATAGATGAGGAAATGAAAAAGGAAGAAAAATTGTAGAGAGAAGTGAAAATAATAGGGAGAAAAAGATAACACAAATAATACATAAAATGAAAGTTAAAAAAAAAACAAAACAAAAAAAAGGGAAAAACAAAAAAAAGGGAAAAAAATGAACAAAAATCGTAAAATATACTCCATACTAAACCACCCATGACATCATGCACGGGACCCACCATATTAAACCACCTGCCATTTAAAGTTAGTGGTTTACTAAACTGTAGCAAAAAAAATATTCAAATAAATGTAAAAAAAAAAAAAAAAAAAGAAAAAAAGAAGAGGGACACGTGTACTGTGGTGATTCCCCTTCTGCATGCAGAAGTGGGTAGCATCGCCCAGACCATACCGGTTATGTACCAAATAATTATTTTATTAGTTATAAGAAATATATTATAAAAATAATAAGTGAAATATCATCGCAAACTAAAATAAAATGATAGGACAAAAAGTTAGAATTCTAAAAAATTATAGTGTACCCTAATTTTGATTTCCAATCTTATTTTATCTAATAAAATTGAAATTAAATGCTAAAAAGTAATTAAAAATCATAAAATGGATGAGCGAACTATGGATAATATTATAAAATTATCTCAAATTATAATACATGTTTGAATTGAATTGCTAGGTCGGGATAAATGTGCCTGTTTCAATTTCGTCGCCCCTTTCCACGTTCAATTGGTCATCAGTAGATGAAGATTCTAATTTATGTGGTATGCCCCCCCCCCCCCCCAATCTCATCCATTACTATCCAACACCATTTTTTCTCTTCCCTCTCCTTCGTAGACGACAAAGCAGATGTGCATTTGTATATTCAGTCAAAAGCAGTCGTCCAACGATGGAAGGAATTATCCATAGTCATTTTCGCCGTGGGTGAAAATTGTCGAGGTTCGAAAGAAGGTAGATGGTCAAATCGTCCGTCTCAAAGCTGTCTAACACCAAGATTTTTTATCTTCCCTCTCCTCTGTAGACAAAGCAGATGTGCATTTCTATATTTAGTCAAAACAATCGTCCAACGTTGGAGGGAATTATCCAAAGTACGACCATCATGTTGAGGTCTTTCTTCGGAACAACGACATCATGTTGAGGTCTTTTTTGAAATGGTAGTCAACTTCAATTCGGAATGTGTGCCCCTCGACGTTATGAACACTCATGATCTTAGCCATTTTTTCCGCCGTTGTCTGCTCATAATTCGGATTCATGTTTTTGGTAGTTGCGTCGATTTTAGGATTACGGCGGGTGAAATTCTTTTTTACTAACCCCCCCTCCCTCTACCCTAAGTCAACCGGTGGCGCTGACTAAAACAAGGGTTTTACTTTTTGTTTGTTTGTTTGTTTGTTTGTTCGTTCGTTTGTTTGTTTGTTTGTTTGTTTGTTTTTTTCCTTTGTTGTTCCTTTAGTGTTTGGCTGCGTTGTAAGTAATATTGATAGTCATTTCAATGATTAGTTGCATTTGAAATCATATATGGTTAATGGTTATGATAAAAGCCAGTGTTTTAAAAATCGAACCGAACTTTTGGTTGAACCCGGTTGACCATGAACCGTCACAGTTCCGATTCATGGTTTTTTCTGATTATTTTCAATTTTGACCGGTTGAACCACAGTTCAACTGAAAAAACTATGAATCAAAGGCCTTGTCGATTCGACCTTCGGTTCGGTTTTTAAAACATTGGTTAAAGCATATTATAAAATTTGAGGCCAAACAAGAGATTCAGATTCAGACTAGAGTGGCTAACTACTTTATCCTCCGTGGCAAAGGTGCCAAAATAGAGAATTAAAAAAAGAAATAAATCACGCTCTTTCCTTTCTTCAATCTTCCTCATGTATATACCCTTCTCTCTTTTGAAAAAACAAACCGTAATGCATTCGAAAAAACATGCAGCTTTTGAATTCACCACCGCCACCCCCAGTGAGAATTGCCAAGGTGGAACACTGATGGCCAAACCTTTCGTCTCCAAGCTGTCTACCATGTTGATAAAGATACGGATCTCGACCAATTCTTTATGAATTGTGCAACAAATTTAGCCAACGACGTAGAGAGGAGTAACATGTTAGGGATCGTACGCGGGCCCATCATGAGGCCCTTCTACAACGATGATGGAAGCATTGCTCCGATTGAAAATCGGAACGAGAGCCGTTTTGATGTGTATTCGATGTATTTGGATGAGCATGTACCGGGTGGAGGCGGAGACGGAGGCGACGCTCCTTTACAGATACCGCAGATACCAGCTGCTGCAAGGGGTCGTCGCACCCCTCGTTTTCTAGTGTAAGACTCGATGAACAACATTTTGGTAATATTTCTTGACTTAATTGAACAACAAAATATTTATGATGATAGTATGTAGAGGTGTGCATACGACCGGTTCGCTTAACCGGTAAAAACTGAAAAGCGACTTTCACTAGAAATGTAAGCCGAACCACACCGACTACCCTTTGAAAACCGAGCCGAAACCGGTCAAAAAATGTCGATCGGTTTCTGGTCGATTCTGAGATTTTTCAGCCATGTAAGGTAAATAGCAGAAGCTGAGTCGATGACAATAATGGAGGAAGCCGGAAATAAGGGAAGACACATGCAATGTCCTTGGTTGGTGGCCTTGGTGAGAGAGACACGTGAAATATAAGAAATTGAAGTGAAATAATAGGTTTATAGGTCTGAGTTGATCTCCATAACACTTTGACAAAGAGAGAGGAAGAAGAAGAAATGTAGAGCAGAGAAAATGGAAAGAAAATGGGAAATGGGTGAAGAGGCTATAGGAATTGCTGCAGAGCCTTGGTAATTGTAAAAATTAAATATAAATTTTAAATGTTGGGAGCTTTCGGTTGGTTCGGTCGGCACCGAAATTATTTCCACCAAACCGATAACCGACTGAAAGATATTTGGTTCCTACATTCCTAATCGCCGCCGAACTAAACTGCACTTTTGGCCGAACCGAAACCGACAGTTGCCAATCTGTTCGGCCGGTTTTTCAATATCGGCTCGGTTATGCATAGCCCTAACTCCGTCCACTGAGATAGAGAGCTTTTTTTTCGGCGCGGGAATTAAGACGATAGTGATTTTAGTGGTTAAAGTAAAAGATAGTGGGTTAAAGTGATGTGTCATAATTTTATTGGGTTAAAATTTCCTATTTCGGAAAAGGTCCCTATATCATTGGATACTAGGACGTCCGGGAAAGAAAAATGTCCATTTATCAGTGAGACAGAAGAAGTATTACTTACGGAACCGAACCGGAATCGAAAAATCGGCCGAACCGTTCACTTTTTCGGTCAGTCAAACATAAGGATTTGGTTCGGTTTGGTTCGGTTTTAAGAATAGGAACCGAAACCTAGTTCGGTCGGTTATCGGTTTACACCTATTTGGGTTCAATTCTGACCGAACTGACCGAAATATGATATATATATATATATATATATATATATATATATATATATTAAATTATTAGTTTAATTCATTTATATAAACAATTGTATTAATTAACTCAAATCTCTCTCTTTACAGCTACTCGTGCCCTAACCTCTCTCTCCATCTTTCTCGGCTGAAATCATCGCACCAATCACCGGCTTGCCTCCACTCAAGCTCGCATTCGTCGACTCACCATACTCACACTAGCCTCAATCGACTCAGAGTCGAAATAAAAAAATCCCCACACAACCTCCGCCGATTCATTGATTCGTATATTGGAGTAATGTTTTCTTTCTTCACTACTATGTGTAATTTCCAGATTTTAATAAGGGATATTGGCTGAAAAATTGCACTATTCCTAATTTTTTCGTTTTGACTTTCGATCGGCTTCGGCTCAGTTGAAGAGTGATGGGTTGGTCGATTCAGTGATGATTCTAAAGATTTTCGACATCATTCTAAAGCTTATCCCGTTGCAACCTGTTTCTGAACCTAAACAACTAGCAATGCTAAATGCAAGGCATGCACGTATATGAACCAAACATCAAAACATGACAATAATAATATAATACAATAGCAAGTCAAGGTTTTCGTTCAAGGCAAAAGAAAAGACGATTGACAAATTGCTACTTACAGTTTTACGGTTTAAATCCGTAGTCTATTCCCGCGGTACCTTTCTCTATACCATTGCTCTCTACAGTTTTGAAATAGTATACACTACGGTTTTTTGAAATAGCATAATGGGACTGGGACTGGGACTGGGACGTGCCTACATCCACCAAATCTCCTTTGTTGCCAAGCCCCATCTTTGCACGTTCATCCTCGTCTAGATACTGGTCGGGATCTTCATCCTCCCCATGCCAGATCATTCGACCCTCCCTACAAGGCCAGCCGGCCGCCCTCAACTCCGCTTGCAACTTCCTCCAAGGATCCTTTGATATTTTATTCTACAATACAACGGGAAACTGTGAATTGATCGTATGAAACTATATAATCAAAACAAAGTGAAGTGATCATCTCATCTCACCATGATTTGGTAATAGTTAAGACCTTGAGTCTCCTTGGGGTCATGAGTTACAACAATCGGTGGTGTCGTGATCACATGCAACCATTCGCTCTCGTGATAGACTACATTAGCCTTGGTGACTAAGAAACAAGTGATTAGTAATTTAATTGCAGACTAACCCTAACCCTAACCCTAACCTAAAACAAACAAGAGAAGAGCACAAACAAAACAATTCTTCTTCAGAATATGGATATCCAAGCTCTGATACCATGCATGGTAGAATTCCGTCTCATCTAAAAGCTCGAACTTGCAGAGAGGGTGGGAATCTATTGGCTCATATTATGATTCCCAATACAGACCAGACCAGTGTGATAGTAGTATTTCATACGGAGTATTAGATTTACAAACTTCCATAGATCCGAATCAGATCAGAGATAGAGCAACAATAATAAGAAAAATCAATCGGAATCGTCTAAGCTTACCTTCGTCGCTGGCAATCCACGTCATTCCTTCGACGTCCATCAACTTCCCTTTTGCCACATATTCAATCACGCCGTCGTCACGCTTGGTGACTGTAAAATCTTTGCTGGATCCCCCAATATCTTCAAGCGTACGTTCGTGATATGGCTTCTTGAAGCTATCATAATATGAAATCTTCCTGGGGCAATCTGAATCTGAATCCATCGTCGGAGATACTACTATTTAGAGAGAGAGAGGGGGGGAGGGAAAGGCAGTCGATTAGGTTTTCGTTCAAGACAAAAGAAAAGACGGATTCATAAATTGCTACTCCCTCCGTTTTTTTTTCAGAGAACCTGTTTGCTATTATTTTTTTTTTATTTTATTTATTTTTTTTTTTTTCAGATGACTTATTTCCTTTCAAGGCCCAACAAACATCACTTTTATCTTTAACCCACACCACATATTAACTTTTTTTTTAATATTATATTCCTTAAATTTTGTGCCGAAAAGAAATAACCGAGTGTGAATTATCTACGTGAAATACGAGTTATTGTATAATAAGGAATTTATTTCTTTATTATTATTAAGAGGAGATTCACGCACACAAGGAAACTTTCATGTATGAGATTTGCTTGAGATTCGATTCTATGAAGATAATGAAATCCTTAGAGATATACATGAGAGGATCGAGTATACATATATTATATATATTAAGGGATCGTGATTCAGCCGCTGCGCGCAAGACGAGAGATTATTCTTGAGAGTTTCCTTTTTTTTTTCCACGATCAACGTGCATTACGTTCTCGTGTTCATTCATCAATTTTTGGGTAATATAGTTGGTGAGTGATTGTATGATCTTGAATTGTTCTAAGTTCAAGATTAATTAGGGTTTTACTTTTAATCTTTGTGAAAAGTGTTAGGGTAGACTAGGTGTGAGTCTACTTCGAGTTTGCTTGAGAAGAGTAGAGTTGGGTGAGGAGAGAACGTATAGTGTGTCTTACGTTCAACAGTCTTGAATCCCTTATACTCTTGACAGTGAATCGTTTCTTGGGATTGTCCCCCCACACATAGGTGTGATTTATCGCCGAACTAGATTACCATTTGTGTGTTCTTTACTATTGCGCCTTGTGTTCCTATTGTGAGAGTTTAATTCACACAATACGTGAGTTATACAATTTCAGTACTACTTACAGTTTTTTTTTCTTTCTTATGGGCTGCCAATTTATTCTTTAGGCCCGTAACCGTCAACCCATATCCAATCAATTTTATACTATTCCATTCATTTAATTGGCTTCCCTCCACCAAAAAAAAAATAAATAAAATAAAAATAAAAAAAATAGCCTTCCTACAAAAGGGGAGAAACTAATTCATATAGCGGAATACGAGAATGCAATGTCCGAACCAGATCTTTATCTCACCTTCTCTTTCCCTCACTAACCCACGATTCTCGCGGACCCAGAACCAAGCTTTTCGAGCCAGGAGCAGAACCCACAAATTTGATGATGAGGGCCCTTGCGTCGAAGGTGTTCGTGAAAATGCCTCAAAGAAGGCTTCTGCCTTACCTCCTCCACATGTGGAAGCCATTACCAGCACGTCGAACCCATTCGTTAAGCATTGCGTCAAGCTTCGACAGAGCTCGTCGTATCGCCATCTTCATCGCATGGTCGTCGTTGTCGGCGCCACTCCCGTAAGGTGACCTCCATTTTCTTGCTTCTGTGTGCAGATTCTCCTCTGAATTTGATCATGTGTTTATCAAGAGTGGAAATGAGATTCTTTGAAGCATTTTACGAACTGCATTTTCCTATATGTATGCAAACGAGCGTATATTGATCGATGTTCGTACCTGCAAGTCTACTATAGCATCTAGTTTAAGTTCTCAAGTTCTTACAATTTTGAAAAATGAGTAGTTACTTTCTCTTGATGAAGCTTTTCGAGAAGAAAAGATTTGGCGAAGAATTTAGTTGATTTTATATACATTCGTAGTATTCCATTTTAGATCGAGGAAACGATGAGTGATATCACTTTTTGCAGGGAGATTTGCACCTTCCATGGATCAGAATCAGATAGGTCTATCATAGAGTGCTTGTTTGTAGTCGATAGCTCTTGTATTCCCGAAGAAATAGATGATAAAGGCGTTCGTGTTATTCAAGTTAATCCGGAGGTGATAAGAAAGATATCCGGTGTCCAGTCCGTCGATTCTGTTGAACTCATTGCTTTGTTGAGAGTCCCTTCAACTTTTCGGATCCTCAACGATGGCCTGAATGATGAAGATCTCCGGACATTGCTCCCGTTCCCACGAAGGATCCTAGTTCTTGATGGAATCCAGGTACGCTTCACTGGTTACAGCTAATCGAAATACTAACCTTTGAGGTTACGATTCAGACATAACCTACTTTGATGTTTCGGCATGATTGTTCTGAGTTCGTGTTCCCTTTCGTGGCAGGATCCTGGAAACCTAGGCACGCTCGTTAGATCTGCTACTGCATTTCGCTGGGTAAAAGTTTTCGTCTTTACTGAAACACGAAGGAATACGCTCTGAGCTCCGTTCTTGTTTAGTTCTTCGAAGATTTGTTCGTTTCTCAGCCCGACTTTTCCCCTTGTTTAACAGGATGGAGTTTTCTTGCTTCCCGGTTGTTGTGACCCGCTCAACGAGAAGGCAGTCCGGGCTTGTCGAGGGGCGTGCTTTCAGATCCCGATAGTTTCAGGCAGCTGGGAAAATGTCAGATTTCTGAGAGAAGAATTCGAGATGAAGATGTTGGCCGGCCATCCAGCCGTAGGCGATGATACGAAACCTGTGACGAAGCTTTCGAAGGAATACGCGGAATCCATTGCAGGTTCGAATCTGTGCTTGGTTCTAGGCAGCGAAGGCGGAGGGCTATCGCCGTCTAGCCGGAGAGCGTGCGAGCTCGTTGCGATTCCGATGGCCGGAGAATTCGAGTCTCTGAATGTCTCTGTAGCCGGCGGCATCTTCATGTATATGTTGCAGCATCACCAACAATAATGAAACGGTCTCTTGAAATTTTACTTAATCTCTCGATCCGTTCCACTGATATAGAGATAATTTTCATTTTCGATCGATAAAATTTTAACCAACTAAAACTCATTCACACTATTTCATTAATCACTGTTACTCTCGTTTTAAAATTTTCGATTTTATATGTAATTTTTGCTAATTTTAATTGGGCACGAGCTTCGCACGGAAGTATAAAAGCAGTTGACAAATTAATTCAAAAAAAGAAAAGAAAAAAAAGAATACAAAATTAAGGCTACTGTGCGATCTTGCTCTCTCACTCCTATTATCTCCGGCCACCGTCGCCGCCGCCGTCGTAACGCGATTAGCTCCTAGAAGATAAATCTACAGTAGTAGGCCACACGGGAGCCACCAGCTCCGCCTCCGGAATGTCGGCGGCGAAACTCCAGCAGCCACCGTTCTCCGCCGCGGTCTGTACGCTCCGACGCTCCGTCCTCACTGTCGCTATCGTAACCTTCATTTCGTTTACTTATCTATCGCTTAAATCGCTGCACTCGCCATCTCTCCTATCGCCCCCCACTACCACCACTACTGCCCGTTCTGTACAACCTTCGCTGCCTGAGGTACTACTCCTTCGCATCTCTTTGTTTGTGCATTTGGCCGAATTGATTGGATTTTGGATTGATTTGATCGGTTGATGCGTTTTCTCCTCTAAGGATGTTGATTACGGCGACGGTGATAATGCGGAGAAAGGTGTGGTTTCGGAGAGAGATCGAGAGGAGAGCGGCGATGCGGAGGAAGACGACGTTTACCATTCGCCGAAGGTGTTTAGGTTGAACTATGCTGAGATGTTGAAGAGATTCAAGGTGTATGTGTACTCCGATGGGGATCCGAAGACCTATTATCAGACTCCCCGGAAACTCACCGGAAAATATGCCAGTGAAGGGTACTTCTTTCAGAATCTTAGGGATAGTAAGTTTGTGACGGATGATCCAGATCAGGCGGATTTGTTCTTCATCCCGATCTCTTGCCATAAGATGCGAGGGAAGGTATGTCGGAATTCATGAATTTTCATGGGAAATGTGGTTGATTTTGATGCTATATTATTGAATGCTGGGCATTGTACACTGTGTTTAATGGGGTGGAAGTGGAAAGGAAACTTTCCGATTTCCTTTAGCTTGTTTGAGGTTTCCGAGGGCCAGCTTCTCCTTGAGTTTAGTGAATCATGTACTTCTAATAGATGCTGTATCCTTTCACTTATGAATCATTAGGCTGCTTCAGATATTAATGGCATCGATACAGAAAGATTTTAAATATTAGTTTGTTCACTCTTGGGAGACTTGAAAGTCGGTCTACAGAACTTGGCATCTATACACTTGGGGTTTTAGGGTATTTTTCATTGGATTATTACTGCATGCTGCCCAGAGCTGTATGTTGCCTCTCCATTTTCTGCTTAATTTTAAGTAGGTTCTTCTTGATGTTCTTGAAGGAACATATTCGTGTAGAAGAAAGCTGTTAACAATACCGTAGTTCATATAGAGAATGGTCAATTATTCAAGAGCACCATTTTGTCGTTCTTGCCTTGTTTCTTGTTTACCCTTTTTCTAACAGTAACTGTTTGTCTAGATGCCTCCTGAAGAAACTGTCTGTCTTGTAATAATTGCCTACTTTGAGGGTGTATGTGAGTTTTTCCGGTTTAGTAAATGAGGACTGTGTAAGAAATAAACTTTGGCCTACAAATAATCAGGAAGTTCTCTCTCACTTGATCTACATTAGACATGGAGTGTACTCCCTTTAGAAACTAGAGAAGTTAGGAAGCTAGAGAAGTTAGCATGTAGTGCTACTGATCATTTCATTAACGTTCAATTTACTTCTATCTTGCCAGATTGGTTTCAGTAGTTATGTTCCTGAGAATGCCTAATCGTCTTGTTATTTCAGTTCGATGCCACGACAGATGATACATGATAGATTAAACAGAGTTACCTGTCCGTGAGCTATTTAATTACTAGAAGCAGAGGTTTTATGTGATTTTCACCGGCTTACCACCCTTCTTCTGTACTAAATGTAGAATGTTTAGAGTTTATATAGACTGACACTCGTATGTAAATATGGGGTCAATAATTGCTTGTCATTTAGTTTGAGTTATTAGGAATTGTTAGTTGAATTCTTTTATTGTAATTTTCACTCCTTCTCTGCCTGCAATGATGTCCTGATGTTTCGTTTACCTTTAAATTCAAGGATTTGATTACTGATATATGGATATCTTAAAATGGCATGCAGGGTATCTCATATGAAAACATGACCATAATTGTGCGGGACTATGTTGAGGGCTTGATGTCCAAGTACCCGTATTGGAATAGAACTCTAGGAACAGACCACTTCTTTGTTACCTGTCATGATGTTGGTGTGAGGGCCACTGAAGGACTTCCAAATCTTGTAAAGAACTCAATTCGTATTGTATGCTCTCCCAGCTATGACGTTGGGTTTATACCACACAAAGATGTTGCACTCCCTCAAGTGCTTCAGCCCTTTGCCCTTCCAGCTGGAGGAAATGATATAGAAAATAGGTAATTATTTTATTATCTGGAGCTCTTGATTCTTCTTCTTCTTCCTGATTTTTCAATTGATCTTGCTTATTGCTTTCTAAAGGTGCTTGTTGTTGTCCAGCTGAACTTATCAACTACTTTACCTTCTTTAAAATATTTTCCAATTTTGTTTCTGAGGTAATGTTATTTACAAAACTCCTTGGCTATCAGAAAGTAACAAAGGCCGTAGGCTATTAACTTACTAATTCTTTGCTGGAACCCATCTGGGGAATAAGTGAACCTATTGCCAAATTTCCTAGATTGTCTCTCTGGTTTATTCTGCATAGTCTCTCCATATAGAAATAACCATAAGGTCAACATAAGTGGGATGTTGCTTGTGTAATTTAGTTCATTCAGAAGCTGAAGGAATCTGGTATAAGTGCTTGCGCCACAAATAAATACATGGAGAGGAAGTTCTCACCTTGTAAAAAGATAGTATATGCAAGAGTCCATTTGTAGAAAGTTGAATGGACTCCAAAATTTTCCTCGCCAACTTGTTGCAAATTGTTTTTAAGCTGACATTTTAATTGACTGAAGCCTACTGGCTACTGTAAGACTGCCTTGTATGATATCATGTCAAGGGGTAAATATATTTTACATTTCTTCAATACAAATGATTTCGGTAATTTCTCATGCAGACAGGTTAAATCGTGCAAAGCTAGAAAGGACAGTTTTCAAAGTAATGGTGTTGTGTTTGTGTATGACCAACTTGATGCAGCTAAATTGCTGTAAATTCTTGATGTTACCTTGTCTTTCTAGAATGCCCAAAGCAACATGATCTCAGAATTCAATGCCATATTTGTAGTGTCATTTTACTGATATATTTATTTATTTTAAAATCAAGAATGGGTATCAACTTCAGGTATCTGATTTTTTTCCAACCAAGTATGTTCCCTGATAACATAAGAAGTCCGTTGATTATTGAAAACACACTTTAGGGGCTTGGGTTATGCTGCTTTTCTTGCACCGTACTAACATTAAATGCATTGCTTATTACCTTGTTAGTCTACTATTATGGTATGGAGTAGATTGAGTCTATCACGAAGAATCTGGTTTGTAATATATAATCCTCCTAAACCAATTGTACCATTCCTATTTACTCGTTAAGAGCCACAGCTGAAGAATTAATCTCATTTGATGCAGGACATCACTCGGTTTCTGGGCAGGGCATAGGAATTCCAAGATTCGCGTGATATTGGCACGAGTATGGGAAAATGATACTGAACTTGACATTTCAAACAACAGGTTAAACAGGGCCACTAGTGGTCCTCTTGCGTATCAAAAGAGATTTTACAGAACGAAGTTCTGCATTTGCCCAGGTGGCTCTCAGGTCAATAGTGCCCGTATAGCAGACTCTATACACTACGGATGTGTACCTGGTTAGAACTAATCCTCTCTCTTCTCATCTAAGGCTTCTTTTGATTTGTCTAAATTACAATCACTTGTTAAGAGTAGAAACAATTATCTTTCTCATGGCAAATGGTATCATGATTGTGGGTATAGGCTACTTCCCAATTTGGTTTCAGTGTATAAGATTAGAATACAGTCGTGCTGTCCAAAATGAAAATCTAACTATACAGTGTCAAGAAAGAACGATGACTCGTCCAGGGTACCAAGTCTGCAGATTCTTGGAAATTGTTTATTCATATCCAATACAATTATCGAAGAATATGTATGAATATGTGTTTCCGGGAGTGCACTCTATGTCTATATTAGACGTGTATGCAAATTGATGTTTCTTAGTATTCATTGTCCTTCATAACCCTGGCTTTTATTAACTGCGGACTCTTCTGTGCAGTGATACTCTCTAATTACTACGACTTGCCTTTCAACGACATACTCAACTGGCACAAATTCGCGGTGGTACTAAAGGAGAAAGACGTCTATCAGCTCAAGCAGATTCTCAAGAACATAACACAACAAGAGTTTGTTCGACTGCACAACAACCTTGTCAAGGTACAACTCCAACTTTCACTCCAGCTACTCCATGACTTGAACTTCAAGTTCTCAACTTCGATAGTTTATCTTCCTATTTCCCTACTCTGCATTACAACCAAAGCAACATCAAATACTCATCAACATGTTTTGAACTGCACATGTTCGTAAATTAATGATATTACAATGCTCTACTGTCAGGTTCAGAAACACTTCCAATGGAATTCACCGGCTATGAGCCACGATGCGTTCCATATGATAATGTACGAGCTCTGGTTACGCCATCACGTTGTCAAGTACTAGCTTCTGAATCACTCATTTTCCAGCTTAGCACATGGCTCCTGGCTGTCTATATCCAAAAAAATATAGAAACTTGTATATTACTACTACTTGCTATGTTGCAATTTGTTCATTCGTTCTCCTCCATTTTTTTAATGTTGAAAATTTAGGGGGTATAATAGAGGTGCTTAGTGAAGATTTTTGTGTAGTGTATGCTTCCTTGAATTTCTACTTTTATTTTTAATTAGAGTGAAACGTTTTGCTATATGTTTCTTATTATGACTCTCTTTGTCTTATTTATATGGGGATAATTTTTTCTCGACTCGAGAATTCAGGAGGAGTGAATGGGTTTTAGTACTTGAAATTTTGACATTTAAAATAATATCTTCTGTATGAGTGAGACTAGCAAAAATAGAACTTATTTCTAAATGAATGAGACGAAGGAAGTACATATTATTTAAGTTCATTTACTAAATTATGTAAAAAGAAAATGCTTTATTTGGACTATGACGGATATCTAAGGCTATATTTGTTGGGATTATTAATTGATTTTTTATGGGGTGGCCCAAAAAATCTATAGTTTTAGGATGTATCAATATTCGACGTGAATTGCATTATTCCGACAAATTAAAAATCAAGATTCGTGTAACACAAAATTTATGGTGGGCCATAATCAAAATAATTCTTTGATGTTCTTCGCTCCCAAGAAAATAAAAAATTAAAAAATATATATATATAAAAAAAAAAAAAAACTTTGGTTTTACCATTTTATTTTGTCGCCCCTTTGCTTGTAGTGTAGGAATTGATTGATTACAAATTCCATTAAAATAAATCCATGTTTTATTTTTGTTGAGAAAAATAAATATCCTAAGTCAACTAGTGTATTAAATTCTTAATTCTATTTCACTCCGCGACTAATTAAAATTGTAACCAAATCATTTAATTTCTCCTCAAGATTATACATTTTATTACTTCACTTCGACTATTTTAAATTTTTAACGAACAAATCATCATCGAACTTCGACCGGCTTTAATACCATATCAGACACGGATCATTCCTTTAAAAAAACACTTTTATGAGAGTGGAGGGCCGTTTCTTCTATATATATAGAATCGAAAACATTTCTCAAATCGACGCGGAACAAATGTGTGACTTCGACGGCTCGACGAAACTATACAAGTAAACACGTCCTCCAGTCCACTTCACCAACTCGTATGGATTAATATATGTGTATAGTATAGATATACGCGTTATGTGCGTATGGTTTCGTACAAATAAAATATAGAAATACACATGGTGTGTATAAATCGTGCATCTTTATTTAATCAATTTAATTTCATTCTAATCCAATTGAAAATTATTTTTTGCTATTAATAAATTCTCCATGTTCATCACAGCCTGCCCATGTCGAAGAAAATGGTACGAAAAAGACAGAAGTGAACTGAACATTTTATTTAAATAAATATGGATAAATATGGCATTATTTTTTGAACATATAAATATTATTAATTGTGCTTGAACGATAAAATTTTTAATTTTTTTGAAGAGATAATATTTTCTATGTTTTCTTTGTGAGAATCCTGCTAAAATCAATTGCTTCGATATTTATTCATGTGCAGTCGTATTATTAAGTCCATTTAAATAAAAAGGAATGTAGCATAACATTTCTCTTTGAATGGATATGTAACTGACTAATTTGGTATACTCGATGATTAAATTAATCTAGTTTATATATCAAGAAACAACACAATTGTTCTTCAGCCGATCGAGAACACTCTTAATGCATTCATCGTGAATGTGACAGTGTCATATCTGCAATCTTTCTATAAGAGGTTTACATTACTCCCTCCGTCTCATTTATCTAGGGATAAGTTATATTTTCGTTCATCCAACTGAGATAGATATATCAACTTATATAGTAAAATATTAACCTACTAAAACTCATTTACACTGTTTTATATACCCCTATCATTTACGTCTCGATTCTCGTGCCGGAAAAATGTGATCTCATATGAATGGAACAGAGGGAGTATATTAGAGTACACTGATGTCCACTGCTGATTAGACAATGCTAAGGTTTACGTTTTTAGATAGGTTATGATATATAATTCAATTATTTTGTTCATAAATAGTATGTCACGTCATCCGTGAGCATATTAAGAGTGTCTAAAATGAATAGAAGAACATTCCTCTTAAAATACATATTTGAATCACGACTAATATTATTATCACGTCATCTGTAAACACATTTTGTACGGACTAATGGACTATTGAAGTATGTCCACAATCGGCATTCGATCATTCCTCTAAGAAAGAAATACCTTTTGATGTTGTAATCGTTTTATTACTGAAAATTTCAACGCCTGTAAAAGACAATAACTCGAATCAAGCATCTGAATTCAAACTGCCGACTTCGATTCTTCTCTCAACCATCAAAATACATTTTTTTTTTTAATTTTTTCCCCCCTCGAAATAGTCAAAAACATTTTTTTTTAATTTTTTTTGCAATAGAAAGTAAAGTTTAACCAATTGCCAGTATATATTAATCATATACTCCCTCCGTCCCTTTGGAGTTGTTACATTTCTTTTCAACATTTGTCTCAAGCATTTTCGAGCGTCTTGATGGTAAGTTTCAAAATATCTTTTTGTGAAAATTTTAAATTTACAAGATACTACAAGTGTTTTACTATCTCATAAAAGGAAAAAATCTTTAAAAAACTATTTTAAAACTTATCATTAAAATTCTCGAAAACGCTTGAGATAAATGCTAAAAAGAAATGTAACAACTCCAAAGGGACGGAGGGAGTACTACTAAATTGCAGCCAAATTTATCCTAAATCACAAAAAAAACTAAAAAAAAAATTAGAAAAACGAAACTCGTAAATTTCTCCTTTTCAATCAAGCATAAATTCTATTACAATTACAGTATAGCATAACCTACTCGTATACATCAGAAACTTATTTCAAATTGTTACTGCAACGTGTGGTTGCATATTATTTTGGCAATTATATATGCATTGGATATATTATTTATTTCCTTATGATTAAAGATTTGATTTTATTAAGGGATTTATTTTCCCTTAATTATATATTTGCATAAGGATTCTATTTGCATAAGGATTCTTCTTGTACAAGGAAAAGAATATCTACAAAGAAAGAAGATATACATGAATCCTTATCTACAAGGAAACGTGTTACTTGGGCTACAAGAGAAGATCCACGACTTGGTGGCTATATAAGGAGGCTCATACACGTTCATAAGGTGCAGAGAAGAGAGAGGAGAGAGCTGATATTGTTATCCTCGCACAATGTAGTGCCGAGAGTCATCTTGCGTCTCTGTAACATCAGTTGGGACATGATGTGGTACATATAACACAGTTTGTCCCAGACTATGTTTTTTCTTGTTTTCCTCTTATATATATTGTGGGTAGATCTCTCAAGAGTAAGTCTAGATTAGGCTTGGTTAGGAGGCTGAGGATTTAACCTCAAGTTCACTTGAGTAGAGTGTAGACGGGTGAGGAGTGAATACGTAGCGGTGGCTAGTATTCGAATACTTGTATCTCTGAAGCTCTTGATAGTGAATTGGCTCTTGGGCGTGTCCCCCCAGACGTAGGTGTGTTTATCACCGAACTGGGTTAACAACTGCTGTGCGTTCGTTGTTTTCTATTTCTGTTACTCTTTGTGTTACGCTTGCTGTTACATACGGTGTTACACATTCTGTGTAACAAATCATACGGGTCAACGAAATTTCACAAATGAAGCTGAGAAGACTGCACTGATCGAACTCTAAAGTACTTTTCGATAACTTCCTAATCACTAGATCAAGACCTCGTCGACCGACTAAAGTGACCCATTTTCGAGCTAAAGAATTTAGTGATTTTTACCCACTTGTAACTAGGTAGGAATTCTTTGTTTGACAAATGAAATGAAAGATTAAGTCGAGTCATTTCAACATTCCACTAATATATACTCCCATTATAGATTAGAAGTGACACTAAATTCAACTTAATCCAACAAACATGTATGAGAATCTTGACACCTAATTAAAGGACCTAATAACAACAAAATTTCTCAAGACTGCATTCTTTTTATTATTATTAAATAAAAATGTTAATGAATACGCCAAATTTAATCGGAAAGTAATAAAATTCCAAATGATTCCTCTCTTGCAACGACAAAAAATGAGCTAATTATTAAAAATTAAAATGGAAAGTTGAAATAATTATTTATATATATATCACATTATGAATTGTTCACATGCAAAGGGATCAAGTTTAGCCGAAATTATATAATTATATAGTAAAGTATTATTTAAATTGTGTTGGAGTCATCCATGGATGTAACATATATGTATACAATAATGTTTTATTATTTTTTAATAATGTTGTTGTAACCTTGAAATATTCGTATATAATTCATGAACTATTGATGAATAGGTGTGATGCTACACAATAATCAAATATTTTAATCGTGTCATTAATAATAACGATTAATCGGTCATTAGATTTGATGCCTTAATAATAATCCCTTTTGATTAATTAGTGAATTTTAATCCATATTAAGATCGCTTGATTAATTTCAATTTTATCATATCCAACTTAGATAAAATTAAAAATAAATACATTATCCGTCGTTAAATTCTGATTTTACACAATTATCCGATTTCACCCTATTTTCATGTTAATATAGAAGCCCGATTTGTCTAAGTAGCCATATGCTCGATTTGTCGAACCATTAATGGTTCGACAAATTTGGATTCCTCGACAGCAAGAAATTCGGGAGGGAATCGTGATCACCTGTTCAAAATCAAGCCCAATCGAGAGATCATATATTTATGCACAAATGTTAACATACACGATTAAAATCCAAATTTGACGAAAGATGGTATATTAAGAAGCAAATTATTCCATGGAGGTTGAGAAGAAAAAACGAATTAAATGGGACAACAAGGACATTACTCACTATTTGTATACATACCTAAATGGGAAGGAATCTATTAAGCATGCATACATACTATTGTAATGAAATGATTGGGTAAATTATAATAAATATAAATTTCCATTTTTAAATATACAAATTGAAATTGAAGAGAGAGAGCTCTTGGTTTTTGCTAATTATAAATGTTGTCTTTAGTTTGTTTTTCTTCCCAAAAACTTCATCTCTCCCAACCTCCAACAATGGCCGCTTCTCGAATTTTCATGGGATTAAACCTGCCCACTTTCACACCCCCTAAGCTCAATCATGTCGGAAGAAACCAGGTCTCTCTCTCTCTCTCTCTCTCTCTCTCTCTCTCTCTCTCTCTCTCTGTGTGTTTTAATGTATAAGTTAAGTGTGCTGAGTTTCTGAAGATCATGTGTTTTTTCAAGTCCATCTCTCTCTCTCTCTCTCTCTCTCTCTGATTGGTTTCTTGGGAAAAAAATGTTGCAGATGTTGTGTGTCAAAGCGTGCGGCGGAGTATCGGAATCGGAGGAGGGGAAGATGGCGATGAGCAAAGAGAAGGAGAGTCGGAGGATCGATTTCTCCGGGGAGAAGCCGGCGACGCCGTTGCTCGACACGATCAACCATCCGATTCACATGAAGAACCTCACAAAGAAGGATCTGGAGCAGCTCTCAGCAGAGCTGAGAGCCGAGATCGTCCACTCGGTCTCCAAGACCGGGGGCCATCTCAGCTCGAGCTTAGGCGTGGTGGAGCTCACCGTCGCGCTCCACCACGTCTTCAACACCCCAGATGACAAGCTCATCTGGGATGTTGGCCATCAGGTAACAAACATACCTAGATGGCAAAGCTCGAGCTAATTCGTACCGTTCTTATTTATTTATCTATGTTATATAATAATTTTCTAAACCGCCTCCCTGTCTGTATTTTTTAGGCCTACGGCCACAAAATCCTGACAGGGAGGCGGTCTAAGATGCACACCATCCGGCAGACCTCCGGCCTGGCCGGTTTCCCGAAGAGAGACGAGAGCGTCCACGATGCATTCGGTGTCGGACATAGCTCCACGAGCATTTCCGCCGGACTTGGTATGGCTGTGGCCAGAGATCTGTTGGGGAAGGACAACAGCGTCGTCTCCATCATCGGAGACGGCGCTATGACAGCCGGACAGGCCTACGAGGCGATGAACAACGCAGGATTCCTCGACTCGAACCTCATCGTGGTCCTCAACGACAACAAGCAGGTGTCGTTGCCTACGGCTACGCTAGACGGCCCCGCGACCCCCGTCGGGGCCCTCAGCAGCGCCCTCACCAAGCTCCAAGCCAGCCCCAAGTTCAGACAGCTGAGGGAAGCTGCAAAAGTAAGCCACATTTTCCTCTCTTGATATGAGCCCTCAATTTATAACACACATCTCATGGTTTCTTGAAACTTTTCGACAGAGCTTAACGAAGCAGATCGGGCCACAGGCGCACGAGGTCGCGGCTAAAGTCGACGAGTACGCTAGAGGGATGATCAGCGCGTCGGGCTCGACCTTCTTCGAGGAGCTCGGGTTGTACTACATAGGCCCCGTGGACGGGCACAACATCGATGATCTGGTCACGATCTTCGAGAGGGTGAAGTCGATGCCCGCGCCGGGGCCGGTTTTGATCCATATTGTGACAGAGAAGGGGAAAGGGTATCCACCAGCAGAAGCAGCAGCTGATAGAATGCATGGTTAGCCTCATAAACAGATTATACTCCACAATTTTCTGAGAAATTTTGAAAATTTTGAGGCTAAACTCTGTTTTTTTCGAGTTTTTTTAGGTGTCGTGAAGTTCGATCCTTGCACGGGGAAGCAGAACAAGGCGAAATCATCGACACTTTCGTATACTCAGTATTTTGCAGAATCACTAATCAAAGAAGCTGAAGTAGATAGCAAGATTGTAGGCATCCATGCTGCCATGGGAGGTGGAACTGGCCTCAACTACTTCCAGAAGCGATTTCCGGAGCGTTGCTTCGACGTCGGGATAGCCGAGCAGCACGCGGTCACGTTTGCGGCTGGTTTAGCCTCCGAAGGGATGAAGCCGTTCTGCGCCATCTACTCTTCCTTCCTTCAACGAGGCTACGACCAGGTATAAAAAAAGAGCCTCGTTTTACAAAATTTGGTCAGTATGGAGTATGAGATTTTTGACATGTTTTTTGTGCAATGTGTGTGAAGGTGGTGCATGATGTGGACCTCCAGAAGCTACCGGTCCGGTTCGCCATGGACCGAGCCGGCCTAGTTGGGGCGGACGGCCCCACGCACTGCGGCGCGTTTGATGTGACCTACATGGCATGTTTGCCTAACATGGTGGTGATGGCTCCCTCAGATGAGGCAGAGCTCATGCACATGGTGGCGACGGCTGCAGCCATAGACGACCGCCCGAGCTGCTTTCGATTCCCGAGAGGGAACGGAGTCGGGGCGGTCCTCCCTCACAACAACAAAGGAACACCTCTAGAAGTAAGCATAACAACACTATCTATAACAAACCATAGTCTTTTGCTAAACCTTAAACCTCACAAACCGGTTGTTCTAAACAGATTGGGAAAGGGAGGATACTAATGGAAGGCACGAGAGTCGCGATCCTCGGCTACGGCACAATGGTCCAGCAATGCCTAGCAGCAGCGAAGATGCTCAAATCCTACGACGTATCAGTCACACTAGTCGACGCGAGGTTCTGCAAGCCCTTGGACACCGAGCTGATCAGGAGGCTGGCGAAGGAGCACGAGATCCTCCTCACGGTGGAGGAAGGCTCGATCGGGGGGTTCGGGTCGCACGTCTCGCATTTCCTGAGCCTGGATGGACTTCTTGATGGACCCCTCAAGGTAACCAACACACCATTGTTCTTTCTTGATTGTTGCTCTTAAATCAAATTATGTTTTTTTTTTTTTTTTTGATCGGACAAATGTTAGTTGTTAGATTATATTAATTTGTTTGTTTTAATGAAAAACGCAGCTGAGATCGATGATGCTGCCGGATAGGTACATAGAGCATGGAGCACCAAAGGACCAGATTGAAGAAGCAGGGCTGTCTTCAAGGCATATTTGTGGCACTGTTTTGTCTCTCATTGGAAGGCCGTTGGAAGCCCTCAAACTCCAATGATTAATTATTGTGTAATTAATAAGAATTATTAGTGGTTTATTTATGTTAGAAATATATATAAATGCAAGATTATGATGAGCTCCTATGTGTTGTTTTGCAATATCTACGTTCCGTTAATAACGAGCCCACTGAATTATCGAGACGGAACAATCGAAGTATACAAACAAAACCCTTTTCCAGACATAGTAGACATAGAGTAAGATAAAGATAGGACACCACACCAAATATATTTATTTTTGTCTGACCAATTCTGATCTGTATTAGAATCTTATACATATAAAAATTATACAGTGTATAGAGACAAGATTTTTTGAAAAAAATACTCTATCCGTTCTGTCCCATTCATATAGAGGGATAAGTCATATTTTTGCTTGTTCCATTGATATAAAAATATTACCTCCCATTAAAACTTATTCACGCTACTTTATCCATCACTATCACTCTCGTCCTAATTCTCATGCCGGGAAAAAATTATCTCTATATGAGTGGGACGAAAGAGTAATAATTAATTTACTAGTTGCAGCTTTGAGTTGATATGAGTTTATACAAGTATCTGGGCGAAAGCTACATGAAAGATTATGTCAAATATAAAAAGTAGTTATTTTCTTCTATCTTCATTTTTGGCTATAAAAAGAAAGTAATATCTATTTGCACTTGGATTTAAAATTTAAATGTAGGGATAACATTAAGGCAAATGCTCTTTTGATATAAAGTAGGAATTTTAATCACAGTTACAGAGCGAGCGTACGAACTAAACTATTTACCGCGGGCGGGGGCGGGCGTAGACGATGGCGGAAGCTTTCCATTAAAACGAAATGAAAGCTTGGAGTAGGCTCTGGGCAATCCTGATGCGTTCGGGTTTACCGGATATGATCACTTTCCCGTTGCTCTCCCCAGGAGATGGGTCGTTCACTGTCACGCTTGCGCTTGATATCTAGCAGAACGGGGATGATGAATTAATAACAAGAAATAATGAATTGATAGCAAATATGAAATGCAGACTGAAAATTAGCTTATAGATATTCGTATATACGTTCAACTTAGTTTCACAGAGCCAGAATAAGGTATACGCATACCTCTCTTAAACGAGCCAGGTTGCTTCCATTCTCACCATAAACGGAACTGAACACTTCTCTGGGGACCAGAACCTCAACCTTTTGTTTTGAGCTGCAAAATCCGTTGAGATCATCAAGAACGATGTAAGTGGAAGAACTAGTCAAAGGAGCTACCATCTATATACTTAAAACTCATGGACTTATAAAACCCAGACACTGTTTGATGGTTCAGCAATATCGTGGTGTTTACTTTTCTTTCTAGCGAAATTCTCTTGCCACCCTTCTACAATCACAATGGTATAAATGGGAAATATATCTCTCATTTCGTTTCTTTAAGAAGTCAATTTTTGCTAACAATATACAAAAATAATAGGAACGGAACAGATAACAAAGGTTATTAAAGATACTTGGAAAAATTAATATAAGAAACTCAACTTCTAGACTCCTAACATATAACATTAACTTGACGGATTAAATTTGACGACAAGAATAATAATGAAAAACCCACGAAGATTTACTCGCCATGAAGCATACCTTTCATGCTTGAATCCATAAGGAAAACCTCCCAGGCCTTTAGAACTGTCTACAGGTGTTATCTGTGAACGAGAAATAACTCAGAAGCCAGAACAATAAAATCATATAAACAACATTTTCGTGAATTAACAACATGATACAGCCAAAGAGATGTCGGGAAAACTCTAACCTGTTCCACGAATCCAAGGAGCTCCAGTTCATCAATATGAGAAAGTCTTGACAACTGTGCTGATTGAGTAGAAAAAGCTGCCTCTTTACCATCAGGACTGCTGCTAGAAATAGCAGTGCATGAACTATGTCCAGTTTTTGCTCCCTTGTATCCTATTCTAGAAAAGAAGTTCTCCCGAAGCCTCCCAGCAAGTTGAAACAGAGCGCTCTTTACATATTCATAGTCACCTGAAATCTGTGAATATGGCTCAGAAAAATTCAGAGAAAGTAAGTGAGCAAGGGAAAAACGATCCGTCTAAAACATGCTAATATGGAATCATGCTATTCCATGATGATGCTTAATTTCATCGACACTCAAATAGAAAATTGAGATTCTTCATTAACAAAATGTAAAACTACTAGAGAAGATGCACATCATCAAGTTCAAAGATGTTTCTAGAAGTTTTTCTAACTACTTACTGATATGCATCTAAACATCAACCTTCAATAACTCAGCACGAAACACGTGGTCTTCTAGTTTACGTTTTGCAAAACCAAAAGTTTTCAACATTTACACGAAGATGCATAAGCAGTTGAAGCTCAGACCTGGACGACATTATCATCGACCCCAGCATAATTTGGAAGATCTGCTTCCATTAGTATCTCTGCACCCGATGCAAGACTTATGTCCGACGCCAGCCTTCTATCCTCATCCAGTATACAGCTAAGCTGACTCGATGTAACTAGAATTCTTGCTGATACACTCTCCCCAGGTCCTAAGCTTGATATCATCCCCTGGTCCATAGCAACTTCTATGCATCTAGCAAACACACGAACAATAGCGATTTGTGCAGGAGAGTACAAAGGATTCGGATTCTGCAAAGACGACAGTAAAAAATCAGTAGGAGAAACAATTGACGACAGGACGACTCTTGTGTCTAGAGAAGATTGGAAATGAAGAGTAGTGACAACAAAGTGAAAAAAAATGGTGGCTTTTCATCTAAAGAGCTCAAAAATAATAGCAAAGTAGGAAACCTCCAAAGAAGAGATAATAGCAACACGCTCCTTTGACCCAGACACTGGGGATCCAAACTTTATAGAAGCTCCTGTTTCTTTCTCCAAAGACTTAACAATGTGTGCACCCTTTCCGATCACACCACCAGCAACCACATTAGGGCAAATAAATCTGAAGAGAACTTTTCTCAGGGAACTTTTATCATCTATGTTAAGCTTTTTTTCAACATCTACTGACAAGGTATGATCAACATAAAAATGCTCGACAGCATTATCAGAAATTGACTGTCCAGAAGAACTATTTTTCAGACTGGAATCTGTGTGTGAATTGTGTGACGCCCCATGAGTAGATATGTGTCCAGGAGCTCCTTCCACAAGGATTCTTTCCTGGAGACGACGAGATACAGCAAGCAGTGCTTTCTTCACAGCCAGAACTCGACCCGCAATCTGCCAGATAAGTAAGAAGATACACTTAGATTAGAGGCAGAGGAGCCTGAAACACAGACAGACAAACTTACTGCTAGATAAAGCAACTAGCAAACTGTCCCACCATCAATCCTATGCAATCTATCCAACATTTCTATGCTCAACTAACAGACACATGCTAGGAACTTAAAATTTTCAAAGAGCTGCAAATTTGCGACAATCGTGCATTTGTACGAAATGCAATGAGCACTCTATAAGCATGAAAAGAAGAATAACATGCAGCCTCGATTACGAGCTTTTGACACTAATGTATGATAAAAAGGCTCAGATTGACCAAACATGGAGTTAGGCTGCAAACCACCTAACTCAAAAAACCAAAAGTTATCCAAATTATTTAACTAGAAATTTATGCTCCAACCATCTCACTGCCTACAACTACACTCACTGCCTACAACTATAAGCACAGACAAGTCAATTTTCTGCCTAAAGAACTTTATGCAATTAACACCACCGACAAAAGGAAGAAATAAATTCAAGAAATTCATAGCCAAAAATAGCAATACTGCTAACTGCTCCATATACATATAAAGTTTGATAATTAAAATCCCCAACTGCAATAACTTAATCTCACCTGAATCAGCTCCTCTTCTGGTGCAGCAGAAGGATGAATCTGCTCCTTGAAAACCCGAATTTTGGCGCCGGTGTTCTTCCGAATGGCGTCGACTATCTTCCCTCCTTTCCCCATCAGCGATCCGATCTGAACCGTCGGAGCCAGTAACCGACAATTGATCAGCCTATTGTTGCGGTGCTCGGCATCATCCCCATTCTCATTCTCCCGAGGATTGCCTTCCACCTCCAGAACCCTCTCGAAAACCCTCATCAAACCCTCCTGCGCTCTCGAGACGTTGACCGTCTCCTCCTCCTCGCCTCCACCCACGGACACCTTCCTCTCCATCGCGGCGTCGCCTATTATGTTCACCACGCGCTCGTGGCAGTTGGGCAGCCCCTCCTCGAACCGTATCTTCGACCCGGTTAGGGTTTCCAGCTGCTTTATAATGGAGCCGGCGTTCCCAATCACTCCTCCGGCTGTGTGGACGTGGCACAGCAGGCGGAACACCGCCTGCCCGGGACCAGGACCCTCCGGACTGTGCTGCTTAGCGGTAGCGGAGCCTCCGCCGCGGGCGGCGGAGCTCCGATGGTTGCTCGCCGGCTGCTTCGCCCCCGATTTGGGAATTTTCTGAGGGTAAAAGGGAGTCTCCTCCATTTCCATCACGCATACGCATAAATAAGCTCCTGCAACTGAAGGAGTTGACCGGCTAACGGCGGCGGCGGCGGAGACGAAGGGCCACCGCTAAAAGTGTGGAGTGAGAGAGTGAGGAGGAGGAGGAGTTTCCATCTACGGTAGAGTGTATATTAATTCAGTGGGGATTTGGATTTGGATTTGGATTTTGATAATTAAACAATTATATTAGCAAATGATTTGGTGCTTTACGTGGTTTACGATGGAGGTAAGGAATTTTTGCTTTACACCATGAAGCCACATCATTTACATATTTTAATACTGCCGCTTAATTACTTACTCTCTTCGCCTCGTTTATTCGACTCATGATACGTTGCATATACGATCTTGGCCTTTCGTTTGTTTTTTTTTTTTCTTAATATCGACATGGATGTGGTAATTATGGCTATTATTCAGTGTGTGTACTTTTCTAGTTTTTTGCTTAGGGAATGTGTGTGTCACATCGTCTAAATTTTAGTACGAGTATTTTCTCTCTGACATCTAGTCATTTCACTCTTTTAATTGACTTAATGAAAAAAACAATGACTTATTTTCACGACATATTACTATTAGTAGTATGTTCCAAACGAGAAATAATCATACTTGAGACGAGACGAGGGGAGTAGTACAATGTATGAAACACACAATATTCAAACGGAAAAACAGAGTGATTGGTAGTGCTAATTCTTGTGTTGGAGGAACTCAACGAACTTGTTTATGTACCCACTGTGCAAATTTGCATCCCCAAATGTAGTTCTCATCTCTTCGGCCTTCTCTCTGAATTTCTTCCCTTCGTCTTCGACCATCACGAGTTTCACCGAGTCGGCAACCGAGCTCCTCGTGTACGACCCGTCGAGCTCGTTTCTTGGGATTTCGAACCCTAGTTGCTTTCCGGCAACCACCCTCGAGTTCAAACCTTGGTCGACTATGAAGGGCAATGTGATCAGCGGCAGACCGTTGACTAACCCCTCGATGATTGAACTCCACCCGCAGTGAGTCAGAAACCCTCCGACCGAGTCGTGGCTCAGTATCTTGAGCTGTGGCGCCCAACTCTTCCACACTATTCCTCGACCCCTCACTCTATCCTCGAACCCGCTCGGCAAGTTCACCGAGCCGGGCTCACTCGACTGAGATGCTTGTCTTAGAACCCAGAGGAAAGGGACCCCGGATAGCTCGAGCCCATGAGCCAGCTCGGTGATTTGATCTTGGCTCGGTGTCGCCTCAGTCCCGAGTGCCACGTAAATCACCGACTTTTTAGCTTGTCCAGTAAGCCAATTTCCGATAGAAATCCAAATTTCGCCATCCTTTGAATTGCCATCATCTTGAGGATTTGCAGGCGGCATTAAACCAACTGGAATTACTCTAATCTGGTGAAGATCTTGGAGAGCCATCAACCATTCCGGGTCGAATTCATAACAATCCCTTACAAGAATCGCCTCAGACTCGGATATCACCTTACCTATACGATAAAAAGGGGCATATCCCGAATCATTTTTGATTCTCGACCCGACCATGAACTCAGCCTCAAAGTGCCGATAAGCCACATCTGTCTCGAACTTGACCCATTTTGGCGGAACAGTGAAATCTTGGGGGCTGACCCGATTATCGGATCCACTGATCAAGGACTTGGTGGGTCCAAGAAAGGCTATAAACCATGCATTTATGATCGAGAAGAACGCCCGAGAAACCCCAAGCCGGATTGCAATTGGAGGTACCCAGAATGCAGCATAATCATAGATGATCCAGTCGGGCCGGGCTTCATCTAAGAAACAGGCCAGCCCAGATTCCATGCCATCAAAGGCTCGCTCGAGATGGCTCATCTGGGCACCATTGATGTCCGTGGTGGCTTCTGCATTATCTGGGAGCTCAGCAATCTTCGGGAGTGGGATTTTAACTAATGTGATGGAGGAAGATAAACTTGGGGGGAGTTTTGGGAGGCGGTCGATGTTTCTTGGAGTGGAAATGAAGGAGATCCTGTGACCTTTATTAGCGATGAGCTTGGAGAGTTCGAGGTATGGGAGTATGTGCCCAAAGGCGAGCCAGGGGAACATAGCTATGTGAAGGTTTTTGCTGCGTTTGGCTGCCATGGATAGACTCAGAATTCTGACTAAATTCTCTTTGAAACTACAAGTTTTCTGCAGATTTTATAACGTGAAAATGTGAAATAATGTCGTTTTCACATCAAATACTACTGCAAGTGGAGATACAGTATATGCTAAGATTCATAACCACTTAGTTGGTTACCTACCAGTCCAACCTAGTTGGCTGCTAACCTCGGTACCAACTTAGTTAGGTTGGATTCGGGACACTACTACAGTACCACTTAGTTGAGTTAAGGCATGATTCATAAACATACGTGGAAACAGGGTTCAGCTGAATAAATTAGATTATGTATTGCAAGTATTTGATAAAGCAGGCAAAAAGTTGGACGATTTACCCAAAAGAGTGTCCTATAACATCAGTCGTAGTAGTTATATAATTCACATTGGAAGGTATACTCAAAGATGGGCAATTACCTTAAATTACTATTTTTGAGGGGAGAGTAGCTTATTTTCTTCTGAATCGTGCTTCAAGGAAGAGTCCCCGCCCATCAGCTCCTGGAAGCCTTCAACTTTCACAGGTGGAGCCCTTGACATCGACATGGTCCTGCCCAGAAAATAGTAAATTCAGAAATCACATAGGAAATACCAATGTAGATATACTTAATTCTATACGAGGTTAGAAATAGTTACGGTGAATGCATTTGTGGAATTTGGACGGAAGTCATTGGCCGAAAGGCGTTGTTGTTTGCTTGAGCATGAAAAGATGAAATTGCAGCTAACTGTTGCTGTCGTAGCTGGGGATGCCTGGGATTCATTGATGTGAAGGTGTTCGTATCAAGTGGAAAATCGGAAGGAGCCTCCATCTTCACTTGCACTAGAGGTCTGTCCTTGTCAATATTCGCGTTCATACTTGTATTCATGGCAGGGCGAGCTGTTGACTGCTGTCGTCTCCTCATCCTTTCAAGTTGCTGCTGTTGTTGCATTTGCTGATATAGTTGATACTGAGGATTATTTATTTGCTGCTGCATCTGTGGACCCATTTGCCTCAGAATCTGTGAAATGATCAGAGGAGATTCGATAAGAATGTAGCGGAGTGAAGCTTATAGAAAGCTAAAAAGCAGAAAAGAGAACGGTTAAATGGATATGGATAGTTTATAGTTCAGGCTAATTATTCCTACTGAAAACCCTCAGAGCAACTTCAAAATATACAGTACCTATTGAGGAAGATGAAGAATAATCCATATACCTGCTGCGACTGCTGAACAGAAGGATGCTGCTGCGACTGCATCTGTCCCTGGATGCTCAGCAATTGTTGCTGAGTTTGTGGAGCAACACTCCTAGAGTTATCCTTCATGATTTCCACAAGGGCCCCCAGATTACTGGAAATAGAAGAGGGGGTGTGGTCAGTAACATGGATAAAGAGGTTAATGCTTATGGCAATTGTCTAATAGTAGTTTGTAATAAGTATACAGTGATAATGATTTAAAGGTACAAAACATGCAGAGAAAAAGACCACTATGTATAAGCCATCCATAGGAAGAGCTTGTCATCAAAGTACTTGATACGAATATTCTGTTGCATGTTTCATGCACGGAATCAATCTCATATGACGTGTCATCAATCATAAAAAAAATACTACTGTTTTTCAAATAATATATTCAACAATACTGAAAAGTACTACATCACTAACCTGTATCCAGCAGTTTGAAGGAACATCTTTAGTAATTCAGTGGCTGAACATTGCTTTCGATAACTATCTGAAAGGAGCTTCAACATGCGCCCTAATTTACTCATATGACTACTCATAAGCTGTGCCATAACTTCTAAGGAGGTTTCTGAAGAAGATTCAAACCCCACACTGTTTAGCAACCGTACTACCACTTTCTGAGACATCTGTGATGCTTGGTCTTGACTAAGAATTTTCCTGCTCCCTTGAGAGCCATTCTTTCCCCGTGCTTGACCTTGTTCCATGTTAAGATACTCAGGTCGAATACCAAGTCTCTCGATCATAATAGGGCTCATCACTGGGCTCTTGGTCATGGTCTGAGGTAAACTGTCTAAAACGCCATTAAATGGCACTTTCTGAGAATGTTCCGGTTTCCTTATTTTAGGGACTGCACTTTCTGGAACACAATTTAAACTAAACATTGTTTCAGGGAAAAGCAGAGCATCATCAGCAGCACTACCGTCAGTCATTACCGAGTGTGTTCGCAAGCTTGACATATTGTCTATAAAGGCTAACCTCCGTCTTTTGTGATTCTCACACACTCTAACATAATTAGACATCTGTTCAGGTGTCCGTTTTTCAGATTCTGTATCCACAAACATCGATCTATAAGATTTACTTGCCTTATATTTCTCAAAGAACTGATTGTACCATGTTTCCGGAAGTCTTTGGGACACAGCATCAACTTCTGATTCAATAAATCTCGATCCAATGCCAATAGATGCTTTTGAGTGCCCCTGTTCAGTGCCAAATTAATTTTGACCAGCAATAGAAAAATAATGCATAAGAAGAACACCGTGACGTGTAAAATAAAATGACTAACATAGCCGGATCATAATGATAAGACAGGCTGTATAGAAAGTAGATACTGGACATTTTGTAGAAAACAATTTCGTCACTACTTTTTTTCAATATTCTTGTATAACAAGTGGGAGAGTAATGGAAAGAGGGGAATTATAGAAACAGCTCGGTTTAAGATACAGAATAGAAGAAAAAACAAGCTACAGGTACTCAACATCAAATAATACTTGCTTACGATGGAAAAGCATGACAATGCCAAAAAAAATATAAGATACGAGCAAAACAGTTTCCGAATATACAAACAAGCTATTAAATTAAAACTTAATTACCTTTGATGATGTAGCGTTTGAAGCAGCCTGACGTTGATCCGCCTCTTGCGCACTATTCTCCAACGTAAAATACACATCGTCACCGTGCAACTCCAAAACTGGATAAAGTGGAAATGACAGAAATGAAGGCATAAGCGTAGAGCTCGAAATCAAGGGACATGAAAAACATCCTTCCAACAATCAGAACACAAATGCCAAATGAAATTCAAATTCAACACCTAGCAGAGATTAAATACTCTAGAACAAAAGCAAGCTGCCATCAGCCAAAAAAATGGGAAACAAACTCAAATCTCAAAAATGCAGAAACAAGCAACATACATACATAAACAACCTCAATATCCAAAATCCAACACTCGCAATCTCCAATCAAACAACCTAATCACTCATCAAAACCAGAATTTCTCCATTATCACCAAAACTAAACCAATCCTCACAATTCAAACCGAGCTCAAAAAATTGGGGAAGAACAGAACATGAACCAAAACAAAAATTCAAATCAGCAAACAGCTCACAACTCACAATTAGGATTGAGCTTCGAGAGAGGGGATGGCTGCGCGAAGAGCGACACCGCTGCCTTATCGAATAGAAGAGCCCTCGCCCGGAGCTCGAGCGAGATCTGCTGCTTGGACTTGGAGTCGTCGGGGCGCATGAAGGCGTCCCAGGCCGCCGGCGACGATAGGAACGGGAAGAAGGCCTTGTAGTGAGCGTCTCCGAGCCACGTGCGCCATACCCCCTGGCTCTCAAGCTTCCGCGCCAGCTCGTACCCCCTCCCATCTTCCCCCAGCAACGCCATGTTCACTGAGCTTCTCTCTCTCTCTCTCTCTCTCTCTCTCTCTCGCTCTATCTACCGATTTTAGCTTCACCTTTTATTGGGCCAAATTAGGCCCAATTAAATTTGGGCCGGGCCCGTTTGTTGGGCCAATTTGTTCACCATAACGGGCTTTAGTCCAAGCCCAAGCCCAATTAAGTAAGGAGCCTAAACTAATTTTACTAAATTAGGGCTACATGAAAATTATGTTTGGTTTCGATAATTTAAAATACTTTTGTTAATAATTTAATTAGGTATTTTATTTTCATTTATTAGAAATTAAGTTGTTAGAGTTAAATTAGGCAAAACCTTCAACCAACCACAAATTTTGATTATTTACGAGAAATGAATAATTATTGTATAATCACATCGCATTCATATTTTGCCTACTTCTTAAAGTTTGGTGGCCCAATTTTATTAGCAACTATGACACGTGGCTGCTTTAAGAGTTGGAAAATTAATACGACGCATACAAGGAGGACTCGAATCTCTTATAAACTGCAGCAATTGCTAAAGTCGGAGACTACGAGGCAAGTGTTAAGAAAAGACTAGTTTAACTTAGCAATGTGTGTGTTTTAACCTAATGGTATGAGGTTGATGCATGAGGCCAAAGATTATAGATTCGATTTTTCTGTTGTGCTTTTTTTTAAAATTTCACGTAAGTTGTTTTAAGAATGTTAAACTCAACAATTACTGTATTTTTTAATAGTGGTTAAAAGTAATTTCGTATGCACTTCGTCTCGTAAACCATGAGTTCGTAAATATCTCGATCAAATTACCCTTTTGACTAGGAAATTTTGTAAGTTTATGTAGTTTAATTTGCAATCCCCCTTTGACTAAGACATGACATTTGAAAAATACAGTGAATTTTACTTCACTAAACCACACATTTTTCATACACATTTTACTTCACTTTATTTGTAATTTATAAGGGGTAAATTTTGTAAGTTTATGTATTTTGTAACTGTTTTGACAATTGGTGAGTTTGTTGGAATAACTAAACCACACATTTTTCATAATATCACTTTATTTATGTTATTTTTTACTGTTAGTTTTTGGAATATGTGAGGGATTGGTTTAGTTCACCCACTATAGTACAATTTCTTATGTCGTTGACTCTTTGTGTAAATCTTAAATAAAATTAATTGACATTTATTCAAATTTTGTTGGTTGATACTTGAAAGTAACATTTAAAAATGTATAATAACAAAACTTGGAATTTAAATGTTGTGGGGTAGATTTGAAGTTTTCAATGGATCACGAAAATGGAATAAAATACAAATAAAAGTAAACTAAACCTTAATATTGTCTTGGCATCAAGCCATCAACTCACTATTACCCGGTGTTAAAAATCAGTTGAACTATGAACCTTTCATGATTTCGGTTCGTGATTTATTTTTTTATCGGAGAAAATAAGTACTCCCTCCGTCCATTTTATCATGGCACTTTTTTTTCATAAAGTAGACACAGAATGAATAGTAAAGTGCCATGATAAGATGGACAGAGGGAGTATTATATAGTGGTACAAGGGGTACCAACCCGAATACAAATCAAGTTACCTTCCAAGTATCATATAATAAGTTTTTTCCCCACTCATTGAAACTACAACTAGTTTCGGCATAACCGTGCATCGCACACCAACTCCAAAATCTGCATTTAATTTCGGTTCGTGATTTCTTTTAGTTTTATCCGATTTCTGCCCGTTGAACCATGAAATCATGAATCGGAGGCCGCGTCGGTTCGACCTACGGTTCGATTTTTAAAACATTGCTCTTACTACTAGTTTTGAGTTTTCGGAAATTTTATTGGTAAGTACTTGAGAAAAGAACGACATAGATAAATCTTGAACTTATAGAAATACTTCACTGTTTAATCTGGGTACACAATGTTGTATGTGCTCGCTGATAATGTGACAAAATAAGATCGTGAACATTTTGCATTAGTGTGAATTCTTCAATTAAAAGTCATTTATGAGAAGTTGTTGTTTTGCAACTTACTACCCTCAAAATTATTGTTTCCATATTTATGTGATGAATAAATTATGTTGCATAATTAGTCAACCTAAGTTGACAGTCTATATAGATTTTTAAATGTGTACTTTTCTTCTTCCTAATAATCTATGAGAGCTTGAATATGTCATGCCCATAGCTCAATAAAATATGTAATTGATCGGCATGTAATTTGATAGGTCACAAGTTCTCAAACCCTCGAACAACCTTAAGTCTTACATGTGATCTGATAGGTTATAGGTTCAAATTCCCGAACAATTTTAGATCTTGCTTGATTAAAAAAATGTAATTAATGAAAACATTAGTTTATAATATGTCATATTTTGATAATATAATGATCTTGATCAAAAGATACCTAGCGTAATTTGTATGAAACCACACAATTAATTAAGAAGTCTTTACTTTTCTTAGAAATGAAAATTAGTTACTTTGAGCATGTGATAATTAATAATTTTGGCTTTGAAATTACTTATTCTAGTTGTTTTCCCCCCACCCTTAAGAAAAAGGGTGCCCACTTGTTACATTTATAATCCTTCAATTTTCGCTTAGGGTTCGTATTTTCCCCTATTTATATAAAAATAGAAGAATTTCTAAGAAGAGAGAATGCCTATAAGTGTAGTTAAATACATACTTAAAATGCTATATTCGATTAAACATAAGTAATATTCTGTAGAGTGATGCTATTTTGCCATAATGTGGCCGGCCATAATTTAACTTTTTTTTATTTTTTTTAGTATTAAATAATTTATATATTTATGTCAAACTTTTTTAGATTATAAAAAACTCAAAAAGTGATACTCCGTGTTTTTTACGTATTTTTTAAAATTAATCTTTTAATTATTTGATAATTTTTACTATTTTAAAGAATTTGTTACCTTTTTATCTAGAAAAAAAGAGAAAAATATGTAATTTTGGGGGAAAAAATATTTTTAAATTAGAATATTAAAGTAATAAATTATAGTTATCATTTACTATTTTTAAAATTACATATATTATAAATAATGGCTTTGTGTGGCCGGCCACATTATGGCCAAATAGCATTTTTGTATTCTGTATCAGTTTAGTTGACACGTTTCATATTTTTATGTCTCATATATGTTTAACTAACGCGTCAACTGAAATGAGACGGAACATTAAACAAAAGCATTTACTAACATTTAAGTAAGGGAGTTATTTGATTTCCAACAGCTCTTTAATTGCAAGCGTAAGAAGCGTTAGTTGCGCACCGCCCCTATTTAAGGCATATTCACTTCCTAATTAAAACCACGGGACGATTTGAATTCGAGATTTTTTTAATTTAAATTTAATCTCATTATCGTTAGGCCAACACACAATTGTTTTAATTATATTAGTATTATGGGGTATTCATAGCTTGTGATATGAGCTTTGGACACTATTTAAGTTTTAACTCGAACTTTAAACTATATTTCTAACAATCACGATCCGGCGATCTTTAATTTTGGTTAAGTGCAGGAAAAATGTCTCAGTTTGACATTGTCGTATCTCAAATTCCAATGGGATACATATCAAACTTCGTTCCAATATAAATTCTAATAACATCGATAGGGCAAGTAACGTTTCCGGTATAAGAGACTAGAACTGCGTACCGAAGATCGGAAATATCATAAAGCTCGATCGGATTTGTAAAAATTAAATTAAAGTTTAGGGCAGAAATTGGAAGTGTTAAAAGTAGGGATTCTAAACTATACATACCCCTTATTAAACAAGAAATATTATCTATTTTTCTTTTTTTCTTATTATTTTTTTAAATTTTTTGACAAGAAAGAAATATATTAAACAATATTGTGGTCCATAAATATACCGTTAATTTGTACTCTCTTCACCTCTCCTTCCCTCTCTCTCTCTCTCTCTCCTCCTCCTCCAAGGATCATCAACCATTTCAGAACTACCACCATTCTCTCTGTCTCTCTCTCTCTCTCTCCTACCATTCTCTCTCTCTCTCCTCTCTGTTCTTGCCGAGCGGGAGAGGGAAGAAACAAACAAAGCTCTGCACTCAACCTTTCTCCTAACAGAGATCATCAATTTCCCATTCCTAACCTCATTTCAATCCATCCATGGCGATCGAAGGTAAGCTCGCATTAATCCCAACCCTCTCTCTCTCTCTCTCTCTCTCCACACAGAATCTCTAAAACATGGGATGCATCAAAACCTGCGCAGAGAGCGACAGCGCCCGGAAAAAGCACAGGAAGAGCAGCAGCAAGAACCTCGGAACAGAGTCCTCATCAAGAAATGGCAGATCAAAGAAAGGCGAGCCCGAGGCGGCCTCGGTCTCGCCTTCGAAGCACGAAGACAGCGACAGCGACGAGCCCTCCCCGAGGGGCGTCCTCGAGGCGCTGGTGTCGAGCAGCTGCCTAACCGCCGCCATGGATGAGAAGTCCTTGATCGCAGGGGAGCTGCAGTGGAAGAAGATGGTGGGGCAGGTGAAGAAGACGTCGAACAACGTGTGGAAGATCTCGACGATCTCCCTCCTCGGGGGCGGGGCGGCGCAGGGGCTTTCGAAGAAGGCCCTGAGGAAGAAGATGGGGCGGAAGACGAACTCCGAGGGCGTCGGAGATTTCATCATGCCGAAGCCCTCGTGGAGGAATTTCAGCTTCGAGGAGCTCAAACAAGCCACGGATGGTTTCAGTTCTGGTAAGTTAGTTAGTTAGTTAGTTAAGTACTCCGTCCCGTTTATGATGACATGTTTCTATTATTTTATACTGATCAGATATATTCCAGAAACGTGTCGTTCTAAATATGAGTATACGTTTTTCTTGATTCTCTTAATACTAAAAGATAAAATCAAGATTATGCTCTATGTTAGTTCTTGATTCCCATTTTTGTCAAAATCGAGTTTCTTGAAACACGTTAACCAGGATGAGACGAGAGAAGTACTAGTATTCGATTGCAGAACTTGATCACCAACTTTTCCCCTCTCTGCATCGACAGATAAGTTGATAGGGAAAGGAGGGCATGCGGAGGTGTACAAGGGGAAGTTATCGGACGGGCAGATCGTGGCGGTGAAGAAGATCTTGAAGGAGGAGAAGAACGACGAGGACAAGAACGGCGACTTCTTGGCCGAGCTCGGCATCATTGCACACATTGATCATCCGAATGCTGCTAAGCTCATCGGCTTCAGCGCTGATCGGGGCTTGTACCTCGTGCTCCAGTACTTGCCTTACGGAAGCCTCGCCACTGCCCTTCATGGTGACGTCTTCGCCTTTCTTCGATTCTCGTTCACTTTCCTCATTTGGCATTCTTAGTTAGCTGTTATATCATGTCTTTCCTTATTTGGAAACCTTAAGGTTGTCTGAATTTCTTGATGCATTTCCCTATTTAGCAACACTTCACAAAACTATGTTATAATCTTGTCTGAAGAAGTGAGATTTAGTGATTCAGGCTCGGCACGTTGTGATCTCGAATGGAAAACGCGATACAAGGTGGCCATCGGGATCGCCAAGGGCTTGCAGTACCTGCATTCGATCTGCCAGAGACGAATAATTCACCGAGACATAACCGCCTCGAACATATTGCTCTCCGAGGATTACGAAGCTCAGATATCAGATTTCGGATTAGCAAAATGGCTACCAGAAAACTGGCCTCATCTTGTTGTTTCCCCAATCGAAGGAACTTTCGGGTACGAAAATTCATTTCCGTACGAAATATAGTACTCCTTCCGTCCCGTTAGTCTGATCATGGGACGGAGGGAGTAAAATATTTCGAAGACTAATGGTTTTTGAACCGGAAACAGGTATATGGCTCCGGAGTATTTTATGCACGGATTAGTAACCGAGAAGACCGATGTTTTTGCTTTCGGAGTTCTCCTCCTCGAGCTCATAACCGGGCGTAGAGCGGTCGACTCCTCGAGCCAAAGTCTAGTGATGTGGGTAAGTTCGTGATCTCACCCCAAACGAGACGAAAACACGAGACAGTGATCGAAAACGGGTTAACAAGCTAACTTTTTTCGCCTTGTTTATTCGACCAGGCGAAGCCTCATTTGGAGAACAGCGACGTCGACGAAATAGCAGATCCTAGGTTAGGAGGGAAGTTCGACATCATAGAGATGAAGCGCGCCATGTTCACGGCGTCGAACTGCATCCATCCGTCGCCCAAGATGCGGCCGAACATGAAGAGGGTAACAGCATACGATCCACTCACACGCTCAAACGTCACTCTTAAGTCGGGGACGACGCCTTGATCAAGTTTTCGCCTTGTTTCCCTGCAGGTGGTGCAGCTGCTGAAAGGCGACAACGGGCTCGACATGAAGCAGAAGTCGATGGGAGAACGGACGCTGCACGTAGACACCTGCGACATGGAGGACTACGCCTCAAGGACTCTGGACATGGAAGCCTGCGACGTCGAGGACTACACCTCCGCGACGTACCTCAACGAGCTCAACCGCCACATGCAGCTGCTAATGGAGTAGGATCAGGAACTGGGATTTTGTACATATACCAGAAGCTGAAGACTGTGTTCTTCACTTCCTTTTTTCTTCTTAGGGTTTGATATATACTTAGTATTGCTGCTAACCCGCCATGAAAATGTACAGAGAGCGAGTGTATAATTCCATTTTTAGAACTTCATCGTCTTCGAAAACTCGTCGACAAACATCACCAGCAAGAAAATCAAGAATCAGAGAAATTTTGTGTGATTTTTCCTTTATATCAAAACTTGAGTGAATGTAGAAGCAGAAATATTCTTACAGTGGAAAACCTTTTGAAAATTAATCCACCATTAACTGCTCCTGCATCCTTCAACATTCATCTAAACTGAAGAAGACGACGACAAAGAACGAAGAACGAAGAAGAAGATGAAGCTACTTACACCACATATTCCATCTTCTACCCTAGAAAATTAAACCTAAAACCTTCCTTTTTTTAACCTAAAGCTTAGTAACTAAGGGGTTAAGAACATTAGTAGAAGAAGATCAGTATTTCTGGCTTAGTAACTAAATCTAGTCATGTCAAGATGGCGGGGTCAATAGTTGTGGTGGGGCCAGACGAAGTACTCGCCTTGGCTCATCGGCATCAGGCTCATCGGGGGGGTCGAGACGGAGCTGGAGGTGTCGGAGGCCACGGGGTTGTGGTTGTTCGGGTAGAGATGGTGGAAGAGGTTGTGGTGGTAGAAGGGGGTTGAGTTCTCGAGGGGGACGCCGCAGGGAATGGCGGAGGCGAAGCTGATGCTGCTCCCGCCGCCGCTGTGGCACGGGGTCTGGAGGATGGAGAGGGGCGGCCCTGCTGCTGCCGCCTTCTCCTCTGCCTCGAGGGAGAGCTTTAGGCGCTTGGCCGTGCCACCGATGGGGAGGGGGCTCTTGGCTATGGCATCCACGTCGTAGCGGTTCATCTCGAAGTTGGTGACAGCGTTGATCCCGCGGAACTTGATCGCCGCTATGTCGTACGCCTCGGCCGCTTCCTCCTCCGTCGCTGCATGACACAAGAATTAATAGACCGTCAGTTCAAACAAAATCGATACCTTCTACAAAACGGGCCAAAATCCGAACACGAACACATATCCAGTGACATATTCGTAATTTTGTCTGAAAACTCCATAAGACGAATCATGATCCGAATCCGAACATCCGACAGCATACGAATCCGGATCTTGTCCCGTCCTACGGATTTCGACCCGTAAAACCTAGATCTATTTCATCAAAACTATAGATAGGAAACGGAGCATACCGAAAGTTCCGAGGTAGAGATCCTTGTTCCCGGCAACACGGCCGATCCTCGCTTGCCATCGACCTTGCTGATGATGCCTAAACGAAAACCTCTTTCGGTGAGTACGAACTACGAACAGCTAAATAATCGCGATTAAGGCGGACTAATCACTATCTTTTCTCAATGATCATACCTTGTAACACCTCTATAGATCGATGCTCCTCTTGAGAAACCACTACTTTTTCTGGAAAAAAAAAGATTAAACAAAGTTAATCCTTAAAAACAGAGCACTTTCCCTCCATTAATCCTTTCAAAATCAATCAACAAACCTTCTTAGTGAGGCTATGAACTCTTGCTTAGTCATATGCTTCATCTCCTCCACTTCCTTGCTATAGCTCGAGATCTAAACACACGATCCTCGTATCAGAATCAAATCCCGTTTCAATATCTTGGAAAGGAACACGAACAATCGAACTAAAAATATACCGGAAAATTAGTTGTTGCAGTAGGTCCCCAGTACTTAAGAGCAGCAAGATCATAAGCTCGTGCCGCCTTATCCTCCTTATCATATCCACCGAGATAAACTGCAGCATAGCAACGCCACCACGGCCAATGCAATCGCGTTAGAACGAAACTCAAACGAGATCAACACGAAAGCTACGTCGACCAACATAGACAATTCACATAAATTGCAACAGAAAGTCACAATCTAAGCAATTACTGAATATAGAAACTCGTCAAATCACTACCAACGAACACTTTCAAATTTCCCAATATAGCAATGCATGCGATCATCAAATTTATTAAAAAAAATTGAATGATTCCACTATTAAAAAGTAGATACTCTCAAAAGCTGAAGCAAGAAACTACTGATTTAGGAAAATAATTTCAAAAAAAATATAAAAAGTGAGCAAATTCCCAGAAAATAAGGTGGGCAGCAGCTGTAGATTTTTGAATCAATTTTTTTTTTTTTTTTAATCTTTGGTCAAACCTGATCAAAAGTCATTGTCCCATTAAAAGGGCAAAAGAAAAATTAAATCTTTTCTTTTATTTATTAAAAAAAAAAAAAGCAAAAGCAAAAAAGCAAAAATTCTGATGAAATATTCAGAATTTCAGGCACTAGTGTTCAGACTAGGTGAGGTAATGTTCACGGATTTTATCACAATCAAATCTATATGTAACAAGAATTTTTTGGACACTCTTAAAGGGAATCGAGATTATACGAACGTTCGTAATACAAACGATCAATCCAGACTTTTCGTTTCTTTTATACTCTTCTATTAACTTTTGGGCAACAGTTTTTTCCATCAAGATCAGATTTTTTTTTATTGATTTAATGAATTTAAATTCAACAAAAATTGGCGGCCCCCATATTTTTTTGCAGTCAATCAATCATCATAGAACACTGATTGAAATAAATTGTTTTTAATTAATTAAAAAAGAAAGAAATTTGAAAAAAATTGAAGGTACAAGTGCAGAGAGCGTGGGAAGGGGGGAGTTGTACCTTGACGGCCTTTTCTTGCTTGGCCCTCTCTTCTGCAGCTGTTATCCCATAGATGCGCTTCGTATCTCCCTGTCCATCGATGTCTGCAGATTTTGTGTTTTTGTTATTACAGAAACCTTAAAAATCGAATCTTGGAGCCATGCATGTAAGAAATTTTAGAGAGGGAGAGAGAGATTATATACCTTGTGACGCCTCTGTAAATGGAGGTTCTTTGGCCGAAGGTGTCGGCGATTTTCTTGCAGGTGTCGGAATCGGCGGAGACGACGGCTTTACAGTCGTTGTGGTTGATGCTGCTGCTGCTGCTGTTGTTGAGGGAGAGGCCGTTGGCGGCGGCGGAGATGGGGTAGGCGACGAGCTCGCTGCCGGAGTCGACGGGGGAGTGGGTGTTCTGGGCGGCGAAGGCGGAGTCCTCGCCGGAGTTGCCGGAGAAGGCCGGGAAGCCGATGATGCTCTTCAGATCCTGCTGCTCGCCACCGCCGAAGTAGGCGGCGCCGCCGCCGCCGCCATCGTGGTGGTGGTCGTAGATGTGGGTGAGGGAGGACTCCTGCGTCTCCGTCGAGTCGCCGGCGCCGGCGAAGAAGTCCTCCAGCTTCGGCGGAGGCTGCTGCATGTAGCCATTGTACATGGCGGCGCTGTGGTGCTGCTCCTTGGTTTGCTGGTGGTGGTTGTCGGCCTCCGCGTACATCGCCGCTGCGGGGGTTACCGAGTTTCCGGTGAGTCGACTCGGTTTTACCAAGAAAATGTCGCCATATATCGAATGAAAGAAAATGCCAAAATGAAAGTAAGAGAGAGAGAGAAGCTTTGATTCTTCCCGAAAAAATGGTGGGGTTTTGAAAAAAGATAGAAATTTGAATCAAGAAAAAAGTAGAGAGTAGTGCAGTTAATATCTTGTCTTTTCCGAGTTAACTCAGCTAAAAAACGGAGACATCGAGGCGTTTGGAGCCAAGTTCATTCAACAGCGACCATTCAAAGATTCCAGAAAACTTCCAAAACACACACATACATACTCTATCTAGAGAGAGAGAGAGAGAGAGAGTGTGTATAGCATACCAGTGGTGGAGTAGAAGTTATCAGCATAGGAATAGTAATGGTGGGAATCATTAGGTTGAGAAGAGGAAGAAGACGATGAGTTCAGCATCTCCATTGAAGACAATGAGAAACTTAACCAGTTGTTATCAGGCGCCATTTTCCCTTTTTTTTTAAAATAATTTCTTCCTCAGAAATCCACCAAATCAAACTGGTATCGATCACTTCAACTTATCCACAATCTGCAGAAAAAAGAAGAAAAATATCAAGAATCATGAGAGAGAGAGAGAGAGAGGGGTGATTAAGAAGTAGTAGAAATGGATGTGGGTGTGATTTATATACCTAAATATCAGAAGCTATGAATCAATGGATCAATAGCCATTGTTGGATGGATATATCGATCGATCACACAGACTGCAGTTCCTCTCTCTCTCTCTCTCTCTCTCTCTCTTGTTTTTTGAGGTTAAGTTGTTGAAGAATGAATGGGAGAGAATGGAGGAAGGAGAAGCACATGCAAAAGTAAGAAGTAAAGGGGCAGTAAAAATTACTCAAACAAATTAAAACACAGCTAGCAATCACACGCAATACTACTAGTTAAAAGAAATGGACGAAGAAGAAGAGCTAAGCTAACTAAACTAAGTTGAAAGAGGAGAGAGAGAGAGAGGAGGCAGATGGAGGAATATAATGGGGAGGGAAAGGCGGTTTAATCTGCCATTCGGCGTCAAACCAGAGGGGAGGGGGAGCAACGCAATTCTTTTTCTTTTTTTTTTTTTTTTTTTTTTTTTTTCCTCTTTTTTTTTGTTAACAAAAGTTGAATTAATTAAGATTATTACAGTATTAGGGCTTAGGGGAAAAGGTGATGATAGATAGTTTAAAAAATAAAAATAGATTAAATAGGAATATTTTGTTGGTATGTGTCTGAAGAGAGGGAAAATGTGTCTGAGGCAAAGGTCGCGAAAGATACGGGATGGCGGTCTATGGCCGTATTCGTATTCGTATTCGTATTCGTATACATACTATTTATACTCCTATAATTATAGTAGTATATACTAGTATTCAATTTGTTTAATATTTTACTAATTAGGGTTAAATTTGTGCTATATTTAGTAATATGTTTTCAATTTAATTTTTTCATGCAAAATTGGGATTTACTCGCTCGTTTTTATTAGGGTTTCATTTGGAATTTCAATAGTAAAATTATCTAAAAAAACTATGCCATTATATTTTGATTATGGGTTCTTATATTCATTACCTTAAGTAATAATTAATTTATGTGGAGACTCGGTCCTGTGTTAAATTCTTAGTAACTTTGAAATAATTTCATATTTCTAGACTCTATTAAAATATGCATAATTCTACTCTTGCTTCAAAAAAACAAAACAATATCAATAGTAATTATACTCTTCGTTCATTAAAATACTGTATTATATACATGTATGTGAATAAATGTCAAGAAAAATATTAAAATAATAGAAACTATTCGTGAAATCTTATTGTAGTAGCATTTTTTTCATACATACTATGTATTAAACAAAAATTTATTGTAAAAAAATGACATCGTGTGTAGTATAATTTTTTATATATATAAGTAGGAGAAGTGGTAGCTTAAATTTCGCAATTATTTAGATAATCCCAAGATTAAAAGGGTTTTTATAAAATAAATAGTAATATAATAAAAGATAAGTACATTTAAATATAGAAATGAAATTAGGGAGACCGTAGGGCGAAGAAGCAGGGAGAGAAACAATGAAGCGGTGATTAGGGGGTGTTTGGTTTGTAGTAAAATAAATACCAAAACTGAGATCGATCCCCATAATTTAAGGCTTACTGATTTTTAACTTTATTACACGCATTCGAGATAACTCGGGTCGAACCAGATCTAGCGGTTTGATACGAGTTGTTATGGGAGAATTGATCATTTGTTAATTTACGTTTGCCCAACAGGGTCATGAGTATAGATTCGATGAACATCCTTTCTTAAACGGCCCTTCTAAGAGGTGAATATCAAAATCGGTCCAAGAACGATAATAGTTGTTTGGATGCGTGTTAGAGTCATGCATCCATTTGATCCCCACATTGACGTGAGAAATGTCTCAGGCTCCGCACAAATTGGACGATCATTCGGTCTTATATTACTTTTTTAAACGACCAAATCTAAACAAAAACGATCGAAACATGATCAATGACGTTAAGTGTGCCCCGATAAACAGAAGGCCATGTGAAATTGAGACCTTTTCCACACAACTAAGGAGTATAAAAAAATTTAACCTAAGTAGGAGTAATTAATTAATTAAGAGAAGTAGTAAAAGTAAAAACTAATAAGGAGAATCCAATGCAAAATTGAAAGGGTGCCCCCTCGGTTATAGGACCAAATGCCGACCTATCCGCACCCACTTGCTACTTTTATTTCAACCCCAATCTTAATTAATTCCTTAATTTTATCACACTAATTAATTACACTCCTACTAATTTCAAACTTTCAAATTTGACTATAAATATTGTTTGCATCATGATAAATTGATAAAGTGAATATACCTGTCGAAAATATACCTGTCGAAAATAATCGAGAAACTGCGAGCTGTGACGTTGTTGATTTTGCTTTAAGATTGTATTAGTCGCACGATCTTGAGTCGTATGTCTATTTTTCTTGACTTTTAACGAGGAATTGATTCATACTTGTGTTGATGGATGAAAACCCTAAATTATTGGAACTAGAAATAGATTTACTCAGAGTACAACATTGACAATCCATTATTCTATTATAAATGTAGGACGGAAAGAGTAATAATATAAGATACTAATGATGCATTGAAATATAACAGTAATATCACCTTTTTTTGTGTGTGAAAAAGTAACAATACTAAAGGTAAGAGGAGACATAATTTATAGAGAAAATGGGGAGAAATGTAATCAATTATGAGATTAAATTGGTTCACAATAAACGTTGTATTTGCATCATTGGATTTATACTATAGTTTAATTATACTTAGTATAATTTAAAAAAAAAAGAAAAAGAAAAAATAAAGGACGTAAACACGTGTGACAAAATCCCACAAAATATCCCATCTTTACAAAATAAATGAGTTCAAAAATTTTAATTAAAACTTAAAAAAAATTAACGGTCAATTTTCAAATAAAGAAGTATTTATATTTATTCATATAGAAAATTTATATTTTCGATTATATAGTGGACAATTAAATGGGACAGATGGGGTATTTTCGAATGATTCAACTCGATTAATTACAAGTTGAAATATTAAAAAAAAATGTAGTAGGTGCGAAGCAAATTGATTGAGATTTAAACTTAAAACAAATAATAATTAAGAATAGCCCACAGAATATAGTCCCATTCAGACTGAGAATGTTCGAACCTAAATAAATAATTCCTAAATAATCACACCAAAAACTAACTACTACTATTTCTAATAATACGCCAATTTCCTAACTCTCCCTAGTTTGACCTAATATGGATTTTAGAACTATAACAATCAAATCTTATATTCCGTTCGTGACATTTCAAAACTCAGTGTTACGAAGCAATAAATGTAATTAAACATTCACGATATCTAAAGATTGTGAACTGAAGAAATATTTTTCTATCTAGCTACGATATTATTTGATTTATGCTACCGTGGCTATCAACTAAGCACATTATATCAAAAAAATCCAACAATCGATCGAAATTAGTATACTTGAGTTATTTTATATCCTGACTAGCACATTTTACATTAATAAGTAGTACAATTTTATTTACATATTTTCATTTTAAAACAAATGTCATTTTATGTCGTCGAAGTACAGTGTAAGAGTTACGTATGGGTAACACAGGCTAAAGTCCATCCCACTTTCATTTTTCTTTTTTTGTTCTTAAGATTTTGATTTTTGTCGAAAATTTCATCGTAAGTCCATGCTAAAAGCAAAAAATTGATTATTCTCATCTTGTCCGTGCTACCCGTCGATCAAGCCATTCCATTTGAAATTCCCGACTCCCTCACTATTGACGTATCGTACACCGAATGACAAGCTAGCAACAAATTTTACAAAATCGTCGTTGGTAATTATAGAAATACAACATTCAATCATAGAAATAACTTCTTCTTCTTCTTCTTCTTCTTCTTCTTTTTTTTTTTTTTTTTTTTTTTTTGCGGCTCTAATATTATAATTATTATTTGAATAATTTGTACATTACATATACAAATTAATAAAGGAAGGGAAGCATGCAAAGCACGATTCGAAAATGGTCAACATTTTCAACATATTAATACTTTATAATAAAATTTCGATAAATAAATAAAATGTGAATGCATGGGGGCGTATTTTTTAATCAAACGCCGATCCCCCTCATCGTTCTTATCCCTACTCTTAGGAGTCTAATCTCTTCACTTTACTTCCTAATATATTAATTAACAATTCAATATTAAATATCGTTAACATGCCTTGAACCTATATTTGGACATCTGAACTGGTCGGAGGTCTCGATGTATGTAATCAGTAACCTAGACCGTCTAATAATAAATGTTTTCCTTTTTTTCCGTCCGTGAATGTAATCAACACAACATTAGTAAACCATGTAATTTTTTTATATCTTCTTTACGTTTCCGTTTCCGTTTATTATCGCACTTTAATCCTAAATATGATAAGTTACAACATAGTTAAAGCAAATGATAATATGAATGTGTATAGAGGGCTCGTGCAAGGCAATCACTGCCTTTTGACCTTTGACCGGGAGGCACGTGCGCGGCATCTTTTGACTCAAATAATCTCGACGATTGCGGAGAGGCGCACGTGCACTTCTGTCTCCTTCTGCCTATTAATTATTGTTACTTCCATAATTAATTAATTAATTAGATTATTAGTGTTGTTATTTAATAAGAATATTGTGATTATCATTGTATTTAGGATTCTTTCATGCTTTTGCTATTATATCTCCTGCCATGTCAGCATGCATGCCAGATTAAAACTCCCTCGTTCATCATTTGCTACTGAACTTTTTATTACTTTTATTGTTTGATGAGATTATTGAATAATGCAACAAATGTTTCTTTCCTATGATTTTTAGATTTTGTTCTCCATTATCTCTCATACCTACTTAGAATCTTAGATATGGTTTATGTCTATACTTAGTATTGTAAAAAGAAATTGTATAGTCTGATTGAAATGTCGTAAGTTTGAATATTCATAATGCACATTCGTCCAAACCCGTTGCTCCTACTAAATAAACGAACGGGATATAGTATGTTCATTTTTCTTGATTTTAACTTGTGACGATTTTAAGTAGGGGTGAGTAGTCGTTGTAATCTCTAAGTGTTAGTGTATGTTCCGACTGAATCCTAATTTTTAGGAAAATATAACAGCCGAGCAAATAGTATACGATTATCTCGTAATTATTTTTCAAAAGATAAATATTTTGGCATGACATGATTAATTTAATTAGTTGTTTGATTAATATTAACTTTTGTAAGTAAAGGCGACAAGCATGTTTAAAGTATTTTGAATTTAGGAAAATTTCCTTCCTTTTTTTTTTTGTTTTTTTGTTTTTTATTTTTATCACTTTTATTATTAAAACATTTTTTTGTAAGAATAGAGAAATTATATTTTATGAGAATACTTCTCTCATTATAATTTTCATTAAAAAAAAAAAAAAAAAAACTTTAATTTAGTATTGGGCCAAGTTCTGGGCTGGCTAAGTATGGCCCGGCCCGAACTCAACATGATTCTTCTAATGGGCCAATTAAAAATTATAGAGTGAAAAAACAAATAATTAGAGCATATTAATTGTATTGATAGTAACATTATTTAATTTGATGGTTATAACTTATAATTAGTGATAATATGTGGAGTTTGTGATATTATTTTGGAGTAAGACAAAAAAAAAAAAAAATCGCCTTCACCGATTTTAATCTATGAAGATAGATTCATAGTACAGTTCGTGCGAAGGAATATTACGTGTCGCCTCGAGATTTCAACACGTATATTCCAATCTAACGACTCGTGCACGTCACATTACCTACCCTTTGATTTCTTCTTTGTCCATTAGTATTAATTTATTTCATTATTAGTTGGTTAATTTAGTATATTCTTGTGTCATCTTTTCAGTGTTAATCTTAATAATTAAGAGAGCCGATTAAGATAATGCATATCGAAATATATGTCGAAAGGTTGTATTCTCATGTGAACATCTTGTAAGAAGAAAGAATGATCCGATTCAAACATAAAGTCTGAATCATACTCGAGTCGATGTGGGACAAATCGACGGCTTCGATAAAATTAGGGATCCGAGGGAATATACGAGGATATATACCAAGAAAACGAGTCATCTTAACTTCTAAATAAAAAAATGAACTCACCCTTAACTAAGTGCCGCATGGAACGATTTAGTAAACTCAAAAACACTAACAAAACTCCAAAACGTTGAAATCAAACAATTCAAGAGGGATCCATTCTTTTAACTTAGTCTTCACCGTTACTAATTTATTTCACACAACAAATCACCTCTCCCCCAAAAACCCTTCATCGATCGGTTTCTTACACACACACAGAGGAGTTGATGAAGATAGAGAGAGAGAAAGTGTACGTTGCGATCGGAACGGAGGGCTACGACGGCTTCTCAACGCTGCAGTGGGCGATAAGGAAATGGGGCAACCAGGGCATCAGGATCGTGATCCTTCACGTAGCCAACGACGCCGTCTGCAGAGACTACGTCTACACGCCACGTGAGTTTCCGATATATATTCTTCCAAAGGTCTCGGCTTCGAGTCCTCCTTTTTTTTAAACAAAAAGTGTACTGTAGTAGGGAAGCTTCGGACAAGTTCAGTGAACGAGGAGAAGCTGCAGATTTTGGACAAATCCGAGGATGCAAAGAGGGACAAAACCCTAGCTCAATACATAGCCTTTTGTGGCAGGGTTGGAATTCTTTTTTCATTTTTTTTTTTAATTATTTTTCAAAATGCATGGATTTTTTTAGTTTATTTATTATAGTTTTTGATGAGTTTAGGTTGAGGCTGAAGTGATGAAACTGGAGAAAAGGGAGCAACCTCTTCACACTCAAATGGTGGAAGCCATTTCAAATCTTGGAATTTCCAAACTAGTCATGTCTTTAGCTTTCATGAAGGCTTCATCACCGTACGCCTCTCTCTCTCTCTCTCTCTCTCTCTCTCTCTAGATCTCATGTGTGGCAATTAATCAATGTAGGAAATCAAGAAGTGGAATAAGTGGGGCATTCCATGTAGTCAGAAGCAAGCCCAATTGGTGTGAGGTGTTTGTGATTTGTGAAGGAGAGAGAATCTTTCTCAGAGAAGGGAGTGAGGAAGAAGATGATAGAGGTATGATGCTTAGAAGAAGGAGCCACAGTATGAAGAACTGGTTATGGAGGATGTTTCCAGAAACTTCTGGAAATAATACTAATAATAGCAACCTTGATAACAAGTGGGAGAAATGTAGTGAGGAAATGAAGCACTATGTAGAAGAGTTGATGTCTTTGCATCAACTTGAAGGAGATTGTGTTATAGATGGAGGGAGCAATTCAATAGAGCTATCCATGCCACGAAATTCGGTAAAAATCGTACTTCCTCCGTCTCTCATCACTCGTGCACAATTTCGAGAGTGTCACGTATTGTGATAACATATTAGTCGGTGCTGCATTATGCGCAAGTGTTAAAAGTGAAAAGTAAATGATTCACATTAAAAAGTAAGAGTTAATTCTTTCTATTTTAATAAACATGGATGATGAAGTGAGATGATGCAAAATAGCAAACAAGACTAATGAAGCAAGACAGAGCCGGTTGATTCTTTCTTTCTTTCTTTTTTTCTTTGTTTTCTTTTTGCTTTTTTGACTTCTCCCATTTGGCAAAAGATCACTTTTCTTCCTTTTTCTTGACTATTGTTTGTGGTTAGGTGGTTTCTAATCATTTGAGATGATAAGAAATTTTAATAGTGGGAAAAAGGTTTAAACTTTGAGCATATATGAATATCTTGATCCTATTTTGAAGGTTCAAAGCATGTACAAAACTCAGGATGCAGCAGAGAGAGCTCCGGCTCTCAAGCGTGCAACACAGGAGGCACAAGGTACAATCGAGGCAAACAGGCAGCGAGCAAGCGTCGCGAAACAAAGGCGCGAAAAGGCTCAACGGGCGATCATGATATGCAACGCGAGGGTAAAGTCGTAGTTTCTGAACCCGACTGCTATCCGATTCTCACACTCATTATATTTACCACGGGAACTTGCTGTGTCTTGTACAGGCTGAGGAGCTTCAGATCTCCCTCCATATGGAGACAGTGAAGAAAGTCGAACTCAGCCAAATGCTCGACACAGCCAAGGAAGAGATAGTCGAACTTCAGAGCGAGGTGCAAGAGAGACGAAGCAAGCTCAACTCGATTCTTGAACTCCAGAAAGAACTCTCCCGGAAACTTCATCAGGCATCGTCTACTAGAGCGAGTGCCGAGGTTCAGCTAGAGAAGGCAGTGGAATCAAGAGCTGGCATGGTTGCAGAAATCGAGGAGTTGAGAAAGCAGAAGGATGTCTTACACCGAAGGATCGAGTTCTGCAAGGAGAAGGACGCCATAGCAAAGGTATCGAGGGTGATTGGCTTTGGCTTCGACTTCAGAGAGTTCTCTGCTGCAGATATTGTAGCTGCCACTGAAGATTTCTCGGAGCGTCTTAGGCTGAAATCTGAGAAGAACGTGTACAGGGGTCGAATCAATCACATATCAGTCGCAGTTAAATTGCATGATCCATTAGACGAGCGATCCCTAGCAGCATTCAAAACCAAGGTAATCTATTAATTAGAAAAGTTTCGGAATTCGTATCACTTCCTGAAAATGATGCTGATGGTTAATAAATCTTATATGGTAGGTGAAACTTCATAGCCATATACAGCACCCTAATATACTAGCTATGATCGGTTTCTGCTCCGAGCTGAGCTGCATCGTCTACGAGTACATGCACAATGGCACCCTACACGATGCGTTATTCTCAAATGCAAGAAATAGGCGAAAGAATCGAACACTAACCTGGCAAGATCGCATACGTATTGCAGCAGAAATCTGCTCAGCTTTGGGCTTCCTTCATAAAATCAAGCCTCGTCCAGTCATCCATGGTAGCTTGAAACCCTCCACGATTCTCCTAGATAGGTTTAACGTTGCTAAGATATACGGATTAGCGGATCCTTGGTCACACAGAACACCTGATATCACATTAGACATCCGGGCTTTCGGGGATTTGGTGGTGCAACTTCTGACTGGAAATCACTGGAGTGCAGCAATGGAAACAGCAGCAGTTATCGAATATCTTGATTATACCGCTGGCGAATGGCCGATGGATTTGGCTATTGAGCTTTTGCAAATTGCGACTAGGTGCTTGTCCACGAATTCTGCAGATGAGGCATCTGTCACGGATATGTTGGTAAGAGAGATAAATGATGTAAGGAAAAGAGGCGATCAGCTAGTCGAAAAAGGTAAATTACCTGTGACTGGCGAAGAGGCTGCCGGAGCAGAGGAGCCGAGAACTGTACCTGGTGCCTTCCTCTGTCCAATCTTTCAGGTAATATACCGTTTCCATTTTCGACAAAAACCATAACATTTTATCCCTCTCACTGCTTTCAATTTGCAGGATGTGATGCAGAATCCACATCTTGCAGCAGATGGATTTTCGTACGAAATGGAAGCCATAGACCAGTGGCTGAAAACAGGACACGATACATCGCCCATGACCAACTTAAGGCTGAAGCACAAGCTCCTAGTTCCAAATCACACTCTACGGTCTCTGATCGAGGATTGGAGAAACAAAAGATCGACTACAGGTATACCTGGATGATCTCTATCAGCTAGAAACCGACTGTGTTAATACTCGACTGTCACATTACATTCTTTCGTTTACTCAATGAAATTACCCATGATCAAGCTAGCCAGAAATCCCTACCTGTAAATTAGACAAACAGCCAAAAGAATGCATACTGGAGATAGATCATTCGTTTCTTCTTTCTCGATCATCAATACATCGCGGGCATCAAAAATCGATTACCATCTCATCCCAACCATCCAACTAACATAATACTTCTGCATCTGTGTAAGTATATCTTCATAATTAATCTCATAACAACTAAGGAAGACACTCTTACTGCAAACAATTGCATTTTCCAGTAAGACACACATTCCGCCATTAACACAGCACAGAGCAACCTTCAGCAGAATTAGCATAACTGTAATCAAACACAGAAGAAACTAGTTCTATTCTCAATCTTCAAAGCTCATCAACAACACCAACAATGGAACGAATTTATATTATCAAACACCATAGCCAAAGTATACATAATCTGCACATAATCAGCGCCAGTACAGCACGAATTTTGCTACAAATGAAGGCGCCACCATTGCAGAAACCCTACTTTTCGTAGTAAGTACAAAAAAGGGGGAAAAAATACCAAATCGTGAGCTATTTCGAGGGTACCAAATGCGATGAGGACGAAGAAGGAGGAGAAGAGTAGAGCAGCGTGAGGCGATTCTGCTGTTCGGAGTACTGTCGCCGGAGGTAACCTTCGAGGATCTCCATTACTCGAACGAACTTCTTCATCTCATCGAGGCGGCGGCTCAGCTCGGCTTCCCGCGCCCTGGCTCGCTCCAGCCGCTCCTCCGTCTCCGCGAGCCGATCCCTCAGGTTCTCCACCGCCGCAGCCCTCTCCTCGTTCTCCGGCGGCGCCGCCGCCTCCGCGAGGTCCTCCCTCGACGGCAGTCGGTCGTTGCCGTAGCACATGGTTCGAACTTCACGCTTCGATGGGTTGTACCTTGAGAGATTGAAAAGTGTGCGAAGCGAACTAACTCACGAAACCAAACACCATGAATTATATCAACACCTCAATTTACATTAATGCCCCTCGCGCAAAACGATTTTTTCAAAACTCGATTAATTAATTACTACATAATTCTGGGAAAAAATAAAAAAAAAATTACAGAAGAAGAAGAGGAAAGCAAAGGAGAATTCAAAAACTCCATTGATGAAATTTTACAAGCTTTGAATCTCACGAAGAACTAGTACTATGGCTGGAGAGGCGAATGCCAGCTCGAAGAACCTGGTACTTCCTACTCGGATGCATGCAGGAGAAGATTGAATTCTTCGGCTTCTTCGTCGATTTGCTGCTGCCGAAGATGAACGATCGCAACGGAACTTTATGCGCTCTGTGCTCCGATTGCTCGGTCGAGATTCCGAATTCCTCATCGAGCTCCGTCAATGTCTTGTCGATTTGGAGCTGAAGCATTCCGACATGATCGAGCCCAGCCTCGAGCTCTTCTCTCACCTTATCGTTCTCCTGCTTCATGTTCAGCACCTCCCCTTGCAGCTTCGCAGCTTGATGGCTGCTGAACTTGATCTCGTCTTCCTCCACGCCTTCCTTGAGAGCTTTCGTGATCTCTTCCTGGATGTTGCAGAGGGAATCGGATCTGTTCTTCAGCTCCTCTTTGAGCGGGGAGCTTCGCTCCAGCCATAGCGCGAGCTCTCGCTGAATGTCCCTCAGGTGTTTGTAAATAGGCATCACCTCCGATTTGATCTGCGATCCGCCTTTCTCTCTCTTCACCTTCAGTTTGGTGATTTCCTCCTCCAAATCTCTTACTTCTGTCTTGAATTTCTGGATTTGGTGGAATGCAGTGGAGAATCTGAACCAGAAATCCAGGTTTTCGTCGAGTATGGCATCGATGTCCGTTCGGAGCTTCTCCTCGACCCTCGACACCGAGGGGCTCTTCGCCATGAACACCACACCGGTATCGTCGTTCTCATCCGTCAACGGCGGGCCTTTCATGTCCCTGGTGATCTCGACCTCTTCCGCCAGCTTATCCGATGGGAACGACTCGTCCTCGGAGATGCTAGGGAGCTTCAGATCGTCTTCTCCGACGTTGCCGTCTCCTAGAGTGCTCAATTTCCTGCGTAGTTGGATGATTTCTTCGTCTCTCCTTGAAATGGCCTTCTTCAGCTCTCTCATTTGGATCGTCGTATCGAATTGACTGTCCCTCTCCTTCATCTCCACCTCGTTGAGCTTCTTCTTCACCTCCTTGTAGTTCCTGAGAATGGTGGTGTACTCCTTCAACAGGATCTTCTCTCTGTCCTCCATTCCGCTTAGTAGAATCTGCTGCCAGCTTATGTCGTCGACGTCCTTCTCTGCCTTGCTCTTCGCCTTGGCCTTGTTCTGGAACGAATCTACGGATTCCTCCTCGAGGATCTCGAGCATCGTTTTCCGGTTGGAGAACGTGCTCGATTTCCTCATCACCCGCTCGTGCTCGTCGTGCTCGGTTATGGAGGAAACGGAGCGCCTCACCTGTCTGTTGTTGATCACTTCTCTCACTTCTTTCACCTCCTCTTCTGCAACTCCTCTCTCTCTCTCTCTCTCCTCTGCCTCTCTCTCCTTTTCTGCAATAGTGAGTTCGTCGGAAGCATGTGATTCCCTCCCCTTCTCTCCCTCTTCCTGGTCGGGATTCTCTTCGTCTCCGTTTTCCCGCCTTAGTATCTCCGAGATCTGTTCGAGGTTCTTCCCGCCTTCCCCTGCTTCGTCGTCTCCGTTTCCGCTCCTCAGTTGCTTCGTTGAGTCGTGATCGAGATTTGAACCGCCTTCCGCCTCCTCATTGCCATCTCCACTCCTTAGTTTGCTTACCTCTCCCTCTTCATCTCCATTCCCACTGCTTACCTTCTCTCCGTCTCCGTCTCTGCTCACACTGCTTACCTCCTTCGGGGCATTATCGGGTTCGCCTCCTGCATTCGCCTCCGCCTCATTGTCTACCTTCTCCGAAGAGGCCTCGACGTCTTCATCCTCCTTCACGCTGCTCAGCTTATCTGCAAGAGTGTCGATGCTCGAACGAGCCTTGGCGAAGTTCGTCTGCAGAGTAGTGTTCCGGCTCTCGACGTTCTTGTTCAAGTCCTGCACCTTATTCAGCTTCTCCTCCATCTCCATCACCTTCGAGCTCAAGCTCTGAGTGTCGCCGCTCAGGCTCTCGTTCTCCTCCTCCAAACTCCGTATCTGCGCGTTGAGTTCGTCGTTCTCGGACCTCAACGTGTTGACGAGGACGGTCTGAGACGAGACAGCAGTCTCCAAGGTGATCACCTTGTTCACAAGAAGATCAATCTTCTCCGCCAGCTGAGAGACCGACAACGAAGCCAACGAGCCCGGCTCCAACGTCTCCTCGAGCTTCTCGGGCAGCTCCTCGAGCTCCTTCGTCTCCTTCAACAACTCCGCCACATCCTTACTAATCTGATGCGACAATCCATCCCTCTCCTTCAAACTCTCCTCGCTATGCTCGATCATATACTTCTCCCGGAGCGACTGAAGCCGCTGGCAAGCAGCCTCGATCCTCTCGTACTCATCCCTCGCCTCCAGAGACGTCTTCTCCTGCTTATCCTCGAGCATCGCCAACGTCTCCTGGCAGGACTTCAACGCGGCCTCCGCCATCAAAGTACGAGCCTCGTCATCCTCGATCACCGTATCCATATTGAACTCGTCCTGCAATCTCGAGATCTTCTGCTGCATTTCCATAACTTGGTTCTCAATCCCCCAATACTTGGCAATGCCACTCTCATAAGAACTCTTGACAAACTCCTTCACAGTCTGCAGTGACAGAATCTCCTTCTGGAGCTTGTTGATCTCCTCGAGCGCCTCCTCCTTCGTCAGCCCCGACTTCACTACAGTTTTCTGCCGGCTCTGCGCCCTCATCTTCTTCGCCTGGACCTGCTTCGACGCCTTGGAGATGATGGTCTTGAGGTCCCGGGTAGGGGCCTTGGGGACTTGAGGGATCTTGTCGAGGTTCATCTCCGGGATGACGAAGTTCTCGGGGATCTTGGGGATCTCGTCGTCGTCCGTGCTCATGGCGAACTGCATCTGCTCGGGGAAGACGGTGGCGATGGTGTGGTTGGCGTTCTGGAAGTCCTTGGATAGGAGGTCGTAGCGGTCGGCCAGAGCTCGGAAGACCTTGTAGGCTTCTTCGACAGAGCAGATGAGCTCCGGCCGCCGCCGGTAGTACATTTCGGCCCTCTTGGCGAAGGAGTCGCCGTCGCCTTCGATGAGGTGCAGCATGCCTTGCACTTTCTCCTCCATGTCTGCACACACACGCACTAAATCAAGAAAACTGCATATACATATTCATCCATTTTTCTCCCATTTCATTAATCTTCTTCATACATTATGCAATCAAATCACAAACGTTCTAACAAACGGTACCGAACTGCAAGCGTTTCTTGAATATACGTGAAATATAAAATATAGAAACGTTTACAGATCGATAATCATAATAATCACCATCATGATCAAATGCAAGCAATCGAAGGAACCAAAATCTTGAATTATGGAAAAGGAAAAGTTGATTAACCTTGTAAGCTTTGTTCGAGCCATTTGGACTGCTTTGTTCGAATGTGGCTGGCCCACCACCATGAATACGCATGGTTCGCAGCTCTCTGCAACATCTCTCTCTCTCAACACATCAATCCTTTTATCTTCTTACATGGGAAAAAGATCGAAAATCCGACAGCGATGAATCAAAATCGAATTCTAATTCTTGTGTGTTTGCAAAAAAAAGAAAAAAAGTGTGTTTGTTTTTCTGGTTGTGGGGAATTTTTGGGTTAAGAGAAGAAGAAAGGCGTGATCGGCTAGGAGGAATTCTCGGTTCAAAATCTGTTTTGAGCCTTTCAACTAATTTTCCGACATTATTCTACCTATATTATAGTGAGACTAACCTTCCTCATCTATCTGCACTGTCATCCGACGTGACGATGATATAATTAAAATATTTATGATAAATGTAAAATTTAAAAATAAATTCTTACAAAAAAAACGAACTCTAGGGGAATTTTTTTGACGTAGCATAGCAGCACTGCCACAACAGTTGCAACGTGTGTAAGAGAACGTTTCTGATTGGTTTGAAAAATGTAATAAATTCACGATTGCTAAGATAGTATTATTTTCGTCATTGATTTTTACCTCTATCGTTATATTGCAATAAGATCACGATATAAACATGATTTTATAACATGATGTTTTTCATTATATTCCATTGGCGATCCATAACACAAACAAATTTGGCAAAATACAATGATTTTCGTCGTCGTACAAAAAGAGTATGTGTATCAACATTTTACCGTTTTGATTTGCAATTTTTTATTTTATTTTTCATTTTTTTTCCGTGTGTTTTGGTAATCAATTCGATGATTTTGAGAGAATAATTAATATTTCGTAAACGGAGAGAATAATTAGCTTGAATTACACTCTTCGTAGACGGAGGGAGTAGTTGACTATTAAAGAGATTAACTTCAAGGTTGTTACTACGCTTATACGTGCGTGTTTATAATTCAGAATTTTGCAAAACAAGACTTCTTTTATACACCAGTACAAACATGTTGAGATATTGTTCCCCTCTCCTTTTCACCTTTCCTGTTAGTTTCTCTTCTGAAACACTGAACAATTGTGTCGAAGCTGGTCGCAGATGTACAGAAATCGTGTCTTTTTTCTAGAAACGTTACCATTCATCATCAAGGGTGGCACGGTGGAAGCAAAGGACCGTGCACACGAAGATGAAGAAGGAAGTGAATTCGATGAACATTGCTCCACTTCCGATTAGGCCTGCATGCCTCAGAATGATGGGAATGGCCATACTCCCCACTGCAGACGCGCCTGTTAAGAACTTGGCTGCATCTATCCAACTGCACCAAGAACGAGATTCGGAGCTTAGAAGAACTTCCGTTTTAAATTTTGAACCAATAGAAGAAATTCCACCAAAATGTACAAAGGACGTCGTTTCAAAATCATAAGTACAGTATATAGAATTACTCACCCTCCGCCGTCTCGACTGGTGAGGAACTGAGTGGATCCACCGCCAAAGAAAAGACAAGGCATCGGCACCAGAACATACATCAGAGCTGAGAAGAAATTTTTCACCAAGATCAGGGACAGAACATGATCACCAACGTCATTTGACAAAAACAAAAAAACGAAAGCCTTCGTAAAATACCTGATAACATTGGCCACCAGTTGCTGTATATTGCACAAGCCTGCATCCAGGATTATTAAAGGAACCGTTGGTGAGTGAAAAACCAACATGTTTCTACCAGCATGGTGATATTATACATTCAAGCAATGATGCAGTCACAGGAAAAACGAACTATATCATACAGAAACAAAAACTTAGATATTTATCAGGATGATGATTCTAGAAAGGGGCGCGTAATGCCACCTGTCCCTTAGAAATTATCAGCTCTAACACAATTCGGGAGAGGTCTGTAAGCAATTCGCAAAAGTGTAGTGTTCTTTTCTCTATGTATGCCATCTTATTACGGCGAAGGGATGAACCTAAATTTTAGAGCTCGAGATATGAAGAGCATAATGTGGTTGAAACCTACCAAGATCTGGAGCAGGATGCTGGACGAAAACATGAATGCAAGCCCTGCAAGACTGAACATCAATGGCACAAGATTACGGCTCAATAATACCACAGGAAGAAACTGAAAGGTGCTGAATAAAGTGCAGATATCAGGAATAATATTGATTTCGTAGATTCAGATAGGTCACTTACACTGCAAGAAATCAACCAGATCAGCAACGGAGTACCGAAATGGCGTACCAGCATAAGGTGTAAAACCAAAATCAAAAGGAAGAATAGATTAGGCTTTGCAGTGAAAATATATCTATAATACTACTATGAAACACGGAGCTAGAATAAACTCACACAAACATAGAGTACAAAATTTGATAGACATCAAACTAGAATTACGAGCTCGATTCTCTAATAACTAATCAAGATTGGGAGGAAATCATGGGATTGAAGCCTAACTTAACCTGAGGGCTAACCAATTTTCCATGAAGATTAATTGATAAAAATAAGCAAAAGTCAAGACTCACAAGTAACAACCAGCTCGGTAACTTCAAGTGTTTCTACAGAACTCTATACTCGTCAAATAAACTCTTCTTGCCAGGTGTTTACAAGTTGCTAATACGAAAGAAAGAAGGTAAATCCTGGATTCTGCTACACTCGTCTAAGTAAATGAGAAGGAAAGTAAAGCTATGAAAATCACATGTTTGGGTGAAAATAACATACTAGAATGAGTAAACTGACAGATGCAAGAATTTAACGGAACAGATCCCAGCTGGTGCAAGCTATGAAATACGATACCCCCCAATTTCTAATAGTGATCTAGTATTACTTGACAAAAAAAAATGTAATAAAACTAGCAAGAGAAAGAGAAGCATAGATGAACAAACCTTCAATTGTCATCGCCATTTTGCAAGTACTTTACAAAGATGAATCGAACTTCAAGAATAATCGGCAGCTTCTGCTACAAGTTTAAGGAGGGAAAAAATGAGAAGCAATAAAACAGTATATAAGATATTTCATCTTTTCCAAATGCTAATATATAAATTGCCTGCCAAATACTGAAGAAAGAACCATTTTCAGGTCAACCTTTCCAGGAAACTAACAAACAAACCGCGATTTTCCAACTATGATGGCATCTTTTCTCGGACACAGGGCAGGTTAAGCAAAGCCAAGCTTGACAACTTTTACGAGTAACGGAGTTTGACAGTAATTAACTTCAAAGTTCAATGTCATACTAAGAATTTTAGCCTGTGTCAAACTAACTACCCAAACAAGGGAAAATAATACGAAAAACTAATTCAACGAACCGCTAGAGCTGAACAGCTCCGATATACAAACATCAGTCAAGCTATAACAATGCATTCTCCGAGATATTCCTAATCCCAGGCATCAGTCAAGCTATAACAATGCATACTCCGGGAAATCCTTAAATTCGCGATACACAGAAGCATAATAAACTCCAATAATGGTATGAAAAAATCAGGAAAAAAAAAAGTTTTGCAGAAACAGAAACGATCACAAACCAAGAATCAAATATAAGGTTTTCAAGGTGAAACAGTAGCGATTCGCGTGCAAATTACAGAAAGGAAGCCATTGAGGGCTCGACACCAAACAGCAAAAGCTCATAACTTGCACAAACGAAGAACTAACCCCAAAATCAATACAAAAGAAACAACAAAACAATCGAAGATTAAGAAAATTCGAAGCATATCCTCACCGATCAAAAGAATGTTCTTCCGCAGAAAGCAATACCAACGAAGAACGCCGAATTGGATCGTCAATCCCGGGTTAAGGAAGATTCCGATGGTCTAATTAAGCTGATTACGCTTTCAATTGCAAAATCTCAAGTTCTTCTGCAATTAGGTATTTTGAAATTGGGCGTGTTCGTATTTTTCCAATATTCGTTTCGACCCCTCAAACTTCTTTTTATTACAATTACTACCACTACGATTTTTATTTATTTTGAAAGGGTATTTATTCCTTTTTCTTTTTTTCCTTTTTTCTTTTTTTACTTCCTACGTTCCAATTCATTGAGTCGTTTAATTTTTCAGTTAATTTTGAGACCTTTTAATGATGGATTTAAAAGACTATTATAGATCTGGTGCTCGATCGATATACATTTTTCTTGCCATTTATCGTTTAGGGATTGACAATTAGAGCCTTCAAAATTTTCCAGTTGTCAATATTGTAATTTTATACACTTGATTTCACGTACTAAGCTCGTTTTAATAATTTATTATTTTTCCCGATTAAACGAACTCCCTGCCTCTTAAAGATAACACCTTGTTACTTTGGTACGGAGTTTAAGGAGCCATGTAGTTAGTATATTAAGTGATATTAAACACTCTGATTAATGGATTTTGTAATAGTTGTAGTTTCTATGAAAATGGGTACACTTTTTAACTTAGTATTTATTTTGTACTATGTATATATTACCAATAGAGGAGGTTGAACTCATAACAAATATTAAAATCAATAACAAAGCCAAATGACAATACACGAAAGTATCGATTAAATCCTGACAAAACTGAGTCGTTTCTTATAACATCAGGCCGAAACCCGGTCAGGAGTCCTAACTAGATCCCTAATTCCATATGTGCATATGGAGCAACAAAAAGAGATCATCAACTCCGCCTTCTTGGTTTGGCACCACTCTCGAACTTTATCTTCGCCACCTCTTTCGTAAAGTTGTAAACAATGCGAATTCACTCCGAGCGCCACCCCGAAATTAATAGCATTCCCAGTCGCAAATATAATGACGAGAGAGAAAGACACGACAAAAATAACTGCTTCGACTACGGATCGACTTCTTACCCACGAATACCTCATCACCACTGTTCCGGTAAGCTGGATTGCCACTCCGCTGAATAGTGACAATGCTAAGATCGCTGCAATGAAATTGAATTTGAGTAGTCTTTTTAAGCGGGGTTGTGTTTCACTCCTTGAATTCTCCATTGAAGAAGAAGAAGATACATAAAGAAAGAAGTGGTTCTTGAATTCTTTTCGAATTTTGAGATTGTGTAATTCCGTAGAGTTGAGACTTCTTCCTCTTCAAGGAGAAGAACCCTCCCAAAATTTAGGAGTCCACTTGTAACGTGTGGTGGGGGAGCACTTGCCTCTCTCTCTCTCTCTCTCTCTCTCTCTCTCTCTACTTGCCAATATTTGGGGTCTGAATGCTTCAAAGCTCAAGTTGATTTAGATGTAAAATAGGAGAGTCTTGAAATAACGTTCATATGTAAATGAGTTAAGGTCAAAGGTCTAAGATATCAACATTTTTACAGTCACTATACATTGTGATTGCTCTTATTCTTCGAACAAGTCCGTCACCGATGCCCCTCCTCGGGTGTCGAGAGGTGATGCTTCGATTCAAGAAAGTCGGGCGAGCTCCATATAGTGAGATTCAGAAGTTCTGGAGAGAGGAGAGCCATTTCTCCATGTACTTCGTGCCATCTGCCACAAAAACAACCGCACAATTGTCATTTCAGGAAATTAAACGATGAACCGAAGAAGGTCTGTACAAAACATCTATGATCAAAGCAAAACATGAATAGACATGAAAATCCAATCATTCCCGTATCAGATTTTACTATAATGCCTACAAGTCCAAATGCATGAAAAGTTCGAAACACAAAGATTAGACTAAACACGATCCAATCAAGAATCATTGTACATTACCACAATTAGAATAACAAGGGACATATATATCAAGATTGCAATCTAAAGAACTGTAAAATAATCCAATCCCTTCACATAGAGCAGAGCTATTACCAGCAGAGTAACCACTAGGGAGGTTCCTAACAGCATTCCGAAAAGGATTACTCGCCTCCTCCTCCCTCTCCTTCTCCTTCACTTGCCTAGAATCATGCCTATAGCAAGGGACTAAAACAGCAAAACTGCCATCAACCTCGTCATCACTCTGGAAATCGGGGGCGTGGGGCTCCAGCCACCCGATCGACCAGTCAGAGTCATCGGATTCAGACCCCGACAAACAAGCCCCGTCCGAAGGCACCAACACCACATCATACTCTTTATCAATAGTTCTACTCCTCTCCTCCCTACTCCTCCATTTCTTCTTCAACTTCCTATCCGAGCTCGAAGAGGGCACTCTTCGATCAGCTTCCTTATTCGAATAAAACCTCAAACTTTCCCCCTCCCCCCTCAATCCTACCCCCCAATTGCCCAAAGAATTTATCGGATTCATCGATGATCCATTCTGCTCTTTCTCTTTCCTACCCAACCACAACCATGAAAGCCTAGGAAAAGAAAGAGCCATGGCTTCTCTCCTTCAAATACAAAATCTATTCAAACTATTGCAGCATAATCAATTCATCGAAACGGAGTTCAAGAATGCTACCAATTTCACAAATACCAAATGAAACCAATCCAAACCACCTAAAGATTCACCATCAAACAACAACAACTACCAACTCTAATCCCAAGCATCAGTCAAGCTATAAGAATGCATTCTCCGAGAAATCCTTAAATTCGCGATACACGGAAGCATCATAAACTCCAATAATGGTATGAAAAAATCAAGAAAAAAAAATTGTTTTGCCCACAGATATAAAAGCAGAAACAGAAACGATCACGAACCAAGAATCAAATATAAGGTTTTCGAGGTGAAACACTAGTGATTCACGTGCAAATTACAGAAAGGAAGCCATTGAGAGCTCGACACCAAACAGCAAAAGCTCATAACTTGCACAAAAGAAGAACTAACCCCAAATCAATACTAAAGAAATAAGAAAACAATCGAAGATTAAGAAAATTCGAAGCATATCCTCACCGATCGAAAGAATGTTCTTCCGCAGAAAGCAATACCAACGAAGAACGCCGAATCGGATCGTCAATTCCGGGTTAAGGAAGATTCCGATGGTCTAATTAAGCTGATTACGCTTTCAATTGCAAAATCTCAAGTTCTTCTGCAATTAGGTATTTTGGAATTGGGCGTGTTCGTATTTTTCCAATATTCGTTTCGACCCCTCAAACTTCTTTTTATTACTACTACTACCACTACTATTTTGAAAGGTCATTTATTCTTTTTTTTTTTTTTTTTTTCACTTCCAACGTCCCAATTTTATTGAGTCGGTTAACTTTTTTGATTAATTTTGAGACTTTATAACGATAGATTTAAAATAAATTATAGAAATGTAGTAATTGTTTATATGGGTACTATAACGCTCGTGTATTTTGTAAAAAAATGTATTCCGAAAATTCATTTTACAATTCATGATTATAAAGTTTTAAAATTAACTAAAAAGTTAATAGGTTCAACGAACGGGTGATGAAGAGAGTATTTATGTATGAGGAAATTCTATACAAAGAGGTTAAGTTTTCTAATGATGTGTAAATTTATATGATTGTAGATTGGATTAAAATATGGATTTCGACACGGAGTTTAAGAAGCCACGTGGTTAGTGTATTAAGTGACCTTCAACACTTTAATTAATGGATTTTGTAATAGTTGTAGTTTAAAAAAATGAGTACACTTTTTAACTTAATTATTTTGTACTATGTATATATTACCAATAGAGGAGATTGAACTTGAACTCATAACAAATATTAAAATCACTAACAAAGCCAAATGACAATACATACGTATCTTAAATCCTGACAAAACTGAGTCGTTTCTTAAAACATTATGCCGAGACCTGATCACGAAACCTAAAAAGATCCCTAATTCCGTATATGCGTGAGGAGCAACAAAAAGAAATCATCGACTCCGCCTTCTTCGTTTGGCACCACTCTCGAACTTTGTCTTCACCACCTCTCTCGTAAAGTTGTAAACAATGCGAATTCACTCCGAGCGCCACCCCGAAAATAATCGAATGCCAAGTCGCAGCTATAACAACGAGAGAGAAAGACACAACAAAAATAACTGTCACGACGACGGGGAATCGACTTCTTACCCACGAATACCTCACCACCAGTATTTGGGTAAGCTGGACTGCCACTCCGAGCATTAGTGACATTACTAAGGTCGCTGAAATGAAATTGGATTTGAGTATTCTTTTTAAGTGGGGTTGTGTACCACTCCTTGGATTCTCCATTGAAGAAGGAGAAGAAGAAAATGCATAAAGAAAGAAGTGGTTCTTGAATTCTTTTCGAATTTTGAGATTGTGTAATTCCGTAGAGTCGAGACTTCTTCCTCTTCAAGGAGAAGAACCCTCCCAAAATTTAGGAGTCCACTTGTAACGTGTGGTGGGGGAGCACTCTCTCTCTCTCTCTCTCTCTCTACTTTCCAATATTTGGGGTCTGAATGCTTCAAAGCTCAAGTTGATTTAGATGTAAAATAGGAAAGTCTTGAAATAACATTCATATATAAGTGAGTTAAGGTCAAAGGTCTAAGATATCAACATTTTTACAGTCACTATACATTGTGATTGCTCTTATTCTTCGAACAAGTCCGTCACCGATGCCCCTCCTCAGGTGTCGAGAGGTGATCAAGAAAGTCGGGCGAGCTCTATATAGTGAGATTCAGAAGTTCTGGAGAGAGGAGAGCCATTTCTCCATGTACTTCGTGCCATCTGCCACAAAAACAACCGCACATTCGTCATTTCAGGAAATTAAACGATGAACCGAAGAAGGTCTGTACAAAATATCTATGATCATTTCCAACTTTAAGCCTCTATGATCAAAGCAAAACATGAATAGACATGAAAATTCAATCATTCACATATCAGATTACTATAATGCCTACAAGTCCAAATGCATGAAAAGTTCGAAACATGAAGATTAGACTAGACACGATCCAATCAAGAATCATCGTACGTTACCACGATTAGTAACAAAGCACATATATATCAAGATTGCAATCTAAAGAACTGTAAAATAATCCAATCCCTTCACATAGAGCAGAGCCATTACCAGCAGAGTAACCACTAGGGAGGTTCCTAACAGAATTCCGAAAAGGATTACTCGCCTCCTCCTCCCTCTCCTTCACTTGCCTAGAATCATGCCTATAGCACGGGACTAAAACAGCAAAACTGCCATCAACCTCGTCATCACTCTGGAAATCGGGGGCGTGGGGCTCCAGCCACCCGATCGACCAGTCAGAGTCATCGGATTCAGACCCCGACAAACAAGCCCCATCCGAAGGCACCAACACCACATCATACTCTTTATCAATAGTTCTACTCCTCTCTTCCCTACTCCTCCATTTCTTCTTCAACTTCCTATCCGAGCTCGAAGAGGGCACTCTTCGATCAGCTTCCTTATTCGAATAAAACCTCAAACTTTCCCCCTCCCCCCTCAATCCCACCCCCCAATCGCCCAAAGAATTTATCGGATTCATCGATGATCCACTCTGCTCTTTCTCTTTCCCACCCAACCACAACCATGAAAGCCTAGGAAAAGAAAGAGCCATGGCTTCTCTCCTTCAAATACAAAATCTATTCAAACTATTGCAGCATATCAATTAATCGAATCGAAGTTCAAGAATGCTACCAATTTCACAAATACCAAATGAAAACAATCCAAACCACCTAAAGATTCACCATCAAACAGCAACAACTACCAACTCTTCATGTTTAACAAGAAAGCTAAGGTAAAAAACCTCTAATGATTGGAATCTAATTGTGGTGAAATCAGATTATTGAACTATATCTTCTTCAAATACACAAAATTTTGAAGGGTCTTGAAAGGATTTCAGAGCAGTTTAATCCAATTCAGTGCCAAAACATGCCATCATTTCTTGAAGGGCTAAACTAACTGACTGATCGATACATAAAAAAACACGATCACCAAACAGTTACTGGAAAAATTCAATCTTTGAAGAAGATAATTGAAGAAGATGATTTTAGGGGAAGACCCTTTTGTGCCAACTCATCCAGACTGCAACTTTATCGAGTGGGCAAAACCGAAAGGTTCAAAAATCATGGGTTTCAACCGATTATGGTTCCTTGGATGAAGGAAAAAAAAGGATAAATCACCGAAAATTCCACGACCCAGATGAGCAGAAGCCCAACCAAGAAACAGATATGGGTTGAAAAGTGCCAAATAGGCTCACGATTTTAGCTATCTTTGGAAAAAATCCATTGCTTTTAGAGATGCTAAGAACCCCTCTCTCTCTCTCTCTCTCTCTCTCTCTCTCCACAGAGTTACTTTTAAAGAACTCAACCGATTCCGGTGGGTAGTGGTTTCGTATTTATAGATTCATTCATCTGAGTATATATATAACTTAATTTGCTATTTGGCCACCCAACTTTCTTGTATTTACAAATAGGTGCTTGATTAAATAATCTATTGGCCACCATACTTTTTCTTTATTTGCACTCAACTCCCTAGAGCTTGATCTTATCTTATCTTGTTCCATCGATTTGATAAAAGGATTATCCTTTTAATTTTAAAAGACATTCTTTGCATCATATCCTATGATTTATTCTTTGTTTTGGTTTAATATAATCACCAATTTTAGCAAATTCTACGATTTGGGAGTCAATGTTTTGAAACCCGGACCGGATACTGAACCGGTCATTTTAGTCCCATTTTTGTGAGAAAAGACTTGACAAGATTGCATTGCTTATTAAATAGAATAGAGGGGTAGTGTATATGCTACCCCTTGAGGCATTGCCTCCCACCACTAAAATAACGCCACGTGGCACAGTCTCTTTTATTTTAACACTACTTTACACTATTTCCAGATTTCCAAAAATATGTAATTAAATTTCTGAAAATTGGTAGCTTATATTTTAATTTATTTTATTTTATTTTTGTGATAAGGAGATAAATGTAGAAATTTATGAAATTCAATTTAAAAAACATTTATTTTTTAATATTTTATTACATTTAATTTTATAAATATGAAATTCAATTTTAGAAAAATTTAATATTACCAAGTGGTAAAATTCCAAAAATAAATGAAATGGAATATTCCTTTCGTCTCATTGATATACGTTAAATTTAAGACTTAACACTTATAAATAAATATAAAAAATAAATTCACATTTTAAATGAAGGAGCAGAAAAATAAATGAAAAGAAAATTAAAAAAAACTGGAAATAGCAAAAAAAAGTGTTAAAATAGAAAAGAAGATGCTGACGTGGCGGTTGGAGGCAATGCCTCAGGAGGTAGCATATACACTACCGAATAGAGGCTTTAATTATATTGGACTAGGGTTACTTATTATTATTATATACTTTTAGATTATTTAAATTTACTTCATGGCTAAAGTTAAAGATAGACGATGATAACATATAAGCCTTAGTTTATAGTATGTTTTTCATGTACCTCAATTATATACATGAGTTCTTTTGGTAGGACATAGATAAAAATTAACTATCTAATCGTGCATCATATTACATAGTCGTATATACATTTAAATGCATGTAAAACGAAACTACGGAGTATATGATAGTGATGCACGATTACACCTATATTTGGACCGCATAATTATCTGATTTTGTAAAACTAGCAAATATTTATTTTCTAGAATGTTGTATAAGCTATTTTATTTATCGATTGGATTGAGCCATTGAAATATGTTGTTAGACGTGAGTGTCCATTAATAATAATGCAAAATATATGCATATTTGAATTGATGGATATGATGAACTTTATATTAACGGTTGTGAAGTTTTGGATGAATTTAATCTAATTCTTATTGCACTATAAATAGGTGCATACTCTTAATTTCGTAAAAACAAGTTAGTCTTCAACTTATAATATTTTCATTAAAATATATGAACAAACATTTTTATTAAGTTATTTGAACTATTAGTAAGTAAAGTTAAAGATGAAATAAACTTTATTTGTAACAAAAATAAAAAACAAATAGTCACATGGTTATAAAGGAAAATAATAAATTATTGAAGTATAAGTAAATAAAATTCAAATCGAAACTCAAATTCTTTGGAGGCACGTTAAATATCAAACGCTTAGATTCCCATATCGTGCATCTTTAAAAAAAATAAAAAAAATGAATGTAAACGTAAACGAATATCAAACACTTCCCATATCGTGCATCTTTAAAAAAAATAAAGAATGAATGTAAACGTAAACGAGTAGAATTAGACATTTTTAGGTAATATGTTTTTTTTCATTAGAATTTCAAAACTTGTTTTAACTATAGTCAAGCCCATATCTCTCCTATTTAAACAACATAGTGTAGTGGGCAGAATTCGTCTAACGGCCCAACGAGCTAAATAGACCAAACGGACTAGCCCGACCATCAATAATTGGGCTCATTTATGCCTCCGGCCCACAAGAAGCTAAATGCCCATTTTAAAGATCTCACTCACGTCAAACGGAGTAAGCGGAACAAGCGACTCCCGCACAAGCGGAAGAAAACGGTCAAATTGAGGGTTTCCACCAATATCGGAACCAACCGGAAGAGACGGACCTAGCGGATACGCTTGGAGAGATGAAGAGAGAAAACTCTAGACGGTCCAAGCCGTCCTATAAATACATGAAACCCTACCCGTTGAAGACACGATCTCACACACGAACTCTCCACTCTCCTACTTGCTCTCTCCATCTTCTCTCTACGCTCTAACCGCTTCCGCCGAGGGTTTTCGGCCGTCAACCGAGCAGGCTAGCCCAAGCAAGCGGACTAGCCAGAACAGACCGTCGTTCCGTCGCCCTTACTCTCACCCTCGTTACTCTTGCTTTCATCATTCCGGCTGCATTATTGCTATTCATTATTATTTCCGTTTGCTTTATTTACGTTTCATATATCCGTTTATAGCCCAACTGACTTGAGCGTTGGAGGCCCTTCGCCGGACACCCCCACCGGTGCTCTCGAAGGGTTCTTACGTTTGCTGCTTGTGTTGACAGGTTGCTAGTGCCCAACCCGTTCAACCGGACGAACCTGTCGAGCCGATCCAAACCGTTATTGTAGAATTCACCCTGTACACATAGTGAGATTTTATAAAATTTTAATAAACATATAAAAAATCAAACCAATTAGATTATGCTCATAATCTTTTATGTACAAGTTATATTTTAAAATATTTAAATTTATTTTTTATTTATTGCAACAACATGTTACAAAGAAATATAATCTATAGTTGTCAAACTATATATTACAAAGTCAAAAAAAAATAAATTACAAAGAAATATAATCTAGAGGCAAAAATAAATCTACCCACTTTCAACTTAAAAAACAAAATTTAGCTTTGGATCTTAAAAACATAAAACTTTCAAATTTTGTACCATAATGCCCTTGCTTTTTTTTTTTTTTTTAACGAAAATGCCATTGCTTTATACTTTTTACTTTTTGCTTTTTACTTTTTGCTTTTTGTTTTTTGTTTTTTGACTTTGACCACCAACTCTCTCTCTCTCTTTCCGGTAATTTTGGTGTTACAAATCGTACTGTGTTCCATACAAATAAGTACGAAACGTATTTCTTACTGTGTACTTAAGTACGCAGTAAGCTTTTCTTCATTTCGTATTGTGTACTTAAGTACGCAGTAATATTTTCTTCCTTTCGTACTGTGTACTTTAGTATATCATGTAAATTGAACAAAAACTTACACAAGACTAGTAATCTTTTTTTGTGTTTCGTACTGTGTACTTAAGTACGCAGTAAGCTTTTATTCCTTTCGTACTGTTTACTTAAGTACGCAGTAAGATTTTCTTCCTTGCGTACTGTGTACTTTAGTATATCATGTAAATTGAACAAAAACTTACACAAGACTAGTAATTTTTTTTTGTGTTTCGTACTGTGTACTTAAGTACGCAGTAAAATTTTCTTCCTTTCGTACTGTGTACTTAAGTAAGCAGTAATATTTTCTTCCTTTCGTACTGTGTACTTTAGTATATCATATAAATTGAACAAAAACTTACACAAGACTAGTAATCTTTTTTTGTGTTTCGTACTGTGTACTTAAGTACACAATAAGTTTTTCTTCCTTTCGTACTGTGTACTTAAATACGCAGTAAGCTTTTCTTCCTTTCGTACTGTGTACTTTAGTATATCATGTAAATTGAACAAAAACTTACACAAGACTAGTAATATTTTTTGTGTTTCTTACTGTGTACTTAAGTAATCGGGACAGAGGATAGCATTCGGAAATAGTGTGCTCACTTTTGATACGTATGAGATGGCACAACGAGAAGGCAATGAACAGAAGCAAAAAATCAAGATTCACTCAAGTTCGAAAGAGAAAAAACAACCATACCACAACAACATAGAGATTAACTCAAGAAAACAACGTAAAACACTAAACCAAACATCAATTCGTTCAACTAGAATTAATAACAACAAAAGAAACTTTTAAATTCGGAAAAATATGAAAAATTGCTCTATGAACTAGAGAGAGAAAGTACTGCTACTACTATGAGAACTAGAGAGAGAAAATATGAACGCAGCTCTCTCCTCCTCCGTGAGAGTCTCCCCGACATGCTTCAGCCTGGACATCTTCTCCGGCAGCTCCGCCAGCTTCAAACCACCTCCACTCTCCCTCCTTATCGCCACAAACTTAAAAAAAAAAAAAAAAAAAAAAAAAAAAAAAAAAAAAAAACCTCAATCATCACAACCAAAAACCACGAAAATCATCCAAAAAAAACACAAAACGAGCCAACAATCACCGAAGATTTCAAGGTGCGGAGCTCCACTTGCGTGAACTTAAAGAGAGAGAAAGCTCAGAGCTTTAGAGAGAGAGAGAAGAAATGGAGAGAAGGGTCATTTCTCCTTGCAAAACAGCACCCACTCCTTCGCGAACCTCGCCGCCTCCATCAACGCTAACAGCGTCAGCTCCGACAGCGCCGCCGCCTCCAGATCGCCGAACCCGGAGCAGTAGGAGGCGTCGACGCTCTCCAGATTGGGGCAGCTCCTCGCCAGCTCCTCCAGGCCGTGGAAACGCAGCCCCGTGCAGCGGCTCAGCTCCACTCGCGCCACGTACGACGGCTTCGACGACTCCGACGACCTCATCAGCACGCAGTCGCCGGCTGCACCGAGGGAAAATGTCAACAATCACGCGCAATAGTCAATAGAGAGAGAGAGAGAGGTATAAGTTCGCAAAGCCTCACCGCAGATGGTTACACCGATGAGCTTGATGGTGTAGGAATCGATAGTTAGGCGTCCGAGCTTCGGCTTAGCCATGAACTACACGGCGGTAGAGGAGCTTGAGAGAGAGAGAGAGAGAGATCGATGGAGTGTGCTGTGCATGTAGAGAGAGAAAGAGAGAGAGCTGTAGAGAGAGAGAGAAGTTTCAAAAATATAGAGAGAGAGGGATTATGCATATATGAAGAAGAAATTGGTGGGAATAGTACTCCGAACCTAAAAAGCAAGGGTATTTTGGTCTACCGAAGCAAAATATGGGTATATTTTTACGTTTTTAAGATACAAAGCTACATTTAGGCTTACAACTTGAAATTGGGTATAGGAGTATATATTCTCTATAATCTATGTCAAACTATTACAAAGTCAAAAAAAATAAATTGGACTTGACCCAATACTATAAGAGATTTTCAATTCAAATTGAGCTAGCCGTCACCTCTTTTTACAAGTTGAATGGTCATAAATTTTATAAGGAAAATCCAAAGCAACTAAACAATTTTTTTGGAATGTGAAAAACATGCTATGATATCAACACAAATAGGAAAATCCAAAAAAAAAAAATAAAAAATAGAAAAAGACAAAATCCAAAAGTTTTAAAAGAATTTTCAACTTTATCGAATTTGTAACTTACTAATTAATTAACAAAATAAATAATATTTATGCTAAATAAAACAACTACTACTAGTATTTGATACTCGAATTAAGGAGAAAATAATTTTTAGAAAATAGCTTATTCTTAGGAGAAAATAATTTAGAAATTAAATAAATAAATAAAAAAGAAATCGTTCCTAATTTGAAGAGTTTGATACTTTGAACCGGGCCCACCGGTTACGAGTTCTTCGTTCTCGGCGTTTTCGTTCTGTATATACAAATATACTATACGTATAGGTAGAGAGAGAAAGAAGGGAAAGCGAGGAGAGAGAGAGAATGGCCGTTTCCGGTTCTCTTCAGCTCTCGCTGCAGCTCGGAATCTGCAGGAGCCATGGGCGTAGTAAGAGATTTCGGGTAAACTCTCCTTTGCGAATTGATTTGATTTTTTCTAGTTTGAAGTCTGCTAATTTTCCTGCAAATTTTTTCTGAGCAATCGTCACTTTCCAGCTGCAGAATCCGGATTCAAATGGCAGATTATGTATGTCGAGCGGAAATTTGCCTTCAATTTCACTGGTATTTTTTCGTTATTGGGTTATTTTCATTTCTGTGCCCTAGCTATGATAATCTGCGTTAATGGGGGAATTTTTACTTTCTTCTGCAGTTACAATTTCCATTGAATTAGTTAATGTAAGGTTGTGATGGGAATGCCTCTCTTTACTAGTCGTTTTTGCAGTATTATAGTAATTCGTTGCCTGGTAGTCTAAATGTATATAGTTTATGATGATACGTAATGTAGAAGAAGATTGTGATTTATTGTAGGTTAGCTGTTGTTGGCCATAGCTTGACATTACTATTGAATTGCATTTTCAGAAACACTATTCGTGGAGTTCAAATGTTTCGAAGAGAATAAATAGAAGAATATGCACCATTCCTTGTAGAAATAACCGGCTTAGGTGCCATTGTTTTTTAAATCCAGGCGCCTCCTTGGACACTAACTTTGTAAAGAATGCTACCTTGGTACTAGCAAGGTAATTTCTCCTCTCCAGCATCTGTTCCATTTTCTTGTATGGTGTCTTTTTAATTCCTAGAAAATTGATGTTTTGGGCATTACTTTGATAATTATTCCGTTTGGTAGCCATGCTACTCGCTACTTGTGAAATACATGTGTTATAGTTTATAGCTACCTATCATGGTTGCTGGTTTAAGTTGTCAATTCAGGAAAACATAAATTAGAGGTTTTAAATACCTTTTAAGGCATCAGTAGGCTGGCTGTGCACATGGAATATCGATCTGATTTGAACCATGTAGACTGCATGGATTTTGATTGTTATAACTCTTAGCTGAATTTTTTTGTGTCATTTTTCTCATGTAAAAAGTTTGTCCCTTGCAGATCATTTAATCGCTTGCAAGGAAATCCTGTTGTGGTTAAGTTGGCTTCAGCAGTTGGTATTATTATTTTTGCTGTATGGGGACTTGCGCCGCTTGTGCGACTAAGCAGAAACATACTCTTTCAAGTATTAATTCTTCTTCATATTTCAGTTGCCTGAACCTCTTCCTATTGTTTATACCTTTTGAAACTTAGTTGAGTACTTGATTTGTAAGTAATCTACTAATCAAGTACAATAAATTTCACATATGCAGAAGGGTGATAATACTTGGAAAAAGAGTAGTACATATCAAATTACAGCAGCTTATATTCAACCATTGCTGCTATGGACAGGAGCAATTTTTGTTTGCAGGTTAGTAAGTCTGTTAGTGGAAGATGTGAAATTAGACCTCTTACTTTACTGAATGAGAATTAGTTTCATACAGAGCATTGGATCCAGTAGCTGTTCCAACAGAAGCGGGCCAGGTTGTTAAGCAAAGACTCCTAAATTTTGTCAGATCTCTGTCGACAGTGTTGGGATTTGCATATATTTTATCAAGGTCAGTGTTTTAATCTTTCTACATTATGTTTTTTATGCACTGACATTGGCATTTATAGAGGTTTGGTTCCCGTCATAGTTTCAGGGCCGGCCCTGAGGGTGGGCCGGCATGGGCGACCGCCCAGGGCCCACGATTTTTCGGGGCCCCAAAATCGTTTTAGATATATATTGTTATATATTAAAATTTAGAAAAAAAAATCTCAAAATTAGCAATGTAGCCTGGTGGATGGGCCCTTATCCTTTAGTTTTCTACTTTTTTTTATCTGAGAAGTCTTGTGTTCAAATCTCCACTCTAACGTATTTTTTCCGAATTTTACTATTTTAGATTATACTACAATTGCTAATTTTAATTTTATTGGAAATTTTCAAATACATTAATATCACAAGTCTAATCTCAATATCATTGGAGTATATTCACTAACTTATTTACATGTAAATTTATTTTAATTATTTTAAAATTGAGTTTAACATATAAAACTTTTCTTTTAGAATTTTATGTAATATGTATTTTTTTAGATAATACGTAGTACTTGAGTCCAACATTACAAATTTAGATTATATGTATTTTTTAAATTATTTTCCTGGAGAAAGCATTGGATATACTTGCGTTCCTTTTCTTTTCTTTTTTTCATTTTTCACATTAATACAATTTTTTTTCTCTTTCAACTCTTAATAGCTTGGGAAATTCTTATGTGGGTGTAAGTGTACCACACCCACCTCTCACATTATAATTTCTTATGTGGGTGTAAGTAGTAATATAATACTACGTAATAGAATTTGAGGGGTTGGTGTAGTACACTTACACCCAGTTAAGAATAAACCCTCTTAATAGAAGACTCAACTTTTTTTTGTAAACTTTTTAAGTTTTCTAAACAACAGTAATTATTAAGAAATACTTTTAAAATATGAATAAGGTTAAAATGCTAAGATTTCTCATAGAATCTTCTTCATTATGCTTGTAGATTTAGCACCCTTTAAGAATTTCACAACGTTAAAATTTTAAATGAGAGCATAATTATCGCAAAAAATATTGAATGGTTTGACAATTACAATTATGTTTAATTGCCAAAAAAGATATTTTTAAAAGCTTTAAAATAAAAAAATATATATCCAAAAAAGAATAGTTTAAAAAGTCTAGAAAAAGCCACTTTTTTATGACTTTTTTTAATAAATACTACTATTATGTGTTTACGATAATCGATAGAAGGCCCATTTTTTTTATTTCGCCCCGGGCCTCTGTTTTGTCAGGACCGGCCCTGCATAGTTTTCATAGATATTGGCATCTGGAATAGTGAAATAGCTTACTGCCTATCTTTTATATATATATATATATTTTTTGTATAGAAAGTTTATGTATTTTGAGATTGTTTCCTATCCTTCTTACATTATCTGCCTTCGTTGCTTGAGTAGAATTGAGTAAAATTCTTCCCCAATGTCTTTTCTGATTTGTTTTGCCTTCTTTGCACGTCTTCCTGAATCTTATTTATTTAAGGACATATATAGTGACTAAAGCCAAATATAACTCATATTATTCTGATAAAGTAAGTTGGGTTGGGGCATAAGTATACCTAGCAACCTTTCTGCTTTATTAGAGAAGTAGCCTTGCTGAATTACACACCACTTGCCTGGGTGCTTCATAAGTGATTGGTCGTGATGTGTGTATAATTCGATAACTTTGTTTCCATTTTTAGTCGATCGTTTTCATCCTTGTATTCTGTAATAGTCTCCATTATACTCCTGTCATCTATACAAAGGAGCTATCTATGACACTTTGATATATAAATACGGCGTCAAAATTTGTACTAATCACATTGGGAGAACTAACAGACTTTATTTGTTTCATGCAGTCTGATCCAACAAGCACAAAAATTCTTCATGGAGACAAATGATCCCATAGATACTAGAAATGTATGTTCCCATTCTTTGTTTCTTGCTACATTCCTAATGCACTTGTTCTATACTGTAAAAAAATCTATTAGCATTATAGTTGTTTACAAATGCTTATAAGTTTGCACCACTTCACCTTACTATTAAAAGAGTTGGCCAGCTGCTTTTCTGGCTAAACCATAGGTTCTTTCTTCAGCTGGAACACTTTGTAATTCCATATTGCATGTCTAACTCTGTAACATACTTATTATGGAAACCCTGAACGTGTAGCACGGCTGGCGATTGATGCTGGTGACGCTAATCCTCAGATAAATTATCTCCAACATGGCTTAGAAATAAAATTTAAATAACTTGTGGAAAATGGCATTTTAGAGCCTTTATTTTTTGTGGAAGGATGACTTGCATGATTCAACTCGCCAATTAGCTTAGTCTGATACCATAGATAATCTCATCCACTTTCTGTAATTTTAAGTAGTAAGTCAATGATCCAAAGGTCAAGTTCAAATTTGACGGGTCACTGGCTGCTCAATGGTTTCATGCATTAACAGATAGCTTTATAAGCGAAGCAGTTATCCAATTGTACGAGTAGAGAAAGCAGAATATTGTGCTCCATTCTGATTTTTGATTCAAACATGACATTATTTTGTTGCTTCATGACAGATGGGATTCCAATTTGCTGGGAAAGCTGTATATACAGCTGTGTGGGTTGCAGCTGTATCCTTGTTCATGGAGCTGTTAGGTTTTTCAACCCAAAAATGGCTCACAGCCGGGGGTCTTGGGACAGTCTTGCTCACTCTAGCTGGACGTGAGGTGCTAATAACCTTTCTTTTCTTTAGCTTGAAAACATGAACCTATTTTTGATTTCTTACCTTTTCCAAGACGTGTTCTGTTTGTAAATAAGATAGCTTAAAAAATCTACTCAGCTTCATTGGTTCTCTTATTCAGATCTTCACGAATTTCCTTTCAAGTGCAATGATTCATGCTACCCGACCATTCATTGTGAACGAGTGGATTCAGACCAAGATTGAAGGCTATGAAGTTTCTGGTACAGTTGAGGTTCGTGTTGTGTCATCTTTGTAAGTTCGTTAATGCTGGTCGTTGAAAAGAATAGCAGTGTAACATTAGTCTGAAAAGGCGTGTTATGTCTCTAGTCATGAAAATCCATGTATTGGTTGTGAACGTCTCGTTTAAGTGTGAATTGGCAATTTCTTTTTTGTTAAATTTCATCACATATTTTCATCACTAATGTGGGTGGATTTCAGCATGTAGGATGGTGGTCACCAACAATTGTAAGAGGTGAAGACCGTGAAGCTGTTCACATTCCAAACCATAAGTTTACAGTAAATGTTGTGAGAAATCTCACACAAAAAACTCATTGGCGTATTAAAACCCACCTAGCCATCAGTCATTTAGATGTCAGCAAAATTAATGTAGGTGATTGTTGTACTTTGTGTAGTTGACGAATCCTACCAAAATGAATGAGTTCTTTCTCCGATTTAACACATTTCAAATTGTCCCCGCCTCTCTGTGCAGAGCATTGTAGCTGATATGCGCAAGGTTTTGGCAAAGAATCCTCAAGTGGAACAACAGAAATTGCACAGAAGAGTGTTCTTGGATAATATTAATCCTGAAAATCAGGCCCTCATGGTGAGATTTGATTCCTTAATACACAGTTGAAGGGAGTTTTTCCTCTTGAAATTAAAGAAAACGAATTTTGCCTCGTCTCGAATATGCATTCACGATACAGTTTCGAAACAAAATTATGTATACGTAATTTTCTTTGCGTCACAGATAATGGTGTCCTGCTTCGTGAAGACCTCACATTTTGAAGAGTATTTATGTGTTAAGGTGAGAAAATCTTTCGTGGCTATTGCTCTCTAGTCAATAAATTCTGCTCTATATGACCTCCAAATGGTACATTCTTTAGACTTGAGAGGTCCTTGCTAAAACAGGGAAGAAGACTAAACTTCTGCTGTTGATAGATTGGTACAAATAGAACCACTTGGTGTCGATTATAATTTCGATATTTCTCCTGCATGGTTGTGAAGTCGATAGTACCGGCATAAAATCTTCCAGATTATGTTCTCTGTTTTGTTTCCGTGTTTACACACTTCCCCTCCTATTCACATGATTGTTTCTACTGAAGTTCAGTTCAGGTACAACTCTATTTGATTTTTCATTCATCTGAATAACAGGAAGCTATTCTGCTCGATCTTCTCAGAGTCATCAGGCACCACCGTGCTCGATTGGCCACTCCTATCCGTACCGTACAGAAAGTATTCACTGACGCGGACTTGGACAGTGTTCCATTTTCAGATACTATGTATAGTAAGGGAGGGGGAGTATCAAATCGCCCAGTCCTATTGATCGAACCATCCTACAAAGTCAATGGGGAGGATAAGCCTAAGAGCCAAGCTCGACCCTCACGAGCTAACGGGGAAGAAGATGTCAAAGGAGCAACTACAAAACCAGTACCGGATACCAAGGCAGAACCCAAGGCTGAAACGGCTGATCCTAAAACCAGACCAACAGCATCTGACGAAAAGGCGAGAGAATCACAGAAATCAGATCCCGAGGCCGGTAAAACACCTAAAGTAGAGATGAAGGAGGATTCAAAGATTGCACCAAAATCCTCATCCGACCCTAAGCTGAGTAGCAGTCCAAAAGCTGCAACTAAGCCTTCACTCGAAGAGAACATAGTTCTTGGGGTTGCTCTAGATGGCTCGAAGAGAACCCTGCCCATCGAGGAAGAAACACCGGCCCCACCAAATCCAGAAGACACAAAGGAACTGGCTACATTACGTAGCGGAAATGGTCCCACAGCCACTGAGGAGAAGAACGAGAGCAAGAGGCCGAATACCCCTAACTCTCCGAGCAACGATCAGTCGGAACAGCAGAGCTAGAAGTATAAGTAACACTGTACATACGAGTATGGTATTCTTTGAGAAAATTGCATGAAGTTAGGTAAATCTTCCATTGATTAATCAAATTAAAGCAAGCTCTTGCCAAAAAGTTTGCCTTATGTATTTGTGAAGCTTAATTTAGATTTCCTCTCTCTTGCGATTGTAATCGAGTAGTAATGACTCGAACTTCCGACCTTTCGATTAGAGGGGAAGAGAGTTTTACCTACTGAGCTGCCATTCGTTGTCTATCCCTTTCTCATATATTTTTCGAGAAATGTGGATCTATTTGGCTCTATTAGGATTAAGATTGTATTTATGCGCTAAAAGAGATTTTTTTTTTTTTTTTACTTGTTTATTTTCTTCTTTTTATTTATTTATTTATTATTATTATTATTATAATTCCAAAATTAATGCTGTACAAGAATTGAAACATTACAATTAGATTTGAATTTTTTATTGAAGGGGCAAATACTCAGTAACTCTAGAACAATTATTAAAAAAATAATCAAACAAAATAATTTAAGTCAGTGGAAAAGTTTCATAGTATTACAACAAAATCCTAAATACTGTCGTAACATAACTGTATAAACTGACAACGACCTCAAATTTTACAAATATCTGAACCAGCGATCCCAAATGAATAAAGAGCAACCATTTATTTTATAAGAAATACAAGCCACACGCATACTATATGCAGGCAAAATTCATGTAAGGATCGACACGATGAACGAACGAACGAACGAACCACCTCAATCGCTGCTGCACATACAGTCCGGAGCCGGATACGTGTATATTGACTGTTCGGACTTCCGTAGTCTGAGTAGCCCTTGCCGGTTTCTATGCCCTTCGACCACTGCCTCCTCGAATTCTGGCCAAGTCAAGTTCTTGTTCAAGAAAAGTTGCCCTAAGAGCGCCATGTTTGGCCTTATCGTCTTCATGTTCTCGTATGTTCGATGACCAAGCTGAGATTACAATCATGAGAATTCGATCATCTATGTATGAAATCAAAACTAGAAGGTTTATTGATCGGAACGAAGTCATTACCACTGCGTTGTGCATATTTCCGGGAGAGGCGGAGATGAAGATATCGCTATGCATGCTAACGTAGTAATCAACCGCAGCTAATAGTGAAGCCTTTCCTTTGATCAGAGCTCTTTCCTCTGAAGATGCAAGGCTCTTTTTATCTTCCATTAGAGGGAATAAGCTACGTAAAGTCGAGATCCTGGCTTCCCCACCGTACACCTGGAACAAGAATCAAGAAAAATCTCAACTTCAAGAAACTGATTATGAGTGTAGAGACAAAGACAAACTGCTCAATAAGTATACCTTGTGCGAAGCAAGATACAGTCGAGTGGTGTTGTCGAATCCCAAAGCTGCTAGTAGCAATCCGATTTCTTCGGGAGTCAGAGGGCACCGTCCTTGGCTCCTCAACTCCTCATCAGTGAATTGAGAATTCAACACTCTCCCTTGCCAGATAACTTGTCGATACTTGGCAAGAGCCAGTTTTTCGGCCTTACCTCCACCAAAATCGCAAGCTGAGTGGGCAGCCATATCCTAAACCATGAATTAAATTAGTGTGTTATCGCGTAAGTTATCAAGAAAGGAAAAGTAGTTTTGGTGAGGGTTCATAAGTAAGTCGTTTATAGCAATAAATGAGGCCAAATAATGTCGAGATCTCATTAGATAGGAACATACTGCAATGGAAGCAACATACTTTGACGTACTTGGAAATCAAATTAAGCCCACAAATCACATATCACACCTCTTATTTATTCATCGATAAATGATCAGCTATTGAAATGGTTTGTTCCAAGAAAGCATACCTTGTCAAAACGAAGGTGGAGGACAACGAACTTTCCATTCCCTTGTTTGTCTTTAGAATCGGTTACTCTTTTGAGAAAGCTACTGCTTTCAACTTCACTTGTGCTTGGAGGATTTCTGAGTCGACTGATGAGAGAGTTGCCCAAGTCCCTAATGTGAGGAACGAAGACTAGAGCTTGGAAGTTGACCTTACACCGTAGCTTTTGTATGTTCTCAGGCATATTGTCGAAAGCTAGACGGTGGGAAAAAGGCGCAATAGCAGCAATTCCATAGCTGAAAAAGAGCCCAAAATTTATTAGAATTAGATGCTTCATTTTATGCCAAACCGAAGGATTTTATTCAAGGATGATTTCATTCAGCCACAAATTATTTAAAATTCAGAGAAACGGAAGAGATCTCTAGGAGTCCAACCTCTGGATGATAGGCGAGACGTTATCAAGATACCAATTCGCCGAAGCATGCACAGGTGCAGTTTTAACTCTGGTAGCTCGAATTGCTGTAGCATAGTACTCTCTAGTGCTCCAGAAGTACTCGTCAGGCAACTCTTTGACAATTGATACGTCATCTTTCAGTACATTGATGAAGTGATCGACATCAAAGATTTCCTCAAAGGTGCTGCAAGGAAAAAGACAAGAAAACAGCATTTGTCTCGCTCGGGTCAGAGCTTGACGACAGTTAAAAATAAGGACTAGAACTCTCATCCTAAAATAATCTCATTTGAAGGGTAAGAAACTCAATAAAGAGGACCTTGAATCTTTCCAAACAGGGTTTACTTCAAGAAGCGGAATTATGAGTGTTGCATTCAAAATTTTAGCTAGAGCAACTGCATCACAAATCTTTATAAACGGATTATATATATTAGTGACTCCGGGTAACTAATATCGACCAGTTCAAAAAACGGCAAAGCTGGAGCATGTGCCACGTGATGATAAACCAAAGTACTCACACCCATTCGTTGTTGGTTTAGTCCTCCATCGAGAAACACCTGAAGATAGCCTTGAGATTCCTTTGGCAGTGCTGCTCAAGAAAGAAAACGAGTCATTAAAAGGAGACCGTTCCTTTCTCTAACGATTGCCCTAAAAATAAGAGATATGATATTTAAGACACGGTTGAAGAGTTCTACTCACTTGAGGTACTGTCTTCGTGGAGACAAGGTTTCCATCCTTGGTCGGCTGAAGGCTTCCATAGTTCAGCTTGTTGCTCTGCAGACTGAACAACGAAGAAGCAATCGAAGCAAGTACACATCAGCAATGGATTGAATATTCCTTAAGACGTGATAATTAGATTAGTGAGCTCTTACTCACAGTTTGGCGTTCTAGAGCACTCATAAGTAAACGGGAATGTCGTGGTTTTGGGGTATTCCACTCCTGAACCAAGAGATGTATCATTAATGTTAAGACAAAGCGAATACATATATTAAGCCAATACTCGTTCGACGTAAACTTTACAACCAAGGGAAACTGAGATGCAAAATCTAGAGATGCTCACTCAGATCAGTCATTCAGCCTCCATATAAAGTCATTTTGTAACAAGTAATTGTCTAATATTGATAAACGACACAAATCATCACCCGCATGTTGCCTCGCGAGTTCTAATTAAACCTCATTTGCTATGTTGCCTCTTCAATCGATCAATTAAAATAGAACATCCGAACACCGAGATCTCGAAGAGATTAGTGCAAATCTCCAATCCTAAAAACATCTATCTTACCTACTCCATCATCAAGTCAACACTAATATAATTAATAAGCAACTAGGTTTAAACATATACGAACTAATCTTCAACCATTCTCTTTATAGAAAAAACCCAAAAATTCCAACTATCCAGTTTCATCAAACATAAATGTTCCTCCCTCACACACATCCCGTGACTATTTCGATTTAAAAAAAAAAAACCGCCACAAATCGAACCGAATAACAAGAATCCCAAAATTCCCAAATCTTTCTCTAACTAAAAATTTCCCAACTTCCACAAAAATGCTACTTTCCCATAGAAGGAAAAAGCTTCCTCCTTCCTCTAATCTTACCCCTTTTACACCATCTATCCTATAACCAAACAAAGCATAGATTCAAACTAAAATTACCAAAACTCGAAGAACACACATACTTCAAATAGATCAACAAGGAAAAAGAAGAGCCCGAAAAACAATCAAACACATACCGAGAGAGCAGAGGGCAAGGCATGGCTGAAAGGAGAAAAGAGGGCGGGGAAGAGGAGGGGCAGCAGCAGAAGAAGAGCTCCAGCCATGGTTCCTCTTCTGTGGTTGTAGCTGAGAGAATGACAGCTCTCCTTCATACTAATAATAATGGCTCTCGATCTTTACTGCAAACTGCACATGTATTTCCCCCCTTTTTTTTTATTAATAATAATTTGTTTCAAGTCAATGTATTTCAACTCCGAACCTTGGAACACACAATTAAAGTTAACTCTCATGTGAGCAAGAGAGAGAGAGAGAGAGAGAGAGAGAGAGAGAGAGATGGTATTAAAGAGGGGGCCAAGCCATTTCCATTATCAGTTCACACGCTTATTTATTACATTACACACACTGACATACACACAGTACAGCAACGCATCACAATACATAAAAAAATACATACCAAAATACAGGAAAAAGAAAAAGATCGCATTTTTCACAAATAATATCAAGAAATAACACAAACACTTGATGGGCACAGCCATTATCACTCAAAATAGTCACCTTTTCCATTCTTTCCCAAATCAAACGGCGGTTTTTTTCCTTTCCCCAATAATTACAGCACGAGTAAAACGCCAACCGCAGCAACAATAAGTGGACAATAATGCAGGGGAGGAGAAGGCAACAAATAATGGGGAAATCACTCACAGTAAGAGGACAAGAAACACCAGCTGCATCGATGGTTATGCGAAAGAGGGGGGGAGAATTTGATTGGGTGGAATGTCCCTTCAGACAGCTTGACGGCGTAGATTTCATCGGCCACCGCCTTTGTATGCTTGTACGCGTCGCCTTGTGTCGTCGAATTTACTGCAGTTTTTTTCTGGGTTTTAATCGGAGGGATTATTTCTGGGTTTTCTTTTTACTGTCGGAGAGAATTGTTTTAAAATTAAAGAAAATATATATAGGTTGATGGGGACGTGGCGCCACCGACAGATTGCTGTCAGCCATGGTCAAAACTTGGATGATGATCGTACATTCGTAATATAAACGTTTAATCCTGATCGTATATTTGTAATATAATCGCTTAATCTTGATCCTTAAAGGTATTAAAATTAAAAAATAAATTAGAGGTCGTGATCGAAAATTTATATTATAAACATTTGTATAATCTTCGTTCTCGAATATCAATCGGTATAAAAATTAAAATTATGTTGAAAGATTTTGTGCACAAGCACAATTATGAATTGAACTAAAATACATAGAAATGCTTTTAAAAATTTGAATAGAAATTTGAATCAACATTATAAAATCTTTTATTAAATACAAATGTTGAATTTTATGAATTAACCTAAAAAAAGGAGACCCAATTCTTTGTTTTTCTTAGGAGCTACAAAATGAATATTCTGATCTACTATTGCAAGCAAAGCAACAAATAAAGGTAGTACCATTATTCTCCCTAAAGTAGAGGAGAATTTACCCAATTACGAATACTAATTCCGTCTCATTTAATTGTTCTATTTCGTTTTGTAACAAAATTTTAAATGGGTATTAAAAGTAAGAAGTAAGGATTGTTTCATTTTAGAAATATGACAGTTGATATGAAACGACTTGATTATGAAAACATAACAATCGAAGTGGGTGGAGGGAGTGGTTTTTACGTTGAGGGGGGCATTATTTGAAATGTCCATTTTGAGGTTTAAGAAATAAATTTTGTCCACAAAGTTAAGGTTGAATAAATCATGTCCAATTTTTGTTTTTTAAGACAAAAGTGCCCCTCAAAATTGAATTGGGTTTTTTCATTAAAATTCCAGACGCGGGCTCATTCTTCTCAAACCACAATTCTCTGAAATCAAATCCTCTCTCTCAAAACCTCTCCCTCCCCGCTCTGCCTCCTTGCCATCGCCGTCCAGGGGTTTGCCGTCGCCGTCCAGTGCCTTCGTCGTCGCCGTCCGGTGCCTTCGCCGTCGCCGTCCAGGTGCCTTCGCCATCGCCGTCCAGTGCCTTTCGCCGTCCGCGAACACTTTCGAGCTTCTTCGTTTATTCTCACCATCGTCGCCCCCTCTCTCTAAACCCTAGATGACCGCTTCTACTTCGAATCGGTCGCGAAGATGCAAAAATGTGAGTTTTAATTTCTGATTTTTGAGTTTTAGGGTTTACGATTTTGGCTCGTCTAGTTTTGAAATTGGTATATTGGTATATTGAGTGAATGTTTTAAGAGGATTTGTTAATGAAGTGAACTTTTACAGGGCTGTGACGCTTCGGTTTTGCTTGATTCGGCGGGTGAAATGAAGAGTGAGAAAGAGGAGATTCCCAATCTGTCACTGAGAGGATTCGAAGAGATTGACCTTATCAAGTCGAAGGTCGAAGAGGTGATTCATGCTGTATGATTCCTTCGATGGTGGTATTTGTCTATTGAAAAACGTTTCTGTGTGTCATCACTGCTGTGGCAATTCTTCTTACGGGTCCAGAGTGAGTGAGAATGTTGCTCGTCAAAGGTGGACTTGGAATGATCAAACACAGATTTGCTTCTAACTACTTCTTACTCTATTGCTATCCTCAGGTTGCTTAGTGTATTTGCTTACTTTTGTGTGTGTGAGTGTTTGTTGTTTCAGGCTTTGAGAAAGTGCAACCTTTATCGGATGAAATGCTATTTGCAAGCAACCGTTGATGTGCAGCCATGGTATGGCTGAACTCTCTTTGCCTGATCTATTCTGTGTTTTTTACCTGTTAGTATTTTTTTATCTTCTCCCGCATCTCTTTAGTAAGAGAAGGAATAAAAGCCCGACTTTTTGTTAACATATTCTATGAGATATTATCCATATGCTTGTTGATTAGATGGAGTTGCCTCTCAAGTCATGAGATGGTGGAAACTGTGAAGAAGAAGGATATATGAGAGGTAATATACACTCCTGGAGACCATTAGTGTTCCCTTTTGAAATTAATTGCCGAATTAATGAAACAAATTTCAGTTTTGCAGCCTCACTTTCTTAAAAAGGCCATCATCAATACTTTTAACATATACTTGGAGGGTAAAGCATCCCCAATACTTTGCATCCTATGTGGAGTTGTTGGTATGAAAACTCATTCATTCACTACTTGCTACGGCACATTTTTCAATTCCAATGAACCAACAATGGCACTTATTGATATTATGTTTGTTAAATTGCAGAAGGAGGCTCTAACTGGAGGCCGAACAAACATCCGATTTTGACAGCAGCTGTGATTCTTCACGAACCACTTTGAAATCAAGAAAGAGCTATTGCATATTTACCTTTTCATAAGAGGTGTTCGAGTTCCAGTAAGTAGACATACATTCACAAGATTTTTGCACGTGTTTTTGTCTAATAGAGGCACTAGCCAATCTTATCCGCATATATATGCTAACTCGCTATCAACATAAAGATTCAGAAACAAGCAACACCTGAGTGTGAATTGTTTCTTTTCCAAGTAAATAAGTATCAAGGTGCACAAAACTGCAAGGTAAAAGTCTACATTAATATGCTTCTCAATTTCCCTTGTGAAATCTACAAGTCACGTTGGACTTATATGCTTCGTGTTTGCCACTGTTGCTCTTGAAGTTTGAGGCACAAACAGTCCAATTCTTTGCTATAAAAGGATTCACTCCTAGAGAAATGGTTGCCCTTCTCGGTAATGTCCCTTAAAATCTGCTATATATGATTTATTACTACGAGTACTTGCTAATGTGAAATCATGAATTCTGTCTTGATTTTCTTTGCTTCATCTAGTCTATAACACTGCCGGAACGGAGCAGGGGAAATGCTTAAGAGCCACAAACTTAATTCATCACAAAACATTGTTTGCTAGAATATCAGCTATGATTATCAGTTTCGCCTCGAGATTATAGAGGAATGTCTTAGATCATATTACTACTTGCTAATATGAACTGATGAATTGTGTTTAGATTTTTATCTTTCATCTCTTTAATGATAACACTGCCGGAACGGAACAGGGGAAATGCATTTAAGCGCCAAAATTAGTTCATCACATTACATATTATGCTACTAATCAGCTGTGCATTTTTTATGTGGAATTAGCCTAATAATTAAGTTGTGCCTTCCACTTGATTGTGTTGTGTTGGTGGTTAGCAATCTCAGGGCATGCATTATGCTATGTGAGTTTCTGCATATTACATATTGCCTCTCATCATTTTACTTCTCTAATCTAGTACTACTATTTGCTCAGATAATCCTCTTGACTAACTTGTATATGCTCTGTGATTCCGCATACTATCTCTTATCTTACATCAAAACAATACTACTGTTATATAGGTGGTGGCCACAGCACCGGGAAGGTGCACTGCAACTTCATCCTAAAGAGGCTCTCCAACTTCAATCAAACCAATCAACCCGATCCCTCCATCGACCCTCAATTTCTGGAGGTCCTTCGATCTGAATGCAGCCATCCCTCCTCCCCACCATCCCAATCGCCTTCCACATCGGAGAAGCGCTCCCCAGCTCCAGCTGCATCACTTGAAAATCGAGCAATGCCGATGGACTACGAGGGAGCTGGCAACGGGTTTGGCAAGGTGCACTACCGGAGCCTGCTGCAGGGCAAGGGCTTGCTCGTTGTGGACCAGCAGCTCATGTCGCGGGGAGATACCAAGAGCTGGGTGGAGACGTATGCGAAGGACATGCCACAGTTCCGTCGAGACTTTGGGCTTGCCATGTTCAAGCTCACTCATATCCAAAGTCCTGATGGGGGTGAGGTTCGCCTCAGTTGCAGGAAAAGCAATTGAAATGTTATCTTTAGCTAGAGATGTTGGATATTTTGTAATATATGAACATGACACAATATTTGGAATTATTACATTCAGTTTCTGTTGGATTATTGAATGCCGCATTACTATATACCTTTGATAAAGATAGATCGTATGGAAAGATCCACTCTTGGTGGTTAGAACATTTTGCAATTATGTTTGAAAATAGTTACAATAGTTCCAAGTGTTAATCAGAACTATATAGCATGGACGAAAGCACTTGGAACAATTGAAACTATTATGCTTAGTACACTTGAAACAATTGGAACTATTGGAACTATTATGCTTAGTACACTTGGAACAATTGGAACTATTATGTTTAGTACACTTGGAACAATTGGAAATATTGGAACTATTATGCTTAGTACAATTGGAACAATTGGAACTATTGGAACTTTATACTTAGTACACTTGGAACAATTGGAACTATTATGTTTAGTACACTTGGAACAATTGGAAATATTAGAACTATTATGTTTAGTACAGTTGGAACAATTGGAACTATTGGAACTTTATACTTAGTACACTTGGAACAATTGGAACTATTATGTTTAATACACTTGGTACACTTGGAACAATTGAAACTATTCTGCATTGAACATCTATATACTAATAGCAGCACCGGCCAGCCATATATAGTAAGTCCGATATTCTATAAATAGTAACTTTAATTTTATAATATTTTTATTTTTAACTTTTCTTTTGAAATAAATGTATTGATGGTATGTAACGCTCGCATTTTCATAACTCTACATTAGTAGTAAAATTCGTAAACTAGATAAATAAAAGAGAATTACAAATAATTAAAGGATTACAATAATAAATAAAAGAAAGGGGAACAAATAGCATGCAGCAGCTAGTAGTGCTTCAATCAAAAAAAAAAAAAACAGAGAAAGGGGAACAAATAGCATGCAGCAGCTACTGCCGTTGCGTGAAGCCAACAAAGAAAAAAAAAAGAAAAGGGAAAGAAAGAAAAATAAAAACAGAGAAGCAGCAGAGAGGGGGCAGCAGCAGTAGAGAATATCCCTTCCAGTTTTCCAGCTTCATTCTTCACCCCTACACTTTCTTGAGCCACAAGAAGAACAAAAAAGTGGCAGAGAAGTGGCAGCTGCTGCAGATAATGTTCCTTCCAAATTTCCAGCCTCCTTCATCCCCCCTTACACCATTCTTGAGCCCCAAGAAAAACAGCACCTTCCTCAACCTTTCCTTCAACTTGCAACCTGCAAAAAAAGATAGGATTAGAGAAGAAATCAGGAAAAGAAGACTCTATCTCTTACACCTAACTAGACTTGCAGAGAACAAAAGGAAAATTAGTAGTGAAAGGATGGAGGAAAGCAGATTTTCCTCCAACCCTTACCATCATGATGTTGCTACTTTCATCACAAAATCAGCCCTATAAATACCTCCACACTCAACTATTTCAGTTCCTTTCTTTCACTCTCAACTGACTAAAAACACTAGAGAAGGGAGAAACAGTAGAGAAGAAGCAGCAGATCAAGAAGAAGAAGGAAGGAGTGTGGCGAGCTAGCAACAACAGCACTACTAACTTCTAAGTAAATACCCAAAACCCCAACTATCATTAAAACAATAATCAAGTTCCAAATATGAACAAGAAGACTAATTTTCAGTTCATGAGCATGCTAGAGATTTAGTTTGTTACTAGACAAAGCATGCTGAAAATTTACCCTTTCGACTAGACGAACATGCATTTAAGTTTTTCCCTAATTAAGCTAAGCAACCACAAAAGAAACCAAGAATTCAGCACCAAGCCTTGGTCATTTCCAAGCCTCATAAACAAGGTAAAAGGGCCTCAAACATACATATATAGTTACATGCTTTACTAATGGAAATTCGACAAATTTTAGATTGCTAACGATTCATAAATCGCCAAAACATATGCCTATGATAAGAACATAACACTCAAAAACACTATGGAATTAAACCCCCAATTACTACAGCATATGTGTGTTTCCCTTCAAACAAAAAGGATAAATCGAAAGCTGTAAATCCACAACGATTTGGTGTAACGATAAACCGAAATCTGTAAATCCAAACTATATAGATATTGCTCTTGAGAAAACAGCAATCCTAATCTAACGCTAGTAAGCAAGAAAATCCAAGATGAAAGAAATACAAAAAAAGAGAAGGGGGGGACTTAGCTTAGAAGTAGCAGACGCCACCTCCGGTCGGAACCCTCCGACTCCGATGACGGAGCTATCGTCGAGGACGAGAGGACGAAACTGCACAATATTTAAACAAGCAAACAATTAATTGACTGGAGATAAAAAAGGGGAGATATGAGAAGGGGAGGGGAATGCAGAGGGAATCGAACCCCTTACCTCCGGCGACTTTCGGCAGCAACGGCGGACGGAGACCCCTTCGGCAGCAGCGACGACGGCGAATCCGGCAGCGGCTGCTGACGGAGCTTCCTGGCGCGACGTCGATGGCGAACTCCCTCCGGTGTGTATCGTGGAACCACTGCCGAAGGTTCCCGACGAAGGAAACGCCGGCGAACGGGGCGGCAGGAGAGGCTTCGGCCGCGAGAGAGAGGGGCTGTGGTTGTCGGGTTAATGACAGAGGAAGAAAGGAAGGGAAAGAAGGAGAGGCTGCAGCCGACGAAGAGGACGCCGGTGCCGGCAGCTCTCAACGCCGGCGAGCAGCAGTGCGGCAGAGAGGTATGGGGTTAGGGCACAATCGAGAGAGGCAAGGTCGAGAGAGGCAAATGAGAATATTTCACCAAAAATTTCACCAAAAATTTCAGCTCAAACTTTCGAGCTGAAGGGGGGGAAAAGCCGAGAGAATTGTGAAAATTTATCAAAACTTTTAGGGGCATTTTCGTCCGAAAATGCAAAAATTGGACATATTTTATGTAACTTATCTTACCGGACATAATTTATTTCCCGAAAGTCAAAATGGACATTTCGCACCATTGTGAGTAATGGGAAAGTAGAAATAGTGTATAGTTCAAATTAAATACTCCTTCCGTCACAGATGAATTGACTTGTTTCATTTCAACACGTGATTTTAGACGCAGTGTTAAAATTGAAAAATAAAAGGTCCTCGTTAAAATGTATAGGTTAATACTTTAATTCTATTTTATAAAAATAAGCTAATTGAAGTGAGGCGTTCGAATTGGAAAAGAGAGTCGAGTGAAATGGGACGTGGAGTATAATAATACTAATATACCAATTACAACTAATCTAAATGTTGCATTTATGAAGTAGCCATCTAAATATGTTGTCGCATATGCTATATTTATTGCTCTTGTCATTTTTCACCTACCTCAACTCTTCAAAATCTGACCTTGGTTTAGACTAAATTAAGACTTTCATTAATTTCACTTGTATTATTCTAACCCTACTACGTACTAATGGTTCTTAGGCATAAATTCAAGAAAATTTATTAATCACAAAATATGGTTTTAGATGAAATTATGCCCCCCTCTTTTATTTATAATTTTACTAAGTATGGTTAATTATGTTCAATAAACTTTCGTGAACAGGCCACGTCAAAAAGAAATAGGTCACGTCGAAAAAAAAAACGAAGGGAGTACAATTTTTTGCAACTATCTATTCCTTTTTAACGCAGTTGAGAAGTGGGCCTATCTTAATGGGCCTCTTCATTTTAGGCCCAAATAACTCCATCACAATGGGCCAATTAACCACCAAAGCCCAAATAATCTTTGAGGTTTTTTTTCTTATAAAAAAATAAATAAAATTATTTTGACCAAAAAAATAATAAAAAAACAGAAAAGAAAAAAGAAAAGGGAAAAAGATATAGAAAAGGACAGCTTCAGAATATTAATATTCTCTAATTTAGAATAAAAAAAGAAACTAAATTATAAAATATTCTACACTTGAAGTAAAGTTTCAATATTCGAGAACACAATTTATTGTTGGAGCAACATAAACTCACCTTCTTAATTTGATTACATAATTAAAATTCATTAAAAATCGAAAATAATTCTTACATAAATCCGTTAATACATACATAAAATACATAGATAATTTTGAAAATACAATATACATAAAAAAACATGTCCCTTCAAATAGTAGAGTTCATATTCCTTGGTGCAAGTAGTTTTGTAGTTAGCTTTTAATTTCCCACTAAAAATAAGTTATTTCATCATCCATTGTAAGGCAACCTGCATATTATAATCAAATCATACCATTAAAAAAAAAGAAGAAAAATAGATTAATTGAGATAAGAAAGAAGAGAGTGAAGTGTTAATGCATGAGAGAAACTGACCCCAGCTTAAGAGATGTGTCTGAGCTATCATAATCTTGGGGAGGGCCGGCGGAGTTGCAAGCGTTTGTGATGGATTCCGACGACTGCCCGTCTTCGTATATCACGATCTCCGACTCCCCGCCTTCGCCCCTTCTCCTCGACAAATCTATCACCTATGCATCCACCATAACATTAGAACAACCCTAGTAGAAGTGTAGAGAAACATTATTTTCTTGTGTTGATTTCACACCTGCATTCGAAGTCGTTTGTTTTCTTCCAAGAGTTGAATTCCCTACAAAATAATAAAATAATTAAGAACATGTTAATAATATCAACAATCATGGTCTATTCTTGTTAAAAATCGAAGGATTTGGACAAAATATTTCAATAAATTCCGACAAGAATAGTACCACAAGTAGAAGAAAAATGTCGTCAAATTTGGATGTATATACACATACCTTTTCTTGAAGTTGATCGATTTCGTTCATGGTTTTCTCACCCTACATAAATATTAGACCAAGGGTTTCGATCAACATCTAATCAACGTACTACTTCCTCCGTCACTCGTAAAAAGAGACGTTTCTTTTTGTTACTACACAAAATTTTCACACCTTTCGATGATGAGTTTTAAAATGGATTGTTGAAGAATTTTATCTTTTCCAGATACTATAACAGTCGTAGTATCACGCAAAAGAAAAAATTCTTCAAAAATCCATTTTAAAGATCACTAATTAATTATCGAGAAGTATGGAAAAACTGTGTCAAAAATTGGTAAAAGAAAACGTATTCTGTCATAAGGGACGGAGGGAGTATGATTTATATGGAAATAGATATATTATCATAAATTAATTGATTAATTAATTAAAGATGTAACCTAACCTTCTTTTCTATGACTCGGCTTAGGCCAACTTCTAGTGTTTTCTCCAGATGCTGCAGGTCTTGAAGAGTTAATCCATGGAGTTCTTCTCCTCTCATGTGCCTTTTAGAGAGAGAGAGAGAGAGAAGGGTTATGATATATACACAAAGTGTAAAATTCTTGAAGGTGTGTAAGGGTTATTACTTGAGCTGACTGGTTCTCTCAGCAACTTCTTTGCTTAGCCTTGCATGGTTGCTATCTTCTACTAGCTGCACAAAATTATATTTATCGATTTTCGTTAATACTCCTTTCGTCTCCCATCTTATTGTACATAATCATTTTGCACGAATCTTCCATGTGTCGAGAAGAAATTATTAAGATATAAAAATGCGTGCAAAAAGATTATGTCGAGTTAGACGAGGGTCGGATTAGTATGATACCTGCAGCTCGAGGGAGGGCTGATCCATCTTGTTAAGGTTCTTCGAGTGTAACTTGTGCCTTTCCAGTATTTCTGTCATGCTTCACAATCATAATAATAATAACATTAAAAAAATTAAAAATGGAAAATAATAATTGGAGTATATAGTAAAAATTGTAATTATGCATATACTAGTGAAATAAGAAACGAGAGGCTACTAATAAAAAATGAATGACATCAAAGAATTGATACAAGGAATGTGGTTTGCTTTAGTAAATGGCTGTCTTCACTTTCAATTCCAACGAAGTTGAGTTATTTTATCGTTCTATACCCTTAATGTATCAAAAAGAGCTTCGAGAAACTTAATTATGGCATCATCAGTTCTACACTAGGTAAAGTATAATTTTAACCATTGAACACAAGCTGCTTAAATTAAACATATCTTAGGCTATGATTTACACTATCACTACCGTCCCGTTAATAACGAGTTCGTAGTTTTATAACAAGTAGAATATTAATATTCCTCTCTGAAAAAAGAAAAGCAAAATATATAAAATACTTATTTATATTATACTACCTCCATCTCATCTAATTAGTCCCACTTCTTTATTGATGTGACATGCACGCATCTCCACCGAAACCTAATATGAGTTTTACGCTATAATTTTGAAATATTATTTCTTTTACGGGATAGTCCGACACTCGTAGTATCCCGTAAAAGAAATAATATTTTAATATTATATCGTTAAATCCGTACTAGGTTTCTGTGGAAATGCGTGCCGAAAAAGTTACTATGCAAGTGAGACTAATTAGATGAGATGGAGGTAGTATGCAACTTGGGATTTGAATAATTGAAGAGGCAAAAGGCATATAATATTCCTTATACTATATTATTGTAGCATTATTAACACGAGCCATAAACACCTACTACTATAGTATTTAATTTAATTTACTTTTCTTCAATATTTATACAGTAAAAAGCAAAACTGTATTCAAATATACACTAATTAATCTTGTGTTTCGTATTTAACCAACAATTAATAAACAAAAAATATTCAAGAATATTACTATTAATAATTTGAATCAACTCTATAGCTTTCATCAAAATCAAGATTAGAACCACAAATTCCATTCCTTGCAGCTGTGTAACAAAAACCCATTTAGCTCTCTCTCTCTCTCTCAAACACACACACACACACAAAAACCTAGAGAGAGAGAGAGAGAGACCTGGAGCTGGCGTAGTCGAAGAGCTTGCCGGTGGAGGAGAAGATGATGAGGCCGACGTCGGCATCGCAGAGAACGGAGAGCTCTTCAGCCTTCTTGAAAAGCCCTCTTCTCCTCTTGGAGAAGGTCACCTGCCGAGCAGTGATGTTGTCGATTTTCTTGATCTGAATCTTCTCTCTAGCCATCTCTCTCTCTCTCTCTCTCTCTCTCTCTCTAACAATTTAATTATAGGGTTATGATTTGTGGGTGCACGGAATAAACCACCATACAATGGAACGAATCGGTTGGTTGGTGCGAGGAGGGAAACAAAAAGGGTTTCTAGTAATGGGGTGAAGCCTGAGCTAGGAGAGAGAAAGAGGAGAGAGAGAGGGGGGGAGAAAAGGCGGCATTTTTGCCATATTTAGAGGGGAATATGGGAACTTGAGAAAACCCTAAAGGCAGCGACAGAGAGGAAAGGGAAACGAGAAAAGGAAGATGGATATATGCTCTCTTTCGATAGTAAAGAAATGAGAGAGACACCCACTTTGATTACAGAGAGAGAGAGAGAGAGAGAGAGGGATGGGGGGCCGTGGGAGAAAATGATAAAGGGATATAAAGAAGGCCGGGGAAAGGAGAGATGATATTGGTTGCAAGGGAATTTATTGCTTTTACCAAATTGGGGAGGTTGGAGTGTGTGTCACAATTGTGTGTGTTGTGTTTTGCAGCCTCACTTTCTCTCTCTCTCTCTCTCTAGCTCTTCTGTTTTTTTACCTCAAGCTCAGGAGTAACAGTATTGGGTTTTTGGGGAAACCCAGAGACCTATTGCTCTCTCTTCTTGGCTTGAGAGGTCATCAGGTCACCATCAATGGAGGGGAGAGAGAGGGAGAGGGAGAGAGAGAGAGAGAGAGAGGTCTTGATCTGAAGCATTAAAATGGCAAAAGAAAATCAATGTCCTTTTTTTTCTAATCAGTAGTGAAGATGGATTTTGCCTTAATCGTTCTTTAGAGATAATTAGGTTAAAAAGTAATAGTATCAATATATAGTCCATCCCTCTGATTTCAATTCCATTTAGCTTTCTTTTCTTGTCGATAAGTCCAACTTCAATTTACTTATTTCCGTATAATGGAAAATTTTACAATGTAGACCTCTTATTTTTTACATTTAACGCCGTATTTAAAATCACATGCTGAAATAAAAAAACAAGCCAATCGTCACAATTCATATCCCAACGTACTGTCTCTTCGTCTCACTCGAATATATGGATAGTTGATTGGGACGAGGGAGTATATGTAATGTAGATTTTAATTAGTTTCCCAAAACGAGAACAATAAGAGATCGTATCGAGATTTTAAATCGAAAGCAGACAAGCAAATAATGATAAAACCTAGAAACTCTTACAATTATCAAGTTATATTAGAAGTATGTGTAGATGATAGGTAAATAACCATTTTCATTTTAAGAATCGAGACAACTAAATAGACAAGCGAAGCTAGTATAATAGAGGAAGGGAGAGTGTGTTTTATTTTTATGGTTTGATTAATTAAATTGAACTAAATACTGTAATAGAGATTCAATTAACCTAGCTAACTCTATGTATGATGTATAGAGAAATTAGATCAAAAGGCGAGCCAAGGAAACATACACATCACTAGCTACCTACTTTGCTACAAAAGAAGAAAAAAAATGTTTTATTTTATTTTATTTTATCCCTTTAAAAATAGGTTTTGCTCTTGTTATGAGCAATAGATTTATGCTCATAAAATTTCATTTTATTCTTGTAAATAAGAATCACAATAATAGTATCTCTATAGTACATATATATATTTCACTAATTAAATTCTCCATCCCACCCCAATTGGCTTATAGAGTAAATAGATATGAGGTTTAATATATTAGAACAAGCCATATACAGTAGAAGTGTAGAACATAAGGAGTACTGTTTAATACGTTTCATTAATTTATAATCCGCCACATCAGTTAATTCATAAAGTGAATAGATATGAGGTGCAAAATAATAGAGTAAGTCGGATGCAATAGAACAGAAGGAGTACCATTTAATACGTTTCATTAATTTATATTTTACATGTATATAATGAAATAACCCAACTTCAAAGAGAGGAGTATAATTCTCTTTGAAAACTCTTCAACTCCTTAATAAACTTAAAATTGTTTCTTAAATATATATGAGATATAAATTAATAAAACAAATCGAAATCATCGAAAATGATAGAGCATATATAGGGGGCGTGTATAATTTAATTTTGTATGTACTCCTTTCGTTCTTTTGAAACTGACACGTCTCCTTTTCAGGGAGTATTTTACGAAATAACTACTTTGTTTTAGCCCAATGAGAAGCACAAGTTAAGGATTCATTAGCATTTAATCAAGCCTACAAATGTGTAACCACCATTTTAACTCCTCTAATCTTAAATTCCTAAACTCCGTATTAAAAATAAATCGGTCATTTCGAAAGAAACGGAGGAGTACGTATGAAAGTGACACTGTGGGGTGTGAGTGGAGCGAGATTTGCAGATAAGGAAGAATCAGTACTCAATTTCTATCTCTTCAAAAATCAACTCACCTCGTGCAATTACTACCGTAGGTGTACCATTCCATATATAAATATTAATCGACAGATTTTGATTTTTTCGTACTTGCATTCGGAATTTTTCCATTATTAGGGTTGGAAAATGTTGTAATTATATAGTAAAATTTTCAAATAATTTCATGCAGTATGAATTAAATTCTGACAAAAATTTCTCAAATCAAGAACTCAAATTTCAATTTAATTCTTTACTCGTAAATGTGTGTTGATTAATTGTAATAATAAATTAAAGGTGGGTTTTAAATCTATAAAATCAGTTAAAGTTGGTAATTTAATTTACATCACTTCTCAAAATTATAGGGGAATATGGGTGCATGAAACTACTCCCTTTGTTTTTTTTTAAATGACTGCATTTTTATTTTAAAGCGTGTCATTTAAAATAGTTATTATTATTATTATTTTTTTGGCTCAACAACCCTATGTCGACACTCCATTAACCCCTTAATACACTACGTTTATGCACTAAATCCTCATTTTAAGTATATGTGGACACCACTATTATATCACAAACTTCAATTTTCTTAATATGCGTGTCCAAAAAAATGCTACAGTGTCAGAAGAAATGAGTGAAGTATTAGTAAAATTTGGGAAGTAATTAAATTAATTAATTAAAGGAGCATATAGTATAATTATAAATTGAATGAATTGTGGACAAAATAGTACGTGAATTGAGTCAATATTATTAAGTACTAAGCGCTGACATTTACTGTTGAATGAATAATTTTAAGCTCACTTTTTCAGATTTATGTCAATCACTCATCAATCACCAAACCATTTTTTTTTTAATTAAATCTTAAATAATGTTTACATTTTGTATGTTTATAATTTTGTACTCCCTCCGTCCCGCCCGATTTGGCCCGTTTTTCAAATCGGGGTGTTCCGGCCGACTTGGCCTATTTCCTTTTTGGGACCAACATTACACTTTCACTTTTTTAGTTTAATACTTTTAAATTGTTAAGAATTAATTTGATTGGCTAATTTTAATTTTCCTTTATTGGGAACACAAATTCAAGGTTATTAATTAATGTAATTTACTCTTTCTTAAAAAGTGTGCCCAAACGAAATGGGCCAAATCGGGCGGGACGGAGGGAGTAATTTATGGGTGTAGTACTGGTCTCTAATTTAGAAAGGGTTTCTAGTTCATGTACATCACATAATTTAACATCTAATCTCTTAGCGCACCTGGCCACCGGACTCCTTGTAGGCACGTAAAATTTAAGGAAAATAATTAAATACTTAATTATATTTTCTATTAATATTTTTGGGATTAAATTAAATATAATTCCAAAATTAAATAGATATATATATATATATATATATATGGTATTTAAATATATGGAATGAATCTGTGCAATAAATGAATAAATCTGAATGAGCCAATCAGATTCCGCCACCTCAGCCCTAGGCCCGATACCTACGGGCTCAAGCCTGAAAGCCCAACCCTAATCTGCCTAAATTGAAATTCTCTACACCTATAAATAAGGGTGCTTAGAGCATTCATAAATCACCACAAGAATTAGTTAGAGAGCTCTAAAGTGAAGAATACAAATTCTTCTCTACGATTTCTCTACAATATTCGAAGTGGTCGGTCGTCATCTCTACAATATTTTGAAGAGTTCTAGAGTACGAAATTCTCTACGAATTCTTCAATATATTCAGAGCGTTCTTCGGGGACTTGTCGCGTTCTTCGTCAAAGGCTGCTCAAATCTACACTAGATTCAGATGTCTTCCGAATCTCCGCGTTCTTCGCCAAATCATCTCAAATCAGCACTTAATCCGGAAACAAGTCAAAAGACCTCCGGATTATCGCTAAATCCAAACATCAAATTCGAAGAGATCAAGGGGAGCCAAATTCTCCGCAAATCTCGAAGCCACCCAAAGTTCAAGAAGCAAATCGGAGAGAGAATCAGAGGAGTCATAGAGATAGTAACCCGACTCAAGTCTTCAAATATTCTTTGTACACATCTTTTATATTTATTTTATCAAATAAATAAAATTTGTGTTTACAAATTTTGGCACGCCCAGTGGGACAATCTCTACCTCTCATCTCTACTCTCCGTCAAATCGATCAAGATCAATATGCCTGCAACTTTGGAGGAGCAAGTTGCCAATTTGACGAAGCTTGTCGAAGAGCTCGCCAAACGTTCACGAGCGAGACATCCAAATTGCGAAGTTAGAGAAGCAAAAGATTGTCGATGCAAATAGCGAGCAACTTGAGGACAATCATGAAGTCAAAAAGCCGCAAACAGAAGTAAGTGGAAAAAAACCTTTGGCCACAAAGCTGGAAGTCAATTCCGATGGTTCAATCCTTGTTGATCAACTCAAAGAATTCATCGAAGGATCAATCAAAGATAAACTTGAAGTAAGCTCAAAATCATCGTGGACATATAGCAAGCCATATACTCCAAGGATTGATCTTTTGAAGATGCCCGTCGGCTATCAACCACCAAAATTTCTGCAATTTGATGGTTACGGCAATCCAAAGCAACATGTGGCTCACTTCATCGAGACTTGCAATGGCGCGGGAACATATGGAGATCACATGGTGAAACAGTTCGTCCGTTCCTTGAAAGACAATGCATTTGATTGGTATTCTAACTTGGAGCCGAGTTCAGTTGACACTTGGGGGCAGTTGGAAAAAGAATTCCTTAATCGCTTCTACAGCACTCGAAGAACGGTGAGCATGGTCGAACTTACAAAGACAAGTCAACTCAAATATGAGTCTGTCATCGACTACATCAATCGTTGGAGAAATTTGAGTTTAAATTGCAAGGATCGATTGTCTGAAACTTCTGCAATTGAGATGTGCATCCAAGGCATGCATTGGAGTCTGCAATACATCTTGAAAGGAATCCAACCAAAAACCTTTGAGGAATTGGCTACTAGAGCTCACGACATGGAGTTGAGCATGAATCTATATGAAGTTGAAGAAATTTCAACACAAAAGCCCCACGAACTACAAGAAAGTCGAGAAATAGAACATGGGGGCAAATCCTTTGAAGAAACTCCAAGCGAAGATGAAGAAGAGACGAGTGAATCCTCCAATCCATATGGTGATCTATGAAAATAAGTGAATACTCCTAAGCAAGAGTTTAAACTGTTCATAAAACTCCTAGATGCGAGTCAAAACCATCTAAATTTTCCAAATAAAGATATCAAGTGATCTCCTTGACACGAGTATAAAAGGTCTGCAAATTCAAATCAAGCAAATACTCCTTGACACGAGTATAAAATGTCTACAAAAGCAAATCAAGTATACTCCTTGACACGAGTATAAAATGTCTACAAATCCAAATCATGTGAATACTCCTTGACACGAGTATAAAATGTCTACAAGCTCAATCATGTGAATACTCCTTGACACGAGTATAAAATGTCTACAAGTTCAAATTAAGTGAATACTCCTTGACACGAGTATAAAATGTCTACAAATTCAAACCAAGTTACTCCTTGACACGAGTATAAAATGTCTATAAGTTCAAATTAAGTGAATACTCCTTGACACGAGTATAAAATGTCTATAAATCCAAATCAAGTATACTCCTTGACACGAGTATAAAATGTCTACAAATCCAAATCATGTGAATACTCATTGACACGAGTATAAAATGTCTACAAATCCAAATCAAGTATACTCCTTGACACGAGTATAAAATGTCTACAAATTCAAATCAAATGGACACTCCTTAACACGAGTATAAAAGGTTTACAAATCAAGTTCGTCAAAGCTCCTTGATATGAGCATAAACTATCTAACTTCAAATCAAGTTCGTCAAAGCTCCTTGATATGAGCATAAACTATCTAACTTCAAATCAAGTTCGTCAAAGCTCCTTGATACGAGCATAAACTATCTAACTTCAAATCAAGTTCGTCAAAACTCCTAAATAAGAGTATAAACTATTTACAAATTCAAATTTAAGTTCAACTTGAAGAACTCCTAAATACGAGTATAAACTATTTACAAAGTCAGATCCAAATATGAAACCAAGAACTCCTAAATATGAGTATAAACTATTTACAATGTCAAATCCAAATTTGAAATCAAGAACTCCTTGATACGAGTATAAACTATCTAAATTCAAATCAAGTTTGTCAAAACTCCTTGATACGAGTATAAACTTTCTAAATTCAAATCAAGTTTGTCAAAGCTCCTTGATACGAGCATAAACTATCCAAATCCAAATTCAAAACAAAGAACTCCTTGAAATGAGGATAATCTTTCTAACAAATCTCAAGCTCGAGAATTCTTGAATATGAGTATAAACTATTCACAAATTGAAAATCAAGAACTCCTTAATATGAGTATAAACTAATTAAATGTTCGAGACTCGTCCATTTCCACGACAAGTCTTTCATGAACTAGTCTCGAGGGGGCATTTGTAGGCACGTAAAATTTAAGGAAAATAATTAAATACTTAATTATATTTTTTATTAATATTTTTGGGATTAAATTAAATATAATTCCAAAATTAAATAGATATATATTTGGTATTTAAATATATGGAATGAATCTGTGCAATAAAGGAATAAATCTGAATGAGCCAATCAGATTCCGCCACCTCAGCCCTAGGCCCGATACCTACGGGCTCAAGCCTGAAAGCCCAACCCTAATCTGCCTAAATTGAAATTCTCTACACCTATAAATAAGGGTGCTTAGAGCATTCATAAATCACCACAAGAATTAGTTAGAGAGCTCTAAAGTGAACAATACAAATTCTTCTCTACGATTTCTCTACAATATTCGAAGTGGTCGGTCGTCATCTCTACAATATTTTGAAGAGTTCTAGAGTACAAAATTCTCTACGAATTCTTCAATATATTCAGAGCGTTCTTCGGGGACTTGTCGCGTTCTTCGTCAAAGTCTGCTCAAATCTACGCTAGATCCAGACGTCTTCCGAATCTCCGCGTTCTTCGCCAAATCATCCCAAATTAGCACTTAATCCGGAAATAAGTCAAAAGACCTCCAGATTATCGCTAAATCCAAACATCAAATTCGAAGAGATCAAGGGGAGCCAAATTCTCCGCAAATCTTGAAGCCACCCAAAGTTCAAGAAGCAAATCGGAGAGAGAATCAGAGGAGTCATAGAGATAGTAACCCGACTCAAGTCTTCAAATATTCTTTGTACACATCTTTTATATTTATTTTATCAAATAAATAAAATTTGTGTTTACACTCCTCCCTTAAAGGAGTGACCCGGGTTCGATCCCAGGTGGGAGCGAATTGGGGAGATATAAGGTGGCTTGGAGATTTTCTTGAAGTGTTTGGAAGCTAGGCGTACTAACATCTAATCTAACATTTAACATTTGTCCGATCAAAAAAAAAAAAAAAAAAGGGGGCCTATCTTAAATCGGTGACTGTCCCGTTAATAATGAGTTCACTTATTAAATAAGCTTATTATTAACATAAGGGCGTTAAGTGGATGGCGATTTAAGCTCGATGCCACTATACTAGTTTATCTTTCCTTTTTCATTTATCCAATTTATTGGACCCTTATCTAAGCAAAAACACCTCTTAAAACTTTTTTTTTTTTTTTTTATCTATGCATCCCTTAATTGATTACTACTCTTTTTATCCCACTAATAAATAGACTTTTTTCTTCGAGACGTTCCACTAATGTAAGGATATTTTCAAAAATAGAAAATTTTAACCCAACAGAAGTTCGACACATTCACTTTAACTCACTACATTTTACTAATATACTATCATCACTCTTTTCTTAATTCTCGAGCCGAAAGAAAACGTCTTTTATCCAATGAGACGGAAGAAATACATCATTCCTAATACAGATTGATGAAGTGGAACGAAAAGAGTAAAATTGGGGTAACCTATACCCTACCCCCTGGGGCAATGCCTCAACCCCTCACATATGTATTAAATATTGATATATATTATCCTACTTATGTGAGGGGAGGCACTACCCCAAGGGGGTAGCATATACAATACCTAAAATCGGCCAACGATCAATTTAATTAGGGTAGCTAAACCTATGTATGGTTAAATGAATAAATGATGTAAGAAGAAAATCTTGATAAGATATTGAAAGTACAATTGCACGTGTAAGTAAACAGTTGAACGCTGCCCTATTTTGTACAAATCCCCCCCACGATTGCGACAATACTTGATTCATAGCCTACTCATTTCCTATTTGTTTTTTGTTTTTTTCTTTTACATAAATAGCTAGACCTATGTAATTGGGCCTATTAATGGGCCTTGAATTAATCATAGGCCCATCAAATTCTGCCTCGGCCCAATTATTAAATCATTAAATTTAGAGAACCCAAATAGTTTCTGCCCATTGGGCTAAGTTCAAGAAATTTTAGCCCAAAATTATTGGTGTTTGGGCCAAGTCCAATTTGTTATTGGACATTGATCCACTATAGGAAAATTAATTTAATATTTTCACATACATTTTACTCATTCCGTTTCATTCACAATGTCGTAAATGTGTGAAAAATTGATTACGCTTATCTTACAAATGAGACATTCTGAACGAGACAGCTCAGAAAGAAAATCACGACTTTGAATGAGACGAAGAGAGTAATTTGTTTTATTTTCTTGAGCATTTGAAATGCTATTGATTTCATTACTGAAACTGTCACAATTTCTACTCAAAAACTAAGTAAAAGAAAGGAAAATTTTGTACCCATTTAAGACTTTTTTGTATGCCCTTTTACACTTTAAGGTGAAGAAGAGAGGAATTGGTTTTGGTCAAAAATAAAGAAAACACATTTTGAAAAGAGACAATCATATTACTGCCTTTTGTCTCCTTAATGTGGACTGATCAAAACTATTCATTCTTGAGTACTAATACATGTTTTTTCATCATTTTCCCACTTTATTCATTCTCAACTTTATTTGACTATCAATACAAGTATATTTGACTATCAGAGAAACGTTCCCCTGCTCACTGTTGACGCTATTAATAATGTATCAGTGTTACACGGCTTTCGTTTTTTAGATAGACTAGCGTATATATTTATATATCTTATCAATCAATAGTATATACCCAGTATACGTGGACACATTAAGAATGTCCGCGGTGTATTGAGAAGCATTCTTGTTGACCGTATTTTATCAAGCTTCTAATATTTAAAAATTTTAATAGAGCTTAATTTTTTTTTCCATATATTAAAAATAAATTAAAAAAAAAATGAATGGAAGAAAATTCTTGGTGATGCATGTGAATATGATGAAATGATTTTTCAGAGAATATTGAAAATATAGTCTGATTATTCCTTATGTACTCTTTTTTTTATGATTGATTTTTCATGCATTATACAGTGTGAAGATAAGATTTTATGTTTGTAATGAAATTACAACGATAATTGGGGAAATAGTGTATACCCTACAATTTACCATTTTATTAGAATCGAGTCATTCATCTGATAGAAAGGAATTATATGAGGGTAATCAGGTGTTATATAGCTTCGGAGACATTCTCTATATTGACGTGAGATAAACGAGCGACTTTAACACAACCTCTCATTACAAGTAGGCTGGGAAGACATCAACTATTCCACGAAGAAGCCAACCACCATCGAGCTCTGATTGATGCCGATACCTTATTAGAATCGAGTTTTTAAGGTGAAATATCCAAACTCTTATAGTACTTCTTCTCTGTTCCACCGAATGACATGCGTTTCTCGATTATCGAATTTTGTACGGGTAAACTCCATTGGGTTAAGGTTTCAATTTCAAAGAACTTTTAGGGCCCACACTCAAAAACAAAAGGAAAAACAAAAGAGAAAGAAAGAAAATGTAAATTTTTTCTGGTGTCAAATCCAATCTGCGCCGGAAAATGATTGCGCTTTTGAACTTGTTCTCTTCTCTCCACCAAAAATTCTGCTCACTGCAAAAAGATGTTTTCTTTCTTTCTTCATATTCTTATTCATACTCTCTCCTCTTCTTCTTCTTCTTCTTCTTCTTCTTCTTCTCCTCCACCTATTCTGTGTTCTGTTCTCTGCCTTTTTTTCAATTTGTCTGCACCTCCTGCTTCAATATTCTCCTCTCTCTCTCTCTCTCTCAACATTGTTTATAAGAGAAAAAAAACAAATTTGTACGAAGTATCTTACTCCTCCAGTCTCATTTATAATTTTCGGTCTCTGTTAATTACGATAATTAAGAAAAAGAAACATATCATATTGAATGTGAGTATGTGACGGCTTAGTAAGATAAGTAAAGATTTTGAAAAAAAAAAAAAAAAAGAAATTATATTTTGCTTTATTTTTTATGTTTTTGAGTACATACCACTATACCTCATTCGTCCACAATATTTAAGTGAAGTGAGTATCAAAGTAGTAGTAGTATATTTTAGTTTAATTTTATAATTAATAAAAATGAATAATGAAATGTCCCAAAATAAATTGTGAACAAATATCACGATCGGTAACGAACGTACAAGATCTTACATGACAGCAAGGATATATACTATAGTTCTCGAATACTTTTTGAATTAAATGCTGCAAGTATATGCAGGCAATATTTATATTTGAATAAAATATACTGCTCAACTGGGAATATTAATAATAATAATACAGTAATATTCCACTGTACTAAGATATTTCGTTTGTAAACGAAATAAAGCAGAATTAATTAGAATATATTTAGTTTTAATTACGATGAAAGTGATTAAGATTAATTAAAAATGAAAAAAAAAAAAAAAAAAGAAATAGGGAAAAAGCTTGGGTGCTATAAATGGAGACGCAGGTGAAGTCATCACCCCAGAAACTTGAGCATTCAAGGAAATAATTGTTTTCAAATATTTCTTGAATTTCCAACTCAAATCTACCTCGTTCATTCCCCTCAGATTCCTCACCACCATTAATTATCATTCACTCTCTCTCTCTCTCTCTCTAGTCATTGAAGAAGAAGGAGGAGAAGATAATCCAGTATGTTTTCGATTCCGAGTTTCTACGAACTGGGGACGTGTTCGGATTCATACGACGTCGTCGGAATGCTAAGTTCGCAGCCGAATCCGAGCGCCGACCACGTCAGCCCTAGATCCATCGCCGAGGCCAAAGCCGCCGCCGCCACCGTCAGCCACAAGGAAGCCGAGCGCCGCCGCCGCAAGCGCATCAACGCCCACATCGCCACCCTCAAATCCATCCTCCCCAACACCATCAAGGTTTCTTCCCAATTTCCATGCAACAATTTTTATTTTTAATATAAATAAATAAATATATTCAAACTCACGTGGATTTTATTTATTTATTTATTATTAATGATAATTTTAGACGGATAAGGCATCGCTGCTCGGGGAGGCGGTGCGGCGGGTGAAGGAGCTGAAGAAGAGCGCGGCGGCGGCGGAGGTGGCGGCGTCGGAGGCGGCGATCTACCCGAGCGAGAGCGACGAGCTGAAGCTGAGCCAGTGCGAGAGCACGGGGCTGGTGACGGCGGCGCTGTCGTGCGACGAGCGGCCGGAGATAATGATGGACGTGATAGAGGCGCTGAAGGCGGCGGAGGCGAAGGTGGTGCGGGCGGAGATGTGCACGGTGGGGGAGAGGACGAAGGTGGTGCTGTGGGTGAAGCTGGGCCCCCACCAAAACGACGCCGGTTTGGGAACCCTGAGGCGGGCGCTGAAAACCGTCATGGACACGTCGACGTTAGCGCCGGGTTCGGGCCAGGTTTTGCCGGGCAACAAACGGCCCCGTTACTATCATTTGTGAGGCATATGTTCCCCTGCGCTTCGGGCCGGGCCCACCAAGGGCTTCCATGGACATGTTGTTTTCATGGCCTTTTTTTTTTTAAGACAAAGAATGTGACAACCAACATATAATCTTTTCTTCGTTTTAAGGTAAGTTTTAAAAAATTTGGTCTTGTGTGGGTAAATCTAGCAAAATCCCACCGCCACGTGGGCCCGGCCCGATCCGGAAGGTTCTGGTTACGAATTTCACGTTTAGAATGCTTCAAGCTACATAGACGACAACGTTTCGGGCTGTATAAAAGTTTAAGCAGATGTGTGTATGAAAATGTTAGACAGTTCTTTAAGGTCTGATTTGTTTAAAATTTTCGAGTTTTATGAAGGTTGCGGGTTCGAATCACAGGTTGCATAGAAGATAGTGTTTCAAGTTGTGTAAGAGGTAGCAGATGCAGGTCTGATTCAATTTTAAATTTATGATCAGTTTTATGAAAGTTACAGGTTCGAATTCTAGGTTACACAAAGGACAACATTCCGGGTTGTATAAGAGGTAGCAGATGTGTACATACATATGTTCGACGGTACTTTGATTTAGTTACAAATATTTACCAAATTTCTCAAGGTTTGTGTGGATTGTATGCTACATATGTGTAATTTGGGAGAAGAGTTGGGGATCTATTTGTGGAATGGGAAACTATGATAGAGAGATTCCTCAATTTGTTTTGTAAAGAAATTTAGGGTTTTGTGTTTGGAGGGGGGAAAGGACATTTCAGATATTACTATCATGTTTCAATACCTATGGTGTCATGCATATGTCGGTGGTACTATATTTTCATGTACATTGCATTTTTTGGTGAAATTTTTGCTTTATCAATTTTTTATCATGTGTTTTCTTTGTATACTCCCTCCGTTTCTTCTAAAACGACCACTTTCTTTTGGGCACGCGTATTAAGAAAATTGAGGTGTATGTATTGTGTAATAGTGGTGGTTCACGTACTTAAAATAAAGGTTTAGTGTACAAATGTAGTGTATTAAGGGCCTAAGAGGTAAATAGAGTGTTCACATGAATTTGTTAGGCCAAAATATTAAATTGATCATTTATAATAATAAGGCGATCTGATTGAATTCCATTTGATTTCATGCATTAACTAACAATCCGATCTGATTTGAATAGTAATATTCCAAACTTTATTGTAATTTATGTCTCATTAAAAATATGTACACGTGAATACTTGTTAGATTAATTATTTTGAAAAAAGTGGAGTATTTTATTTATTTAATTTTTATTAATAGAATGTGTGATCGGAATCTTTGAAGAAGCTGCGCCATTATCAAAAGCACCGACTTTTATTTTTTGCCTTATCCAATTTGAAAATTGGGGATTAAAAAAAAGGCAAGAAGCCTAACTTTTCACATTATATATTATGAATAATTTCTAGTCAAATAATGAAAAAAAATTAATAGATACAAATTGTTGACTAGAGTGCACTTTCGCAATTTGACTAAACTTACCTAACCATAATCCAAATTTAAAAAAAAATAATAATAATTTAATTTGCATTTGCAAGGACAAAATAAAAAATTTGATGATTATTTATTTTTGTTTAATTTTGGTTTGATTTATTTTTGGTTTTATATTGTTTAAAATGGGCTGAATGTTGGACTACTCGGCCCATGAAGAGGTTCATCTTGGCCCAAATTAGACAAGGAATTAGGCCCAACTTTTAGGGCTCTTATCATAGTCTTATGCTATTTCCCCGTCTTTTCTAAATGACGTCTTTTATTATTTTATAACTCACATATGAATGTAAAAGAAGTCATTTGGGGATAGAACAATGTGGGATCTATAAAAGTGATTTAGATTATCGGAGTATTAATCTTCGTATGATTTACAATTGTCATTAAAGTATACATCGATATGATACATAAGAAATACGAACATAAGTAGATGTGGAATTAATTTATAATACTCCCAATATAATTTATTCTTAGCATTCTCAAATGAATTTATATTTCTCACGGTTTATTTTACATTTTATTAGCTAAAATTGGATCTCGAGATAATTTATAATGTCACATTTTAGTTAAAACTGAAGGGCGATTTTCTCAATTTAATTCAAATAATACTACTTACTAACACGTTAAAATAGATAATTGAATTTGACCAAAACAAAAAAACCAATAATCAAAATCAATTTATTATTATGAATATCAATTCATAGAAATAAACCATGCATGCATGCAGAATCTCAGCTCATTAATTAGAATCTCCAACTCTTCATTCCCAGAAAAAGAAAAAAAGAAAAAGAAAATTCTAATTCTAATTCTTATTTTCTGCTAATTTGGGGTGGCTCGCTCTATAAGCTTCGGCCGCAGCAAAGGTGGCGCAGCAGTTGCAACTGTAATAAGTGCCGCCGCCGTAGCTATACCCGACTGATTCGCCGCAGCAACCCCACTTGCAGATTTGTCCGCCGCCGTACACTCCGCCGTGGTTGATTCCCACAGAATAACTACCTCCCCCGCTACCGCTACCGCTACCGCCACCGCCACCGCCACCGCCACCGCCTCCACCTCCGCCTCCGATGATTCCGTGGCCGTAGCCGATGTAGGTGTTGGTGTGGAGCGGCCCATCGTCTAAATAATTAATTGCACAATATATTAATTAAAAACAAAATAAAAAGGGCAAATTAACGTATGCATGCATATATAATTATATAAATAATAGAAGAAAAGAAGAGATGATTAATTCAACCAACCTTTTTTCACATTGTGTGAATTTTCTTGGGCGAAAACTGAGAGAGCAAGAACAAGGGCGATGAAGATCACAGCTTTGGACTTCATTTTTTAAAATTTTTTTTTTATTATTTTTGGGATTTTTTAAAATGTGAGTTGATGGAATTAAGGGGTATAATTTATAGGCGATTTGAGTGAGTAGGAAACAGATCTAGAGAGAGAGAGAGAGAGAGAGAGAGAGAGGGTGAGGTCATGAGCCACCGCTTCCATGGCGGATTCTTGGCTGGTTGCGCCGCTGCCAACGTAGGATTTCTGGTGAAATTTATAAACAAAATTACAAAGTTTGAATTTGAAGCTAATTAATATATGCAGATGGGCAGTTTTCAGGAATTGAATTAATGATCTTGGTTGTTCCATTTCTTTGACAAATTATGATACTCGAGTCGAATTTTCTATTGCATTTTCGTATTACGCCTTTGGTTATAATGATGGGTGACTGACACTTGTTAAATTTTCCATAAATAAATATGATGATTTTGAAAATATTTTTAACATGTACTAACTGTCCCGATTGTAATAGAAAATGTATTACACCGTATAATTTTATCTTCAAAAACCTTTCTTTGAAGTATTTGAGGAGAAATTTATGGGAATTTTTTGGGGTGATGAAATGAATTTGACTTTTAATTAGTTGAGAATTTATGAATGAATGTTGTTGGAAGTGATTTGAAGAGGTTGGGTGGAGACTGGAGAATTAATTATAGGCATCTATCTCTATCTATATGTATAAATGCATCAATGGAATTTACATGCATCCCAACATTACACTAATTTTAGATTACGATGATGTGAACCGTGTTTAATTAAGTAGAGATCAAGAGATGGATCTTGCTCAATGTTGAGAGAGAGAAGGTTTCAATGAAACAGTAAAAATTTCTTTAATTCCAAGCCAAGTTTCCAAAAACGATACAAAGAGTATTTATATCACTCTCTCTCAGCTAAGACAACATCCTGGCCATCTATCCTAGGGCAAGCATCCAACGGCTGAAATGAAAAGGCATAAAAGCATAAAACGTAAAATACTACTTTAAGACAAAGTGCGACTTTAACTATTATAACTAATTTAACCAAAAAACTTGAGCAGACTTCAGCCTTTCTTCTTCATCTCTCTCTTCTTCCTTCTGCATTACTTCAAACTCTCAACACCCCCCCTCAAGATGAAGGTGATGGAGATCAAGAACCGCCATCTTGGAAAGCAGAGCACGAAAACGTGGACCATATAAAGGCTTAGTGAAAAAATCAGCAATCTGATTAGCAGAAGAAATGGCAGTAGGAAGAACGAAAACTGCCACAAACTTTTCACGGACTATATGACAGTCAATCTCAATGTGCTTGGTGCGTTCATGGAAGATAGGATTCCGAGTAATCTGAAGAGCAGCATCATTATCACAAAACAATCGGATAGGAGTAGGAGCAGTAACATGAAACGCACCAAGCAAGTTGTACAACCAGACCAATTCTCTGGTAGTAATGGCAAGAGATCTGTATTCTGCCTCCGCAGAACTGGCTGAGACCGTGGATTGTTTCTTGCATTTCCAGGAAATCAAGCTATCACCAAGAAATATGCAATATCCAGTCAGAGATTTTCTAGATTCATGGCAGGTGCCCCAATCTGAGTCCGAAAAAGCCTGAAAAGTAAAAGAATTGGTGGAAGGATAAAAGACACCAAGTGAAGGACATCCTTTGAGATACTTCAAAACATGAATGGCTGCATGCCAATGGGATTTATCAGGCTTAGCCATGAATTGGCTGAGTTGTTGAGTTGCATGTGATAGATCAGGACGAGTGAGATTGAGGTACAAGAGTTGGCCTACCAAACTCCTGTACTGCTCTGGATCTTGAAGAAGATCAGCTGTGCCTTGTGAAAGAATCAGACCAGGGGGGAGAGGAGTAGCAGTTGGCTTGCAACATAACAAACCATGATTAGATAAGACATCAAGGATGTATTTCCTTTGGTTCAAAGCTGTACCACTCTCACCCCTAGCTATTTCCATGCCCAAGAAGAACTTTGCAGGGCCCAAGTCTTTGATGGTAAAAGCATCATGTAAAGAAGCCTTAAGGCTATCCAATAAGGCAACAGAAGGACCAGTAATCACAGCATCATCCACATAAACTAACAAAGCAAGGAAATCATCACCTGTCCCTTTAGTGAATAAGCAAGGGTCATGGACAGATGCTGTGAATCCAAGAGAGCACATAAATCTTGAAAATTCTGCATTCCACTCCCTCGAGGCTTGTTTAAGACCATACAGAGATTTTCTTAGCTTGCATACCTGCCCAGGGTGTGCTCCAGGAAGACCAGGTGGGAGTTTCATATAAATAGAGTCTTGAAGATGGCCATGTAAGAAGGCATTATTCACATCCAATTGATGTATAGGCCAAGACTTAGCAGTAGCCACAGCAAAGAACATTTTCACAGTCACCAGATTTGCCACAGGGGAAAACACCTCATGATAATCTATACCTTGCTCTTGAGTGTATCCCTTGGCAACTAAACGAGCTTTATATCTTTCAACAGAGCCATCAGCATGAAGTTTTACTTTGAAGATCCATTTACAACCTATAGGCTTAACACCAATAGGTAGATCAGTCAGATCCCAAGTCTGATTTTTGTTGAGAGCATCTAATTCCTTGTTAATGGCTTCCACCCACTCAGGATATTGAATAGCTTCCTTGAAAGAGGATGGTTCTCTGATCATTGATAGGTTAAAAAGAAAAGCTGTATGTGGTTGAGACAGGGAAGGACTAACTGCATAAGGAAAAGTGGGGGGAGTAATAGAGATGGGTGGAGTGAGCAGTTGGGTGGAAGTGATGGAGCCAACATAGTCTTGCATCCATTTGGGGGGTTCTCTGTGTCTTGTACTTCTCCTCAACACTGGCTGATCAATAGGATGGTCTGATGGAATAGAATCAGAACCGGGGGTGACAGTTTCAGGTGATTCAAAGGGAATAGTGGGGCTGAGCATAGGTGAATCCTCATCCACAGGTGCATCCAAAGGTGGGATGGAGAGATGTGGCTGAGTACTCACTGCAGGATTTGAGATAGAAGATTCAGACTCAGTGTTGGGAGTAGCTATATTAGAAAAAGGAAAAGAATGTGTGTCAAACTTCACATCCCTTGATATAAGGACCTTCTGTTTATCAAGATCATAGAGTAGATATCCCTTGTGTGAGACATCATACCCAAGAAAAATGCACTTAATGCTTCTAGATTCAAACTTACCTCTATTAGGAACAAGATTGGCAGCAAAAGCTAGACAACCAAAAGGTCTAAGCATGGCAAAGTTCGGTGGTGTGTTGAATAGCAGTTCATATGGAGTCTTCCATTCCAACACCCTGCTGGGAATTCTATTAATCAGCCAAGTGGCTGTCAAGATGGAGTAAGGCCAAAATCTTAAAGGTAAGCAACTCTGAAACATAAGGGCCCTTGCAGTTGCAAGTAAGTTTCTATGTCTTCTTTCTACGATTCCATTCTGTTGGGGGCTATACACACAAGCCTTTTGATGAAATATGCCATGGTTCAAGAACAGTTGAGACACATTCCTGTTGAGAAACTCTGTTCCATGATCTGTCCTGAAAGCCTTTATTCTTTTATCAAACTGTGTGTGAACCATTTCAATGTAACCAGCAAGAACCTGATGAACTTGATCCTTAGACTGCAACATATAAGTCCATATGGTTCTGCTATAGTCCTCAACTATGGTTAGGACATACATCACATGACAAATGTTGTCCTGGGTATAGGGACCCCACAAATCAGCATGCACCAACTCAAACAAGGACTCTGTCCTCCTATTTAAAGTGGGAAATGTTTCCCTGGCTTGTTTGGCCTTAATACAGATCTCACAATTTTCTATTTCTTTGATAGCTTCATCAAACTCTTTACCTCTAGGCATCTGCATATGGTGCATAGTAGATATGGAAGGGTGTCCCATAAAAATATGCCAATCCTTGGGACTCATATCCCTTGGATTGAAGAAACTGATGGAGTGCTTCTCACTGATGGCCTCCATAATGTATAGGTTCTTTTTCATCTTTGCAACTGCCACAAGATGATCAGTGTGCATTCTCTGGAATGTGCAGTGTGTTGGGAAGAATGTGCATTTGATATTCAAGCCTTCAATGAGTCTAGACACTGAGATGAGATTCTGTGTGAATCCTGGTGCATATAATACATTGTCAAGAACAATGTCCTGATTTATCCTCACCTTCCCTGCATAAGTGACAAACCTTGATGTTCCATCAGGCAAGTATATCACCTTAGGAACCTCCAATCTGTATGTTGTGAATAGTAGTTCAGGGTTGGCACAGATGTGTGCACTGGCCCCTGAATCCACTATCCACTCTGTTCTTTCCATGCTTGGCAGCACAGAAAATGCATAATGACCCTCAAACCTTGATGTTCCATCAGGCAAGTATATCACCTTAGGAACCTCCAATCTGTATGTTGTGAATAGTAGTTCAGGGTTGGCACAGATGTGTGCACTGGCCCCTGAATCCACTATCCACTCTGTTCTTTCCATGCTTGGCAGCACAGAAAATGCATAATGACCCTCAAATGGACTGGATCTTTGTCCTGAATCCTGCACCATATTAGCATCTGTTTTGGTTGATGAATTGCCTTGTTGATGCATGAACTGCCCCATGCATTTTGCTATTTCAGTTTGTATAAGCTTACTGATGTCTTGCCCTCCTTCTCTGTGAGCCTGCCTCTCTTGTCCAGCTTCCATCTCAGTTCCAGAATCCAGAAAATTAGCCCTACTCTGTCCTTGCCCTTCTTTAAGTTTCTTGTACCAATCTGGTATCCCATGTAGTTTGAAACATTCATCTGCTTCATGTCCCATCTCTTGACAGTGAGAGCATTTAAGTTTCCTTTTCTCCTCCTTGCTGATCCGTTTCTTAAAAGGCCCATTCCCTTGTTTCTGGTAAGGTTGCTTTTGATATGTATTCTTGTTTCCATATTGCTGTTGAGGTGGCCCATAATTGGCCTTCTGCACATTCATAGCCATTATATTTCTTGTATCCCCTGCCTGCTCTGTCAATCTTTTCTGATCCTCCACTTGCACCACCATAGAGTAGGCTTGATCCAAAGTAGGGAGGGGTTTCAACAGCATAATCTGTGTCTTAGTGGATTCATAAGCTTCATTCAGACCAACCAAGAAAGCCACTAGTCTAATCTGCTCTTCTCTGTGCATAGACTTCCTCTTCGCATGACATACACAATCAAGGGGAGGCAGCAACATATCCATTTCCTCCCACATAGAATTCAGTTGATTAAAATACAAAGACACAGATAGGTTTCCTTGTCTAAAAGCATAGATATCTCTCTGTAATTTGAGTATCTTGGGACCATTACTTCCCCCAAACCTTTGAGTTAAAGCCCCCCACAGTTTATATGTATTTTCTATATGGGAGAAGGCATCAACCAGTTCTTTAGAGATACAATTGCAAATCCAGGTAGAGACAATATAATCTACTTTAAGCCATTTCTTGTAATATGGAGAATCAGGCTCTGGTTCAAGAAAGGTACCATCTAGGAGCTCCAGTTTGCTTCTCGCGGCCAGAGCGCGTTTGATTGATTTGCTCCAGTTGAGGAAATTTGTTCCGGTGAGCTGAGCTGATATGATCTGCATCCCAGAGTGATCCGTGACAGGGAGATTGAGTATTTCTTCGATCTGCGCCTCTGTAACCTCAGAGCCGCCATTAGACTTTGGATCTGGTATATCCTTCTTCTTTGGTTTGACCTCCTTTTCCTCCCGCTGATCGTTTTCTTCGTTTGCCATGAAAGATGCGAGACTTACTACTTTAACCATAAACTAAGATCAAAGAACAACCTGGCTTTGTGATACCATGTTGAGAGAGAGAAGGTTTCAATGAAACAGTAAAAATTTCTTTAATTCCAAGCCAAGTTTCCAAAAACGATACAAAGAGTATTTATATCACTCTCTCTCAGCTAAGACAACATCCTGGCCATCTATCCTAGGGCAAGCATCCAACGGCTGAAATGAAAAGGCATAAAAGCATAAAACGTAAAATACTACTTTAAGACAAAGTGCGACTTTAACTATTATAACTAATTTAACCAAAAAACTTGAGCAGACTTCAGCCTTTCTTCTTCATCTCTCTCTTCTTCCTTCTGCATTACTTCAAACTCTCAACACTCAATACTAATATGTAGTGACAAGCATGATGTATATTACTCAATCTGCGTCTCACTTCAATTAATTATTATGTTTTAATAATCGTATCGTGTTATATGAATTGTCATATTATTTAAATTAAATGAAAAAGTTGAGACTTACTTTACAACATGTTCTCTATATTTTCACTTTTTGAATGAAATATGATGATTGAAACGGGGCGAAGGAAGTATTATATAAAATTGAAGAGATGATTTTGCTTAAATAATGTGACAAGCTTGATATAAATATACTTGCAAACAACATATTATGCATTAAATAAAAAATATGTTATACTTAAAAATATATGGGGATGTAGCTCAGATGGTAGAGCGCTCGCTTAGCATGCGAGAGGTACGGGGATCGATACCCCGCATCTCCAAATTTCCTTATATTTACCTTTTTACCCTTAATGTTTCCCGATCGAGTTTTAGTGTTTTTTTTTTACCTCGATCAAGTGTTTTTTTTTTTTTTTTACCTCGAGCCTCAGATCAATCACCTATAGATGAGCTCGATTGTAATATTACCTTGAGGCTCGATCAGGTCATCTTATAGATGGGCTCGATCCAGCCTTTCGCACTTATTAAAATGGGGTTCGTTCGAGCCCAGAAATTAATAGGGGAAAGACAGAGAAGCCCTAAACTCTAACCCTCTAACAAATAAACCCCAAACCCTAACCAATGAAACAAGTTCGATCGAACCATTGTTATATGAAGGCTCCATTACATATAATTTGCTTACACTTAATTTCTTATATATAATTTGCTTTGTCACCTCATAAACTACTTATAATTATCTCTTATCAATACTATAAATGCTAGTTAATTAGCCTAATTTTTTGTAGTAATATGCAATAAGAGTGAGACATAAATATGAAGGGAAACCGGGGTGATCTCATATAGTAATATTGATTAGACATTTACAACATATCCCAAGTTTATTTAAATACTAGGTACCATGCACCATGCATTATTTCTCTCTTAACTCAACTCTAGTGGTTATTTAAACATGGCCACCTTTCCACTCTCATTTTAGTTCATGATTTCTTCATTCCCTCCGCCGCCGCCTCCATTTCCACCGCCATGACCACCACCGTAGCCTCCTCCTCCGCCGCCGCCATGTCCACCACCATAGCCTCCGCCGCCGCCACCACCTTTACCGCCGCCGCCATATCCTCCTCCACTACCACCGCCGCCTCCTTTTCCTCCTCCATGCCCGCCACCACCGTGTTCACCGCCTCCTTTTCCTCCACCTTGTCCACCACCTTTACCGCCGCCGTGGCCACCTCCTTGGCTGCCGCCTCCTTGTCCACCACCGCCGTATCCACCACCACCTTTACCGCCGCCTCCTTGGCTGCCGCCACCTTGTCCACCACCGCCGTATCCACCACCACCTTGTCCACCGCCTTGACCTCCTCCTTGTCCACCACCTTTACCGCCACCGTGGCCGCCTCCTTGGCTGCCGCCACCTTTACCTCCACCTTGTCCACCACCTCCGTATCCACCACCACCTTGTCCACCGCCTTGACCTCCTCCTTGTCCACCTCCTTGGCCGCCGCCGTGGCCGCCTCCTTGGCTGCCACCACCTTTACCTCCACCTTGTCCACCACCGCCTTGACCTCCTCCTTGTCCACCACCTTTACCGCCGCCGTGGCCGCCTCCTTGGCTGCCGCCACCTTTACCTCCACCTTGTCCACCACCGCCGTATCCACCACCACCTTTACCGCCGCCTCCTTGGCTGCCACCACCTTGTCCACCACCGCCGTATCCACCACCACCTTGTCCACCGCCTTGACCTCCTCCTTGTCCACCTCCTTGGCCGCCACCACCGTGGTGTCCACCTCCTTGGCTGCCACCACCTTGTCCACCACCGCCATATCCACCACCACCTTGACCTCCGCCTTGTCCACCGCCTTGCCCACCACCTTGACCTCCTCCTTGTCCACCTCCATGGCTGCCACCACCTTGTCCACCACCGCCATATCCACCACCACCTTGACCTCCGCCTTGTCCACCACCATGTTCACCTCCTTGGCCGCCGCCACCTTTTCCTCCACCGCCGTATCCACTACCACCTTGTCCACCGCCTCCTTGGCTACCACCACCATACCCTCCACCGCCTTGGCCGCTGCCCCCGCCACCACCACCACCATATCCACCACCACTATTTTCCACGTCACGCACTAGCTCCACTTCCTCCGCTGCATTAATTCAACACACAATCAATCAACCACACCAACAAAAAAACAAACCCTAACAACACATACAACTAAATATACACATTATGCATGCACCATACCGGAACGACTGCAACACCAACGGTTGCAATTGCCACGGAACCAACCGCCGCAGCACTTCCGGCTGCCACCGTGGCATTGGTTGGGCACCACCACCCCATCACCACCTACACAAATCCCATTCCAACCATTAATTAACTTTAATCACATATAACTAACATACAAACTGAATATTATAACAGACTCGTTCGTTCCTAAACAACACAACACATACCTCGAGCATTCTCGACCTCAGCTAAAACCGAGCACGCAAGAAGAACAACAACAACAAACGGAACAAAATCTTTGAACCTCATCTTTCACTCTCAAAAGTCAACAACTATCTGAAAGTAGTACACTAATTCTCTTCCCACAACACCCCTATTTATAGCAACATTTAGCTAAAAAAAATCCCACAATTATGCAATCATCCACTACACGTAGCGATGATTGATTCTTCAAAAACATGAAATATAACACGTGTTATGCATCAACCGGTAGCCGACAACAAAAGGTTGAAATCAGCAGGAGTAATTTAAGGTGGTTGGGGCGATCACTGATAAAATGGATTAATGTTTTTGTAATTTTGTGTAAAGTCTTCGGTTTTTGGAAATATTTTCCTCTTTTTGTTGTATTTTTGACTATTGAGGCTTAAGTTCACATCAATGATCTCTGTTAATGGATTATTAAATTGATTAATTTTGAATTAGAGATAATAATCGATGAGATTAGATTGGTTCAAAAAGTGAAAAGCGATGATTTAAAGATGTTGAAGTAATAGAAGAAAAACAATAAATCAAATAATTAAATGCACAATAAATCAATTAAAAACAAAATAAAAAAGGGCAAATCAACGTATGCATGCATAATTATATAAATAATAGAAGAAAAGAAGAGATGATAAATTCAACAACCTTTTTTCACATTGTGTGAATTTTCTTGGGCGAAACTGAGAGAGCAAGAACAAGGGCGATGAAGATATATCACAGCTTTGGACTTCATTTTTTTTTAAAATTTTTTTGATTATTTTTGGGATTTTTGAAAATGTGAGTTGATGGAATTAAGGGGTATAATTTTTAGGCGATTTGAGTGAGTAGGAAACAGATCTAGAGAGAGAGAGAGGGTGAGGTCATGAGCCACCGCTTCCATGGCGGATTCTTGGCTGGTTGCGCCGCTGCCAACGTAGGCTTTCTGGTGGAATTTATAAACAAAGTTACAAATTTTGAGTTTCAAACTAATTAATATATGCAGATGGGCAGTTTTCAGGAATTGAATTAATGATCTTGGTTGTTCCATTTCTTTGACAAATTATGATACTCGAGTCGAATTTTCTATTGCATTTTCGTATTACGCCATGTTGCAATGACGGATGACTGACACCTGTTATAATTTACATAAATAAATATGATGATTTTGAAAATGTTTTTTAACACGTACTAATCGTCCTGATCATAATTTTATCTTCAAAACCTTTCTTTTAAGTATTTGAGGAGAAATTTATGGGATTTTTTTGGGGTGATGAAATGAATTTGACTTTTAATTAGTTGAGAACTAATGAATGGATGTTGTTGGAAGTGATTTGAAGAGGTTGGGTGGAGACTGAAGAATTAATTATAGGCATCTTTCTCTATCTATATGTATAAATGCATCAATGGAATTTACATGCATATATCCCAACCTTACACTCTTAGATTGTCAATTATGTGAACTGTGTTTAATTAAGTAGAGATCAAGAGATGGATCTTGCTCAATACTAATATGTAGTGACAAGCATGATGTATATTACTCAATCTGCGTCTCACTTCAATTATTATATTTTAATAATCGGATCATTTTATATGAATTGTCATATTTTCTAAAATGAAAAAATTGACGCTTACTTTTCAACGTATCATCTATATTTTCACTTTTAAAATGAAACATGATGATTGGAATGGGGCGAAGGAAGTAAAGTATTATATAAAATTGAAGAGATGATTTTGCTTAAATAATGTGACAAGCTTGATATAAATATACTTGCGAACAACATATTGCTATAAATACAAAATATGTTATATTTAAAACAACATGGGCATGTAGCTCAGATGGTAGAGCGCTTGCTTAGCATGCGAGAGGTACTGGGATCGATACCTCGCTTTTTTACACTTAATTTCAACATGAAAAGACAGAATTACAAATTTGCTTATTTTAACCTTTTTACACTCAATTTCGACATGAAAAGACAGAATTACCCTTAATTTTCCCGATCGAGTTTTAGTGTTTTTTTTTACTCGAGCCTCGAGAGGTACTGGGATCGATACCCTGCCTTTTTACACTTAATTTCGACATGAAAAGACAGAATTACAAATTTGCTTATTTTAACCTTTTTACACTTAACTAGAAAATTCGCCCGTGCGTTGCACGGATTTAAATTTCATTAAAATTGCATTATAAATATTTCAAGTTCGCTATTTTATGAATTAATTTTTTTTTCCGACATAAAATATTACTATCTGGCTGCCTATCATACAAAATTTGTAAAGACAGTGTTCAGTTTTTTTAATGTAGAGTTCTTTATGGAGTTCTTGAAGTTTGCCCACACCAGCTGCTGCGATAAATTCATTTCACAAATAATGGTTCAATTTAATTTTTTTTTAGCAACTATATCACAAAATATATGCTTAACGCTGTTTCATTTAAAAAATCTAAGCTTATTTTTCTAATTAAGAATCTGAATAAATATAAATTTTCAAACATTGTGCCTCATTTTATTAGAAAAATCAAATTTGTTTGTTGAGTTCTTACTATCTAGAGGATTACGACTTATATCTAACTATTGTGCATTTAATTAGATTCTCAATTTTTCTTGGGAAGTATTCCATTTTTTTCTCTTATAATGGAAAGTTATACATATAACAGAACTAATAAATTTTTTTTTCATTGTTTATTTTACATATTAAGTAAAGAGTAAATATATGATCATGCAATCTATTTAATACTCCGCTATTTACTCCTTACTTATTTTATTATCCTTTTCATGGACATAACTTGACCCCGTTTTCTTTTTATTTGTAACGTTGTTTTTCCTCCGCTATCTTCATCCTAGCACACCTACGACAACTTATTCATGAATAATTTAAATCGTGCATCATCCTTTCTAATTTGAAAATTCAAATAACTACACTTCGAATCAATTCATAGTTGTGTCTATGTATACTTCCATTAAAATAAGATAAGAATGAACTTGGACAAACATTCGATTGGGATCAATTCAAACATCAAACCTGTACTACATTGTATCTCAATATTTTATTTTATTTCCCTTTCGTTAATTATGTTTTTCTAATGTGACAAATGTATTTTATTTTTCAAGATAAAATGACAAAACAAATTAAAAAGGAAATTAGTAGGGAATGTGAGATGGAATGTTTTGATATATACTGAATTAAATGTTTCATAAGAGTTGCTAGACAATTATACCTATTTTAATTTTCAGCAACAAATATTATTTCCAATAACACATTAACCCTATTGAAAGATTATATTTTTTAATTGTACAAAACTTGGTAACCATGCACAAAAAAGTAATGAATTTTACTGTCACAATAATATGATCATATTGGATGGCATGTGGTATAGCAATGCAAGAGCCCACCATTGTTTTTGTCGATTAACAAAGTTTTATTTATTTATTTATTTATTTATTTTTTTCAACGTTTTTATATCAATAGCCAACTTATCTATTGACGGAACCATATACATCAACATTTAATTTTATCGACGTTAATTGACCAGGAAACGAAAACGAAAGTGGACATAACTCTCTTTAATCATTTCACAACTGTTTGCCTCAATTATTGTCAATCATATCATATATTTCACAAACAAAATAATTAGTTTAACATATATAGCAATAACTTCTCAAGTATAAATTCTCGATTTTTTCCATTCTCATGCGCACACACACACACACACGTATGTAACAGTAAATTATAAAACATGCATCAATTAAAATAATATGCTTTCATCATTCATTAAGTTTTTACTCCTTTCAATATTTACATCAGTGGATGATGATGATGAATGATAACTATTTGATTTACTAAAAAAAAATCTATACACGTTCGTCAAAGCGGAAAAGTGAGTGAATTGAAGATGTTAAAAAGGATAATATTACTTTCATTAATAACCATTAACTACAAAAATCTGTACAAATAACATTTAAATATGGTGAGAATTAATAGGAAAAACTACAGAGGGATAAAATAATACAAATAAACTATAGAAATCTAACCTCACGTATATACGTATCCTGGACGTGCTCACTGGACAAATCAAAGCATATACTCCATACTAATAAAACTTAATAAATAGATCTAACAAAAATAGGAACATCATGGCATATACAACGTAAATGTTTTTGAGCCGTCGACGTTGTTTGAAAATAAAATTTGTTGATAGGCGTTGTAAAAAAAAAAGTGTGTTAAATAAGGAGGATTAAGAGGAGATGATACCGATGAATGAATAGTTGCGTTTTTCCAATCTGCTATCCGATGTGTGAAAGTAATTCTGGCAGGGCAACACAGTTTGCTTTTGTTTTGCTCATATATATAAGTATGAACAGAGGCGTCGCTTCGCCGATAGGGTTCCGCAACCACTCGGGTGAAGAGGTGTGATTTAGTATTTGAGACTAATAGGCATAAACCTTTTAATATATTGCAAATCAATATATATATAATACCGTTACGGATCTTCGTCCTACGTGGCATCGCGTGTGATTTTTATGAATATTTTCCAATATTCTCATTGATTTGGCTTATTAAAGATTAAAATCATTATAATTAGGATTTTCGTCCCACATCGAATTTTTAAAAGAACTTAGCAACAAAATTCCTATATAAATAGATCATGTATCTCCATCAAAATCCATATTTTATTTGAGAAACTATTCGTCCTACGTGACATTTTTATGAATATTTTTCAATATTCTCATTGATTTGGCTTATTAAAGATTAAAATCATTATAATTAGGATTTTCGTCCCACATCGAATTTTAAAAAGAGCTTAGCAACAAAATTCCTATATAAATAGATCATGTATCTCCATCAAAATCCATGTTTTATTTGAGAAACTATTCGTCCCACGTGGCATCACGTATGATTTTTATGAATATTCTCCAATATTCTCATTGATTTAACTTATTAAAGATTAAAATTTAATTAAATATATCACATAATTGATATATATTACGATTATTCTATATGCCCTCAAATAAATAAAAATATATGTATATTTTATTCAATTTTTATCCCTACAAACAAAAAATCAATATTCATCGATAATTTACTTCATTTATATTATAATAAGGATTTCCGTCCCACATCGAATTTTCACAAGAACTTAGTGATAAAGTACATATATAAAAAGATTATATGTGTTAATCAAAATCATACTTGATTTGAGGAACTACATTATAATAATGTAGAAATCTCAAAAATGAAAAATTCTAAAAAGCCTCGAACGGGCTAACGAAAAAATTAAGAGGTAGATTTGCACTAATTATGTTAACGTAAATTAACAGGTAGATTTGCACTAATTATGTTAACTTTATGCTGAACAACGGGCTAACAGGATATGATAATATTACGCTTTAGCGTATTTTTTTATTGTTACAAGTAACGGGCGGATTGCAATAATTAAATATAGATGCTAACGTTATATCGAACGGGCTAACGAAATTAACGGGCAGATTTGCACTATTCATGCTAACGTTATGTCGAATAACGGGCTAACATTAGATTAAAAATTTTATGCACGATTGCAAAATAAATTAAATCCCGTCGAAAATTGATATTTACTATGGACATTCCTATTAAGTGATTCAAATCGAATTTTGACGTGACTTAAATTGTATAGTTCTTTAAGAAAAGTTAACCCTTTTTATTCCTTCAAAAAAGATCCATCTGAAGGGTCTTTAGATAAAATAAACAACGGGAGGCATAATATATTTTTATTTTATTATAAATTTTGTTTTAAAATAACATTTTCATGTTAGAATTTGACGGGATAAAATATAAAACATATCTATCGTAAAAATGTTAATTTCTTAACCCATTTTCATATTTACTACGAGTAACGGGCTACTTGAAATAATTTAATATAAAAAATTATTTAATTTTTATTAAAACTTTTATTTGTAATTACAAAATAATTTGAAACCCGTCGAAATTCGACGGGATTCAATTTATTTTGTGATTTTACATAAAATTTTAATGAAAATTCATAATTTTGTATATTAATTAATTATTTAAAGCAGCGCGTTACTCGTGGTAATATGAAATGAGTTAGCAAATTAATATTTTTACGATTATTTCATCCCGTCAAAATTTGACATATATTTATATCTAAAGCACCCGTCGAACATGTATACTGAAATAAAAATGTGTCGATAAAGGCTAATATTTCTCAAATAATTATACGTGGTATGATGTCAAATCTCCCGTTATTTATTATAACATTTATTCTCCTCAAAATATATAAACTTAGATAAATAGATTATTACGAATTCTTATAAAATATTTTAATCTACCCGTTACTTGTGACATTTAAAAAAAAAATGTTAAGACGTAATATCACAATTTTTCGATTAGCTCATTGCTCGATATCACGTTAGCATGAATAGTATATTTAAATAAGCAAATTACAAAAAGAACCCTAATAATAGAAATAGAAGTGAAAAGTGAAATTACAAAGCACTATTTGAATCCCAATAATTTAGCAACCGTAGGCCAACACCGAAACGGTGCATTTAATAAAAAAGAAAGATGAGTTTTGCACGTGAAATAAGTAATTAAGGGTTATTTAATTCTTATTAGTTATTATAATAATATAATATCAAATAAAAAATGGGGGGAGTTAAATTGTAATAGGTGGCATCTAATTAACTTAAATTCAACAAATATTTATAACTAAATTGAATGCTACTTAAGCGTGTTTTCTAATTAAAAAAACGTAAGCTAACATTGATAATATGTATTGACACTTTAAGAGTAAATTACCAAAATACCCTCCGTACTTGGCTTTTATATAGATATATAGATTTCGACATGAAAAGACAGAATTACCCTTAATTTTCCCGATCGAGTTTTAGTGGTTTTTTTACTCGAGCCTCGATCAATCACCTATAGATGAGCTCGATTGTAATATTACCTTAAGCCTCGAACTCGATCAATCAATCACCTATAGATGAGCTCGATTTTAATATTACATTGAGGCTCGATCAAGTCATCTTATAAATGGACTCGATCCAGCCTTTCACACTCATTGAAATGGGGTTCGTTCGAGCCCAGGAAGACAGAGAAGCCCTAAACTCTAACCCTCTAACAAATAAACCTTAAACCCTAACCAATGAAACAAGTTCGTTGTATATTGTTATAGGAAGGCTCCATTAACTATAATTTGCTTGCACTTAATTTCTTATAACTTATATATAATTTGCTTTGTCACCTCATAAACTACGAATAATTATCTCTTATCAATACTATAATTAAATGGTAGTTAATTAATTAGCCTAATTTTTGTAGTAATATGCAATAAGAGTGAGACATAAATAAGAAGGAAGGGAAATAGTGGATTGAAACAAGGGCTTGATCTCATATAGTGATATTGATGAGACATTTACAGCATATCCCAAGTTTATTTAAAAACTAGGTACCATGCACCATGCATTATTTCTCTCTTAACTCAACTCTAGTGGTTATTTAGACATGGCCTTAGCACTCACATATTAGTTCACGATTTCTTCATTCCCTCCGCGGCCGCCTCCTTTTCCTCCGCCATGACCACCACCATAGCCTCCTCCGCCGCCACCGCCATGTCCACCACCATAGCCTCCGCCGCTGCCACCACCTTTTCCACCACCTCCGCCGCCGACGCCGTATCCTCCTCCACTGCCACCGCCGCCTCCTTTTCCTCCGCCGCCGTGGCCGCCTCCACCTTGTCCACCACCGCCGTATCCACCACCACCTTTACCGCCGCCTCCTTGGCTGCCGCCACCTTGTCCACCACCGCCGTATCCACCACCACCTTTATCGTCGCCTCCTTGGCTGCCGCCACCTTGTCCACCACCTCCGTATCCACCACCACCTTGTCCACCGCCTTGACCTCCTCCTTGTCCACCACCTTTACCGCCACCGTGGCCGCCTCCTTGGCTGCCGCCACCTTTACCTCCACCTTGTCCACCACCTCCGTATCCACCACCACCTTGTCCACCGCCTTGACCTCCTCCTTGTCCACCTCCTTGGCCGCCGCCGTGGCCGCCTCCTTGGCTGCCACCACCTTTACCTCCACCTTGTCCACCACCGCCTTGACCTCCTCCTTGTCCACCACCTTTACCGCCGCCGTGGCCGCCTCCTTGGCTGCCGCCACCTTTACCTCCACCTTGTCCACCACCTCCGTATCCACCACCACCTTGCCCTCCGCCTTGTCCACCTCCTTGGCTGTCTCCACCTTGTCCACCACCGCCGTATCCACCACCTTTACCGCCGCCTCCTTGGCTGCCGCCACCTTGTCCACCACCGCCGTATCCACCACCACCTTGTCCACCGCCTTGACCTCCTCCTTGTCCACCTCCTTGGCCGCCACCACCGTGGTGTTCGCCGCCACCTTTTCCTCCACCTTGACCTCTGCCTTGTCCACCGCCTTGTCCACCACCTTGACCTCCTCCTTGTCCACCTCCTTGGCTGCCACCACCTTGTCCACCACCGCCATATCCACCACCACCTTGACCTCCGCCTTGTCCACCACCATGTTCACCTCCTTGGCCGCCGCCACCTTTTCCTCAACCGCCGTATCCACCACCACCTTGTCCACCGCCTCCTTGGCCACCACCACCATACCCTCCACCACCTTGGCCGCTGCCGCCGCCACCACCATATCCACCACCACCATACCCTCCACCACTGTTTTCCACGTCACGCACTAGCTCCACTTCCTCCGCTGCATTAATACAACACACAATCAATCAACCACACCAACAAACAAACAAACCCTAACAACACATAACTCAATACACATTATGCATGCACCATACCGGAACGACCGCAACACCAACGCTTGCAATTGCCACGGAAATAACCGCCGCAGCACTTCCGGCTGCCACCGCGGCAGTACCCACCTCCGCTTCCACCTTGGTTGGGCACCACCACCCCATCACCACCTACACAAATCCCATTCCAATCAATAACTTTAATCACATATAACCGAACAAACTGAATATTATAACAGACTCGTTCGTTCGTAAACAACACATACCTCGAGCATTCTCGACCTCAGCTAAAACCGAGCACGCAAGAAGAACAACAACAACAATAAACGGAACGAAAACTTTGAACCTCATCTTTCACTCTCAAACTCAACAAGTAATATCTCTTTCTAGTACACTAATCCTCTTCCCACAACACCCCTGTTTATAGCACATTTAGCTAAAAAAAAAATCCCACAATTATGCAATCATCCACTACACGTAGCGATGATTGATTCTTCAAAAACGTGAAATATAACACGTGTTATGCATCAACCGGTAGCCGACAACAAAAGGTTGAAATCAGCAGGAGTAATTTGAGGTGGTTGGGGCGATCACTGATAAAATGGTCTAATGTTTTAATTAATTTCCCAACCCAATTCTTTTTGTAGTTTTGTGTAAAGTCTTCAGTTTTGGAAATATTTTCCTCTTTTTGCTGTATTTTTTACTATTGAGGCTTAAGTTCACATCAGTGATCACTGTTTATGGATTATTATATTCATTAATTTTGAATTAGAGATATTATATAATCGATGAGATTAGATTGGTTCATAAAGTGAAAAGCAATGTTTTGAAGATGTTAAAGTGAGCTTTTTAGATATATGGATAGATTCGGGTGCGTGAGAGCACATGCATGGGACGATTTTCGCCCCGATTTTTATGTATCAATCGTGTACTGAATGTACGTTTTTGTTTAACGAGTCTAAGGGATGGGATTATCTGTTGCATTTCGTTGCAATATTTTAAGTTAGAATGTCAGTAGGTGATTTTGATAACTTATTTGTGTATATGTGTGGTGTAGATTAATTGGGCCCAAAATGAAATAAAAATTGAACCCATAATTTAAGGGTAATTCTATCCACAGCCACCCCCCCTCCCCCGGCCCCCCTTCTATCTCTCCCTCTCATTCTTCCCCACTTCTCCGGCGGCATTAAACCACAACCACCACCATGTTTACATGAAGCCGTCGCACCATTCAAACTCAAAATTTAGAATCTTTCAAACTACAATTCATTTTATATCTCATTTCCTCCACAAAACCAAAAAGAGCTTCGGATCTTACGGTGGGGGAGCGGACGAAGGTGGTGCTGTGGGTGAAGCTGGGCCCCCACCAAAACGACGCCGGTTTGGGAACCCTGAGGCGGGCGCTGAAAACGGTCATGGACACGTCGACGTTAACGGCGGGTTCGGGCCAGGTTTTGCCGGGCAACAAACGGCCCCGTTACTATCATTTGTAGGGATGTCAAAAAAGCCCGAGCCCGACGGGCCGATCTGATTAGCCCGAAAAAAATAGTGGGTTAGAGCCAAATAATGATAGCCCGAAAGGAAAAAAGCCCGATAGGGCTGGACCGAAAAAAGCCCGAGCCCGATAGGGCTGGCCCAAAAGCCCGGTGGGTTGGCCCGGTGGGTTACCATAAATTATGAATTCATGACATATTTCATTACTCTACTTATAAATTTGATAAATTAGGTTGTGTTTTTAATTATTATTGAGTATTTTTAATTTGTTTTAATAAAAATATAACCTTCATTTTAAATTCTATACGTTTTTTATTTCGGCGCTTGGTGAAAAGTAAAATAAAGATTGAAATTCAAAAATATTTTTGTTAAATTCACAATATTTAATAATTTATTTAATTTTTTTTATACAAGTACTACCTCCTTCCCATTATACTTGACCAATTTTGACTTGCACACAAACCAATATTTGGTCAAACCCACAATTAATCAGAATAATTAAGGTTAATTAGGTTGAAAAATTACTGTAGAAAAGACACTGTAGCGCATTTTACTATTCATCATTTAACTGTTCATGTACAAAAAAATTCACAAATAATCGAAAATTTTCAAAAAAATTCAGTTTTGGTGCCAAAATGATTTTGGCACCAAAAATTTTCTACTTTTCTGCCTATAAGGGCAGAATCCCACCAACTTCTTCTTCTTCTCTTCCACTTTCTGCTCTCATCTGCTTCTTCTTCTACTTTCTGCTCTGCTTCTTCTTCTACTTTCTGGTCTGCTTCTTCTTCTACTTTCTGGTCTGCTTCTTCTCTTTTGAAGATGGCGAAGGACGTTCCGGAACGCACAAGGATGCAAATCATTCAGTTTCTGTTGGCCTCGAAGATGCAGTCCAATGGAAAGCCTGCACATGGAGCCATTGGTGAGGCTGTGACAGCATTCAAAGTGAGCAGGAAGACAATAACTCGACTCTGGAATACTGCAAAAGAATAAATGAGCAAAGGTGAGTTTGTAGATGTTTTTTCCATTAGAGCAAACAGAATTAGGAAGAAAAAACATGAACCAAACTATGAAGAAATTGAAGCCATTCCAGTAGAAGAAAGAGGTACACTACAGAACTTGTCAGATAAGTTGAAGATCTCAAAGAGCACACTGGGAAGATGGGCAAATGAGGGGCCGAAGCTCAGAGCTCACACAAACAATATGAAGTCTCTACTGACAGCTTCTAACATGCGAGAGAGAGTGAGCTTTAGTCTACAAGCCATACACTATGATGCAATGAAGGATGAGTTCAGATTCAAGCCAATGGAGAACATCATTCATATTGATGAGAAGTGGTTTCTGTTAACAAGAGACATGCAGATACTACCTCACTCCTACAGAACCAGAGCCTCTAAGAGTATGCAAGTCAAAGAATTTCATCCCCAAAGTCATGTTCATGTGTGCAGTGAGTAGGCCAGTGTTAGGAGAAGATGGCAGTGTAATTTTTGATGGAAAATTAGGCATCTGGCCATTCACAGAAGAGATCACAGCAAAGAGGGACAGTATTAACAGGAAAAGAGGCACCAAAGAATTGAAACCAATACAGAAAATCAACAGGGATGTGATCAGAGACTGCCTAATCAAACAGGTAACATGTTTCAGCTCCAATCATTCAAAAACTGTTACATTTATTGCTACCAGAAATAACATTTAATGCATGTAAATTGTTGTGTTATTAATGCACTTACAGATTGTCCCAACCATTAAAGAGAAATGGCCAACCCTTCTTAGCAAGAATATCACCATTCAACAAGACAATGCAAGGCCACACATCAAAGGGACAGAGATGCAGAATTCAATGCAGCTGCAAATACAGATGGATTTCACATGAAGTTGGTACAACAACCACCCAACTCACCACTGTGCAATGCTCTAGACTTAGGCTATTTCAATGCAATTTAAAGCCTTCAACAAAGGAAGAAATGCAAGAATTCAGATGAACTCATCAAGGTAGTTGAAGACAGCTTCAATGCAGTTGAACCAATGACTCTCAACAAGGTTTTCTTAAGCCTACAGTGTGTGATGATCAAGATTTTGGAACATCAAGGAAAGAACAACTTCAATCCACCGCATATGGGGAAGGACAGGTTAATTAGGCAGGGTATGTTGCCTACTAATCTTCAAATTCCTAGGCATCTAGTTATGGAAAGCATAGAAGATCTTATCAGAGAAGAAGCAACAGAAGGACTTGAGGAACTAATGGCTGAAGTAGGAATCATCCCACCTCAGAATGGAGAAGGAATGTTGGACCTGAACTTTTGATTGAAAGAACAGAACAAGAAGACTGAATTTTTTGTGCAGAAAACAGAATTTTTTGTGTTAAAAATCTTTTTTGAATTATGCAGATGCAATGTAAAGGACTGAACCATGTTAACCATCATTTGGCTATTTTGCCATCAGTTGAAACCACTTTTCAATGTTATAAGATCACATTGTAGTGTTTAGACGAGACCCAAGCTCACACACACAAACTGATGCAGTTGAAACCACTTCACATAGAGACTTTTAAGATTTCAGAAAATTGTGTTTAGAAGAACTCATCATCGCTTACTCAAATAGCCCGTCTTCCCACATATTACCTGTATCATCAATGCAGAAGGATTAATCGCATAATTCTCAGATGACAACAATAAACGATCACAGCAGATCACACAAGAAAGGATCATCACAGAAAACTGATTAATTCACATAATTAACATATCCACAGAAGTCATAATTACAGAGAGCATCAAAAAGGATCACAGTCGATCACACAAAAATGGTCAGGAATCACCGAGTTGTAAGCTCTCCAATCTCCAGCGCATGGCCTCGGCTTCTCCATCCATCTTCACGCGCCTCAGTCGTCTTCAACCTCCATCCTGCCTGATTCCCCTTTAAAGAGAGCCGGCCGGCTTCATCTGCTCCGGCCAGCTTCATCCCCTTTTCAGGTCGAAGGAATCGGAAACCCCTGCCGGTCGGCTTCATCTTTAAAGGGGATTGGGGTGCATGGAAGGAACCGGGGAGGCGGCGGAGGGCTCCCGACATCTCTTCAGCTGCTCGACGGTAGGCCTGCGGCGGCGTTGAAGAGTCTCCCGAAAGCTGCGGCGGCGGCGGCAGCGGCTCGGGCGGTGGAGGAGCATCGCTTAGCCTCGGGGGGAGTAGACAAGGTCGTACGAGAGCTTGGCGCCCCGGACCCGATTTTGGGGTGTCCTCGGGGTAAGGCGCCAAACAAAGCGGTTGCGGCTCCGCCTTGGGGCCTGAGCAGGAGGCCGTGAGACGACGGGAGGTGGCGGCGAAACAGATCGGGTCAGATCTGGACTCGGGGAGACCGAGGAACGCCCAGATCTAGGGTTTTTCTCCACCCGGCCCACAGAAGCCGCCCGCGGGACGCCGAGAGGCAGGGGAGAAAGGGGCGGCGGTGAAAGAGGCGGTGGAGAACCAGATCTCTGTAGAGAAGGAGATCTAGGGTTTTCCTCCGTCGGAGAAGGAGATCTAGGGTTTTCCTCCGCCGCGGCGGCCGCCGCCAGGCGAGACATCGGGAAACTGGGTGGCGGCGAGATGGAGAGTACCGGAGAGACAGAGAGAATGAGAGAGTGAGATGAAAATGGTGAGGCAGGGAGACGGAGAGAATGAGAGCTCGCGGAGGAAATGAGAGAAAAATGAGAGAGTTAGAGAGTGAGGCGGAGAAAATGAGAGAGTGAGAGTGACAATAGTTGAGGGGGTGGGGGAAAACCCTAAACTAAGTGGGTTTGGGTTAATTGGGTTGGGTTTAGGGTGTTGGGCTGGTTAGTGTTAATTGGGCCCAGAAAACAAGGCTAATTTACTACTAAAAATAGAAATGGGACTAGTATAGCGGGACGTCCCAAAACGGAAACGGGACTAGTATGATGGGAAGGATGTAGTATATGCTAAAATAATAATTATTTTTATATTTATACGATATCAATTTTATTTTTTATAAACTTAATGGCCCGGTGGGCTAGCCCGAAACCCGGTGGGTTAGGGTTAGGGTCAAAAAATAATAGCCCGAAAGAAAAAAAAGCCCGATTAACCCGATCCGAAAAAAGCCCACAACCCGATAAGGCTAGCCCGAAACCCGGTGGGTTGGCCCGTTTGACATCCCTAATCATTTGTGAGGCATATGTTCCCCTGCGCTTCGGGCCGGGCCCACCAAGGGCTTCCATGGACATGTTGTTTTCATGGCCTTTTTTTTAGACAAAGAATGTGACAACCAACATATAATCTTTTCTTCGTTTTAAGGTAAGTTTTAAAAAATTTGGTCGTGTAGGTAAATCTAGTAATATCCCATGGCCACGTGGGCCCGGCCCGATCCGGAAGGTTCTGGTTTCGAATTTCACGTTAGAATGCTTCAAGCTACATAGACGACAACGTTTCGGGGATGAATAAAAGTTTTAGCGGATGTGTGTATGAAAATATTAAACAATTCTATTTATGGTCAGATCTGTTTTTATGAAGTTTGCGAGTTCGAATCACTGGTTTCATAGAGGATAGCAGATGCGGGTATATAGATGTTCGGCAGTACTGTTTAAGGTTTGATTCAGTTTAAAATTTCCGAGTTTTATGAAATTTACGGGTTCAAATTCTAGGTTACACAAAGGACAACGTTCCAGGTTGTATAAGAGGCAGCAAATGCGGGTATACAAATGTTCGAAAGTACTGTTTAAGTTCTGATTTACTTTCAAATTACCAAATTTCTCAAGGTTTTTGTGTATTGTATGCTACATATGTGTAATTTGGGAGTAGAGTTAGGGATCTATTTGTGGAATGGGATTCTATGATAGAGAGATTCCTCAATTTGTTTTGTAAAGAAAGTTAGGGTTTTGTGTTTGGAGGGGGGAAAGGACATTTCAGATATTACTATCATGTTTCAATACCTATGGTGTCATGCATATGTCGGTGGTACTATATTTTCATGTACATTGCATTTTTTGGTGAAAATTTTTGCTTCATCAATTTTGTTGTGTTTTCTTCATATACTTACAATATTCATGAAAATAATTAAGCAATTGAAATATAGTAAAATGATTTAAATTCATTTGATTTCATTCATTAACTAACAATCCGATCCGATTTGAATAATAATATTCCAAACTTTATTGTAATTTATGCCTCATTAAAAAATTGTACACGTGAATACTTGTTAGTTTAATTTTATTCAAAAAGTGGAGTATTATTTATTTATTTTTATTTAATAGAATGTGTGATCGGAATCTTTGAAGAAGCTGCGCCACTATCAAAAGCACCGACTTTTATTTTTGCCTTATCCAATTTGAAAAGTAGGGATTAAAAAAATGTAAGAAGCCTAACTTTTCACATTATATATTTTTAATAATTTCTAGTCAAATAATGAAAAAACACAATCAATTTAATAGATATAAATTGTTGACTAGAGTGTACTTTTGCAAGTTGACTAAACTTACCTAACCAGAATCCAAATTTAAAAAAATAATAATTAAATTTGCATTAAATGATTTATTTTTGGTTTTATATTGTTTAAAATGGGCTGAATGTTGGACTCCTCGGCCCATGAAGAGGTTCATCTTGGCCCAAATTAGGCCCAACTTTTAGGGCTCTTTATCATAGTCTTATGCTATTTTCCCGTCTTTTTTTAAATGACTTCTTTTATTATTTTACATCCCACGTGTAAATGTAAAATAAATCACTTTGGAATAGAACAGTGTGGGATCTATAAAAGTGATTTAGATTATAGGAGTATTAATCTTCGTATGATTTACGACGGTCACTAAAGTATACATCGATATGATAAATAAGAAATACTAACATAAGTAGTTGTGGAATTAATTTATAATACTCCCAATATAATTTATTCTTAGAATTCTCAAATCAATTTATATTTCTCGCCGTCACGATTTATATTTTATTAGCTAAAATTGGATCTCGCGATAATTTATAATATTGTCACATTTTAGTTAAAATTGAAGGGTGATTTTCTCAAATTAATTCAAATAATACTACTTACTAACACGTAAAAATAGATAATCGAATTTGACTATAAAAAAAACAAGAAGTAAAATTAATTTATTATGAATATAAATTCATATAAATAAACCATGCATGCATGCAGAATCTCAGCTCAATTAGAATTTCCAATTCTTCATTCCCAGAAAAAGAAAAAAAAAAGAAAAAAGAAAAAAGAAATTCTAATTCTAATTCTAATTCTTATTTTCTGCTCATTTGGGGTGGCTCGCTCTATAAGCTTTGGCCGCAGCAAAGGTGGCGCAGCAGTTGCAACTGTAATAAGTGCCGCCGCCGTAGCTATACCCGACAGATTCGCCGCAGCAACCCCACTTGCAGATTTGTCCGCCGCCGTACACTCCGCCGTGGTTGATTCCCACAGAGTAACTACCTCCCCCGCCACCGCCACCGCCTCCGCCTCCGCCTCCGATGATTCCGTGGCCGTAGCCGATGTAGGTGTTGGTGTGGAGCGGCCCATCGTCTAAATAATTAATTGCACAATATATTAATCAAAAACAAAATAAAGCATAATTATATAAATAATAGAAGAAAAAGAAGAGATGATTAATTCAACCAACCTTTTTTCACATTGTGTGAATTTTCTTGGGCGAAAACTGAGAGAGCAAGAACAAGGGCGATGAAGATCACAGCTTTGGACTTCATTTTTATTTTTTATTTTATAATAATATTTGGGATTTTTTTAAATGTGAGTTGATGGAATTAAGGGGTAGTATAATTTATAGGCGATTTGAGTGGGTATAAGAGAGATCTAGAGAGAGAGAGAGAGAGAGGGTGAGGTCATGAGTTACAAAATTACAAAATTTTTCTGGTGGAATTTATAAACAAAGTTACAAAATTTGAGTTTCAAACTAACTAGTATTTTACCCGTGCAACACTTCTTTGTATACAACATTGTTATTTTATTACAAATTCTGGAACACTTCTTTGTATACAACATTTGTAGTAGATGTGCAATCTACATCATCTTCGTTGCATACTAAAATTTTCAAACTTTTACGGTTTGTAACTCTAGAAACAACTACATAGAGTTGGCCATGACTAAAAACAAGTTTTTCAATAACAAACCCACGTGAGATAGCGATTGACCCTGACTTTTGTTTATAGTCATTGCATAAGCGACAATTAAGAAAATTAAAAACTTACCCCTCATCCTCCATGAGAATCTCAATTAATTGTTTCATTCTTCCATCACTGCAAAGAACATTCTTCATATTTGATTCTTTCACCACCCCAATAACATCTACAAAACAAATGAAAATGATTAAAAATATAAGTAAAGTATTTGTAAAATTAAAATGATATTGATCTTAATATTATTATTCTTACCAAAAAAAGGCACTTTCATTGACATTTTGAATTGATAGCACATCTTCAAAACTTTTGAAGTTAAAATAATGTCGCGGGAAAAATTCTTCGTAAAGTATTGGGGTTAAATGAGTATTACTTATGAGCTTAATGTAATCCATTCTTGATGTTGTTTTATACTTATTAATATTGGGTAGGACAAAAAAGTTTTTGATTCCATATATATGATCTTCCTTCCATATATTTTGATTCCATATATTGGGAAAATGTTTTTCAATTAATAATTTCAAAGTAAAGTTAAATACCTTTAATCTTTTTTTATGTTACCAAGATAATTAATACCACGGGAATTAAGACGAAAATGTTTAGTGTATAAAGTGTATTTTGTAGGTAATGTAATGTGGTTTATGTATTTAGACATATTTTAGAAACAGAGCATCATAGATGCATAAAAACATGTTCTTGTCTGATTTTTAATGAAAGATCGTATCAAGACCTTTAATTTGATATAAAAATCATAAAAATCCGATAACAAACGAGCAAGTTATAATAATTTAAACTTTCAAATTTTAAATTATATTGAACTACGTGCAGAAAAATGAGTGGATGAGATTTAAGTATGGAATGTTAAGTGTAATAAGGGGTTTACTAATTGTACTGATTATACTCTAATTATTTCTAAAAAAGGAAATGAGTCAATATGTGTGGGACGTCCCAAAAAGGAAAATGAGTCAATAAGCTGGGACCGGAGTGGTATTATGCAAGCCAATATGTGAAAGAAACATTTTTGTTGGTGGCTAGATATGAAGAGACATCATTTTACCCTTATTGTTTATTGAAGTCACGGTGGTATTGTCTTTTTTTTTTTTTTTTTTTTCAAAGTCAGGCTTCTAAGGTCTGCACATATATATTTTAGCAAAATATGTAAGTTCGAAGACACGATTATATTGTTGTTTATGTTATATATTTTACTATTTTTTCTAATATTATAATATGGGATTTTTAAAAGAAGGATAAAAAGTATTTTGAAGAGGATGTAGAATTTGAAGAGGTTGTCTGTAGAACTACTTCTCGCATGGGAATGGGAAGAATGCAAAATTTTGAATTTATTCAATTCATGTATTGGAAATTGTCACGACCGCACTTTACTAAGGATAGTGAAGCCGGGAGCCCGTGACTAGGGATAGGATTAAAGAAGCGGGAATAGAAAAAGGGAATGTAATTATAAAGCAATAATCCACCCGAACAAATGTGGGAAGTGTTGGAAATAAAAGTCGTTTAATTAATTTGATTAATTAATAAACTCTAATTTGACTTTTGAGTTTCTTAATGCACAAGTATCTTAATGCACAAGACATATGGAGTAGTGACCAAGTCATAAACTCCCTATATATATGGCCCTTTCCTTCACTCATTCATATATACATCGTGAACAAAACCACTATCCGCTTTGCTTCTTTCGATTCTTTCCTTTGTCTCCTCTCTTGATCTCTTCCGTTCAAAAGTGTCTCCAACTCGATTTTGTCAGTGCACGCATAATCGAGTGCTGTGTTAACCTTCGAGAGTGTTTTCGGCATCGAGACTTGGCACCGAGGGTCTGCCGGAAATAGCTTTTAGGGTAGTGGTTCGTCCACGACGCAGCGATTATCTTTCGTTTCAGTTTATTGTTACTTGTGCAGGTTTCTCGAACTTGACTCCAGATCTAACAATCTAAAAGCTATTCGTGACCTTGTCAAACCATGTCTTGCCTGATTTGTTGAAGACGGGAATAACTGGATGTTGATTACACTTTGTTCAACGAAATCCGCGATCTAATTGGATCAACAACTATGGTCGTAACTATAAATGGTGATGTTGTTTCTTCTTTCATACGATTTCTAAACAACAAGATAAACCAATTAATTGCAATCATGCATGCAATTTTTGTATTATTTTCTCTTATTTTCGTCCAATTATATATGATAAGAGAAAATTGAACATATGTTTGTTTTCTTACAAATGTGGTTTGTCATATGTTGTTTTAATTCACGTAATTCGTGTTATAGACGTTGAGTCATATTTGGATTGTGGAAGTCGTACATGTGTCAAATTCATTTTAATATGCATGAATCTCGATTCAGGTTTGTTTCAGAGTGACGATTTATACATGAGATTGTGACATACGTATTTGTGATTCACTATAAAGTGTATGTCTACGTTTTATGATCCAATTCGTATGGTGATGTAATTTGGTTTGATGGCTCATAGGAGATATGTTCTGTTGTTTTGATCATGGTTAGATCAAAATTTTATATGTTAAATTTTATATGATATTGTACTCATATATATGGATTGTTTATATTTATAAATTCATTGATTCAATTATGTTCACTTGTATTGTATTCAATGGATTTCCGAATTCATGTTATAGAATAAGTATTTATATCATAACATGCTCATGGCCTTTGTTTGGTTTATCGATTTAAGTGTCGTATTTACTCGATTTGATTTTATGTGCATTGAGTCAGTTCTTTAATTAAAAGCATTGTTAGTAGACGAGGGAAGATGTATTATATTTCTTTTGTGGATATTGCTCTAGATACATCTATTGTACCTCTTGATAACTAAGGATGAGAACTATTGATATGTTGCTGCATGTATAAAGTTGAAGTAGAGAATCAATTGAATAAGAGGATTAAGAGATTAAGATCTGATAGAGGAGGAGAATATAGTACCTTGTTCTTACGAGATTTTTGTGAAACGAATGTAATAATTCATGGATTTACTGCTCCTTACTCCCCTGAACAAAATGGTATTGCTGAAAGGAAGAATAGAACTCTTAAGAACATGTTGAATGCTATGTTGTTAAGTTCGGGTTTACCTATCAGTATGTGGGGGGAAGCCGTTTTGTCTGCATGTTATATTCTTAATCGAGTACCTCATAAAAGGTTAGATAAGACTCTTTACGAGTTGTGGAAAGGTTTTGCACCTACTTTGAAATTTTTTAGAGTGTGGGGGTGTCTAGCTAAGGTGAGGTTGAATGATCCGAAGCAAGTGAATATTGGGTCTAAGACGTTTGACTGCGTATTTATTGGTTATGCTCAGAATTCTGCTGCTTATCGATTTTTGTCTCTGTGTGATAATTCTATTTGTGAATCTCGAGATGCTGAATTTTTTGAGCATGTTTTTCCAATGAAGACTAATATGTTCATTAAGAATGTGCCTAGTTCATCCGAGAATGTTACAGCTGAGCCTTCTGATCGATTAGTTCGAGAGTCTGAAGTAGCCCCAGAACTGAGAAGGAGTAAGAGACAGAGAACTGAAAATTCATTTGGTACTGATTTCATTATTGCTTTTGTTGTTGAGCATCCTGATCTGATTGATGATTATGTGGTGTCAGCCTTTATGATTAGTGATGATCCTGTTTCGTATAGAGCTGCTATGTCTAGTGTAGATGCTCCTCTTTGGAAGGAGGCTATACAAAATGAACTAGAGTCTATCACTAATAATCATACTTGGGAATTAGTTGACTTGCCTGTTATATGCAAACCTATTCGATCGTCGTGGATTTTTAAGAATAAGTTAAAACCTGATGGGTCGATTGATAGGTATAAGGCAAGACTTGTGGTAGTTGGATATTCTCATAAAAAGGATGTTGATTTCTTTGACACTTATTCTCCCGTTAGAACGCTAGTTGCTTTAGCTTCTATTCACAGTCTTGTTGTGCACCAAATGGATGTGAAAATTGCCTTCTTGAATGGTGATCTTAATGAGGAGATTTATATTTATCAACCTGAGGGGTGTGTGGTACCTGGGATAGAAAATAAAGTGTGTAAGTTGAAAAGATCTCTGTATGGGTTGAAGCAGGCTCCTATACAGTGGTATGAAAAGTTTCATAATACTATCTTGATGAATGGGTTTGTAGTAAATGGTTCTAAGTCATGTCTTTATTCCAAAACCCTCGGATCGGATTGTGTGCTTATATGTCTATACGTGGATGATATGTTGATCTTTGGCACTTGTCTTGATATTGTGATGGAAACAAAAGCATACTTGTCTTCTGCTTTTGATATGAAAGATTTGGGAGAGGCTGATGTCATCCTTGGTATTAAATTGGTAAAATCTAAGGAGTGATATGTGTTGAGTCAGTCTCATTATGTGGAACAAGTGTTAAATAAATTTAACTGTAGTGATCTGGTTCCTGTTAAAACTCCTTATGATCCTAGTTTGCATTCAAAGAAGAATGATGGTGAGCCTGTTTCTCAAGAACAGGATGCTAGGATTTTAGGGAGTGTGATGTATCTGATGAATTGTACTAGGCCTGATATTGCTTACTCTGTAAGTCGATTGAGTCGATATACTCATAATCCTGGTAACGATCATTGGATTGCGTTATATCGCTTGTTGAAGTATCTGAAGGGAACCAAAGATCTTTGCTTGCACTATTCCTGTTTTCCCGAGATGTTGGAAGGATATTGTGATGCGAACTGGGTGGTTTCTGATAGTGATGAGGTAAGCTCCACAAGGGGATTTGTATTCACGCTTGGTGGGGGTGCCGTGTCTTGAAAATCTAGAAAACAGACTTGTATTGCAAGTTCAACCATGGAATCTGAGTTCATTGCATTGGAACTTGCGAGCAATGAAGCAAAATGGCTGCGAGAGTTGCTAACTGATATACCATTGGGTAAGAATACTGAAGCTCATATTTCTCTTCATTGTGACTCACAATCTGCTATATCTGTTGCGAAGAATAGCGTGTATAATGGGAAACAGAGACATATCCGGGTGAGACATGCGGTGGTGAGAGAAATGCTTGGAGATGGTGTTATTTCTCTTGACTTTGTAAAGTCAGAAAGGAATCTGGCGGATCCTTTCACCAAAGCTCTCATAAAGCGTCAAGTGCAAGAACTTGCAGCCGGTATTGGAATGAAGATGTTGAATGAAGAAAGGTAACATGGTGGAAACCTAACAAGTCAAACGAAACTGTGTTATCTTATCTTTATTTTATATTTTGTACATGTACTAACTTGTGTTTACAGTTAGTTGGAAATAGCTTTACGCTATATTGGTTCTACTGCGGAGAACTCTAGACATAGACAAATCGTTGCCTGACGAGGTAATCCTACTGCGGTGGATTTTCGATTGTACTATGATGTTTTGAGGTTGAGCATTGTTTAGCTCTTAATGATTCTTGCGGTTATGTTTTGCGAAACATTTCTGGTATATTATATGCGTATAATATATTTAGTGCCTTGGCGATTGCACTTTCATAGAATCACCTAAGTGTATGTGAAGAGTTTTTGTCTTCTATGAAATGCGTTTTCTAGAGCATACACGAGAAACGAAGGTATTGATGTGACCTTATTTGTCATCGCGGAGACGTATTTTTCTTCCTAAGGTATGATGTGTGTTGTGGGGGTATGCTTATGAGCTCATAAAGTTCAAGCTGTAAAGCACTTTTGAGATTTATATGTTGCCTACTTCACTAACGTACAAATTCAAATCGTAAGATATTTGTATTTATGCATCAAAATTCCTTTCCGTTCTTTGATCGACGTTCTTTGATCGACTTTTATTTGTGGGGGATTGTTGGAAATAAAAGTCGTTTAATTAATTTGATTAATTAATAAACTCTAATTTGACTTTTGAGTTTCTTAATGCACAAGTTTCTTAATGCACAAGTATCTTAATGCACAAGACATATGGAGTAGTGGCCAAGTCATAAACTCCCTATATATTGCTCTTTCCTTCACTCATATACACATCGTGAACAAAACCACTATCCGCTTTGCTTCTTTCGATTCTTTCCTTTGTCTCCTCTTTTGATCTCTTCCGTTCAAAAGCGTCTCCAACTCGATTTTGCGAGTGCACGCATAATCGAGTGCTGTGTTAACCTTCGAGAGTGTTTTCGGCATCGAGACTTGGCACCGAGGGTCTGCCGGAAATAGCTTTTAGGGCAGTGGTTCGTCCACGGCGCGGCGATTATCTTTTGTTTCAGTTTATTGTTACTTGTGCAGGTTTCTCGAACTTGACTCCAGATCTAACAGGAAGTAGTTATCATATCAATTGGCGTCGAGCCTTTGAGAAAAAGAAAGGCATGTGTTCGATTCGTTTACAGGACTCGAATACTCAACTAAAATCTATTGATATTTTTCACAGCGGAAGTCTTACAGAATGCATGTATGAAGACACGCATTACCGAGAGTCTTAATCTAAGAAACTAATATGATTCATGATGACAAAAGCTTGGGTCGGCTCTCCATTCCATCTCGTCCAACCTGCACATTTAGAAATATATGCAGGGCTGAGTACAAAGGTACTCAGTGGGCACATTGCCGAAAACATACATATATAATTGTCAAGCCATTATTAGTAAGTCACAGGGATTTTGTTGAAAGATCCTATGTTTACAAAAAGTTATTGTGATTCTAAAAGCGTCTGCAGACTAAGTTCTTTAGTAATTTACCATATCTGTTCCTATGGTATCGAGAGAGTGGCCACTCTCACGATACCTAGACCGGTCAACCCGAAGATGACACACGGTCACATGATGTACACTAGTCCAAGTAAGATAGCTATCTTACTAGGACCCGAATTCGATTAAATAAATTGGCAAAGCCAATACAGATAGGTATCATACAATAATCAAAACATTTATGGCATGACAATATTTCAAAATAACTAACTTATATTTTCGTAAATATCACATTTATTTTGGATAGAAAGCCCACCTTAAGTAGCGTGAGATGAGTCGATCCTGATAAAATTGCAACGTCAACCTTCTGGTCGATTTCCACCTATTTAGAAACGACGATATAAGAATTTTCATTCTTATAGAATCTAATAATTCCTTACAAAGAATAAGAATATTCTTTATTTCTAACTTCTCGTTTTAAGTAACGTTTCGTTAATATATCGTGAGATTATTAATCGTAGTTAATAAATTACACCGGCTAGTGGTAGCCCTTAATTATTCTTATATGACTTCAATTAATGATTTAATTGAATTATGTCTTATTGAATTATTAAAACTTGAGGTTCCTTAATGATTGGTGTCTAGATGTTAGGTTTTTAGTCGTCTTTTTGTGTCCGTTTTCCCTTAGTTTTCGTGTGTTTTCATTGTTTGTGGCTATGATTTGGTTGCTTTGGAGTCTTTGGTATTGTAGGATAAAAAGGGCGGAAACGAGAATAAAACGAGAAGAAAGAAGTGTTATATCGAAGAGGGGTTCGATAGGAGCATGTAGGCGAAAACGGGGGTCAATTTGGAGTTCGGACGAGGAAGTTACGGCCAAAACAAGAAAGACGCGCGCAGTCCCAGCAAACCAGCATTGGAGCGCTCGCTCCAAGGTGTTGGAGCGCTCGCTCCAAGTCAAATTAAGAAGGGAAAAAGCGCAGTTATCTTGGAGCGCTCGCTCAAACCCTCTGGAGCGCTCGCTCCGTGTCTGACGGGTTTTATTTTAAGTTTCCTTGTGGGAATCGAACTCTTACCTTATGTTATATATATGCCATTAGGGCACGAATTAGAGACAACCTTTACCTTAGTTTTAGCTCTAGTTTTCAGCACATTACATTCTAGTTTAGTTTTCTTTTGTTCGATCCGGATCGCTACTTCGTTCTTCAATTAATTCAAGTTTTTACTTAGTTCTTCGTTCTTCGTTTAATTTCGTAAGTTATTTATTGCTTTCTTTAATTTGATTTAATTGCTTTCCTTAGTTTTAGATTTACTTTCGTAATTGCTTCATTTAATTTCGTTTATTTAATTCCGTTCGTTCGATTTCAAGTTCTTAGTTTAGATTCGTTTTTCCTAGTTTTCGATTACTTTGTTTTCCAAGTTCTTAGAGTTAGATTTATTTATTTAATTTCCAGATTTTCAGATTTAGTTTAATTCATGTCTAGATTCGTTTTCGTTTCTTTCGTTGCTTTCTTATTTGCTTTCTTTTCAATTCTTGCCTAGGTAGTTTAATCGTTTTATTTTAGTTTAATTCTTAGATTTATTTCTTGCTTTCTAGATTAGTTATTTACTTGCTTTTATTTATTGCTTTGATTTACTTTATTGTCTAGGATTTAAAAACCAAAATTCAAAATTCTTTTTACTTGTTTTCTTAGTTTTAGGCTAGATTAGGATTTTTGCTACACGATTATTTATCCTGCAAAGTTTTACTTGAGATTCGACATTGGGTTTTTACTTACTAAGTGCTAGGATAGATTTCGTTCTATTGCGAACACTTTTTAGTGAAACACTTAATACTCTTCGAATTTAATCGACTAAGTTCGATAATTAATCAAACCTTATTAACTCGAGTTAGCAAGTTAATCCTGCAATTTTAATTATACTATATTCAATTCTGAATTTATGGATTCGAGACTTAAATCGGGTACTAATAATGTTCATAAAACTAAATAAAATAGTTCAAACATTTAGAATGCAGGGCCCAAGTCTCGGCCCAGCTCGAGTTCAGCCCGTAACCTGTAACCCATAACCCGGAACCGACCCGACCCGGTTTACTAGATATACCCCCTTCTCTCCCTCTCATTCACAAGATAATGCTGAACCCTAATCCCTCTCTCTCGCACTCCAGTCCAGCCTGCCGCGCCTCTCTCGCAGGCAGCGAGAGTTGCCGTCACCATCGCCATTGCCGGCGACTCTCCTCTGCCATCGACGTCGGCTGAGGGGCTGCCTCGTCCATCGCCGTATCTGACTGAAGCTCCACCACCGAGTTCGTCGCCGACGGAGCAGAAACTCCAAATGGAGCAGAGCTCTCTCTCAAACTCTCTCTCTATTTTTACAGATAAGGTTTCACTCCCTTATCCTCTCTTAGTTCACGTTCACGTTCTGGCTTCTTTTCGATTTAAATATGTATTACATGTCATTAGAAAGTCTTGTGCCATTAGAAAGCCTTATGATAAAGTACATGGAATAATTGTTCCGATTATTCGTGGCATATTTGAGCATGTTTCTGGATTAATAGATTTCACTGAGCATGGCCTTGATGCTTAGATTTAAGTATTTATACTCAGATTTATGGATCTATTCTGTTCGTAATGATTTTACAGAACTCAATTATGCTCACTAGTCGTTTGCTCTTGATCTATGTACTAGCTTTTGAATTTTTAAGTTAATAACAGCTTTTAGCTTATTTCTCAAATTTCATTCTTGAGCATATATATGTAGACTGTGCTGGGTGATCAAAATTTCATTTGGTTGTTGAACAACAATAGCTAATACGAATATTAGGAGGGTAATGAGTTTAATAGTTCTTTCTTCTAGTTGCATTCATGCCATAGTGTGAGTTAATATTTATAAACATGCTTTTGGGTTCAAATTCTCAGATTTCTAGCATTAAAATTGTGATATCATATAGTTGTATGGTCTTAGTTTCGTTTTATGTTTCGAGATCATGCTTTGGTCTTCATTATCTTGCTTGTAAGTAAATATTGAGTTTTAGCATGCTTGTTAAAGGAATGAAAACTGAAATTTCCATATTCTTGTTTAGGTGTTGAAGCTTAAATCATGCTTTGTGTGTATAATTTCTAAGTTCTAGCATGCTTCCTACGTTTCAATTGTAAGCTTGATAAGAGTGCCTTACCGATTTATGGTTGAAATTTGAACGAGGATGGAGTGCCTTCTATTTCTTCTTTCTTGTGTGTATCATGTGTTATGGTGGTTTTAGAGTGGAAGGAAAAACTGTAAAGGGTTGTGATGTAATGGTATTTATAGATGAGATGATTTCCTATTGAAGATTGCAAGTGTTGTAGTCCTTTAGATTTGTTAGGATTCTTCCATCTAATCCCTTCTTTCTTTTGTTACATCCAAGCATAGCAGTAGGGTAGAGCTGCTGCTATCTTTTGTCATTTTTTTCTTCTTGTTGCCCAAGAAAGGTGTAGGGTGTAGGGGGAGCAGGCCTGCTGCTGCTGCTGCTGCTGCTGCTGCTGCTATAACCTTTTCTTTTCCTTTCCTTTGTGCAGGTTTAGGCTGAGGGAGGCTGTCTTGGTCCTCAAGAAAGTGTAGGGAAGGGGTGAGGGAAGCTGTCCCTTCACAAATTTTCTGCAGCAGGCCTACTGCTGTGGGGTCTCCTTTCTCTTCCTTTTCTATTCTTTTCTTTTTCTTTTTCTTTACAGAGCCGTGTGAGCTACTCCTTCTCTTCCTTGTTTTCTTATCTTTTAAAATTTTATGATTATTGTTATTATTATTCTTTTAATGTACAGTAAATTCTATTATTAATTAAGGTTTTTATTAAGGTTATCATTTTAATTAGAGTCTAATCTTATGATTGGCCCGATCGTAATCTAACGGTTTGATTATGAACCGATGGGCTTGGCCCACAATAAAAATTATTGAGATTAGACTTTAACTCTTCTCTTTTAATCGATTCTTAATTATGTAAATCGACGTGGAATGGAGAATCCATGTTAGCGTAAATTCTACGATAGAATTAATTAAATACCCAACTAATTAGTTAATTGAAGTATTTGTAATAATCAAATTACTATTTGATTTTCCATGGAAATTAATACCTAACTAATTAATCACTCGAAGTGATCGTATTTTTAATCATCAAACTAGAGAAGTCTTTCTCCTTTTAATCGACTCACTAGGGAATTCTTTTATCCAAAAATTATATCTTCGTCGAGAATATAATTTTATCAACTAAAGTTAAATTATTCCATCTAATTCACTAATTTAACTACTGATGCAAAGTTAGAAAAATGCGGGGCGTTACAGAAATAATTTAAAATAAACAACAGTAATAATGAATGTATTGGAAAATATGCACATTGACACCACCAAAGATAATGCCAACCGATTAGAATTAGAGAGTAATAATTACTTTTACTTTTCTTAAAAGACATACTCCCTCCGTCCTTAAATAAGTGTCCCGAGCCGCCATTTTGTGCAAACCAAGGAGAAGGGTAAATTGACACTTATGCCCTTAAAATCCTTGATTATTTATTTATTTATTTTTGTCTTTATCCCACTTTTAGATTTTCAAGAAAGGGTAGTTTTGGTAGTTTTGTGTAATTTTTGTTTGGAAAAATGTGATAGGACACTTATTGAGGGACAAAATTTTTGGCGGCTCGGGACACTTATTTAAGGACGGAGGGAGTAGGGATAATGAATGTATTGGAAAATATGCACATTGACACCACCAAAGATAATGCCAACCATTAGAATTAAAGAGTAATAATTACTTTTACTTTTCTTAAAAGACATAGGGATAATGAATGTATTGGAAAATATGCACATTGACACCACCAAAGATAATGCCAACCATTAGAATTAAAGAGTAATAATTACTTTTACTTTTCTTAAAAGACATAGGGATAGGGAGAGAATTGTGTCAGCAAGTAAATAAATCATGCGAATAAACTAATTAATTAGGCAGCTTCTTCAACAAATTTTGCTTTAAAAAAAAAAGGGTAAAATAATTAATTAAAGAAGAGTTTAGGCGGGAAAACACTTTTGCTAAATGTTTCTGTTATTATATACTCCCTCCGTCCACCTATTTCTGACACGCTTTCCTTTTTGGGCCGTCCACCTATTTCTGACACGTTTCCTTATTCGGAAATAATTAGCCACTAAGTAGGTTGATTAGTAAATCCCTTATTACACTTAACATTCCATACTTAAATCTCATCCACTCATTTTTCTGCACGTAGTTCAATATAATTTAAATTTCGAAAGTTTAAATTATTATAACTTGCTCGTTTGTTATCGAAATTTTATGATTTTTATATCAAATTAAAGGTCTTTATACGATCTTTCATTTAAGATCAGACAAGAACATGTTTTTATGCATATATGATGCTCTGTTTCTAAAATATGTTTATTCCCTACAAAATACACTTTATACACTACACCCCAAAACACTATACACTTAACACACTAACCACTCCCGTCTTAAAACCCGTGCAAAAAGCAAACGTGTCAGAAATAGGTGGACGGAGGGAGTATATAATAGATTAATATATGCAGATGGGCAGTTTTCAGGAATTGAATTAATGATCTTGGTTGTTCCATTTTTATTTTTTTTTTGGACAAATTATGATACTCGAGTCCAATTTTCAATTGCATTTTCGTATTACGCCTTCTGTTACAATGATGGATGACTGACACTTGATAAAATTTCCATAAATAAATATGATGATTTTGAAAATATTTTTAACACGTACTAATCGTCCTGATCGTAATTTTATCTTCAAAACCTTTCTTTTAAGTATTTGAGGAGAAATTTATGGGAATTTTTTGGGGTGATGAAATGAATTTGACTTTTAATTAGTTGAGAACTAATGAATGGATGTTGTTGGAAGTGATTTGAAGAGGTTGGATGGAGACTGGAGAATTAATTACAGTAAAACCTCTATAAATTAATAACCTTGGGACTATAAATTTTTATTAATTTAGAGAGATATTAATATATCGATAAATTAATATTTTATTAATTAAAAGAGGTATTTTTTTAAATTAAGAAAATTTAATACATATGTATAAAATAAATAAATAAATTCATATATGTTTCATTGATTATATCATTTATCAACAAATTCCCTAAAACTAATTAAATATAATTATATATAATATCAATTTATTGTATACAGTCAACTATTATATTTCTTGACGCATGTATTAAGTCATTTGAATTACTTGAATATACATGTTTACATTAGTTTGTTGCACTTAAATAGCTATTATAACCAATTAAATATATGCATGCATGATGAGTGAAACATGTATATAAATCTCAATATATAAATAAAATCATTTATAACATGCAATCATGTTTTCTCATCTAAAAGGCATTGCAAAACCATCTATGATTGATCAAACACGTACAACATTATGTAAGTATAAGAGAGATCATCTTATGTGCACTCAAAATTTTTTACAAGAGTAAGTTGATGATAATTATCGTTTAAAAGTTAGTTAAGGTATAAAGACCATAATATTTAAATTTTAAGAAAAATCAAGTAACAGTATGTTCATATTTTAGCAAATTACCAAAATATTTATAATTGTAATATCTATTAATTATTAATTTAGAGTTTTGATGGGACCTAATATTTATAAAGGGATTTTCTGAAAAGTTATTTATATTTATTAGCTTATCGAATTTGATAATTTTTTACAAAGGCCCGAGTCGGGACCGAAAGATTTTATTATTTTAGAGAGGTTATTAATTTATAGAGTATTAATTTAAAGAGGTTTTACTGTATAGGCATCTATCTATATGTATAAATGCATCAATGGAATTTACATGCATCACAACATTACACTAATTTTAGATTATCGAACCGTTTCACATGAATTGTCCGATTTTCTAAAATGGAAAGAGTTAACCTTTATTTTTCAATGTGATCTCTTTATAAATAAAACATTGTACTTAAAATCAGTTGTCGAAATGAAACATGACGATTGAAATGGGACGGAGGAACTATTATATAATATTCAAGAGATGATTTTGCTTAAATAATGTGACAAGCCTGACATACATATACTTGAGAACAATATATAGGTTAAATAAAATATATGTTAGATTTAAAATAATCTCAGATGGTAGAGCGCTCGCTTAGCATGCGAGAGGTACGGGATCGATACCCAGCCACCCAACTCCTCTTCGTTCTCCTCAACTTAGCCCCCAAACTGCAAATACCAGAACTTTCCTTCCCTTCCCTTCTTAATCTTCTTCGGTTGTCTTCTTCTCCATTACCAATGTAGACGCCGCCGACGTAAACAAAATCTTCCACCATCGTCGACGTAAACCAAGTCATATCCAATTTTCCGGGTTCTACACAGACGAGCGACTACAACGTTGAACACATTTTTTACACCGTTGATCTCTTCGACAAATGGTTCTTCTCCTTAGTTGTTGGGAATTAATATAAGTTTTGATTTTTTCTCCAAATTTTTTATTTAATTTGATTCAACCCCAATTTCGATGTGAATCGTGTAAGAGAGTATGTTAATGTTTTTGGAAATTATGGACAAAGAAATTGATCCAGAGATTCTCAGTTGGGATCTAGATATGAGTTTTGGTGTGTTCGAACTTTTCCCCCAAAATTTTGGGGTTAAGAATGAAGATGAAAAATAGTTCGTTTATGTTTTAGATGCAGGTCTGTATAAAGAAGAAGGAGGGGGCTATAAGTTCAGGATTGAGGGATAAAAGAGTCAAATAATTATAATTATTATTTTGTTTTTAAATTGGGGGCTACAAAGAGTAATATAGAGGCTATGTATAGAATTACCCTTATTTTACACTTAATTTCTTTCAACTTATATATAATTTGGTTTGTCACCTCATAAACTAGGAATAATTAATTATCTCTTATCAATACTACAAATGGTAGTTAATTAGCCTAATTTTTGTAGTAATATGCAATAAAAGTGAAGGAAGGGAAATAGTGGATTGAAACAAGGGCTTGATCTCATATAGTGATATCGATGAGACATTTACAACACATCCCAAGTTTATTTAAAAAACTACGTACCAAACCATGCATTATTTCTCTCTTAACTCAACTGAGTTGAGTTAATTCTAGTAGTTATTTAAACATGGCCTTAACACTCTCATGCATGGGATCTTATTAGTTCGCGATCTCTTCATTCCCTCCGCCGCCGCCTCCTTTTCCTCCGCCATGACCACCGCGGCCGCCTCCTTTTCCTCCTCCGTGCCCGCCACCACCGTGTCCACCGCCTCCTTTTCCTCCGTGCACTAGCTCCGCTTCCTCCGCTGCATTAAGTTCAACACACAATCAATCAACCACACCAACAAACAAACAAACCCTAACAACACATACAACTCAATACACATTATGCATGCACCATACCTGAACTACCGCAACACCAACGCTTGCAATTGCCATGGTTCCAACCGCCGCAGCACTTCCGGTTGTGACATTGGTTGGGCACCACCACTTCCTCCGCTTCCTCCGCTGCATTAATTCAACACACAATCAATCAACCACACCAACAAACAAACAAACCCTAACAACACATACAACTCAATACACATTATGCATGCACCATACCGGAACTACCGCAACACCAACGCTTGCAATTGCCATGGGACCAACCGCCGCAGCACTTCCGGTTGTGGCATTGGTTGGGCACCACCACTTCCTCCGCTTCCTCCGCTGCATTAATTCAACACACAATCAATCAACCACACCAACAAACAAACAAACCCTAACAACACATGCAACTCAATACACATTATGCATGCACCATACCGGAACTATCGCAACACCAACGCTTGCAATTGCCATGGAACCAACCGCCGCAACACTTCCGGCTGCCACCGTGGCATTGGTTGGGCACCGCCACCCCATCACCACCTACACAAATCCCATTCCAACCATTAATTAACGTTAATCACATATAACCAACAAACAAACTGAATATTATAACAGACTCGTTCGTTCCTAAACAACACAACACATACCTCGAGCATTCTCGACCTCAGCTAAAACCGAGCACGCAAGAAGAACAACAACAACAAACGGAACAAAACCTTTGAACGTCATCTTTCACTCTTAAAACTCAACAACTATCTGAAAGTAGTACACTAATTCTCTTCCCACAACACCCCTATTTATAGCAACATTTAGCTAAAAATAATCCCACATAATTATGCACTCATCCACTACACGTAGCGATGGTTGATTCTTCAAAAACATGAAATATAACACGTGTTATGCATCAAAAGGTTGGGGCGATCACTGATAAAATAGATTAATTTTTTTATTAATTTCCCAACCTTTTCTTTTTGTAGTTTTGTGTAAAGTAGTCTTCGGTTTTTGGAAATATTTTCCACTTTTTGTTGTATTTTGACTATTGAGGCTTAAGTTCACATCAGTGATCACTGTTTATGGATTATTAAATTGATTTATTTTGAATTAGAGATAATAATCGATAAGATTAGATTGGTTGATAAAGTGAAAAGCAATGAAAAGATGTTAAGGTAAGCCTTTAGATATGTGGATAGATTCGGGTGTGTGAGAGCAAAAGCATGGGACGATTTTCGCCCCGATTTTTGTGTATCAATCGTGCACTGAATGTGTGTTTTTTTTAATGAGTCTAACGGATGAGGTCATCTATTGCATTTTGATGCGATATTTTATGTTAGAATGTCGGTAAGTGATTTTGATTTGTGTATATGTGTGGTGTAGATTAATTGGGCCCAAAATGAAATAAAAATTGAACCCATAATTTTAGGGTAATTCTAAACATAACCCTCAACTTACTCTTCATAGCCCCTAATTTAAATTAATGATAGAAGAATAGGAGAATTACTTATTTAACCTTATAGCCCCAATTGAGCGCCTGATTATTTTTACTTTCTTTTTTCCTCACTTGTCGTCTTCTTCTTCACCAATGTTTCCCGACATATCATATCTTCCTTTTGTTTTGCCTCCCTCTCGCATCTACACTTCATAACTCTCGTCTTTTAAACAAAAAATTTTGTATATCAAAAACCAAACATGTTTGATGTGTTCTTTAACAATGAAATTACCCTTAAATACTTTTCGCTTGGATTGTCATTAACGACTATTTATCTCTCTGTGATTATTTATTATGGGTTCAACATTAAACTTCATGTCTTCGTCATTCTTTGAAATTTGGATTTTGCTTTTATATCCATAAATTTTCCATTTATGAGATTACGGTTACGAAAATTTCGAAAGTTCGCTTGTTTAATTTGGATTTTCCAATATGTTGGTTGCTTCGATTATAATTTTTTGGATTTGGTTTCTTGACTCCGTGACTCATGTTGTCATTACATACTCCCTCCGTCCTCCATTTAGTGACGTTAATACTATATTGGGACGTCCTCCATTTACTGACAATTTTCATTTTTGGACGTAGACCCCACAATCACTTTAACACTTTAACACTTTATACATCTACTTTTTATTATTTTAATATTTTAATACTATTAAACAATTCAAATGGACCCACAATTATTCCACTTTAACACTTTAACACATTAATTTATTATTATACCATAAAATGCGAAAAAACGCGTGCCCAAACTCCCTCCGTCACTAAATGGAGGACGGAGGGAGTATTTTTTTGATTCTTTGGTTCAATGTTGGCGGCTATGATGGTATATATGTAAGTGAACTGAATTTATTATTATTATTATTATTATTATTATTATTATTATTATTATTATTATTATTATTATTATTATTTTAACTAAGCTGCTAGTTTAGAAAATCATGCTTAACTTGGGGGCTAGAGAATACGGAGGAAGTAGGGAAGAAGACGAGAGAGAGACGCAAAACAAAAGGAACATAATATTTGGGAAAGATTGGTGAAGAAGAAGAAGAAGAAGACGACGGCGGCTGAGTGAGGGAGGAAAAAAGAATAACACTTCAATTGGGGCTACAAGGTTATATTTGTAAAATTATATCATTAATTTTAATTAGGGGGCTATGAAGAGTAATTCCGGGGTTATGTTTGGAATTACCCATAATTTTATAATGGACTTAGGTACTGGCCAAGTTAACGACTATTTATCTCTCTCTGATTATTTATTATGGGTTCAACATTAAACTTCATGTCTTCGTCATTCTTTGAAATTTGGATTTTGCTTTTATATCCATAAATTTTCCATTTATGAGATTACGGTTACGAAAATTTCGAAAGTTCGCTTGTTTATTTTGGATTTTCCAATATGTTGGTTGCTTCGATTATAATTTTTTGGATTTGGTTTCTTGACTCCGTGACTCATGTTGTCATTACATATTTTTTTGATTCTTTGGTTCAATGTTGGCGGCTATGATGGTATATATGTAAGTGAACTGAATTTATTAATTATATCATTAATTTTAATTAGGGGACTATGAAGAGTAATTCCGGGGTTATGTTTGGAATTACCCATAATTTTATAATGGACTTAGGTACTGGCCAAGTTAACGACTATTTATCTCTCTCTGATTATTTATTATGGGTTCAACATTAAACTTCATGTCTTCGTCATTCTTTGAAATTTGGATTTTGCTTTTATATCCATAAATTTTCCATTTATGAGATTACGGTTACGAAAATTTCGAAAGTTCGCTTGTTTATTTTGGATTTTCCAATATGTTGGTTGCTTCGATTATAATTTTTTGGATTTGGTTTCTTGACTCCTTGACTCATGTTGTCATTACATATTTTTTTGATTCTTTGGTTCAATGTTGGCGGCTATGATGGTATATATGTAAGTGAACTGAATTTATTATTATTATTATTATTATTATTATTATTATTATTATTATTATTATTATTATTATTATTATTATTATTATTATTATTATTATTATTATTATTATTATTATTATTTTAACTAAGCTGCTAGTTTAGAAAATCATGCTTAACTTGGGGGCTAGAGAATACGGAGGAAGTAGGGAAGAAGACGAGAGAGAGACGCAAAACAAAAGGAACATAATATTTGGGAAAGATTGGTGAAGAAGAAGAAGAAGACGACGGCGGATGAGTGAGGGAGGAAAAAAGAATAACACTTCAATTGGGGCTACAAGGTTATATTTGTAAAATTATATCATTAATTTAATTTAGGGGGCTATGAAGAGTAATTCCGGGGTTATGTTTGGAATTACCCTTAATTTTATACTGGACTTAGGTAGTGGCCAAGTGGCCCAGGCCCAAGTCACATAAAATTGAATTGGACTTGAAAATTATCCTTTAGTCCCGTTTTAGTTAACAGGTTCGTTTAATGTATGTGAGCTATGAAATGGATTACTCCCTTCGTTCCACCTCATTTGACCTATAGAGTGAATAGATGTGAGGTATAAAATAATAGAGCAGGCCAAATGAAGTGGAACGGAGAAGGTACATATATTGTGTTAGTTTCGGAATATATAATATATATTGTTGAATTGTATAATAATACGGAGTATTATTTACCGTAAATAATACTTCCTCCGTCTCGTGTTCGAATCTATTTTGATGAGGACATACCATGTTCAAATCGAGATTTTAACCAAAGTATTTTTGCATAACAATTTGCATGAATCACTGATAATTAGAAGAAGTTGTATATTCTACAATATATTGACGGATACTTACCGCATGTTAAGAATACTCTCGAAATCATAAAAATTAACGATTTCATAACGAAAAATGTCAATTTTGATAAAAAAAAATTTAACACGTTCGATCAAAATGTTGATGATAATTTTTAACACGTTCGATGCAACATTGAGACAGAATATAGCTAGATGATATGTAAGTCATATAAAAGTTGGCTTGGTTGGGGGCTTAATAGCCCATGCATACAATAAGGTCCTCTTTATCTGCCACTACTCATATATATGCTCGTTCTAAATCGTAAAATATGGAGTAATCGTAACTGTTTATAGAAAAGAACGTAGTAAAATATCCACTTATCTATGTACGTTTTTCTAGTGAACTGATTTCAGACTAATCGTACCGAAAAAATACAACAAAGTGTACAAGTAAATAATGAAGTTAAAAAAAGTTTGATTTCACATAACTCTCGAGATTGATAACAAAACACAAGTACTAAAAGTCTTTTAGAGCAAGACTTTCCACATCGATCCCACATTTATTTATACTTCCATTTTTCACTAAACTAAAAAGTAAAATTAAAAAAACATACATGCATTTTATTTATTTATTATTACAACAAACACATCCTTCCTCAAAAACTCCTTAGTTCTTGATTTCTTCCTTCCCTTTGCTTTCCACGAAAGCCTTCGCCTCCGCAGCGCTGCCGCAGCATCTGCAGCCGCCGCCGCCTCCTCCTCCGTATCCTCCGCAGCAACCGTATTTGCAACCTCCGTGGCCTCCGCCTCCCCCCCCATGTCCTCCTCCGCCGCCGCCGCCATGTCCTCCTCCACCGCCACCACCATGTCCGCCGCCGCCGTTGTATCCTCCGCCGCCGCCACCACCATGTCCGCCGCCGCCGTTATATCCTCCACCGCCGCCGCCGTTGTAACTGCTTTCGTCTATAGATTGAGCCTGCTCCACTTCTTCCACTGCATTTTTTTTTAAGTAGTTAGTTTTATTTTAGTTTCTATATTAACTATAACCATTCAAAACTCGACACGTAGCTACAAATATCCTACCGGGGTGGCTGCAGCACCAATTCCTGCAGCTGCCGCCGTAGTAACCGCCGCAGCACCTCCGGTATCTGCAATAACCGCCGCCTCCTCCTCCGCCGCCGCCACGTTGGTTCGGCTCAATCACCTCAAAATCAGCATCAGCTACAAAACAAATTCAAAACGGTTAAATAAAAAAATGTCTAATATATATATATATATATATATATATATATATTGTTACTCTGTCTCTTCCTAAGTGACTCATTTTATATTCGTATGTCAGGTATAAAATAATTAAACGTGTCACTTAGAAGAGACGGAAAAATTGAAAAATGACTATAGATATATAAAAAATCCCACACACCCAGAGTGGTGCAACACCAGTTCTGGCAGCGGCCGTAGTTCCAACCGCCGCAGCACCTCCGGTTGCGGCAGTAGCCGCCGCCCCCGCCGCCACCACCACCACCTCCTCCGCGTCCACCTTGGTTGGGCTCTATCACTTCATGATTATCACCTAACACACACACACAAACACACATAAAATGAGATTTTTTTTTAATAACAAAAAGACCACGTCACTGAAAACTCGAACTCGAAATGAGATACCTTTCTGCTGAGGTAGAGATTCGTCGGCGAAAACCGAGGTTGCAAGAACGAGAAGAAGGAAGAAGGCAGATGCTCTAGAGTAGTTCATTGTCATGTTTTGGTACGATGAGAGTTTGGTGTAGAGAGCATGGAAATCACGTCTATTTATAGTTGCATTGCATGGAAATGGAAGAAGGGATGTGACGTAAGCAACGACGTCGTTTAGATGGGGATTCATACACCATATGCTGCCACCGCTTCAGATAATTACATTTGAAGTCTTTCTTGGATTTCTTTTGCTATTTATAGTCTCTTATCATGTTGGTTTCTGATCCCTCTTTGACTACAACACTACACAACACATCCAATTCAAGGAAGAAGCAATTCAATTTGTTACTAGTTTCTTTTTGTTTTTAGATCATTAATCGAGGAGATCGCGCTATAAATGACTCGTACGTATTTGAGGTATCTGATTACATGTATTATGTATTTTTAAACCAACGAACATACCGCTTGAATTTACTACCGAATTATATATAGATGTATGATCGCTGAACATAGTTTGTACCTGCGACTGATGTGGCGATAAAATGGTAAAATAAGATTAAAATTTTATTATAATGCACCAATATAAAAATAAAAGAGAGTAGATAACATGGAAATCTTATTTTTATTGGTAAAGGATCAGTCAACATGTTTTGTGACACTCATTTGTGCAGTCTCAGGGAGAGTGCCACGTGTCATCTCTTTGTTTTTTCTGCAGTGATATTTTTTACTATGTTTTATTTGTTTTCCCCCTCTTTTAATTTAGTATTCCATGAAATTTGATTTTTGTAGTTTTGCATGGTCCCTCTCATGCATGGGATCTTATTAGTTCATGATCTCTTCATTCCCTCCGCCGCCGCCTCCTTTTCCTCCGCCATGACCACCACCATAGCCTCCACCGCCGCCGCCACCTTTTCCACCGCCTCCGCCGCCGCCGTATCCTCCTCCACTGCCGCCGCCGCCTCCTTTTCCTCCTCCGTGCCCGCCACCACCGTGTTCACCGCCTCCTTTTCCTCCGCCTTGTCCACCACCTTTGCCGCCGCCTTGGCCGCCACCACCGTATCCTCCTCCGCCTTTACCTCCGCCTTGCCCACCACCTTTACCTCCGCCTTGTCCACCACCGCCGTATCCACCACCACCTTTGCCTCCGCCTTGTCCACCTCCTTGGCTGCCACCACCATGTTCGCCGCCACCTTTTCCTCCACCTTTCCCTCCGCCTTGTCCACCACCTTGTCCACCTCCTTGGCCGCCACCACCATGGCCTTTTCCACCACCGCCATATTCACCACCACCTTTACCTCCGCCTTGTCCACCACCTTGACCACCTCCTTGGCCGCCACCTTTTCCACCACCACCTTTACCTCCGCCTTGTCCACCACCTTGTCCACCACCTTGGCCTCCTCCTTGGCTGCCACCACCGTGGTGTTCGCCTCCACCTTTTCCTCCACCTTGTCCACCACCGCCATATCCACCACCACCTTGACCTCCGCCTTGTCCACCACCTTGGCCGCCGCCACCTTTTCCTCCACCGCCGTATCCACCACCACCTTGTCCACCGCCACCTTGGCCACCACCACCTTGTCCACCGCCTCCTTGGCCACCACCACCATACCCTCCACCGCCTTGGCCACCTCCGCTGCCACCGCCACCACCACCATACCCACCACCACTCTTTTCAACATCGCGCACTAGCTCCACTTCCTCCGCTGCATTAATTTCAACACACAATCAATCAATCACACCAACAAACAAACAAACCCTAACAACACATACAACTCAATATATACACATTATGCATGCACCATACCGGAACGACCGCAACACCAACGCTTGCAATTGCCACGGAAATAACCGCCGCAGCACTTCCGGCTGCCACCGCGGCATTGGTTGGGCACCGCCACCCCATCACCACCTACACAAATCCCATTCCAACCATTAATTAACTTTAATCACATATAACCAACAAACAAACTGAATATTATAACAGACTCGTTCGTTCCTAAACAACACAACACATACCTCGAGCATTCTCGACCTCAGCTAAAACCGAGCACGCAAGAAGAACAACAACAACAAACGGAACGAAAACTTTGAACCTCATCTTTCACTCTCAAACTCAACAAGTAATATCTCTTTCTAGTACACTAATCCTCTTCCCACAACACCCCTATTTATAGCAACATTTAGCTAAAAAAAATCCCACATAATTATGCAATCATCCACTACACGTAGCGATGATTGATTCTTCAAAAACATGAAATATAACACGTGTTATGCATCAACCGGTAGCCGACAACAAAAGGTTGAAATCAGCAGGAGTAATTTGAGGTGGTTGGGGCGATCACTGATAAAATGGACTAATGTTTTAATTAATTTCCAACCTATTCTTTTTGTAGTTTTGTGTAAAGTCTTCGGTTTTTGGAAATATTTTCCTCTTTTTGTTGTATTTTTGACTATTGAGGCTTAAGTTCACATCAGTGATCTCTGTTAATGGATTATTAAATTGATTAATTTTGAATTAGAGATAATAATTGATGAGATTAGATTGGTTCATAAAGTGAAAAGCGATGATTTAAAGATGTTAAAGTAATAGAAGAAAAACAATAAATCAAATAATTAAATGCACAATAAATCAATTAAAAACAAAATAAAAAAGGGTAAATCAACGTATGCATGCATAATTATATAAATAATAGAAGAAAAGAAGAGATGATAAATTCAACAACCTTTTTTCACATTGTGTGAATTTTCTTGGGCGAAAACTGAGAGAGCAAGAACAAGGGCGATGAAGATCACAGCTTTGGACTTCATTTTTTTTAAAATTTTTTTGATTATTTTTGGGATTTTTGAAAATGTGAGTTGATGGAATTAAGGGGTATAATTTTTAGGCGATTTGAGTGAGTAGGAAACAGATCTAGAGAGAGAGAGGGTGAGGTCATGAGCCACCGCTTCCATGGCGGATTCTTGGCTGGTTGCGCCGCTGCCAACGTAGGCTTTCTGGTGAAATTTATAAACAAAATTACAAAGTTTGAATTTGAAGCTAATTAATATATGCAGATGGGCAGTTTTCAGGAATTGAATTAATGATCTTGGTTGTTCCATTTTTTTTGACAAATTATGATACTCGAGTCGAATTTTCTATTGCATTTTCGTATTACGCCAGTTGCAATGACGGATGACTGACACATGTTATAATTTACATAAATAAATATGATGATTTTGAAAATATTTTTAACACGTACTAATCGTCCATATCTTAATTTTATCTTCAAAACCTTTCTTTTAAGTATTTGAGGAGAAATTTATGGGAATTTTTTGGGGTGATGAAATGAATTTGACTTTTAATTAGTTGAGAACTAATGAATGGATGTTGTTGGAAGTGATTTGAAGAGGTTGGGTGGAGACTGGAGAATTAATTATAGGCATCTTTCTCTATCTATATGTATAAATGCATCAATGGAATTTACATGCATATATCCCAACCTTACACTCTTAGATTGTCAATTATGTGAACTGTGTAGAGATCAAGAGATGGATCTTGCTCAATGCTAATATGTAGTGACAAGCATGATGTATATTACTCAATCTGCGTCTCACTTCAATTATTATGTTTTAATAATCGGATCGTTTTATATGAATTGTCATATTTTCTAAAATGAAAAAATTGACGCTTACTTTTCAACATGTCATCTATATTTTCACTTTTAAAATGAAACATGATGATTGGAATGGGGCGAAGGAAGTAAAGTATTATATAAAATTGAAGAGATGATTTTGCTTAAATAATGTGACACGCTTGATATAAATATACTTGCGACCAACATATTACTATAAATACAAAATATGTTATATTTTAAACAACATGGGGATGTAGCTCAGATGGTAGAGCGCTCGCTTAGCATGCGAGAGGTACGGGGATCGATACCCCGCATTTCCAAATTTGCTTATTTTAACCTTTTTACACTTAATTTTGACATGAAAAGACAGAATTACCCTTAATGTTCCCGATCGAGTTTTAGTGTTTTTTTTACTCGAGCCTCGATCAATCACCTATAGGTTGAGCTCGATTGTAATATTACCTTGAGCCTCGATCAATCAATCACCTATAGATGAGCTCGATTTTAATATTACATTGAGGCTCGATCAAGTCATCTTATAAATGGACTCGATCCAGCCTTTCACACTCATTGAAATGGGGTTCGTTCGTTCGTTGGCGAAAACCGAGGTTGCGAGAACGAGAAGAAGGAAGAAGGCAAATGCTCTAGAGTAGTTCATTTTCATGTTTTTGAACGATGAGAGTTTGGTGTAGAGAAAGCATGGAAATCACGTCTATTTATAGTTGCATTGCATGGAAATGGAAGAAGGGATGTGACGTAAGCAACGACGTCGTTTAGATGGGGATTCATACACCATATGCTGCCACCGCTTCAGATAATTACGTTTGAAGTCTTTCTTGGATTTCTTTTGCTATTTATAGCCTCTCTTATCATGTTGGTTTTTGATCCCTCTTTGACTACATGCAACACAACGCATCCAATTCAAGGAACAAGCAATTCAATTTGTTACTAGTTCCTCTTTTGTTTTTCGAATAATTTAATCGAGAAAATTTAAGGAGATCGTGTTATAAAAGACTCGTACCTGAGACATCTAGTTACATGATGTATTTTAAACTTACGAACTTGCCGTTTAAATTTACTATTGAATTAGATATAGATAATAGATATATGATCCCCTACTATGGTGAACATACTTTGTACCCGCCATCTGCGACTGATGTGACGATCTGTCCCACTGATATAGGGACCTTTTCCTTTTCGGGATGTCCCACTAATATAGGGATCTTTCCCAAAATGGAAAATTCTAACCCAATAAAATTCCGACACATCACTTTAACCCACTACCTTTCACTTTATCCCACTATCATTATTCTCGTCTTAATTCTCACGTCGAAAAAAAAAGGTCCCTATCCCAATGGGACGGAGGGAGTATAATGCACGTATATAAAAATAAATTACTAGATGACGTGGAGATCTTATTTTTATTGGTAAAGAGTATCAGTCAACATGTTTTTTGACACTCAATTTTTGCAGTCTCAGGGAGGGTGCCACGTGTCGTCTCTTTGTTTTTTCTGCAGTAATATTTTTAACTATGCTTTGCCCCCCTCTGTAAATTTAATATTCATGAAATTTGATTTTTGTAGTTTTGCATGATAGTATCCATAATATTATCTTGTCTGATAAAAGGATATTATGTAAAGTGATAAATTTCTAATTTATTAAAATTCAATCACGCTAATTTATCTGCTACTATTATCAATGCAATCTTAATTTCTACGACAAAGCAACTTATCCTATATTAATAAAACGGAGAGAATACTAACATAAATTGTGGGGAGATTTGAATTCAGCTCTTCAATTACAAAGCAATTTTAAGAATCTTACTCTACTAGTAGTAGTATTTGTTTCTATTTGCGGCACACTTTTTTACATAAACATTATCGCAAAAAAACCAACAATTATCTATCCATAAATAATTATTTATAAACCTAATAGCTAGACAATCAAATAAAGATAAATCTGATGAGGAAACATGCCAATTATGATAAACATGTAGCCAAGAATATGCTTCGCCCTTCGACCCATTCTACAAGAGCCAGTCGACTAGTTTATGTGAGACAAAATACAGTCAATTGAATGAGACGGAGACGAATAATAAGAAAGAGCCAGAGAGGGCTTTTTATATATATTGGCAATTACATAAGAACAGTTGCTGAAATACAAATCGGCCGTGAGGATTTACAACTTGTAGGCTTTATCCACAGCTCAAACTCCACCAAAATTTATTAAAAAAAAAAAAGTTTGAGCTGCTTTCTAGCTTAGATGTTTTCTCCTTCAAGGCAGATTTTAATTATTTCCGGTAATTAGTTAATTCTGATGTGATTTTTTTATCTACTCCTATTAATCTAAATATTCAACAGTTAATAGTATACAAAGGGGAACTTGGAAGAGTACCTTCTCCTTCCGAATCTCTTCGTTCCCCCTCCCCTCGAGTTACGTCATCCTCCACCGGAAACCCGTCTTCAGCTCTTGGCAGAGCTCTCGGGTCGAAGCACGGGCTTCGTGTGTAGTAGTACCACCTTGGATTAGGGGTGTCAACGGGCGGGTATTACCCGGCCCGGAACCGAAAATTATTTTACGGTTCCGGGTCTGGACCCGGCCCGTTAAAGTTTAGACCCGGACCGGACCCGGACCATCAAATGAAATTGCTATCGGTCCGGGCCGGGTAATTACCCATTAAATTACCCAATACCCGTACCCGATTCAGAACCGATTTGTCAATGCAGAATTGAAAAATCAAATTCCAACTTCCGCCGCTCAGTCCAAATCTTCCTTGCGCCGCTGTCCTTCCTTCCGCCGCCGCTACCCTCTTCCTTCTGCCGCCGTCCTTCAGCGCCGTCGCCGCCGCCGTCGCAATCCCTCCACTCAATCACCGCCGTAGTCGCAGTCATCCCACAATTTTTCTTGGATTTTCAGGTACTTTTGCTATGATTCTTTCTTAATTTGATCGATTCTGGGTCTATTCGAAATGGGTTTAAAAAATCGGTGTGTTATTTCCAGTTTTTCATGTTTGATTTAAGCAAGTGATTATGCGTTACTGGTTCATCGAGTTCTGCCATTGGAGTGGGAGTTGCGGAATTGTTGACTGAGAATGTTCGGAGCTGTAAATATAAATTTATATATGTTTGCGTAGAGAGAAGGATGTCGTGTTTGTTGCCGCAATTCAAGTGCTCGCCGGACACTTTTGCTGTTAACTTCAAGTCCCAGAGCCATTCTTCCATCCACTCATGTTAGTGACTCTCTCTCTCTCTGAATTTGTGTTGACGATTTGGAGACGTGAGAGCTCATGATTGTGCTGCATTCGTTGTGCGAAATTGAGTGTGTGTAGTTGAGTTGATGCTTGATTTTTTGGTTTTCCATCGGATTGGTAACAGTTTTGCAGTATTTCAGTTATCTCTGGTGTAAGTTTTTGTGTTCTATTTACGAATATTGCTTGTGAAATTCTTATCCCTACTGGAGAAGGTGATGTGATATTTGAATTATTTTGTGATATTTTTACATGGTTATGGATGTTGAAAGTAATGTGATGGATGGAGATTGAGTAATTGCAATTCAGCTTAACTAATGGCTGCACATTGCTGGCTTTGTGTTCTTGCATAGGAGATAATAAACTCTGAAAAATAGGCTAATTTTCTTTATATTGTTTATAGTGCATCAAATTGCTCGTGATGAAGTTTTAGCTTCAATTAGCGAAGGCGATGAGAGCGAGGTGTGAATTTGTAAGAGCTCTAAATCGAGAAAGTTATACTACTTTTCATTTTGTTTTTTTTTTTTTTCTTTTATTTTGATCCTCTATCATTTTTGCAGAAATTCAAGAAGAAGGATTGAGGGGTTTAGGAACTCATGTCATCGAAGATTCGAAGAGGAAGCTTGAATATTTTGCTTTTATGGAGGATAATCTCAGTTTATTTACCTATAAATTAAAATGTAGCTTTTGAATGGTGTTCGGGATATTTGAGGTTTTTTTTTAGCTTTGATTGGACACAATATGCAGGTTATATAGCTGAAAGTACAATATATCATCAAATATCATGGTCTTGATTAGTTTTGAAATCCATGAAGAGTGAAAAAGGCCCCGTGTGTATGGTTTTGCAATTAATTTGTGCAGGGCTTGGATTATTTGTTAGTATTCGACACATGCTCGCTTAATTGTTTTCTCAGCCGTGATATGGGCTTCGATAAGCAAGTACGGACTTAGATTTATTTGTTACGACACAAGCTTCGTTTAATAGTTTTCTCCGTCATAATATGGGCTTCGATAAGCAAGTACGGGCTAAGATTTTTAATCATCTAAGCGTTTTGATTTAGAAGTTGAGTTTAATTATTAAATCATCGATTTTTAAATTATTTTATGAGTATGTTAAAATAATAGAAAGACACATAATCGAACGAACGGAAACGGGACGAAGTTATTAAAAAAAAAAAAAAAAAAAAAGGGGGGGGGGGGGCGGGTCGGGTCAGACCCGAAGTGACCGGGCCGGGCCGGGTCTGGGCCCATCAGTCTCCGGGTTTTACCGGGTCCGGACCGGAACCATACCTTCTTTAATAATAATAATAATAATAATAATAATAATAATAATAATAATAATAATAATAATAATAATAGTAATAATAATAATAGTAATAGTAGTAGAAGTAGTAGTAATAATAGTAATAGTAATATTAGTAGCAGCAGTAGTAGTAGTAGTAGTAGTAGTAGAAGTAGAAATGTTTGAGCTATTCCCACCTCCGCTTCCACCTTGGTTGGGCACCACCGCCACATCACCACCTATACAAATCCCATTCCAACCAATAACTTTAATCACATATAACCAAACAAACTGAATATTATAACAGACTCGTTCGTTCCTAAACAACACATACCTCGAGCATTCTCGACCTCAGCTAAAACCGAGCACGCAAGAAGAACAACAACAACAAACGGAACGAAAACTTTGAACCTCATCTTTCACTCTCAAACTCAACAAGTAATATCTCTTTCTAGTACATTAATCCTCTTCCCACAACACCCCTATTTATAGCAACATTTAGCTAAAAAAAATCCCACAATTATGCAATCATCCACTACACGTAGCGATGATTGATTCTTCAACCGGTAGCCGACAGCAGGAGTAATTTGAGGTGGTTGGGGCGATCACTGATAAAATGGTCTAATGTTTTAATTAATTTCCCAACCTAATTCTTCGGTTTTGGAAATATTTTCCTCTTTTTGCTGTATTTTTTACTATTGAGGCTTAAGTTCACATCAGTGATCACTGTTTATGGATTATTAAATTGATTAATTTTGAATTAGAGATAATAATTGATGAGGTTAGATTGGTTCATAAAGTGAGAAGCAATGTTTTGAAGATGTTAAAGTAAGCTTTTTAGATATATGTATAGATTCGGGTGCGTGAGAGCACATGCATGGGACGATTTTCGCCCTGATTTTTATGTATCAATCATGTACTGAATGTGCGTTTTTGTTTAACAAGTCTAACGGATGGGATTATCTGTTGCATTTCATTGCGATATTTCATGTTAAAATGTCGGTAGGTGATTTTGATAACTTATTTGTGTATATGTGTGGTGTAGATTAATTGGGCCCAAAATGAAATAAAAATTGAACCCATAATTTAATACTGGACTTAGGTAGTGGCCAGGTGGCCCAGGCCCAAGTCACATAAAATTGAATTGGACTTGAAAATTATCCTTTAGTCCCGTTTTAGTTAACGGGTTCGTTTAATGCATGTGAGCTATCAAAATCGATTACTCCCTTCGTTCCACCCCATTTGGGCTATAGAGTGAATAGATTTGAGGTATAAAATAATAGAGCAGACCAAATGGAGTGGAACAGAGAGAGTACTACATAACTAACCTCTTAACAAATTCATATATTGTGTTAGTTTCGGAATATATAATATATATTGTTGAATTGTATAATAATACGGAGTATTATTTTCCGTAAATAATACTTCCTCTGTCTCGTGTTCGAATCTATTTTAATGAGGACGTACCATGTTCAAATCGAGATTTTAACCAAGGTATTTTTGCATAACAATTTGCATGATTCACTGATAATTAGAAGAAGTTGTATATTCTACAATATATTGACGGATACTTACCGCATGTTAAGAATACTCTCGAAATCATAAAAATTGACGATTTCATAACGAAAAATGTCAATTTTGATAAAAAAAAAATTAACACGTTCGATCAAAATGTCGATGATAATTTTTAACACGTTCGATGCAACATTGAGATAGAATATAGCTAGATGATATGTAAGTCATGTAAAAGTTGGCTTGGTTGGGGGCTTAAAAGCCCATGCTCCTCTTTATCTGCCACTACTCATATATATGCTCGTTCTAAATCGTAAAATATGGAGTAATCGTAACTGTTTATAGAAAAGAACGTAGTAAAATATCCACTTATCTATGTACGTTTTTCTAGTGAATTGATTTCAGACTTATCGTACCGAAAAAATACAACTAAGTGTACAAGCAATTGAAGTTAAAAAAAAGTTTGATTTCACATAACTCTCAAGATTATTGATAACAAAACACAAGTACTAAAAGTCTTTTAGAGCAAGACTTTCCACATCGATCCCACATTTATTTATACTTCCATTTTTCACTAAACTAAAAAGTAGAAAAAAAACAAACATGCATTTTATTTATTTATTATTACAACAAACACATCCTTCCTCAAAAACTCCTTAGTTCTTGATTTCTTCCTTCCCTTTGCTTTCCACGAAAGCCTTCGCCTCCGCAGCGCTGCCGCAGCACCTGCAGCCGCCGCCGCCTCCATATCCTCCTCCGCCTCCTCCGTGTCCTCCGCAGCAACCGTATTTGCAACCTCTGTGGCCTCCTCCGCCGCCACCACCATGTCCTCCTCCGCCACCACCGCCATGTCCTCCTCCACCGCCACCACCATGTCCGCCGCCGCCGCCGTTATATCCTCCACCGCCGCCGCCGTTGTAACTGCTTTCGTCTATAGATTGAGCCTGCTCCACTTCATCCACTACATTTTTTTTAAATAGTTAGAATTATTTTAGTTTCTATATTAACTATAACCAATCAAAACTCGACACGTAGGTACAAAATTAATATCATACCAGGGTGGCTGCAGCACCAATTCCTGCAGCTGCCGCCGTAGTAACCGCCGCAGCACCTCCGGTATCGGCAATAACCGCCGCCGCCGCCTCCACCTCCTCCGCCGCCACGTTGGTTCGGCTCAATCACCTCAAAATCAGCATCAGCTACAAAACAAATTCAAAACGGTTAGATAAAAATGTCTAATACGTACATATACTATTACCTCAGTCTCTTCCTAAGTAACTCCCTTTATATTCGTATGTCAGATATAAAATAATAAAATGAGTCACTTAGAAGAGACGGAAAAATTGAAAAATGAGTATAGATATATAATTAATCCCACACACCCAGAGTGGTGCAACACCAGTTCTGGCAGCGGCCGTAGTTCCAACCGCCGCAGCACCTCCGGTAGCGGCAGTAGCCGCCGCCACCGCCGCCGCCACCACCACCACCTCCTCCGCGTCCACCTTGGTTGGGCTCTATCACTTCATGATTATCACCTAAGCAAACAACAAGAGAAGATCATTGAATTATACACATAAAATGAGATTTTTTTTTTTAATTATATATAAAAAGACCGCGTCACTGAGAACTCGAACTCGAAATGAGATACCTTTCGGCTGAGGCAGAGATTCGTCGGCGAAAACCGAGGTTGCAAGAACGAGAAGAAGGAAGAAGGAAAATGCTCTAGAGTAGTTCATTTTCATGTTTTTGAACGATGAGAGTTTAGTGTAGAGAAAGCATGGAAATCACGTCTATTTATAGTTGCATTGCATGGAAACGGAAGAAGGGATGTGACGTAAGCAACGACGTCGTTTAGATGGGGATTCATACACCATATGCTGCCACCGCTTCAGATAATTACGTTTGAAGTCTTTCTTGGATTTCTTTTGCTATTTATAGTCTCTTATCATGTTGGTTTCTGATCCCTCTTTGACTACAACACTACACAACACATCCAATTCAAGGAAGAAGCAATTCAATTTGTTACTAGTTCCTCTTTTGTTTTTCGAATAATTTAATCGAGAAAATTTAAGGAGATGGTGTTATAAAAGACTCGTACCTGAGACATCTAGTTACATGATGTATTTTAAACTTACGAACTTGCCGTTTAAATTTACTATTGAATTAGATATAGATAATAGATGTATGATCCCCTACTATGGTGAACATACTTTGTACCCGCCATCTGCGACTGATGTGACGATCTGTCCCACTGATATAGGGACATTTTCCTTTTCGGGATGTCCCACTGATATAGGGACCTTTCCCAAAATGGAAAATTCTAACCCAATAAAATTCTGACACATCACTTTAACCCACTACCTTTCATTTTATCTCACTATCATCATTCTCGTCTTAATTCTCGCGCCGAAAAAAAAGGTCCCTATCCCAATGGGACGGAGGGAGTATAATGCACGTATATAAAAATAAATTACTAGATGATGTGGAGATCTTATTTTTATTGGTAAAGAGTATCAGTCAACATGTTTTTTGACACTCAATTTTTGCAGTCTCAGGGAGGGTGCCACGTGTCGTCTCTTTGTTTTTTCTGCAGTAATATTTTAACTATGCTTTGCCCCCCTCTGTAAATTTAATATTCATGAAATTTGATTTTTGTAGTTTTGCATGATAGTATCCATAATATTATCTTGTCTGATAAAAGGATATTATGTAAAGTGATAAATTTCTAATTTATTAAAATTCAATCACGCTAATTTATCTGCTACTATTATCAATGCAATCTTAATTTCTACGACAAAGCAACTTATCCTATATTAATAAAACGGAGAGAATACTAACATAAATTGTGGGGAGATTTGAATTCAGCTCTTCAATTACAAAGCAATTTTAAGAATCTTACTCTACTAGTAGTAGTATTTGTTTCTATTTGCGGCACACTTTTTTACATAAACATTATCGCAAAAAAACCAACAATTATCTATCCATAAATAATTATTTATAAACCTAATAGCTAGACAATCAAATAAAGATAAATCTGATGAGGAAACATGCCAATTATGATAAACATGTAGCCAAGAATATGCTTCGCCCTTCGACCCATTCTACAAGAGCCAGTCGACTAGTTTATGTGAGACAAAATACAGTCAATTGAATGAGACGGAGACGAATAATAAGAAAGAGCCAGAGAGGGCTTTTTATATATATTGGCAATTACATAAGAACAGTTGCTGAAATACAAATCGGCCGTGAGGATTTACAACTTGTAGGCTTTATCCACAGCTCAAACTCCACCAAAATTTATTAAAAAAAAAAAAAAAGTTTGAGCTGCTTTCTAGCTTAGATGTTTTCTCCTTCAAGGCAGATTTTAATTATTTCCGGTAATTAGTTAATTCTGATGTGATTTTTTTATCTACTCCTATTAATCTAAATATTCAACAGTTAATAGTATACAAAGGGGAACTTGGAAGAGTACCTTCTCCTTCCGAATCTCTTCGTTCCCCCTCCCCTCGAGTTACGTCATCCTCCACCGGAAACCCGTCTTCAGCTCTTGGCAGAGCTCTCGGGTCGAAGCACGGGCTTCGTGTGTAGTAGTAGTACCTTGGATGGATATGAGGTGAGATATTTCGTTGGCAGAGGCTATGATGGGTTGTACCACCCAAATAGGTATCCGGATAGGTCCTCTGCATTCGAGTCCTTGGTGCTGTCTGTACTGTAAGAGCCAGCATCGGATACGCTGAAAATTGAGGAGCTGTCGCTTGACGAGTCGAGCATGTGATTTTTATGCTGAGCTTGAAATTCCCAGTCCTCGGGATCTTGAGCACTGCTGAAGTCACTTGGAGACATCCAGTGAGGATCGCTTCGAGTGGAAGAGCTTAATTTTGTCTTTGGATTTTTCTTCTTCGAGCTGTTGCTGGAGGGGACGGCTTCTGTGCTTTTCTTGGGTTTCCCGTCAGAATGCGCGTTGCTACTCCTCACGAACGATGCACCTCGTGGAGCATGTCTACACGGATATGAATATTTAATTGAATCTGTTTCGATTTCCAGATAAATAGGTATATGTAGAAATAGTCGAGTTCATCAAAATTACCTTGCATAGAAGAGAATGTATGCTTCTGCCGATAAGACCGTTGCCAAATCCACACGAGTCACCTACATGATGAAAGAAAACTCAATCATACAAATGTAACACAATATAAAACCCCTCTTATCATCATGTCAACAATTTGAGATTGAAGAACTTGAGCTATCTTTGAAACCATACATACTACTCGAGAAAGAGTCAATATGCTAACTTACCCTGCTGTCATCGATTCTAAACCACTGTCCTTGGAAATTTTTGACATAACTAACATAGTGACCACTGTAAGCACCGTTCATTACACCCAAGTGAACAACCACTGCATATAGATGATACATTGGATATTTGTCCACCATCCCGCTCATATACGGTGAAAGGTTCAGATCCTCCGGAAACTGAATTGATTTACTCAGCTTCTCAAAGTTGCCTGACTGGAAAGTTGAAAAACAAAAATCAGTAACACATAGAAATATGATACTATGCACATGCTAATTAAACATGCTTCTAAATTAAAACTAAATTAAGACTACTTACCCGGAATCGCTTCAGAACAACAGTCAGAACATTAGGAGCCTCTGCCACAGTCAATCTCTTCTTTGCTTTCTCATAAGACTTGCATCTGCCAAAAGGGGAGTATCAAACAATATTTAAGATCACCAAGAAATAGTAGATCAATCAGCTACAAGAAGCTAAATGTTCATAGTCATTGATTACTAACATAGACAGCTAGAATGGAATTTATCTAACTCGATTTGGCTTTTCAAAATTCACGAAAGGAACAATAAAGATAAAATGATATTTTCAAATTCCAGTCTTGGGCTGATACCATCAGACCAAACCGCAACATTATTTTACAGTTTACGAACAAGCAGCATGAATTATCACATCGATATAGTTTAATGATGTCGAACATACCTGTTGCACTTATACTTATCATCTCCACCAAGTGTTTCAGACTTTGTGAACTGTGCAAGAGCCTGCTCGAGTGTGTATATGTCCCCATCAATCTCCACCGTAAGGTCCAGCATTCGGTCATATTGCTCCGATCTCCCTGAACACCTCATGCACTTAATCTGACAGGTCAATGCAACAGCCATTAACAGACGTCATCTAAGATATACTGTTACTATACAACAGATAAACTGGGAGTATTAATTTAAGGTACAAGACCAGGATTCTTAGTATATCAAAATGGAGACATACCCTGGATCGAAGATAACCCCCAAAAGTAAGACCTATCAAAGTTGAGTCTTCTACGAATGAACCAGAAACCCCAGCTTCTTCAAGGCATATAGATTGCATTTTGTCGATGACATTTCTGATGTAGCATAAACATGATCATCATGAGCATATGGATACAGACATTTCAAATTTAAAAAAATAAAATCATGCACCAGATACTAGCCTCAAAAACTCATGTGCATCTTCTTCTCTTCCGATTGGTTGTATATGAGATAGTAGTCCGACTGGAGATAGAGGAGAATTTGTATCTTGTCCCTTTCGAATCAGATGTTCAAACTTGCAAATAAAGCACCAGTCCCTTTTCCGACCTGAATGAGGTAACAAAATTTAATATAAGTCATATGGTTATAAAGACGTGTAACATAAAGCATCTAAAGTTGATCATAAATGATGGTACTTACATGTTTTTGAATGCAGTCCTTGAAGAAGATAAGAAGTAATCGGCCGAGTAAAAGTCAGACACTGCAGCACAGCATTTGCATAACAACTGCAGGAACAAAAATAGTTGTACTGTTAACTCGCCGGAGTACAAGAGAAATATCTCACATAGACAATCAATTTTAGTCTGTCACCGATTCATTTGCACTCAAGGCTTATCCTCATTAGTGTAAATGGTGTACATCTGCCAAGGCATAAAACAGCAGAAATAGAAAATAGAGAAATACAAAACTAATTCTTGACACCTACCTATTTCCGCAATTAACAAGGCCAAATGGATGTAGCCCCACATTGTCGGGAGAGTATAACTGCATGAAAAGCTTAATGGGGAATATGACCTGTTAGAATATGAACAAAATGATCAATAATCAGGGTGGTCAAATTTCAGATATAATGAAACCCAGACATTTATAACTTATGAGATTCCTATAAGTGTACCTTGTAGTTCTCATTATCGCCAGAATCCTTCACCATATCTAAGGTATAGGACTTTGACTGCTTTGGCACTCGAAAATGTTGTGTAAGTTTCCTTACTGATGTTTTCAGACCTTTGCCAGTGGATTGAGACAAAATCCGAACACCTTCAGTCTCCAAAGACATAACCTGAGGGCTATAAGCGTCTGTATGCATCTTCTGAGAATTGCCTGAATTTAGAGACGCTGCCATGGATCTTGTTTCCTTACCATGGTAAAGTTCACCTTTCCTGTATTCATGGGATTGTGGCAACTTTGAAGATTTCAAGAATTCTGAACTGAGGTCTATATTGCCTGAAGTTTTGGAAGATTTTGACTTCATTACTCTACTTGCGGATGTGTGTACATGATTTTCCCAAACATCAGTTGAAGAATTCCTTGCAGAACTAGTCGGCTGTGGACTCTCCAAATCAGACGCAGCATGTACAAACTCTTCTATCACAGCAACCCCACCTCCTTTTCTTTTATCTATTGAGTTGTTAGACTTAAGCCTTTCATCCATCTTACTAGCTGGTGACTTTTCACTGCTGTTAACGGAGGGCGGATTAACAGAATGAGCAGGCTGAGATGTACTCAGCACATTCGTATCATCAAATCCAGAAGTAGTTTCTGACATGAGTGAATCAATACCAGCTGAAGGTGCTTTTTCTGGCCTAGTATGAGTTCTTAACTCAATCTCCTGGTTAGTAGAAGCATCAGTAGATGTTCCACTTTTTTTAGTGGAAGACAAGTGGGGCACCGAATTTCCTGAGGATATTGTATCATCACATTCTTCGCTGGGATCTAAATGAACTTTAGTATCATCTTTCAAATGCGTGGCCAACAGAATTTTTGGAGCTGTTTCGACAACAAATTCACTTTTCTTTCTAGATTGCCTGGCAAGTGCCGGCTGCCACTCAACATCCTCAGAGGTAGTAGAAGCATCAGTTGATGCTTCACTTCGATCAGTTGGAGAAAAGAAAGAAGGCGTTGAGCTACCTGAAGATCCAGAAACACTGCAGTCTTCACTGTGATCTGAAGAAATTTTAGTTGCATTTTTTTTCAAATCCATACTGAAATCATTTTCTGGAGCTTTTTCCACAGCACATTCACTTTTCTTTGTAGCATGCAGTGCTGGAGCTGGCTGGCACTCATCTCTATGACCTTGTCTCCAATGAACTATTTGGCACTTACCAGAGCTAGAAAATAGATAAACAAAAATCAATCCTAATTAAGTAGGAGAAACAGGAGATCATATACAAAGTCAAATACACTATAGCTTAATAAAGGACAATGTGCAGGACTTTGATAAACAAAAATATGTCAAAAGTTATCATTTCTTTCATTCTTATATCAGCCAGTATTCTTTGATGAAACTGCTGCTGAGAGTAAAAAGCCCACCTCTCGTGATTATACAATCAAAATTGACAGATTGTACACGAGCGTAGTAACAGGAATGGAAATCCACTCGAGAACATACTCTAAGCTGCTCAATCAGATTAAATCATAAAAAAAAAAAAATACCCAGAGGCGCACAAATCAAAGACCTCAAAACCCAAACTTCGTTCAAGTCAATGAGCGTGTCTGCTTCAAACATCCCTTAGTTGAGACAGGTTTGTCATCAAGTATATCAATTATGACCGTGTTCATTAAGAAAGCGTCTAAGACTAGAATCCTGAAGCCATTACAATTTATGGAAAGGACCCAATGCATAATCAATCATGCGCATTGACATTTATTTGGATGGATAACGTGGCCTGTAAAGTTAAATAAACGATATAGCCCCAAAAAATAAATATATAAATAAGTCTTGAATATTAAAAATGTGACTTAGGAATTTCGTAACTGCATATGGTTAATGATATTCACGGAAGTTAACTAGCACTAATCAACAATAAATAGAAGATCAAGACAAAAGTCTCCACTTGGCATTGAATAAATGAACGAACCTATAAATTTCATTACTTAACGCAGCACTTTAGCCAGATATTGATATTGCTTTTTTATCAACAAAATAAGAAATAATATTCAATGAACATATACGTCACATGTTCCGGATTGCAGGCCGTAAAGATTAATAGGATTCACATCCTGCAAGACTTTCATTGTAACTCCAAGCTCAAATATTAGCCTCTAACGACCTCTAACGACCACCACTCCGCAATCCCAAATCCTAAAAAGACTCTAATCCCCATATTGAGCTATAACAACTTCCAAAAACCTATGCCACATACCCGACAACACAAAACCCTAACCTTTTGCCTTTCCTAGTATAATCAATATGAAGGCATTTGAGTGATTATCCAGAAATCCGGATAATATTGCCTCATTCACCAACAACCCACATCCCCAATCAAAGTAAGTCTTCAGATCTTCATCACCAAATGCCAGACTATCTTAGAGTTCTTCGAAATCCATTAACCCCTTTCGTCAATTCAAACGAAAGAATCTAACTTTCATCTCATCAATAGACACGATCTAGTAGCTCATGGCCATAAATTTGAGAACAGGCATCAAATTACTCACAAAGACAACCTCCAAGAGCAACAAATTCAACAATAACACAAATCTATATAGTAACAATTCAAAGATCAAAATCCGCATGAGCACTCACCAGTATCTAACAGCTTTACACCTAGAACACCTAGTGGCGGTGGGGCGGCGACAAACGGCGCAATAATGCTGCGGTTCGAGCTGCGTACTGTTCTGCGGCGGCTGGTACTCTTTGAGCTGCGGATTGTACTCCACCTGCTGCAAATTGAACTCCTCAATAGCTTGGAGCTCAGCAATATGCGATTCCTCCTCAGAGGCAACAGCCGCCAGTCTCAGAATCGCCTCCTTCTTCGCCGCCCCATTCCGCCACTTGTGGCGAACTACAAGGCCGAAAAGCAGTAATATAGCGACAATTACTAGCATCGATTCCCGTCGATTTCAATCGAATCAACCGGCTGCAAGGATCAACAAGGAGCTGAATATAAACCCTAGGAACCGGATTTTCCTGAAATACATAGAGGTCCGGAGATAACGAGTGAGTCGGCGGCGGCGGCGGTCACGGCCGCGGAGCACGGTGGCGGAAGCGGAAGGTGAATTTGGAAAGGGAAGAATGGGAATTTCGGTGAGAGTAGAATGTGAAAAAAAAAAAATTAAAAAAAATATACCAAAATAGAAAAAGGAGAGAGAGAGAGAGAGAGAGAGAGAGAGAGAGAGTATAGGAAAGTAACGTAGAGATAGAGATTAGAACCTGTTTGGTTGGGTGAGAATTGTTACCCCTATTTTCACTTTTCTTTTTCTTTATTTATTTTTAATTTCCATTTTTGACGATTTTTCGCATATTAAAATTGGCCCTTGGAATTCTTTTATTTTATTTTATTTTATCAAAATTAATGAATATTTATTATTGTAGGAAGAGTACTAATTAATAATGAAGGAGCATGCGTACGTTAATTATTATTCTTTTCTTCATTAAAAGGAAATATTATTCCTAATGTCTCGTGTGGAGTGATAAGTAAATATTACACTTCTTTTTTCATTTATTTAAATTAATATTCCTCGAATCTTTTCTTAATTACTCTTTTAATTTAGTTATTATTGTGTAATCACCGACTTTAAATTAGAATATTATGATAATATATGATCGTACGCGTTAATATTTATTTTATCATTATTATAGTAATTTTTTATTACTATTTTTGTTTTAATTTTTTTTTATTACCATTGTGGAAAGGGCTTGGTTGGTAATGTTTGGAGGTTGAAAAAGTGAGAAAAAATTGCTTAAAATGAGTTTAATTAATTACTATTTAGGTGATAAAGCTTATTATCGAAAGTCCAATCTACCTTTGATTTTACTCCCAATATGAAAATGTTTTTTTTAGTTACTTAAATTCTACTTAAAATAGTTAAATACGAAATAGATAAACATCCATACACTATAAAAAATGAGATTCAAACTCTGTTCTGAAAGACCATTCTTTCATCTAAGGATGCCTAACCGTTGCACCGATCATGGGGGGAGGCGGGACGTTGCGAGGTGGGTAGTTTATCCGGGCCGCATGACTCCTAAAGAGTAACCAACTTTTTTTCATTTTTTCTAATAGGATGAGGTTTCGGATTTCATTTGAATAGTAAACGGATTACCATATACTACTATAACATAAAATTTCTCTGCCGATTCCTTCTAGTCGAGCTTCCCAATCCATCTTTAGAAACATCCATCACAAATATTAAAAAATCGTATCGAATGCAAATCTTATGAATCACAGACTTGGAGGACGGATCATACGCTTCATTATAACTAATTCCAACCCATTTTTTTATAAATTCATTTAGCTTGACCCTCAAAATAGCACTAATAATTTGACAAAATCTAAAATTTGCTAAGCTTAGGAATAACCTCTTTTTTGGACCTTTTTATGACCTTAAATGCCAAAATATATCTAGAAGAATAATCAATTAATTAAATCAAGCTATTAAATAAACTTACTAATAACCTACAAATATCTGTAGACTTGACTTCCATTAAAGTTATACCTCATTTCTACAAAACAATTAATTCAAATATAATTAAATGGAAAAAAATGTGACTACTCATCTCTAATAATTCACATCTACACTCGTAGCCAAACCCCAAAAGAATTCTCCTCCCCCACATAAAAATAAACAAAAAAAGTACAAAAAAGAAAATGTCGAAAAATTTACAAGAATTTTCCCTAAATGAATCCAAACGAATCTTTATCTTTTATAAAAGAGTACAAAAACAAAAAAATTGTGGTGAAATTGACTTGAAATCTTTTCTATAATATAGAAAAAAAGTAGTATCGAAATAATTCCACAACATCTACCTTTTTTTTATTTTGGCCCACACCCACGTTTTTGAATGCGATTTGATGGGTGTTACCACTTTATTTAATTTTCCCAACGATATAATTGTACCAATTTCAAAAATTCAAAGTGCATGCATTTGAATAGGCTATACGTGAAAGTAGGGTCTTGAATTGGGATTCCATAGGCTACATCCATTTTGTCAAACTAGGACGGTTTAATTCCCCTAGATCCTGTTGACGTGCAGAGCTTGAATGGACTGTATACGAAAGCTCGATATATGTTTTTTGGACCATGGGTAAAGCATAGGGGGAAGCTTAGTGGGGTTTAGGAGTATGATTTGTTCTTCTATTTAAATAGTGGTTTTATTATGTATTTTGTATTCGGAAAAATATGAGTACAAAATCTTTGGTTTGGCAACACTCCCAGACGTTTTTCTTTATTTTTCATATCTTCTGTGTTGATTTTCATGAATATATTTACTATGTCTCGTCTGAATTATGTCTCATTTTATTATTTTGTGAGTTAGAACGATAGAGAAATACATAATTCAAACGGGACGAACGAAATATTTTACATTGTCTCTAACATTTTCATTGCAAGAATTTTGTGTTTATCAAGATATGGGCTGATTTATCCACCGTAAAAGTTTATAACTTGGCCCATTATGAGATTGTAGGCCCAATAATATGGGCTAGATATGTGGGCTATATTTTGTGTTAAGTGAACCCTTTAAAGAAAGCCCTATTCTTTGAAATATGATTAATCTATTTAAAATTGATATTTTTTCATCTATAATCTAAGATAAATTTGGCCTTTTGTTCCACTTAATTAAAACATTTCACGTGAAATTAGTTAACTAATTATGGATTGAAATGAAGCACAAATTAGGCCCACCAAATATGGTGCATGTGAAGAAAGAATTGACATTTCACCAAAATCACAAACTCAATTAATTTAACCTAACACCAACCCAACAAACTTCGTTCAAGTCCAGCCCATTTCTTGGATTGCAATTAACATTGGTACGTACATTTTGTCACTCTACGTGTTTATTTCGTCTTTTTGATACCGTGAGAACCTGCAACCACTATCTTCGATGTGCACCACGAAAATCCTCACTCATGTACAATAGCCCTCAGTATTTTTGTAAAGTACACCCACGCATATTTGTCCACATGCATCATAAATAAATTAAAATGTCGATCTATTTATCGTTGTGAAAGTATCTTGACATATGAGTTGTTTTGTCATAAAGCAATGAAATTCAATAAAGGGCATAAATCATGAATTAAGATAGTACTAGTAGATTAGGATGTACCAAGCTAAATGTTCTAGTGAGGAGTGATATTTTGTGTTTATAAATAGTTAAATTTATATGTTTACTCATCAGTCGCTTTGGCCGAGTGGTTAAGGCGTGTGCCTGCTAAGTACATGGGGTTTCCCCGCGAGAGTTCGAATCTCTCAGGCGACGTTGTTTTCCTTTTTTATTTCTCTCTTTTCTTTTTTTTACTACTCCCTCTGTCCCGTGGCATTAGTCTCACTATTCTTTTTTGTCAGTCTCATTTCCTTAAAAGGAAATCCCTTTTCTTTGCATGTCTTGGTTACTGTGCCATATCCAAATGAGACTAATGCTACGGGACAGAGGGAGTACTAGTTAAGCAATTTATTTTGAAAACCGACACGTGGCACCGGTCAGTGGTAGTCCACTCCTCAGAAGTTGGAATGTTGACTTCTATTTTTATTCAACAAATTCATACTAATAAATGTATATATTGAAAATTCAGAATTTGCACCTCTTGACTCGACCCTTTCCAATTGTAGCATGGGATAATACCTTTCTTGACTTCATCTCAATATTCTTTTATGGAAGTATCACGTGCCCGTAAAAAGTGAGAAGTGATCTGCACCACTAATTGTAGTGAAATTTATACTCCGTATTTTAAAATGTGTTATGATGATTGATGTATTATAAAAGTATACCCAGTGCACTATAATTATACTGATATACATTACGGAAAACCTACTTTATATTAGATCTCGAGTCCATATTTTTATATGTAAACAAGTATTTAGAAATAAATCTTTTTTGGATTTTGCAATCTTAAAATAGAGCATGAAAAATTAGGAAAAGAGTCAAATTCCGTAACGAGTTGGCTCACTTTCCTTATAAAAAATGTGGAGAAGATGGCAAAAATATATTACTACAATCAAATAAAGTTGGAAAAGTTCAGCCGATACGCCGCGTACGAAAACATTGAAGTAGTAAATATTTTTTTCCATTTTCCCAACTATTTTCCTTTTTTCTGCGTATTTATTTGCCTTCAGACAACTTCATAATTCATCGTTTCTTCCACCTCACGTCTCAAGAAATCAATCAACCCTCCACTCTCTCTCTAGATATTATTCTAGAGAGAGAATTCAGCTCAATTTATCATGGGTTTGAAGGGTTTTGTGGAAGGCGGCGTCGCTTCCATCGTCGCCGGCTGCACCACCCACCCTTTGGACTTAATCAAGGTCCGCATGCAGCTTCAGGGAGAGTCTCCGCCGCCGCCGCCGCCGTCCCTCCGCCCGGCTGTGGCCTTGCATGGCAGCGGCGGCGCCCACCACGTCCGTGTCGTCGTCCCAGTACAAGGACCGCTCTCCGTCGGACTTAAAATACTTCAGCAGGACGGCGCGGCGGCGCTATTCTCCGGCGTCTCCGCCACCGTCCTCCGGCAGACCCTCTACTCCACCACCAGAATGGGCCTATACGAGATCCTCAAGAACAAGTGGGCCGATTCCGACACGAAGAATCTCCCTCTGACAAAGAAGATCGCCGCCGGCCTAGTTGCCGGCGGCGTCGGCGCCGCCGTGGGGAACCCGGCCGACGTGGCCATGGTCCGCATGCAGGCCGACGGCCGGCTTCCCCTTGACCAGCGGCGCAACTACAAGAGCGTAGCCGACGCCCTCTCCCAGATGACGAAACGAGAGGGCGTCGCTAGCCTGTGGCGCGGTTCGTCGCTAACGGTGAACCGCGCCATGATCGTTACGGCGTCGCAACTGGCCTCGTACGATCAGTTCAAGGAGGCGATCCTCGAGAAGAATCTTTTAAGCGACGGGCTCGCGACGCATGTCGTGGCGAGCTTCGCAGCGGGGTTCGTCGCGGCAGTAGCGTCGAACCCGATCGACGTTATTAAGACGAGGGTGATGAACATGAAGGTGGAGGCGGGGAAGGCGGCGCCGTACTCCGGCGCGGTCGACTGCCTTGTGAAGACGGTGAAGGCGGAGGGGCCGATGGCCCTCTACAAGGGTTTCATTCCGACGATTTCGAGGCAAGGGCCCTTCACCGTGGTACTCTTTGTTACGTTAGAACAAGTTAGGAAATTTTTGAAGGATTTTTGAAACTCAATTTAATTTAATCAATGAGAGTTTAGTAGATGCATATTAATTAATCATTCTTTTTTATATAATGTAATTCAGTTCGATTTCGATCATTTTTGTTGCTACGTAAATTAATTGTTGTTGGTACAAAACGTAAATACTTTCAAATAGTAGAAAAATGACAGAACGGTGAGGATCGAATGTAAGTATATATGAAAAAGGAAAGTGAAAGAATGGTCAAAATCGAACGTTTGTACTATAAACGTTTTGTATCATCTTGATGACTATTTGAGAGGGAAAGGTACATCTTTTGTTTAATTTATAGTTTGACTCCACACAATTTGGCAATTGGAGTTGCAATTGGATTGGGCCCACTACATACCTAAGCTACCTTTCACATTCCATTATTAAAATTAAATAAATGTAGGCCTAAAGTTTGGGAAATGCCCAACTTTAACCCTTTGTTTAACTTGACTAGTAAATGGCCTTTTGGGCTAGGTCAAGTGATGCTTTGGACTTTCACAAAACCTTACTATAAAATCCAAGTTATCAAAAGCTCAATATAGTAAGTCAATGTTGTAATCTACATAAGTAGTATATTTAACATGCGACGGCTGATGTGACAGTGTTATGACTATCATTATCCATTTACGGTTTAGTTTTTTAGTAATCAATCATTTAGTCGGCTAATTACCATCATCATCGTATATGTTGTGAGCGCATTATATATGTCTGTAAAAGGTATCAAAGGATTCATCTCCGTGTGATTAATATTAATAATGGAGCAAAGGGAATAATTATTTATGCTAATTAATCATGGTCTCCACCTAAAATAACAAATGACCATTATATTATAAGTAGTGGCCATCCCAAAAGGGGACATATATACGATCATTGCCTAAAGTTGAAAACACTCAAATAATAATTTGGATATGATCATTATATATTATATAGTTTTGCTAATTTGCATATATTTTGTTTTTTCTCTTCATGAAAATCAATATTGAAGATATGTTGGGTATAAAAAATATTGAAAGAATAGACTAATTCATTACAATCCCATACCAATTCAAAGTATAGAATTAGACTAATTAATTGCAACAAGATTTCATATTCACATGCAACAATCCAATTACCTTCTAAAAATAATTGATTGCCTAATTCATTAGATGTTACAAATCGATTCCAAGCAATAAGAAGAACATAAATCGTAATCAGATTTACGTAACGAGAGTAAAAATTATGAGCAAATGAAAGAATTACACTAAATAATCTAAATAAGGTGACAAAATATTAGTATCATCGAGAGAAACCTTACGATCACACCGTAAGACTTTCGAACTCGACCCAAATATTTCATGTTATCGATACCAAACGAGAAAAGGTCAAATAATATAAGGTCGGCCCTCACCTTCTGGGAAGCGAAAAGTTGAGCAAATAATAGAATAAGCCGCGTAAAGGTAGGAACTTGTTCTAGTCAACACTATTTGCCTCTTAATTATTCCTTTTCCTCCCATTTTCCTCCTCTCTCTCTCTCTCTCTCTCTCTCTAGATCTATATATATATATCCTTCATTCCCATTCGAAAGTATTCACTCACTCATTCATTCATTTCTTACAATCATTCAAGAATTCCTTAATTCTATTTTCTTGAAATTCCCTAACAAATTTGAAAAAAAATGGGTTTGAAGGGATTTGCAGAAGGCGGCGTTGCTTCCATCGTCGCCGGCTGCTCCACCCACCCCCTTGACCTCATCAAGGTCAGGATGCAGCTTCAGGGAGAACCCGCCGCCGCCGCCGTCCCAGCTCTCCGCCCCGCCGTCGCTTTCCAATCCGCCGCTGTTTCAGCTTCCCACGCTCCTCCCCGAGTCGGTCCCGTCTCCGTCGGACTTAAAATAGTCCAGCAAGACGGCGCGGCGGCGCTATTCTCCGGCGTCTCCGCCACCGTCCTCCGGCAGACCCTCTACTCCACCACCAGAATGGGCCTCTACGAGATCCTCAAGAACAAGTGGACCGATGCCGACACCGGAAATCTCCCTCTGACGAGGAAGATCGCCGCCGGCCTTGTCGCCGGCGGCGTCGGCGCCGCCGTGGGGAACCCGGCCGACGTGGCCATGGTCCGCATGCAGGCCGACGGCCGCCTCCCCCTTGACCAGCGGCGCAACTACAAGAGCGTAGCCGACGCCCTCTCCCAGATGACGAAGAGCGAGGGCGTCGCTAGCCTATGGCGCGGTTCGTCGCTGACGGTGAACCGCGCCATGATCGTTACGGCGTCGCAACTGGCGTCGTACGATCAGTTCAAGGAGACGATCCTCGAGAAGAAGCTGATGAACGACGGGCTCGGGACCCACGTGGCGGCGAGCTTCGGGGCCGGGTTCGTGGCGGCGGTGGCGTCGAACCCGATCGACGTGGTGAAGACGAGGGTGATGAACATGAAGGTGGAGCCGGGGAAGGCGGCGCCGTACGGCGGCGCGGTCGACTGCGCCGTGAAGATGATCAAGGCGGAGGGGCCCATGGCCCTCTACAAGGGTTTCATTCCTACGATTTCGAGGCAAGGGCCCTTCACCGTGGTACTCTTTGTTACGTTAGAACAAGTTCGAAAATTGTTCAAAGATTTGTGAAATTAATTCTCACGAATCGATGAAGACGAAGATGATGATGATGAAAAAGTGTAGTCGATTATTTATTTTTTTTATTTTAATTATATATTTAAAACATAAGATTTTGTAATGATTTACTTAATACATATATAGAGTATATGATGTGTATTTTAGTATAGTAGTATTATTCTCTAAATATGATAAATGAATTATAATTCACATTTTTGATGAGACTATGATTAGTTGTGATTGTTCTAAAATTTCCGGAAACTAGACTATGATCCATGTCAATTATAAAGTTACTTGTGAGCTATTCGTAATTCGGCTCATTCGAGCTGAACTCGAGCTTGCATATGTTCAAATTGTTCAGTCAATCGTGAATGTGTTTGCAAATGTGTCCGTGAGTAATATAAATTAATATATAAATCAAACCATAACACATGTACATAGATATGCTAATATACCCCTTCCGATTTTGCTAAGTATACATATTTATACTTATGATGAGTCTATTAAAATAATAAAGTACACATACTCAGTAGAATTGAAGGAAGTATGATATATTTATATCTCAATTATAAAGTACAGGTACTCAATAGAAATTACATGTTGGATATATGAGATTGAATGAACTCGAGTCTGTGCTTGACTGTTTCCAAAATTTTGTTAGAACAAGTTGAGTTTGAGCTCAGGTTCGTTTCATATTCGAATTCAATTAAAAACGATCACGAGTACTTACCAAGTTAAGTTTGAGCTCGAGTTTATTTATGGATTCAAATTCAATAATAAAACGATCACAAGTTCTTACTGAGTTGAGATTCATCTTAATACATATGTGTTGAATCAAGCCCAAAACGAACTCAACCCGTGCTCAAGCTTAACTCCTTAAGTGAGGCGAATTTGAACATGTTTATACTTTGTGGCTAGGTTCATCTCGAGTACACCCCTGTATAAGGGTAAGGGGGTGTTTGACTAAGCTATATAAGCTCCTCAAAACAAATCAGAAGTTGTTTGACAACTTATAAGCATATTGAAAGTCTATGACAAAATAAGATGTTTAAGAGCTTATATAAGCTCAAAAATTAAGGTGCAAGAGCTTATAAACAGTAAACACTCCAAAAAATAAGTTACTCACACACATACTCATGCACAACTCACACACCAAATGTGACTCGAATCCCTGACTTATTAGTTGGAGGAAAATCGTTCTACCATTTTAAAACATCTTATAAGATCCTAAAACTTATACTCTCTCCGTCCTTTTCAAGTTGAGTCATTTCTTTTTGTGATTTCTGGCACGCTTTTCCACGCTTCTAGATGATGAATTTTAAAACGGTTTTTTTAAGAAAATTTTCTTTTATGGGATACTACAAGTGGTAGTATCCCGTATACTACAAGTGGTCGTATCCCGTAAAAGATTTTTAAAAAAAAAATAAATTCATCATCTAGAGGCGTGAAAAAGCTTGACGAAAATCACAAAAAGAAATGACTCAACTTGAAAAGGACAGATGGAGTATAATTCTTAAAAGTAAGGTTAGCCAAACACCCCCTAACACTATTTAGAGAAGTGGGCAATTGTTGATATGCAATAATTGAAGAAATTGGAAATAGATTGACTGAAACTCTTAAGTAGAAGAAAGGAAAAGGTCAATTAATTAAGCTCACCTTCTGAGAAACCAAAAGTTAGATTATTAGAGTAAATAAGCCGCGTTTTCTTCTATTCTAGTCAACACAAATTGGCTACCTAGCTGTTAATACTAATAACCCACCTACTAATTTACCCCCTTCCTTCTTCTTCTTCTTCCTCCCATTTTCCCTCCCCTCTCTCTCTCTCTCTCCTCTCCCTCTCCTCTATATATATCATTCATTCCCAATTCAAAAGTACTCACTCACTCCATCCCTCACTCTTTTCTTTACAACCTTTTAGCTTAAAACTATTCAAAGAATTTCATTTCTTTAGATAATCAAAAGAATTTGAAAAAAATGGGTTTGAAGGGATTTGCAGAAGGCGGCGTTGCTTCCATCGTCGCCGGCTGCTCCACCCACCCCCTTGACCTCATTAAGGTTAGGATGCAGCTTCAGGGAGAACCCGCCGCCGCCGCCGTCCCAGCTCTCCGCCCCGCCGTCGCTTTCCAAACCGCCCACGCCATTCACATCCCTCCTCCGCCCCGAGTTGGTCCCGTCTCTGTCGGACTTAAAATAGTCCAGCAAGACGGAGCGGCGGCGCTCTTCTCCGGTGTCTCCGCCACCGTCCTCCGCCAGACCCTCTACTCCACCACCAGAATGGGCCTTTATGAGATCCTCAAGAACAAGTGGACCGACCCCAACACCAACACCCTCCCCCTCACAAGTAAGATCGCTGCCGGACTCGTCGCCGGCGGCGTCGGCGCCGCCGTGGGGAACCCGGCCGACGTGGCCATGGTCCGTATGCAGGCCGACGGCCGGCTTCCCCTAGAGCAGCGGCGCAACTACAAGAGCGTAGCCGACGCCCTCTCCCAAATGACGAAGAGCGAGGGCGTCGCTAGCCTATGGCGCGGTTCGTCGCTGACGGTGAACCGCGCCATGATCGTAACGGCGTCGCAACTGGCGTCGTACGATCAGTTCAAGGAGACGATCCTCGAGAAGAAGCTGATGAACGACGGGCTCGGGACACATGTGGCGGCGAGCTTCGGGGCCGGGTTCGTGGCGGCGGTGGCGTCGAACCCGATCGACGTGGTGAAGACGAGGGTGATGAACATGAAGGTGGAGGCGGGGAAGGCGGCGCCGTACAGCGGCGCGGTCGACTGCGCCGTGAAGATGATCAAGGCGGAGGGGCCCATGGCACTCTACAAGGGTTTCATTCCGACGATATCAAGACAAGGGCCATTCACCGTAGTACTCTTTGTTACGTTAGAACAAGTTCGCAAATTGTTCAAAGATTTGTGAAATTAGTTATAGTGAATTAGAGAGAAGCATATTTTTTGATTTTTTTTTTTTATACAATCATTCAAATTGGATGATATAGTATAATACTTATAAATGATTTAAAGGAATATTATCAATCAAAAGATTTTTGCATTCACATAAACAAGAAGCCATGAGATATTGGCCTACCTGCATGAGTGCAGTTTGCCTTACTTCTGCACTGCACGCAGCGTGGGAGAGATGCCTAGTTTTCGTAATCGAGCCTCGTCTAGTAGAAGAAGTTGCCTCTCTTATTGTTCGACACAACTTTGCATAGCATCGGACGAACCTCAAGAATGCATCTCGGTGGCTCCATGTCCTCCTGCAGTGCATTTCCCATCAGTTGCTGCATTTGTGATGCAAACATGTCGTGTAGAACCTGAAATCTATTCAAAAAACCGGAAAGGAGTCGTTGAAATGAAATAAGACTCGAGAGTATTTTAAAGAATCGAGCATTTTGAGTGAGCCTCGTACCGTGACCTGTTCGCTTTCCTGCCTTCTAGAAACTTCAACATGTCCTGCATTCAAGAATCTTGTTAGATTGTGGATTCGGTAACATTTTTATTGTCCGATCTGAGGAAAGAACGAAGAAAAAGAAGTCGGACCTGCCCCATTCGATCCAAGAACCTCGACAGATCATCACGAATACTTGGGTTTCCACTACACTGTGCAGATTGATTGTGTTAGTGAGCAACTCCTTCAGAGGCTGCATCCTCTGTCCCAAATCGGACTCTATCACGCTTTCCTTTGCTTCTTGAATTATTTTCTTCAGCTTCGTCACATTATGCAGCTTTCGTCTGCTCATCAAGAAAAACGGCCATGATGGCTAATATGAGGCTAATCCACCACATACTTCGATAGATTGAACAATTTTGAGCCTTTACTAACCAAGTACTCGTTCAGAAATTGATACGAAGCTTCAAACTTATCGAAGATACTCACATTTTGAACGAGTTCATCAACAAGATCTTGAGCGTAAGCTCTGAATTCGGAACTTATCATAACCGTAATATCACTCAGTTTCTATCCCGGCACCAGATTCCCCGTTTCAGGCAAATCACATCCTCATTTTGTTTCTGAAAGCAAAATTTAAATAACTAATCCCTCATTAACATGATCCATACTATAAAAAGGAAATAGAAGATGCTTACGCGAAAAAAATAATAACCTCAAGCTCAAGCATTATCAAGTGACTAACTGAGTACTGAACATCCAAAGAAGAAATCATGGAAGCCGGCCTTTCCCCTTCGTGATCCTCGTAGACATATCGGAGACAAGCTTATAGTTGTTGCTGTCGTAGCACGCACTCATGAATGCTGCAAGCGTTACACGATCCACAGTCTGGTTTGTATCCAACAACTTATCGAAGAACTTGGCTGCAATCTCTACTCTCCCTTCGCTGCAAAGCTTCCTCACCAACGTCCTAACTGTACGAACCCACAGTTTTCGGTCTAATCTCTCTAAAAGAGCCATAGCTGTTGAAGATTCACCCTTTTTGCAGAGTTCGTGAGCTACAGTCACTCTAGTAACCTCACTTGGAGAAATGCCTCTATCGATCATTTCTTCGAAGAGAATTCTAGCCTCATTCAGCATTGATTCCTTGCAAAGCCCACCAATCAAAGCACCGTAAGTAAAACTATCGGGCTCACATCCATTTCTTTTACCCATTTTATCGAAAGTCTTCATCGCCATCTCCAACTTCCCATCTCGACTATACCCAGAAACCATAGATGTGTAAGTTTGTGATGTTGGACTCAGTCCCATATTCTCTGCATCACTAAGGATTCTCTCACATTCTCCCATTTTATTCTGCCTCGCCAGTAATGAGATCAACGACGTGTAAGTAAACATATCGACCCCAATCCCCTTCTTGATCATAGCACTGAAAATCGACAAAGCTTGCTTAATATCGTCCTGCTTCGAACTTGCAGAAATCAGAATAGTGTATGTGAATTTATCAGCACAAACTCCATTTCTAGAGCTCATTTTCAGCAAGTTATAAGCTTCGTCTACCCTTCCTTTCTTGCAGAGGCCGTTCATCAGAGCGTTATACGTACAAATGTTGGGATACATACCGTCTTTCCCCATCAAATCCATCAATTCGTAAGCTCTTTCAAACTCCCCAGCCTTAGCATGGCCATCGATGAGGGTAGTATAGGTATTCAAATTAGGAGAGAGTCCTTGTTCCTTCATCTTTTCCAGCAACATCTCAGCTCGGTGCAGCTTCTCCTCCTTGCAGTATCCATCGATCATGGCCGTGTAAGTATAGACATTAGGTTTGTAATTCTCACTCCTAACAAGTTTCAAGAAGAGCCGAAACGCCTTATCAGTCCAACCTTTCTTGCAGAGGCCATTGATCAGAGACGTATGAGTATATACATTCGGCTTCAACCCTCTCTGAACCATGTCCTCCAAAAGCTCGAATGCTTGCTTAACGCTTCCTCTGCGACTCAATCCATTTATCAAACACGAAAAATGGATCACATTTGGTTTTAATCCCATCTCAACCATCTTGTTGAATACCCACAACGCCCTATTTACACAGCCATTTTCGCAGAAAAGATTGAGGATCAAACTACAAGTAGCTTTATCCATCAGAAAGCCTCTCCTCATCATCTCTGCTAACCACGTATCAACATCCGAAACTCTTCCGGCCCGACAATAAGCCACGACCATCGACTCGAAAGTATAAGAATCGGGGATCGCGCCTCTCCTAGACATTTCATCGAACACCTTCTCTGCCATCTCGATACAACCCATCGAATCTACCACGCTCAACGCGCAGTTCAGAGTGTGCGTGCTCAGAACCAGACCTTGGCTCTGCAACTCAAGAACCATGTCGATCGACTCCTTCAACATCCCGATTTCCGCGAAATTCCACAGCATACATCGCAAGACCTCATGTGTCCGCTCGAAGTTTCCATTTCTGATCAGAGATCGAACCGAAACGATGTAAAACCTCATCAAATGTCGGAATTTCGCGAACCCAATCGCCCAGTAGAAGAAACTCAACGCCACCATCGATCCAGCCTCATCGGCCAACGAAGCCACCACGGTCATCGCCTGCTCCGCCGTCAGGAAATCGGAGTCCATCGGGAGATTTAGCAGCGGACGCGGCGAATCGAGCCGAGATGGCTTCCTCTGCTGAGTGTAGTACGAATCGCAAACCCAGAAACAGACCCTTTTCACGACGGTGTGCGGCGAGGGTGGTGCGGCGGCGCAGTGATCGACGGCGGCCGCTTGACAAATGCGCCTGACGGCGGCAGAGCGAGAAACGACGCCGTTGAAAAGCGACGAGGGAGCTGCATTTTGGCGGCAGATTCTACTCGGACGAACTCGAGCGAGGGAAACCATGAACGAAAGCTCGGGCTTGCTGCAGTTGAATTTGAACTTTAAAGGGAAATCAATAAGATAAAAAGTCTATTTTACCCTCGTCCTTCGTCGGAGGTGCTCGATATATGATTCAAAATTATCAAGATGCAATAACGGCTTTAGATGTGCCGACTTATTCGAAAAATGGTCATTGCACTAAATATTTCCAAAGTAGTTTATCGAAACAAGCTCGAATGTTTAAAATGGATATCTATCTTGCATATTAATGCTGAGTGGTGCAACCAATCTCGATCCATTGAGTATGTATCCATTGAGTACAGCATTGGTGAAATTCAAACTGTGTAATAGTAATATTTTAAACGATTCAAAAGAATACAAAAAAATGCATTCAAAATCGTAAACTTTTCCCGACATACTGTTTTAAACATCGTGAATTATCGATCAAAGGAATATTATTATATAAAAATCATCCGACGCTACAACAATTAATTGACTTTTGCTATAATTTCTGCATTCACATAAACAAGAAGCCATGAGATATTGGCCTTCCTGCATGAATGCAGTTTTCACTTTCCAAAAATAGAAAAACCTTCTTATTTCTGCACTGCACACAGCGTGGGAGAAGGCCGTTTCCATCTTCTGTTTCTCAGTTTTTTCGCCTAGCTTTCGATATCGAGCCTCGTCTCTAATAGAAGAAGTTGCCTCTCTTGTTGTTCGACACGTCTTTGCATAGCATCGAACGAACCTCAAGAATGCATCTCGGTGGCTCCAAGTCCTTCTCCTGCAGTGCATTTCCCATCAGCTGCTGCATTTGTGATGCAAACGCGTCGTCTAGAACCTGAAGTTTAAAAAAAAAACGGGAAGGAGTCAATGGAATGAAATAGAACGCGAGAGAGCATTTTGAAGGATAGAGTGTTTTGAGCGAGGCTCGTACATTTACTGCAACTCGAGAGGCCTTGTACCAGGACCTGTTCTCTTTCCTGTCTTCCAGAAACTTCAATACGTCCTGCATTCGAAGAATCTTGTTAGACTATCGATTCAATAACATTTTGATCGTCTGATCTGTAAAAAGAACGAGGAGAAAGAGGTCAGACCTGCCCCATTCGGTCCCAGAAACCACGACAGATCATCACGAATACTTGAGTTTCGAGTACACTGTGCAGCTGATTGATTGTGTTAGTGAGCAACTCCTTAAGAGGCTGCATCCTCTGTCTCAAATCGGACTCTATCACGTTTTCCTTCGCCTCTTGAATTATTTTCTTCAGCTTCGTCACATTATGCAGCTTCGTCTGTTCATCAAGAAAAAAGGACGTAAATAACAATGGAAACAGCCCATGATGGCAATGTATAAGGCTAATCCACCAAGTACTCGTTCAGAAATGACACGAAGATACTCACATTTTCAACGAGTTTATCGACAACAGCTTGAGCGTAAGCTCTGAATTTGGACCTTATCATCACCGTAATCTCACTCAGTTTCTCTCCCGGCACCAGATTCCCTGTTTCAGGCATACACGAGCCCCATTGCTTCAGCTGTGCTTCTATCTGTGGGCGCAAGCTATCGAGCATCCTTTTCATCGAGTTCAAAAGTACACCCAACTGAAAAAAAACGACATGTTATACTCTCCTCGGGTGAAAATATCGACTAACACAGCTAAGCTCTATCGTATTGTACCTCAGTGGAAACATTATACGGATGTGCGTTTCCCTTAGCAAATTTCTGCACGTATTTGAGTCCGAATTTCTTAGGAATCGTATTCTCTTTCAGAGGAGATAGAACCTCTGCATACTGCTTCTCTAGGCTCTCCATGACCGCCTTCTCGACATCTGCTATAGCCTATTTACAATGCAAAAGACGAACACAATTGAGAAAAGAAAAGAAAAGACGAGAAGGAAACACTAATAAATCGACTTTACATTTTCCAAAGCGAAAGTATATTCCGGCCAGCGACTGATAATCACATCATACTCGGAAAGAGTCTCCCTTAGCCTGTTATAGATATCATCGATGAATGGCGTTGTCGCGAAGCAGGAAGCCTTTGCCTGCATCAATTAAGAGAGAGTTCCAAGATTCATACTTTGAAGCACTTTGTATTACTATTAAAGCAAGAAAACGGATTTTACCCGGTCGAACTTGCATAATTCGAGCAAAGCGAGACGTTTATCTTGGATCCAAATGGTTATGTACAGGTGGAAAAGCTCTTTGGCATCAACCCCTCCTTTGATGAAACTACACGAAAGAAGTTGACAAAATCGATATATCAAAACTCTCACGGTAAGCAACATGATCAACTGCCACTAACCGATTATTACCTTATGTTCCACAGCGAAAGATCCCTTTGAAAATCAGCAGTAGCTACGACAAGTTCTGCAACCGGAGGTGAAGGACCTGAAGGAGGGCAAGAAACGAGGAACTCCCGTAATCTGCTGTAGAGTTCTGTGCTATATATCGACGATGAAAGATTTGGAAGGTCTATGAAACTGCAAAGTAAGTAACATGACAAATAAATACAAAATTAGCACTCAAATCTTTGGAGTACTATACTAGTTTGCAGAAACGAGACGAACATAACATACCTAGGAAGAAGATCCTGCTTATGGATTTCGATGTCGGTTAGAATCTCATTACGGATATTCAAGCAAAGTGTTTTCATTTTCTTATAAGCTGTGGAAACAGCCATAGGGTCCAGTAAAATATTTTCGTTATTGCTTGAAACGAACTCGTCGGTTTCTGATAAGTGCCTCCTCGATCTCTTTCTCGTAGCATTCTGTAGAGAACTCCACAGTTAATGTTGAAAGGGCTAGATTAAGAGGCAAAGTGTATACAGATTAGTCGGTTTCTCACCTGAAAATATCGGCACAACTTTAACTGCACCTCAGGAGAAAGAATGTCGTGCAGCATTTTGTAAAGCTTCAAAGCAGGAGCAAGGGCTGGTGCAGCAACTCCTGTAGCAGGTTTGAACACATCTATAATACCCGAAGGCAACGATTCATCGAGTGACTTGTAGTTCTCGAAGACCAAGGTGAGAATTTGCTCGATTTGATCAGACACTTCGCCTAGAAGACGAACCTGAACAGCCAAGATTCCAAGTATATTCAATTGATGAAAACGGAAAATATATTCACTCGCATATCATTTCTCATATTGTATTACTACAATACTAAAACGAAAACCGGTGTTGAAATTGTTTACCTCCTGGTGACTCAACGTGTTCTTACTTTTGCCTTTGATTACCACAGGCAGCAAAAGGTCGTGGACCAAGTCGAGACAATCTGCTGTTGGAGTGGCGACATCCATAACATATGAAAGATATCTATAAGGATATAAAAGCAAGAATAAATGAGTATAGCAGAAGTGAAGATAAAATTCAGAGTAACTCCACAAGGCACAATTGTACGATACCTGAGCTTCGTGTATGCATCCGAAACACCAAAATAAGATGCAAATTCAGCCACCAACCATTTCCATGGACCATGAAGCAACAGATTTCTTTGCTGAAACTGTTGAACTTTCATCGCAGTCTCCAAAACACAGTCATAGGCAATAGTCTCTGCTACCGATGTGCACTAGACATAATACACAAAGTTAGACTTTCGGCAAACTAGAAACCCCTCAACTCCATCCACCATAAGAATCCATTCGGAAAGGCATGGTCTTCAAGTTTTTACTGGTTCCGACTCAAACAATTCAGAACGTCTATGTAGTAGCAAGTACATACCTTGTAACTATTTTCATCAGGGGTGGTTGAATAGTTGATGCATAGCTGTACTCTCCCAACTTGTTCGTGCTCTGGTTCCCGAGATAAAATACACTGACGAACCTTCTCCCCCTGCATTAAAACACACCGAAAACTTCACCACTTCAGAAACACACAACAAATCTGATTCAGCAGCAATAAAAATCGAATTATGGGATTCAGATACAGTACCGATTCATCAGCAATATCAGCCACCTGAACAAGAGCATGCCCACAGTACTTCCCCTTCGAATCCTGGACTTCGATTATCAGATCATCTCCAAATCCATCTGGCAAACTGTATACAGAGAAAGTAATATTTATTCCTCCATGTTTACCAAACTCAAGAAATTATCAGAGAGAGTAAGGAATGAACTGAACGTACAAGATACGAGCTTCACCAGATCCTGGTTGCATTCTCAGTGCATCCTCTTCAGGTGAACTTTTTAATCTCAACAAACATGAATACGACTCTGCTATAAAAAACAATACTCTCTTGTTTACACATAGATGAAGTCTTGAGCTTCTCGAAATGGAAAAAAAAAAAAAAAGTACATGACATGCATACCTTGTACCACTTCGTAAGTTGTTGCGCTGCTACGCCAAGCATTAAAGCTGATCTTAATGAGCTTAGGCACCTTTTTCAAATATCTACGTGTCCCAACAATTATGTGTGCGACGCTTTTTTGAAATAAAGAGCCGTTTACATTGATAGCCGGGTTTATATTTTGTGTCCGTAGGGATCTCGTCTCAGATGAGACAATTGATTTTACATTTGACAACCTATGCTGAAACGATTCCAGCTTTACCATGGATGTCGACTTTATAGATGTAAATGTGCAACCAGAGGGTTGCTCCATCCCCATTTTCACTTTACGCACTGCAAAGAAAAAGGAAAAAAGAAAACCGGTTGTTACACACCATGCAAAAACTTAAGTTGAAATTTACTTCTTACAAAAAACGTATATATACCTTGAACTTTAATCTTCCCGATTGTTTTCTTAGACTTTACGAAAGCGCCTTCGCCCACGAGTTCAGAAGGATCTTTCCTCATCAGCTCTTCCTCTGATTGTAACAACACGTTTCTCAACCTGCAAAATCAATAAGAAAAGTTTTAAGAACACAACGATCACACATTTTTAAATATCATCATATCTGTAGAAAAGAAACCAAGTTATGCTTTTGAAGCTAACATGATTAGCACATGCAGCAGAAATTCAAAAATATACGGAGAAAGAGTTATATCATCTTACCCAAAGGCATCCCTCAGAAGCGCACATTCATTTTCCAGGAACGGAGGAGCTTCCGTACAGCCCCTTGCCCACGAGTGAAGACATAGACGAACACTTGCATCGTACGATAACACAGCATACCAGTTTCCTAAGCCACTGCATCCAATTTAGATGATATATAAGAAATTAGAAGGTCTGCTTCCACCAACAAGCCAAAGGAGAACCTTAAACTATAGATTACTAATGTCTACGTATACTAGCAAGGTTACCTTGCATGAAACGTAGGATATCGACCAGCCACGGAACGAGAGGATACAGCTCCATTCCTGAGAAAACTTCCTTCTCAGTTCTGAACATCGAAAGATAATATCTAATCTACTCGTACTGATGTTTAGATGGTACAAACATTTACCTGGCAGAAACTTCAGAAGTTTCGACTTCTGCAGCACCCAACATCGAGCCCTTAAACTTGCTAGCTTCCATCTCCACTGCAGAACCTCCAGATGTTGCTGAGTGAGGGTTAGCATCAACATCAGCTCGAACAGTGTGGAGGTTTTCAGGAACTCGACTTTGAGGCTGAATAGATCCAGCTAGTGGAGGTGCACTCGGAGTATCATCATCCGAGAATTTATCCTAAAACAATTCATATTACTATTAATTACGCCTGTCTGGAGTGACACTTTTCATACTACTAACTGCCTATCACAAAAAGGAATCTCCTAGAAAACTCAACTAAAATAGATTCGAGAAATGGCTTTACCTGTTCCATGGCTTGCTTACTCGGCTGGCTAGAGAGATTACTAGCCCCGGCATTGAATCTTTTCTCCGTTGAAACGCCATTGCTACTGCTAGCTGGAGTCGAGTTCACTTCAGAGCTAGTGACGGATTCAGACGACTCATCATAGGTAGTAGTGCCACGGTGAGAAGGAGGCACTCCACCACCACCCCTCACTCCCACTCTATCATAATAATTCACAAATGCACCGTTCTTTGCACCGCCATTAGCCACTTTATCATCCTGAGGCGACGCCTCAAGAGAATCCCGAGCTCCATACCGCTCACCCTCGGAATCAGAGGTGTCCATATCCGAATCCGAGAGGCTCTCCATTACACGGCTAACGTCCAGACCCGAAGAAGGCATGTGTCCACTGCGGAATTTGGACACAGAGGGAAGCCCGAGGCTGTTGCCACGGTACCTCATCCCCACAGCTGAATCGGAACGGAGCTTCTGCTTCAACATTGAGTAACAACTACTTCTCCACCTATTCAATACTACACCAAATCCAAGATTTAACGAAAGGGGAGAGGACCCACAAATTAGGATCCAATAAACAGCACAAAAATTACACCATAAACACACAGTAACGAGCTAAAATTACACACACACTTTCACGCACACAGACAAATATACCATCAAGAGAAATCAATAAAACAAGAAATTGGACCAACACACTCACCAAACATGATTCTTTATTTATTTTTTAAACAAACATATTGAATTTGCACCCAGAATTATCGGCTAATTTGCTAAAACCCAAGAAGCCGAGTAAAACCCACTTCCCAAAATGTTCTCTTCAGTAGCTTCAGCGCTAAGGAATTGCAATTTATTTATTTATTTAAAAAAAAGCAACAAAATCTAAGACAAAGAAACCTTAAAACCCACCATTGTTACACCGGCATAACTGGAGATTAACCAAAGATACCAAAGCATGCAAGAGGGAAACTCACCTCAGAATATGTACTGTAACGAGCTTACAATGTCGAATCCTACGACAGAAAACGACCCTTCCTTTCCTTTCCCTGCTTCAAGAAACTCAAGCTTTGCTTCATTTAGCAAAACATGGCCTTCTCGAGTGAATCGAACGAACGCCAAGAAATTTCAAAATAAAAAGGGGGGGAGGAAAACGAACAAAAGTTGCTGAAACAAACAAGTAATTCAAAAATCTTGTTTTTAGCAACAGAAAGAAAATGGGAAAGAGATTTTAATGAATATGGAGATGAAAGTTTGAATCTTTTTGCAACGGTTCTTTTTGGTGGCGCCGCTTCTTGGGGGCCACGGCCCCCCTCTCTAATCTTCACTGGATTAATTTAATTAATCCTTTTTCTTGGGTAATTTAATTATTAGCACTTTTTTAGTACGGAAAAATTATTATAATATTCTTGAAAAATGATTACTGTAAATTTCAAAATAAAGGGGGAAGTTTTTGATAGTGTGAAATGGGGGAATAGTTTGTATGTTTGACCTAACTTTGCAATTTGAATTTGAGCTAAGCTCCATGTGTGGGGACCACATTGAGAGAGAGCGTGGGCGTGACACGTGTGAGAGTAAGTGGGACCCAACAAAACCATGCTCCCACATTAGGTCTAAAACATTAAATTAAAATTTTATTAATCTCAATCGCAATTAGGGCCGTAAACGAGCCAAGCTATTCGGCAATCGATTCGGAAAAAGTTCGTTCGAAGCTGAATTCGTTAACAAACGAGCAGAGCTCGAACATAAAGGTACTCGGCTCGTATATAATCGAACATATTCGCGAGCTTTTACAAGAGCTCAAAATTGAGCTTGAATTAAAATACTAATATTCGAGCACTTCATGAGCCTAGTTCGAGCTCAGATTTAAAGCTCGAGCTCGACTTTTTTACCACGAGCCGAGCTCGAGTTCAAATTTAAAGCTCAAACCAAGCTCGAGCTCGAGAAAACTTAAACGAGCCAAGCTCGAGCTCGAGCATGCCAATACTCGGCCCGGCTCGTTTCCAACCCCTAATCACACTAAAGATGCAATTTTTAATGAAAAAAATAGTACTAGTATCTTTCTCTTTTATTGATATTAATAACAAAATGTGATTGTATGTAAAAATGAATAATAGAAAAAGGAAAAAGGAATTTAATTTTTATTTTTTTTGGCAAGCCGCCTTCTTTAGTTTTGGTTCAACACTCTGTTATTCAATTTTCGAGAAATGAGGGCACTCTTCATCAATCGAGGTAAATTTGCTATGGTTTTTTAGCCTTTTAATCTTATATCGGTCGATTTCTAATGAGAATTGTTACAAAATCTTGATTATTAGTTTCCTGTATGTTGTTTAATGCTGAAAAAAGAAATGGAATCGATGAAAGGGGTTTGAAGTTTATCTTTCTTAGGGTTTAGCTCGAATTGAGTTGAATTAAACATCTGCAATTTTTTTAATATAGTTTTCGATGTTGCTGCAGTGTTGAAATTACAGAATGAGCAGAAACCAAGTAATCTATGCAATTTCTGTAGAAGATTTTCGTTTTCGAATGATGGGGATTCTGGTGTGGATTTTCATAAGGAAAATGTAGGAGCTGATATTGAGGGGAGGTGGAGAGTTCCTCGGAGTAATGGGGAAGGTGCTCCGAATTTGAGGAAACACGAAGTTCTTCGGGTAGAAATCGAGAATGTGTGTCGAATTTTGGAGAGTGGACCTTGGGGACCTCCTTTGGAGAAAGCTCTCTCGTCATGTGAGGATAAACCGGAGCCAGACCTTGTTATTGGAGTGTTGAGGAGAGTGAGGGATGTCGATTTAGCTGTTAACTACTTTCGGTGGGTGGAGAAGGCGAGAGACCAGTTCAATCCTCCGGAGACGTACCAGTCTCTTCTGATGTTGTTGGCTAGGTGTAGAAAGTTCGATAGGATTGAAAATGTTTTAGAGGAAATGAGTCTTGCTGGGTTTAGTCCTTCTTTTGAGGCTACAATGGAGTTAGTCTCCACTTTCGTGAAGGCGAGAAGATTGACTGAGGCTTATGATCTTATGCAAACCATGAGAAAATTCAAGTTCCGCCCTGCGTTTTCAGCTTACACGACTCTTATAGGTGCTCTAGCTGCAGTTGATAAGCCCGAGTGTCCCGATCTCATGCTTTCCCTCTTTCACCAAATGCAGGAGTTAGGCTATGAAGTAAACGTGCATCTGTTTACTACCTTAATTCGTGCATTCACACGTGACGGGAAGGTTGATGCAGCTCTCTCCTTGCTGGATGAGATGAAGAGCAACTCGTTCGAGGCAGACATTGTTCTGTACAATGTGTGTATAAACTGCTTCGGCAAAGCTGGTAAAGTGGACATGGCTTGGAAATTCTTTCACGAGATCAGATCCCATGGTCTCGTTCCTGATGATGTTTCGTATACTAGCATGATCGGAGTTCTTTGGAAAGCTAATAGGATGGCTGAAGCTACTGAGTTGTTCGAGGAAATGGAGATGAATAGGTCAGTTCCTTGTGCATATGCATATAACACCATGATAATGGGCTATGGATCTGCTGGAAAGTTCGATGAAGTTTATAGTTTGCTCGAGAGGCAGAGGTTAAAAGGCTCGATTCCAAGTGTGATTGCATATAATAGTCTTCTTACATGCCTTGGTAAGAGAGGAAAAGTGGACGAGGCCCTTAAAGTTTTTCATGATATGAAAACAGATGCCAAGCCGAATCTGTCTACGTATAATATTCTCGTGGATATGCTTTGTAGGGCTGGAAAACTCGATGCAGCTTTAGAAATACAAAGTGACATGAAGGCATCTGGCATGGCTCCTGATATAATGACTGTCAACATAATAATTGATAGACTATGCAAGGCTAATAAACTTGACGAGGCTTATGCTTTCTTTAATGGCTTGGATCGTAAAGTTAGTACCCCGAACAAGTACACTTTTTGTTCCCTGATAGACGGCCTGGGTAGGCATGGCAGAGTAGACGACGCGTATAGGTTGTACGAGGAGATGCTAGATTTGGACTTGGTACTAGATCCAATCGTATATACGTCCCTCATCAAGAACTTTTTCAAGTGTGGTAGAAAGGAGGATGGACATAAAATTTACAAGGAAATGACGAGGAAAGGGATATCTCCGGATCTCACCCTGCTCAACACGTATATGGATTGTGTTTTTAAAGCTGGTGATGTGAAAAAGGGACGAGCCCTTTTTGAGGAAATTAAAGTTAGGTTTACTCCTGATCCGCGGAGCTATTCGATTCTGATTCATGGTCTCATAAAGAATGGTTTTGCGCGTGAGACGTATGAGATCTTCTATGCGATGAAGGAACAAGGGTGTGTTCTCGACACTCTTGCTTATAACACCGTTATAGATGGATTCTGTAGATCAGGTAAAGTCGATAAAGCATACCAGTTGTTGGAGGAAATGAAGGAGAAAGGTCATCGACCAACTGTAGTTACTTATGGTTCTGTTATCGATGGGCTTGCAAAGATCGATCGACTTGATGAAGCTTATATGCTTTTCGAAGAAGCAAAATCTGCTGGAGTGGAATTGAACGTTGTTGTCTATAGTAGTCTTGTGGACGGATTCGGAAAAGTGGGTAGAATCGATGAGGCATATCTCATCGTAGAAGAAATGATGCAAAAGAACATTGCACCTAATATTCAGACCTGGAATTGTTTGCTCGATGCGCTTGTCAGAGCAGCAGAGATAGACGAAGCCCTCGTGTGTTGGAATTCCTTAAAAGAAATGAAGTGCACGCCTAATGTTGTGACGTACAGCATTCTTATAAACGGTATGTGTAAAGTTCGGAAGTTCAATAAAGCGTTTGTGTTTTGGCAGGAAATGCAGAAACAAGGGCTGAAACCGAATGTGATCACTTATCTCACTATGATATGTGGACTTGCTAAGGCTGGAAATATCATCGAGGCTGGTAAATTATTCGAGAGATTTAAAGCGAACGGAGGGGTTCCAGATTCTGCATGCTATAACGTGATGATAGAAGGGCTGAGCTTATGCAATAAGGCGGGAGAAGCTTATGAACTGTTTAAGGAGACGAGGTTAAAGGGTTGTAAAATCTACTCGAAAACATGTGTGATTCTCTTGGATGCCCTGCATAAGGCTGAATGTCTCGAGGAAGCAGCTGTAGTGGGCGCGGTGTTGAAGGAGGCAGCCAAATCGCAGCATGCTTCCAGAACGTTCTAGTGTAAGGAAGAACGGAGAATGGCTTTCACTCGTTACTTTCTGGAATCCAAACTGAGGAAGGCATCGAGTCCATTTTCGACTAATCCTGAGCAGATCTAGTTAATGAACTCAGATTTCGTAGAGGTATGATAACATAGTAGTTTATGCTGTCTGTGAAATTGCATTAGTGTTTTTGCTTTTCTGGAATGTGTCGATAATTATCTCCGTTCCCATTTCGTAGTTCTGCCTGTGATAGCTTTGAATCATTTGTCGTTGCAGATCCCTTGACGGAATGGTGTTGCACGCATCTCGTTGTTCCCCTGTTCTACCGACTTGCTTGCAAGTCGAGGGTCGGACTCTTGCACTCGGATCAGCTTGTTCATCTTTTGTAAACATAAAATTTTGATCAAGTGAACATGAAATTGTTTAGTTCTCATATTTTAGCAGCTCGAAAACATGTACTTTATACAGAAAACGATACATATTCGATCAAGTAAATCGCCGTATTATAAACTGCTCTACAACCTCTTGTTGCTAACAAACTAATCCAACAAATTTCACTGAGCTAAGGAAGAAAGGAGATCAACGAATTTTAAAATCGAAGCAGTTTAGCTAGACGAGCCGAACTCCAGCATTAGTTATCCTTGGAACCGAGCACCTGCTGCTTAATCTGTTCGACTGTAGCAAACAATTCATCCCTGTTCTCCTGCAAATCGGGACGACCGATTTAGATTGGCACCAACGGAGAACTGAGAAATGTATTTTCAAGGAAAGATTAGGATGCTAACCTTGAAGAGTAGATAGCGAGAGCTGAACCAGATCGAGTAGCCAAGGCCAACGAGTTCCAACACTTTTGGGACCTGAAACAATCAACCGAACTTAGAATAACATGCTACGTTTCTAAAGGTATATATTTCAGTGTAGTGTAGAATTACTTACCAGTGGAATAGAATCAATGGCACCGACAACTGCAGCTGCGAGCCAAAGTGCAACTGCACCGCCACCACCAAACACAAGATACGATGATGCATCCTCGTAATCAAACTGAAATGACAGGAATCTTGTGAGACTCAAATAAGATCACAGATTACTCTTCACGATTCCAGTCTACATCTTTTTCAGAATATTCTTCACAAGAGAATCTGAGATCGAAACTATCAGATAGCAGAAAAGGTCATTGATGATTTGCTAACTAGGAAACTCTTAAGGATACTACGTAAGATAAGGTTGCTCAGGTAACCGCTCAGAACTGACATTATAGTCAATGTTTCATCAAGCTTTCAGAGCTTTCGAACAGTTGAAAGCACTCATCACAGCAACCGAGTTCTTTCTATAAATCAAGATTTTCAGCTTAGGAGAATTATACACAGGAGAGATTCAATAGATATCAAAAGGCAAACATAAAGTCAAGAGCACGTCTAATATGAAACTCTCCCCGTTTTCCAAATTCAACCATTAGTCTTGCAGGCCTTTTTAACTATCAAGAGATTAAGGGGACGAAGTATCAAGCTGTAGACCCAGACATTACACAATATTAAGATACCATTCGACAGATAACTATGTATTTGCAGTAACATAAAAGGGGTTAAAAGGAAGCACCTTTATGTCGTATTCCTCCAAGAACTTCAGAAACTGCAGATTATCAACCAAAGAACCATCCTGTGGTGCTTCATCAAACTGGGTATCACGATCTTCATTGCTCTCAAGAAGATCAGCCTTTTCAACGACTATCTCAGCATCACTTTCAGGCTCCCCGGAATCATAAGGAGTTTTCTCGGTCGACCTTTCCTCGGATGTGGTTGACCTCAGAGATGAATTCATATGGCACCTCAATCCAACTTCAGCAACCGAATTCCCCCGAAATCAACACAAAACATTCAGAAAACGGAAAATGACACTCGAATTTCTATCTAAACCGAATGTTCATAGAAAAGAAGGCCAAAAAATCAAAGATAAACAGTATCCATTCTCCAGTCTCTGTTTCTCGCCAACTCTCTATAGTCTATACACATTGAGGGCAAGAATTATATCATTTCAAACAATCGTTCACCATAAAAATCACAGAAAATTCCAAACATTTCATAATTTCTGGAAAAAAACATCAATCTTAAAACAGAGTAAGCTCAACCGATTTCAATTACAAAATTATACACAACGGAATAACGGAATTACAAAAAAGAGGATCTCAATCATCCAGAACCAAGCATGATTAACTCTACGATCAATACCGCCGACATGATTAGACAACTAGGAAATGAAAAAACACTGACCGGAGTTGAATCGAGCTTGCTTGAGCGCGGCCGGAAATTGAGGTCTGCATTGAACGGAGCGAACCCGATTGGGGTGGATCGACGGAAGAGTGGAGATGCCTCGAGCAGTGCAAAGGTCCATACTCGCGATCATGATCGAATTGGGGAAGAAGGGGGTTAGGGTTTTTGAGATAAATAGGCAAAATCGGTAGGGTTTATCCCGATTTTTTCAAGTAGAATGCGAATTACGAGGAAGCGGTAAACCCCTTTTCAATTTATCTACATTTTTTTTAACATATATTTTTATTTATTCATTTCTTAGAGTTTTAACGTTCATTTTTCTAGGTGACACTTCCTGATTTGTTTAATATCGACATAACGTTGATTTCTTAAATGTCGTGTCGTAAAGAAAAGGACGAAGATATACGGAGAGAGTAAACAAGCGAAATCATCAGAGAGAAAGATCGTGGAAATAATTGCTCTATGAATTGTTGTGCTGGCTGAGTAGAATAATATTCTTGTTTTCCGTAATTATTAATCTTATACTACCTCTGTCCCACTGATAAAGAGAAATTTTCCCTTTTAGGACGTCCTACTGATATAGGGAATTTTTCAGAAATAGAAAATTTTAATCCAATAAAATTCTGACACATCACTTTAACTCACTACTCATCACTTTAACACACTATAATCGCTCTCGTTTTAATTCCCGTATCGAAACAAAAGGTCCCTATCCCAGTGGGACGGAGGGAGTAATTTTTATAAAAGAATCCAATTTTTTTTTTGTTCTCATATATATTCGATTTACATCATAAACAATGGTAATGAGCATATAGTATTAGTATAGCATGAGTTTATTTATGAGCATATAAATTATTCAAGAATAAGTTAGTAGTTGTCACCCATGCTGGTTTGCACGTGTGGAGGAGACATTCACTAGCAAGTTGTCAGAAAGTAATTAAATATTATAAGCATATAAATAAACGTTATTTCGTTCGTTATTAAATTATCAAATGTTTCATTTCTCGTGGACACCGAGATTCTCCACCATCACATTGTTACCTACAAAAGGAAGTATACTTACGTAAACTTACGTTAAAAATGTCACTTAAAATGAGACGGATGGAGTAAACACATCGCCACTAGTCTATTTCACTTTTACTATTCATATTTTTACTTCTAAAAAGAAAGTATTAAAATTTTATAAAAGATTAAAATGGGTTGCTGCATATTCACACAAGAGGCCCAATATTCTATTTTAGTAAAGCCCAAGAATGGGCCCAACAGCGCCGAAATTGACAGCGTGGCTGAATCTGACTCGAACCCACCTCAGATTCCTTATCTCCATCACTCCTCGTCCCCACTCGCATGAGTATAAAATGACTTCTACTCGCCGCCACGCTTCCTTCTTTTCTTTTTTAATTATTTCTTCGATTATTATTTTTAATACTTTTATTTTATTTCACATGCTACTCTCTCTTCGATTCTTTTAGATTGACCAGTTCCTTTTGGACATGGAATTTACGAAATGGCCTATATGCTTTTAGGATTGGTTAAGTGATAATGAATACTCCCTCCGTCCCGCCCGATTTGGCCTAGTTCTTTTCGGCACGATTTTTAAGGAGGAGTAAATTACATTAATTAATAACCTTGAATTTGTGTTCCCAATAAAGGAAAATTAAAACTAGCCAATCAAATTCATTCTTAACAATTTAAAAGTATTAAACTACAAAAGTGAAAGTGATATGTTGGTCCCAAAAAGGAAATAGGCCAAGTCGGCCGGGACACCCCGATTTGGAAAACGGGCCAAATCGGGCGGGACGGAGGGAGTACCTTCTATGTTATACTTCACTTAACTTGTTTCATTTCGCCACAAGATTTTATGTACAATGTTAAAAGTGAAAAGTAAGAATTATTATTTGAAAACATACCAAATGAAATGGGACGTTCCGATTAGGAAAGAAAGACAAGTGAAATGAGACGGAGAGAATACTTAACTTGTGAAACACATGAACTTAATGGGCCAAAATGAAAGGTGATCATTTTGCAAGACGACCGCTTAAAGGAAACGTGGCCGTTTCGAAAGTGATTTAGACCAAAACTCTTCCAAATTAATTATAAATTATTTTATATCTTATCCATCTACCGTATCTATATCTCATACTATCACGGTAAATAAATATAAATCAAAATCAAAAATGTAATTCCAAATTGAAAAATCCAGGTCACCGCCAACAGCAAGCAGCGGTGGCCGCCACGCGCCGCCGACACGCCTCCTTATAATATCTTGAACCCTACTCTCTCTCCGACAGCTCACTCCTTCACACAAATTCCTCGGCACCTTCGTATATATAATCTCAATTCAATCCCTTTCCTCCACTTTTCTTTCCCCCAAACTTCCTCACCGGAATCCCTCTCTCTCTCTCTCTCTAGAACCTTTTCTCTCTCTCTCCGATGGCTAATACGCGGGAGCAGTACCTTTACCTGGCCAAGCTGGCGGAGCAGGCCGAGCGCTACGAGGAGATGGTCCAGTACATGGACAGCCTCGTCGCCGGCGCCGCCGGCTCCGAGCTCTCCGTGGAGGAGCGCAACCTCCTCTCCGTCGCCTACAAGAACGTCATCGGCTCGCTGCGCGCGGCGTGGCGCATCGTCTCCTCGATCGAGCAAAAGGAGGAAGGGAGGAAGAACGACGACCACGTCGTGCTCGTCAAGGACTACAGATCTAAGGTGGAGGCGGAGCTGTCGCAGGTCTGCGCCGGAATCCTCAAGCTCCTCTCCGATTACTTGATCCCGTCGGCCGCCACCAGCGAGTCCAAGGTCTTCTACCAGAAGATGAAGGGCGACTATTATCGGTACCTAGCGGAGTTTAAGGTTGGGACTGAGCGGAAGGAGGCGGCGGAGGACACCATGCTCGCCTACAAAGCTGCTCAGGTAATCGATCTCTTCTTCAATTTCTGTTTCTCTCTCTCTCTCTCTCTCTCTCTCTGGTAATTTGTTGAATGTGTGATTGATTTGAATTCTTGTTGCTGTTTCTGGTTGTTGAATTTTTGAATCTGGGTTTTCCCTCCCTCTGTATGTGTGTGCTATGCATTTATTAGCTTGTGATCTAGTGGTCCATTTCAATTTTCCTTCTTTTAATTCAAAATATATTATTTTTTTTCTGTTTTGTTTAGGATTAGATTGGTTATATAGGGTGGGAAGTAGCAATCTTGATAGGATTGGAGATTCATAGTTAACGAGTTCGTCGAAAATTTGCAGAATTGAGTGAACTCAAGGAGGTGGAGTTACTTTTAGTTTTCTTTAATGAATGGAAATAGCATAGACTAGGTTTAACTCATGTGTTGACCTTAAAAGAATGTTTTGCTGTAAAATATGTCTATCTCCAAATCGAAGTTAAGTCTCTTTTCTATGGAAAAAGATCGAAAAACAACAGAACTTTGATGTTCATAGTGAAAAGTTATCGACTTTGAGGATGTGGGAGCATGAACGAAGTAGCTTGCAAGTTTACTTGATCAGGAGACTATTTGTAAATTGTAACCATCTGCTGTATCTTGCCGAGTGCATATGCAATTGTAGCGAAAATTTGGACCCGTTTTGAGATGGACTTGAAAGAACGAATATTTCCTTTCAAGATTTAGTTTTTCTACCTGTGAAGGTTATATATCTATGCAATATTTGGATGTCTGTTATGTTAGTGAATGGAAAGTAAATTGAAGCCCATGGGCCTTGGCCTGTTCTAATCAAGTTCGACCTACACGATTGATTGTATGCAGGAAACTGCACTTGCTGATCTTGCACCCACTCATCCTATACGGTTGGGATTGGCACTCAACTTCTCAGTCTTTTACTACGAAATTCTTAATGCATCAGAGAAAGCTTGCGACATGGCGAAACAGGTTCGTCCATCAACATGTTGTATTTTGATGAGTAAAACTGTTATCCCTTTCATTATTTATGTCATTCTTCGTTCTTGGTTTTCTGGCCCCTCCCCTATTTGCCTTCTCTCTCTAATCGAAGAATCCACACCATTGGCCGTCAAGTGTTTCACAAGTATGGGACTTTTCAAAGTTGACTTGAGAAAATGATGTTTTTTGATTTACTTCAATGGTACACCACATTCTGTCTGAGAACAAATTAAGTCGCGATTCTATGTTGGCCTTGATTCATAACACTAAAACGAGTTCACTTGCTTTTGGACCTGTTTCTAAGAATAAGTCATCGAAATCTTTAGCATACCATGAGCATTAATCTAATAAGTTATCCGCTCGACCTGTTTGGTTTAGTATCGTACACATGAGTATTAATCGGCTATCATTTATGTCTAGCACTCGTTGTAAATGACAATCAAAGAACATAGACTGGATCTATTGCCTGAAAAGCTGAAACCCCTTACTTGTCCTCCATTGATAATCTATGTAGTGTATGCTTTAAACATCAACCTTGATGAAATTTGTCGGAATAAATCTGGTCTGGGCTCTCGTCGAATTAGGCTTTCCCTTTACTTGTAACACGAGAGAGCTTATCTTCTCTGTTTCTAATCAGGCATTCGAAGAAGCCATTGCCGAGCTGGACACGCTGGGCGAAGAGTCGTACAAGGACAGCACTCTCATCATGCAGCTTCTCAGGGACAACCTCACTCTCTGGACCTCAGACATGCAGGTAATAAACCCATAACACATCTGCAGCATAGCCATTTTCTTCATTATACATTTCTCCAAAATGCTCGATACGAAGAAAGATTATTCATGTTAAATGGTTTGTGTTCTCGATGCAGGACCAAATCGACGAGTCCTGAAGCAGCGAAGGCGGTCCTGGAGGAGGTGGGCTTGAAATGTCATAATCTTATGTGTAATTTGCATATAATATACAACAACTACTGGCGATTGTTGGATTTGTAGTTTTCTTTGTGTTATTTGTGATATTTATTTTTCTTCAAGACTCTCATGAATGGAAAGTCCCTTCATTATTCATAATCCTCCCGCTCTCGACTCCGTTAACTACGTGATTCGAAAATCGAACCTCTCGATTTCTGCTGTTGAATCTGAACAGATCTTGCTCATGGCTCTGTACAAAGAGGCTTTTCTTGATTCAGTACAGAACGATTTCAACTATTTTTTCTAGAGAGAGAGAGAGAGAGCAAGTACAGATTGACAAGATTTATGGAATTAAATTGTGGATTAATCGACAAAATTAAATGAAAAGAAGAAGGCTAAGTACACTTACCATTATTTAAGCAATGATAAATCTTGATGGAAATCTACCAATCAAATTTCTCTCTCTTGACTTTGTCTCCCTGTTTTATAGTCTTTTTGTTTGGAGATATTTAAACATTTCATCATGATTATTAGGAGGGAGAGAGAAGGAGAGAGAGAGTAAAATCTATGGTTGTCCAAATACCAAGAAGTCACTAAGAAATTGGTCTCTACCGAAAGACATCAAAATCATTGCTCCTACATTCAAAAAAGCACAAGAGTTTTTTTACAAAAGCAAGAAAATTTATGCAGTAACTTGTCCGTTTCCAAAGTTCCTACATTTTGACTCTCGAAAATTCGGATCGATCGGAATCCGTTGTTCATCGACATGAATACTGTGTTGTCGTCATCTCGTGCATTTAATCAGTAGTATGATGTCGTACGTCTCGTAGTTTATCGAGCGATGATACAATGTCATACCGTCCTTAAGGTCTCGACTCTCGTTCGAGTATTTTGGAGGGAAAATTGAAAGTGTTGGATTTGGTTATAGTGATGAAACATGAGAGAGATAGTATATCTTTGACTGTGAGGTCACAAACCCTAGATCTTTTGGCGATTGATTCTCTACTATGTCACGTTTGTGTGTGTGTGTTTAGTGGTGATGGGTGCAGGAATCTCTTACATCCTTTTGTTGAATTTGGATGAATTAAGATTAAACTTTTTAGGGCAAATTTTTTGAACATTTGGCGCCAAAGAAAATTAGTAAAAAAAGTGGCATTGACTTGATTCTTCCCTTTTCTTCTTCTTCTTATGTTATACCGTTTGTAAATGTGAATGATGGGTCTTTGAACGTAAAGAAAACAAGGCTAAAAGAAGTAAAAAGAGGTGAAAAAAGATGTCTGCATTTTGGTGAATCATTGGATGAAATGAGCTGTGAATTTGAATTCTTCTTGTTTCTTTATGACCATAGGTATGTACACCCGTTAGTTTCACGTCGACTTGGAAAAGGTCTATACTCTACATAACATTTTACAGGTTGAACGGTCCAATGCTAATATGGTATCAAATTAAGCTGGTCTAAGAACGATGATGATAGTTGTTAGGGGCGTGTTAGAATCACACGTAATCCAACATCGACCTGCAAAATGTTCCGAACTCTAAATGTAGATTGAATGATCATTCCCTTCTAATTCTAATAAGAACTTTCAAGGAAAGAATGGACCAATACTAATATGTGATATTCATGTATATGAAAATAGTGTTTATTGAAATAGCTAGAAAAACATTATTTTCAAATTGAAAGAAGCAAATTAATTGGATAATACCCATGCATGCATAAATAATTATAATAATCTTCTTAATTAATTTAATATTATTACACAAAGTAAGATATGAACGTTGCATGGAGCACGTGACATGGGATGCTTGTTGTTTAAAGATGTTTTTTTCTTCTTCATATTTGGTCTAAGAAGAATTTTTTGGGGGTAACTCCTCAATCTTGTAAAGAAGTTATTGCTGAAAAAGGTGAATATATTTTCATCTTTGTGTGTGACAGAATATTAAGAGTAAAGTTTATAATATTTGACTATTAATAAAACATAGAAAGGGAACTAAAATATACCTTTACATCTCATTTCACAATCTCTATGTAAAAACGTTCAAATTCAGTATCCTAAGCCTTTAATTTCCATATTTGATTCCTAATGTGTTGCTATGAAACCTCAGATTGGATCCTCTGTCCCTAAATCGGTGTACGAATGGTGTACCCGATACAAATTTAATAAGTTTTGATTCTCTCTATTAGTGGTCATTTTGAGTTTGGTAATTAGTGTATGTCAAAACTTCCTAATTTTGTATCGTGTACACTATTGGTACACTAATTTGGGGACAGAAGATCTTATTCGATGAAACCTTCCCCTTTTTTTTTAATAATATTTTTTATTAGGAGTTTGAGCTATTTGAAAAAAGTTGATTTAATTCCTCAAAAGAATAATGTACTCCTGCCAAGTTTAACGGGTTTCATTATTTGTACATATTCAAGTGGCGCGTCAAATTCAGTGAGACGGAAAGGTAATGAATAAAATGTTGTTTTATTTATCAACTACTATGATAACGGTAGTCTTCTCCTAGGGTTCATTGTAGTATTGATTTTGAGTATGATGAGATTGTGCTCATGAGTTGTAAAGTGAATAAAACAAATACTTAAAGCAATATTTTTATTTTTAGTACAATACATATACACTCACACATGTACGCATCTCGTACTACTCAAATTCTATATTCTTTTAATCGGAGGTGAAATATTTTATCATTAGACTATGCTCCGTCGTTAAATAATACGCCCTATCGGTTCCTAAACAAAACACGCTCTTTCGTCTCCGATTAAGTGTGTAAATCCAACCAACACTCAAAACACGCGCCAAAACGATGAGAACGTGATTTTGGTAATTAGTTAAGATACCTTACTAGGCCTTCAACGATGCAAGAATATTGTGACAACTCTCCTAATCATATAAACATAATTATAATATAGTTTTAAATATTGATATATTATAAATAGCCCAAAAGGAAGGGCTAAAATTGTAATTTCAGCAACCGATTACATTTCTTTTTGGGACTATTACAAAATATTTATAATTAATTGAAAACATATATTAATGAATATTGACCGTGCATTTCTTATACTCACCAAATAATAATAATAATGTGATGGAAACCAAATTTGGCCAACCTCACTGTAGTATATATTAATACTCCTCTCGTCCCACTTCAATTGACTTGTTTTATTTCGGTACAAGATTTTCGACACGTTGTTACAAGTGAAAGGTAACGGAATGAAGCCGAGTGAAGTTGGACGTTCCAGTTCCAATTAGAGAATTAAGCCGAGTGAAGTAGTGACGACGGAGGGGAGTATATGAATATATATTATCATTATAAATCCATATATCCCAAAATAAAATCAAAATAAAGATAAATAATACGTCATCATTGTCCCCCATTTTCCAACTAGTCAATCCTTCTCCATCTAATATATGCTCAAAAAAGAAAAAAAAAATATTTACTTTCTATCAAATCACCATTTTTGTAATTTTTACACATTACACAAAAATGAGAAAGTGGCACAATAGTAAAAAGAAGAAGTTTAAAAAAATTATTAAATCTTTTTCATGATATGTTATTTTTTATTTTTTATTTTCTCAATCATTCCCAACATTTGTTTTGTCGATACTAGATTAAGTGTATTAGCACACATCATACATCTATAGACATGTTTTTTTAATATTAGAATAATTTATAACTCCCTTTTTTTTTATATTTATTATGCTAATACTCTTCAAGAGTCGAGCACAGCGTCGAACTTACCCTTTTACTCCACAATTTCCTACATAAACCTTCATTCCATTGCACTGTCATATTTATACACATACACACACAACGCCCCCTCTCTCTCTCTCCCTCTCCCTCTCCACTTATATATACTCCAATATCTATATATATTGACACTCCAATAGTCTTCACTTCCAGTCCTCTCTCTCTCTCTCTCTCTCTCTCTGGGCCTTGTTGCAGAAATGGCAGAAACATAATACCAATCTTTAGCATGCAAAAGAAGCCCCATTTTTATTTTTTCTAAATAAACTTTCCATTGACAGCAAAGCACATTCATTGAAGGCCAATTTCCCAATGGCTGATTACAACTCCTTTGACTCAGACCTCTTCTGCAACGAAGAAACTAAAGCCTTTTCCTTCGACGATGATGATGGTGGTTCCGTTGATGATGATCATCACCTTCTTCTTCAAAGTAAAAGCGAAAAAGATTGGATTTTTAGCAATGGGCCATCATCAGATTCAGAGCCCTTCATCCATTTACCCTGCCTCAGCGAAGAATGCATCGGTTACATGCTAGAGAGAGAGAGGGAGCATCAGCCCAGAGATGATTATCTCTCTAGATTGAGAAATGGGGAGCTGGATTTTGGGTTGAGGAAAGAGGCCCTTGATTGGATGTTCAAGGTGAATGTTATTCCATTCCCATTTCTTGATTTTTTTTTTCAAAAAAATCCTTTCTTTGCCATTTTGGATTCTCCCATCATTTTCTCTTGATTTTCCCTAAAAAGGGGCCATAATTGTAAATGCAGAATGGATTTGATGTTATTAATGATCACACATTAATGGGTTTTCTTGATTTCAAGAAATTTTTTATTCAAGGAAAAAAAAAAAAAAAAATGAGTGTTCTTTTTTTCTTCACCTACAGAGTTTCACTGATAATCAATGCTTGTACTTTGTGCTTTACAGGCTTGCACCCACTTCAGTTTTGGAGAGTTGTGTTTGTTCTCAGCAATCAGCTATTTTGATCGGTTTCTATCCATCTATGAACTGCCCCTTTCCTCCCCAGAAGTACAGTACAATTCTGCTGATTCTCTCCCATTGAATAGAATTTTGTTATTTTCTGTTTCTTGAATTTGAATCCATCATTTTTCTTCGTGTTTGTCGCCTTTGTTTATTATTTTTTTTCAAAAAAAAAAATAGGGAGGCAAGAATTGGGCAGTTCAATTAATTGCAGTTGCTTGTTTATCTCTTGCTGCAAAGATTGAGGAGGTTAATGTTCCTTCAACCTTTGATTTGCAGGTAAAAATTGATTCTTTAATGCTGTTTTCTTGATTTTTGATCAAATGTTTTTTGACTTTTTAATGATTGGATGAAGCAGGCAGGGGTGCCTAAGTTGTTGTTTGAGGGGAAAACGATTCAAAGAATGGAGATTTTGGTGCTGAACAGCCTAAACTGGAAGATCAAAGCTTACACCCCATGCAACTTCATAGACTACTACCTTAGGAAGATGAACGAGGGCGAATTGCCGTTAGGGCCGGTGATTAGTCGATCCCTTCGCCTAATCTCCAGCACGTTCGAAGGTGGTTCATTCGTTAAGTGTACACCTTTGGATCCTGTTTATATGAAAATGTATTGTATTGTTTTGTTTTGTTTGATTGAATGGTTTGGTTGGATGGGGGAATTGAATGCTGCAGGTATTGAATTCTTGGAATTCAAACCATCTGAAATAGCTGCAGCTGTGGCAATGTGTGTTTCAGGGGAGATGCAAGCAATGGACATTGATAAGGCATGTTCTTGTTTGATAGGAGTTGATAAGGTAGGTGCATGTTGGTGTTTGGTCCCCCCTTCATAATGCTTTGGCCATCCTTCGATTTATGTTCGTATCAAACTTTCGTCTCTGTTTCTTTTAATGAAATCGATTGATTGAATTTGTGTATCATCGGTGTAGGGGAGAGTGGTGAAGTGTCTTGAAATGGTTCAAGATTTGTCGAAGACGACTACTACTACTACTGCTGCTACTACTGCTACGGTTGGAATGGGGAGTGGTACGAATGTGAGGAACGGGTCGATCCCTCGTAGCCCGAACGGGGTGTTGGATGCGGCATGCTTGAGCTACAAGATTGATGAGACTACAGTTGGATCATGCCCAAGTTCTTCACACACTAGTCCAGTCACCAAGAGGAGGAAATTGGACTAGAGAGAGACAACAAAGTTTAGGTGGAGATTCTTGGGAAGTCAGTCATGGGAAAATGTCAAATTTGGACTCACACCATTGAAAATAAGTTGTTGGCTTTGAGGAAATTAATAAAAGGTAAACAAGGGGAAAATCACTAAATAGGGAGAAGTTGAGAAATGGAAGAGGGGGAGAAGGAGAAATGCTTTGAGCATGAAAAATTGAAGGCAATGATACATAGTAGCTGTCATATAATAATCAGAGTTATTATACAAAACACCATTGTAATTTGTATGATGATGATGATGATGATGATGATGATGGGAGGGGAGAGAGAGAGAGAGAGAGGGGTCAATGTGTAATATAAGAAATAATGGGGGTCTTTTTGAAGTTTATTTTTGGTATTTATTCTTATATAGTTCATTTTCTTGGATATTGTGTAATTTTTTTGCCTTTTAATATATAATAAAAACAAATCTTTAGTTTATTTTTGTTAATTTGCAAGAATAGCAATTTCAAGAACACTTTTCCCCCCTTTCATTTAAGAAGTTTGAGAATGTTTTGATATTGAATTTGATTATATAAAAAAGTTGATGAAAATATGTAAGGGGTTTAATTGGGAGAAGGTATTCTCAAAAGTTTGTTTTCTCCCTCAATTCATTTCTCTATCCATAACCTTAAAATGCTCATTGATTAGGGCTAGACAAAGTACAAATATGTCCAAGTCTTAGCCAACCACCACAAGAACTAGCACAAAATCATGGCTACTATGGAAAATGGTCGTCCCATCTTGCTATACCCAACAAATCTCGCACCAAACGCATCTTTTTTTCATTGGTAAAGTTTCAATTCTTGTCATTTACCTGCATTTTACGAGAAATCCCCTTAATGACTCCCTTCCCCATTACTCCTACCTGTCTTTCGCGAGTGTCATGAGGAGAGAAGGCATGCCAGTAGTAACCGATGCTGATAACGCACACCTTAAAAACGGCCAAGGGTAACGCATGTAGAATGTAAACGTTACAAAAAATGTGTCGATAACTTTTCTTGTGTATGATTCGTATGCGTATGGATTGCAATGTGTGTGCGCGTTGTGCGTGTTTGTGGGGCCATGCAGGGTTTTTCTCGATGGAGAGATAGGATTAAAGCGTTCAGATACCTGTAAAGTATAACGTTTCGAACGAGATACATTCAGATGCAATTATTAATTCCATGAATGGGAACATCCACATCCTATTAAATTGCAATAACCTAGCTCAACAAGCATGATACAACAACAAAATAGTAGGTAGAAAATCTATGGTGAATGGAAAGTTAGCAAAATATGACAATCATGAAAGAGCAATCCCTTTCACACTATTATCCCACATTCAAACCTTCACGAGGTTAATGGGGGAGAATTTATTTGTAGAAATAATAATATTAAGTAAGTACATATCAAATGTGAATTAAATTTTCCCTTGTGCATATAAATTTACATAAAGTATCCCAACAAACAATTTATCACACATTAAAATTGATAAAAACAAATTATTTGAAAAAAAAAAATCACTTTATTTACTCGATTTTACTACCCTCTCCGTCCCAGATCCACTGTCATGTTTCTTTTCAGCACAATATATTAAGTGCAATGTTAAAAGTGAAAATTAAGAAATCTACATTAATATATTTAAGGATTAATTCTTCTCATTTTAAGAAAATGAAAAATTTATATGAAACGACTGGATTAGGAAAGTCGGGCAATGATTCTCATAAGTGAAAATCTTGATAAGGACTTAAAGAGATTATTTGCGATCGTCACCGAATTCTGATTGGGGAAAAAAAATGAAGTCAAAATAGAAAGTACAAGAATTGCAATAAGACATGCCAACAAAGCGACGTCGTAGGCTCTTGACACTTGTTTTCGTGTAATGATTACAAGTCATGCTGTTTTTTTATGTGGGCCCATGGGCCAAGGCCCACTGATTTTGTACTCTGTGTTTGACCGGTCAGATTTTGCTTTTCTCCTTTGCAGTTTCTCTTTTCTTTTCTTCTCCTCTTCTCTTCTTTTTATTTTTCATACACTATTTCTTGTTCGGAGTTTTTTACCCTCCATCTCACTCGTATGGAGATAACCTTTTTTTTTTAATACGAAAATTAAGACGTGACTGATCGTGATAGATAAAGTAGTATAAATGAATTTTAGTAGGTTAATATTTCATCATTTAAGATGAAATCTCTATAGTAGTGGAACAGACGAAAATAGAACTTATCACTGTATAAATGAAACATGGGAGTAGTAAATCCCATACGCCATACCCTCTAAAATAATGGGTAAATAAATTTTTAGTGCATTTTTATAATTACACTACATTATTTAAAGTTGGAAAGAAACCAACTCCAATTTATCATTACTATTATTTCAAGTAAAATAATATTGCTAGTAATTATTTATTTTTTAAAAAATGAATTCCATCCAATATTGGTATTTTTTTCACTTTTATAATTTTAAATCCTTAGAGAAATCATGGCACCTCTAAAAGTGAAGACCAAACTATTGGGCTTAAGTTTGGCCCAATTACTTTGGTCAAAATCTTTTGAAGATGCTATTAAAATTCTACCGTCTAATTACGACTCTTTCTATTACTTTAACGACTTTAAAGAGCTTTCAGGCGAAACGGAGTGAGTACTATGAAAAACCTCACAATAAACCTGCATGCCAATTCAATACTAGTACTATTTATTTGAATCTACAATTATTTAAATAAATTGCTCTATTAATACAAACCAGGAACACTGGAACGAATTCATTCATCACCAGTGCATTTAAATGTTCTTTACCTGGGCTTATTGTTGCTTCTCAATGGCAACGTGAATGCTGTACACTCGAACTCGTCGAATAAATAGGGTTCCAAGAATGAGCTTTCTTGCTTCTCAAATGTATGAATCAACTACTCGTTTCAGATGAAGTCCGGTTGGCCAGTGGAGGTCAGGCAACGGTGCCACATACGGCTGTTTGGGTCGAGGACTTTGGGTTGAGCTATAACTTCCGGAATTGGGAAATAGGCGTAGTGCGTATTGCATATTCCGACTGTGATGCCACTATACCCAGCAAATGCACCATGAACCTGACACAGTTTTTGAGTATACAGATATTAGCTCAAAAGAGAAGACTTCGAATTCAGTGACATGGATTAATATACGTTACTAGCTTCAATCTAGTTCGTGTTAATAGGTTTGAGAGAGAGAGAGAGGACTTACTGCATTTTGACCGAGTACAGTGCAGAGAATCCCGTCTGATGCGTTTGCGCGGCATGCACGGATCATGTAAGTCGGATCAATGTATTTCACATCTGCTGGCAGTCCCATCCCTTTGAAGAACTTCTTTATCTATAAGTACGAGGAGAAAAACATTTTTAACCATCGTTTACGATAAAAATATCAAGGCAGGTGTTGGTACACAACATTCGTGTATATGATGGTTCTGGAAATTCAAATATCAGTTCATCATAGTTCACCACTTAAAGTGGTGAAATCCGTTTAAGGAACCAACCTCTTGTTGGATATGAACCCCAATATCTCCAAGAACGATGTTCCCCGATGCATCTGTAGCATTGGTCTTTTGTAGAAGATCCTGAAATAATGATTTCATCATTTTTAGATTAGCCTCCTAGAATTAAGTTTAATTTGCAATGTATACAAATATGTAAGTCGAAAATATGTTCCAATTCACAAGTTTACTAGTATTAAATGATGTGAGAGAATTATGAGAATGTTTTCTAGATAAGATGGGGGAGATGTCATCTGACTAACCTGACCGGCACCCTCTGCAACACAGACGACAGCCGACCCCTTTCTCTCGAGCAGGTATTTCAGGTGATTTAGGACACCATGAGGTCCATCTAATTTAAATGGTACCTGATTGATAGAAGACAATACAGAGTTTAATTATCAACATAACAAATTCGTACTTTCAGAAGTCTACGGAAATGGTACCTCTGGAATTAGGCATATATCAATTTGTCCACTAGCAAGAGATGCTTGCATAGCAATGAAACCACTACTTCTACCCATCAATTTCACAATTCCGATGCCACGGTAAGCACTATGAGCCTGTCAAATTAGATAAAGAATCAGCAAACTTGAGAGCAACATTGCTAAATTTTGGAGATACAATATAATGGAAAAGAAATGAAATATCAAATCATTTGAAAAAATGTTAGAAAGATAAAAATGAAGTATCTCTGACCTCGATATATGCCGAATTTATTGCTCTTTGTGCCTCTTCAACAGCCGTATCAAAACCAAATGTTTTATCCATAAGCAGGATATCATTGTCTATGGTTTTTGGCACACCAACTACAGCTATCTTCAATCGTCTTTTACGGCACTGGATGGAAGTGAACAACGTCCATTAGATTAGGTATGACGTAATACAAAACAAATCAAAGAAAAGTAATAGATCATTTCAGTACATGCAAATATCCGGTTGGTGAAATTATATTTAGCTTTACTATTATAACTTCTACTTTATCAACTTTTGCACTTAATATATAAGTTTTCTTGTGGCAAAAAATGCAAATAATAATATTAAAGGCCATAAGCCAAAAACCTCTTCATGTATGGCATTCGCACCCGCATGCGTACCATTTCCACCCAGTACAAAGAGCATGTTTATCCCTCTTTCCTGCAATTGAAACAAAATTTGCACTTTAAAACTATCATGAAACCACATATCAGCAACAACACAAAACTTACCTCCAGACTTTGGACAATGTCACTCACTGACGGTCCACCGCGTGAGACTCCTAACAAGCTTCCTCCAGATAGATGAATATTTTGGACCACTTTCCTGGAGAGCTGAATCGACAAATTGCCACACACACATACGTGATAGTTATTGCAAATATGGCAACTTAAAGTAGCATTTGGTTAACAAAAATTCTAGAAAAAACATGAATTTGGTAACAAGACTCTAGAATAATCAAGAAAGAAATATTGGACTTTACAAAATTTCATCAGCGTTTGTGAGAACATATTTAAACTTGATAACCAACAACTTTGAAACGATATTATAAAAAAAGAACTTGGCTTTTCAAGCCTATACTTAAATTTCGTCACGTTTACTAATAAATTTTAACCGAAGCAACTTATAGAAAACACATTTTTTTGTAAAGAAATATCATTAGCTAATAAATGACATCTTTATAAAATATACTTACTGGCATCTCAGCTAAACTTGTATCTGAGAAACCACGATAACCAAATGGAATTCCAACAATCTTTTTCACGCCATAAATTTCGAGCGTGATAACTATCTGCAACATTAGAAAAGAGTTCAGTTAGAAAATATTCAAATCTTAGCATATTAAGTTATCTTAATTACTTAATTCCGATTATTAATTAAATCTTAATATTGAGATCGAATTTTTGATTTTATTTCTAACACCACGCAAATAAACAAATCATGTACCTGTCGTATCACATCATTCAGACCAGGACAAAGGCCTCCACAAGTAACTATTGCTGCTTTTACCTCCTCTGGCTTGAAATATATTTTCTCTCGAGGTCCAGCACGATGAACCCTGCCAATTAGTACAAATATCTAGTATCGATAAAAATTTATACCTACTCAGGCACTACAAAACCAAACCACATTAAAAAGAAATTCTTACCATTGTTCAATCCATGAACAATCAGGATCAATACACTCGGCACCTGCTGATGTAGGAGAAGAAAAACGTATGACCTGGACGGGTTAACCACCATAGAACATGGAGTGTCATTAGTGACTATATTTAAGATCACTTATGTACCGTCTTTGAAAATCTAGTTATCGTGATTGCTGTCAATTATAATCATAAACAAAAACTATATAGATGCTTCATAACTAAGTATAACATCTTACAAACACCATTGCATTTGATACAACAAACTAATATACATTATTCATGACTAGTAAGTTGTATAACATATGACATCTTACACTAGTGCATTTGATACTAACACAACAAAACATGAAACACAAACTCAATATTCAATCATCAAAATGCAGAAGTCCATGTATAACACTCTATATTTCACATTCACAAAAGTACCAAAGTTTCAGGTCACCCATTCCGGTGCTTAATTTTGAACCGGCTTGGTACCTTAAGCAACACTCGATCGTTGTTGTTAATATAGCCGTGCCACTCTTCATCCGATGGATAACCTTCTGCAAAATCAGAGCTTATAGGACTCCTGCAACAGAGTCTCGAATCAGTTCCCTCTCTCAAGTCAAGTAGTTTCAACTCCAATGTAATTTCATCCTTTTCGACTATTCGACTACGATCAAAGGACTCTTTTCATCTAGCAATCACACATATCGAGCTAACACCTCACGCCACGCAACATTCAATCAAAGCAAATCAAAACCAGTAAAAATCAACATCAATTCAACAAGACCTCATCTTCAGGCAGAAAGGCGACGGAAAGGAGGCGGCGTCGGGGATCACGTCGGTGATATGAGGAATGCGAAAGCGCTCCTCGAAATCGCTCTGGTACTTCAGCTTCCAATCCGGATCGCCGAAATCAATGCTCGCCTGCTTCGCAGCTCCCGCCCTCACCTCAATCCCCCTCCGAGCCCGGCCGAACGACACCGAGGACGGCAGCGCGTGATCGAGACGAGCTGCCCGCGGCGGCGGAACCAGCGCCAGCTTGATCGCCGGCGAAAGCGCCTCCATCAATCGAGCGCGGCCAGCAGCTGAATAATGCGTAATTGGAATTCGATCGAGCAGCGAGGAGTTTTCAAAATCGGAGGCGTATATACGTACAGCCTTGGGCTTGTGTACGTATATATCGAGCGGGAGGAGATCGGAGCGACGGAGAAAGAGAGGGAGGTTTGGAATTGTCCGATAGTGAGAGAGAGAGAGAGAGAGAGAGGAGAGAGAAGTGTACAAGTGCTGTTGCTTTTTGCCTTTTCTGTTTTTCCCTTTCTTTTACTTGTCAAAGTCCAACCCCTTGGATTTACGAAAGCGGCTGCTTCTGTTTAATGACGGATTTGCCCTAATTTTGTTAGAATCGATCATCGACTCTTTTAAAAATTGCTAGGCGCTAGTCGAACAAAGTTCTCCGATCGGCGGCTGATCGAAAGCCAATGGATTAAAATTGAAAAGTATAATTATTATTAGGAAAAACTGAATATTGTGCGTTGACATTTTTGGGAAATGGAAAAGGATGAGGAAATATTTTTCGAATTTACATCAAACATTAATCACAAATTCAAGAGATTTTTTTCTTGAAATTTACTAGTGAAGGAAAGAAGTTTGATGGTATCTTCTTTTCAAAAGAAAAATGAAGGATAATGAGAAAATAGTGTGGGAAAGGGGAAAAAGTGATGAAGAGTAAAAGAAATTTGCATATTTGTAATTATAATTCAATTTATCCACAACCACTAAATGTGCTTATAGAGATGCCAATAGATATTGAAAAATATGAAAAGGAAATTGGAATTTATTATTTAAATTCCATAGAACTAGATACCCAAAATTGATGTCTAGATTCATAAATTTATTCAAATTATTACTCACTCAGTCTCATTTATAAATGGGTAAATTCTATTTCAAATTTCCACTTATATAGGGATATTACCTTAGTAAAACTTATTCACACTATGTTATCCACCACTATCGCTCTCGTTTTAATTTTTGTAGTGGAAAAAAAAAGTTATCCCTTTATGAATAAAACGGAGAGAGTATATAGTATGTTGGGCTCTTATATAAAGTGGTCATTTTGCTCAATAAAGTACTTCGTTCGTCTCATTTATGTAACCAACAATTAATATTTTAAATTTAATATATAATCACTTTTGTGGATTAATTAAGTAAGACGGGAGAAGTACCGGGTTTAATTTAAATGGAATAAAATTATTTAATAAAGATTCAGACTTTGTTAGTACTTATTATATTTCAAGAAAATAATTAATAAAATACACATAACAACTTTGGTTCTAATGTATAATAAATGAAAGTTTCCTTTGGAAAATCCGATTACTATGCTCGCTTTCTTACCTGGAACATTTGCACACATTGGGAAATCTCCTTGAACAAGACCAACTTTTTTATATACTCCAATATTTATTTGTTTTATTATTCAATATCTTATTTTATAGCATCCATATTTAAGTTCTTTGTTGAAATTCAATCAGAATATATATTTTTTTTAAAACAATTTCAAAACTCAAATCAAACTTTTAGAGGTGAAGTATGTTTGATGATACATTGAGTTCATCAGGGAAATCATCGGTACCGAAAACTTTACCCGCTCCGTTACCCATCGGGTAAATGCTTACTGGGTTTTCGATTAATGTGGTATTGTCAAGTCAATAATTTTTTTCTATCTATGGTTTACTCAAAAGCCCGCCCTTTCACAATATTCGGCCCAATAATATTTATGGGCCTTGGGCCTGGCTCAATGACATATTTGGGCCCAAGCCCAACCCAAACATAAATCCATAAGAATATTTTTGAAATTAAAATTAATTTTTAAAAAAAAGGGGGAGAGGATGCTTATGTCATTTGACATAGACTTGACATGATTAATTAGCATGTACAATAAGGCAGCTTTTTCTACATGGGTAAATAACACCGCTTTTGGTAGTTGCTTATTTACCCTTTTAGGCAAAATTATTTTTATATTTGAGGTCCCCAAAAGTAACAATTTTTGTAATCAAATCAACACTTGTTCTTATTGTATTTATTAATTTATTATTTTCTGAAGAAATTATCAAGGGGAAAAAAGGGATCAATTTTAAGAAAAATTAAATTGAAGGGTCAAGTTGTTAATTAAATGTTTTGAAGTTTTGGAATTTCCAAAGGAAAATGATTGAAATTTAGGAGTAAATTAGGCTTTTGGTAATGTAAAAGTGGACCACAAATACAATTATAAAAGAAAAAATAGTCAGCCTTTTTCAGATAGTGAGCAGGAAAATATCTAGTGGGGGTGCAGGTATAAGCATGGGCCTGCCCCTGCTGCTCCACATAATTCCATTTTTATGAACTCCAAAGAAAAATACGCGTCAGTTTGGCCGAGCGTTAGAGGGTTAATAATCGAGACTAAAGGTCACTAATCCGACTCAATTATAGCGCGGTATTTAGATTTGTTGTTAGTTATTGTTGCAGAAAAAGACCTGCCCTAAAATTAATAGCGAGGTATACTATGAGATTCATATCCACATTCTGCTGTCTTTTCACTAAGATTTAGCTTCGTTTTTCTTTAGAATTATCAACGTCACGCCAGCTGTGTTAAACGTTCTTTTTCCTTGGGCAAGAAAGAATCTTTAATCAGCAAAACGAAGGCACAAGAAGTACCCAAACATTACTCAAGCTACAATGCTCCAAAATTACTCATCTCGTTCCTTTCTCCTCTTATCGGACACAAACTCTAAAAACAACATTTAATCTCTACCTTGAAAAACTCTTAATCGGAAAATTGGAGCGAATATGCATGGAAAAATTAAGGCCTTGTTTGGTAGATAAGGTGGGATAAGATAAAAATTATCTTGGGTTCTTAGGATAAGAATTATCTTGGGGGAGAGGTGGGATAAGAAATAGAGAAAATGTAGTGTTTTTATCCCGGGCCTCACCCTTATCATGGGCCCCCGTGATAAGTTATCTTGCTTACCGAACATAGGATAAGCCCAGATAAATTTTCTTATCCTGACATATCTCATCTACCAAACGGAGCCTAAAAGAAATAAGTTTACATATATATTGGTGGAATTTATGCATATAAATATAGGAGTATATAGCAAATGTTGCATCAGAAGCCGTTATATAAACTGCAGTACTGCCCACATGTTTCCTTTCAAACACTACAAGCATTAAACAAAGGTAAAAATATATGTCAAAATACAAATGTTAGGTTAAAAAGAACTAATGTATGCTTCGGATCTATCGATTAATTTTTTTCGAACATCAAACTTTGTCCATGTTCTATAATATAAAGAAAAACATTCTCTTGCGCCTATTTCCATATCTATACAAAGACAAACGTTACATTATTCAGATCGTGTACCAAATATTAAAACATCGATAGTAGTTTATAAATAAGATGGAATAGGTAGTATTTAGCCATTGCAATATATGCAACATATGAAATATGTACATAACATTTTAGGACTAAGGAGGAAGACCATTCTCTCTCAAAATTTTCGAATATTTTTGAAGGGATGAAGAGAGAAATGCAACGTTTCTTTCTCCTCAATTTCTCCTATTCTTCGGTTATCATTTTCCAATGCATATTAAGAACATTTAAAATGCCAGAATTCCAGTACTATAAAACAAGAAAGGAAGAATTAAATGAAGACTATCTGCATACTCTCTCCGTCCCGGATCAATCTTTCCATTTCATTATTATGAAAGATTCATTTGAATAAAAGCGGGACGATTGGTTTGAAAACGAGGGAGTAATTATTTTGTATGCGAAAATCTTTTATTATTAGTAGCATGCAGAAAATAGAATGAGGGTATTGCCCCTTGCCTTGTGTATGTGATGAAATTTTTATTACTAATGTCGTATTAAAATTAAGAAGGCCTCGAGTATGAGATAATTATGTGAAATTGAAAATGAGAAGCAAACATCATTAATGTGAAACACATAGAACTCATCGCCTTGTGTATATAAAGATCCTCTATTCACTCCGTTTGATTTGCTCTATTATTTTACACCTCACATCTGTTGATCACCTTATAGGTCAAATGGAGTGAAGCGAGACGAGACGAGACAGTACATTTGTGTTGCAACTTACAACTATCTAAAGCCAACAGTCTGATAAAAGCTATAGTAATTATTTTGATATTTCATGTCACATTTCATCACATCAATTGTACTATTACTTCTCCACATATACTAATAACTTAAATCAATATTGATGAAAAAACATGCACACATTTCAGCACATTTACTACCAAAATAAAACCATAAATTCATCAATGAGTATGATGAGTTTGTTTAGAAAGGACTAAAAGCACTATCAAATGTAATTGCAAGCTGCAGCTTACTGATTAAGCATTGCAATTCTTATAGTACTCTCTCCGCCTCAAACGAAACATAATGATTCTTCTCAAATCTACTTGTATACCTAGCAAAAGATCAAATTAAAACACAAAATCACCAAGTACATAAGATGCCACACATTTCATGTAAACATTGAGCTTCTTGAATACAAAAGTAAAATTAATCGAATTTCGCTTTACCGCATTTTAAGTCGTTACAGCACTGAAACTAAATCGAAGAAGAAGAAGAAGAAGAGGAGGAGGAAGAAGAAATGCAAGCATGCAATGACTGTGAAATCTGGAAACAAAACCCCCCAAAAAAAGAATGGGAAAAAAAATGCCTTCATTTAATGGATGGGAGCAAGAGATGTGTGATGAAATTAAAGGATGTAAAAATTCAATGAAAATTCTTCCATTAAAATGCAAAAAAGAAAAGAAAAAAAATAAAGCACAGAATTCGAAATTCTACCAACAACTCAGACAATGAATGCAGTGCAGAAAGCTTCAGGTTTTTCTGCATAATGAAAACAAAAAGGTGTGGTTGGGAAAAATGAATGCTCCAACTCACATCCCTGCAATTCACTTATTCAAATTTATATTCATCAACATTCATCAATAATCAATCAACAGAAATTGAAATCGAAATTGATCGATATAAAGAACAAGAGAGAGAGAGATGAAAAAAACCCTAAGGTGAAATAGCTTAGCAGAAATTTAGAATCCAGAATTTCGAAAATTCCTAAATATATTCGCTAATTTAATTGCATGCTAGCTAAATTAAGTTACAAAATCATACTCCTATAAATAGCAACAACAAACACACGATGATTTCCTTTTTCCGACATAAAATACTAAGAAATTCGGCCCTCATCAGAGTTAAATCGGTCGAACTAGCCGGTCTGATCTAGGTTGTTTTCTTACCGAGGGTGTGCTTGTTGTTGTGCATCCACACCTTGAGCACGTGCCGCTTGATTCCGACCTCGCTGCAGAACTGCTGCACGCTCTCCTCATCCTGCTTCTGAATCCTCCACTCCAGCCTCTCCGCCAGCCTCAGCATCTTATCCTTCTGCTCCGCCGTGAACTTCGTCCGGTGCCGCTTCTTCGCCCCCGCCGCGCTCCCGGGCGTCGAGTAGTACTCCTCCATCTCCTCCCTCGACCCCCCGGCCCCCCCGGAGCTCGACGGCAGCGCCAGCGCCGGCGGCGCCGCCCTCTGCGGCGCCGCCGCCACGTGGAGGTACCCGGTGGGGCTGCGGCCGTAGCCGAACCCCGGGTGGTGGTGGTGGGCTAGGAGGAGCTGCTGCTGGTGCGGGAACTGGCTGAAGGGGAAGGCGGCGGCACCGGAGGAGACATCCGCCTCGCGGCGGTGGAAGTTGCGGTGGCAGCCGCAGGCGGCGCACTTGAGGCTCTCGAGGGTGCCGTCGTCGCCGGCCGGGAGGAACTCGCCGCAGCCGTCGACGGCGTGGGCGCCGATGCCGACCGCGTGGTTCTTCTGGCACTCCTTGTAGCGCGGCTTGCGCGGCGGCTGGGGTGGCGCGGCCCCAGCCGCCGCGCCGACCGGGCTGGGGATCTTGGCGGGGATCGGGAGGGAGTCGTGGTAGGAGGCGACCTCTCCCTCCTGCTCCTCGTCTTGATCTTCATAGTCCATAATCTTTGCTAGTGTTTTTGAGGTTAAATTGGGGAGATTAATTAATGAGATATGAGGTAGCTATTTATAGTAATGCTGTTTTTTGTGCTTGACTAAATGCATTACTTAGCCCTAGGATTCTGTCACCGGCTACTTGTAGCTTCGATTTTTTCCTTTTCTTTTTAAGTTTATTTGATTTTGTTTTGGGGAAAAGAGGTTTAGAAGTGGATAAGATAATGTGGATGGACAAAAAAAAATCATCCTAAAATAAATTAAATCACAATTTATCAATTCATACACTACTAGAATAATGACCTATAGCTACACTAACATACATGACACTTTAAAAGATGTTATGGCACTTCGCTGGTAACAAGTGTCACGAAAAAATATTTAATGTGACATTTTCATCTATTGCTACATCGGCATAGATGACACTTAAAAAATGTCATAATAAGCAAACTGTCAAGACAAACAATATATTGTGACGTTTTCAAGTGCCATATTAGGCCAATATTCTAGTAGTGATATATACAACTACATTATCTTATCTGCTTATATTATTTCCGTTTCTTTATAAATGAATCATTTTATATTCATATCAAGTACACAATAATAAAACGAGTCATTTACAAAGAGACGGAATGACAATAAACTTAAGATTATTAATTCTATAAATGATATATAAAATAGTAAAAGAATTCTACCTGGTAAATTAAAAAATATGGGCGGCACTGAATAGGAGATCTGGAGTTATTTATTTCATATGTTCCAAAAATTCATATAATAAATTTCTGGTATTTTCTTCAAAAAATATAGAAAATACAACCATATCATTAATTATATGCTACGCAGCCTTTGTGGCAAGTCAGAGGTTACCCAACTTTCTCTTTTTGGTGTATTTTTCCACACAGTACTCGCACACTAAACTACAAACTCATTCCCAGCATTCAAGAGAGAGAGGAGAGAGAGAGAGGGATTATACAAAGACTAATGTTCTTCGTTTATGTATATCTCATGACCGGGTATAGCCGGTCAATTACGTGAGTGAATTAGTAACTTAATTTTCACCTAAGGTTAATTTTTTTTTACCATCGTTGTAGTAATGTGACGAGACGAGGTCTGAGCCTGAGCCTGCACGATTATGGTCCTCAAATTCTGTATTTTTAATATTATTATTGGAGTAATTGAATAAGTGCTGAATGTGGATGTAACAATTAATGATATAAAAAAAAAAAAAAAAATTCTACACCACAGCATTAGATGTGAATATATTCGTACAGTGATAAACAAAAAAGACATTATATGGGTCCCAATTTTACCATCACGTTTGTTATTTTCTTCTATGAAGAGTGCCTTTCTCCAATGTAAATTACTCCCATCTACTTAATTACAACAATTAATGGTGTAGTAACTAATTGCAAATGAAGGGAGGAAGTTAATCGATTGACACGTGGGATAATCGATGATTTGGATTTAAGATTTAAATAAGAAAAATACAGACCGACCCTAACCATTTAGAATGTTGAAACCCTAGAATTTATTGCATGTCAATTATTTACGAACGTATTAGAGGATGTCACACCGGTAGGTAATAGAGGATCTCATTCGCGTGATTCAAAGCAATCTGAGGTCTTCCTCCGTCCCAGTTCAATTGACTTGTTTTATTTTAACACGGAATTTTAGGCGCAATGTTAACAGTGAAAAGTAAAGGGTACACATTGAAAATGGATGATTAGTTCTTTTCATTTTAAAAAGCAAGTCAATTGAAGTGTGACGTTTCAATTTGAAAGAGAAGTAAATGAAATGAAACAGAAGAACAATAATATTTAATATTTTCGTTTATATTCTAAAAAAAGGGTTAGGCCACATAGTAAATGCAACTGCAGGGGGGGAAGGGCGACGGTCGGAACGCGACTGAGAGGGGGGGAGAGGATCCCAAGGAGGCGCGTGGTGGCGGCGCGTTGAAAACAAGGCGGAGGAGACGGAGGTGGGAATGAATGCAGGTGGTATATTTGATTTATTTAAGAGGAAATTAGTTAAATAAAAAACGAAATTTCAAGGCATAGAATTAAAGGCAGCTGGTAGAGTAATTAATATATTACGTGTGAAATTGTAGTTTCTGACACCTCAAGCCGTTGGCCTTTTATTATTAATTTAATTATTGTTATTTGTTAGATATAACTCATTTCTTCCAAATTAAATTGCTAATTAATTAATTAACAATTTTTTCTTAAAGGTCGGCTATAAATTATGTTGGTGACTTGGTTTAGATGTCTAATACTGTACTTCATCCGTCTCATTTCACTTGGCTCGTTTATATATTTTAATACTCTATATTTCATATGTCATGGGTTGAAGAGCGATATCAACCTTAGAAACTCTCTACATTGCTGATAAATCAAAAGCTCGTTGACATTTCATATTTTGATATTAAGATCGTACTATATATATATATGTCACCAACCTAAAACTCCTTTAGTTAATTAATGATACATTCATTTCACGAGAAACACTCATCTATTCATTGAAACACGACTAGCTCGATTAAATGTTATTGTATATCACATGAACGATTTGTATATCAACTGTCGATACGATGATTAAATTAGTAGTAATAAAAGAGAGATTAAGAGAGGGAGAGAGAGAGAGGGAAGTGGTGGGGGGAAGAGGTTCATGTGAGGTTAAGAAGAAGGAGGGAGAGACATATGAGTTGACGTGCTCACACACACTACACACACTGCTGTCAGCCACAAGGGAACCACTCTTGTTTACATGCATCAATATTATGTTGTGGGCCCCTTTCTCTCTCTCTCTCTCTCTCTAGACCTCTCTCTAGCAATGGGCCCTGATCCATGGATCCACTCCCTCCCACCTAATCCAGTTCATATTGAACGGGTATGGGCCTCTTTCTTGATTTCCATTTCAGTACTTCCAAATTCAACAACATACTTTAATTTAGGCCTTAAGTTTACATCATATCTGAATACATATGAAAATTGTGCTTCCTAAATCAACATTTTTCGCAATCCCGACACGACTACCTAACGAATTTTTCAACCAGATGGAGTGGAACGGAGGTGGTGTATGTGTATAATAATAATAGGTGAGGGGTTCTTTCTACATTTTGTGAGTTAGCACAAAATTGACAAAACATGGTAACATGTGGAATGGTAGTGTTAAAGCTGCTATTCCTCTTATGAGAAGAATTGGGTGAGTCCAAATCTCAAACATTAGGGCAATTAAAACTTTTTTTCTAGAGAGAGAGAGAGAGAGAGAGCATAAAATGTTGCAGAAGGAGCAGCAGCTTAGAGACATACATGAATGGACAAAAAAATGTCACTACCACACTCCTAACAGATTCCTCAACTCTGCAATGATGCTGGCAACCAATTAACTCACTTTTCACTCCATTTAATCATATGGAATCAATAGTAAAAAGTGAAGGAAATTGCACATATTATTCTTACATGTATACAGGAATTCTGCCACCACAATATATATGTCTGATTTAACTCCTTTCTAACTTTCCTAAGAATGTTTATTACTTTCACATGTAGCTTCTTTAGTATGAGTAGGGTTTTCGATTTAGCCAGAACCGAATATCCAGACAATGCGATAGGGCTAGCCTCAATAGCCTAACAAACGAATACGTTTGGCCTGAAATTGAACTGGCTATTTACGTTATTTGTATATATTCAAGAAATGAGCTGAATGAATAGGATGAAAAACTGTTCTGATCTTGCCCAAAACGACATCGAATTTCACATATGCTTTGAGCTCTCTATGAAAGATAACAATTGATTAGTGGCATTGTTAAAATTAAAAATGTTACATTCATTTTTACATAAAGATCATAGGAAAAAAAAAAAAAGTGGAGACATTTGGGGGAGAAAAAGGGAAGCAGATTGTGACAATACAAGGAAAGGGGAAACCTGAAATGGACTTAATATTTCAAGAGGAGAGAGAGAGAGAGAGAGAGAGAGAGAGAGAGAGAGAGAGAGAGAGATGATGAAAATTGGCCCAGCTATCAAACCCAACAAATCCCCAACCCCTCAATCACATACATTTCCCACACTAACTAGGAGAAATTGTTTTCATATGCTCTGTCTGCTCCTCTCTCTCTCTCTCTCTCTCTCTCTCTCTCTCTCTCTCTCTCTCTCTCTCCATCCTTCTTCCCTTTCTTCTATCCTCATTTCATTCCAGCTATGTTTTGAAATGACATCAACAAATACGGAGTACTATACAATTATGTTCGATATACACCCTCTGTCCCCTAATAAGTGTCCCCGATGTAGTGTAATTTACACTACATCGGGGACACTTATTAGGGGACGGAGGGTGTAGTACAAAATTGTCTTTTCATAAATCATGCATATTTTAATAAGATTGGTTTTACAAAATTGCCGAAATTTAGGAGATTGTTGAGCTTTAAAGTTGGACAAAAATCCATCAAAATAGTGAAGTAGAAAAAGAAAACAAAATACTAATTCTCTCTCCCGTTATACTCACTTCGTTCAGTCCAATTTGACGTGTTTCATTATTTTTATACTTCATATATATTCAAGCAACGTATCAAACTGAATGTATCGGAGGGAGTGTGTATATTGCTAAGATCAAAGATGAAAGAAATGCTTTATATTATTAGTGGAAACACTAAAATTTTTGTGGATAAAAGTCTTAAAAATTAAGTGATTTAAATTATATTATACTCACTCCGTCCCAATTCACTTGTCCTCTTTCTTTTCGGCACGAGATTTTATGAGTAGTGTTAAATTGAAAAAGTAAGGGGTCCACATCAATAAGTAAGGGTTAATTTTTGCCTTTTAAAGAAAGAGAACAAGTGAAGTGGGACGGACGAAAATACTATTAAGGACAAGTGAAGTGGAACGCAGGGAGTATTAAAGAATGGAAGTAAGTGAAGCATGTGAATGTTGCAGAGAAACAGCTAGGGTAGTTTGTTTAGATTATTGATTTCATTGTGCAGAAGCAAAGATCATGAGGGTCCCACTCCCCCCATATACTACTATCATCCTCCTACTACAAACTAGCTATCAATTGTACAATTTCATAGTCACTACCTCTCCGTCTCATTTATATCGCTCTCGTTATCAATTACGGAGTATGTATTTTTTTTCGTCAAGTATAATCGAATATGTTTCTATTATATTAACGAATTTGTAAAATAATAAAAGAGACATGTATCAGACACGACGGAGTTAACACTACACATATTGGAGAACCGGAGCAATATGAAAGTGACGGAAGGAGTACTTACGACTAATGTGACAATACATTCCCCTTCAAGTATGAATTATCTTTAGTAATTTGGGCCCAATTATTAAGTAATTTGACTATTAAGCCCACTCTTCTTTTGGGCTTCTTATTTTCTTCATATAAAAGCAAGGCCCATTCTACTTTTGGGCTTCTCATTTTCTTCATCCACATCAAGGCCCATTATACTTCTGGATTTAGCTTCCTGTTTTGTGTTAATGGGCCCAAAATAGCCCATCCAAGATTAATGGGCCTCATTTCAACAATGGTCGGGACAAAATTAATTAATTTCTTAGTTTTCAGGTGTGTTTAAAGGTTAAATTAGATTTGTTCTAGTTAAGAAAATCGTCGTTTCAATTATTTTTTTACAGTTTCGAAGATTTCGAGAGATCGAATTATTTGTTAGGAATTAAAAAGTAGTAATCTTTAATTTGATTTAACTACTCCATGCTCTTTTTATTACAAGTTTAAAACAATGTTAATTTCAAACATAGAGTTGGGATTTGGGACCCTAGTAACATGTTGAATACGCCTCATTGTTTGGTTTTGGATAATCAAGCAATCATGTGATGACAGCACATATTTGCTGCAAAACAAGTGTGACAGCTTATTTATATTGGAAAATTGTTGGTTCTTTGTCCACCCCATATAATTTAATTTTTCCATACTATAATCTCTCTCTCTCTCTCTCTAAAAATACATGTGTTTGGTGTTTTAATACTTTTTAGGGAGCCCATGATACAGCTAATTATGTATCTAAAGTATAAAAACCATATAAAAGAAGTTATGAGTCTCAGGTCTTTTTCTAGGGTTAACCCCCTCATGCAATAATGTATACACGTGTACTCGAGTTACCGAGTTAACTCAGTGGAGAATCTACATTTTTCTGTGCACAAAAAATTAATTTAATTTAATCACCGCGATTGAATGGCCACCTAACGCGTGTAACCTCATTGGGATAAATTAAATTAAATTAAATTAAATTTAAGTCTCCTCAATATATATAGGGCTACAGGTCGACCGTCGACTGTTAGAGTCGGTTGTATTATTAAAATTCAAATTAAAGAGTAGGGTTTCGAAATCATTGTCAGGAACGGAGCTAGAAATTTGAAACAAGTTGGACGAGATTGAGTATATGTAAAATTAACCAGACAATAATGTTATATGTAAAGAAAATATTTCCCGAGCTACCGACGTTTTAATTGTTTTGGCACGCAATCAATCCCAACGTCGAAAACATTGCGGGAGGAAATAAGTTTCGAATTGATTCATTACTCTTTTCATTCTCATTTCGTCTTAACTCCTTTGACAGTACTGATTAGACTCAAACAAGAGGATCTGTTCCGTACAGGATTCGAATACTCTTTATACTCGTTTTATCGATTCATCGGAAATTTATTTATAAGATATAGTAGTGGTGGCCATTATCTCAATATGAAAAGCTAGTATGCTTACAGTCTGTCATTGGCTGTCTCAACCACCACTTATATACACAAATTTCTTAAACACAAAATCACTACATAAACTAATGTAAATAAAATATTAATACTATACTAAAAAATAATAATAAATTCGAATTGCACCAATATTCATAATGCAACGGCTCTATTGAAACATGGGTAAAGACAAAAGTAAGCCAAGGATTAAGGGAAAAGGATTAATAATTAAATGAAAATGACATTTTACCCACCAAGAAAAATTACAAGATCAAGAGGGCAAAAAATAGGGGGGAGACAATGAAATTTGTAGGGCTACACTTTTTGGAATTTTGGGAAATTGTTGAACAAACTTAGGGAAAATAGAAAGGATTTGATCAAATTTTGTGACACAACACCAAACTTGAAGGTGGGCAAAGTTGTAACCCTTTTGACAAAGTTACAGCTCATTGTTTCATTCCATTTATTCTAATTCTTTTGCCCTACTTTTTTAGATGCCTTTTTTTGTTACATATTCTTGTGTTTTTTGGAGGTTTTCTTTTACATATTCTTATGTGGTTACATGTGTTGTGTGTGAGAGAGAGAGGAGAGGGAGAGGGAGAGGGAGAGAGGGGTGGGGGCTTGTAGTGAAAGTGAAGGCATGGGATGAGTACAAGGAAATAAATTTTGTACAATTTGATAGAATTGGTTGTTTTCTTAAAGAAGATTGGGTTATTAGGTGAATCGAATCGTATCCCTTATTACATTCTGGTGTCGTATGTTTATTGAATCAGTGAGTAATCGATTTTGTGCTTTAAACCCAGCAATCATATGTCGATGTAATAATAGATGTAGAACGGAAATGTAATAGATGATCTGATTCGCTGATGATCTAATTGTTGATTTAGTTGCGATGATTGTGGCGATTGATTGACTTTCATCAAAATAATGTGGCATAGAATTACAAAGAACCGACATTATTGAATATTTTTTTTGAATTATAAATTTAACTATCCAACCTATTAAATTGTGGGAACTATTTTGCTCATTACACATACATATTAATTACTTTACGTTTTGTTCTTTTCTTCTTTTCTAGACTTTTCTATTACGTGCAATTTTTGTCTCTACAATATGTTTTTTTCCCGTTTTTTCTTGTTCCATATTCCACATATTATAAAGCAATATGGCGGTTAATTTTTTTCTATATAAATTGTACCCTTCTTTTCGTCTGATTTATAAAACATGCATAGTTTTTTTTTTTTGATCGGGCAAAAAAGTATTCATATAAATCAAATTGGTACGCGAAGTACCAATCAATTTGTTTACAGATACATGTATAAAACATGCATAGTTAAACGAGACGAATGAAGTATATTCACCGTACAACAATGACATTCGAACGTTGAGGGTTTCTAAAGGCGTGCAGCATTTAAACAATTGATCGAGTCAATAAATTAAAACCAAGTCAAACAAAAATTGTTATAGTTGATTAGTAGCACTACTCTCTTCTTGATTAAGTAAACGGTGGGCAATTACTTTCACACTCGTTTCCAAATTTCTAATTAATACCTTGATTAATAAAATCAAACAATTATTAGAAGACTTGTTCCTATTAATTTACTGTTGGAAACTGACCTACACAACACATGCAATGCCCTGTCCAAAATTATTTATTTAATTTAATACTTTTCGTGGAATCTCATCGTTATTAATCTTCCACTAATCTCTCTCTCTCTCTCTCCCCCCTTTATATATATCTTCACTTTATAATCTTCCTTTGTCCACCATCTTTCTACTTCTACTGCTTCATAACCTCACCGTTCTTCTCCTCTCTCTCTCCCTCTCTACAACTCAAGCACTCTCTCTCTCTCTCTCTAGAAATGGCTTCATCATCAGCTCTCAAGATCTTCTTCCTCGTGGCACTCCTAGCCACCTCCTGCATGGCGCAATCACCCACCGGAGCACCAACCGTCTCCCCCACCGCCGCACCGGTAGCACCGCCCACCGCCACTCCCGCTCCCGCCCCAGTCACCCCGGCACCGGCCCCCGCCCCCGTCGCCACCCCCACTCCATCCCCCGCCCCCACCGCCCCCGCTCCCGGCCCATCCGCCCCCACCCCAGCTTCCCCCAGCCCCGCCGGCCCCACCGCCGGTCCCGCCGCCGACCAGCCACCGGCCGACGGCAGCAATGCTTTCGTCAGCAGGGCCACCGTCGGAGGCGCCGCCTTCGCCGCGCTCGTTGCGGTGGCGTTGATGTAGGCTATCCACGTGGACGGCGTAGATCTGATCTGCTTCTTTTTCCTTTACTTATAATGGACGGATGAGAGTTGGGTTTGTCCTTTCGTTGGGGGCTTAGTGGTCATTTCACCTCTGTTTTTTTCCATTTATTTTTTTGTTTTTGTGTTTGTTGATTTTAAATTGATTTGAAGTAGTGGGGAAATTTGTTTGATTGTGATTATTATTTTGGGTGATACACATGACTCTTGGATTTATAGCTCATGGACATATTTATTATCTATAGGGGAGTCACATGTACATGTTATCCATCCTTCAATAATAAACATTTACTTATTATTCTTTAATCTTTCTCTCTCTCTCCTCTTTATTTTTCCTTGCATTTTTCAATCAAATCGGTGTATATAATTACTCAAATTTATTAGTTTGAAATCGTCTCGTCATTTTCATAATGTTCCTTTTTTTAATCAATTATCACAACTATATTCGTCTTTGAATTAATATAGAGAATTAGTCCCTCCGTTTCTTTTCAGCAGGCACGTATAAGTTTTAAAGGTTAAAAGTAAGATGTCTACATTGTAAATGGAGAGTTCATTCTTTCTATTTGAAAAAATAAGACTTGTGAAACGAGACAATCGAAAATAGCAAATATTATTAATGCAATGAGACGGAGGGACATCGAGACCGAATCTGCAACTCGGTTTTAAATTTCACTTAATTGTTTCAAAAAGGTTTAATTTCAAACCTTTGTAGAGTTCTCTATGAATTTCAAATAAAATATCTTTAGATTTGAGTAAAATTGTTTTAAAAGTCGTTATAGAACGTGGAAATTATTACCGTTAGTGCTAATTTAATTTAATCAAGAATCCGAAATCCCGATGATTAGAGCGCAATACGACGTAGTATTGAAACATTGGGAGTGTAATAATTAGGATTATTAATTTGGAAATATTGAAATCTAAGCACATGAAATTAGTTGAGATGTTCGTGGTTTCTATTTTGTAGCACAAGACGTGGCATTTTTCTTCTTTGATTTGTCCTTATATAGTTGTTATGTTTAATCTAATTGTATTAATTAATTAGTTAATTAATCATGATTAGGTTAGGTGTAAAAGTCTATAACCTCACCCCCTAAACATAAAGGCTATGCACATTTCAACATTTTGAAACGGACTAAACATTGGAAATAATTAACTAATTTGCAATTATTAATAAGTCAAACAATATTAATCACGCAATTTAATTACCAATTGAAAATAGTTGAAACTTAATTTCAAGCTTGAGAGAGACATGCTTCATATAATTGTGTAATTATATGAAAAAACTTCTATTTATTCACACAAAGTATTTTTACTACACAATTATATAAAGTATAAAATAATAAAACGTGTTAATTAGAATAATGAAACATGTCGATTCAAACCACGACTATAACGTTCCATCCAACTCCAACAATTAATAATAGTGGAGTTCTTTGAAAAGGATTGATTAACCACAACAATTCCAACAATAAACTTTTTTTCACTAAAAATTAAATCAAATTAACACTTCCTATTTTATTAAATTAAAATACCCATATCCTCTTTGGACAAAAAAAATTATATACCTATTTTAAAAAAAAAAAATGAAGAAAAGAACAATTTGAAAGTTAATATTCTAAAAGAATAAAAATATACTAGTAACATATTTGATTTAGCCACGTATTTCTTATTTTGTAGCGTACCTACATCGGATACCAAGAAATGGTTGGGTGGTCCACTTTCTCGAACTAATTCTTTATCTACTTCTCGATCCAAAATTCAACTTATTTTAAATTAAAAAAATGAAATTAAAATAATAAATAAATAAAAGGAAAAAAAAGGTTGAATTAATTATTTCCTAATAATAATACTAGTAATAATCTACTCCCTCCGTCTTTAAATAAGTGTCCCGAGCCGCCAATTTGAAAAAACCAAGGAGAATGCTAAAGTGACACTTATGCCCTTAAAATCCTTGATTATTTATTTATTTATTTTTATCTTTCTCCCACTTTTAGATTTTCAAGAAGGGTAGTTTTGGTACTTTTGTGTAATTTTTGCTTGGAAAAATGTGATAGGACACTTATTTAGGGACAAAATTTTTGGCGGCTCGGGACACTTATTTAAAGACAGAGGGAAATAAATTTTGGTGATCGATGACGTCAGCAAACGGTAGAATCTAGCACATGAGTCACCGACTGTTCCGCCGCTCAAAAAAGAGAAAGCGCGTCTTTCGCTTATTTCCTTTTTATTTAATTATTTTTGTTGTTGGCCACTAGTGCGATTCGGAATTTTAAAATCGTGTAACGTTCATGAAATGAAGAAATTAAAAATTATTTTCTATCTAGTGACGTGGCGCCCGGGACCACTAGGTGAGAAATTAAAAATGTTAGGTAGTCATGTTTATTTTCGTTACGAGATGCATACGGAAGGAAGTGCTAAAAGTAAAATATAAGGAGTTGACATTTAAAATGAAACGTAAATTATTTCTATTTTAAGAAATAGAACTAGTGAAATAGGATGACCCGAAATAGCAAACAACACTAATGAAATGAGAGTTGAAAAAAACACAACAACGTATTTTAGGAGGACTTATTCAAATTTTATTTTTCATAAATTGGGCCGATTATCACAACGTAATAATGGGCTTTTTTTAATTTGGTTTAATCTTATTTCTTTAATTAATTTGGAAACGGGCTTTATATATCTCTACATTTGAATTAATTTCAAGTTGTCATATTCTTTAGATTAATGGGCCAAATAAAATAATATCCCCCTTTCCATTTTCTTATTGGGCTCGGGTTTACAACGGCCCATTCGTATAGAATTGTGTAAGGATATGAGTATATTAAGACATGCCTTACAAGCGGAAAAAAGTTATGCTGACGTATGTGGTGGACGGAGGGAGTATTTCGTAGATCGTAACTCAATTGGTCACCGAGTATCGCTCAATTCGTACTACACTTACTATTCAATTAATTGGTCGAGGGTTTGAATCGTTTTCGGACGTGCGTGAAGTGAGAAACGACACTTAGTTCATACTACACCACGAAGACATAAAGCAAATTCTCCCTTATGATTCTTTTTTTTTTTTCCGATTAAAATACTAAATTGGGGACTTGAGATTGTGGATTTCAATCATTACACAAGTTTGTACATTCTACCACAAATTCTATGCTACAAAAAAACATATTATATGGTGCAACTATATGTTTTTTAATTACCAAAAGTATTCAAAAAGAAGCTTTTTTGCCCTCACAAGTTACAAAGACAGAAGGAATCAAGAACAGCTCATGCAACAAATACACAATAAAATTCCCCAAACATATAATACAAAAAAGTGGCAACTGCTATATTCAGCAGCCTCTGCTTTCTACTAGATTTTGTACTTGAATATATTAATAATTTCTTTCTAACAATACTTTTAATTTGCTTAGTACTTGCCCATGCTAGAGGTGGTTTAGTTAGTTGGATCTTCCGTGATTTCATGAAGAAAATTTCAACGATACGTTTACGTTAATGTGACCATCGTTGATGTGCAGTGCCGGCCATGCGAACTCTTCATTGTGTGATTCTGAGTTTAATTTGTCTGATATTGTTTGCTTTTTAGGGTTTTGTGTTATGTGTATTTTGAAATTCTCGGCTCTCTGACCTAACCTTGTTGCGTCAACGGTAATGCTGTTAATGATGGCTACGGCAAACAATGATCGGTCTCATATTATTTGTCGTTATAATTTGATAGATTTCCGAGCTTTCGAAGTGGCTCTAATCATATATAAATTGTCGATAGGTTTCTCTGTGTAGTTTCATATTAAAACGTTGTTCAATGTTCATAAATTAGTTACTCAACTAGCATTAAGTTCATTTTCGTGGAGTTCATAAATATATAAAGCCATGTATTCGGGATAAATATACCCGTGCTATTTTATTAGGCACGTATCGATCATCCGTTAATGTAATATAAATATGTAAAGGATGCTTATAAGCTACTTTTGCAGCAAGATTCTGCAGAGACCTCTCGTAGACATACCTGGACGGGCTTTAATCAAATCTGGAAAGCTGTTGCTCCTCTTAAAGCTCAGACTACAGCTTGGAGACTCGTTCTTGATCGTCTCCCCACGAAAAGCAACTTAAACAAACGCTTTCATCTCGTTCCGAACGAACTCCTTTGCAGCTGCTGTCGCTTCTCTCCTGAATCTGCCGAGCATTTTTTCCTCTCTTGTTGCCAGGTGTCCCGGTTATGGGGGAATCTCGTAAATTGGGTCGGTGCTTGTTGGGTGCCTCCCAACTCCATCAAAGCCCATTTCGAGCAATTTGCTTGTTTGTTGGGGGGTGGCAAGGCTCGGAAATGGCTTGGTGGTCTTTGGATTTGTACTATTTGAGTTCTCTGGAAATGTCGTAATATGGTTATATTTAACCAAAAGGAATGGGACTTCATTAGAATGGAAGAAGAGATCAAATGCCGCTTCTGGAGTTGGTGTGCGGCTAGAGGTGCGGTCGCCTTGAATGTGAGTTTCGTAGACTGGAAATCTAACTTCCTTTCTTTCATTCGATCTATTGTGTAATCTCCTCTCAGTTTGGTACTTCTTGTACCCCTGAGTTTCCATTCCTCTAATAAAATTGCTCTTTTTCTGACCAAAAAAAAATGTAATATAAATATGTTACACTAATGCATGAGACCAAACATAAGTAGATAATTATACAAAAATCAAAACTTATCATTAATCCCATCGCAGTCAAACCCCCAAGAAAAACATAAATCCAAAGCCCATGCAAAAATGCAAGGCTCAAAAAATGGGTGGCCAAAAATTAAATAGAAAAAAAAAAGAAAAAAAAAAAAAGAAAAGAAAAGAAGACAATTTTCATAACCCTAATTCGATCGAAGGAAATAAAAGCTGAGTTCTTGGCCATTGCTAGCAGCTTCAGAATCGACCAAATGAAACGAGTCCGAATTCGACGAGGCGTGAAATCGCTCGAATTCGCCACGTAGGTACATGACGTCGTTGTCCAGGCTGGCGATCCCCGCCCCGACAACGACGTTTTGGATTTTGCGTAGGAGCTCCACGTCAGCGCTCGAGGGTTTCCTCTTCACTGCAAATCCTAGTTTCCTCCCGTTGCAGTACATTATCCATGCAGGCATGGATAGCAGAGGGCTCGAACCGGAACCGGAACCGGAACGAGAACTCGTGGTAGACTCGAAGGCGAACCGGATCGACCCGCCTTTCATTTCCTTAGCGAGGACGTTAGTGGGGATGGCGAGCTCGAGGAGGAGGATCGGAGAGGTGGAGCTAGGGTTTGTTTGGATGCAGAAGGTGGCTTTGCCACGGCGACAGCCGTATAGTGTACCGGAGAAGGTGGCGGAGGAGGCGGAGGTGGACCTCCGGTGGCGGAGAGGTTTGGGTGGTGATTTTGGTTCATTTTCGTGTGTGATGATGCAGTTGCAAGTGGGGAGGAGGAGCTCGGCGACGGAGCGGAGGAGCCGCCACGACCGGACTTGCTTCTGGCAGTCGATGGAGGTGACCCCGGTGGCGCCGCCGGTTACCGGATAGGACATGATCATGGCGGCGTTTGTGGAGGTGAAGGATTAATGAAAGGTGTGTGGTGTTTATGTACTTTTGAGAGAGAATGTTTGAATTTATAGTGTAGTATTGGCTTTTTATTTGATTAATTAATTAATTTAATAGAATTAATTTGATAAGGAAAAAAAAAAAAAAAAGGGGGTTATAAAGTGGGATATTGACGTGACAAATAATTGAAAAGCCTTTTGGGCTGGAAAAAGATAGATAAAAACAATAATGGTGGGAGCATATAATGTCTATACTTGTTTCTTTCTGAATATATGTTTTTGAAAATTTCACAAATTTTAGTGTTGAAATTATGGCAACGAAGCCATCAGTAGTTAGTAAAACGTTTTCCTTCTAATTAAAAAATCGAGAGTTCAAATTACTTCTTATATATTTGTGTCATTCTATTATGTTTGACCTATTAATAAAAATTGAGTAAAAGTATGTAAATAATTAGTGTTTAATTACACGTGGCGGTCACTTTAGTCAAATATTATTGCAAAGAAGAGACAAATAATATTGCGAAGAAATTAAAAAGGGGAAATTCTTAATTTCAAGCATCGACAACTAAACCTCTTTGGTTTTGTCATGTACTTAATTAACTGCAAATTACAGCTATTAATTCATTAATTATAATTTATATTAAGCTTATTCCATTCTTCTTTTTCCGGCAAAAAGAGAGAGAGAACGATCTAGAGAGAGTATTATTTGTTAATTAAACTCTTATCTTTCGAGGACTTTAAGATTAATTATACTACATCTTTAAAGTATTTGATTAGTGATCACTCACTCATAATTTAATTACTCCTCGTTCCGCCTAGTTACGTCTCCTTTTATCGTATTAGCTAGCAAATTTATTAAAATAATAGTACTATTTTCTTTTGTATTTTCAGATTTATAAACTTTGAAAATGGAATAAATATAGTTCCAATTGAAATACATATTTAGTATTTTTCGAATTTTTTTTCCTTATATATAAAATATATATTGGGACAAAGAAAATTAACAACAGTAATGTGGTGTGGCCTGGATTCGCATTCCTGCTTCTTCGCCTTTTTCTTTTTTTAAATTTGTCTACTTTTTCTACTAAACGACGAGTTAGAGAAATTCTTCCTTTAACCTGATATTTTAGTCTTCGCATTTTGCTTATTCTCAAAGATAAAAGTCTTGTGATTTTGTCGTTTATAATCAATTCAGTTACGCGTTTCATTATTTTAAATGGGTAATTCTATCCACAGCCACCATTTTTCTCCCCACAGCCACCAATTTAATTGATTAATAATAAATATTAGGGAATGTACAACTTTGTCCTTGCAGCCCCCTCAATTAACAATACTCTCACCACAGCCACCGTCCCTTATGTCAGTCCCTCCACTTCCCATTTTGCCGGCGGCCATTCACGGCAACCACCACTACCATCACCGCCATGGAGGTAAATCAAACCACAACCACCAAAAAAATATCGTTCCTCCCAAAGATTGAATATATATCGTGAGGGAAAATGGAATAGGCATGATACATTGAAGAAGAAGAAGTTTGTCACTAAAATATGAGAAAAAGAAAACGAAAAAAAGAAGCAAAGCTCTCAAATTAAAATCATCGATGGGGGTGGCGTAATGAATAATATGTACTTAATTGATTAATTAATTGTGTAAATGTCCAAATCCAAAGGCATGAAGTATTTCCCCTTGTCGCGGCTTAATCTGGAACGACGACGGCGATCATCGAGGGTCAGGCAGCGCCGCCTTGTCGTCTGACTCGGAGATGAGGCCGTCCATGTTCACACTGAACAACCTCAATCGTTTTGTCGAGACTTTAGTACTTTACTCTGGACCATCGACACCGACTTGAACACCATTTGTTCCACCGTCGTTGCCCTTCCTCCAGCTTTCCGGGCGGAGCAACTACGAGGCGAACGCGGAGGCAGCGTCATCACCTCTGAGGTAGACTACGACGCCGGTGGCAAGGGTTTTCATTGACAACGTTGCCATAAGGATAGGGGCCGTAGCCGGAAAGGGGAATGAAAAGGGGCTGTGTACGGTAGTGGAGAGAAGCCGAGGGGGTTGCAGGGGTATTATGGTGCATTGATTATTAATTTTATTATTAAAATAAATAGGGGGCTGTATGGAGTAAAATGGGGGCTGTGTAGAGAATTACCCATTTTAAATTTTACATATATTTAAATAACGTGTTTAAATCAGCTGGATAGAAGAGTACGTTGCAATTATCTCTAGGACACGGGATTCCCTCGGTTATGACAATATGATTTTGTTGTATTTAATACAGTCCTCACGTCTCAATTCATTAGTCTTGTTTGCTATATGAGTCGTTCCACTCCATTAGTGTTGTTCCCTGAAATAAAAAGAATTAAGTCTTATTTTTAATATAGACTCATTACTATTACACTTTTAAGTTTTAACACCTACATAGAAAATTTATGTCGAACAGAAACATAACTACCGAATTTAGACGGAAGAATTAGTTATGTATGGGCTTACGAAGAACGCAATATTTTTGGTGCATGAAGGGAAAATGAGCTACTAAAGTAGAATATTATTGGGCCTTGGAAAATACAGGTCCAAAATTGATTTCATAAGCTCAAAAATTTAATTTTCTTAGGGCTTCATTTTATTTAGACATAAGCCCAAATTGAAGAGTCTCCTAATTTCAAAAATGTTACCAATTTTTTCATATTATAATATTAAAATCACCTGAGTAATGTGTCATATTTAAATATAGGTAGTTATATGTTGCTTTCAATGAGTAATGAATTAAATAAACACAACTACTATATAATATAAAGATGAATTAAATAAATGCGCACTTTGTATTCTTATGCAATAGTGGTGTCACCATGAATAGTCAATCCCAATTCCTATTGGAAATTGACGTTTTATATATTTATTTATTTATTTATTTAAGAACAAATTGTGTTTATCTTAATAATTATTCTAATCTGCTTGGTTTAGGAAGTGGACATCACTCGTATAATTATTAGTAAACGAAAGTCTACGCAACATTTTCGATTTATTTTCCAACTTTAGAATAACTTATTTGTGAAGTTATAGTAGTATGAGATTTTATTTCAAAATACGAAGTACGCGTATATTTATAATAGTAGTACTCCCTCCTTTTTTTTTATAAGTCCTTTTAGCCTTTTGTCTTTGTTTTTTTTTATAAGTCCTTTTCACATTTCTATGTAAAAATTTCAATTTCCAACTCACTATTTTTCAATTTTTTTTCTTGTTTTCATTATCTTCATTTATCACAATTAATGTTTATCTCTTTTCCCAACATAATTTCATCAATTTTTACATGAAAAATGTGATTTACGAGAAAAAAATTGATCATAAAAGAATAATCATTAAATTTTCTTAATTCCCGTGTTTGAGCTAAAAAGGACTTATAAAAAAACGGAGGGAGTATTAAACAGAATTTAATAATTTTAAATTTTTTACTCCCTCCTATTTTTAATAAGTGTCATTTTAGATTTTTCATTATTTGTTTAATATATGTCATTCTATAAAATTTTTCCAATATTGTCCTTTGTCTTCATTTAATCTTCTTGGCATTTATGAAAAGTGATATAGAAGTAGTTGACAACTTAACCAAGAAAATAAACAGTTAATAAGCATTTATTAAGGTTAATTTAGGCAAAAAAATTATTCCTTAATATGTGTGAAAATGTCTAAAATGACACTTATTAAAAATAGGAGGGAGTATTTTATTTGACAGAACACTAAATTTTAAAATTTTGACCGTTGTTATTTCACACTATGAAAAGATGTGTTGTATATTTAAAAAGGAGACGAAAATAGAAAGTAAAGTTGCATCTACTCATTTTGTCTCGTCTTTCCTTTTGTTGGCCGTTGGAAGAGTGATGAAATTCCCTAATCGGAATTATCTAAAGTTATCACAAGCTGCATGATCGATTTTATTTTCGCGGGGTAATTAATATTGTGATGATAATTAAGTGTATGTTCTGGAGTTGGTGCGTTGTTAAGGGGGTGGCCGATAAAAATATTCGTTTTGTAGATTGGTCTGGTAATAAGTTGATCGAAGGGTGGGGTGCTAGATGATTATTTGTAACAGGCGGGTACCTCTTGTACCTTTCGCATTTCTTTTCGTTTACTAATGAAATTTTTCCCGATAAAAAAAAAAAAAAAAAAAAAAAATATTGTGAAGATAATGAAAAGAATACAAGAAAGTAACGTGATTCGACCTATTAAACTAAATCTACGTCCATGGAGAACATCTGAACATGTATCTTTATTGAATATTGTATGTAAAGAGTACAAAATTGTGAATGAATTACTCCTTCTAATCTAGCTCCTATTTATATAGGACCGTATTGAATTTGACTTCCAAATGATCGGGGAATACCTTGGCCAATCTTTAGAATGTCAATTAAAATTGTAATGAGTCGGTACCTCTCATACCTTTGTTAATAAACTCTCTTACCGTCTAATTTTAGGTAACAAAAATAAACCTCGTACAATACTACTCGTAGTATTTATTACTAGTATTTATTATTAGTATTTCACTTGCATAAATTTATGTCTATCGCTCACTTCCATGCAATATTGGTTTCTCAACTGTAAAAACTGAATTTTTTTAGTCAGAATCATTAGTAGTATTTTACTCCAATTTCCAAAACATTACTTTTCAACTTTTGTAATAATAAATTATAATAATAATAATAATAATAATAATAATAATAATACTAGTAAGAAAAATATTACTATAATTAATTGTTCCCGCGTTTAAAATTAAGAACTGGTAAAATTTCTTCCCAAAGAGATTAAAAAAAAAAATGTAAGATTTGACTTTATATAATTGATCAAAGTCAATTGATTAGAACGAATTAATGTAAATTAGTGTAAGGTACGTATTAAATATGTATTTTATTTTATTTAACCAATATTAATATAGCTTCATTCACCTAGATTATAAAGTACTCATGGAGTGTATTCTAATAATTCACAACTTAATTCATGGAAATCCCACACTATTTTCACATAATTCACCTATATATAAACCATGCAAGTATGCATAAATATGCATTATTATAATTAAAATTAATAGTCAAATGTAAACACAACACCCACTATTAATCAATAATAATTACGTAAAAAAAAAGATTAGACTTGTTCAACTTTAATCACTTATATAAGAAAAATTAACAACAATTAATTATCTCAACAATATATAAAACTAATTCAAAATATCCAAAACTCTTACCTATCATTTCTCCCCTCTCTCTCCCTCTCCCTCTCTCCCTCTCTCTCTAGAAACAAGAAACTCGATCCATGGGAAGAATTATCAGTTTCAGAGACTTGATCGGCATAATCAAGGACAAAGCTTCTCTCTCTAAAGCCGCCCTTCTCTCCAACCCCAGCTCCGCCGCCATCCGCCTCGCCGTCCTCCGCGCCACCGCCCACTCCCCTCCCGCCGCTCCCGACGACCGCCACGTCTCCGCCCTCCTCCTCTCCGGCGAGGCCCCCCGCTCCGCCGCCTCCCCCGTCATCGCCGCCCTCATGGACCGCCTCCACCGCACCGGCAGCGCCGTCGTGGCCCTCAAGTGCCTCCTCCTCATCCACCACATCATCCGCCGCGGCCCCTTCATCCTCCAGGACCAGCTCTCCATCTTCCCGGCCACCGGCGGCCGCAACTACCTCAACCTCTCCGCCTTCCGCGACGGCGCCACCGCCTCCACCTGGGCCCTCACGCGCTGGGTGCGCTGGTACTCCCGCTACCTCGAAACCCTCCTCTCCGCCTCCCGAACCCTCGGCTACTTCCTCTGCTCCGCCACCTGCACCGCCGCCGTCAAAGAGAATCAAGAACGCAGAATCTCCTCCCTCCTCAACTCCGATCTCATCAAGGAGCTCGACACCCTCGTCGGAGTAGTCGAAGAAATCTGCAGAGCTCCCGACAACCCTTCATCGGAAACCGAAAACATCGCCAACGAGATCACCGTCATGTTCCTCAGCGACTACCTCTCGTCGGTGAACGAGTTACTCCCCCGACTCGGTGAGCTGAACGAGCGACTCGGGTCACTGAGTTTCGGCGACTCGGTCGAGGTCGCCTGCGGTTTGAAGAGGTTACAAGATTGTAGAGAGAGATTGTCGATTCTGTACGCAGTCAACAAGCCTTCGATAGAGATAATGTGGGCTTTGGTTGAAGAATTGAAGGGCAAAATCGGTATGTTGAATCGGGAAGGAGGGAAGTTTCTGACGTGGCGAAATCGGGACGTCGGCAGTGAGTCGGCTCGGTTCGAGCAGCGAGTCGTGGTGAAGGGTAACTCGGTGCAGTTTCAATCGGGGAGGTTTAGCATGAACAGTTTTCCCAGTTATTTGGCTTTGGATAAATCTTTTTGATTATTTTTAGCAATTTTTTTTCTACCTTTTTTTGTAAATTTTTGTTAGATTTTTTTCTTTATTGAGGTTATAAATATTGAGAAGATATAGTATAGATTGATTTTCTAAAATTGTAATTGGGTTTTTTTAATCTTTATTTGGTGTATATAATCATGAATATATAGATGCCGACTATCAAATTATCGTATCGTTTTGAATATTCTTATAATAGCAATTTTTAGATTATACTATAAGGATTGCAATCATGTAATATCCTCGTTTAAAATGAAATGATTCTCTGACTTAATTGAACTGGTTTATAATGATCTGATTGAATTTGAAGTCGTTTGACCACCTAGCTAACTACCGATTTTGGAGGTCTGAAAGAGCTCCGATAGACCAATGGTTCCAACGATACTTCTCAGGCTATTATCGTTTTTTTTATATCGTGGAATTGGAGCTTACGCGATGATTTCAAGAGTAATTGAGCTTATAACCTTAATTGAAGTCTCGTTTGCTCAATCGGAAAGGATTAGTTTCTCCCAAGTTTATTTTGTTGGTTCAATTAGTTATGATAATCATTATTTAGGTTTTGAAATAAATATTGTGGGCATGAATGAGAAGATATGAAGATGAAAACGTTGCTTTGTCGAGTGGAAGAATAGTGTCAAAACCCTACAAGGAATTAATGCCAATCATGAAATTATCCACTACCAAAACAATCTCTCTAATTAGTATAATCACTTTATTATATAATGATCCTTCGTTTTCGGTATATGTGTAATTTTTCAGAGACGTCTCTACATATTAATTATTAGTATTTTTGAAATACAAAACACTTTTCCACTCACATACACGAGTGAAGACTCGTCTTCCATACATTACAACTTTATCTATGTTTCTTAAAACACGCGTCGATCAGTTTTCTCGTATAGTAGAAGCTATATAAGTATAAAGGGGAAGACAGGGGTGTACTAGTATATCATTTTCGCATGAAGAGGTTCAAATTCTATTGCAATTTGCAATATTAATGAAAGATGCAACTTGATTTTTGGTGATCCAATTGCAAATATTAGAATGAATATTCAATTTCTTTCGTCACAATATGAAACCATTTTTTAAATAGAAATGTTGAACTCAGAAATCAATGGTTGAGATGTAAATGTTGAAAATTTGAAATTCTGCGACATTAACTCGGAAAATTAACAAATGCGTGTTCCACTAATGCAAGTTTATAGGGAAAATTAGACAAACAAGACTTAGACACCTATACAAGCATTTAAGATGTTTCGAATCTCCAATCTCTTGATCGAAGGGGGAGTGTCATATCACTGGATAGAAGTCGACTAATTTTCTAGTACCAGGATGCAAAGAACTATGTCGTCTATTGAGTCGGTCGATGAAATGTGATTTAGGTATATTATATCAATTCATTATTCCCTCGTCCCAATAAGTGGTAATTTATTTAACTTATATGAAGTTATAAAATAATGAAACGACTAAAGACTAATGAGTATTAAAAGATTTTTTAATCTAAAATGGTTTTATCAATGTTCTTCAGAATCTTTTTATTTATTAAATTTTTTATGCAATTTCACGGAAAATTTAGCCTTTAACTTCAGAACATATACAACTTATAGCAGATGAGACAATCTATCTCTAGAGCAGTCAAAAACCCGGGCAGGGTTAGCACGGCCCGAGCCCACTGGGCTTTAAGACAAAATATGACTAGCCCCGCCCTGTCTAAAAATCTATCGAGCCTGAAAATCTTAACCCAACCCAACCAATTAGTGTAAATTCTTTTGAGCAGGTGGGGTAAGCCCAAGCCCACCAGGCTTTTAATGATTTCTTGTCAACCCGTTTCGGCCGGAAATAAGATCGAGCCTACTTTTCTTCAGCCCAACCCGGTCCAAACCGGGCCGGCCCAATCGGGCTGGGCTCGTTTCGACGACTCTATCTATCCCTAATTCTATGTACAATCGCGTATAAAATATTGTTTTTTTAATTAATTTATGCATTTTCTTCAAACAATTTCAACGTATTATGATTTAGGATAAATTTATATCGTGTCAGCATTAACAAAGTTTTGTAATTTTTTGTGATTATTCTCTCGTTTTGTTCACATTAGAAATTTCTTGACGAAAAAAAATATTTATTTTATTTATTTATCAACATTTTGGGAGCAGTGATTTTGGGCCTCATTTGTAGAAGGTTTTTCACCAAAAATGAAGGTTTTCATAAACAAAAATGGGCTGTTGGAATACTATTGGACCCATCAATTATAAGAGACCAACGATAAATGGGCTTATGTTTTCTTAAAAAAAATATTAAGTAAAACATAATCTCTTTCGATTCCAACCTACTAAACAACCACTATGTTATTTCCTTCCGTCCCTTTTAAGTTGAGTCGCTTTTTTAATCGAACGCCTCTTTGAAATCGATTCATTTCCCTCTTTGACAAAAAATATTGTATAATATTAAACACTATTTGAACTACTCTTTCAAATTTAATCACTTTCTCTGTTAAACCGTTTCTTTCGGATCGAGTCATATAAATGTAAGAAATATGACTACAAGGTTGAATGTGTTGTGATTATGATGTCATGTAATATTAATAAAATAAGTTTAATTGTGTCATGTACAACTAGTTTTCTTCTTATTTAGAAAACAAATAGTACAAACAAAAATGATTAGTGGGAGGATTCATTGAATTAGAAGAGTGATAGGCGAAACCAGGTGTCTTAGCGCACCTAGCCACCGGGCTCCTCCCTTGATGGAGTGACCCGGGTTCGATCCCTTGTGGGAGCGAATTGTGGGAGATATAAGGTGACTTGGAGATTTTCTTGGAGTGTTTGGGAGCTTGGCGTACTAACAACTAACATTTGCCCGATCAAAAAAAAAAAAAAAAAAGAAAAAGAAAAAAAGAAGAGTGAAAGGCGATAAATTTACCACTAAATATTTTGAAATCAGATTTATTGATTGTATGTTCTTTTACCAATGATTATGGCACGACAAATATATTTATGATGATCAACACTTGGTTATTCCAAAAGTATTTATTGTTCCTCATGTTTTTAATACGCGGAAAACATTTGTGGTCACAAAATAAGATTCAACATGAAAATACATTGAATATGTATCACTCTAAAACATTATCGTTGATCATTGTCCCTCTAACTCAATTTTCCCAAATTTACACATATACGCATATCAAACTTTATTTATACTGTACTAGTAAATTGTAAGTACCAAAAAAATATAACAATACTTTAAAATGTTATACTACTTCATATGTTTACTCTTATTTCGACCTCTACTTTTATTTTAACTTCATTTCCTTATTGTAATGTTTATTTTCAATTAACCTCTTTTCATTTCAAGCTCAACATATAAACATTATCACACATTAACGTTTCACTTATTTCAATCTATTTCATTTATCTTTATGTCATTAACACTATTTTTATCTTCATCTTGATGAAACTTTAATTTCTTAAAACTCGTGTCTAAAAGAAGGTGTCAAATGAAAGAGAGGTGACCAATGAAGGTAAATGGATGACGCATTATTTATCTCTACAAAACTCTAACACATCTCACTACATGAGTAGTTTGAACAATGACCGGTAGAACTTACGGATAGATCCCTGATTTTGACATAACCGGTCTCAACCCGACCTTGAACTTACAACTACTAACAAACATCAATGGAAAATGTGGCTACAAACCAAACAATCAGTCTTAATCTTCCAAACACCAAATAAATAAACCATCCAACCAACAGAGAGCAGAAGTCTTAGTAGCTACATTAAGCTTTAACAATTACATAAACCTGAATTCATCCTCTACACCATCGTCATTCATCCATCCTTCCTTCAAAATGCCCTCTTTCCAGTCAAGACAGCTTGAGCCTTAGTCTTGGTCTGCAAAGAAAGTAAGAAAATGCAGTGAGTATTTCAATTCAATTGAAATCAAGGGAATGAAAAACTCAAAAAATGGCATTACCATCGGGTTGCTTGGCCTCGGCCAATGCGAGAACCACCTCTCTCCGGAAGCCCCATGGCACCTCCTTTACCGATCCATCTCCAGAGAGATTCGGATCCGGACCTGCCCCCTTCCTGATGGCCACAGCCGAGACAAATGCCTCGACCAAGGCATCATCGAGCAGGTGATGTAACTCCGGGCCAAGTCGACGTGAGTTAACAATCAACGAAATTATGTCGTTGATTACCTTCACAACAACCAACCAGCCAACATAAGCATTCAACAGTTGAAATTAAAATTGATAAAACAATAACATAAGAAATAAGCAAGCAAATCAACATACCTTGGGTGCACATCCATACAGCAGATTCTCGACTCCCCGATTGGTCAGGTTTGAGTCACTGAACTCAAACTTCGTCCGGAAGCAGAGTCGATCTTCGCTACGAATTTCTTCGATGTTATCTTTTACGACTACCTTTGCCCACCCATTTATTATGCCGTCGATCTCCGTATTGAGCAATTCAACTCCACCGTCTACTCCATCGCCTCGAACCCCAGCCTGTTGAGCACGCTGCAACCCTAGGCTAATGGCCCTTGGGCGATCCACCCTCTCCCAGTAGAACGACGCCTCACTGGAAGTAGCTAGTGTAGTCACTCCCAAAAGCTAATGTGGGACTGCAACCGAACGGCTTATCAGAGTTCGATAAGCATTGATAATTTCCGCCACTGTGGCTAGAAAAGCTTTTGCGAATTCGACTACGATTTTCGCCCGATTCCAATCTAATTCCCCACACATTAAACTGAATCGTACTCTCACCTCGTCCATTTCGTTTTTGTTTGTTTGCGTGGTTAGGGTGTACACGTGCCATTTTAGCTTCAATTTACAAATGGACATTTGGGCTCGATTTTATATTAATGTAATCCCTATTTCATATTTATGACCTTTTTTGTTGGTCAAGGATTTATTCTCTACTGTTGGTAGTTATTTTTTCCCAGCAATTTTAGGTCAATTTAGTCTTTTCAAATTTTGATTAGTTATTTTTAAATAAGAAGTTATTTGTGATGGTTTCCAAAAACATTCGAATTAAACATTTATCTAAAACTAACCACTAAAACTAACCACTAACCCACGTCCCAAAATTTCAATTAACATTAATCTATTTTCCCTTCTTTATTTTATATTATTACGATTAAATTATTAAAATTTCAATCTTATGCATTGTTTGGACTTGACATAATTTTTATCTCAATCGTTCTGATAATTTGTTTTCATATCATATTTAAAAAAATATTAATTTGTATTTAGTTGGTTCAGCTAGAGGTGCCCACGGTTCCGGTTCCGGTTCTGACCGGAACCGAACCGCTGGTTACGGTTCCATCGGGTGAGGAACCGAAACCGAACCGCCAACACACGGTTCCGGTTCCGGTTACGGTTCTAACCGGAAAAAATCGGACATTTTTTTTTTTTCAAATTTTAAACTTTTTTATTTCATAAGGTTTTGTACCTTCTTTCAATTATATAGGTGCATGTTCCTTCCACACCCTTATTTGCTATTTTTTCAATGTGAGACAAATGTATGTACTTTTATAAGGGTGTCACTCTTCTCAAGTTTGATAGTTTTTCAATGTGGGATTAGTGAGATGTGATACTCTTTTCATAGTTTGGGACGTGTAAGATATCACACATCGAAAAAACTTGAGAATTGTAATACTCTTATAAAAGCAATAAGCATATTTCACATTGAAAAAATATCAAATGTATGTTTGAAAGTAACACCTATATAATTGAAAAAAGACCAAATTTATATATATTTAGTTATTATTTATTAAGTTTAACAAATAATGTTATATTTGTTTAGAAATCATATTTAAGAAAAAAATGAAAATAATAAAATTTATATAAATTGGGCGGTTCCAAAATTTAGAACCGCCGGTTTGGAACCGGAACTGGAACCGAACCGCCGGTTACGGTTCCAAGCCTTAGGAACCTTAACCGAACCGATGGTTCCACCGGTTCCTTTTCCGGTTCCGAACCGCCGGTTCCGGTTCCGGTTAAAAAACCACCGGTTTCGGTTCCGGTTCCGATTTTAACCGCCGATTCCGGTTCTTTTGAACACCACTAGGTTCAGCTATTATTTTATCATAGTCATATTACTCAAATTGTTACATGCTATAGCTATATTGTTGAAAGAAGTTTATATTATATGCACATGTTGATCTAATAATAAGGGGTTGATTGTTAATGCCCGTAATAAAAGGTCACATGTTCTAATTATTCAACTTTAAATTTCATGTTAATGATTAAAAAGAAGTTCAATGATATTCAAAAGACTATGAACAACAGTACAATAATTCATGTTTATACGATATTCATGTAACAATATAATATGTTATGCATAATTATTTTTACTGTATGAAGTTCAATTATATTGAAATTGTAATTTGAGTTTTGTATATTAAAAAAATTCTTATTAAAAGGTGTTCGCCGTACATCGCACGGGGTGACAAACTAGTAAGAATCAAAAAACAAATGAAAAGAAAAGGCAAAAGAGAAACGAATTTTTTTTCCATGAAAACCATGCTTTTCATAATGGATTCTTATCACTACAAAAATCCGCCCATTTTGCGACGGAAAAATCCGTCGTTAATTGCCTAAAATCCGTCGCTATTTTATAGTCGCGAGGGAAACGCGACGGACTAGAGACGTCGTAAAAATGAGCGTCGCCAAAGACTTAACGACGGATTAAAGTCAGTCGCCGGAAGCAGGCGACGGAATAGGCGTCGTAGATAACGCCGGCGGAGCTCCGGCACCAGGAAATTTAACGACGGAATGCCGACGTCCAAGTCCGTCGCCCCTTTCATTTCCGTCGTCCTTCCGTCATCTTCTGTAAAAAGTTGACCATTGTTGACTTTTTTTTCCGTCGCGATTCCGTCGGCGATCCGTCGGGAATACGTCGGGGATCCGTCGCGGTTTTACTGGATACAGCCTAATGCTTTCTGTTTTCTTTTTTCCCCAGCCTGTATATTATCATTACAATCCAACTAAGCAATTTAATGTTACACATATACATATACATAGACATACATTATAAAAGTAAATAAAAGTAAAACAATTTCAATTCAAATATCCATAGACTTCAATAGTAGTAAAACAAAAGTAAAACGTTCTCAAGTTATTGAATTTGCTAAAAGTAACATAAGTATAGTGTTAGACAGTTTCAATAGAGGCTCAATAGATATCATGGGGGAGTGGAAGGTCTGAATCGTTCCTTGACGACTGTGTAATGAATTGATCAATTTTTTCTTCAAGTTTCTTTATGTGCTCTTCCTGTTTCTTTGCGTGCTCAGTTAGCTTCTGACGCTCCTGTCGCGCCTCCTCGAGCTCTTTCTCCATTTGCGAGAAACGTTCATCAATCACAACCTCCGAGTGGAAATGTGACGTGCCGGTACTTGAGAGATCACTTCCGACAGTCTTTGCAAGGCCACCTGCTCCAAACATCCTATTCTTTTCATCAAGTTTCACAACATGCAGGTAAGCTTCATGTATACAAAATAGTGAGCAAGAGCAATTAATTGATAAGGCCACATGAATCGGCCAAATTTTATTCAATCCAAACTATTCAATTTTTTATTTTTTTATGTAAATACATACTTTTCACACGTCAATAATAAAAAGTAGAGAGCATAATGTAGCAGGAAAGGCACATAAGAGTATACCAAAGCATAAACACTAGTCAAACAAGAAGAAAGGAAAAGAGAAAGATAAACAAGTCAAAAACTGCATCAAATTGACAAATGAACTTTCACGATAAAAATTGTCCCAAAAACCATGACTAGGAACGATAAAAAAAAAACCCAAACAACAGGACTTTAGTTACAGTAGTTGCTCTTTGTTTACCTTTTCTTTTCTCTTATTATCACCAATCCCACTCAAGCAAGAGCAAAAGACTAATCTTGAGCAAAAGACTAATCTTGCAGAGGCTAATCTTTTCTTTTGCAGTACAACGTTTTAATTAAAGCCTTGGTTCTAGTATTAAGTTAATACCAAATCTCCATATCTTTCCCCTCCGACCACTAACATAGTTAACATTTCCCAGATTAAGTACATCACACAGAACAACTATATTTCCCAGATTAAGTACTAATTGATGCATATGTTTGACTCAAGATTCAGAATGCCATCATCACTTCACTAATTGATCATGTAATTCGCTCAAGTCAAATTCTCCATTAATCTAAGCTTTCAATGCTCTACCAATTTCCCTAGCCTGAACAATTTCAATAAGTCCTTAAAAATGGCATTGAATAAGACAAGATAAGAGAAGCACACCAAATTAACCAAATTAGTTGACTATATCAATTTTCTAATGCAAATTTTCCCATCAACGATTCATAATAAAATTATGCGAGAAGCTTACCTTGAGAGATTCAAAGATTGAGAGAGAGAGAGATGTCTTTTTCTGTCCCTTGAAATTGGAGAACCCAATTTCTCCTCAGAAATCGAGGCTTCAATTTCGCCCTGTGCTCCTGCAGCAACTCTTACCTCTAGAACAAAAAGAAGAGTGAGAGGGAGGGAGAGAGACAACACGAGGAGGACTGAAGGGGATGTGAGAGAGACGGCGAGGGAGGGCTCAACTCTTACCTCCGGCAGCACTGAATCGTTGAATCGGAGTGACAACACCGCTGAGGAAGAAAGGAGGAAGAAAGGGCACCTAATACAATTCAAGAATAAAAAATGGCCTGAACAATTTCAACACAACACAGGCATAAGACAAGATAAGAGAAGCACACCAAATTAACCAAATTAGTTGACTATATCAATTTTCTAATGCAAATTTTCCCATCAACGATTCATAATAAAATGATGCGAGAAGCTTACCTTGAGAGATTCAGAGATTGAGAGAGAGAGATGTTTTTTTCTGTCCCTTGTAATCGGAGAACCCAATTTCTCCTCAGAAATTGAGGCTTCAATTTCGCCCCTGTGCTCCGGTAGCATCTCTTACCTCTGGAACAAAAAGAAGAGTGAGAGGGAGGGAGAGCGACAACACGAGGAGGACTGAAGGGGATGTGAGAGCTACGGCGAGGGAGGGCTCAACTCTTACCTCCGGCAGCACCGAATCGTTGAATCGGAGTGACAACACCGCTGAGGAAGGAGGAAGAAAAGGGATTTAGGGCTCGATTGAAAAATAAAGGGAGTTACGACATTTAACTCTAAAATTTCACGACGGAAACACTCCTCCGTCGTCTTTTTTAAATTTCAAAAAATTTAAATTGAAAAAAAAATTAAAATCCGTCGTCTTCCCGTCGGCATGTACGTCGCCAAAAATTGGCTCGGCTTGCCTCCGACATCAACGTCGTTGAACCGTCGTCCGATACGTCGCCTGAATGGTCCGTCGTGCTTCCGTCGGGGATCCGTCGTGAAAGGGCGACGTCAATATTTTCCGTCGTCCCATCCGTCGTTATATTCTCTGTTTTTTTGTAGTGTATGGGGAATGAAGTGGAGACTTTTATTTACTATCTCGGCTGTTCAGTTTCGTCTTCTAGGCGAAGTGTCTGATCAAATCGACCAAAACTCTCACCTAGTCTTCAAGAACTATATATAAGACGAACTATTGTCTTCGGTTATTGTGGATGTGTTCGAACCTGCGACAGCAATATTGCTGCACCTGCTGCTGCTCTTTCTCCTGCTTTGAAGCTTTACAATATGAAAATCAGTCTAAGTTAATACTAGTAGTTAATAGGAGTACTTAATCTTTCAAACACCAAATAAACAAACCAACTAATGAATCCTAAATTCGTTGGATAATCGAAAGAGTTTGAATTAGTATCGAGAAGCAAGAAAGCAAAGCACGCAGGGAATTAACGTGGTTCAATCGAATGATCTACGTCCAAGTCAGTCAAGTTAGAGTCATTGAACTTGAATGTCGTGCGGAAGAAGAGTCGTTTTTCTCTTGTAACTTCTTTTTATAGATTTCGATTTAATTTATTAGTTCGCCACTTAATAATGAAACTCATAGCTACTACTTACCTACTAAATGTAAGTAATTATCAAATTCTCCTTCATTTCCGCTAAACCATATTTTATCAATTTGATGGAGGGGCATATTGTTCAATCTATATGTAGAGTCGAAACTAATAAAAAATGTGAACGGGCCCATATGCAAGAATATTTGGGCCGCAATCTACTACGCTAACACCATAACACTAATAAAACTTTACTAAAAAATTGTAACATTAATAACGACGACAATAACAATAATAACACGTATTCTCCATCAATCACACGATGTATAATTTATCAGCTACGATGCAAACGCTCGATTCTTGCTAGAAATGTGTAAAATGTGGCTACAAAATTTTAATATTTTCATTTACCAAGTTGCAAGAATTAAAATCCAAATTTTCATATACCAATATTTCATACACCAACTTGCAATTAATTAAAACTTTAGAAATGCAAAAATTTAGCTAGCGTAACAAGGTTGGAAGTGTCCGAGAAAGAATATTTTTATTATATAAAAATAGGTCAAGTAGTCTCATTTATTAATGCTAATTATGAAATTTAATCCAACTTGTTGCTTATTATATAATGCTTAAATTGCACCGAATATTTTGAACAAGGAAATGTTTGGATGCATTCTAAATGTTGCTAGTTAGGTTTGATTTGTCAATTATTTGATGTGATTTTATCAAGGTAGGGGAATAAACACGTATACCAATAATATTTCCTTAATAAACGCATACCATGCTATCGTCTCTCTTTTTACGATGGGTATGAGAACATTTCTGATACGGATAATTGTTTTTAATTAAAACCAAATAAAAGAGGGGAAATCAAAGAAAATGAAGCAAGGGGGGAATTGAATAGTTTAGCCCGTGAACGAAAAGTAATAAATCATGATCTATAGAATCACTCAAATATAAAATAAAATAAAATTTCTAAAGAAGAATCAATATGTTTTTATCGAAATATTGGTTTGCTCCAAACTATAATACTTACTAATTAAAGAAAAGAGGGATGCAAATTAATTACAAAATCAAGAAAAAGTATAAGTTTGCATGTATAAATAGAAGGGGGGGAAAAAAAAAGGTATCATAAGATTTGTTTTTAATAATTTCAATCGATTGTTTATTTTGTGCGCAGATTTGGGTTTGTTTGCGTCTGTTTGTTTTGTCACAGATTCCTCTCCATAATTTTTGCTGGCTTTATTTTTCATTTTTTGGGAGTAAAAAAAAATCAAAGAAAATCAAATTAAAATTTGATTTTAGCACAAAATGACAAGTGGATACCATTCAATGCGACAAAAAATGCTCTCGAATCACGATTCGTGGCAGGGATCTTGAATTGTATAATTCAACGTATAAGAATAAAAAGTAGTATTGCTCATTTACCCTAATGTGATTTTATTAAATATATTACTATTATTATCATCATTCGTGGACGTGGACGTATTACATGCATGCATTGAATCATAAAATATTCCACACTCATAAAGTTACCAAAATACTCTTAATTTTAAATAGCTTGTGTCAAAAAAAATCTTCTGATTATTCTCCGCCGTCCCATCTATAAAGGGATAATTGACAGTTCAGTACAGAATATAATTTGGATAAATTGAAACAACGGAGGGACCCTTAAATTTGTACCTATACATACTCCATATGTGGATAGAAGGATATAGAATTGATAATTAAGATATAATTAATGGAAATCAAGAACAAAGACTATATACTTAAGTTGCTTTCGTTAGGTATTTCTCAAGTAGTTATCACTTTCATTATTGGCGAAGTAGAACGAATTGCATGGAAGAAATTAATTAAAATACTAATATATTCAACCATTGATTAATTAATTAAATAATTAAGTAGGTAAGTAGAAGAAGAATGTAGTCCAGCACGTACACTTGCAGGTTTCCACCGCTATCAATTATCTTTAACATTTTAATTATTGATAATAGTAATTAATTATTAATAATGCATTCAACTCTCTCTCTCTCTCTCTCTCTCTAAGAGATCGTTAGGGCACATAGAAAACGAAACCTCACGTGTGAATTCTGTAGCAAATAATATGTGATTGGAGCAAATACTTGAAGCCTACAGCCTTTAAATGGGGACCCAAAAAGCCCCCTCTTCACATATTTTTACGCCTTTCTTGTTGAAATAAAAATACTAGAGAGATCTAGAGAGAGAGAGAGAGAGAGAGAGAGAGAGATGTCACTTGAGGCCGTGATTGTTCATCAAGATCCATTCATCTATGGCTGCAAAGACTACGACAACTACAATAATATTGGAGGGTACATCCTCCCCTTCGAAGATCCAAATCCAAACCCTAATAATTTCGATTTCAACAACGAATATTGGGACTCCCCGCCTTCTTCCCTCGCCCACGCCGCCGTCTCATCGCCGGAGACGAGCACAAAGTCGGCAGCCGGGCGCCGCAAGAGGCGGCGAGTGAAGCCCGCGAAGAACAAGGAGGAGATGGAGAATCAGAGGATGACTCATATCGCGGTGGAGAGGAATCGCCGGCGGCAGATGAACGATTATCTCGCCGTTCTCCGATCAATGATGCCCCCGTCCTATTCACAAAGGGTAATTTCTCCTTTATTTTCAAACAAAAATCATGCACATTATTAATATTGAAGAAATTACATGTAGGGCCCACTCATAATATACATTAACATATGCATGCATGTAACTCCTTTGTACATGTTGTACCCTGCGCATTCGAGTTTGTACGGCGTAGAGCATTATTGTTAGGAAATTAAGCAAGAAAATAATATACTTCTACATTATTGCATTTTATATTTCTTTAGCTCAATAATTACAATTTTGATCTTCTAATTTCATTAAATTTAATATAAATATAGAGAGAGAAAAATATGGCATTTTATACGTAGTAATAATTATAATACACTCGTTAATCTAGACGGTCAGCAGTGAATCGATACTTATTTTCTTAGAGAATGTTTTTTTAATGTAATCTCTATATATAGGGAGATCAAGCATCGATTGTTGGGGGAGCAATAAATTTTGTGAAGGAGCTAGAACAACTCCACCAATTTCTAGAAGCTAAAAATCAACAAAAGCCAAACGACAACGTTTTCGCCAATTCCTTCACCTTCCCGCAATACTCGACGAGTAGCCCGTCGACCTCCGTGGACGGGGCAGCCGAGCGGCGGTCGACGGTGGCCAATATCGAGGTGATGATGGTGGAGAGCCATGCAAACATAAAGCTCTCGACAAGGACAAGGCCGAAGCAGCTTCTGAAACTAGTGGCCCGATTTCAATCTATTGGATTCACCATTCTCCATCTTAACATCACAACCGTCGATCACTCCGTCCTCTACTCTATCAGCGTTAAGGTACGTGTGAAGTTCCGCTTTTGCCCTTGTTTGCATCGTAATTTATGTGGTATATAAAAAATATATATATATATAAAAATCGAAAGGGTAAAATGTACAATTTGCATGTGTCACACATGACATAGTAAAATGTAGTAATATGGAATAAAGTGTAGTCACATAAATATTTTATTCTGACACTAGAATCTCTTGTACCGTATCACATCAATAATTTTTCTCACAAATACTAATTTTCATTAGTATTTTAACGATCCATATTTACTCTAAAAAAATCACAATTTTTGCAGTTAATTTGATTAAATTATGTGTGAATTAATTGCAGGTGGAGGATGAATGTGAGCTTCCTACAGTAAATGATATAGCAACAACAGTTCATAATATAGTGGAAACGATTGAAGAAGAATCAATTTGTAGCTAATTTTAATTAATTAGATGGAAATTCCAAATTGTTATTGTCAAATCATTGCCTCTTTTCTCTCAAATATATTCAAAATTCTAGGTAGACCTTACTTTATAGTATGAATATTTTTACTTATGTCACACGGATATTTTGTATTGTAAGATACGCATTGATATGTTCGAGAACATGTTTGATTAATCAAAATTAGTGTGAAGTTATTCTATTTTAGGGTTGAAGTGACAATATACATACTAAGTGCCAAAATTTACTGATTTTTCGGGTTATTAGTTGAATTATTCGGATGTGACACTCACTTATTTTCGTTGATATGATTAGTTGATAAGCATATGTTAATGATTTAATGTCACATGCATGTCACCTTCATCCTTTTAATATAATCAAATCTCCAATAATAATAATAATAATAATAATAATAATAATAATAATAATAATAATAATAATAATAATAATAATTATTGAAAGAGTTGCCCAAATTCAATTGTTAGATTAATTATTTTAATAATATTGCCAGGGGTGGAGCAAGGATAATCGGGGCCCTGTGCAAAATTTTAAATCGGGCCTTTTTCACATAACAACCTTTATTGAAAAATATAAAAAATTTCATTACATAGAAACATCGTAGTACACGGTTAGATGAGTTTTTTCTCAATGCCAAGAAAAACGAGACATTCACATAAAAAGATTAACCCGTTTTGCATGATTTAAAACAAAATCACTAACAACACTTTCATAATCAATATTGTCTAAAATATATATATATTAAAATAGATTAGGGGCCCTTAATTGTAGAAGGGAAAAAAAATGAAACTGGGAAAATAAAGAACATTAAAAAAAAAAAAAGGAAAAAAAAAAAAAACTGGGAAAATAAAAAACAAAATAAAATTGAGAGAATTAGATTAGGGCCCTTAATCGTAGAAGGGAAAAAAAATGAAACTGGAAAAAAAAAAACAAAAAACACAAAAACAAAACACACAAAAAACAAAAACGAAAATGGAAAATAAAAAACAAAATGAAATTGAGAGAAGTGGGAATCGATCCCATGGAGGAAGGCCAAAAGCCCAATGAGTTTGCCAAATGCGCTGCATTACTTTATTATACATAAACTTTAAAATATATGTATATATATATTTATACTAGGTCCCCAAAATTTTAGGGCCCCGATTTTTCGGGGGCCCTGTGCGGTCGCTCACCTTGCACACCCCACAGAACCGCCCCTGAATATTGCTGTGGTCAATTAATTTAGGTGGGCTTTATTTAGCCTTTATTATAATGGGCCCATTTCGATAAGACATGGCCCAACTTCTGGCCCAATATGGCTCTATCCGGCCCATAAAAATACTTTGATCATTGTCCCTCGAACTCGATTTTTCTCCGATTTTTGACATTTTTATTGATCAAATGAAACTCTACCATTACATCTTGCGTCTCGTTCATCATCTCGTAGTCGTAAGCAGTCACATACATCATAACCGCTGCATTTCATGTTTACTACTACTATTTGATTTGGGATGTTGCATTTCCATCTAAGTACAATATATACATACTTATGTTATGTAATAAATTAAAGTTGCATTTCATGTTGAATACTATTTGACCTCCAAAATATATTATACATTGGATGAAACTCATCTCGATATTCATAATCCATGTGTCTCGTACTCCCGATTTCTTAATTGGAAGAGGAGCGTCTTACTATTAGACTGTGCTCCATTGAATTTCAAACACAATAAATATCGAATACAAAAGTCGACACCTAAAAATACAGCGTTCAATTAAATAAAAAGTCGTCTTCTTCAATTGTTGCAGAATAAAATAACGATCTTATGCAATTTCACAAGCTACTTAATTCCTTCCTTCGTTACGCATTTCTCCCTTTCCGTCCAAGGAAAGCCAATTTTAACAGCGAAAATCCGCACAAATTTCATCTTTCAATAAAATTAAATACGAAAATTTCAATGGCAGTGCCCATGGCTTTCGATACGTACAGCAATTTCCGTCCCAAAACGACGCCGGATCTGCTGCTGAATTGCGATTTACCTCCACCGGCGAAGCTCGTTTCAGCTCCCGATCGGAGCCTTCTCCCTTCGATAATCAAAACCTACGCCATCGGCACGGACGGAGACGGCGAATTGGAGATTCTGACGGCGCTCCGGCGGTCGCAGACGCCGGCGACGGCGGCGGAGAGGAAGGTGAGGATGTTGTCCGAGGATAAGGCGGCGCTGTCGAGGATGATCGTGGAGGAGTCGATGGTTCTCTTCGCGCATCGGCAGTGGGTGAATCTGCTGGAGATTCGAGTTTCGAAGTTAGAGAGAGAAAGGAGGGAGGAGGAGAGAGAAAGAGCGGAGGAGGAGGAGGAGGAGGAGGGAAGATGGCGTGGGCTCGAAGCTATTGCACTCTGTTTCGCCATTGCTGGGGTAGGTTTCGTAATTAGCTCCAGATATTTTTCATGATTTTTTTTTTATTAAAAAAACTTATTTTGATTTTTTGGTAGATTAATATTTATGCAAATATTTGAAGCCCAAAATAATAGCCCTGGCCCAAAACTTATTTAAAAAAATACTAGGCCCAAATAATTATTCAATTATAGTTATTTATTTATATAAGAATAATTATGTTGAATAATTATTTTAAAAGATTGGTGTATTAGAAGAATCTTAATTATCAGGTGCCTAACTATCTTCCTTTTTTGATAATTTGATTGATTATTACTTGATTTCCTTTATTATCATGTTTTAGTTAGGCAGATTAAGCTTAAATAATTGTTTCGGTGCGTTTATAGGTATGAAAATCATTGCCCGAAAGCAACACCATTTCAAGAACATGGTTTCCAAAGAAATCATACTAATATTTTTCAATACTCATACCCTAAGGCGGAGTTAGGAATTTTATGATGGGGCTGCGTTGGCTAGTGGTAGAAACGAGACGAGAATTACTCATTTTTTTAATAATTAACATGGGCTGACGAGATTAAAATTCGATAAAAATCAAAAAATTCAAGGAAAAATAAAAAAATTGGAATGGAGGCTCCGCCTGCCTCTGCTAATACCTAAAAGGCATGAGATAATATAGGTGTGTTAGTTATGATATTTGATGCATTAAATATCAAAAGCCACTTATATTTCAACGCGATGGTATTATAGAGATTTCGATTTAGAACTCACTTTTAGGCATGCAAAATAATATCTATCGATAGTGGGAAGAAATTGTGACACTAATTCAAAAGTTGAAAATGATAGGCAAATTCCTTCACATGCCACGATATATTATTGAGTGCCTTAGTTCTTGACCTAAGCGTAGTTACGTAAGAATCTTTGCAATCATTTTGGAAAACAATTAGGGGTTGAAGAAGCTCACCAAATTATTTGCATTTGAGTAAGATTGGAACGAACTTGGATTTGGCTCGTCTATTTCATTTTAGTATGACAAATTTTATCGTACGATCAGATGTTTGATACGTGTTAAAAATATTTCTAAAACTAACTATCTTTATTTATGAAAATCATTGAATATGAAAATATATTTTTGCCAAAAATAAAAAGGAAAAGCTAGAAAACAAAATCCAAATGCGGCCAAAGTTTGCAAAAGAGTCAGTGCACCTCTTGGTTATCCATAACCTTGTCCTCTTTCACCATCTGAATCTAATGGGTTTCTTCTTCTTCTTTTTTCTATTCATCGGAATAGGAGAAAATTTTATTAACAAAGAACGATCGGTACAAAGGGTACTAACCCGTTATAATAAATCTCTACGCCCAAATATCAACTAGGCTCCGTCTAAATGTGTTTCTTCTTAGGCGGTGTTTGGATGCTCCATCACCAAATTCTTAATTTTGTATATCTTCAATCAATCTACATATATTTGGTACCATATTTTAGATTTTACTACTACTACAATTCTAGGTATTGATTAAAATGTTTTTGTAATTAATTCGGTTGATCTCAATTCGGTTTTGGCATTTTGGAATCTATATTTAGTGTCTTAATAATTTCGTAACGGTATATTTATCAATTAAGGCAATTTAAAATTTTGTGATCTTGTACCATACAAATATACTGTTTATAAAAATTTGCATGCAAAATCTTGGTTATTAAATCTTAGAAGCTATTGAAATCTTTCTCTCTCTCCTCTCTTTTTTTTCTTTTTCTTTTCTTTTCTTTTCTTAGAAGTAGGAATATATTCAAGATCCAAATTGACTCCGAAGACCCATGCATGAAATTCTCAGATTTGAGATTTTTCAAAAACCAACTTACTAATTAAACTCACACCTTCTTATTCAAAACGCAATAGACAATCTCATCCGATTATTTGACGCTGCAGTGTCAGCGTTACTCAATCCACGTTGACAGGTGGCATCTCATTTCTATACAAAGATCTCACACTTTTCAAAAATATATATATATAAATAATAAAGGGTAAAAAAAATGTCAAACTCCCCACAACATGAAAAAAGATATGAATGACTATAATCCAAACAAACGCACCACATCTCATCCCATTATAAAGTATACCAACATACTCCACTCCTCTCACTCCTCTCTCTCATCAACTTCAGCCATGCAAACTTAAACCTCCCAAGATATAAATAGACCTCCGATCACCGCCGCCGCCGTCGCACCACCGCAAATTCATTAATCAATGCCGCACGCCGAGTTCCATGACGACAACCTCCTCCCCACCACATCCGCCGCCGCGGCCCCCGGCATCACCGCCGACGAAGTCGCCTCCCACCCCACCAAGCGCCGGAGCTGGTGGCGGCGGTGGCGAGGGTGGCGCGTGTGCCAGTGGTGGAGGCGCGTGTGGAAGTTCTACCCGAGGTTCAACTGGTACGGCGCCCGCCCCCTCCGCCTCTTCGCCTGCGCCGCCGTGGGCGCCCTGATCCGGTGGGCGGTACCGAAGCCCGACGCCGTGAGCAGCGACGGGTGGTCCCTCCTCGCCATCTTCATCGCCACGATCGCCGGGCTGATCCTCAGCCCGCTCCCCGTCGGCGCGTGGGTGTTTCTCACCCTGACCCTGACCGTGCTGAGCAAGACGCTGAGCTTCAGCGCCGCCTTCAGCGCGTACAGCCAGGAGGTGACGTGGCTGGTGGTGATCGCCTTCTTCCTCTCGAAAGGGTTCGTCAAGACCGGGCTCGGCGATCGGATCGCGACGTTCTTCGTGTGGGTGCTGGGGAAGAGGACCCTCGGCCTCTCCTACGGCCTCGTCATCGGCGAGCTCTTCATCTCGCCGGGGATGCCCAGCTCCACCGCACGTGCCGGCGGAATCTTCCTCCCCATCATCAAGTCGCTGGCGGAGGACGCCGGCAGCTTGCCCAACGACCCCTCCCGGAAGAAGCTCGGAGCTTTCCTCATTCAATCGCAAAATCAGGTAATTACCGATTCAGATCATCTATTGCATTTCTGTAATACATATTCTATTACCATCGTCGGATGTTTGTCACTTGATTCAGATTATCTATTGCATTTCTGTTTTACATATTCTATTACCAACTTTAGATGTTTGTGACTTGTTAAATACTCGTATATTTCAAATACCAGCATTTTTACTAAAATCTTTAATTGTGAACGATTTTATAAATTCGAAAAAATTTTAGTGTTGGAATTCAATTATTCTTATAATAATAATAATAATTTGATTATGCTGCATGCACTCAAAGTTTTATAATTGAGTATGAGTAGAAATTATTTGGGAACTATTAAGGCCATAATTAATAGTAGTAGTAAAAAGATATAAGTAATTATCATATACCTATTATTTGGGAACTATTAAGGCCATAATTAATAGTAGTAGTAAAAAGATATAAGTAATTATCATATACCTAACATTGTGTTTATGGCATTAATATAATCTGTGGACTTGTTTTTACGGATTCGAATCATCTATTATATTTTGGTGTAATATCTCCTATTCTACCATATGATGCTTGTGTATTTTCGAATTCAGAGATAATCAAAGATTTTCGAAACAAAAATGTTGATTTTGGAACGTACAATTTGTTCTTTTGGTGTTCTTGATTTTGGCAGAGCAACAACTGCACGAGCGCAATCTTCCTAACGGCCGCAGCTCAGAACTTGCTATGCATAAAGCTAGCCGAAGGCCTCGGTGTGAAGATCGCGGATCGATGGACGACGTGGCTAAAGGTGGCAAGTGCCCCTGGCTTGGTCTCCCTCCTCGCAACCCCGGCGATCATGTACAAGATTTACCCTCCCGAGATCAAGAAGACCCCCGATGCCCCGGCCGTGGCACGTGCTAAGCTCGAGCAAATGGGGTCCATCAAGAGGGACGAGTGGATCATGCTCGCCACTCTGGCTCTCACCATCGGTCTCTGGATAGCAGGGTACGTACTAAACGTCGCGCCTTCGATCAATTTGTGTAGTACTATTGTCACGACTTTTATCAATCGGTGCAGTCGTGTTACAACTTAGTGTAATGTAATGTAGTAGTATGATTTATTCAAATTCACCAATTTTCTTGATTAATTTCGACTATGAAAACAGAGAGGCTATGGACATGGCTAGCGTCGTCGCGGCCATGGTAGGCCTATCGGTGTTGCTGCTAACCGGCGTCCTACAATGGAACGATATATTAACCGAGAAACAGGCATGGGACACCCTAGCTTGGTTCGGAGCTCTCGTGGGGATGGCTACTCAGCTGACCGTCCTCGGTGTCATCCCGTGGCTATCTTCCTGCGTCGCAAAGTTCCTAAAATCGCTCTCCTTGAACTGGTTCGGATCGTTTAGCATCCTCCAGGTCTCGTACTTCCTCATCCATTACTTGTTCGCCAGCCAAACCGCCCACGTCGGGGCTCTGTATTCGGCCTTTCTCGGGATGCAGTTAGCCGCCAAGGTCCCTAGCTTGCTGGCTGCCTTGGCTTTGGCTTACAATACAAATCTCTTTGGTGCAATCACACATTATAGCAGTGGACAAGCTGCACTCTACTATGGAGGTATAGTTCCTTTTTTTCCCTTTCTTTTTTATATTTAGAGGAAAAGGGCTCTTTAATTTTGTTATTTCTTGATTCTAATTGATTTTTCTTGAATTTTTCTTGGGATTTGCAGCTGGCTATGTTGATCTACCACAAGTGTTTGGATTGGGAATAACAATGGCTCTGATCCAGTTTGCCATTTGGGGTTTAGTTGGAGCTGCTTGGTGGAAGCTTCTAGGTCTCTATTGAGCTCCGATTGTGCAGGTTCGTATTTATAATCATGAAAACACGAAATGTGACATGAAAATGTATGTTATTTGACACAAATCGTCTTGTGGGACAGGGGAAGTACCCGGGAGTGGTCACGAGATGCTAGAGATCGATGTTCCATACTTTCGTAGTATAGATGTGTGTATAACTGAGGAGCATAGGCAGCAGAAGAATGCTTTAAACTACACATTTGCAGTGGAAATACTTGAAACACTCCTACATTTTGCAAATATTTGTTACAAATAGTTGTATCTTTTATCAACTATACTTGTAAAGTGTAAATCAATAATCAACTGCATATATAAATTCTGAACTTCTGTTAATTCTTGGGTTGAATTTAGCCTATTTTGACAGAGTTTGCTGTAAAAGTATTTCAGTTTCTTGAAAATCTCCAAATATCTAAGCTCTCATTCTGCTTACATAACTTCTACCCTCAGAGAGACGTTCCTATAAGAAACGCCTCTATTTCGGTGGGACGAAGGGCCTATTACATTAGTATAGTTAATACAAGAAAATGACACTCCATTTCCCCAGTCTATGATTTCAGCAACTCTGTGAAGAAACTGTGTTTCATGTGTCAGTTTTCCATCACTTTCACAAAAATTTATTACATTTTATGGCTCTTCATGGCAGCAGATAGCCAAAGGCAAGAGCTTCTTCCACTTACATTATATATTTAGCAAAATATTATTATTGGGTTTAGGTATTTACATCAGGTTCTTCTGTTGTATATAATGACAAATTTGGTAGTACTATATATGGAAGGTCAGTTCAATACTTCTCCGTCTCTTCTTAAGTGACCATATTTATTACCTCTCGTATGAAAATAAAAGGGGTCACTTAGAAAGAGACGGAGGTAATATGATATACAAATTTACCTTCAGATTATGTGTATACTTAGAATATGGAATCTATGCTAAAATAGAATACACTTTTTTTTTTCCCATTCCAAAATCTCTTCCCAAATATATGATGAATCTATGCATTTGATCTAAGCTAGTTCTAATTTGGTATAAAAATATTTGAATACTCTAGGTTTAAGGCCAAACTAACATAGGCCCGATAGAGTTTTGGGCCAGTGACAAGCTGAAATGCATCTGTGGCTAAGTCGTGGGCCGATTTTCGGGCCATGTCAAATATTTTCAGGGCCCGAAAGTTTCGTGTTCAAAATTTTCGATTTCTCGAGAAGTCTTGGTCGTGGACGGCTTGATTAACCTAACATGTGCCAATTGTTAGAAATCAACACCGCCGCAAAACATTGCTATCAACTACCTTGGACCTATTTTGCTATTTGAAATCTTGAATTCTTGGATCCTACCTAAGGGGAGAGAGAGAGAGAGAGGCTGTCAAGAAGGAGAAATTTTTGCATGGAAACAAATTGAAAAACGAGGCTCCAACTTTTCAAAAAAGTGGGAAAATATTTGACCTTTTTGTAATCTTTAAATTTTTGTTAGTGTCAAAAGTCGGCAATAGAACTGGGTAACAACCATGCGATAGCTGGAGACCAATTTGCCTTGCTAATTAGGCACTCTCGCCTCCACTCTTCTCGACCTAGTACTACAACGAGACTATTATAATATTCAGCTAATTCATCATTAACTTTACGTATGAAAATACTAGTAAGAGAGTTATAGTAAGAGAATTACTTTTTGAAAATGTGGAAAGTTTAGTTTGTATTGTTGATTTCTCCAATTTGAGGAAAAAAAAGTAATAAAGATAAATGCAAAAAAGAGAGAAAACTTTGTTTCCTATATGCATGGAAAACGAGTGGATGAAAAAAAAATTACGTGAAAAATAATTATAAAATACTCCCTCCGTCCACCTATTTCTGACACGGTTTCCTTTTTGGGCCGTCCACCTATTTCTGACACGTTTCCTTTTTTGGAAAGAATTAGCCACTAAGTAGTACAATTAGTAAATCCCTTATTACACTTAACATTCCATACTTAAATCTCATCCACTCATTTTTTCTGCACGTAGTTCAATATAATTTAAATTTCGAAAGTTTAAATTATTATAACTTGCTCGTTTGTTATCGGATTTTTATGATTTTTATATCAAATTAAAGGTCTTTATACGATCTTTCATTTAAGATCAGACAAGAACATGTTTTTATGCATATATGATGCTCTGTTTCTAAAATATGTTTATTCCCTACAAAATACACTTTATACACTACATCCATAAACACAATACACTTTACACACTAATCACTTCCGTCTTAAATCCCGTGCAAAAAGCAAACGTGTCAGAAATAGGTGGACGGAGGGAGTATTAATCTTTAACAGTTCAACATCATAGGTTTTTCTTGTATTCATATGCATGAAATGAGAGGGGGAAATCAATCAATTATTACTTTATTAGTGAAACAAAGTTAGTCGGCCGCAATTTTTTTTAGATTCCAAAAAGTTGTCATGTGCATGTATTTCTACTCATAATTTGAAAATATAATAATCTTTTAACACTATTAACAGCCATACTCTGTCGCCGTTCTGTCGCGGTTTTCAAATAGTGACGGAATTCTCGCTTTAGATAACAGAAATTTCTGTTAACGTATTCGGAATTTCTTGTAGTGAAACTACTACTTATTTATTAGTAGTACTTTGGTTTAACTTTAAGAAAATACAATGATTTTTCTGTTTGGTTATAGTATTTCATATTTTATTTATACAACTATTTTGTTTGACAAAAATCCCTTTTTTTTCCTTCTCTTTAATTAATAAAACTGTCATCCATTTAAAACCTTTTTCTTTTAAACATATGGTTGGAAAGGGAGAACATAAAAGTTCTTTAATTGACAAAAATTAAAAAAAATAAATAAATAAATAAATAAATCTTTTAATAAAGCTCAAAAGTGTACTATTTTCCACACAATTAAAACGGGCCCGAGCTACTGAGCTGGGCTGGTCCCAATTTCCCAAAATTCAAAAAAAAAAAAGTGTTTTTTTTTTTTTTGCTTTTTTTGAAAGCTCAAAATTTGCAATTTTATGTTTCTTGATTTGCTAATTTCCAAAAAAAAAATATAGTTAAATGAGATTTGTTAAGTTGGAAATTGGTGGTGGGGGTTTTTCAAATTACATCACTTTTCAACTTCATTTCAAAATTTGATAGTAAAATAAGAGACTTTAGTGAAAGGCCGAGGTGCATAAGAATTAACAACCTGATGTAATATGGGACCAATTATCATGTACTACGACATGGTTTTCGATCTCATAGCAACTCTAGTGTTTGGACTTTCGAAAAATATAAAGACAACTTGAGCTCTGCTCTGACGTTACAATTGTTCTGCACGAGAGTAAAAGTCGGTGATGAAAAGAGATTAAACGCTCGAAACGGGAAACTAATTAAACTCTAGGGTCCCTACTTGTGTACCGGCAAACATGAAGCCCTAGATGCGGATCTTGCTTCAACATAAATGCAAGTAAAAAAACATATAAATCTACCTATTAATTTACACAATTTCATGTCAATATTTATGAATTTAGTTGGGAGGAGAATGTCTATGCAATCTATGTATGGGACTAATTTGGGCTACTTCCAAGTTTTAGGTACGAGTTGTTAAATTAGTTGATACGTATGATTCTAGTTAAAATCCCACTATGTTTTAATCAAATCGAATAAATATCAACCAACTCCATGCAATAAATACAAAAAATAAAATAAAAATAAAAAAATAATATAAGGACATGATCACTTTTAGACATCAATGATAATCATTCTTGGGAAGGAAAAATCCCTAGTTTCACAGGCTCCTACATTTCAAAATTATCCTAGAACAATTGGCCTACTTTATTCGGTTCGAAATTTGCGGTGCAGTATTAAAAATTAAAATTAAATGATTAACATTAAGATTTTTTAAAAATAAAAATTCATCTGAGACGGTTCAATTAAAATAATATGACAATTAATTTAGGACGAATGAAGTAATAATTTTTTTTAAAAAAAACACACACACGCGCGCACACACACATAGTACAATTGATGTGTCACAAGAAGCACATAAATCATATATTGGGGGTCCAAAGCTTATTTTATCTCCGTCTCAACAAAATTATATTGTTTTCTGAATATAAATCAAACATATGATAATGAAATGCTTCAAATGCGAAAGAAATAATAATCTCATACTCTTTCATCTCACTTCAATTGGCTTAATTTATTTTGGGACGGGATTTTATGTACAATATTAAAAATAAAAAGGATAATGAGTTCACATTGCAATTAATTCTTTCCATTTTAAAAAACAAATCAATTAAAATGGAATCTCGATTAGGAAAGAAAGTCAAGTGAACTATGACGAAGGGAGTAATGAATTTTCATACTATTCAAATGAACACATTGGTCAATAGTTTACATTTATTATTTAGTCAAATATACATCCATAAACAGTATTTTCAATCAACATATAATGAATACTCAACAAGAACAATTTGTACTGACTTTTACAGCATAAAAATCACCTTTAATTAAACTTTATACAGTGCTTTATAATCTGATTGTGCCTATGTTACAATTTTATTTAATTTTAATTTATTTAGGGGTGGCAAAAAGTAGTGATAAAAGGACAGTCAATACTTTTGAAGATAGAGAGACTAATTGGACCACATTTCATGAATTGGGCACTTTGCTTTAGTGACAATTACAACCATCAATTAATTCATGAATCTACCTTCATCCTTCGGGGGCCCAAATCAACCTTTGTTTTCTTCTTCCCGTTTAAATCGACATGCACGTAGCGTAATTCTCGATGAAATACCCACGCTCTTTAAATTTCACTTCGTATTAACTTAATAGCTCAGTTGATAAGATGCAGCTCTTTCGGTCATGTGTCGTAAATTCGAGCCACCTCAAGTAATATGAATAAGGAATCTAATTAACTACTCCTTTTACATTAGTTTCTTACACTTTACCAACACAGTCTTCTTTTTTTCTTTTTTTTTTTTTTTTTTTTGGTTTGTTGTCAAAATACATGTACGGATTCTGTATTTGTTTGTACATTTTTTTCGTCACATGCAATTTATACAATTTATAAAGTTAAAGAAAAACGTGGAAATGTGCAATGCAAAGGTAAAAAAAAAGTGTTTTTCATAAATGAAAGGTGAAAACCCCACATTAACCTTTAGAGACTTCAAAAACAACCGTATTATACCCTTCTCGTTCCACTCTGTTAGTCTCATTTATAAATATATTGTTGAGTGTGTTTTATATACTAAACGATGTCCGTGTAGGATTTGAGAACCTCCATTTAATCTATTAAGTAGATACAGACTGAACAGATAAGTGTCAGAATAAAATGAAACGAAGGAATAGTAGTTGTTAATAAGAATAAAAAACATCATCCATGATACTTTGAATTGGTCCATTCCCGCAACAAGATTTTCACAAACCATGGACCCAATTGTTTTGTTTTATTTTAATTTATTAAATAACAATAGTATTTATAAAATAAAAAAGCAAAAACTGGACCCAATTCAAATATTTCCTCGATCGGCTGACGCCACTGGAATCCCCCTCAACGGCTCCACTCAAGCCGGCTCCAAACGCCGCGCCACCCCTAAAAACAGTCAAACGCCACCGGCTCAGCCGGTAGCCCAAGAAAACTGCATTTGCCTTGAATTTGGGGTTCATTTCATTTGTAACCCAAAACCCAAACCTAACCCAAGCAAATTGTACACTACACCTCTTACTTAACCCCAGTCAAATTCTAACCACATTCACACCCTCCCTTCTAGTTTATATAAACACACACAAATTGTGCAAATCCAGCTACTGATACTCCCCCCCACCCCACCCCCCCTCTACCATTTTCTTGAAAATTTTCCAGTATAATGTTAAGAGGAAGATAAAAAATTTTGATATGGGTTTTTGATTTGGGAAACTTGGGTCGCATCAAAATTTGATCTTTTTTCAGTTTCTTGGGCTCTGGTGCAAAATTTTGTGCTTTTTTTTTTGTTTTGATGGGTACACGAGCTGAAGAGGAACTGATAAAAAAGTTGGGATTGGGAGTAGTAGCTAAGAGAGAGAAAAAGCTGCAAAATGATTACTGTTACAGCATGCAATACTGTGCCACTTCTTCTTGGGATTGTTTGTTTTCATGGGACTTTGGCTACACCACCATTTCTTGTAGCAACTGAGAAGAAATAAGAACACACTTTCTCTTCCCTCTCTCTCTCTCTCTCTTGAAGAATCATTTTCTCTAAAAGCAAAGACTGTTCATTTCAACTATTTGATCATTCAAAAACCATGAAGAGGCTCAGCAGTTGTGATTCCTTGGGTGGTTTGATGTCCATTTGTCCTAACTCAACAGGTGCTTCAATTTTCCCTTTTCTTTTTCTTTTTTACCTTAATTTCTGTAAAAAAGTTTGATGTTTAATGTACCATGTTTTTATGTCCCTACCTTCACCTATTTCTCCATCATCTCAAACACAGTTCAGTTCCATTATGTGGAGAAAGCAAAAAATTTCAAGACTTCATTTTTATTTCCTCTAATGGCAACTTCCCCTCCCCTCAAGAATCTCCCTTTTCCTTAATTATCCATACTCGGCCTCGAGTATTTACATCTAATTATCTCAGAAATTTGAAAAAAAATTAAATTTTTTTAATTATTGTTGCAGTTGATGGTGAAGAACATAGCCATGGCGGCAACCCCATGTACGGGAGGGAGTTTCAGACAATGTTGGAGGGTTTGGACGAGGAAGGCTGCGTGGAGGAATCCGGCCATGTTTCCGAGAAGAAGAGGCGGCTGAGCGTCGATCAGGTGAAGGCTTTGGAGAAGAATTTCGAGGTGGAGAACAAGCTCGAGCCGGAGAGGAAGGTGAAGCTTGCCCAGGAGCTGGGGCTGCAGCCGCGCCAGGTGGCGGTTTGGTTCCAGAACCGCCGCGCGCGGTGGAAGACTAAGCAGCTAGAGAGAGACTACGGCCACCTCAAAGCCAACCATGATGCTCTTAAGCATAAGTACGAGTCGCTGCAGAGAGAGAATGAGTCTCTGCTCCATGAGGTATGAATTTGAAGAGGTTTCTAGAAATTTTGGTGATTGATTGTGAGGATTTTTTTTAATGTTTTGGAAATTTTGATAGATTCGGGAGCTGAAATCGAAGATGAATGGCGGCGAGTGCAAAATCGCGGTGAAGGAGGAGGCGTCGCCGTCGGAATCGGAGGAAAAATGCGATCTTGAAGAGGCCCACGACGGCGGAGCTGCGGTGGAGTTGGAAATGGAGAACTGCGACGCCCAGGAGGTGATCGGCGGCGGCTGCGCCGCCGTGTTTGGTGATTTCAAGGACGGGTCATCCGACAGCGACTCGAGCGCGATTCTCAACGAGGGCAACAGCAGCCCCATCGCGGCGGCGATTTCCTCCTCCGGCGGGATCCTCCACCACAACCCTCACCGGTTCTCCGGCGGCGGCGGAATGACGAGCGCCGCCGCGGGAGGGAGCTTCGGGTTCGACGCGAGCAAGGTTTACCAAGCCCAGTTCGTGAAAATTGAGGAGCACAACTTCTTCGGCGAGGAATCTTGCAGCACTCTGTTCTCCGACGATCAAGCTCCGACGCTCCATTGGTACTGCAACGACGACTGGAACTGAAGAACTTTTAAGAAAAGAAACATCGATTTTCTTTTTGAATCTCCCAAAAAATCTAATCTTTTGAGGAAATAAGTCAAGCCCACGTCCAAATCAAGGCGGGTTCACATGGCAATTTTGTATAGTGATGTGAAATTAGTACATGTGAATTCAAGAACTCTGGAGGCTTTCAGCTTTCTCTCTCCTCGCTGCGTGTGGGGGGGGGGGGGGGGGGGGAGAGAGAGAGAGAGGAGGAGGACGATGAAAGGAGTAGAGTTGCAGGAATAATGAATACTGTAGTATGATTAGTATCTGAACACTGGCGGTGCTCTGTTAATTTTTAATTAAAGTTTAAATTAATCAAAATTAGAAGATATAAAAATCTTGGAATTCGAGAAAATCTGCATGAAGGAAATTCCATTAATGATGAGAAGAGGTTAAAATGTGGATGAGGCTAAGATTCTGAGAAAAAAGGGTTCTTTTATCTATGCAGTTTTTGAAGCTGCTGCTGCTGTTAAATTTCACCTTTAAAGTTTAAACTAATCTGCAACTCTCTCTCTCTCTCTCTCTCTCTCTCTCTCTAGCTCATTTTCTGCGTCTTTCTGGGAAAAGCTTTGAAGTCGTTTTCTTGAATTTTGCTGTTAAATTTCTGGTAATTCATCTGTTAAATTTAGTCATAGTTTCTAAATTAATCAAATGATTAATTATGAATAATTGCCAAATTTCTATATCTTTACAAATAAGATGGGGATGGGAAAATATTGATAATCATAATATATTGCTAATTGCGCGAGCAAAAACAGATTATCATCATCAAGAATCTAATCTTGGATTAAGTCACTAAATTGAAATTAATGATGTAACGTAGATTAGATTTTATTAACTACGGTACAAGAGGTACCAACTCAAACAATCAAGTTTACAAGTCTTGACCACCGTAAGAAATCACTAGAAGGATTCTCGACTTCTTTTGCTACACACTAGCTCAAAAAACGACATTTTATCTCTTCCTCTATTCGACGAAAGTCCCACTCTTTCCCTTTGAATATAATTGCATTTGGCCACTTCCACAAGACCCAAATTACACACGTCCACAGCCTGTTAAGTCTTTATAGTTCTAACTCTTTCCGTTTATTTTGAAATGACCCGTTTCTTTTGTACACAAAATTTAAGAAATGAGAAACTAGAGTAGTTAAAGTGGTGATTTACATGTTTTTACAGTTAATTAAGTATTAATGGATAATTAACTCATGCTTCACATAAGTTTGTTGAGCCAAAAACAAAAAGTGCTCATTTTGCAAAACACGTCCCAAAAAGAAAACGTAGTTGTTTCGAAAGAAATTGAAGGGAATATATATATTTCATCATAATTACATTAAAAAAAGAAAGAGAGAGTAGGAGGGAAATGATCAATATTTTAGTATTTCATTGGAGAATATTAAAATTTATTTTTATATTCATTTTTTGTCTTCAATCTTTTTAAATACCGTAATTAGTCTAATACTGTATTGAATTTTAAGAACAATTCACTAATTAACAATTATCATATTCCCCAATATACCCCTGCTCGTTCCTTACGTGTGGCGTGGTCCCCGCTCCCGAAGTGGGGCCCGTGTTTCTTTAAAATAATAGTAATATAATATAATGGGGGAGGGCTTAGGTGGGGGCATGTGGGGTGGGTCCCACCGAGGTGTCACTGTGTCGCGTCACAGTAAAAGAATTAAATTGTGAAATGTCCGAGGCTTTCTGATTGGCGATAGTTATCCCCTGCGGTGAGCTCAGATTCTTCCCACCAATAGCACCACAGAATTTCGCTTTTTTCTTTAATTAATTAATTAATTTTTCTTCTTTGCAACAAAGTCCAGTCGAGTTAATTTGTCCCATTTCAAAATTTAGGCAATATTTAATTGGGCCACTCACATTTTGATATCGACAGCTGTGGCTCTTTTCAAGCCCAAAGATGCAACCCTTTTTCTAAAAGGAAGTTTAATGCGTCCGTTCAATTGTCTTGCTTTCCTAATTGAACCGTCTTGATATCAGTTGTCGTGTTTATTACTCCCTCCGGTCTTTTACAGTTGAGTCGAAACTTTTCGACACGAGAATTAAGAAGAGTTGTTTAGTACTTTAAGTATGTTTGGTAATTGAGAAGAGAATGAGATTATGTTTATAATTGAGAAGAGTTGTTTTAATTAATATAAAAAGTGTTTTTTATTAGTAATTAATATTTTTTTTGTTTTTCAGTTTATTTTAAATTAATTTAAAATTTTCTGGATTTTATTTCTTATAAAATTATTGTTGATGTTTAAAATTAAAATAAAAAACTTTTCTGGATTTTTTTTATAAAATTAAAACTTTTCTGGATTTATTTTAAATTAATTTAAAATTTTCTGGAATTTTTTTTTATAAAATTATTGTTGATGTTTAAAATTAAAATAAAAAACTTTTCTGGATTTTTTTTTATATAAAATTAAAACTTTTCTGGATTTATTTTAAATTAATTTAAAATTTTCTGGATTTTTTTTATAAAATTATTGTTGATGTTTAAAATTAAAATAAAAAACTTTTCTGGATTTATTTTAAATTAATTTAAAATTTTCTGGAATTTTTTTTTATAAAATTATTGTTGATGTTTAAAATTAAAATAAAAAACTTTTCTGGATTTTTTTTTTATAAAATTAAAACTTTTCTGGAATTTTTTTTATATAAAATTATTGTTGATGTTTAAAATTAAAATAAAAAACTTTTCTGGATTTTTTTTTTTTTATAAAATTAAAACTTTTCTGGATTTATTTTAAATTAATTTAAAATTATTTCGAGAGAGACGGCAATGGCGATAATGGAGAAATTGAGAAATTGGGCATAATTAGTATGTTAATTAAGTAAAATAAGGGGTACAATTAGTTGTGTGTTTAATACTTAATTTTTACCCAAAAAGGAAACGAACAACTAGGAGAGACCGGCCCAATCGGGAAAGTGACTCAACTGTAAAAGACCGGAGGGAGTAAAATGTATAGAACTAATCTTTACAAAATACTTTTCAATATCAATCTCTTACATTCCACTTTTAACACTAGCCTAAAACTTCATACTCCCTCCGTCCTCCATTTAGTGACGGAGGGAGTTTGGGCACGCGTTTTTTCGCATTTTATGGTATAATAATAAATTAATGTGTTAAAGTGTTAAAGTGGAATAATTGTGGGTCCATTTGAATTGTTTAATAGTATTAAAATGTTAAAATAATAAAAAGTAGATGTATAAAGTGTTAAAGTGTTAAAGTGATTGTGGGGTCTACGTCCAAAAATGGAAATTGTCAGTAAATGGAGGACGTCCCAATATAGTATTAACGTCACTAAATGGAGGACGGAGAGAGTATTAAAAAGAATCAGGACAACTGATCAGGACGAAGGGAGTCATGTGCTAATTACAAGATAATTATATAGATAAATTTCAAATATTCTTTACCATGGTAAACATGGGTAAAAAAAAATGAATAATCTTTTTCCTAAAAAAAAATGTAATTGGGCCATAATTATGAGGGTTTTCGATCCTTTTTTGGTTAATCATTCTACCTATTCACCCTCCCTATTTTAGAAATATATAAATAATATTTAGTGACATGAGCTTTTCTTACAATTGGTTAAGATTAGTCACCACTAAACATTTGACAAGATAAATTAAATTAATTAATTTTTACTTATCAAATGACTATAAAAAGTAGTTCCTACTTTTCCTTTACACTCACTTTAATTTATTGAAAAATGAATTGCTATCACTTTATGTAACTTTATCATTGAGCCATTAAATCTTATATTATAAACTATGATAATTTAATAGTAATAAGAATTTTGATAGTTCGAGGCAGCTATGTAATAAGGTGGCATGCTCCACTTTGTACACTCACAACATTTGTGGGAGGGACTTTTATCATAGCCAATACCCACAAATTTGCCTTCTTTTTACTTTCCTCCTTTTGTCTTTTCCATTTCGATTATCGTTTCGTTTAAACGCTTCATGTAAAATTAATGCTAAATTTTACTTATCTAAGTTCGGAGAATTTTAAAAATAAGTCTTTTATAAACGGAATGGTATTAAATTAATCTTCTAATCATCTTCGTTACTTAATAATCTCTTCGTCCTAATAAAATTGAGACCATTTTTTATAAATGTAAAATGATGAAACACATTAAGATAACGGAGTAATCGTATAAAATAGACAATAAATCCTTTAATTTAATTTTAAGGTCAATATTGGGAAATCCAACCGGAATGATCTCTACCACTGTGAATTTTTTTAATGTGCTCACTGATAACGTGACGTATGATTAACGGATAAGAATCTAAATATATAACCTAAACTATTTAAGAAAAGTAAACCCTACACTTGTCGCATTGACAGTGTGCACAATAAAAATGTCACGGTATGTAGAGAAGCGTTTCTCAAAAAACCAATATTAAAAAAAAAAAAAAAAAAAAACCTACGTGTATAATATACGTATAAAATATTCGACGAAACTCACCGAAAATTGCACTTGTTTGTACTTGGAAAAACTAAAAATACATAAATTAAATTAGATGTACGATTTTCGTATGATATGTGCATTTAGATTTAGACGTCGATCAATTAATTAAATTTTCAAAAGGGACATTTTTCATAATAAATTCAAAGTGTGCACCCCACACATAATTATATTTATATTTTATAAATTTAATTTCTATTGATTAATAGTCGACCTGGCCATGGGTATCGAATTTTATAATTCATGATAGTGAAATGGGATTAATCAATTAATTAATTAATTAACAATTAAGATATACTATTATGAAAACGGCTGGCGTAATTAATTTATGTAGATTAGTGGGGAATTATTATAATTATTTAAGGTGCAAAATCAAGGATTTGATGTTGCTGTTAATACGTGAGCATCCTAAGATATGGCCTAATAATTTTATTAGTAGCATTAATCTTCTAGAGTTATAATAAGAATAGCAGGTACTTTATTAGTTTCTATACGCCTCCGTCATTTCGAAAAACGAACGAGATTTTATCTATGTACACTGGATGCAACGGTTATAAGCGGGGACGAATTTAGGGGTGAGTGGAGGGTCACTAGATCACACTGAGATCCGACGAAAAATACAAGGGTATATTAGTAATTTCACGCCCCACCTTATATGTTGAAAAAAATGCTACCTCCTTAAAAGAAAGGGAAAGGGAGGAAGAAAGTGACGTGCCCAAAAAATATACGGAGTATATATATATATTTTTAAATTGAAAATTGGGAGTCATTTTCTCATGGGGGAATTGCTTGGAAGGAAACGCAAGGGGTTGACGGCGACACTAGAGCTGACGCCCATTGTATATGAGTAAGAGACGCTCGTTTCCTCTCTTCCGATTAGATTTGATCCAATTCGTCGGTTTATTTTATACGGCTCAATTCTCCCGATTATGCATATTCATGAGTAGATATAAATTAAAAGAAGTAAAAATAGACGGATCCATGCATTTTATACAAATAATTGCCCTCAGATATCGAAATAGACCGATTGAAATGAGAAATTCGAGAAAGAAATCCAATAGGGTTTATTTGTTTTAATTAGCATGTCCTTTTTTACGTGGGAAAAAAATTAAATAAAAATGAACGACTAATTGAACGATGATTATATTAAATTATTAATTATGCAAGGCAATAAGCCAATAGGAGTATACTATAAATAAAACAAGCTTTTCTTTTTTTCCTTTTTTAGAATATATATTTGCTAAGTTTGGAATTCGACCCACTCCTTTTATGGCCACTTTCTTTTATATAAATAGCAAAATAAATAATTATATTTAAGAAAATATTAACTTTCTCAACTCAACCACCCAACTTATAAAAAAAAATAAAACTCATTTTATACAAAAATTAAGAGTTAGTAAAAGTATTTTAAAATAAATAACCCCCCTTCAACCATCAATTGGGGCAATAGCTTATAAAATGCAACAAACTAAGATTATAAGTTTAGTGTCCATATCAAAACATTAATGAAATTTGATGTTAATTATCACATACTATAATTATATTAAAAACTCATTTTATATGTTCCTTACCTAAAGCATGTACAATGGAGGGGTTCTTGTCTATGTGACAAAAGCAAGAACCCACACCTTAATTAGCACCCCATTGGTGATCCCTAAATAAGAACCGGGGTTCTTATATAAGATATTGGTTCTTAAGAAAAAGTGGGACCCACATTCCTTTTTATTTTTTTTTCTCTCTCATATTTTCTCAAATAAAATTATTAGTGGGACCCTTTAATTATGATAAGAACCTTTATTAAGAACCTTACCATTGTGATTTTTTAATACGGATGAGATCTTGTCTATGTGGCACCTTTAAGAACCTCATTTGGGGTTCTAGCATTGTACATGCCCTAACAGACACTTTAATTTCATTGAAAATTATTTTGAGAATTACTTCCTTCGTTCCACTTCTCTTGTCTAGTTCCATTTTAGCACGAGATTTTATATGTAGTGTTAAAAGTTAAAAGTAATCGTTAATTCTTTCCATTTTATGAAACATGACAATTCAGGTGAAACATTCCGATTAGAAAAGTAAGCGAAGTGAAGTGAGATGAAGGAATTACTAAACTTTTACTAGCTTCGCTGAAATTCTTTCCCATCTTTAAAATAAGAGAACTTTGGAAACGTCCGCTACACAATGCACGATAAGCACTTCTTCCATTTACGAATTACATAATCGTATATTTCGACTCGAGTTTTAATAGTTTCTTATAATTTGAATTTTGATGTAATTGAATTTTATTGGGCGTTGATTACTTAATAGTGAAAATATTCCTAGACCACACCCGATCCTTGGTTTAATTCCAAACAATTTGTACTATTATGTCCCAAAAAATTAAAAAAAAATTAAACACAATTTGTACTAACAGACACCCCATGTGAATTCACCCATTAAAATAAAAAATATTCCTATAAATTAATTTTTTTAATAAGCAAAATATTCAGAAAAATTAATCAGTAGCTAAGCTTGGTCGATCAAAGTCAATGTCACGTATTAAAAAATAAAATGACATCTATAAATTAATTTTTTTAATAAGCAAAATTTCTAGATAAGGACGTTATTTTAAAATAATGTGTGGCAAAAATATTTGTATTTATATCAGTGTTTATTATTTAATTTTAAATAGGAATTGTATTGTAGTGTCGAGGTGGGCTCCTAAGATTCCGTGGGCTGGGCCCGGCCCAAATTTTAAAGCAAAGTAGCTTTAGGTGGGCCCCTTTGCCTATCGTGGGCCCAACGAAAGCGAAATAGTCAGGGCTGGTGGGACCCACCTTCCTGTCGAGCATTTCCTCGTTTTTTTTTTTTTTTTTTTTTTTTGGACGGAAATAATGTGAATTTTTTTAAAGGCGAAAAAATTACCTCGTGTAATAAAGTTTTTAACTTCGGAGAGATTAGAATCAAAATGCACACGTGTTGTGTAAGAAAATTATTACCACGATTAATTTTACTCCTCCCTTCGTTTAACTTCACTTGACTTACTTTTCTAATTAGGACGTCCTACTTCAATTAGTTTTTTTAGTAAAATAAAAAGAATTAACTCATACTTTTCAACTTAAACCCCTTCTCACTTTTAACATTACAACTAAAATCTCGTATTGAAATTAAACAAGTCAATTAAAATTAGACGGGATGGGATAAAATTGTGTAGTGTGCTATTTTTGTCTCACAAAAAAGTGCGTGAATTTTTATTTTTAACCCCCCAAAAGAAAGAATATAGATATGCATAGTAACAAAAGGTAAAAAAAAAAAAAAAAAAAAAAAAAAGAGAAAAGGGCAAGTAAGTAATTTCCCCCAAAATACAAGAACTAGAAAGCACAAGGGTGTAAAACATGTGACCCCACATCCGAACAGCCCTCTTGCGGTGGTGGGTCCCACCCTACTAATCACTCGTCACCCATTTTTGACTCTCTCTCTCCTCTCTCTCTCTCTCTATAAAAATAGGATATCAATTGCAGGATATGCCCATTCCCTGATTCCTGAGACACTGCTTTTATTTTACATTTATTTTTTTATTATATATTAATCCTCCCTTCTTTTATTTATATTTTCTTGAATTTATTAGAGCCAAGAGCAGTTGAAATTTTTGAAGCCGAAGCCGAAGCCGAGCCGTGGATATAATGGCTTGAGCCGAAAGCTCCACACGCCTCTCAGTAATTTAAGGACTTTTTTATGTACATGAATAAATTTCAGTAAGCGAAACTTCTTTCTTCTTTATCCAAAATAAATAAATTCGAAATTCCTGATTAATCAGATTAAACACAGTTCAGCATAATCAAATAAAATACTCCGACGGAAAATCGAAACGAGACTAATAACAAGGGACATTCCGACGGTCAGTTATACGCTTCGAACAACCACATGGGAAATTACGAAGTTGGGACCATAATTCGTTGAGCCTTTTCTGCAAAAGAAAAGAAAAATGCAGAGATGTCAACTGACAACTTCTACCAATACTCATTTGACTTTGAAGTTTCGATCGATTTCAATTTCGCCCATGTGCACTTTTGTCCTAACATTTGCTTCATTTGTCACGATTGTAACAAACTAGTACTCTTACATTGGAGTAGTGGTTATTCAGTTGAAGGTATCGGCTTCCGTGGGGCGGGGAGTCGACCGATGCGATCTGAGGTTACTTAAATGGATGTCGAAAAATGAGAACATTGATGATATGATGTTAAATCTTATTGAATTTGGATTGGTTGTGTTACCTCTAGATGGATGGGCCATTGGATGTGCTTGGCTATTGGCTACACGTCCCATGAGGCGAACACCGTCTTCTATCTGATTTCCTATTGCTACACAATCCGTTTGTTGGAGAAACGGAGTCCTTGTCATTTAGAATCGACGGGGAGAAGAGTAAGAGAGTGAGACTGGTGTACATACCTTGAGAGTTTTCGTTGTGATCATTTCTGAAGAATCTATTTTCCCAGCATTTATCATCTTTGCGATTTTTCTTTTCCAGACCGACTGGCTGCCACTTGCCTGTGACGAACACAGTTAGGCATGTTTATCGTAAAGCTAATCACAATGCAGAATACAGGAGAGTAAGAGGAGGGCAGTGGTTGTTTTCTGGCTAAGGTGACATATTTAAAATGCGAAAGCACACGCGAAAAACAGAGAATAACGTTTGAGGCCCTCCGAGTTGTGTGCCTAATCAGAACGCCGATGAAGATGAATCAGATGTCGTCCAATTTAAGTATGCACAAAAACCTTTAAAGAGTGGAGTGCATCAAACACTTACACTGCATTTTCCGATTCATCAATCCTAATGGTAGCTAATCCAATTATTACAAACGAATGGATGTTTGCATGTCTTAGGAAGGATCCGTGATCAAGAAACTGAGATGCAGAGAAAGGTCCATACCAACGTATCAAGTTCGTGGTAGGAACAATCAGATCAAATGCTGCAAGACGAGAAGCCAAAATGAGACGAGTCTTAGTAGTTGGCATCACGTTCATGAATGTTCTCATAAGCTCTATATACAAAGAAGCGTGATAGTTGCAAACCTAAAGTAATTCCTAGAAGCAGGCACATATGGTCACAATTGCACTCTGATTCCCTCTTTTGTCGAAAAATAGGAGTTCATATTAGCAGGACCTCCGAGCAGTAAACTAACATGGGAACACTGATCAACAAACTAAAATTTCTTAACATATAAACACACGTCACTGAAATTCAAATACTAAGGCAATTATGCAAAAAACAGCAGTGCATATAAATATCACACAAGCTTCTCCAACTACCTGAAATGTGAGACTGAGTGGATTCTTAAAGCCTCGTTTGGGAAGGCGCCTACGCAGAGGCGTTTGGCCACCTTCGAATCTGAACTGATACCTCTTCCCTTCCTGGTTGTCTTCTTTCATGCCCCTGGATTGTCCCTTAGTTTGTTCAATGCCAAAAGGCTGCTATAAGCCCTGAAACCCCCAATTCGATAGCTGGACGAGCAATTCCCGAACCCCATCGATCCATACTGTATCGAACCAGGGGCAGCTCGAGGGAGTTTAGGTATAAGTGAAGCAAATCTTCTTCTATAGATTTTTCTGAGCATAACAAGTTAGCAACACCAATTTCTGAGAATAACATAAACGCATAACTATTGGTAATCATAATATGAGTCAATAGATTCTCACCCTCTCTACAAGTCGAGCTTTTAGATGAGACGGAATTCTATCAATAACATCATCGATCAACCAGTGAATACACTAAGATACGTTAAATGAAACTGAAATCCAAATTCTGGGTAAATAAAGTTCTCAGAGAATGCAAGCAATCCAGTAACATTCAGCATGAAAAAATCAAGATAAACTCAGTAAAACAATCCAAACACGCCGTAGCAGCTCCAATGCAGCAATTTACAATTGAACACGATTGCATTGTTAATAGCTATAAACAAAGATCGTCATCATCCATTTTAATTATACTAGTAAGCAAAATTCAAGAAATATTCATGGTAAAATTCAAATCATTGAATAATCCAACTTACTACGTTAAGAGATGATGAAAGCCCCATAAAAATAGCACTACATCGAGCTCGAAGGAACTGGAATTACATTCCCCCTTTCGATCTTCCTCTCACTCCGAGTAATAATTTTACAGTAGAATGGAAAAGAAGATGAAGGGCAGGGTTTTTTGGGCCGTTTCGAATTTTATTTTCTAAGCAAATTTCTCATAAGGCCCAAAGTAAGGCTAGTTGGGTTGGATTCACTTTTAGTTGCCCTTTTGGACTTCTGCTCCGTTTGATTGAAAATGTCGCACCGTAATGCAACAAATGATCTCATGCGCGTACGGCGTGCGTATATTGACATTACGATGATTTTACCCATTTTCATGAGGTGATTGTCAAACTCACGCCCATCTTTCTCAATGGAAATAACAATTGGAGTAAAAGTTTGGTAAAATCAAATCTTTTAATTAATTGATTGACGAAAAGAAAAAGGTGACGTCAAACGTGATTGAAAGTCGACTTAATTAACCAGGTGTCTTAGCGCACCTGGCCACCGGGCTCCTCCCTTGAAGGAGTGACCCGGGTTCGATCCCTGGTGGGAACGAATTAGGGAGATATAAGGTGACTTGGAGATTTTCTTGGAGTGTTTGGGAACTAGGCGTACTAACATCTAATCTAACATCTAACATTTGCCCGATTAAAAAAAAAAAAAAAAAAAAAGTCGACTTAATTAAATAATAATTGACGTCGTGCATGGATCCAATTAAAATAAACCAAGCTACGGAAAAGGAAGAGAAGCTTCGTAGTAGGCAAGATTAATTCAACGTGACATCTCATTCGTTACAAAATCGAAATAAGGGTCGTTGGTCTTTACTTTCTTGGACACCCGCACGTGCGCCGCACACGTGGCGTTCATGGTACAAAACACGAGCCCCATAGACTTCCTCGTACGCTACCCCTCCCTCCTTAATTATGCTTCGCGCCCTTTAATGTTCGGATTAACGTCTAATTGTGTTCTTAACCCCTCATTAAAAGTATTAATAAATCATAAATCACCGTTGCTCGTTACGCATCAAAAATGTCGTGCCAAAATGAAATAGAGAGTCAGAATCGGACGAGTACCGATTTATTTGTTTTTGTGAAAATCTCGCAAGAATCGTTTGGAATTGAATTTGAAAAACCCACGCCGACCTCACCCCACGCCCACTCTCGATAATAAGCTAAAAAATTTATTAAAAAAAAATTAAATAAACAAAAAAAGAAAGTCGGTTATGTCCCCCCTCGTAGCCTTGTGTGAAAACAAAGTCCTCGAAACGTCGGCGTTTCACACAATTCCACACACCCCCTTCATAATTCAATACCTCACACGTGCGCTGTCTCTTCCCCTCAACACACACGTATATATACACGCACACAAATTCCCCTCCCCCAACATTCCCACAGCCACAAATAATCTCCGATCTAGAGAGAGAGAGAGAGATGGGTTGGTCGGAAGCGGAAGTCGTTTGCGGGAAGCATCCGGATGAAGCTCCGCAGCCGGGGATTTGCCCTTCGTGCCTGAGGGAGAGGCTCGCGGCGATCATCGGTAAATACGGAGCGGAGATTAACAATAATTACTACTATAATGTTGTCGATTTAGCCGCGTCGCCGCCTTCGGACTCCGGTACGGCGGCGTACGTCTACGGCGACGACTACTCCGGGTTCTCGTCGCCGGCGCGGCGCCGGCGCCGCCGCCACCAGCGGGTGGCGTCCGACATCATGGACTCGATCTACGTGGCACTCGGAGGCGGCGGCGGGCTGAAGAAGAGCCGGTCGATGGCGAATTACGCCACCAGAGACGGCGGCGTGAGTCAGAAGAAGACAGGAGGGTTTTGGAATAAGCTGCTGCTTCGCTCCTCGGTGAAGAAATCTAAAAATTTATGGTGATTTTTAGTTTTTTTTTTTTTTCCTCTTTTTTTTTTTAGTGTTTTAAATTTCTTGAATGGATCGGATGAAATTATATTTATCCGAATTTGTAGAATTAAAAAAAAATGATAATTCCGTTCAAGATTATGAGTAGGGTTCAAGAATGAGAAATTAAACAATTATGTAAATTTCTATGAGCATTTTTGACTCGTGTATATATTAATATGAATAACAATTTTTCTTTTTTCATCGATAAATTATTTTATTTTTATATACGAAGCAAAGTTCTTCGTGCATGTATTAAGAATCACGATAATATATGTAGTAATAAAAAATGGAGAAGTTTGAGTTGAATGGAATTAAAATATTTGATCGTGTAATAATTCTTGGTAAACCCCAAGGGCCACTTGCCTTGGCTGTCGGTAGATATATATTATTAGTAATGTTTTATTATTATTATCTTTAATGGGATTTTAATTTTATTATTTTTAATTTTCCCATTGGGAGATTTAATAATATTTGTGGAAAAGAATTAATAGTTTTCGTCGGCTTATATTGGTAAATATAATAATTATATTATGGAATATATTTGGTGTTTTGGAAAACTTAACGGCAAATGCAGCGTTCCTTTTTGGGAAAATTAAGGCATAAATTACGATAACGAAAACGTACGCGTGGTCAACGGCGTGTTGGAATCGAAGTTCAATAATTGATATTTTCATTTGACCGTTATATTTCTTTACTTAATTAGTATAGTGAAAATAAATTTTGCGACGCCCATATTTGATTCATGAAAAACAAATATGATACTACGTTTAACTGAGCGTTCTAAAAATCGATAGGCATTAGTCAGGCGGTGAAGTGGTGATTAGCGCCGATTATAACTATAATGATTATATTTTATATTTTTACAACATTATTGTCAAATTTATAATAAATACACATAATATAACAATTGATAAGCTAATTTCATAATTATAAATTCAAAATCACGCATTGAATAGTTTAGTTCGCCTAAATGTCGATTAAGTAACACATATAAACTATTGATTAAGCTTCAAGATCGGCTCGTTGGGGTATCGCTTAGAATTGGGCGGATTACATATTAGTTAGGCGGCGAGGTATTGACTAGCGCCTCGGCGCCGCTTAAACGGACCTAGGCGGCGTCTTTTAGAACACCGGTCAGAAACGCTACATCTGCTATCATTATTATGTCTACCGTTAATGTAACAATGGTGACGTCGACTATAACTAATGCCTGCCTAATATAGTAAGTGCTTGTTTGGTAGGTGTGATATCATGGGTTTGACCATGATATCACACTCTTAGATTATGTTTGGTATCCACTTTTTAAAAAGTTCAAGGCCCGTGAGATAATGTTGGCCCGTTCTTAAATCACTGTTACTCACCGATTTCTTCTCACACCTTGACCCCGTGATATGCTTTCATAGGTCAACAGTGTTTGTGTTAAATTTGCTCCTTCCCCAATTTTGCCCCTCGCCTAGAAAAATTCATAAAGCTATAAACACGATTTGGGAGCATGAGAGAAGAAGACCCAAATACAAGAAAGGGATAAGGTGCAAAAATGCCCTTGAACTTTACATGGAGGAGCAAAAATATCCTTAATGTATGTTTTGGTGCAGAAATGCCCTTAAGCTTCACATAGAAGAGCAAAATTGCCCTCAATGTATGTTTTGATGCAAAAAATGTCCAACTTCACTATTAATGTCACGACCGGACTTTGCTAAGGATAGCTAAGCCGGGAAACCATGACTAGGGATGGGAATTAAGAGTAGGGGAAAGAAAGGGGAAATAAGACTAGTGTGGAATCTGACTCGTATAGCTATTTGAACAGCATTTATACCATTGAACGTCTCAACTCGGGATCTCAAATGAGAATACGAGGATACTTGTCATAATCTATAACATGACTTGAAACAATTCTTGAAAGCTCAAGAGTTTGCACAGCGGAAGAAATACTTTAATACATGTATGAAGACACGTATTACCGAGAGTCCTAATCTACTTGAATAACGACAAAAGCTCCACTCGGCACTTCACATCACTTTGCTCAACCTGCACATTTAGAAATACATGCAGGGCTGAGTACGAAAGTACTCAGTGGGCACATGCCGAAAACTATACATAATAATTGTCAAGTCATTCAACTGTAAGACATAGGGGTTTTATTGAAAAGAGCCCATGCTTACTAAAACTGTTCTTGTGATCTAAAAGTGCCTGCAGGGCTAAGTTCTTTCGTAATCTACCATATCTGAAACTGTGGTGTCGAGGAGGTGGCCACCTCACACGACACCTGACCGGCCAACCCTGAAGATGACTTACGGTCCTGTGTACACTAGTCCAAGTAAGATAACAAGTCTTAACGAGGACCCGAATTCGATTAACTTAAATTGGCGTAGCCAATGCAGATAGGCGTCATACATAAATCGAAACATTTATGGCATGACAATACTTGAAAATAAACATTTTCATCTAAACATTCTATAACTTTTCTTGTATAAGAAAGCCCACCTTAAGTAGCGTGAAAAGTGTCGATCCTGATAAAATCGCAACGTCAACCTTCCGGTCGATTTCCACCTATTTAGAAATGACAATATAAGAATTTCCATTCTTATAGAATCTAATAATTCCTTATAAAGGATATTATAATTCTTTATTTCTAACTTCTCGTTTTGACTAATGTTCCGTTAATATATCGTGAGGTTATTAATCGGAGTTAATAAATCATACGGCTAGTGGTGGCCATTAATATTAAATGGTGCAAATATACCATTATCTTGTTAGAAATTAACATCACCGCTTTATGATTTCTTCATTTCTCTCTTTCCGATTTCTTCTCTCGAAAAAAAAATAATATTCTCTTACAAGAAAAAAATGTTGTTCATTTCTTAATGTACTTGACAACTAGATATGGATCGAGGATCCAACACAACATAATTTTTTATTTTTTATTTTCATTCGTTAACTTTGTAATTCCATCAAGTTATAATTTTTTAATTTTTCCTCTACCCCAAATCTAAACAGCAAGAATAAAATGTGTTCAATTTCAATATTGGTTAGGATTCATATTGCTCAACTCAATTGAAATACATTAATCCAAACTCAATACTATCCACAATTGCCAATAATTTTGATTTGTAGAAGCAGACACATAAGTAAGAACAAGAATCTTGTAAAAAATGGCAGGAAATTACAATGAATCGAAAAGGAAGAAACTTGAATCAGTCATTCAAAGATTTGATTTGTCGTAGTGCTAGTTTTGTACTTTGGTTGCGATAAATGTACATGGTTAGAATGTTATTTATGTCCATGTGAATTAGAAGTTAAAATAACGGTAGCGTTTGGTATAACAGTAACGAACAAAGTGCTGTAATTTTTTTTGAAAATTATGTAAATTCACAAGTAACATAACCTATTGTTGGAAGTATAAAAGATAAGTAAAAGATCTCGCTAATATGAAATTATTCATTTCACTCATGAATTTTTATTTTGTGTATATAGAGTGTATAAATGACGGCTGTTAAAATTTTTATAAGTTAATGATATTTTTGCAACATTTAATAGTGAAGTTGGACATTTTTTGCATCAAAACATACATTGAGGGCAATTTTGCTCTTCCATGTGAAACTTAAGGACATTTTTGCACCAAAACATACATTGATGGTATTTTTGCTCCTCCATATAAAGTTTAAGGGCATTTTTGCACCTTATCCCTACAAGAAATCATCTCCAAGTTCGTGTTGAGAGAAGAAGACCCAAATATAGGAAACCAGATTTAATTCCATCGATGTTTGACCGAATTTGAAGGAGAGCTTTTCAAATATGGCTCACCTTGATGTGTTGTCATTCTGACTGATGAATCTCCAGTAGGGTTCTTCTTGACGGCGGCTCCAAGCGATTGTGGGAGAAGAATCCGGGGAGAAATTGGGTGAGATTTGAAGACTGCGTTTCGCGCGGCATTGAAATTTTGGAACTGAATAATTCGCGGCTTTATTTCTTGTTTAGGGTTATTTATTGTGATGGAGTAATATTTGAATTTTTACAGGGTTAAAAAAGTATTTTTTTTTTTTTTTTTTTTTTTTTTTTTTTTTTATCATGTTCCAATCTAGTCTACCAAACATATGTATCAAGATATCAATATCTTCAAATCTTGTGTACCAAACATAATATTTCAAAAGTCAAATAGAGGTGATATCATATAGACCATGATAAATCCACTTTGATTCAAGATATCATACTTAATCACATCACCCCTACCAAACAAGTACTAAATGAATTGTATATTGGGCTATGCAAAATTTGGATTTTAATTAAATATGCTTACCCCAAATACTAGCATTTTTCATCTAAGCCCAAAAATTAGAAGAACAATGAAAAAGTGGGCCAGCCCATAAGTTATGTTACATTATTGGGCCTTTAATGCTACACTCAAATAATGGACTATACCTCAAAAATTAGGCCTAACATTATTATAGGTAATTAGGCAATTATAATTGTAACGTCTTAGGCCCACTGGGATAGGAGTCCATTATTGCGGTAGCATAATGGAACATGTACGTAGCAATTAGTTGACATTCGTCTCGTTTTGCCAAAAGAATTACGAAGACAACACGAAAAGGGTGAATGAAAAAGCAACTGATCAGCGAGTCGATCTCTAAAATGCATGCCGTACCCCAACTCTAGCATCTACTTTTACATCTTTTACTTATTCGATACGAGATGTTTCGCCGTAATTCTAAAAACGAACGATCCATAATTTTAAATTAGAATGATACCCTAAAAGGATGGTCCAAACTCCAAACTAACAAAAGACCCAAAAGACCTAAAGGACAAAACACTAACGTTAATGAATAGGATTGGGATACATTTGGATTTGCACACATATTTGAACAATTCACGGATTATGCGTTGTCTTTCGATAGAGAAAATTCACAATTGTACTATATATATAAAGATGATAACTATTTCTCAATAAAAGAAAAAATAAAGTGAAAAAAAAAATACTAATTATAATAATTTTAAGAAAAATAATAATAGCATCACAAACATTTGGTAAGGTAAGGTTGTGAGATAACGTGTGTGTTGGTCTAACAGTAGGGGATTAAGATTAATGTATCGGACCTGAAAGGTTTCAAGTTCGAGTTCCTCATGGTGCAACCTTTGAAATTTCTGTCGTAAAACTTCAAGAAATAGAATGTGAGATAGTAACACTTTCAACTTTATTTCTCGATTAAGACACACATCCCTAAGGACCATACATTTTTACATTTGTACATTTTATTACAAATCTAAGTCTCCCCATACTTATAATTATTACTAGTACCAAATTACATCAATCAAAATAAAAATAAAAATAAATAATTGGACCACATTTGATTCATCAAGGACCACTCCCCATCATTTATAATATACCATGTAGCTAGCTAAATTATTTTAGTAACTAGTTTCTTGTATATATTTAGTTGATATGTATTTAATCGTCTTTTGTATTCTTTATTCACTGTTTATATAGCTGTAGAGAGCAATCATGTAATATGTAATCTAATTGTCTGATAAAATTTATTCTCCTTGTCTGCCCGTGGATATAGTTAACACATCGTTAGTGAACAACGTAATTTTGTGTCTTTTTTACGTTTATGTTTATTTATCGCTTTGTCTATAAACCATAATCCGTCACCACATATTTTGGTAACAATACTTGGAATAATTTTATTGTTCATCTCATGGTATGTAATAATGCAAATTAGTATAAAGTTAGGAGATATGATTATTGCATTTTACAATGCTGATTTTTTAATTTTATTTTTGAATTGATGAATTGAATGGATAGAATAGATGATCATGACTTTAATTGTAAAAATTTGAAGCTTCTTTAGTCTTTATTTTTGGAATATGATGATTATTCATATGCACTAATATTTCAAAAAATGAAGTAGTTGATTACTCTCTCTTTTGACCTTTAAATAAATAAGCAACTTTCACTTTAGAAGATTCCCAAATAGGCTGCTAAAAGCCCTTCCACTTAATCAACTGTCCCACATTCCCTTTATTTATATAATTAAATGGTGTTTGGATTCACTTTCGTGACACGGAGAATTCAAAATCGAGACAGTCGATCTTGTAAATTTACTCCTATCATTAGGTCAAATTCTGTACATATTACTGATTTTTTTGGTCACATCGTAGTAAAATGCTTTCTTAAAGTCTTTGATCCATTTGAGTAGGAATATCACCACAATTGGATGTATATGTATATTGAAAAGTACTATATTTAACCTAAGGGAAAATATGGAATGGTATAGTAATTTTGTCTCACCGACAATACATTTTCTTGAATAAATAATAATTGTGATGAACATATTAATATTACAATAGTCAAATTGTGCAAATGTTACACTATGTTTCCGACCTAATGGACCAAAAAATTAATATATTATTCCATTGTTTAACTTAAATTACTTATCTTTAGTGAAATAAAATGTGTGTAGATATGGTTTTAAATTATTAGTCAACTCATTGGGATAAATATATATACACTTTATTCTAGTTTCTTCTTTTGGTGGGGGAGGGTGAAACCTTTGAATTTCAAGAGTTCTTTTTAGTTTTTACCCATAATTTTATTGTATTAATCTTCTTCTTTTTTTTCTTTTTTTTCCCTATTATTATATGGAAGATCATTTTCTCTACCTAATACAAAAGGAAGAAAATAAATTAAAAAAATGCAAATTTTAAAAGAAAAAATCGAAGCCCAAGTTAATTAGTGGAGGAAGTTTCACCTAATAAAGCAAAAGAAAACTGACTCCCATTGAAATTTGAGTAAAGCATATAAAGGCCCAAAGCTCATTGATATGACTAAAAGACACATCAAAATGAGTCGAATGAATACATTTTAATAATAAGAAGCGTCTTTTAAATTAAGAAATCGAAATTTCGAATTATATTAGATATTAAGGTCGTAATGTCTATTGAATTGGATTTGCCATTATTGAAAGTAATTTTCTTGAAATAAATAAAGGGTTCGAAGAGGAGATTAATTAGCTTTCTTAATTGAGAAGATATAAGCTTCATATCTCCAAGGGAGAAATAAAATTGCAAAGTAAAATAAGAAGAAAATTGGAGATTATGGGCACACAAAAGCACGTCCAAATAAAATATTCCAAAAAATAAAGTCGAAAAAAAGTCATGAATTATTATGAAATGTGACACGAGCGTAAGTGTGAATTATGAAAAAAGGATGGAGACTTCACACACACAACCCCACTAATTTCCCAAAAGTCAACCATCCAAATATTGTTTTAGCATCTCATAATAGCAAAGCTAAGGTATTCTATGTCTGCCTTCGTCCCGTCATATTACATCTCCGATAATACCTTTGTTCCGTTAAATTACACTCAATTTATATTCATTTACTCATTTCGTCCCAATCGTCTATCTTTACCAACTCAGCAAACTTAATATGAATAAGTACTTATAATCGGAGTCAGAGAATCGGAAATGTATTGTTTTCGTGTTTTGTAAGTGGTGTGCATCGATAGTAGTGAATGTTAGTAACATGTTGGTTACCAATAATGAAGTGTTCCTTAAGAAATGGTTTGTTAGGAACTTAGGGCACATAACTAAATAATTAAACTACGAAAAAACAAAGTTTGCTTAATTTGTTCAATATATACCCTAAAATGTGGAGTGATATTTATAATGACAAAAAAATAAAAATAATAGCTGTAATCCTCATGCATATAATTGTGACATAATACCTAAGTGCCATAAACAATTATCAAAATCCATTCTTGAAACGCAATAATTCTACAAATTTATTCCAATTAAATGACAGCCGAAAAGTCAAAATCATTGAGCATCGAAAAACAAATGAAAATTAAACCTTCGTTTCGTTTAGTCTGACTTGTTTCATCACATATATTCAATATATTCAAGTAATTCGTCGAATCGGGTGCGTCAAGGGCAATTAATTTTGATACATGGCTGCATGCAACTTGCATGAACGTGGTTACGGTTGCAATTATTTGTAATAGTGTTTTTTTTTTAAATGAATGATTAAATAAAATTGATTAAGGGGTCAAAGTCGTGACATGTACAAAAATGAAGGTAGCAACTTTAATTGCAATTATTTGGTTTATAATAATAATTGCAATTGTAATTAATTGGTCTTACACCTTTTTTCTAATATAATTGTGTTGTAGGTAGACTCCTTTTATTCCCATAAATGAACAAAATTCCCTAAGTTGGCAACCAATCTAATAATTTCGCCTTTGAATCATTCATTAATATAAAAGTAACTCGGCTAACATATAACGAGCTCGCTGATTATTATATAAGACTCGACTCAATTGTAATGAGCTTGTTATTAGGTCAAATAAAAAAAAATTAGTAAAAAATCGGTCAGTCACGTAAGAGATGACTCAGCGATCGAGGGGTTGGTCTGTAAAAATTGTTAGTATTAGTTGTGTTTAAACAGTGTTTTAAAAACCGAACCGAATCGCCGGTTGAACCATGAACAGTCATAGTTCCAATTCGTAGTTTTCCCGATTATTTTCAGTTTTAACCGGTTGAACCACGGTTCAACTGAAAAAACCATGAATCAAAGGCCTCGCTGGTTCGACATCCGAATCGGTTTAAAACATTGGTTTAAAAATAAATAAAAGTGTGACACTATAATATTTTCGATACATAGGTAAATTTAATTTAATTTAATTTAATTTTGGGTTCCTCTCTCTCTCTCTCCAAATGGTGGGGGCTCCATAGGTAACAACGAAAAGCGACCCTCAACAAAATCAACCAACGCCTTAAATGCAATCGAAACCGCATCTCTCTCTCTCTCTCTCACACACACACGCACGCTCACGCACTCTTTGTCTACACATCTCTCTCTCTCTCACACACACGCACTGATACACACAGAATTCCCCGACTCCTCTCACCGTCAAAACAACTGCCCACCCTCACTCCGCCACCGCATAATCCAATCCGAAACCTCCTCCTTCCGCCGTCCGCCGCCGCGTCGGCTAACCTAATCCGATCAAAAACGAGAGACAGCAACCAAACAACTGTGAAATTATTAAAAAAGAAGGCTAAACAGAAACCGAATATTTTGACCGCCCCTGACACACTCACAGCCCATCTCCTCCGATTTCCAGCTCACTCTTCAACCTCTCTCTCTCTCTCATCAGAGGATTTGTATATTACTCCACGTAGGCGTAGACTGCGCCGTGTTTTCTCCCAGTTGACTCCAAGGCAACCAGCTCATGGCGAGGCTCGCCGGAGAAATTCGAGCGAATTGAGGGCGGTTCGGAATCCATCGGAATGTCGAGGGAGGAAGAAGCTCCGAAGGCATTCCGCCATCTCGTAGAGAACGCGGAGCGGAAGTTCGCGCGCGTGCGCGACTCGCCGCTGCATCCGTACGGCGGGAGCGGGCCGCAGTACGGCCACTTCTACCACAAGGTGTTCAAGGCTTACATGAAGCTTTGGAGGTACCAGCTGGAGAATCGGGCGAAGTTGACGGAATCGGGCCTCCAGCGGTGGGAAATTGGGGAGATCGCGTCGCGAATCGGCCAGCTATATTTCAACCAGTATCTGAGGACGAGCGAGGCTCGGTTTCTTCTCGAAGCGTACATATTCTACGAGGCGATATTGAATAGGAGGTACTTTGAAGGTTCGTCCAAGGATCGAGGGATTAGGTTCAAGGAATTGAGGTTTTACGCCAGGTTTTTGATGGTCTCGTTGATTATGAATCATGTCGAAATGGTGAAGCTCCTTGTTCAGAGGTTTAAGGATCTCGTCGACGATAGTAGAATCAATTTTCGGGTAATTACTCGCTACACTTTCCTTTTCAGCTTCGAGTTTCGCTAAATGTGTGATTCGTTTGATTTGTGCCTCTTTTCCTGAAACGGATGTGATTTGCTTCAATCTGTGGGTGCATAGATCATTATTTCTTCCATTATAGATTAATTTCCTTTTGGGTGCACTGTGAAACTTTTGTTCAAATCATGATGCTGTGCTTTATTTATGCTGAACATGTTTTGTGAAGCCAAATGATTAGTTTGGGTTGAGCTGTGAATTTGGGGGCATGTGCTGTGAACTATCAATGTAGTGAGTGGTAAGGAGGAACATATCACACTAGTTGTTAACATGGTAAGCATATGCATTGTTTAGATAGTGTATTATCTACCTTAATAAGTACCCCTAGAGAGAATTTTGGCAGTTCGTCTAATATTACATTGATCTCTCGTACGATAAGTATAGCAGGTCCATCATATTCCCGTGCAGAGCTTCAATTGTGTAATATATGAATGTACCTTTGTAGGATGAATTGTAATTGTAGGCACCTTCTCTGATAATATCAAGCGAGCAATGGTGGTGTGTACATATTTCTAGTTACAAGGGGAAAGCCAAATTGGCACGAACCTTTCAGGAGTCTTTGGCTCATTTTCTTAGTCATCTTGAAAAGGACTCCATAACCTATAGCTTCTTAGTAAATTCAAGTTTCATGTCCTTGTCAAATTGGGACAAAGCCCTGTATTGTTGCTTGATTAATCTGTTTGACTTAACTTGTCATTTTGTCTTATTTAGAGCAATAAATTTAATGTGTAGATTTTTTGTCTTTCAACAAAGAGTTCCTTAGAGCCTTTAATTTTTCAATTTTTTAATCCTTTCACAATGGATCATCTTGATTTTACCCAACTGGTGGTAAGGCTTCAATGTGTTCATTGATAAACTTTGCTGCTTAACTGTGTAACCAACAGTGTAGTCTCTCCTGTAGGGTACCAACTTCAAGGAATGGAAGTTGGTGGTGCAAGAAATTATGCGGTTTACAGAAGCTGATTCAGGCAATTCCAATGCTAGGCCATTGCGCTATACTGTTATGTTTGATTCATATCCAGCCTCACTTCCATACGTGGCCCGGTTTCATGCTAAGAGACTTTTGAAGTTCAGCGACGCATTGCTTACCAGTTATCACAAAACTGAGGTGATATATACTTGCACTTTGAGATTTTGGCTGTTTTAATTGTAAGTCGCTGTCATATAACACTTTGGGCAATGGTATGGCATGTCAGGTGAAATTTGCAGAACTCACTTTAGATACTTTTAGAATGCTTCAATGTTTGGAATGGGAACCTAGTGGGTCTTTCTACCGGAAGAACCCTGTTGAACCTAGAGAGAATGGTGGCCCAGCTGATCATTCTGTTACTTCCGGATTGATAGATGTAAATTTGATGGCAGACATGACAGATCCGAATCTGCCTCCAAATCCTAAGAAAGCTGTTCTCTACCGTCCGACTGTGACACAGTTGCTAGCTGTGAGTTCTAAAATCTTGGCATCAAATTAGAGCTCGCTATAAAGTTTGAGCTCGAGCTCTGACCTGTCTACAGTTACAAGTTTCAAGCTTATCTTAGCACATTTGATCTCTTCTGACCATGACCACTTCCACAGGTGATTGCAACAGTTTGCGAGGGACTTCCAGCAGATAGTGTTATGCTCTTATATTTGTCTGCTGCAGGTCACATTTCACTAAACTACAGTTCATTTATCTGAGCTCGATAATATCTTGCCGGCTGACATCATTTTCTATTGCAGGGAATACTGGCGATTCTAGTACTTCAAAAATGGATAATCACGTGACACCAAGAAAATCTTCTGTGCCCAGTGCCTCTGCCAATAACCATCATGGACAGAATAATGGTTTCCATGATAATCATATGCCTACCAAGGAGGTTTCAAATCGATATTATGAGGATTATTTATTGTTAGGCCCAAGCAGAAATGCAGGTAAGTTTCTTATCTTTGTTCTTTCTCCACATTATGAGTTATATCAACTCAAGAAATAATAAATTTTTGTTCTCTGTTCCTAGCTGACGATCTTTTCTTTGTGATACAGGTTCAAATATCCTCTTCCCTGGTGATTTAATTCCCTTTACTAGAAGGCCACTTTTCCTGATCATAGATAGTGATAACAGCCATGCATTCAAGGCAGGTTTGTTAAAACTTTTAGAGTGACTTTAAACTGAAGCATTTACTTAACGACTAACTCTACATCTGAGAGCAGTTTCAGTGCTCCAGAACCATCGGTAAATATGTTGATATTTTGCTAATAATTCCTCTATCAAATATGTAAACGCAAGCTTATTTTGGTGGAATTTCCTATAGAAGAGCTTCGACTTAATCTGTTCTTTATAATATAGGTGTAGCGGTGTATGCCAATTCATATAAACTGTCAAACATTGTGTAGACCAAACAGGGCAAAAATGTTTGGATTTCAAAGTAGTTTTCTTGGCTTTTACAAGTCCCTGCATGCCTACTACATGGATCAGTAAATTATTACGACGTACTACATTTTTTGGGGTTTGATGAAATTAACATCACCTTTATTTCTCCTTTGAGCATTTTAAAACATTGACCTGAAATCTGCCGGCTGCTTGTCTTGTATGTTATACCGTCGAATCCTTGTTACCTCTATCGACAGAGGCCAGCCTGTCCTGGTTTTCTGCATGGAAGCCTTTTCTCCCATGGCATTGTATTCCCTTCTTTAAACCAGTGCAGTTGTTAGGATCTATAAGTAACAAACAATCAGTGTAGGCCTGTCTGTCCTTGTTCTGTGCATGGATTCTCCATTGATTCACTTTCCTTTCTTTGCTTAAACCATAGGCAGTTGTTATAGGTTTTAATATATGTAATAAATATTAGTGAAGGATACTGCTTGTATAAATGAAAACATGGTATTGAAAATCTTGCTTGGAAGTGAAAATTTCACAGTTGAGTACTGATATGCCAAATGCTATTCAGGTTTTACGTGGAGCAGAGAGGGGTGAACCTGCTGCTTTGTTTCTCTCTCCTTTGAGTCCTTCATTCAAGAATTTAAGTGGCATGGATTTGACACGGCACGGAAGTCAGTTTACTTTCTTCCTGACTGCTCCTTTACTGGCATTTTGCCAGTTGGTGGATTATAAGATCACCAACGATGACATGGTTAGTGAAATTTTGACCAGTAATTCCCTTTGGAAATGATCTATTTTACCGTGTAACTAATTCTGTTAAATGAACTTGTTTCAGGATATGTACAACACCACCGAAAGCATTCTGTCCACTGCCTTCTCTAAATGGGAGCAAATTCTTTGTACTTCGACTGACCTGGACCTTGTTTGGGCTCAACTTTTGTCGGATCCATTTATTCGTCGGCTTATTCTGAGGTACTTAGTTTCTGGCTCTATAAATCTTTGTGACCAACAGTGAGCTAGAGAGTTGCGAAGAACATGCACCTACTGAAAATATGATTCCTATCAACTGAATTGAGGACAAACTATAATTTATTCTAATTGCAGCGTCATTTTGCTCCCAAAACAAACACCAGCGTCATTTTGCTGAAAACACACACACGTGTGTGTGTATATGTATTTATCAGTCCTTAGTCGTACATAGAATTCTTAGGATATGCCTTGCAGAGCATGTTGTGGAAGCCATTGAAAAACATGTGTCACAGAATTACTTTTTTTGCTTTCATTAGCTAAAGATGTACAAATGCAGTCGAGAAATATCTTGTCGATTTTCTCTTGAACTACTTCTTACAGTGTCCTAATTGGCAAATTTGATTATTGTAATGTTCTATCATATCTCCAGATTTATATTCTGCCGTGGTGTTCTCACTCTATTCTGCATACGAGAGAAAGGCGACCAGCATCTGCCTATTTGCATACCTGAACTTCCAAATTCACTATCTCCCACCTCCAAGGCCGTACAACCTGCAATCACTCAACTCGCGAAACACCTCAAGGTTACAGACTGCTTTAAGTTTCCGTAAGTACTTATAAAAGCGATAAGTAAAGTGTATATTGGCGTATAATAGGTAATTTACGAGCATCGCCATATGCTTGCTCGGGATGCAGATGTTCAAATTTGTACTCATGCATAGTGTCTCTAAAGGCTGGGTTGATGGTTTATTAGCTTATTATCGGGATTGTTCTTGGTTTTATAGTTTGTTAAATTATTACAGAGATTTAGGTGTAATTTGTTCATAACTTTTGTAAAATAGAATGAAGGTAGGTATCGAGGTTTTCCATTTTTGTACATCCAATTTGTTTCTCTCGTATGAATTTGTCCTAATAACTGGTGTAGTTTGAGCATTTCGTGTATTGATACGCAAAAGAATACAGTTTGTTGTTCCCTCATTGTTCTGCCGGTTATTTACTCCGTCCCTCGTTCCGTTGATAAAGTGACGGAGGTAATACTTTCTTCTCGTATATATATGTAGATTCGTCGATGATCAATAAAATTTGGACTAAGAAACCAGCTCACTCGATCAATTTCACCTTTCAATAAATTTTGAAGTTTCTACTTACATGGTGACGTAAAATATACAAATTTAACTCGAATTTCAATAAATTTCGACATCGAAAAATCTAATCAGCACGGCTAAATGTGTTTTCCTGTCGCAACTTGAATTGGCTATTGGCTACATGGTTCACGTAAAAAGAAAAACAAATAAAGGGAGCCGTCTAAAATTAAATTAACAGCCCTCGGAGCGCGTAAATCCGCGCTTAAGATTATTAACCAATCAGAATCGAGTATTAGGCAATCTCGATCCGCGTCAAAACTGTAATCCTCCAATCGCAGCCGTACATTACCCGAGAAGAAACACAATGTTCCCCACGCTACACCGTCAGATTCCAGCAGGAAAGGACACGCGTAAATGATTCGTGGCCGTTAGATTCTCCCGAAAATAGATCGCACCATCTACCTATAAATACCCCTCGCCCCCCAACCAGCTCAGACTTTAATCGTCGACTTCGCGCTTTAGAGAGAGAAAGTAGCAAGTCGAGATACAGCTCAAGCGAGAAGAGAGAGAGAGAGAGAGAGACTTCTGTTCGGTGAAAGGTGACCATCCTCAAACCTCTTCGTAGTTTTCTGTTTGGATTTCTAGGCGTAGTTGAGAATTTGCGGTTTAATTCGTGCCGATTTTCGCTGATTTGTCGTGGTCGGAGTTTCGGATTCCTAGGGTTAGGGTTTTACTTTGGGTGAGATGATCTGTGATTCTTCTGGATGTTGATTGTGTGATTATGAGCTATTGTTGTTCTGTTTGAATTTGCGGTGTAATTCGTGCCGATTTTCGTTAATTTGTCGTGGTTGGAGTTTCGGATTCGTAGGGTTAGGGTTTTACTTTGGGTTAGATGATCTGTGATTCTTCTGGATGTTGATCGTGTGAATATAAGCTGTTGTTGTTCGCGAATGCATTAATCTGTGAATGCGATTTCATATTTTGGGGTAAAATTAGGGTTTTTGTTGTGTATGTTATATGGAATGGGATTTGTTTATAAATTGAGGGGTATTTTTGTTCATAGGCTTCTTATTGTACTAAGGATCTTTATATGGCAGTGATTGTATGTAAAGACCTGTAAATTTGAATTGTAGTGCTTGGATCCTGGAGATTGACCGCTATTTGATTTATCAATGTGTGTTTCTTATCTTGAGTAGTTCTTCTTTAGCTTTATGGTAGCTTTTCATGTGTTGAATGATGTCGATTTAGCCAATTGTGGGAGACTTTTTTACTCAATTATGAAGTGGCGTCTCAATCCATTTTTCTGCTATAAATTGGTTGCTATTCTCGAGTGTTCTTAGGCTTTGCGTGTTATGTTGAATAGAGATAATAACTCTGCCTTATGTCATCCACAGATGGCTCGTACCAAGCAAACTGCCCGTAAGTCAACTGGAGGAAAGGCTCCCAGGAAGCAACTTGCTACTAAGGTTCCTAGTCACAATTGATTTTATCCGTCATATAATATGTACAGTGATCTTCTGATATTATGTGTTTATGTTATGTTATTGATCGTTTTTCTGTATTGATGTGTTTCAGGCTGCTCGTAAGTCTGCCCCAACTACTGGTGGAGTGAAGAAGCCACACAGATACCGCCCTGGAACTGTTGCTCTTCGGTGTGTAGTCTGGCCTTATCTTTTATTTAGTTGCCCTATTTTTATTTTTTTTTAGTTTATTTCTCATTGCTGATTCTAACAGTTTCATTTGATATTATGACAGTGAAATTCGCAAGTACCAGAAGAGTACCGAGCTCCTGATCAGGAAGTTGCCATTCCAGAGGCTTGTTCGTGAAATTGCCCAGGACTTCAAGGTAATAGCAGAACTGATGATGTTGAATCTTTATTTCATTAAACCTGGATGAAATGTTGTTTCTTTAACTTTGTGGTTGATTGAACTTTATTGTTTTGCCCCGTTGCAGACTGATCTGCGTTTCCAGAGCCATGCTGTGTTGGCTCTTCAGGAGGCTGCTGAGGCATACCTTGTGGGTCTCTTTGAGGACACCAACTTGTGTGCCATCCATGCCAAGCGTGTGACTATTATGCCCAAGGATATCCAATTGGCTCGTAGGATCCGGGGCGAGCGTGCTTGAAATTTCTGCATGTTGATTTTCTTTAATGTGGTGGTGTTGGTACATTGTGGGAGGTGTCGAGTTGATTAGTAGTAAATGGTGGTGATAATATCAAACTTGTGGTAGTACGTACTTAGTTAATATGTTTGTGGTGTAGAAACTGCAGTATCCGTAGACTTCTATTATGTGCTACAATAGGGGACTGGACTGGACTGGACTTTATGCTATTTTGATTCTGGAAAATTATGTGTTTTGGGAATGCGATTTCATGTATCATACTCAATCTGCTTTGATAATTTTGTTTCATGATAAGCATAGTGGGTTCTAATATTTACTTCCATGATTAGGTAGTTTTGCTACTTTTTCATATTTTTGTTCAAGTGATTAGATAGTTTGCTACATCATGTATTCCCAAATATCTACAAAATTATTAAAACAACATTGAACACTGAAACAGTTAGAACAGAAATATTGGAAATGGTTGGGGCTCAACGTCAGCCAACTCCGACTTAGGCTTATTGGGCCACACGGAAATAAATGGGCCGTAAGTTTATTTTAAAATGGGCCGATCTCAGTTTCACTTGGGCCTTAATTTTATTTTTACATGGGCCGATCTCGAATTCAATTTGGCCTCTTCGAAAAAATTGGGCCTTTAAATGGGCCGAACTCAGGTTCAAATGGGCCTTATCAAAATAATTGGGCCTTTAAATGTGCAGATCTCAATGTAATTGGGCCATCAATGGGCCGATCCCAGTTTTAAATGGGCCTCGTCGAAATAATTGGGCCTTTAGTGGGCCGATCTCAGGTTTAATTGGGCCTTTAATGGGCCGAAATCAGGTTAAACTGGGCCTTTTCAAAAATATTGGGCCTTTTAAATGGGCCGAAACCTGGTCTAATTGGGCCTCTAATTGGGCCTCGTCGAAATAGATGGGCTTATTATTTTTAGATGGGCCAATCTCGGTTTCAGTTGGACCTTATGTTGATTTCTAAATGGCCCGATTTATTATTTTTAGATGGGCCAATCTCGGTTTCAGTTGGACCTTATGTTGATTTATAAATGGCCCGATTACGTGCAAGTGGGCCTCGGAAAATGCATCGGTCGTTTATTAAAATTTTAAAGCGCCGATAACGTGCGATTGGGCGCCTTCGAATTAAGTGCTACTTAGATTATTTTTAAATGGGCCTATCTCAGATGTTAAAAACTACTAATTCTGCAAATTTTACTCGTGTGAACAATTTCAAACCTTTGTTTTAATTAACAGTTGACAATGTTTAAAAATAGTAAAAGAAAACAATAAGGTAACGTAAAGGAAAAACGAGAAAAATAGGATAATATAATTTTAATTTGATTGAAAATATCAACTTTAACATTATCAATTAACTTTTTTTCCTCAAAATATTCTTTTAAATTAGTGAAAGGATCACTGAATGGTAAAGCTAAATCCTCTAAAAATTTCCAATGATAATTTTAAAAAATTAAAATCATGAGAAATTGTATTGTAAAACATTGTGCAAGTCACTCTTAGAAAGACCAAAACAACCTGCTATGAGATTTTCTTTCCTCACCACAAACTCACCACAAAAAAGCCAACAATACAAATTTTCTGGAGCCATAATAAATCACGAGGAAACCCCGGACAAAATATACGCAAGTATGCAGGTAAAGAGACACAAGCTGATTGAATCGTCGCATACACCACCATAACTATGATATTAAAAGCAGCCAAACTTTTACTAGTAAAAACGATCACATACTACAAAAGGTGGTCAAAGCAAAGTACCAAACGACATCACGAGGAAACCCTGTTCAAAATATACGCAAGTATGCAGGTAAAGAGACACAAGCCGATTGAATCATCAAATACACACACCACCACAACTATGATATTAAAAGCAGCCAAACTTTTACAAGTAAAACGATCACATACTACAAAAGGTGGTCAAAGCAAAGTTCCAAACAACCCTTCACGATCCCCTTCAGCCAATTTCAACTCCAAACATTCTTGTCACAAACTTTAAACATCCACAGCCATTGACCCAAATTTCATCCTATCCAGGATATTAAATCATCTACTAATATTGAACATCTTTATAATCACAGGGTACTAGTTTTGAACCAATCCAAGCACATTTCCTATCTTGACTTCAAGTCAACAACCCTAACTATATACTACACCATATATTTGTTGCACGAGAATGAATATGTAAGGCTCATAAACAAACTATAATTCAAGTCCATCAACATTTAAATATAAGTTCAAAATGGGATTCAAGGGAACATAAATGAGATCAGCACAAATCATATTAAAGCAGGCACATAGATCACCAGAGTTCAGCAACTGAATGGAACGCAGAATCACGGGCCAAGGATGATTTCCGGGTAGTAGATGCACATAAATGTGATTTTTCTTTCTTAAAAGAGAAATCAGCAAGACAAATATAAGCAAATTTTGGCACATACATGAGTTCAGCAAATAAATGAAAGGCGAAGAATCACAAAGCAAAGGAGGAAACAAGCTGACTAGAGAAGATTTAACGCTCACTGAGGACAGCAAACTTTCTCTTCTTCTCGATCCCCCCTTACCTCGAAGAAGAGAAAGACTACTATAGAGACAATAGCAGGACATTTAAATACTGGATCTAAATGCACCTCTACTCGTTGTCAGGCTTCGGTGGCAGTGCTGTCTCCTTGATATCTTCATCATCCTGTATGGGTAAATAAAACAGACCCATGAAAAAATACTCACATATTTTTGATTAAATATAGATTCTAAGAGCAATGCAAGCTTTTTTACCTGCATGTCCGAGGTCCACAGAGTGAGATTGTCACGGAGAAGCTGCATGATCAAAGTGCTGTCCTTGTACGATTCCTCTCCCAGTGTGTCCAACTCCGCAATGGCCTCATCAAAAGCCTTCAAAATTGTAAATAAGGATTAGAGATAAAACATTAGGATGTGTCTGGTACAAATGATAGGATATGGAAAGATAAACAAACCTAAGATCAATGATGTGAATATTAGTGAGATAACTAAAGCTACATGTTTGTTTGGTAGATAAGATAAAAATGCTAGACATATTAATATTACTATTAGAAGGAAAGATAAATCCTGGATTTAAATTGCAAAAGACAAAACTAGTCTTGTTAAAATAGTATTATAATGACCAGAATATCTTCATCACTACAAATCAAAAGACCATGATACCTTCCCAAACAAGAAAATTAATCTCAATTCATATTCTTAAACAATATTTTCATATCTTCTTGCACCTAACGAGAGATCTGATGCAGCAGAGCTGTAAAGGTGAAAACTAGAATTAAATGCAGAAATCTAAATCGGGAACCAAGGCATTTTCCTGTCGAATACCGAGGCATAGGAGTCAATTCAAGGAGTAGGCTTTTAAGATTTAACAGTTTTATAGCATAATAATTTGAAAACATACTAAACTCATAATATGATAAACTAACATGATACTAGAAAATCAAAATAAAATAAGAAAGTCTTAATATCTGAAGCATCTCATTCAAACATGTTAAATTTATTGAAGGCCATGTTAAATTTAGGATTTGATTAAACCTCGCAGGTGAAATTGAAGTCTTAATATATTAAACGTCTCATTCAAATATGTTAAATTTATTGAAGGCCATGTTAAATTTAGTATTTAATGAAGAATACAGGATTTAAAAGCTTTATAAAATTCATGTGCCTCAGTTCCATTCGAAACGCATCAACCGTCTCAGTCCACTGAGGCGCATGTGTCAGTTGCACCAACTGAGGCACCGCTTCAGATGGGTTTTTTGGTCACATCAAACTGAGGCGCGCCTCAATGGTTTTTTTAAAACAGTGGCAAGCCTAACCCTTATCTCAGGCCCATAAGATTATCTAACTTGTGTACCAAATGGCAATTTGACCCATGATTATTAGTCCTATATGGCTTCCATCCTACGTATCAAACAAGCCCTTAATATATTCAACACACGCAATCAAAAGACTAATTCAATTTTAAAAGAGATCTTGATACTATATGTAGGGAGGGTGTAAAGTTAAACTCCCCATTTCAAGCAAACAACAACGAATTATTTGAAAGAGAATCAACAGCATATAATACAGCATACAAAGTGTACAAGCAACAACAGCGATAGAGAATCAACAGCATACCTGTTTGGCAAGATTACAGGCTCGGTCAGGAGAATTCAGAATCTCGTAGTAGAAGACTGAGAAGTTGAGCGCCAATCCAAGCCGGATCGGATGTGTTGGGGCAAGTTCAGTATTAGCAATGTCCTGTTAACACAAAAAACAAATTCAAGCACCACTAATCAACATGACCTGTAGATCTGTAATGTTTTGATCTAAACCACAGCATTATGAAGCATATTATGACATCTATAACAGAAGTTTGATAGTTTTTGCACTTAGTAAATGAAAAACAGAGAAGACGTATGCTGAAAATCTTAGTAATGTAAAAGCATCTAATACACAAGCAATAATTTGAAGTAAGGGTATATACTGGATCTAAATTCTCATAAATGACTAGCATAAACACCATACTAGGAAGTAGAACAATGAATTAGAGCAACAAAACCTTACAGATCTACAGGTCATGCTATTTAGTGGTTTAGATCAATTCATTCAAACGCAGAAACTAGAGGAATTTAACATCAATCTATTAAATTAAGTAAATCGAGGCAGCCACAATTTCCAAATCGAGCATCGGTTTAAGTTACGATGAGAGTTCTAGTAAACTACGTTTCCAGATCGGGAATTACATTCGTTTGACTGCGAACGTACTACTATTCACGACCTCACTCGGTCCGAATTCTTAAGAGATAGAAAGCAAAACTGCAGAAATTAAGTTAATCAACACCGAAACCCTAACCTGAGCAGACTTGTAAGCGGAGAGAGTGTTCTCGGCGGCTTCCTTGCGCTCGGCTCCGGTCTTAAACTCCGCCAGGTAGCGGTGGTAGTCGCCCTTCATCTTCAAGTAAAACACCTTGGAATCGCCGGTGGCGGCAGATCCAATGAGTTTGGTGTCGAGGAGTTTGAGGATGCCGTCGCAAATGTTGGAGAGCTCCGTCTCGATCTTAGATCTGTAACTCTTGATGGAGGAGACGTGGCTCTCGTTGCCGCGGCTCTCCTCCTTCTGCTCGATGGAGGAGATTATGCGCCAGGAGGCGCGCCGGGCGCCAATGACGTTCTTGTAAGCGACGGAGAGGAGGTTGCGCTCCTCGACGGTGAGCTCGTCGCCGTCGACGGCGCCGACGACCTTCTCCATGAACTCCACCATCTCCTCGTAGCGCTCGGCCTGCTCCGCCAGCTTGGCCATGTACACGTGTTCCTCGCGTGGGGACGCCATTACCGCTAGGTTTTCGTTGTTGGTGACTACTGTAAAAGGGGGGAAAGAGCAGGGAAAGAGAGGAGGGTTTTTAGAGAGAGAAAGTGCGAAGAAGAGAGAGAGGGAGAGGATATCGCTATGAACGTGGGCGGTTTTACGGAATCTGTGTGCCTACTAAATTCAATCGACGCGTTTTCATATCCCTCATTTTGGGCCTAAATGGGCCTAACAAAATGGGCCCAAATAAAATGGGCCCAATTCTTTCATAGTCTATATACTAATAGCAGCACCGGCCTGCCACTATTAGTAACTCCGATAATATATAAATGGTAACTTTAGGATTAACTTTTAATTTATGACAAAATTAATTATGAATTAATTTAATATCAATTTTAATATACTATAGAAATAATATTATAGATAGTTAATCATAAATGAAAATAATTATTTTAATTATAAAATTAATATGCAAACGTTACAAAGTCTAGACTTAATGAGACATTATTATTATTTTTCATTTATCCCACATATTAATATATTTTCATATTAAGGAAACAATTTTTATCTATACGTATTAGTCTATTTAATATTGACATGCAATAATTAATTTATTTTAAAAGTCAATCTGTAATTTTTAAGAGATATGCACGGTGATACTACCCCCATCCCATTATATTAGTTCAAGTTCCCTTTTTGGTCCTTCTCATATATTAATCTACTTTATAAAAATGACAAAGAATATGTGGCCACACTTAACTCTCTCTCCTTAAAATTAACTATAGCCACATATCCCTCTTGGCATTGGCTATTGTGCTCATCCCATTATGGACTAATATAATGGGATGGAGGTAGTACAAAACAATGTACTTAATATGCACGGTGATACTATAATTATTTTATTTCATGAATTTCTAATTAGTAAAAATTTCCATAGCTAGAATAAAAATCGTGACATTTTAGACTTTGGTATAAAAATAAAAAATATCAACTTCGAGTAATAATAGTACAATAAGTAGATATCCTGCTCAATATCCTAAGGCCGCTTGTCTTTTGACGTCAATGTTATGTTTGATATCATTGGTGAACAGTTGATAAGTAGCCCCGAAACAATTTTTTCTTTCTCAACAAACCCTATATTATAATGAAAATGTCAAATATATGAGAGATGAACGTTAGACAATAATGCACTAATTAAAAATAATACATATTGAATTTTCATTCACGTAAAGTAGATATTCTGCTCAAAATCCTAAGGCCGCTTGTCTTTTGACGTCAAGGTTATGTTTGATATCATTGGTGAACAGTTGATAAGTAGCCCCGAAACAATTTTTTCTTTATCAACAAACCCTATATTATAATGAAAATGTCAAATATATGAGAGATGAACGTTAGACAATAATGCACTAATTAAAAATAATACATATTGAATTTTCATTCATGTAAAGTAGGTACCTTCGCTTGAGTCTTTTGAATTTGTAACAAGTTGTTCCATGTGCAATATCATTGTAATACGAAACATGATGAAATTTTTACTCTTATATGAATTAAAAAATATATATACTGATAGCAGATACGGGTTGTCGTTTTTAGTAAGTTTTTATTTTATTTTATAAATAGTAACTTTTTTTTATTATCTTATAATTTATGTTTTTGAAATAAATATATATTATGGTATATCATAATTGTCTTTAATTAAATATTTTACTATCTATTTGTTCTTTACTTCTTGGAATTTGATGTAATAATGTTATTCTTTTTAATACATTAAATGTGATGTGATCTAATTTACAGAAGAAAGAAATCAAAGAATGATCTGATAAGCTATATTATTGTAATTGACAATTCAATACACATTATTGTGTACCACTAATTTTGCAATAGAATTAGTAACGTTTCAAAACGTTACAATTAACTAAATAAATATGGAAAATCAATAAATATTACAATTATGCATTATTTAAATCTATCACATATGACCTTTTGTTCATCTATATAAATTGTTAGGTCATTTTCTTTAGCATTCTAACGTAAACTTGCATTGGTCTTTTTCTTTTCTATTTTGGTTTTAGAGTTTCATGGTTAGTGTATTCATCTTCTTATTACCTTTTTTTTTTTTCATAGAATATATGTTAGCATTTTCTTAAATTCTTTTACTGCAATGTATTACTATAACTCATATTGCAGCAATTGAGCATAGAATAGATTCACTACCTAGCCACTAATGCATAAACTCAGTCTGTTGAGAGTTTTCAATTTTCAAATATATCTACATGCTAATTCAAATATCAATATACCATGTATCAGTATCTCATATACATATTTTCTTTGGTGCATGATACATCATTTTATATGGATTCTGCTAATTTCTTATCTTCTAAAATACGTACGGTAAACTTATAGGTTGGACTGTACAAATTAAAAGCACTCACAATAGATATTATAGTTGTATCTATTAGTATAGATGGAATAACACGTATGTGGTTATCATTTGTAGAACATTATAAAAAATAAAAATAAAAAAAAAGAATTTGTATGAAATTGCATCCTTTAATTCGTATATATCTTCATATAAATTAGTTTTTATGATTGGATTAAGAGGACTTGCAACTAATAAGACTTCTTCAATCCTCTCTGCAAACCCTCCATATAAATTCATAAGGTATTTTAGATAAGATATGACTTTAGTCACTATTGCACCATTTATGATAGAATAAATATTTGAAAATCCTTACATACCTTTAAAAGTTGTTAGGTTTGCCATAACAAGACAAAGAATCAGTTAAAAAAAAAATTATACATCAAAATTTAATAATCCAAGATTTCCCATAGGAAATTAATAGTTGATGAAGTTTTATGAATTTTTGATTTTGGACAAGTAAATGTTACTAATGCTGCCACCAAAATCAATAGAATAAACCTCAACTTAGACAAGATGGACAGTTTTGCAGCCGCGTCGGCGTATTTGTCATTGTTGAGAAACTTTTATATTTGAAAAGAATGTTTAATTACTCTTAAAAATAGAACAAAGGAAACAAAAATAAATTAAAATAAAAGGATGATGACATATTTGATTTTGAACATTGAAAATGGCTAGATAAATATATTTTCATGAATGTGGCTAATTAATATTTTTATTAGCCATAATTGATTGCTATTTCGATCTTTCTCATATATTACTTTGTAGTAAATAACTAAGAATACCATTTGTGACGTATTGAGCTCCATAGCTAGAATAATAATCATGACATTCTAGACTTTGCCAAAATAATAAAATTAATATTAACTTCAAGAGTTAACAGGAAGACTTGAAATTTGGGATGATTAGATAAGTTTGTCAATAACGGGAGTCTTGACGAATATCAACACAATATTAATTGACTTAACTTCTGAAGATTCACTTACAACCTTATTTAGGAGTAGTGATGATGGCATACAAGATTTGACAGTCCACAATCAAAGTTTGAATGTCAGTCCAAGTAACCAAAATCTAAACTCCACCACGGTTGTTGCTGCAACTCATGGTAATATATTATATCATTTTTTAATATATAATACAGTATTCATTGCATATAGAGTTAATATTTGTGTTACAATTAGTAAGAGTTATCTTTTTTGGACATGTAATCTTTATTATTATATAGAATACGTTTGTTGTTTTATAATTCTAATGAAAATAAAATAAATCTATATATATATATTTAATAATTTTTTTATATTTCTAATGAAAAAGATAAAATTTTATGTTTACTTCATGTTACACATTATTACGATATTGAGGATCATGCATATATGTGTCAATACTATATAAGTGTTAATACCGCAAAGTTATTTTTTGGTATGGTGAGAGCCAGAGAAAGGACTGCAAACCTCGAAAATGGACATACTCAATATGTTGTGGTTAAATAAAACTCCCACATCTACCATAATACCCAAGGTGTTAGGTGATCTTTCGTTTGGTTGGCATCTGAACAATAAACATTTTAAGAACAACATTCATCCTTTTAATAGTATGTTCAATTTTACATCTTTGGGCGGGAAGGTCGAGACAAATTAAAATCAAGGTGGATCTCTGCCTATCTTTACACTCTATGGGCAAAATTATCACCGTATAGGTAGTTTGATGTCAAAGATTCGTGGAATTCCAAAATTTTCACAATTATACATATATGAACTGATAATGAAGTGACCAACATGATATCATCTGTAAGGTATACACAAAATCTCATTCATTTCACCTTCTTAAATATATAGATATTATATTCTTTTTATAAGTAGTTTATGCATATCCATTGCAGAGATGTAAGATATTGATACCATAAGGAGCGTGATTGTGTCAACGCTGATGATAATTGATGACAATGTTTGATTAAAAAAAAATAAAAATTGTTAAGTCATTTAGAATGGCTCAGGATAAGCTTCACAACTCCGAATACACGAGTTTGAGATTAAAGTTTATAGGAAGGAGAGTTACAGATGGGAGAACATATAATTTGCCAACGGTTTCTGAAGTTGTTACATTGATTGTGGGTTTTGATGAATCATTAGGCCAAAGGGATATATTGATATAATCTAAGAATGGTGTTTGAAGAGGATCAACGAGATGCATCCCTTATATTTGTCTCTCCAATATCCTTTACTATTTATGTATGGTGAAGATGGCTACAAAGATGATATATCAATCTCAGCTCTATGTAAAATGTCCACAAAACCTCTGGATAATGATAAAAAGGTCACTAAAAGGGAGTTTATTTTTTTTTAATTTTTTTTCTTCTCTCTCTCTCTCTCTCTCTCTCTCTCTCTCTCTCTCTCGATCTCGAATGACATGATGTGTCATCTCACATTCTTTCTTCGAGAAGATTATTTCAATCATTTGTTGTTGATCCTTATACGATGATCGAATCTTTGAGATTGAATTATATTAGGATGAACCAAAAATAGTTAAGGTGTGAGCTATATAAAGGATTATGCGAAGTGATTCTCAGAGGAGAAAACGATCCGCCCACACAAGGCAAGAGGATGATATTACCACCTAGCTTTACAGGAGGAGTAAGATATAAGATATAATATTATCAGGATGTCATGGCAATATGTACATGGGGAGGTTACCCAGATTTGTTTATAACATTTACGTGCAATCCTAAATGGCCCGAAATAGTTCGGTATCTGGAAAGTCATGGACCGGCTGGAATAGAAAAGATATTATTGAAGTGCGGTTATAGTCTTCGCGAGTTCAACGAAATGTCGTATCCCGATGTTGAATATTTATGCAAGACACATAATAGTTTGATAAATGATGAGTTGAGTTGTGATCGGTCTTGACTCGAGATGGAACATGCTTCATTGCTTAGAGATCTCATATCAGAACGTCATGTATACGAAAAGATAATTGAAAAAATATAAACCGATTTAGGAGGTGTTTTTTTGTGTACGAAAACATTTATTTGAATAATATTGTCTGCTGCAATAAGGTCAAAAGGAGACATCGTACTTAATATAGCCTCAAGTTGCATAACATCTTTGTTGTTACCCTGTGGAAGGACTTCACACTCCCGTTTTTCTATTCCAGTCCAACTAAATGAAGATACAATGTGTAGTATCAAACAAGGAAACTCATAATATGGGATGAAGCGCCGATGACGCGTAAACATTGTTTTGAAGCTCTTGATAGAACTTTAAGAGACATTATGCGGTTCAAAAACTCTCCTGCTTTTGGTTTACCATTTCAAGGTAAAACAATAGTGTTTGGAGGCAGTTCAGACAAATTTTTCCCATCATAGCCATTTGAAGTAGACAAGATATAGTAATGCAAGTATCAATACTTTGTACATTTGGAAAGATGTTCAAGTCTTGAGGCTAACAAAAAATATGAGGTTGCATAACTTGGTCTCTTCACTTGAAGCTACAGAGTTGCAAGAGTTTTCTAATTGGGTTTTAGTCATAGGTGATGGTGTTCTTGGAGGCTCAAACGATGGTCATTCATAAATTGTCATACCGGATGACATTCATTTGAAATATTCAACATATCCGGTTGAAACAATTGTCAATAGCACGTACCCTTCATCTATAAATTCTCCAGAAGATTTTTCTTACCTTGATGAGAGGGCAATACTTGAAACAACGCTTGATGTAGTTGAATTGGTAAATCGTTACATGATTTCATTGAATAAATCCGAAGGCAGATAATATTTAAGCTCGGAAAAAATATGCAACTCAGATGGACTCTTGATGTTATTAACGATGTACAATCTCCCGAGTATTTGAATTCTTTTAAATGTTCAGGATTGCCTAACCATGTGTTGAATTTTATAGGTGGAACTTCAATTATGTCGTTAAGGAACATTGATCATTCTCTTAAATTGTGCAATAATGACACATGTTTGGCCCTCCCGAAACTTGCTAACCATGTTCTAGAGGCTAAGATATTGGCATGAAAAATATTGGTTAGAAGGTATTGATTCCTAGAATGTAATTAACTTCTCCTGGTCTACATTTTCCATTCAAGTTTCCACAAAGATAATTTTCTATAATTGTTTCGTACGCCATGACGATCAACAAGAGTCAAGAACAATCACTATCCCATGTAAGACTTTGTCTTAAGAAACTGGTCTTCTCACATGGTCAACATTATGTTGCCTTTTTACGAGTTCGTAGACGGAGTGGTTCGAAAATCTTGATATGCGACAAAGATAATAAAAACAGCCCATGTACCACGAATGTCGTGTATAAGGATGTTTTTAATAATTTATAGATAAATAAATTTATGAATGCAAACTATTTTCCGACTTATCTTATTATATTTCGTATTACAACTTTGTTATCATTGTCATACATTTCAAAATATATTGCTTTAATTTAAGCATTACAAATTTCAATAAACATTGAAAAATACTCTAAAAAATCATATAAAATCTACAAATTTAAAACTAAAAAATAATAATGTACTCATGCAAATAAATAACATATTAAAATTTTATTAAAATAAATAAAGAACATACTCAACACAGCTTACCCCGTGCATTGCACGGGTGTGATACTAGTTAAACTAGGGGCTACTACCTTAGGAATTAAATAGAAAATTTTCAAATATTAAAGGCTATAAAAGAGATGCAATGTTAAATAAAAGAAAATTACAAATATTGTTTCGAGAAAGAAGTGTATTGGAATCTTAACTTCAAACTAATTTTCCTCATTAGCCCATTTATAGCTAACATAGTCCAAGCCCAATTTGTGGGTGCTTAGACCATCTCCAACCCAGTACTCTATTTTACAGTATGCTATACTTCAAAATGAAGTATCCCGTACTCTATTTTAAAAATCTATTCCAACCACGTACTCTATATATTTAATTTATTATTATTTTATATTTCATTTTAATAACTTAACAATATTGACAAAAATAAAATGAATAATACTATGATTTATTAACATATATTGAAAACTAAATAATAACTAAACAAAAAAATTATGGCTTCTTGAACTATTAAATTGTAAATTCATCATTTTGAAGCAAAATATTAATTATATTAATCATCATAACATACATTATATGACTAGTGCAATTTATGTAATGTTAATTTTTTCTAGAAATGCTTTAAATGTGATTTTTATAAATAGGAGTAAATGCAATAAAATGAGATAATATAATATACGAATTAGTATAATTATTTACAATGAAAAATATTATTAAATAATTCAATATCTACAATTATTTTTTTTGAATAGTGATAATAGAGTATGAATTTTACTGTTCAATACTTCATACTCTAACTGCAAAATAGAGTACGGTTGGAATGACCTCCATACTCCAAAATAAAGTAATACTCCAAAATGAAGTATGAGTTGGAGATGCTCTTAGGCATTAAATAAAGTAGGAACTTTCGAATTTTGGCCAGGCCCGCTCGTCCTGACTCGTCACTCCGATTTTGAATTGGTAAGAGCTACGAAAATGAAGGTCCGACCAGTTACCTGGTTGGGCTGACCCAACCCTAAATGCTATAAAGCCCGATGTCACATCAACTTAATTGACCCGAGAAAAAATTACACTACAATTCGCAAGTTAGATTGGATGGGCTAGATTTTTAACTGCTTGAAGTAGTTTGGGGCTAACCGGTCCCCAGCCCAACCCATCAATTTGACAGCTCTAAATTCAAGTAACATAGAAATTCTCAACAAGCAATGTCACGTACACTGTACACATGTCTTTATAATGAAAGTTTACTAAAGTGATGTTACTCTATTTAAAATAAATTGTCGATATGACAATACCATATCGTGGAGGACACATTGTATATGTCCACTAGGGAGCATCTTCTATCTTCTTTATAAATTTATGTTCTCCAATAATATATCGACAAGTTTATTGTGACAAATGAAAAGTGAAAATGAGTAGTATTCTCTCTAATCATCACTCCCCTAGTTTTCATTTTCCACTTACCCAAAGTGTGAAAATTTCATAGCTTTACACTGTTTTGGAAAAGTGGTTTGCTTTGTGCGTTTAGATAAGATTGGTATTAATTTCCATTTTAGAAACAAATTAGCAACTTTTGGGTGTTGCAATATAATCTTCTCAAGTGGATTATAAGTCCTTTTACCACAAAACTACAACTTTAAATGCCATAAACAAGTCATTAGGCCAGATGTTTATATAGTTTTCTTTCCGTCCCACATCACTTGGCTTATTTTATTTCGGCACGAAATTTATGTGTAGTGTTAAAAGTGAAAAATAAGGGGTCTACATTGAAAAGTAAGGGTTAATTCTTTTCACTTTATAAAACAAACCAATTGAAATGGACGTCCGGATTAAAAAAAGAAGTCAAGTGAACTGAGACGGAGAGAGCATATCGTTTTATTTGATTGCGATTATTTGTCCACCAACAGTGATGCAACATTCAATCTTTAACGTAAACAACGAAACACTATATTCATCGGTAGATATTCATCACAAAATTGACTGCGACTAATAATTTTTCTTTTGTCGCGACAAAAATGATAGTAATTCTTAAATTTCCTTTTCCTTTACTAACCCTAAGTATATATGCGAAGTGTGCACAACTGATGTGTGTACATATGTATAGTATCCCACGTTTAACATTGTCATTTTATTAGATTATTAAATTATAGAAAAATTCCACGGTATAGAATGGGAGCATGTGAAAAATGTGGGGGGTGCAGGTGGACCTTTTAGTATGAAATTTCAACTCGAATTGATTAACAAAATTTGAGAAATTGTTAAGATAATTTTGGGATTAATAATATTAAAAAACGATTAACAAATAAAGCGCAATTAGTGTTGCAATTGCAAACACGTTACGCTTTCCTTAATTAACACCGTGAATTAACGTTAAATACTATTTATTAAAAAAATTAATAAAACAAATTAATAAATATTTTGTGTAGCTGTTTGTTTGTTTCCATGATTTGATTGCAATAGTGAAATTTCCCACGTGATTTTGTACGTAGATATTTTTGTATAATGAATATGAATATGTCCCACAAATCACTGTCACATACCAAAAAAATATTCGATTTTCGACTCATAAAATCAAGTGGATGGAAACGAATTTGTTCTTGCATGCTAGTATTATTAAAATTCGAACGAATTGTGAGCGTATGTTGGATTAACGGTAGGGGTTTAAGACGTGTTGGATCTAAAAACTTTCGAGTTCCAGTCCCACATGGTGCATCCTTTAAATGGTCGAATTTCGTACACTCAATTAATTAAAACTTGTCGTTTTCTTAAGTGGTCGTGATTTGGCTAATTCGCGTATGCCAAACAATAAAGAGTAGAAGTAAAACCGAGGCAAGAGTCATACTCTATTCTCATGAGACAATATTATCACAATATGATCGGATTATATAAGAATTGTCTCGAGTTGTTCTATTTCAAGTCGAAAATCCGCCGACCTGTTCGAATGTTGATACTTAAAAGAAAGGAAGGAATGACATCAAAATCGAATCGAATCGAAATGTGAGGGTAATAAAGCTGTACGTGTCTTCAAACAATGGTCCTAATCCTAATACCTAATTACCTAATTATATCAATAGCATTTTGTGATTCCAAAATTGACACATAAAGAATTTAAAATGTTTTAAAACGGCATTTCTAATTAAGATCAACGCAAGAGATTAGGGACAACGAATTTATGAAATTTTGTAAAATAGAAAGTATCGTACTTTTCGTAAACATGTTTGTGGGCAGACAGTTTAAGTAACGAGTATATTTTTATTTTATGCTTATTAAATTACTCATCTTATCCGATTCGCTAAGAAGGAAGGAAATTACAAAAATAGCAATGGATGGCGTGGCAGCCGCACAGAGCATCTCACTGCCACGTCACCTGCTGATCCCTGCACGCGCGCACAGACAATCACTATCCTCACCTCCTTCGTTAGTTTACAAAATTCCAGCGGCATCTCTCTATAAATATTCTACCCACAGTCGAAGATTCTTCTCCATTTATCCATTCAAGCACAAATCCATATCCATACCGACATTTTAGAGTGAGAGAGGGAGAGTGAATCGTAGTTTTCTAGAGAGAGAATGTCGTATCGTGTGATGGAGTATGCTTCGGAGGAGAACAACGGCGGCAGCAGCAGCAGCCGTGAGGATGTGGATGAACGGTTCGAGCTTCTCCGAGCTGGTTGTGATCCGACGGCGGGCGATCTCTCGCTCACGCATGATGATTTCCTCAGAGCTGCCGTCTCCCTCAAAGATCAGGTTCTACTTTCTACTCTTTTTTACCATTTACACGCAGTTTCAGCTCGAATTTGTGTGAGTTAGTGCTTTTCCTCTCAGCGATTTTTGAATGCCGTATGGATTAGTTCTCCGATTTGGGGGAATTAGGGTTTTTTGGTGTACGGAACGCGGTGGAAACTGTGTGTGTGTGTGTGTGTGCTGTACAGTTTTAATGGTGCTGGGTTTTTAGGTGACGGAAATGACGTGGAGACGGCGAGGAGCTGAAGGGAGCTTGGACCCGACGGTTTACACGGGGCTGATGGGGACGGCTTTCGCGTGCCTGCGGTCTTATGAGGCCACCGGCGACGGCCGTGACTTGCAGCAGTGCGCCGAAATTATCGACGCTTGCGCCGCCGCTGGTCATGTTAACAGGTATAGAGAAATGCTTATGTATACTGTAGTTGCAGTGAAAGTGATAATCGAATATATGAGTTTGATGGGGTTAGTATTCAGTTGGGGGTTGGTTGCCTATAGAAAATTGACCGGAGCAGGTGGTGGGGCTTCATACATTTATGATTGTTCCGAAGCATATAATCTGGGAATTTTCACCCTATTAGATGGAGTACAATTTGGTGAATATTACTTCGGCTTATTCAAACTTGAAGTTAGCTTATTAACCGTTAAGAATTAGGGATTGAGGAAAGGTACTGAATACTGATTAGTTCGTTTTGTCAACATCTTCGTCTTGTAAGCAGCAGTGATTAGTGAAGGATACAGAGTAGGGAGTTTTGATTATGGATTATAGATTGATCACACTCGTTATTTTCTCACTTCACCGACCGATAACGAAGAACAACTGTAGGAAAGATGGGTTTTCTACTACCAATCTTTTCGAAATCGTTAAGGTAGGATTCCTCTTGAAAGTTGAAATGTAAACTAGGACAGCTTTTCTAAGCAAAACTAGTATATGTCGAAAGTTTCATTCTTTTGTCAGCCTATTATTCTCCGTCACACACTCGGAATTTGTGGGTTATTCATCACGTCATTGTGTTTACTGTCATAAAAATTCGTGATGCTGAGTTGTTCCCTGCATCGATGACCCTATTCTAAAAGCCATCAAACAACAGAACTGATCCTTTTATTATGTGGGCTGTTATTAGAATGCATACTTTTTACAAATTTTTAGAGAAGCAAGCATAGACGGATAAGCTCTTGAATAACTGACCTGCTAGTAGGTACCACATGTTTACGACTTTTATTTAAAGACTCGATTCGTATGTCATAGAAACCTGTCATGGTAATTTCATAAAGAACCATTGTTCATCGTGCTTTGCATTTGTGAACTTCTAAGCATTTGAGTCCAGTTTTCTGACATTACACTCGCAAAATTCCCCTGTTTTTCAGGCATCTTACCTTTCTGAGTGGTCGAGGAGGAGTCTATGCACTTGGGGCCATTGCTGCAAATTACTCGGGGAATGAAGAAAAACGCAACTTCTATCTGAACTGTTTCCTAGAGGTACCATTTGATTATTGTGAAACATATCGTTTGTGAATACACTCAGTTATAATCTCCCCAGCAGTAGTTAGATTCTTATGATAGCTGGCTAGACATCTTAATCGAACCTTGTGTTGGGAACTATCAGAACTTGCTAGCTTCTTCTAACTTCCTAAGGTGGGACCATATCGTTCTGTAGATTTGCACATAATCCGAATTTATCTTCAAGTAGTGCAGGAAGAACACAAACTCTCAGGATATGCTTATATATCTGATCTCGAAGGTAAAATATACTACTATGATTAATGTATCTAACACGCATAATTGGACAAGTCAGCGACTTTTAGCAGTTAGGGCGAAGCTACATGTTTTCCGGAAACGGGGAGAGTTTCAGTATATTGATAAATAGGGTACTTCTGCTGCAAGATAACATTGGTTACATACTTCAACTTGCTGTTTGTTTTATTTGCAAAACGTTGTACTTATAATCATTACTATTCAAACATCAGATGGCACAAGAGAAAGCTCTTCCAGTAGGACCAGAAGAAGGGGGGTTCGGAATGTCATACGACCTTCTCTATGGCCGGGCTGGATTTCTATGGGCTGCTCTATTGGTAAACAAATACTTGGGGGATCAAACAATCCCGAACGATCTTCTCATGCCTGTCGTTGAAGCAGTCCTAGCAGGTGGGCGAGCAGGCGCTACCCACAACACAGCATGTCCCCTCATGTACAGGTGGCATGGAACTAGATACTGGGGTGCAGCCCACGGGCTTGCTGGTATATTGCATGTACTACTGCACTTTCCCCTGTCTGGAGACGATATCAAGGACGTGAAGGCGGCTCTGAGGTACATGATGAGCAACAGGTTCCCACACAGTGGGAATTACCCAGTAAGCGAAGGAAACCCGAGGGACAAGCTCGTCCAGTGGTCTCACGGAGCTGGTGGGATCGCAATCACGTTATGCAAAGCATCAGAGGTTAGCTATACGTCTCTAACTTATCCAAACCTTTTCTTTTCTAATTTCCACAACTAAGGAAATGATTTATTTGAAATTTGATGTGTCCAATTTGGCAGGTGTTCCCGAACGACAGAGAGTTTCGTGATGCGGCCATCGAAGCCGGAGAAGTCGTTTGGAAGAGCGGGTTGGTGAAGAAGGCAGGGCTGGGCGACGGCGTCTCCGGCAATGCTTACGCCTTCCTGTCCCTTCTCCGGCTGACCGGAGAGAGCATATACGAAGAAAGAGCTAAGGCCTTCGCTACCTACTTGTACCACATCAATGAGAAAACCATAAACGAAGGAACCGGCTGCGTGGCCGAGCACACCTACTCTCTCTTCCAGGGCCTAGGCGGCGCCGCCTGCCTATGGTTCGATCTGCTCTCGCCGGAAAAATCTCGCTTTCCGGGGTATGAAATCTAAATGGTGTATACACTCTACACCATTTCAAAACCTCAAGAATGTTATAATTACGAGAGAGAGAGAGAAAGTTGTGTTCAACTTGACTTCTATGATTACATAATTAACCCTTATTAACAATATAACTAGTCAAAATATTGCAGAATAAAAAGATAAAAGTGAAAATTAACCAAATATTTTCATGAAAGATTAAAACTTTTGTGTGGTCCAAAATTGAAAGATGTAGGCACATTTGCTTGGTCTAGACGTAGATGCAAGTGGCATTGGCAATCCACTAGTAACGAAAGACCTAACGAGGAAATTATAAGTAGCAAAGAGGATTAAGTTTCGGGAACCAGAGGTTTGAGTTTCGACTACGAATCTTCCGTAATGTGATTTAAAATTTATGTCTTTAAAACGCTTTTAAAATACCAGCAAGAGAAATTTGTAGGGCCAAAACCTTCCAACTATTAATAAATACAGAGTGTGGTAGGTTAGAAAATGTAACCGACTTATGATAGCCTTTCACCCATAATTGTATCAATCAATTGAAATGATAGTAGTGTTACTAAAAATAGTAACAATTCTAATCGCTTCTTTCTCGGCCGTCTATCGTTTGTTTCACTAATATTGCATCGAATTGAAAGTATTAGCTGTCGAAGGTATAAGTAGTTATTGTCATGGACGAAGGGAGTAACGACAAAATTAGAGCGAAGAATGCACGCTTGATGTGAATGGACATAGAATTAGGACAAGGATCGTGAGTTAATATAGTGCTAATTAATCATGGTTTTTGGATAAAACCAAACCTAACCTTATCAAATACAGTATACAAAATGAATCATCTCTTGCAAGTGAAAAAGGAAGAAAACATGAGGAATAAATGGTGATGGGTCATGGCCACCTTGCATCCAAGTTGCAAGGAAACAAAGAAAGAAACCCCTCTCTCTCTCTCCCTCTCCCTCTCCTCTCCCTCGTCCATGTCACTTTCTCTCCCTTCAATTCCTCATTCGAATCCCCTTTTCCTTTTCTTTTCTTTTTTTATGAGAAAAATTACTTTTGCTTTCTTTTTTAGAAAGAAAGAATCAAATTTGACTATTGCTAATCCACCTCATAACTCTCTCTCTCTCTCCCTCTCCCTCTCTTTGGGAGAGTGGAGTCCCATTCCCATATACATAAAGAGGTAGGTTAAAGTTATGTATCATTTGCAATGGGAGGTGGGGTTATTTTCGAAAGGTTAGAGTCCCAATTATTTCAATGGGGATGGGGGCTTTAAAGTTGAGCCAATCGAAAGGGACTTGTGATTGCCTCTTCATCCTTCAATTGGTGAGGGCCTCCCCTCTTCATTCTTCTCTGAAAGATGCACGAGGTTATCTTTCTTTATACGCCGTCAATCAATAAGTAATCGACATGTACAAGATATATAATCGACCATAAGAGTCTCTCTCGAACGTATATCCCTTGCTACTGATATATTTACGATCCATACGACAAAGCACAACTCAATCGATAAATCTGCCGGTTTAATTTAGTGTTGGTTGGAGCATCATGAACTTGCCCATATATGATAATTCAAATAAAAAAAATAGAACACGAAAAAAAAATATAATACTACAAAATAATTGAAGAAAAAGAGTAAAAAATCGTATCGAAAATATTATCCTTGTCTCCCCCACAAACACATAGCGCACGTAGGCAGCTCATAATTTACAAAAATAATGCATAAACAAACATTCTCTACCAAATGATAAAATAATTAACAAATATAAGAAAAATAGAGCTGGATTATTTTATATTTTAATCAAGATCAATGGTTGGTCAACAGTCAACTAGACTATGTCAAAAAAATTAATACAATTAATTAAGCAACAATAATGGTGATACCACTACAATAATAGTCTCCAATTTCTTTAATAATTACCCACTCCACTTTAATTGTCCCGATTTTTTAATCGGGTCGTTTCACACAAATTGTCATGTTTTCTATAATGTTAATGTTGACTCCTTACTTTTCACTTTTAACACTGCACATAAAACCCTATGCCGAAATCAAACATGACGATTGATATGAGACGGGACGAATATTTAATTATGTGTTACTAATGGGGAAATAAAGCAATAAATTAATATAAACAATTAACTAACTTCTTTCCCGGGATAGCAAAGCACAGACGCAATCCACTTCCAGTAGGCTTCTGCCCAAAATACCAAACAATTTCATTTCCTTTTGCCATTTTTCAATTTAAAAAATTAAAGAAATTGGGCCAAAGTCAAATATGCATTGAATTCCAGCCACTAGCGTGGAGCCACGTGTACCGCCCTCCACTCCTCTCCCCAAAGATATAAACACGATCGAACCTAACCTTGGGGAAAGGAAGGAAGAATTCCCAGTTTGCAAGAATTCGGACACTTCATCATTTGACAAAGATGCTTCGGACACACACAATCTGATTCCCTTTTTCCTTTTGTTTTTTTCATGCAAGAACATCTTTTTTCTTGCTTTGAAGCCTCCAAGACTGCATTTTTATTGTCGAAATTCGAAATCCGGATTATTTTGGTGCGAGAGGAAATGGAGAGGTATGAGATATTGAAGGATTTGGGATCTGGGAATTTCGGCGTGGCGAAGCTCGTGAAGGATAGGTGGAATGGTGAGCTCTATGCAGTTAAGTACATTGAGAGAGGGAAAAAGGTGAAGTCTTTTTCAAGATTCTTGATTTTTTTAGCTTCTTTGAATTTGGTGTTTGTGTTTGTGTTTCGATCTTCATTATTTTTGTGTTTTCGGGTTTCGGGTTTCGGGTTTTGAAGATCGATGAGCATGTTCAGAGGGAGATCATGAATCACAGGTCACTGAAGCATCCCAACATCATCAGGTTTAAGGAGGTAATAAACTCATTCCTTCTTGTCTGAAGTTTTCTTTTTGTTGCTGATGAGAACTGGAAACAGAGCTTTTTCTTCGAGGAATCGATGACATAACGAAATTTTCTCCGAAGAAAAAGATATGCTACTATATTTGGTAGTGAATTGAAGGAGGAGAGGATGATTGTTTGATTATGTATGTATATAGGTGTTGCTTACTCCGACGCATCTAGCCATAGTAATGGAGTACGCAGCAGGCGGCGAGCTCTTCGAACGAATTTGCACTGCCGGGAGGTTTAGTGAAGATGAGGTGATCTCTTCCTTCACACCCTTTTGAATTCTTGATGATTTGGTGAATTTCAAGAAGCTTTCTTGATTAGTATGTTTGGTGATCACTCTTTTTTTTGGTGTATTTAGGCAAGATTTTTCTTTCAGCAGCTGATTTCTGGAGTTAGCTACTGCCATTCCATGGTAAAGTCCGTACCCCCGTCTCGTTGATAATATTCAGGGACTCGTTATAAACGGGACGTGATAGTAATTATTCGTGATTTCGATTTATTTTTTGAAAAAAATGCAGCAAATTTGTCATAGGGATCTTAAGCTTGAGAACACATTGTTAGATGGGAGCCCTGCGCCACGCCTCAAGATTTGTGACTTCGGTTATTCTAAGGTAGTTTTTGGCCTAATTTTTAGTCCTATGTTTGTGTTATTAGAATGTAAAATTTTGAATTTTCATGTTATAGTCGGCTGTACTGCATTCTCAACCGAAATCGACGGTTGGAACGCCGGCGTATATTGCACCGGAGGTCTTATCGCGGAAAGAATACGATGGCAAGGTTTGTATTTACGGCTTTGATCATAGAGTCAAGAAGTATCGATTTTTTTTTTTTGACGTTTTACTCTAATTGATTTTACGTGTGATGAAACTTCTCCTGGTCTATAAAGATCGCGGATGTTTGGTCGTGTGGGGTTACGCTATATGTGATGCTAGTCGGTGCATATCCGTTTGAAGATCCCGATGATCCGAGAAATTTCAAGAAAACAATCAATGTAAGTTTATTACCAAATTGTAACACCTTTCATGAATTCGAGTCACACTAACGACGTAGCTAATAACTTGATCCTTCCGAGCAGAGAATACTCAGCGTCCACTACTCGATCCCCAACTACGTTAGAGTCTCAAAGGAATGCAAGCATCTTCTATCTCAAATATTTGTTGCTGACCCTGAAAAGGTATGTTACGATTTACTAACACGTAATATCACATGTTGAATAAGTAATGAAAGTTCGACTAACAATACTGTATTCGCAACAGAGGATAACAATTTCGGAAATCAAGAAGCATCCTTGGTTTCTAAACAACCTCCCAATAGAGTTCACGGAAGGAGAGGAAGCTAGTATGCAAATGAGAAGTGTAGACAACTACTCTACACAAAGCATCGAAGAGGCGTTGGTACTTATACAAGAAGCTATGAAAACATCGGACAACCCTAAAACCGGAGCCCCGATGTTCGGAGGAAGCATGGATCTCGATGAAATCGACACCGATGAAGATATAGATGAGGTAGAGACAAGTGGGGATTTCGTTTGTGCACTATGAACTTCAAATTTACTTGAAGTCTCCCTTTGTGAATGAGGGCCTCTAGTTTCTTGTACAAACAAAGGCTCTTGAAATAAACCTTATAAGTTCACCTATCATGTTATTGTCAACATGCTCTCTCTCTCTCTCTCTCTCTAATATTTTATATTAGATTTGGTAGATTTTGATTATGGATGTTCAAATACCCTTAATTGTATGATACAATGGAATCCACAAACTTCTCTATCGATCAAGAATCTATTCTTATTTTCAAGGGTCGAGTCCTTTTCATTCGTTGCAATTAAGAAAAGAAAATGATAAAGAAATACATTTTTTTTATGAATAATTTTGTACATCGATGGTGATTGGTTTATGTTAAAGTCTTATAATAAAAAGGACAAGAAAATGATTATGTTTTATATGAATATATTGTGGATTATGTGAGATCTAACAAAGGGTTAAAAAAGAAGTATGTCATTGTTCTGTACGTAGTATGCCCGACTCTTTATTAGTATATCGAAAGATAATACGAGGTTGAGACTAGTTTTAACATTAGTAGATCCATTTAAGTATAAGAGAATTGCCGTTCATTGTGAGAAAACTATTATCTATTTACCTTCGAGGCGTCGATAATAAGTTCATTTATATTAAAATGAGTGTATTACAATATAATGTTAAGCGAATTTACTATTAATAAAAACATACTCCCTCTGTCCCGTGACATTAGTCTCACTTTCCTTTTTGTTTGTTCCATTTATTAGTCTCATTTCCTTAAAAGGAAATAATTTAACACACAAAAACACATTTTAAAACCCCTTTATTTCTGCATGTCTTGATTACTGTGTCATATCCAAATGGGACTAATGCCACAGGACGGAGGGAGTAGATAATATTATTTAAAATCAACTAAAAACAAAATATATTAAATAGCCAATAATTCATTAATATATAAACCTAGACAAGTATTCAACCAAAGAGCAACCAAAATCTTCTCAGGAACAAAATAACCAATACCAGAACATATATAGAACCTCCTTAACTATAACTATAACCACCGAAAAAAATACGAATACGAGGCGAAAGTGGCGGAACACGAGAACTTATTCGACTCACTAAAGGTATGATAGATAATCCTAGAATGATCAAGCAGCAATGGATGGCTTTGAGGCTGCAGAGAGTCGAGACCTCTTCTTAGCCAAACTCTCACTCCGTCTTTCCCTCTGCTCCTTCAATCGTGAAGCTAGAAGCTTATGGTAGTCTGCAGCTTCCGACTTAGCCTTGGCAATTCTCTTCTTCTTCTCAGCAATTCTAGCTCTCTTCCTCTGCAGGGTTAATGGGGTAACCAGCCTCTGGATCTTGGGAGCTTTGCTGATTTCCTTGCCTGTGTTCAAAACGGGAGCACGTCAAATTAGATTTAGAATCAATAAAAAGGAACGTTTTAGATATGTGAAAAGCTTACCGTTTTTGGAGGTGAATGTGCGACGGTATGTGTTGACATACTTCCTCACGTCATCCTCCTTGGAAAGGTTGAAGAGTTTGCGGATCTTGGAAGCCCTCTTTGGGCCTCTCATCCTTGGCTTCTCAGTGTCGGTGAGTCCGGGAAGATCATTTTCTCCCTTTTTCACGATGACCAAGTTAAGGACAGAGAGATCAGGGCTGACAATGCACCCACGAACAGACTTCCTTCTGCGCTCCCCGGTTCTCCTTCCGTGACCACGGAAGCAAGGGGTACCTTATTCAATATACAAATCTCAATATACATTTCCAGCGAGATACAAAACCTCTTACATTAGGGATAGAAAATATCAAACGTACCACGGTGGAGAAGGAGCCTCACACGGCCAGGCGTCAGGACACCCTGCTTCATTGGGAAACCTTGCTTATCACAGCCTCCCATGATCTTGAAAACATAGCCTTTAAACTCCTGAATAAATGAGGTCACAGCTGTGTTTAGACTCTTGGCATAATTCAAGTATAAATTTCCATAGCATTTTATGGACACTAAATCAAGAAATAATAGTGGAAGCAGACCTCTCCAAGTGCATCACCACTGACTTCCTGGGAGAGCCTCTTGTCAAAGAATACACGGCTGAAATCGAAGAGCAAAATGATCAGGGACATTGATCACCACTACATGACCAAACAAAGTAAGCTAGAAAACATCACAAGAGACTAAGGGATGGGGTTTATGGTATACAGTGAAGTGCCAATGCACCATTGATCCAGTTCTGATCACAGTGGTACAAAAATTGATTTGTTCAAAGAGCTTAAAATCAAATGCCGAGTCTATTAACAGAGTTCCATAAAAACAGAAAAGGGAGCACTAGAAGGGTCGAAGCATTCAGTGAAAGATTCGGTAAACTAACAAATCAAGCGTGATTATATTGATCATCCGATCATAATGAAGATACGGATTAACTACGCAATCAACTAAATTCACAGGGGTGACAAATTTAGAAACATATCAGAGCGAACGAATGAAGATAATGTATCAACGTGCATGATTATACGCAAATAAGAAGAATTTATGCCAACATTACGTAGTTTGAACAAACAAAACTGGGAGTAATCGCACTTGAACACCTCAATAATTCGCAGATTTCACAAACACTGGATACTTATGCACCAATAGAAATCAACATCGAAAGAAAGCCAACAGTGATCAAAATTGTCGAACGAACGAGCTAAAAACATCGATCTGAAAGCTAATTCCAACAAATATACATCTACGATAAAAAAAACGAATGCCTACGTAGCTAAAAGCCAGAATCGAGACAAATCTCTAAAACAGGACTAAAGGAAATCAAACAGAGAACGACGTACAGTTTCAGATCATCGTCGATTTCCAGCTTCTTCTGGCAACCAGTCGTCGGATTGGCTATGTTGAACTGTAACAATTGAACAAAAAAAATCAAATTTCTGTTTCCATTAACAGATGAAAGAGTGCGATAGAGAGATTAAACCTTCATCTTCGATCATAAGCAAAAGAGGCAGCGATGAGCTGAGATTCACTCTCAAATAGCTACCGGCCCCTCTCTCCTCCGACTAGGGTTTCGAGTTTATAGAACCCTCCTTATATACTGAGAAGACGGATGAAGATGGTAAAGTTATTTGGGCCAGAAATTATTCAATCGGCCCAACTCTTGGCTAAAATTATACTGTACTAATTAAAAAATAATTATACATAGAAGATTTATGCAAACTAGAATTGTAGGGTTTAAACGATAAATAATATTCATTAGAATATTATTATTTCTAATATTTAGTTAAAAAAAAAACTATTTCTATATACATATATGCATTTTATAGCTCTTTTCTTAGATTATTCGAATAATCGTTACGTATGAATTGATTTGAAACATGCCATCTGGAAAAAAAAAAAAAAACGGAGGGAGTACTAGATATCTTCAAATATAAGGAAAGCAAGGAGATTGATTTGAAACTTAATTCCTTTTGCTCCAATAATGTAATGAAACGACTCGATTTCGGAGGGTTGTTCCAATAAAGTAATGAAACGGCTCGATTTCGGAGGAAGCACTCATTGGGTGGACATGAGAGAACCTCTCAATTCCTTAATGGGCCTCGGCCCAATTAGGGAAAATAGGCCCAATAGATAACCCGCGTCTTCTTCTTCTTCCCCTAACGCCCAAAAATGAGCGCAGTTTCCACATTCAAAAGCAGCAGCTGCAGCAGCAGCAGTTACACTCTTGCAACTGCCGAGCACAGAAAGCAACCCTTCCAGTTGAAGGAGAGAGAAACTGATATCCAGAGAGAGAGAATGGGAGGACGTGGAAGATCCCGCACGCAGAGGAAGCACTTCCGCGAGGGGAGGGAGAACGTGTGGAAGCGCTCCAAATCCGACGGTTCTGCTGTCGCCGCCCCCGCCGCCGACGCTAACACCGCCGGTAATGCTCCTTGGGAGCCGTTCAAGACGCAGAATCTCGCTTTCGATGAGTATTACAAGGTGAGAACTGGAGATTTATGGATTTTAGGCTTTTTATGCTTTGATTTGTTTGTTGTTGTTGTTGTTGTTTCTGGATTTGCTGAGAAATAGATAACTTCTCGATTCGATTAGTGTTTGTCTATTGAGTTCAATTTGGTGAAACTGTGTTTAAAATGCGTGCAGGAGCAAGGAATTGTTCCGGCTGAAGAATGGGATACCTTCATTAAATATCTCAGGACGCCGCTCCCCGCTGCTTTCAGAATTAATTCTAGGTTCATACTCACTATATGCGTCTGCGATTAAACTTATCTATATTAGTAATCACTGGAGAAATGTTATCTTAGAAGCCCTTCTCTGAATTTGGAACGTTTTTGAGGCCATATGTTTAATCTTTGACTGTTTCTGCAGTTGTCAGTTTTATAAGGATATTCTGTTCCGGTTGGAGAATGACTTCATGAAATCCCTTCCAGCAGAGGTAGATTGACACGCTCATGGTTTTTGGTGGCCAATTAATGAATTATCTCGACATCATTCTTAATTGGTATCTTCTGCGTTTATTGTGTATGTAGGATACTGATGGAAATACAGTGGAGGCAATAAAGGTATTGCCGTGGTACCCCGAGAATCTTGCTTGGCAGTCATATTATTCTAGGAACCAGTTGCGGAAAAATAAAGCCCTTGAGCAGTAAGTACTTGTTAAATTTTGAGAGTAGCCAGTTTCTTACGATTCTTAGATGCCATTTTCTTGAATTTGAATACTAGTCTACCATGCCTTTGATTACGATTTACCCATTTTAAGACCCTTTTTTGTATTTTTTAAATAAACTTTCACAGGTTTCATGAGTTTCTGAAGCTTGAAAATGAGATTGGAAACATAACAAGGCAGGAAGCTGTTAGCATGGTGGGATATCCTCCTAAATTTGTGGTTCTTTTATTCTGATGCGTTCAAGTAGAAATTTTTAATGTTATTTGGATCACTTTTGCCTTATCCATTCTATTATGGAACAGGTTCCTCCTCTGTTTCTTGACGTACGTCCAGATCATTTTGTTCTTGACAGTAAGTTCATAATCGACACCATGAACATATTTTTATATTCCATTTTTGGCATAAAGTGTGCTACTATTCTATCACCTCTTAGGACCAATTGAATCTCTGATGTCCGGACGTTGTCAATTTTTTTATGCATAATGTAGTGTGTGCGGCACCGGGTTCAAAAACATTTCAGTTGTTGGAGATGATATACAAGCTGACCGAACCTGGAACTTTACCCAGTGGAATGGTATATTCCTTGTGGACCTTATAATTTTCTTCTGTTAATGACATGATCTTCTAACATAGATGGGGTATCCAAGGAGCTATAGATATGTTAACATCTTAATCTCTCATTCTATGATGCATCTTCTCTGAGTATATCTTATCCACGCCTCTAATATAGGTCATAGCAAATGATCTGGATGTACAAAGATGCAATCTTCTTATTCACCAAACAAAAAGAATGTGCACTGCTAATTTGATTGTCACTAATCACGAAGCACAACACTTCCCAAGCTGCCATTTAAACAAGAATCTTGAAAATGCTAAAGAACCTGCCATGCGTCAGCTTCAATTTGATCGTGTCTTATGCGATGTCCCTTGTAGCGGTGATGGAACTTTACGCAAGGCTCCAGATATGTGGAAGAAATGGTAACTTCTTTTTTTGTTTTCATTATATGAATTAAGTTTCCTTCTATTGTACTACTATTAACTGTACTCCTTCCTGCGTACTTTTTCATATCAGGAGTCCAGCAATGGGAAATGGTCTCTTTAACCTACAAGTTCAGATTGCAATGCGAGGTACCCTTGTTCACTGTTAGGTCTTATTTTCTATTCAGTGAGAAGCTCATCATGAATCATTTGCTATATTAAACTGGGGAAATAATGAAGAAGCTTGCATATCCAGGTGCAGCTTGGTATGCTAATTTACCTTGATTTTCCCTTATGTGTTTTAACCCCTATTCTTTTCTGCCTGGGTTTTGGATAGAGGGAGCCATGCATTAAGTTTATGCCATCTAGCTTTAGTTGAAGTACTCAAGTTAGATACAACTAATGTAATAGTGTGCACTTCACTATGTGCATATAAGTGCATCTTTGTTACAACATGTCTATAAGATATTTTCAACATTTTGGTTTACCATAAAGCACTAATTGTTTGTTAATTTTGAATTTTTGACCATTCCAGGTTTAGCGCTGCTCAAAGTTGGTGGGCGTTTGGTATATTCCACATGCTCAATGAATCCAGTGGAGAATGAGGCTGTAGTTGCTGAGGTAGTTTATGAATATTAGTAGGAAGTAGTTTATTTATTCAAATGGTAATGCCTATCACAAGTAAAGGCTATAAATTTGGTACTGCCAAGGAACTTTTCACATAGAACTTCTTTCTTCTAATTTCTCTTAAACCGTCTTATATTTACTTAGGATCAAGTACACCTGTTCTTTTTTACCTCAGATCTAATAGACCTGTCATGTTTACCACAGGTTTTGCGGAGATGTCAAGGAACAATCGAGCTCGTTGATGTCTCCACTGATCTTCCCCAGCTTGCCCGAAGGCCTGGCCTTAAGTCATGGAAGGTTAGTATTTCGAAGACTATGCCATGCATTTTAATTTCCAGTGTACAGAAACATATTATCTCGCACGTAAAGCTGTCAAAAGTTTAACACTTCCTCAAGCCATCATTCTATTTGATCTTCTAGCCTTAGACTTGCCATTCCATTTGTGTGCAGGTTCGTGAAAGAGGACTGTGGTTTGCATCTTATAAAGATGTTCCTAGAAATGGCAGATTCAGTACAACTCCTGGCATGTTTCCTTCTGGAAAGCTGTATGATGAGATATCTGAACCAGACCAGGAGACGTCCGCTGGAAAAAATTGTGAGAATAGTAATGGCGATAGTAAAAATGGGGTCGAGTTGGTTGATGATTCAGTGGCTCCTACAAGCAATTTGGAGGCAGAAGTCTCAGATTTACCTTTAGAACGTTGCATGAGGATAGTACCTCATGATCAGGATTCTGGGGCTTTCTTCATTGCTGTTTTTCACAAGCTCTCATCCCTGCCTGGTAAGCTTCTTATTCTGGCATCAACTCCTTTTACCATGCATTTCTTTTACTTGCTTGTGTGTAATTGCAATTCACCTGATGTATATTTATATGCATGTTCTGCAGCCCTTACGCCTATTCAGAAGAAATCTACAAGCCGTCCTGGGTCAGATTCTGCCAGTGCTAAATCTCATAAGCCTTTGAATGAGGGGAAAGATGAGAAAAATGGGGATAATAATGATGCAAGTGAAGAGGTCGATGTTGAAATGTCAGAAGCAGCTCCCGACTCTGGTTCACTTGATACTAGAACGGGTGAAACCCATTCGGATACTGATCAAACTAAGATAAACGAGCAAAATGAGAAAGAGGAAACTGAGCCTTTGCCTGTTGAGAAAGCAGATGCCAAAAGTGTTGGAGGAAAAAGGAAGCTTCAAATGCAGGGGAGATGGAGAGGAGTAGACCCTGTTATCTTCTACAAGGATGAGAATGTTGTGGGTAAAATAACGGAATTTTATGGAATAAAGGAGTCCCTCCCATTCAAAGGCCATCTTATTACAAGAAACGATGACATGAGCCATGTGAAGAGAATTTATTACGTATCACATTCAGTGAAGGAAGCTCTTGAATTGAACCTTCTCGGTGGCCAGCAGCTGAAGATAGCTGCAGTCGGACTAAAGATGTTTGTAAGTAATCATTTTTCTCGAGTCTTTACTATTGTACATTCGTCTTAATAGATTTCTAAGCTGGGAAATATACAGTAAATGGTAACATGGTATTGCATGTACATCATTAATGACCATAACGATAATATCCAAATGTGGGGGTTAGTCGATTAGCATAGATGATGCCTTTATGGAGTTGCTTACCATTTACTAAACACACACACACACATTTATGAATTGATGGACTCCTTCCAATCTTCTGTAGAGTATGCATGCTGATCTATCCATTTTCTGTACAATTTGGTGACATTTTGTATGAATATTTTTGGTTAAGGAACGCCAATCTTCAAGAGAGGGGTCAACTGCGCCCTGTTTATTCCGCATTTCATCTGAAGGATTGCCGCTGATTCTTCCACACATATCCAATCAAATTCTTTATGCTTCTCCCATAGATTTCAAGCACCTCCTGAAGTACAAAAGTGTTAAGTTCCCGGACTTCGTTGATCCTTCCGTGAGAGAGAAGGTTGCGGAGCTAATTCTGGGCTGTTGTGTGGTTATCCTACGTGCAGGTTCGCACAAGATTTTATTCATGAAAAAGGATGTCGGAATCCCACAACAGGACATAATAATTGGTCTAATTTCATTATTTTTTATCTTTTGCAGAAGGTTGGGTCTCAACGGGTTCAGGGGAAGATGCTATGCCTATTGCGATTGGATGTTGGAGAGGTAGAACTAATGTATCTGTAATGGTCAATGAAAACGACTGCAAGGAACTGCTCGAAAGGGTGTCAGAGCTCCGATCAGATGAGGCCGATGAAGATGTTCCTATCCCAGAAACGAACAATGATGCTCCTATCCCGGAAACGAACAACAGTGTCCCTATCCCAGAAATGAACGATGATGTTCCTATCCCAGAAGCGAACGATGATTTTCCTATCCCAGAAACGAACGGTTCTGATTGAGACAACAGTTTTGGTGATTGTAGTGATATTGATCTAAATTTTCTTGTTATTTGATTATGCAATGGTTCGAATTTTTAATTTCTAAGATTGGTGTATGTTTTCATGTATCTTTTAAATACTATATACGAATATAATATATTTGTTCGATTATATGCTCGGACTAATTATAAACGGGACGAAGGTGATAGTGATAGAATTATAAGTTTTCAATGACAAGTTCATCCATTCTAACAATAAATTATAGTCCAAACAAATTTCAGATCTCTTCCCTTCTCTAATCTCAATGTCAACAACAAACAACGATCTACCTATCCATCATACCATCGCTGTAAAATTGCAAACTTTACAACATAATACACACAAAAATAGTTCCAGATTCAAAAAATCTCGAAGCAAGAAATTCAAGATCTACAACACATCCTATTCCTCTCTGGGATTACTTGACCTGGACCGGGAATCAGGATCTTCTTACCAGACAACGAAGCTGGGTTCGCTTCTTCATCACCAGTAGCGACGAGATTCTTCTTGTTAACAACGTTGAAGCTCTCGGTCAATACGGTCACAAATGCCTCCTCCACATTTGTTGCTTCCAGTGCAGAGGTCTCTAGGAAAAACAGACCTTCTGCTTCAGCGAATTCCTTAGCATCCTCAGTCGGGACCTCCCTTTGGTCTTCGAGATCACTTTTGTTCCCGATTAAGATTATTACAAGGTTTTTGTCTGCGTGGCCACGTAGCTCTTCCAACCAACGCGGAATGTGGTCAAAGGTCTGCCTCTTGGTTATGTCGTAAACCAGCATAGCGCCCACAGCACCCCTGTAATAAGCACTAGTCACAGCTCTGTACCTGTTTATGGCACGGGTATTAGAATTACATTGATACGCCATTCAAACACATCATCCAACGAAGATAAGAAAGAGGAAGGCAAAATGAAACAAGAACAAGGCAACTCACTAATTATAAGAGGCTTCACACCCACAGATTCCATAAGAAAGCAGGTCTATAGATTATTTCCATTTTTCACCAAATACTTCTTAGGGGGAAAATTAAGGCAATTAAGCAACTTATGAGGGAACTTTGGACAGGAGTCTATTATTTTTGCATGATAGTAACCAACCAAACCCGAGCCATTGAGAACAATTATCTGCGTATGAACCCAACTAAGCGACAATATTACCAGCCTTAATTAAATCCACGTTGTACAGAATGTCGATGTGCCATGTAAGATCAATAAAAAGAATACCTAATGTGATTTAAAATTTAATACTGCAGTTTTCTAAAAGAATAGATGAATGAACCTAGGGTCGATGAAATTTTGCCCTAGTCGCTAAAGGAGATACGTGCTCAAGCCACATTAAACCATATCAATGACTAGCCATAGTATCCCCACAAATTTTCTAATCAGGTCACATATACTCATTTCCCCTTCAATTGAAATTGGTGGTTATACGGATTAATACATTGGTATTGAGAATATACATATAGTTCCTCTTAATAGAAATATATATACCTTATATTAGTGGCAAGACAAATCAAGATAACAGCTACAACATCAACATATTCACATAAATTTAATCCTAAGTCATAAAAGCACTGCCATCGGTTGCTGCCTGAATAAGACCATCGATAACGAGCCTCACGCAAGCAATTTATAATGCAAGGATCTTCACCAAACTCATTATTTTCTTCCAACCAAGCATTCATATTAAGCAATTTGGTTATGAGCCATTAGGTGAGATTCACTAAAAGCATCTCAAGTTGTCATCCCTCATTTCCCAATCGACATAACACCTTTTCACAACAGAAACATACAAAATTCAGATTACAGAACTACCAAACATCAAACAGCTTCAACACTAAGAAACAGAGCTAAGAACTCAACCGCTTTAGAGCGATAAAACAATGCCACTTCACAACCTAAAATCCAAAGCAACTGACTGAAGAAGAAAAACCTAATCACGTTCCTACTTCGCGAGCTCAAATCACATGCTGCTGAAACACTAATTTTTCCACTAGAACAAAACCTAAACAGATAAACCTCAGAAATTCAAATCGATCCAGTACACGCGAAAAATCAACTGAGCTCAAATCAACAAACACATACCTCTCCTGTCCAGCTGTATCCCAGATCTGAGCCTTGACGGACTTATGCTGGATAACCATGGTCCGAGTCTGGAACTCGACGCCGATTGTAGCCTTGGAATCCAAAGTGAACTCGTTGCGAGAGAAACGCGACAGTATTTGAGACTTTCCGACGGCGGAATCGCCGATCAACACCACCTTGAACACGTAGTCTATTTTCTGGCTCGAGCTGCCGTACCCCCCGCTACCAGCCATTTCTCCTCCTCCTTCCCCTCGACGAGCAACTCTGCTTGCAGACTCGGAGTCTAGAGAGAGAGAGAGAGAGAAAGTACAATTGCCGATTTCAATGGGTCGTGTCGTGACTCGTGATCTTTAAAGTGGAAAATATTTTTAAATTTATTAGCCATCAATTTTTTATTTTTTATTTAATTTCATGTAAAAAGAAAAAAGTATAATCATTTTCTTTTAAACTAATTTTCCGGGATATTGTCTTTTTTTTTTTTTTGAGAAGAAGGATATTGTCTTTTTATTGCAAAAGGAATTTAATAAATAAATGGAAAAGGAAAAAAAAAAAAAAAAAAAGAAGAGGAAAAACGGCGATGCGGGAGAATTTTCAATTTGAATTGAAGATTATGTTATTGGGCCTACAATTGGGCTTAGTTTTCTCTTAATGGGCTTAGACAGTGGATTCGGCCCAACTCGTAGATTATTTTATTGGGCCCAAACCTGGGCTTAGTTTTCGCTTAATGGGCTTATATACTGAAGTCGGCCCAACTAGTTATGGGTCTGTCCATTTCTGCAGCTGATTTTTCCTAGTAATATTATTTGGAAAATTAATATTTACTATACTACTCCCTCCGTTCCATTGATAACGGGATATTTTTTTTCGACGCGGGAATTAAGATGAGACTGGTAGTATTGGATTAAAATAGTGTGAATTGGTGGTTATGATCGGTTAAAATTTTACTATTTTAGAAAACGTCTCTTTATAAGGGGGACGGAGCGAGTATAACTCATCGATAGAAATGAGATGGGAATGTGGATCGTCTACTTAAGAAGAACATATAACCTTCTTTTCAAAATAAGATGATGTAAAGTACTGCAAACTACTCTCCGTTTTTTATGAGTGTTCTATGTAAATTAAGAAACGTATGTAGATTTATATATTGATCTCATTTTTCTCATTTTCTCTCTCCTTTTTTAGGTCCAACTAATTGTACCAATGAGAATAAAAATAAACAAATGAACAAAATGTAATATGAGACTTACATACTCTCTTCTTTCCCTTCGTTGATTTCCATATCGAAAAATAAACGTATCATCTTACGAAGGAGAGGGAGTAATTCATTTTGAATTCTCTTACATGATAAGTGGGGTTGAAGTCAATAAAAGGTATGTTTGTTGAATTTAGGTCGGATTAAATGATCTTCACGCCTTCACAATGTTGTTTTTCACGCTTTAGTTATTGCGATGACCCGACATGTTTTCGACACGGTACGATGACCCGACGTGTTTACGTACAAAAGTCATAAGTTCGTGTTGAGGTTTATTGGATTCGTATCATTAACAGGTTGACCCAAAAAGGACCTGAAAATTTAGTGTCGGGTTCGGGTCGGGTTCGTATCAAGTTCAAGTAACATGCTAATATAAATATTAATTAATTTGTTATTATCGTGTCGTATCGTGTCGACACGAACTTAATCGTGTCCGTGTCGAGTTCGAGTCGTGTTCAGATTTGACCTTAACAGGTTGTTTTCACATTCAAATTTAAAAAATCATTAACCGATCGTGTTCAAGTTTAAACTTAACAGCTTGAATCACGTTGTCAAATTGACAGAACTTGACAATACTAGGAATTCCATCGAAAATGTTTATTACATGTACATTGAACTAAGTTCGCTAAGTTCAACTAACACCTAAATTTGTCATGTCTCCTTGTCGTGTAGAGTGGTTGAGAATTCAATTATGCAATTCAGTGCTGATTTGATACTTTCAAATCATCCATTTTTTTTCTTTTTCAGAAAGAATTAATAATTAAAATTTCTTAGGTTTCCTTACTAATTTTCAACACTACATATTCTCTTTTAATTAACGTGTCGAAAGGAAAATTCACACTTTGAGCGGAATGCGAGAGTCTCTATATATGGCACGTTTTCAAGAAAGAGAAAAGGAATGGAATAATACTCCATCCGTGGACACAAACTTTAATAAATGGAAGATTAGTAGTTAAATCGGTGGTCCACATTCTTTCATAAATTTAGATTAGAGAAGTTAAAGTAGTGACTCGCATCCTTTTAGGGTCGATTAAGTGCTAATGGATAATTAACTTGGGCTTCACATGAGCTTGTTGGGCCAAAAAACAGAACGTGATCGTTTCACAAAACATGTCCCCACTATCAGAAAATTGGCTTTAGAGGATACTTGAAAATGTAATACTAACAGAATAACTATTGTTACATTTTATTTGTAATGACATTTTAAAAGTGTCATGTGTGCCAATGTAACAATAGATGAAAGTGTAACGTAAAATGTTTTGTCATGATACTTTTTACCGACAAAATGTCATATTAGTGTTTTAACGAAATGTACGTAGCATCAACTACATATTTGCATTATTAGATAGTTTATAATGAAATATTTCAAAGTGTCATGTATGATGATATACATATAGGTCACTTTTGCAGTAGTGTTCGAAAAGAAAACGTGATTATTTCAAAAGAAACGGATGTATCGGAGTATCCATTTTACATAGATTGTTGGAAGAATTACTAGAATATAAAAGAAGGAAAAAAAAAAATGAAAATCTAGTCATTCCAAAGGTTAAAATCATGCACGTAGTATTCATGCATCGTGTACACAGTCATTATAGTGAGAGTAACATCTTTGGATTTCTCTCACCATTGCCTAAATTACTTAACAAATTAACATAGTTTTTAATTAAGCAGATTCAATTCTCTCTCTATATATATAAGTATTTTGCAACACTTATTTCACAGATAGTACTAATAATTCAAGAGAGGAGAGAGAGAGAGAGATGGAAACAACAATTGAGAGTAGCCCCGGCCCTCTTGAAACATCATCCCCTATTCCATTCTTGAACAAAAGAGAATTACCACTTTCATCCAATTCTACTCCCAACATTCACTTGACTTGGCAAGACCTATGGGTGACGGTGCCGGACAAGGCGGCCGGAGGGCATCGGCCTATCCTCCGAGGCCTCACCGGCTACGTCCAGCCCTCCGAGGTTCTCGCCATCATGGGCCCCTCCGGTTGTGGCAAATCCACCCTCCTCCACTCGTTAGCCGGTGAGCATGCACTATGATCAAAAAATGGTATTATTAACATTATTGTTTCTTATCAAGCATGTTGAAAACATAGGTAGGCTTGATTCGAGCACTAGACAGAAGGGAGATATCCTCGTCAATGGCCGCAAACAACAACTAGCTTTCGGCACCTCGGTAAGGAGGAAAGCATAAACAATTAAATAATACTCCCTCCGTCTATGATATATTAGTGTCCTTTCGAAAAAAACTAAAGAAAACAATATTTTTACTTCATACTGAAATGTTTCGCGATCCTTTCGCTTTCCAAGGCGTACGTAGCCCAAGACGATGCCCTAGTGACCACACTCACAGTGAGGGAAGCAGTGTACTACTCAGCTCTGCTCCAGCTTCCAGATTCCATGCAGGAATCTGAGAAGAGGGACAGAGCTGAGTCTACCATTAGAGAGATGGGGCTAACAGACGCCATCGACACGAGAATCGGGGGCTGGAACGTCAGAGGGCTAAGCGGCGGGCAAAAGCGAAGAGTGAGCATATGCATAGAGATCCTGAGAAGGCCGAAGCTCCTCTTCCTCGACGAGCCCACGAGCGGCCTCGACAGTGCCGCCTCGTACCACGTGATGAAACGTATCGTGAAGCTTGCACAACAAGAAAGGATATGCGTCGTCGCGTCCATCCACCAGCCCAGCACCGAAGTGTTTGAGCTCTTCCATAACCTTTGCCTTCTCTCTAATGGACAAACAATCTATTTTGGACCAACTTCAGCAGCAAATGAGGTAACTTAATTAATTAATTGCACCATTTTATTAAATTTGTGAATAATTTTATTTATGATGATGAAAATCATGTTTCTTTTTTTGGCAGTTTTTTGAGAAAAATGGATTTGTTTGTCCACCTAAGAGGAATCCCTCCGATCACTATCTTAGAACGATAAATCAGGACTTCGATTCGGTGAGTACTTATAAAATAAGAGTGATAAATTGTTATTATCCCCTCCCGACTTTTCAAGTTAAGGCGTTTTCATAATATGTATATCGAGGTATATGATATAGAAACGACCCGACTTAAAAAGACGAGAGGGAGTATTATAATTGAAGAATATGAATTAATTTCATCTGTGATATCTAATTTAGGATATTGAACAAGGATTTGGCGATATGAAAAGTGCAGCTGAAGCTATTAATATTTTGGTTAAGGCCTACAGCAGCTCAGATATTTTCCGACATATGAAACAATTTGCGGATGACATAAACCTACAGGTAAATGTGATGAAAGTTATGTGTGGAGGGAGAGAGAGAGAGAGGGAGAGGGAGAGGGAGAGAGAGAGAGATGTGTGGATGAAAAATGAAAAGTACTACTAAGATATGTGTGGAGATGGTCGATTAATTGGTTGTGGACAAAACCCTAATTTGTAATTTTGAATAAGTGGTGCAGTCTCGTACGTGCATGTAGCAAAAAATCACGTTACATCAATACTTCCTATTGAATGCAAATATAGTACTATAAGCCAAGTATTATTGGTTCACTTAATTATAAATACCATTTGAATGTTTTCTTGTGTTGATTTAATTTCTAGAAAAATGGATTGGTGGAGACGAAGAAGGAGAAAGTATCAGGATTCATAAATCAATGTAGGGTTCTTACGAGAAGATCGTGTCTAAATATGTATCGAGACGTGGGCTATTATTGGTTTCGCTTTGCAATTTACATTGCTCTGTGTTTGTGCATTGGGACCGTTTTCTATGATATTGGCTTTACTTATACTTCCATTCAGGTACGTTACTATTTTAATCGACACATTCTAATATGAGTGGAATAATTATCGAGAAACGGGACGGAGGAAGTACGTCCCCGAAATGGTTACATTGTAATTTTGTCATATGTACATAGGCTAGGGCTTCGGTTCTGGTTTTCGTTTCATCTTTCATGACTTTCATGGCGATTGGAGGCTTCCCTTCTTTCGTGGAGGACATGAAAGTGAGTTTATAATTGTTATATTTCAGTTATATGAGTATATTTTTATAGTTTAATTAAAATGGTTATTTATATGTAAATTCTATCCCTATAAGTACTTTCCAATATATTGTTACAGATATTCACGCGCGAGCGTCTAAACGGCCACTACAGTGCGGCGGCGTTCGTTGCCGGAAACACCATCTCCTCCGTCCCCTACCTCCTTCTCGTGTCTGCGGTCCCTGGGGCGATCGCCTACTACCTCGTCGGCCTCCAGAGAGGCGCCGACCACTTCGCCTACTTCACCTTCCTCCTCTTCACATGCATGATACTGGTGGAGAGCCTGATGATGGTGGTGGCCGCCGTCGTGCCGGACTTCCTCATCGGCATCATCGCCGGCGCCGGCGTCCAAGGCATCATGATCCTCAACGACGGCTTCTTCCGGCTGCCGGAAGACATCCCCAAGCCCTTCTGGAAGTTCCCGGTGTACTACGCGTCGTTCCAACACTACGCGAACGAGGGCTTCTACAAGAACGAATTCGAGGGGCTGACGCTGCCCGACGGGCAGTCCGGGCAGGTTACCGGAGCCGAGATCTTAGGGCGTGTTTGGCAGATGGAAATGGGTCGTTCTAAGTGGGAGGATTTGGGTGTGATTGTTGGGATGGTTGTGGTTTATAGGGTCTTGTTTTGGGGGATTATAATGGTGGTGGAGAAAGTTAAGCCTATGGTGATTAGGGTTCTTTTGAAGCCCTCAACCAAACATATAAGGACTAATGTGGAAGAATAGTACTTCATTAATGATTATTAATTTTTCTTTAAATGAGGATTGTATTATTAGATCGTAACCTTTCTAGGAATTCAAGACTTTTGGTAGAATAAATAATTTTATAACGTGCTATTTTGTCACATTATGGCCAGCCACAATCTCGATTATCGAATATAGTCTCTTTTAAAATCACCCGTTCATCAGTCGTTTTGAAGTGTTTGCCGATCAACGATTTCTTGTTCGTCATACAAACACAAAACAAGGATGACGTGTCTCATCGATAACAACAACTAATTAAACTAGTCGAAATTATTAAATACATTAGACTAAATTAAAGAAAACGAGAAAGTACTTAAAACGAAAAGAAAGCAGAGAAAGAGATAATAGAAGAAAAGAAAAGAAAGAATAATGTAAACAGAGTCATAAACATAGAGGGAGAAGGAAAAGGAAAGCAGAAGAGGTATAGAGATTAAAGTCCTCTATTAATAGTTGTTAATGGAAGTTGAGACACTAGTACAAAATCATAAAAGGACTAACGACCCAGCAACTCCGACTACACGAAATAAGACGGACAAAAAAAGAAAGAGTCGATAAAACAGAGACGAACAAAGAAAGAGTCTGTTACACGATGGAGGATAAACGTCTATTTATTCACAACCAAGAGGAGTCTGAGTCTGTTAGTTTGATAAATTGTTCCCCTCCGAGTTGTCTGCAAAGAAAGAAAGCAGAGCATAAACATATGATATACAAAACACATACTACATTAATACTGACTGTTACGAAGAGGGTAACGTACCCCCTGTGGGTGTGGGGGGCGAAGGGGGAGGATTTGTCGAGGGACGAAATCAATTCCCTCGCTTGATTTGGGGAAATGAGTTAGCCCGTTCATGATGATCAGGAGGAAGATCCAATATGGTTTTGATGATTGGATCAAAACCTTTATCAAAATTCAACCTTTTTTTTTTTTTTTTTTTTTTTTTTTTTTTTTTTTTTTTTTTTTTTTTTTTTTCAGATGACCTGTTTCTTTTCGGTACAATATTTAAGAAATATAATAAAAAAGTTAATTTGTGGCGTGGGTTAAAGATAAATGTAATGTTTAGGATAAGCGGTGTTTGTTGGGAGGCCATCTGAAAAAAAAAAAAACAAAAACGTCTCAAAATAGCAAACATGCCATCTGAAAAAACCCGGAGGGTATATAAATAGAGAGTAGATCGAGGATGAATTGATTACTTACCCTGAAATGAGGATATTCGAGAGAGACTTTGCATACGAGACGGGGAACAACAATCCTCTTCCGCATCGGATTATCAACACTGCGAATTGCATCACCTCCTAATCAAATCAAACAAAGCAATCAATCAATCAAAATTAGGGTTAGGGTTAGGGTTTGAGTAAACGATTGATGGATGGATGGAATGAATGAATTAGTACCAACAATCCAGATCTCTGTGGGTCCCTCCTACCAGATCCCTCTGAGGAGGACTCCGTAACATTCCTCCTCTTTAAGCCGGAGTAGGAAACTGGACATTTTGTCGACCTTTCCGAGGGCTACGCCGACCATCGGAGTGCGGAATGGCGGAGGGTCGGACTGACGAAAGGGCCCAAATTGATAGTAGCGGTCCTTAAATTCAGCAAAATAGTAAACAGGCTCATCGTCTTCGATCGAAATCCTTTCTCCCATGGCTGCTAATGCCTGCATGCTCTAGAGAGAGAAAGAGAGAGGTGGATAGTATTATCATGAAGATCAAGATAAACTCAAAAGTCCTTAAGGTCAAACATAATATGATCATCTATAAATAGGGGCTAGAATAGAATGAGAAGGGACAACCACTTTGTAATCGATATGTTCACATTATTCAATAAATATTCATACTCTTGCTCTGTTGACGTAAATCTATTTCAATATCGAACCACATTACTTCCTAGCGTTCTTTACATCAGCGTTAAGCATTTTATTACCTTACAAAAATAACATCGATCACAATTCATACTGAACATTAATTATAAGAATAAAACAATATATTTATAATTGTAGTATCACATGATGTGGGGTCGAAGACAATAGCGACAACATTGTGTGGAAACGATAAAAATGTTAGTATGTATGTTGAAATTGAATAGGAATAAACGATCTACACACCTTTAGAAATTTTCAAACAAATTGTTTTCACACTTTATTGTGGAATGAGCGTTAGCGCGCGGTTGAATTTAATCATCGCACGTAAGCATGTTTAGCTCGTGTATTGACAACTTAGTAATAAACTCGTCCGATTATAATGAGATATTGTCGAAATTATCGAATACTATTCCATCGAGAAAATTTTAGTACTAAAAAATCTTAATTATCCTGTTCAAAAGAAAGTTCGTGTTTTAAACGAGATTTGTATATGGAACGATTTTCACGAAAAAGAAAAGGAAAAGAATAATATCTATTACTAGAATACAAAAACGAAAAAATAATAATTCAAAAAATAGGGAGTCATTCTAAACCTTAAAATCTTCCACGTAGGATCTCATGCATAGTAGGCACTCATGTTAGTGAGAGTAATATCTTCGACTTCTCTATATAAGCAAAGCCAAGTATTCAACACTTATTTCACATATACTAATAATTGAAGAGAAGAAAAAAGAAAGAGAGTGAAAAGATGGAAACATCATCTCCAATTCCATCCAACCCTACTCCTAACATTCACTTGACTTGGCAAGACCTATGGGTGACGATGCCGGACAAGGAGGCCGGAGGGCGGCGGCCCATCCTCCGAGGCCTCACCGGCTACGTCCAGCCCTCGGAGGTTCTCGCCATCATGGGCCCTTCCGGTTGTGGCAAATCCACCCTCCTCGATTCGTTAGCCGGTGAGCGCCTCTATTATATGCTCAAATTAAAATACGTATTTCTATGTATTTTTTTTTTCTTGTTTAGTATGTTGATTCGATATGATAATACAGGTAGGCTTGATTCGAGTACTAGACAGAAGGGAGATATCCTCGTCAACGGCCGCAAGCAACAACTTGCTTTTGGCACCTCGGTAAGGAGGAAAACGAAAACAATTAAATAATACTCCTTCCGTCTCTAAGCAAGTGTTGCTATGAAAAACTACTACTATAAGAAAACAATAGCAAATTCCCCAATTTGCCCTTCTACTCAATGAAATGTTTTTATGAAAAACACAATTTTTTGACTGCCGAAGACTATTTTCTACTAATACAATAGGCTTAATATTCTGATATAAGTGAATTTATTATTGACGAGACAGAATGAGTACGTTATTACTTCATACTGAAATGTTTTACGATCCTTTCGCTTTCCAAGGCGTACGTAGCCCAAGACGACGCCCTAGTGACCACGCTCACAGTGAGGGAGGCAGTCTACTACTCAGCTCTGCTCCAGCTTCCAGATTCCATGCCGGAATCTGAGAAGAGGGACAGAGCTGAGTCTACCATCAAAGAGATGGGGCTAACAGACGCCATCGACACGAGAATCGGGGGGTGGAATGTCAGAGGGCTGAGCGGCGGGCAAAAGCGAAGAGTGAGCATATGCATAGAGATCCTGAGGCGACCAAAGCTCCTCTTCCTCGACGAGCCCACGAGCGGCCTCGACAGCGCCGCCTCGTACCACGTGATGAAACGTATCGTGAAGCTTGCGCAACAAGAAAGGATAAGCGTCGTCGCGTCCATCCACCAGCCTAGCACCGAAGTCTTTGAGCTCTTCCATAACCTTTGCCTTCTCTCTAATGGACAAACCATCTATTTTGGGCCAACTTCAGCAGCAAATGAGGTAATTTATTTAATTAATTGCACCATTTTATTAATTTGTAAATAATTATATTTATGATAATTAAAACTATAGTTTTTTTTGGCAGTTTTTTGAGAAAAATGGATTTGTTTGTCCACCTAAAAGGAACCCCTCCGATCACTATCTTAGAACGATAAATCAGGACTTCGATTCGGTGAGTACTTATAAAATAAGAGTGATAAATTGTTATTATCCCCTCCCGACTTTTCAAGTTAAGGCGTTTTCATAATATGTATATCGAGGTATATGATATAGAAACGACCCGACTTAAAAAGACGAGAGGGAATATTATAATTGTGGAATATATATGAATTAATTTCATTTGTGATATTTAGGATATTGAACAAGGATTTGGCTATATGAAAAGTGCAGCTGAAGCTATCAATATTTTGGTTAAGGCCTACGGAAGCTCAGATATTTTCCGACAGATGAAACAATTTGTGGATGACATAAACCAACAGGTAAATGTGATGAAAGTTATGTGTCGAGAGAGAGAGAGAGAGAGAGAGATGTGTGGATGAAAAATGAAAAGTATAGTACTACTAAGATATGTGTGGAGATGGTCGATTAATTGGTAATGGACGAAACCCTAATTTGTAATTTTGTATAAGTGGAGCAGTAATACATGCTGCTGCATGTAGCCAAAAAAAAAAACACGTTACATCAATACTTCCTATTGAATGCAAATATAGTACTATAAGCCAAACATTATTGGTTCACTTAATTATAAAAACTATTTGAATGTTTTCTTGTGTTGACTTAATGTGTAGAAAAATGGATTGGTGGAGACGAAGAAGGAGAAGGTATCGGGATTCATAAATCAATGTAGGGTTCTTACGCGAAGATCGTGTCTAAATATGTATCGAGACGTGGGCTATTATTGGTTTCGCTTTGCAATTTACATTGCTCTGTGTTTGTGCATTGGGACCGTTTTCTATGATATTGGCTTTACTTATACTTCCATTCAGGTACATTAATATTTCAACATACACATTCTAATATAAGTGGACTAATTATCAAGAGACGGACGTGCATCCTCCGTCCCGTAAAAGGTTACATTTCCCTACTTAATCAATTGATTTTCTCATATATATACAGGCTAGGGCTTCGATTCTGGTTTTTGTTTCATCTTTCATGACTTTCATGGCAATTGGAGGCTTCCCTTCTTTCGTGGAGGACATGAAAGTGAGTTTTTATTTGTTATTTCACTTATATATGTATATTTTTGTACGTACGTAGTTGAAAATGGTTATTTATATGTAAATTCTTACCCTAAAAGTACTTTGATCAATATAATTTTGCAGATATTCACGCGGGAGCGACTAAACGGCCACTACAGTGCGGCGGCGTTCGTCGTCGGAAACACAATCTCCTCCGTCCCCTACCTCCTCCTCTTGTCGGTGGTCCCCGGGGTGATCGCCTACTACCTCGTCGGCCTCCAGAGAGGCGCCGACCACTTCGCCTACTTCACCCTCCTCCTCTTCACATGCATGATGCTGGTGGAGAGCCTAATGATGGTGGTGGCCGCCGTCGTGCCGGACTTCCTCATTGGCATCATCGCCGGCGCCGGCGTCCAAGGCATCATGATCCTCAATGACGGCTTCTTCCGGCTGCCGGAAGACATCCCGAAGCCCTTCTGGAAGTTCCCAGTGTACTACGCGTCGTTCCAACACTACGCGAACGAGGGTTTCTACAAGAACGAATTCGAGGGGCTGACGCTGCCCGACGGGCAGTCCAGGCAGGTTACCGGAGTCGAGATCTTACGGCGTGTTTGGCAGATGGAAATGGGCCGTTCCAAGTGGGAGGATTTGGGTGTGATTGTTGGGATGGTTGTGGTTTATAGGGTCTTGTTTTGGGGGATTATAGTGGTGGTGGAGAAAGTTAAGCCTACGGTGATTAGGGTTCTTTTGAAGCTCTCAACCAAACATATAAGGACTAATGTGGAATAATAGTACTTCATTTGTGATTATTAATTGTTTCTCAAATGAGGATTGTATTATTAGATCATAACCTTTCTAGGAATTCAAGACTTGGTAGAGTAAAATATACATGCTATTCTGTCACATTATGGTTTACCATAATCTCGATTGTTGTTTACAATTTCTTTTATGAAATCAACTATTCATTAGTCGTTTTGAAGTGTTATTTACTCAATGATTTCTTGTTCGCCATACTAACACAAAATAGAGGCGTCGTGTAAAATAATCACTTTCTATTTCTGGCCCAAACAAGCTAGCACATGTGCAATTTAATATAATTACTCTTAACACTGAATCAATACCCTCTAATCCTAATTACTCTTTACACTTTCTATTTCAGGCCTAAAAAGCCCATATGGGTCATCACTTTAACCACTAATCACCATTTATTAATATGCGTGTAAAAAAGAAACAAGCCATTTCAGATGAAACAGAAGGCGTATAATAAATTAGTGAGACAAAAACTATTATTTTAATAAAGTGGGTATTTATGAAACATGATATTTGAAAATAAGTATTTGTTGCATAAGAGAAGAGTTTTGAGAGTGGGTAATTATTGTTTGGGTAATTCTATACATTGCCCCAAATTATTTTTTATAGCCCCTATATCTGAAATTAAATAGTAAAATAAAATATTGATTATACTCGTTTGCCCTTTAGCGGCTTAGCCCCCAACCCAAAATATACTGTTGTTTTCTACACTGCCCCTAAGGAAACGTGAATTAAATTAATCATAGCCCCCGTTTATATTTGTCTTCGTTTAACAGTTGAAAATACGAAATTAACAGAAAGAATGAATTTAGAATCTAATTTTCTTCCATGGATAAGATTAAACTTATTTAAAATTTGAAAAGACAGTCTATTGTGATTGTTAGATTCACAAACAATCAATCATAATATACGACTTCTCTCTCTTTCTTTTCTGTAAACTTTGTGTGTTTCTAAGAACCCTAACTTCAATATATATTCAAACGTGATTCTCTGTTCCCTAATAACTTGCGTTCCATTTGAATATCTAAGTTACCTAAATTTTGATAGTTTAAGATATTGAGTGATGCTATTCGGCCATAATGTGGCCGACCATAATTTAACTTGTTTTATTTTTTATAATATCAAATAATTTATATATTTATGCCAAACTTTTTTAGATTATAAAATACTCAAAAAGTGATACTCCGTATTTTTTACGTATTTTTTAAAATTAATCCTTTAATTATTTGATAATTTTTACTATTTAAAGTATTTTTTTACCTTTTTTTACCTAAAAAATGAAAAAAATATGTAATTTTTGGGGAAAAAATATTTTTAAATTAAAATATGAAATTAATAAATTATTGTTATCATTTACAATTTTTAAAATTACAAAAAATATGAAAAATATTGTTGTGTGGCCGGCCACATTATGGCCAAATAGCATTATTGTAAGATATTTCTGAATTAACGACAATTAAAAATATCATAAAGAAACTATATAGTTTTGACTTGGATACACAATTGGAACATAAGTAGAAATATTGTTTTCTTTAGTATTTTTAAAAAATACACTAATATATCAGGTACAAAGACATAGGGAATATTATTTAATTGTTTTCGATTTCCGCCTTACCGAGGTGCCGAAAGTTAATTAGTTGTTGCTTGCGGCCGTCGACGAGGAGATCTCCCTTCTGTTTAGTGCTCGAATCAAGCCTACCGGTATTATCATATTGAATCAACATACTAAACAAGAAATATTGCGTATTTTAATTTGAGCATATAATAGAGGCGCTCACCGGCTAACGAGTTGAGGAGGGTGGATTTGCCACAGCCGGAAGGGCCCATGGTGGCAAGAACCTCCGAGGGCTGGACGTAGCCGGTGAGGCCTCGGAGGATGGGCCGGCGCCCTCCGGCCAGATTGTCTGGCACCGTCACCCATAGGTCTTGCCAAGTCAAGTGAAAGTTAGGAGTAGGGTTGGATGGAAGTGGAGGTGATGTTTCAAGAGAGCCATGGCTAATCTCAATTCTTGTTGTTTCCATATTTTCTCTCTTCCTTTCTTTTCTTCTCTTTAATTATTGGTATATATATGTGAAATAAGTGTTGAATGCTTGGTTATATATGCTACTGTGTACTTAAGTACACAGTAAGAAACACGTTTCGTACTTATTTGTAAGGAACACAGTACGATTTGTAACACCTTACGTACTTATTTTGTGCAGTTTTTATATCATTATGCACTTAAGAAAGAGAATAATTAGTGGTCAAGAGAGAGAGTGTGTCAGAAAAAGTAGGTGAAAAGAGAGAGAAGAGAGAAAAAGGTGATGCAGAGAAAGAATAGAGAGAGAGAGTTATCGCAAAGAGAGAGAGAGAGAGAGTTGGTGGACAAAGTCAAAAAGCAAAAAGTAAAAAGCAAAAAGCAAGAGCATTCTTGTCCCAATTTTGAAAATATGGGTATTTTTTGAGTTTTTAAACATCCAAACCTAATTTTAGTTTTTCAACTTCACTTAGGATATTTTCTTTTTTGCCTCACTTTAATATCTCATTTGTATTATTATAAAACTTATATGAGTAGTAGTAATATTTTATTTTGTCACATACTACTACTGTATAGTGTCTCTCTTACTATTTAATTTATTTCCTTTTTGTTTCTTATTCCCCAAGTTGTTACTAAATCACATTATTAACTTTAAAATAAAATACTACAATTAAGTGTGAGTAACAAGCTGCAATTAATCGCACTCAAAATACAATTAACAAAAGGAACGTAGAGGGAGGGGATTTTGGGAAATAAAATAAAAGAAAAGGAAAAAACAAAATATCTCATCTCATTAAATAATACTCCACTACAACCCTAGTTCAAACTTATTAGCTAGACAGAGAAAGCAAAACCCTAAAATCGAAAAATGTTAGCGTTAGCGGGTTCCAGCAGCGGAGCGGGAGCGGCGGCGGCCAGAGGTGCCTTCAGAGCAGCGGTGACGGGGCACTCCTTCGATCCGGACTCTGACGCGCATCAATTCTTCCTGGAGCTCCCTTTTAGACGAGGTGCGTTCTTTAACTTGAGTAAGGCGATTATTGACGAGACCGTTGAATCGAGGTGCGACGAGCTGATGAGAACAATCCTGTGCATCTACCTAGACAATGCTAGGTATCCTCCCCCTTCTACCCCTGCCCCTAAAACTGCTACTGCTGAAGTTTTCAAACATGTTTTTGATGAGGGAAATGGGGGGTGGGATCGGGTTTCGGTCGAATTCATCGCCTCATCTGGGCTAAGCTTTTTTGAGGCTGACCACATGGTTAGCGATGCACTCAAGCAGTGCATCCCTGCCGTCGTAGAGTTCTTGCCTGCGAGTGCATTTGGTCTTGGGGGGCCGGGACTGGGTGGGTTTGATTTAAATGCTCCGGCTCCTGCCGGAGAATCGATTGATCTGAATATCGATCATGTCCCTGTACCTGTAAGCAGCTGTTCCTGTTCCCGTTCCGGCTGGGGTTGGAAGAGGCGAGCCGCTCGGAAGAGGCATGGCCGGATATCTTGTCGGTGTCCGGGTAACTCGAAGGGCCCGAACGGGGGGCGAGTGCCCTGAGTCGTCCCCCCACTTCCACTCCCGATCCTTCAGGTTGAACCCCCCTCTCCCCCTCTGAAACAATATAACAATAATGACTTTATCGACTATTGTTGCCCTCGACCAAGAGAAGAATAATGACTTCATTATTAAATAAATACTCCGATTATAACAATGTTTTTAAAATCGGACTGGACCGGTAAATTCAACCGATTTAGTTCATTAAAAAAAATCTCAATTATGCCTTCATTAGTGATTGAACTTGTGACCTTTTACTTGATAATCTAATATAGTAACCAATCAATTAAGCTAACTCCCTATTGTTCTTCGTTACTTGGTTGTTGTTTCCATTTCATTGGTATTGCTTAAAATGTTCCTTGTTCAATTGTTAATTACTGTTTCCATTGCTTAATTGTTCTTAATTGTTATGCTGCTTAATTTATGTTTCCATTCAATTGGTATTTTGGTTGATATTAGTATAACCCAGTGTTTTGAAAATCGAACCGAATCACCGGTTAAACTCGATTGAACCATGAAACGCTCATCGCTTTGGTTCGTGTTTTTTCCGATTATTCTTGTTTTGACTGGCCGGTTAAATCACAATTCAAACTATGCATATCTGGCGATCGAGTTTGGGTCATGTTAACTGGCCGGTTAAATCACAATTCAAACTATGCATATCTGGCGATCGAGTTTGGGTCATGTTAAGTGTATGAATGTTAATATCAAATTTCAAGAATTACATATGTATACATCGAGATATATAATATACTTCAATGTTTGATTAACATGATAAAGTTTCAATCTTCGATAAGCCCAAGATTAAATCATATGCAAAAGACTTCGATGTTTGATTAACATGATAAAGTTTCAATCTTGGATAAGCCCAAGATTAAATCATATGCAAATTAATTTCGGAGGCCATGGCATTATCCAAGATTGAATCTTGATTTTGAAAAGGGGTATTGGCATATAAATACACGAACTATAGGGGTATTTTGGTTTTTTCCCAACTTCTTTTTTCTTGTCAATTAATACACAAACTTTAGCTCTGGTGCAATTTTTCCACAATTTCAATTTTCCGGCCAGGAAAAGCTGACGTGGCTAATTTCCGGTACGACGTGGCAAAAACGGACGACAACTTAAATGGTGTCGCTTACAAAATACGTAAAACGACGTCGTTTTACGTATTTTCACTTCTACAACTTAAAATTAGGGTTCATTCTTCAATTTCCCTCTTCTCTTCTCTCTTCTCTTCTCTTCACATTCAGTCGAGCGACCAACCATTCTCCGAATAATTCTTCAGCCTCATCTTCACCATTTGCAGATAATGGAAACCTCGACGACGGGTTCCGACTCCCCTTCTTCTATGTCTGTGCGATCTGTTATACATACTACTCCTAATTTCTATCACGATTTACCAGCAGAAATTCTCACTTCGCATTCGGAGAAGAATCCTGGGCGACGGTTCTTTACTTGTTCAGTGAGAAGGGTAATATGGGTTTATTGTTTCTTTTTACGCCGGTTTTGATGTTCTGATAATTTAGGGTTTATGTTTAATCATGGGTTGATTAGGTTTTTAGGATTTCTATTTAATCATGGTATGTTTGGTATTCAATTTCAGTGGGATGATTGTGAATTCTTTCAATGGGTTGATTCAACAACACCACTGAGCTTCTGCTACAATCAATGTGTACGCCGTTTGAAACTTCAGAAAGAAAGCTATGATAAGCAGCTTGAATGCAAAGATATGGCTGAGAGTTATCTTTCTGAAAAATTGAGGATGAAGACTGAAGAGTGTGATTATCTTAAGGCTAAAGTGGAGAAACTGAAGAAGAAGAAAGAAGAATTTGAATGTGTGAAAACTGAACTCATGGAGTCAGTTAAAGAAGCTGAGAAGCTTAAGAAATGGAGGTGGCTTGTGATTCAGAAGTTAGGAGCTTTAGTTATCCTAGTTGCTATTGTAGTGAAGTTTGTGTCTTCCTAGTTGATATTGCAGTGAAGTTTGTTTCTGTTTAGGGTGGTTTGTATGGAGGTATTACTGAACAATTTGGGTCTGTTTAGGGTAGTTTGTGTATTTGTTTTTTGTGTTGTTTGAACTCAGTGTATTGTACTATGATCTTCTAGTTATATAAAAGTGTTGTTCTTGAAAACAATGAAGTTACACAACAACATATCATCAGTTCCTCATCCATTACAAAAGCATATCATTCAACAGCAGTTAGTGAGACAAGCAATCAGTTCATCATCCATTACAAAAGCATATCATTCAAAAGCATATCATTCATCAGTTCATCATCCATTACAAAAGCATATCACAAAAGCAATAGTGAGACTGAGATTAGTTAACCTACAAAAGCATATCATTCATTACATCCAAACCAGACTACAAAAGCAAGCAATCAGTTCATCATCCATCCCATCCCACATCATCAGTTCATCATCCATCCCACATCACATCAGTTCATCAGTTACACCACAACATAGAATCAAATGTATCTTGTCTTGCTCCAAATAGTACAAATAAAACATAAAATATCTTGTCTTGATCCAACAGCAGTTACACAACAACATTTACACATGACTTTCTTGAGTAGTGGAGATCTTCTTCTTGTTCTTTCTTGAGGTAGAGGGCCTCACAGCTGGCCTTGGGGGAACAAAGATTTGCCTTCTCTCTGCAGGCATTCTTGTGTGCACATTGCCAGCTTCTCCCATTGATGTAGTGCCTGATGCTTGGCTTGACATATTGTTCCTCCCTTGGCTTGCTTGCACTTGCACAGTAGGCTTAGAAGTAGAAGCTATATCCTGTGTTGCGAGGTCTACCAGGTTTGCCCTACATAAAAAGAAAGTAATTATCACAAAATGATTTCAATGTTGAATAAAATGGTGAAGATTCAATATGAGCTTCATTACCTTGGCTTTTGGAGGTCTGGAAACAACTTGATTCTTGCATTTTCTTCGGTTATGGCCAGTCTGGAAACAATTCTGACATGTCATTACCACTCCACTCTTTTTCAGCTTGTTGGGATTCTTTGGATCAATCTCAAAAGCATCTCTCTTTCGTTTCTTCTTTGGCCTCCCAGGCATCTTCTTAGCTTCTGGTGGAATAACAGGAAACCCTTCTGCTCGTGGCCACATCTTTTCTCCATTTAATGGTGGCAAACCAAAGCTATAAGTATCTCTGTATTTAGCCACACTGTATGCCTCATGACAGTAATCTGTTGCTTCTTGCCTTAAAAGATGTATGGCAGCACAAGCATGGATACAAGGAAGACCTGTAATATCCCACCTTCTACAAGTACATGTCCTAGCTTGAACATCAACAATAAATCTTTCCCCATATTTTTCAACCTCAAAAAGCACATTTGAAGAAGCATGTGGAACACAGTGCCTACTATAATACTTCATCTGTTCAACCTTTTTGAGGATCTCAGGGCAGATGTTATGTTCATACTCAAGCAATTCTTGGGACTTTTCATGTTGCCTAACCATGAGAGAGGTCCTAATTTCTTCTAACATGTCAATAACATGCTTGCCTCTAGCATTAACTATATACCCATTGAATGATTCAGTAGTGTTGTTGAGGATCATGTCAGTAACAGCAGATGGATCCATGAAAACCTTACAGAATTTTGTGATGTCCCTCCCAATAAAGTCTTCATAAGCTGCCACACTCCTTGCCTTCATTGCATCCAGTGCCTCATTGAACTCAACCATGTATGTGCTCCTCACACATCTCCAGAACAAGGCCTGCAATTTCAGTTCACCATGGCTCTTTTTCCAGTTCATGAAAACATGCCTTGCACAGTTTCTGTGCTGTGTTTGAGGAGCCTCTTCAGCAACGGCTCTCATCAATCCCTGCATCCATTCAATAAAGCATAACATTAAATATCAATTGAAATTAAAGGAAACATGTAATACATGATAGAGAATTGAAATTTCACCTTTTGTTGGTCTGAAATAAAAGTAATCCCTGCACCAGATCCAAGGCCAACATCTTCAACAAGAATCCTTAAAAACCAGCTCCAATTCTCCAGATTTTCTATCCCCACTACTGCCCAAGCAATAGGAAACATCTGATTGTTTCCATCAATTCCTACAGCACACAACAATACCCCCCCTAGGTATGTCTTCAGAAATGCCCCATCAACTCCAATTATTCTCCTACAACCAGCCCTAAAACCCTTCCTAAGACCACTAAAACCAACATACACTCCCTTGAAAACAGCACCAACATCACACAGCAGTTCAAATCTGCCCTCAGGGTCTTGCCTTCTTAGCTCTAGGATGTAACTCCTAAGCTTAGCATAGTGTGCTTCCACAGTACCTCTCAGCATCTGTATAGCTTTTTCCTTTGCTTTGTACAACTTCCACTTCAATACCTCACAGTTGTACCTTCTTAAAATATCTGCCTTCAGTTCTTTCACAGTCAGCTCAGGCCTATACCTAAACACATTCAGGTATGTCTTGGCAATCCATTCTGAGTTGACTTGGTGGTTTCTTATATCAGTGGTGCAAGTATGTGGCTGAGTAACCTTCTTGATAGCAAAATATCCCTTTCTCTTCAATAAACTACCATAACATCTCCATTTGCAAGGAGGGTTACAGTATGCCTCCATTTGAGTTGTGCTAACCCTCCTAAAATGAATACCCCTCCCTTCCTCAATAGCATTCTCCTTGATAGCATCTCTTGCTTGAAATCCATCATCAAACCTCATGCCTGCACTTAACTTCAGATCCTTTGGGTCAGTCATGGGATCATAAGTAACATGTTTCACTTTCTTCCTTGTGTTACACTTTGGATCACACTCTTCATCTTCATCTGTTTCAGAGGAATATATATCTCCATCAAATATATTATACTCTGAATAACCACCCTCACCCTCAGCAACTCTACCTGTTGCACCAAAAACCAGATCACATAAACCTTTATCTGACTTATCCCTTAAACACTTCCTAGCCTCAATATACTCTTCATCAGAAAGAAGCTCATCATCCTCCATTTCATCATCACTGTAATCTTCCAACTCATCTGGTGCTGGTTCATAATCTTCATCCTCTGAACTTTCCAATCCTTCTTCTTCTCTTTGAACTCTTTGAGCAGACACCTGCTCTCACTCTTCCAACATCTCAGGGCAGATGTCATGTTCATCATCACCATCTCCTAGCTCATGTTCATCACCACCATCTCCTAGCTCGTGTTCATCATCACCCTCAAACCCAGTTTGAACTGCAGAACTACCAGTAGATGAACCCCTTTCAGCTTGTCTTTTGTATCTTCCTCATCATCTGTGCCATGCCCTAAATGCACCCCACCATCCACAAAAATATTGAAAACCCTACAACTATCAGACACCAGTGCAAGCATACTCATCACATCTCTATCATTCTGCAGTTTCACATATTTCTCATTACAGCTTGGATGACTATAGAAAATGTTATCCCACCTCACATAACCTAGTTTTTCAAGTTCAAAGTCCAAATCTAGATACCCAAACATATCCACTTCCAAATCCAGCCTAGAAGCTAAACTTCCTCCAATATAATGTCTCATTCTGTCAAGAGTCACAAACTTTCCTCCGTGATGAATATAAAGCCCGAAACCCCCCTTATCTCTGTCGCAAACAAGAAAAACAGAAACTGAAATCAAAAATTCGACATTGATGGATATAAATTTTGCAACTTGCTTTCAAACAAAATGTAACCCTAAACTGCCATAACATAAACTAAACCCTAACCCTAAACCACCACGAATAAAGAAATAAGCTTTGTGGTCCTACCTGTTTGCCATTGCTCCGACAATCGCGAATTTCTGGTTATGGACCACCACCACCGACAGCGACAATGCGTTTGGGAACAACAACTCTTCTCACCTTTTCGAAACTTCCAAAACCAAAACGAATCGGTGGATTAATCGATGGATTTCACATGTACTAACTCACGAAGAAGCTCAAGGTGTCGTTGGTGGGAAATGATTTGGGTTTTCGCGGGGTTCTCTCTTCTTTTGTATAAACCCTAATTCCTAATTACGAGTTTACAGCGAAAACGACGTCGTTTTCGCTAATTAATTACTAATTACGAGTTTAAGTAGTAAACGACGTCGTTTTTTGCCACATGTTCATGACACTTGTAATTCATTTTGCCACGTCAGTCAAATTTTGCCACGTCGTACCGGAAATTAGCCACGTCAGCTTTTCCTGGCCGGAAAATTGAAATTGTGAAAAAATTGCACCAGAGCTAAAGTTTGTGTATTAATTGACAAGAAAAAAGAAGTTGGGAAAAAATCAAAATACCCCTATAGTTCGTGTATTTATATGCCAATACCCCTTTTGAAAATTATGGAACTTTTTCTCTGTATTTTTTGTTGTATTTGTCACCTCAATCTTTTTTTGGCGCGGCGGAGTTCCATAGGAAGAGCATCGCTCATTTCATCTGTTAAATTCCACTCTCTCTCCCCCCTCAGGGTTGAAAGTTCAGTTATTTTACACTAGCAAAGTTCAGTTATTTTAGCTTTGAGGGAGCGAAGATGGCCCTCACACTTCACGCCATCTTCATAAACAAGAATTCCCCTCCTTCACATCCCTTTCTCTCTTCCCCCCATTTCTTGAAACCTCTCAAATTCAACTTCCCTCCCTCAAATCCAAGGGCCCATTTCCCAAATCATAGATTTCTCGCATCCCAGCCCCGCCTCCTCGCCGCCGCGAGAATCGACGATTCAATCCACGAACCGTACGGATCCTCGCAGCGACGAGCTGATGGAGACGGAAGCGCCGATCTCGACGCCTTTCTTTCCGCCGTCGAATTCATCAGCCTCGCATCGTCCGCAGCTGTTTGTGTTTATGCCGCTGTGAGATGGGGCCTGCAGAAGGGCGGGGGTTTGGAGTGGCTGGTGAGCAGGATTCTGGTGTGGCAGTGTGTGGTCCTTGTCAGCGGCTTGGCGGCCGGAGCGGCGATACGGCGGCGGCAGTGGAGGATGATTTGCGGCGTGGGGCTCTCGAGAGGGCCGGCTTCTTCTCCGGCGAGTCATTTGCTGGATAGGGTGGAGAAACTTGAGGAGGACTTTCGCAGCGCCGCCACGATCGTTCAGGCGCTGTCGAGGAAGCTTGAGAAGCTGGGAATTCGGTTCAGGCTTACCAGGAAAGCTCTCAAGGAGCCCATTGCTGAGGTGATTTCTTGCTTTTCGTGTTTTCGTAGTTGAGTTTTTGAAAGTATATTGATTAAATAAAGGATGGATTTTGGGATGTTTATGGCATGGTGTATTGCTTTTCTTTCAGTTGAAATTGTTCTTGGTTGGACTTTGGATTAGTATATGGAAAGTAGACTACTTTGATCGTGGGAGAGGTTAGGTTTCATTTCGATCGAATGAGGGTTCTTGCTCGAAATGATGCAATCTTTGAAGTATCTAGACTTAGTTAGTCTCTTCTTGGATGGTATACAACAACTTTGTGTATTGATAGACTACCATCGTATGAGATAACATGCTTATATCAATCAGTAGATTTCGAGTGCTTCGGCTGATTCTTGGGGAAGTTTCGATTGGTATTTGGGATTTGAACTGCTTGATAAATGCTAGCTAGATGAAGCTCTCTTAGCTGAAATTATTGTTAGCTTATGCTTAGTGATAGTCCACGTTATCGTTGCATGTTTGTTGGTTAGGCAAATTCAGTTGGGATGGTGGCGGAAGAGTGTGACAACCTTTCTGATAGTAAGTAGTTGTTACTTTTACTTGGGAATTGTTAATGCCGGTGATCAAGAATATGATTAGTTGTGGCTATTACATGTGTCCTTTGCCGGGAATTACTCAAAAAGTTTGATCCCTGGTTCTCTAGTGTGTGTGTGTGAAGATCCTAGTGCATCTTCCAAGAAATGTGTTTGTCGTTTCACGTGCGAGTTTCTCTCCCCTCCTCCTCCTCCTCTAGCTTTGAGAAAGTTGAAAGTGGTTGCTTTTGTGCACCAGACAGCGGTATTGGTCCAGAAAAACTCCGAGGCGACCCAAGCATTGGCTGCACAAGAAGACGTTTTGGAGAAGGAGCTTGGTGAAATTCAGAAGGTTCTACTTTCTATGCAGGTACGCGCATATTTGTTTTGTATTCAATTTTATGAACTCAAGTAGGACTGATATTGAGTGAGAGAAGCGTGCACCCATAGTTGGCTTCACCACTACACTGTTCTATCTATGTGTGAAAATGCAGTATTTCCTTTGTCGGATTTGATTGCCGATGAATGATAAACTTGTCATGTTTTTTGCAAGAAATGTTACCAAGATAGCAACTAGCTATACTTAGATTGCTTATCATATGTTAACGAGTGTTCGGGTTTGGTCTGAATCTTTACACCCTCGCCTCCTCTGAATTCCGTGTAGGAGCAACAGCAGAAACAGCTTGAGCTCATCCTTGCGATTGGGAAAGCCGGAAAGCTGTGGGACTCCAAACGCGTAAAAGGTCAAGAGCAAAGAGCACCCGACACTCCAAAACCAGCAGCCAAACCCTCGAATCTGGAGATCAACCAAATCGAGATGATGGCATGGCAGAAAGATGGCAACAACGACAGACCTTAGGTCCTGTTACATCCTCAATTCCAACAAACACCTTGCCCCACTTGCCGGAGAACGTAACTCCGGCCAACTCGAGCTGCATTTCGAGTCTGTTGTAACGACATTTGTTGCTGCTGAGGTCGGCTAACAGAAACACGGCGTCGTCTCTGCCGCCGAATTAGTCGAAGATCGTTTCCCTTTTCTCCCTGGTGTAGTTTATGTTTTTGAAAGAGGTGTGATGCATACATAGTACGAGTTATACTGGGATGATTTTCTCTCGTTTTCGGATTTGATGTAACATGAAATATTGAAATTGTCTAGACTCAGTAAAGAAATGGAAAAGGTGAAGTTTATAGTAAAAAATTCTGAAATTTTGTTATCGTTTCCAGAAAATTACTATTAATATCGACAAATTTTCCTCGATGTTTGAAACAAGTGATGAAGATTGCTACGAACAAATGAATTTAGAAATTTTAAATTAATTCAACAAAATAGGGAATTGAAGAAGAAAAGAACGAAGAGAAGAGAAAAGGGGCGCCCTTACACCATCTTTATTTCAGTTCGTCGACATTACTCTCTCTCTCTCTCTCTCTCTCATAGACACACACTGAGTGTAAAATGGAGGGGCTAGAGAAGCTGGAACAAGTGCAGAGGAATATTCAATTGCTTCGTTCTCGTGGAATTTCCGATGCCAACCCCGTCGCCGAACGCTTCCTCGCCGATTTCACCCTTTTTCTGGTAATCGATTCGTGCTCTTGAATTTGATAAATTTCTTCCGGTTGTTTTTCTTTTTTTGCGTATAATTTCCTTTCTGGCATTTGATTGCTGAAGATGCAAGATTGTGGCGAGCTCGAGGTCTCATTGAAATGCCAATTGATTACTCGACACATGCCTAAGGTTTGCTGCTAACACGTTTCTTCACTCTGCTTCTTTTTTGCTTGCGAGAAATCATCTCTGATCTCTCTCTCTCTCTCTCTAGATTGTGGATTCATTCATCTCGGAAGGTACTCCTAACACAGCTATCTATTGGTTTATTTCTCTGGTGTACTACTTAGGTTTAAGCTTAAAGTGGTGAGCATTATTGTGAATTCTGTATCTGTGAACTGTTACTTGGAAATTTGGATTGTATCTGGTTTGGATAGTGCTGGCTATGCATCAGGATTCTATTGAAATGTGAATTCGGTTATTGGATCGTACGGACCCGAAATGTTTGCAGGTTGCAGTCGGAGTGAAAATGCTTCACAACTTCAAGTTCATGATGGCAAAACAAATCTGGATTCTGCACAGAGCTTTCCTTCCGAGGTTGCTGTAATTGGGATTGATGCAATGATTCGTTCTAACTCAACGCTTGAAGATTTTGTAAGAACTTTTTCTGGACAACTGAAATTTGTTATGGTTCTCATTTGTTTGGTGCTTCTTCTCAGTTAGGCACTTGAGAAACAATAACGGAAAAGAATTTCCGTTCTACTTCTGTTTGAATCTTATCATCGGTGATGCTGATATATGCATATATGGTTAATATTCACAGTGCAGATCGTATTTTGTTTTTCACAAAATGGACGTGAACCAGCCTCAGTCAATTTTCAAGAACCTGCCTATTCTTTCGTTTACAGAAAGTTACATTTATCAGGTGAATTCTCTTATATGGTTATGACCGTTGTAGCTGTAAGAAAGCATTGATCAGAGTTCATCAAACGGGGGAATTGGTATGCAATACTGCAATCAATCGAAAAGTATTTAGTTGCTTAATTTTGTGGATTTAGAATTATATGGCTCCAGTAAAGATGTTCGACATATAGCATATCATGATTTACTTTTCAGTAGATTTTCTGAACTGAATACTTTCTTAGACGAATAATTCGATATACCCGTGTCCTGATTCTGCTTGGTTCTGTTCATATAGTTGGATGGCTTAAATGAGAAACTCGTGCAGTTGCCAACATGTGAAGCTCCATCTTCGACTGAAGACTTTGAGGTAATAGATTAACTTGCCAAGACTATTTTCACTTTAAAAGTATTCGTATGACTCTGTTAATTTCGACTGAAGTTCAGGACAAAGAGCCGAACCCATGTGCTAATTCTGTACAAGTGTTTGAAAAGGATCCATTCAAGCCACTCAATAGTGTACTCGAACGCTACGGGCTTCTGACAGAAAGGTGCAGCATTTTTCTTTTAGCATATCATGTTCATGATATTTTGACTTCTCTTTACGCAGAGAGAAATCTCTAAATTATTGTACTTCGATTTGCTGTATATGTTAGGATTAAAGACGAGTTACGATATGGTGAAGAATATTGGTGTCTGGAAAGAAAGCTTTGCTGTGCCCTGGTGAGAAATCAGGAGGTACATTATTATATCCTATGCCCGAAAAGTAGTTCTGTTTGCTGCGTAAAAGTTAGTTCTTTCTAAGTTCAGAGACGAACCGAATCATGTTTCTATACTCTGCCTGATAAATATGAAAATTCAGTTTGGGGGGAACTTAGTTGCCTTTTCAATTCGATACCTGATTTATATTATCGAGAAATTCCAAATGCTTTTGTAGAGTTACACCACTTGAATCGGAGATGATTCTTACGACCATCAATCGCCATACTTGTTTCTTATCGGAGAAAACTTGTGAAAACAATGAAGACTTACGTTTACTTTATAAATATGGGATCGATGCCTCACTTTGGTTGTTCTGATCTGAGGTGCTTTGTATAGATTTCCATTGAGGATGTGAAGAGGGCAATCCATTTGAAATCCTTCGACTATCGGGTGCTCAACCTTCTGTTGTATCAACTAAGTGGCGAAAAGGTATCCTATTTCCTTAGTACATCTGTTATCATCTTAGAATCTTCTTTTCGGCTGGCTTTGAAGCTAAACTATGTTTCAATACATGAAAAACCCTGTAATCTTTGATATGCATTTATCACTACGTATATCTGTCATTTGTCTGAAGTATGCAATAGGAGCTAAACTTTTTTCGATTATAAAGAAAACCAGTTCTCTTTCCTATATAGTTCACTGGGATATTTTCTTCGAAGCTGTTTTGAAGGTAAACGAACTGCATATGGAATTTCTGTCAGTTTCGGAGTTGCTCGTTGAAGTATCTGATGATCTGTGAGTGGTTCCTCTCTATAAACACTCATTTTTTGATCTCCCTCGATAGTTGTTTGACGGTTTTTCCATTTCGTGTGCATGTTGGAATAACAAAACTTCGTCAATGGCTAACCAAACGATGCAACAGATTTGATTACGAGGTCAGTCTCTCTTAACGTTGTCTACCTCTTTTCTTCGTGTTCTCGTACTATTTTCACAACCGTTTTGTGTATTCGTTTCTTGGTAGGATGACGTTGCAGATAACAGTTTCAACATTCTTCGCATGTTTGTAAAATGTTACGGAGCTTCAGCAGCGCCAATCATGCTGGTGAGTCCATACTAAGACAATTCATCTCAGTAGGCATGTAAACTGTTTCCGATCACGCAGGCAAAATTCATATCTGAAGTCGAAGAAAAGTATGATCGGTTATTCAAGGCACTAGACGAAGAAGTCTCGACGAAGTACCACAAAAGATGTGAAGAAGCCACAAGAGAGGGTCTCTCTTCCACTTCCCAAGTATATATACTTCCACATACACTGTCTAGTGTTAACTGTGATTGATGTTGCCCACAGGTGGAAAGACATGGGGACCTTCTCTAGGAACATGGCACATTCCACCGGTTATCGAAGATGAAGCTGAATACCGAAGAAGGGTCGTTCCGGTTAGAGCTCCATAAACTGCATCCATGGAAGACTCGAACTTCAAAAATTGCGACCAAGGTCGTCTCGGATAGATTTTGATGATAATTGTAACCTTGCTTGAGTACTTCACCTTTAGTTCAAAGGTAAAGAAAAGTACGATTTTGCCCTCGATATTACAATCGGAAATCAGAAACCAAAGTCGAACCAAACAATGCAAAAATCAAATATAGGTAGATCGAATTTGTCGAATTGCATTTCATATGTTAAATCACAAAGTCAGTCGAAACCCGTCGATTTTCGACAGGCACTGCACTAGTTACGAACAATTTAAATTCAGCCATTAGGCATATCATAAACTATCTCATAGTAGTAATAGAAGTGGTAATTAATACACAAATTCAAACAATTCATTACATATTTATAACCTAGGAAACCTCGAACACCAACCTCTTACACATGTATCATCTCATCACAAGAAACACACACACACACACACACACACTAAAACAGCCTGATTACACCTCAATCACTCAAGGAGACTGAGGCCAATCATAGCCAGCATCCACTGCATTCACATCATCGTAGAACCACATCTCCACATCATCGATGTGATTCTCCTCCTCCCACATGTTGTCGAGCAAGTCGAGATCCCCGTCCTCGTCCTCGTCGTCGCCCTCGCTGTCTCCCGCGACGAAATCCCACGCCAGGTAACCGGACGAGCCGGAGTAGTCGGAGCAATTGTCCCACCCGTTCATGTCGTAGCAGTCCACCACGAGGGGTCCGATGATCTTCAGCTTAGGGAAGCTCTTGACGAACTTCTCGTCCAGGTTCACGTTCCAGCAACCCCTCACGTCGAGCAGCTCGAGGCTCTTGCATTTCTCGAGAATCTCGATGATACTGGCTGTGTCCACGAGCAGGTAGGCGATCTCGAGATTCTTGAGTTTGGGCATCGTGGAGGCGATGGCAATGGCTTCGTCGTTCTGCGAGAGCCTCTCGATTACTTCCAACGGATGCATGATTCTCCTCAAGCTACTCAAGAACTTACAGTTCTTCCCTATTAGCTCCAGGCCTTCGGCTCCAACACTAATGCAGTAGCTCAAATCGAGAAACGTAAGGCTAGATAGCGATCCAGCAGCCTTTCCCAGAATCTCATCGTTTATGTAACTTCTTGGAAGCCGCAAACTTCGAAGAGATTGAGCACTTGCAACAAAAACCAATCTTATTTGAGTAATGAAAAAAACTAACAAAATCAACCACTGCAAATGTGAAGCATACTTACTTGTCTGCTATGAACAAGATAGTTTTGTCGAAGGGGAGGCCGAAAACAGAGAGTTTCCGGAGAGAACCACAGCTTCTTGCTACAAGCAACCGGAGCATCCGATCAACGACTTCCGGCTTCCTACCTCGACTCCACTCCTCGATGTCAATCTCTTGCCAACAATAAGGGCCTGCAGCTGCCTTCCCCCATGATTTGCAGACTCTTGGCACTACTGTTAGAACCTCAGATAGTGAGAGATTCTTGAATATTAGGCCTAGTGCATCAGGCAGTAATTCATCCCATTTTCTTGAATCTTCACCCTCCTCCATTTACATATGAAATTTCTACAAGAAAAATTCCATTGAATCAAGACACCATTTTTTTTTTAGTGTTTTACAATCAAGAATCATAGCTATGAACTGAAACTGAATTCAAGAATCTGGATTTGTACAATCAACAGGAATCTATGAGGCCCCAACTCAAATTAGGTGGGAAAAAAGTAAGGATGGATCCAATGCAAGAGTAAGAAAATGATGTCATTAATTAGCCATTCAAGAATCTTGATTTCATCCCACAAAAAAATAAAAATTCCAACAGTAAATTTCAGAATTGAAGTATCACAAATGATAAGATAAGAATCAAGGGAATACTTGTTCACACAATTTACAAAAATTGAACTTTTCAAAAAATCCAAACAAAATAGTAACACTTAAATTTGCAGAGGAGAGAGAGAGAGAGAGAGAGAGAGAGAGAGAGAGAGAGCATGTCATGGCAAAATTTGAACAGAAAAAGCCCAAAATCTGAACTTGTTCATGAAAACAAGAAATTGCAGGAAATTAGAGGTGAAAACAGCTGAAATGAGACAAGCCCACATCTTCAAGCAGCTAAAATTTGCAAGAAAAATGCATAGATCAGCCATAGCCAAGACAACTACAATCCAAAACACCCCACACACAGTAAGCATAAAAATTAAGACAACCTTATCCCCCACAAAAACAAAGAGCAAAGATGCAATACCAAGAACTCAGAGGAGAAAGGCACCCAAATTTTCAGAGAGAGAGAGAGAGAGAGGTGGTGAAGAAGATAAAGAACAGAAGAAAGAAACTTGTAGTAGCAAAATCGAAGCCGACAGATGGAAATGCAGTGAAAAAAATGTGATCTTTTACACTTTAGAGAGTGTCTCATCTAATCAGGGACCCAACACAAAAAAGAAACAAGAAAAAAGGGGCAGCTGAAAAAATTACCAAAGCTTTTTGTAGTACTCTTGGATCTGTAAAAACACACCGGTTTATCCGCCTGAAATAAAGGGCCCTAGAGCTTGCACTCTCCTCTCCCCTCCCCTCCTCTCTCTCTCTCTCCCACCTGTGAGATGGGGAGAGAAAGAGAGTGTGAGTGTGGAAAGAAAACTAAAAAGGAGAGGAAAAAATGCTACACTACCACAAGAAAACAACAAGAGAAGCAAAAAGCAGTATCGTCTCTCTCTCTCTCTCTCTCTCTCTCTCTCTGTGTGTGTGTGTGTATTTACTCATAGACAAAAATACTTCTTTAACATTCTTCCCTTTTCATTACCTCACTTTTCTCCACCTTCAATTTGCATAAAAGCTCTGAAAATAATCATCAATGGGGGAGGAAGAATTCAAGAATGGTGAAATTGAAACAATTTTGTATTAATTTAGAATTAATTAGGTGGATATACACTTTTCTGAAATTAGAAATCTTGAAATATAAGAAAAGGGTGATTAAGCATTAGAAGATTCTAAGTTGAAAAAATAGCTAAGGTGGTAGGCCCGTTTTTCGCCACGTCCCATTTCAATTGACATATTTTTCTAATCGAGGTTGTCCTACATAAATTGTTTTATTTCTTAATCTTTAAAATCTCGTCCGAAATGTAACGAGACAGTCGATCTGAAACTAATGGGAGTAAATAAATCATGAATTAAACCAAACAAGATCAAAAGTCTAGTATCGTAGCAGGATTCACATCATTTGCTTAAAAATTCGACAAAACAATTTTTTTTACCAGACTGATTTCACTTTTTAACTGCACCATGAAAAATACAGTAACTTTTAGAATAGTTACAATAAACTTCACATTTTTCTCTTGAGAAAAAAAGAATATTACTATTTGGAGGGATTATATTAGTAAATAAAATTAATAAATAAATAAAATAATTCAAGATATTTGTACTTGTAATTTTCATAATTGCAATAGTTAATATTGTTGGGTTGACTAACAGAAGTAATTAAAGAGTAAAATAAATTCCAAAAATGGGACTGTGAAATAATAAATTTATGTTGAAGAATTTGGTGAAAACCCTATAAATTTTTATAGGGCCCACTGAGGTGGAAATAAATATAAATAGTAATTAGTAAAATAATTATATATTCTCCACTTATATTTTTTTGAGTCCCCACTTAAAAGCAAATTGAAACATAAATAATTTAGTTAGGTAGTGATTTGGGAAGACTTTTATTTCATAGATTTTTAGTCCCATCAACATCACATAGTATTATGAAATTATTGCTAGCTAAAGTTTAAGACATACCTAGGACAAACTTTGTATTTAGTACATTATTCGTTTCGTCCCGTCTAATTACGTCGTCCCTAACAGATTCGTAAAATAATAATTAGAAAATTTTGGTTTTAATATAAAAGGTTACTGTTATTTTTACCATAGAACAAGAGTTGAGTGAAAATAATGAAATTGGGAAACATCAAATCAAAGGAGAGAGGAAGTTGGGATAAATGTCCAAACTGAGTTCACAAGCCACAACTAAAGCCCTACTTTTTTTTTTACTACAAATTAAACAAGGCAAGAGGCAGGGAACCTTGCACAAATAGACAAACATTTATGGTAAGGTTGATGTGAAACAATGGAATTAGATAAGAATATTACAAATTTGGAAATTCAGGGTGAGATCCGGTAAAAAATAGGTTTTCCGTAAAAAAATAAAAAATGATACATTTTATGCACAAGTATAATACATGTTATCTACAAAATTGTGCATCATGATGCATGTGTATACTATCATAATACGTCAGTCATCATACTGCATTTTCAATGTAATCATAATGCACTAGATAATCTGCACCGTAGATCACACTAAGATCTGATCGGACTTGTCTTTTGTACATGATATCTCCGCTATACTATCCGGTAAAAGTTTTTTACTAACATTTTTGCACGTCGACTCTTCCCTGGTGATATACTATTCCAGTGAGTTGATAACGGGCATGTTGATTATCGTAAGACTCATTATAATATAAGTGAGTTCGGTATTGACAAGAAAGGAATTAGGGTTTTTATATGTATGATACATTCTTGAAACCAATTCCATAGGTATGACATGTAACTCATGGGGATGGATGGAATAAGAAGAGAGTGAAACAGTTAGGAGTATTGAAAAAAGCAAGAATTGGTTTAGTAGTAGTAATAAATGAGGGAGAAAGAAGGGGAAAACTTTTGTTTTCCCAAAGGAAACAGGGCAACTTTAAATGTTGATGGTTGGGGCTCAAGTCTCTTTGGAAAATAGGGGGGTTGGGTTGGGTTGGGTTGGGTTGGGTTGCTTCCAAAGTTGTGAAAGGATAAAATAGTAAATGGTCACCCTGCAAACCTAGCAATCATAATTTAATGCAATAATAAAATGGTAGCTAGTGTGTGTTTGGTTGTGTTTAATGCAATTTGCAGTGTGGAGTAATCTTCTCTTTGTACTATTGATGCATTAGCGATCATAATTTAAGACACAATTCTAATAGGTTTAGTTGTGTGAATTGAAATTAGGAAGTACTATAACTCAGTTCGTAAATCGTTTACCCTCTAAACAAGTGGTCGAGAGTTTTAAATTATCACGGAAGGGAAATGAATAACCATTGTCGATGTTTATTTAAAGTAAAAAGAAGGTTGGCAAATGTAGATTATTACTTTCAGAACTCAACCCCCTCGCTGAAAATTTTCTGAAAAAGACCCTAAAAATTATTACTCCATCTGTCCCATTATATAAGTATAAGTTATATATTTGTATGTTTGATATATAGGGATATTACCTAAATGACAAAATTTTAATATACTAAAACTCATTCGCATTACTTTATCCACCACTATCACTCTCATCTTAATTCTCGTGTCGAAAAAAAGTTGTCTAAATGAATGAGACGAAAAGAAAAGAGTATTATCTAGATTAAAAGCCTTCAAAATTCAAATATGCTAATTGGTTGTTATGAAAGTAGGGAGTTAGGGCCCTATACTAGTAGAGGTGAAATTTTAACATAATAAGCCCAAATAAATATTTGGGCCTTTAATAAAGAATACATTTTGGCCCAAGTATTTATTTGGGCCGTAATAAAGAATATATAGGCCCGATAGTTCAAATGAGTATTACTATTCAAAGCCCATTTTCAAAATTTGAAGGGTAAATTTATTTATTTTATTATTAGAAAAAACAGTTCGATCTCTATATATTTTCTTTCCCCATAATTTAAATTAATAATTTGAATTATCAAATAATTAGTATTTTGAGAGCGTTTCATTCTTTTTTTTTTTTTTTTCTAAACGTTTGATTTTTAGAGTACATTAACAACAAAATTGTAACAATTTTTAGTCTAGATTTATTTAATCAATTTCGAATGATGAATTTATAATGAAATTTTGAATTGGTATGGTATGAGGGGCAAAACGGTAAATAAAGGAGGTCATTTAATGAGGATGTTGAAAAACCGTTGCGAAGAAAAGTAAAAGAGGAAGAAGAGAATGAAAGAGAGAATAGAAATGAAGGAATTGAAGGTGTTTTTTGTATGAAAAAGTTGTCATATTTTTACACCCATGTGAGATCATGCACCTCTGCCCCTCTCTGCATACTTTCACTACTAGAAAAAAGGTCATACACTACGGTTTAAAACCGTAGTGTATGAGCGTTCAAAACTGTAGTGGTAGGTGGTGTAGTAAAAGGTGCATGGTATACACTACGGTTTTAAACCGTAGTGTATACTGACTATTCTCTACGGTTTAAAGGTATACACTACGGTTTTAAACCGTAGTGTATTCTGACTATTCTCTACGGTTTTAAACCGTAGTGTATGAGCGTCCCAAACTGTAGACATAGGTTCTGTAGAGAAAACTTTTTTCACATACACTACGGTTTTAAACCGTAGTGTATGAGGATTATTTAAAAAATTATTTTTTTTATTATATATTTTTATTTAATTGCTCTTGCTTGTAGTCCTAAACTGTAGTCCATAAATTTGATATTTATAAAATAATTCAATAAAAAAAATATGTTGATATTAAAATTGATCGAGAATACTAAATAATACATCATATTATTATTTTGTTTTAAACACCACAATATTTCATGTAAACAAGGATAAAAAACATTTAAAAAAAAATGTGAGTAGTTCCATAGCTTCCTACATATGAAAACACAAAAGCTTCAAAATTCCACGAAGGCTCCAATCTTCCAATCCATTAACCTCTTCATTTGCCTGCTTTAAAAATAAAAACAAGTGTATATATGTGAGTGAAATTTGAACAACAATACCAGGACAAGCATTTTCAGAGACGAGCATTTTCCGAAAGAAGAAGGCAATGGACATGCAGTTGGAGTGCCGATCAGTTTAACAATGTATGCGTTTGCGTATAAGAACAGTTTGAAGGAGCTTTTACCTGATCCTGATTTGCAATATCAGCTGCTGCCGTCTTCTTCCAATCATTACTCCAAAATAAGAACTGGTAAGCATTTCATTCTTGAATTAGTCCTGAGAAAAACAAGATTTCAAGATATCAAGTTTTCTTGAATCTGAACATGTTGATTGTATTGCAGATAGAGGGAATTCAGTGATTGCTATGATGATCAAACTGGGCAAAGCCATGGATGTGAATGCTCAAGGAATCCGATAGCATGGTATGCACTCGGAGAAATTAAACGAGTATATGTACGATAGATTCTATGAATCATGAATCAGTTTTCTGATGTAGAGATTTTCTTGATTTTTGCAGTGAGATTAGGACCAAAACTGAGCGAAACTGTGAAAGAGAAACTAAGTTTAGGTGCGAGGATTCTCCAAGTAGGTGGTACAAGAAAGTATTCAAGCAGAAAATCAACGTTACCGATGATGAGAAACTGTTGAAAGCTTCTCAGTGCTATTTATCAACAACAGCAGGTCCGATAGCAGGGCTCCTCTTCGTCTCGACCGAAAGAGTTGCCTCCTGCAGAGAGATCCATTAGAATCATGTCCCCGACAGGAAAACTGCTAAAAGCACACTACAAGGTAAGATTATCACTCCAATAAACATCAATAAATATACAATCTTATTTCAGAAAAGAACTTGGAAACTAAACTGGGAATGGAACTCTGTATGCAGATCATGATCCCACTAAGAAAGATAAAGAGAGCCCACGAGAGTGAAAACGCGAAGAAACCAGAAGAGAAAATTTGTTTTTACTTGTCCATGAAATACTAATGCGAAAGGCTAAATATGACGCAAGTAAATATTACAATTGAAAATCACCAAGTATGATACTAAACCCAAACTAAGAGCAATGCAGCAGAAAAAAGCTTGCTCTTCTTGAAAATAAAGAGGAATGCAATGTCCAGTTTAAGAGAAAAACAGAGGAATGTTCAGTTTAAGAGAGTATGTCTGCAGTCGTAAAAGTACCTCAATAGTAAATTTACAAATTTACTTGAATGATGATCATATATCTTTAAATATAGGATATGTGAACAGCTAAATATGAAGAAAATAAATATTGCAATTGAAAATCAGCATGTATGATACTAAAACCAGATCAAGAACAATGCTTTGAAAAAGGCTTGCTATCAGATATCCTATAATCATTTTAAAAGTATATTTTTTAGGGTATTATTGAGGTATTTTCGAAACTGCAGACATGCTGTAATCCACTGTGTTTATGGACCTGAAATGGAAATACATGTTGCATCTGGTTCAGACAATGAGAAATAAGTAGTATCATTTGACAGTTCAAGTTTCACTATAAGATCAAGCAAAAGAGTGACAAGTAAACTAAAGAAGTCCAAGTATCTTGACTTTTTTCCATTACGCAAGTCTAAGAAATACATCAATCAATACATAAATGTGCAACTACTCACTGAAAGAGACTCAGGATCTCCTCCACTAGTTCCAGCAAAAAAAGGATCGATAAGATAGTCAACAACCTAAAAAAGAATTATCCCAAACTAAACAATGAAAACCAACAACCAAACTTCCCAACTTATGGTGGAGGCATTTGTTCTATTTAGATTTCCACATGTAGCACAAGGGCAGCGTATTGAGAACAATTTCAACATAAGTTTTACATCTAAAGTTCACAACATAAGTTTTTTATCTACTAATTAGTCGATAAATCAATGTCTGCATAAAAGAAACAACAAAAAAATCAGAACGAACACCCCTTTCGATTTACCAAAACAATTAATCGAGTCTCAGTTCACTAGCTGCAAGTTTATCTCATAACATACAAATGAAAATGGCTGAATAAACTACCAAAAGATTGCAATTCAAATGGCTGAATAATATCTTAAGTAATCAAAGCATATAATTACAAGGGAAGAGTTGCACACATTAGTTCTAGGCCACAATCAAATAAACCTCTAATCCAATAGAATCGGATCAAAACTAGGCATAAAACCCTATGAGGATCGATCAGAAGTCGGGAAACGAGAAGCCAATACAATTCAATCAGGTAATCAGTACTACCTTCTATGAGCTGCCGAATATTGACTGTGGGCTGGAACTGCAACGCTTGTATACTAACTGGAAACTGAAAAAGAAACCAAATGCAGTGGATTACAATGATCATATCACCAGATGCCATCTCATTACAACTTGAAAATAATCATACTCCTAGAAGCACTAAGCCCTTCATGGGCCTGAATACTAAGGTTTAACGTTGTGAATCAACTTGATGACAAGAAACAAGCACAATGTTAGCTAAAGTCTCATTAGCATCAACTAACCATTTAAATAAATTGGAAAATGAGCAGAAATTCCCCATTGAGTCACGTGTTGATACATAATAACATCAAATGAAAGAGGAAGCATATAATACCTACAAATTGACAGGCTTTTAGAAAGTTGCAGTCCCATTGGCCTGTTGGAGATAGAGCTCTAGTAAGTGGTTAGGATGAGTTGCAATCAAACAAATTGAGACGTTATTTGATTAACCTTCACCATACAACAATAACTAAGTTTAGTTGTGTCTATAATAAAGAAGGGTTCTGAAACTAAGAGAGGGCAAGAGAGCAAATATAAGTCAGATAATAGCTTAAGTTGTTGTCATGCTTTCTCATGATAGTGTAGTCATTGACTTTGGAGTTGCATAAGTTATAAGCAAATGCAGTAGAATATATCGTACATACCCAAAGTGAAAAACATGGGACACTAAAATATTATAGTGTAGGTACTGAGTCCTGCACAAATTAAGAATCAAAGGGATCATACAAGCTCTGAGTGCTAACTTTTAATTTGTCAACAACAAGTTTCAGAAAAAAGATAAACTAGAAAATAATAATAATAATAATAATAATAATAATAATAATAATAATAATAATAATAATAATAATAATAATAATAATAAAAAGCTGAACAGACAACCCTTTCAATTTGCAAAAACAATTGAAACAATCGAGTCATATTTCACTAGTTCCAAGTTTATCTCATAACATACCAATGCAAATATATAGCTGAACAAACTACCAGTAACATATAATTGACGAAACTCAGAGCACCTAATAATCGAAATAAAAAGGCAATACAAAACTCAAAAATACATGACGAGCAGCAGCAGCAGCAGCGAGAAATTTGATTTTTTGTTTTATTTTCAGAATGAAGATTAACTCGCATATCACAAACGTAATAAGAGTAACAAACCTTGAAAAGCCGACGGGTAGTGCATTGGTGTTGAAACTCCCGCTTTCATGACAGCGCCGGTGATAGCCGTGTCTAGCTTGTTTATTCCCAAATCAGCAAAACCCTTGATTATAAACTAAATCGCCATCAACAAACAACATAAAGTAAACAAAAAAATCAAGTCGACTTCATCACAGAAGTCGTGCATCGAAGAAGAGTGGAAATCGGTGGGGAGGGGACGGCGTCCGTGCGGTAGCTGTGCCGGTGGTGTTACAGCAGTGACCGGTCGAATCGAAACAATCGAAGACCATAATAAAATTTGGGAGAATTTAAAATCTAGGGTTTCGATTTAGGGGAAATCAGAGGTGGAGAGAGACGATCACCTGGAAACGGCGTGTCCGTAGAGGCCTCGCCAGAGTGAGGACAGCAGCGGCGCCGGCCTAAGAACAACAACAATTCCGATTACCGCCACAGTTGTTACGCCGGCGACACAAGAAAGGGGAAGAAGACTTGTACGCGGAATATGACGAGGATGATCTGAGCGCGGCTGGGTTAGGATAGAAAATATAACAAGGGAAACAAAACTATAAATTTATATATAGATAAAATCATTCGTGAAATAATTATCAAGCTGTTTCCTTAGACCTGTTGGCTTTGAAGCAATAAATTGTTTGCTAGGTGAGGGTTTGAATCTTGTTGAGCTCATTTTTATTTTTTTTTCCCCTATTTTTTAAAATGCGCTCATACACTACGGTTTTAAACCGTAGAGTATAGTGCCTAAAACCGTAGTGTATGAAAGAGGCGCTCATACACTACGGTTTTTAGCTGAACTGTAGTAAATACTAAGGAGTATACACTACGGTTTTGGATAAAAACCGTAGAGAAAAGGTATACACTACGGTTTTTTTAAAAAAACCGTAGTGTATGTAGTGTAGTAAAAAGCCTTTTTTCTAGTAGTGTTTGCCTGCTCCAAACGCCCCGTTTCGTTTCATTTGTCTCGTTTACTGAACACACTGGTTAAAATACAAAATAATATAACACGCCCTAACTAAATTAGGTGAAAAAGTGTGAGCAATTTTGATACGAGGATGGGGCGAATTCCTCGATCAAGAAACGAATGAAAAGCAATAAACGATACAACGGTAGACGCGAGATCGGAGCTCGTCGTACACACCAAACGAAGCTAAGGAAAACGCAGCAAATAACATAAATTAGGGTTTATTGATTCATTGATGATTGAATGACGGAAATACACCCCTCACCTTATATAGACCTAAACCTAGGGTTGGTTCGACTTACGGGCCGGGAAAGAACCAACAAGAAAACCCGGAACGGACTCCATAAATAAAAAACACGGGCCAAGCCCAACAAATAATTAATACTAAGTAATTAACGTATCAACTCCCCCACCCTTGAAAACCACCTTGTCCTCAAGGTGGAGATACAAAATCCTTATATACTTCCTTAAGCGCGTAGATGCGGAAAATTACCAAGCGTCGCAACACTTCAAGAATTACCCTTTCATCCGCACTTTCCTCTTCCTTATCCTTCTTCAGCTCATCATCTTCGTCGTCACTGATTTCTATCTTGATAGACTTCTCCATCCCGAGGCAAATGGGGTAGATGATGGACTTGAAGGGCTTCTTTCCTAGAACCTTGATTCTCCTCTCTCCAAGGTACTCCATCGCCTGATCTTCCTTGAGGAAGAGGGTGATTTGTGTTTCACAGCCTTGCTGCTCGCCTTCAACATCCCTAACAACATTCCAAATAGCACTGAAGGATCCCTCGACCTGGAATTTATTGTACAACTCATCTTCGTTATTGACGACGGCGGATCTTTCCACGGCGTTGTTGGGGTCGCCCTCACCAATGCCGGAACCATTCGTCGCTTTGACGGGGTTAGGGTTTTGGGTCCCGGCGGAGTCGAGCACCTTGGGGTCCCCCGCCTCTTCTACCAATTTTGAACCAATGGGGAATGACACTCGCCCTCTCTCTTTCTCCTCTAACTCCGGGTTTGCTGGGCGCGACACCAATTCGGTGCGTGACGGCGGTGGATCGGAAACACGCGGCTGAACCACCGGCACGTAGAAGCCGTCCCGAGAAGGAGGAGGAGGCGGCGCATAGGAGTTACGCTCGTTCGCATAACCTCCACCGGAGTATCCTCCACCATGGTATGAAGTTGGCGCGTAGCCTCCATCTCCGTGGGTTCGGCTCGCTCCGTATATGTACGGTGATGACCCTCCGCCTCCATAGCTCTCAATACGAGGCCTTGGAAGATCCCACGAAGTGAGTGGTCGGCCAACGGGCGGATCGTAGGCATACGCATCCGCGTAGTTCCAATATGAAGGGTTGTTACACAGATTCGGATCGTAGGCATCCGGATCCGGAGATGATGATGATGGGAAACGCTGAGCGTGTGGGTCATACTGCGACCGAGACTGAGGTAAGTCCCAAGACGAAACGGGCCCGGCCGGAGGAAAGTCCCATGACGACAAAGGCCGCGAAGTCACGTCAGCTCCTGCTGCCGAGGGCGGGGCCCATGACGACGGAGCGCCCTGCGGATGCCAACCCGTCGAACTCGGTGGCTGCTGGACTCCAAACGCCGGCTGCTGCGGTGGCTCTGGAAGGTCCCACGAAGTGCGTGGCCTGCCGAATGGCAGATCGAATTCCGACCGCGATGGAGGGATCGCTGTGGCCCGACGCCGTTCTTGTGCCTCGAGTCGAGCCTCGAATTTCGCCATTACACGGCCCATCGTGGCTAAGAGTGTTTCCATCGAAGCAGGGGCAGAATTGGAAGGCGGCGGCGCCGTGGTAAACGCCGAAGACATCGGAGTCGCCGCTGCTGCTTATGCACTCCACTTCTAGCGCCAATTGATGGAAAACGTCAATTGATAGCCTCCAATTGATAGTCTCCAATTGATAGATCCCCCTCCTTCTAGCGACGTCGTTAATTGAGGTCGGCGACGCCGAAATAACCGATTTTTTTCGCCCCCTCAAAGAGACTCCACTTTGGAAGCTCTCAATGAAAGCACCAATTGATACGAGGATGGGGCGAATTCCTCGATCAAGAAACGAATGAAAAGCAATAAACGATACAACGGTAGACGCGAGATCGGAGCTCGTCGTACACACCAAACGAAGCTAAGGAAAACGCAGCAAATAACATAAATTAGGGTTTATTGATTCATTGATGATTGAATGACGGCAATACACCCCTCACCTTATATAGACCTAAACCTAGGGTTGGTTCGACTTACGGGCCGAGAAAGAACCAACAAGAAAACCCGGCACGGACTCGATAAATAAAAAACACGGGCCAAGCCCAACAAATAATTAATACTAAGTAATTAACGTATCAAATTTTTAACAAAAAGAAAAACAATCAAAGAATGACCACTCACTATGTCGGCCGTTCGACTCGATCACCGAAATTCGAAAAATAGAGGTGTTCATAGTTGAGTTGACACGGAGATGTTTGTCTGAATCAATTTTTCAACTTATAGGTGTATGTATGATTTTGAAGCTTTAAAAACATAAATTTAAAGGCTACACTATGAAGTATTCGAACTCGGTATTATTAATTCCGATACTTATTGGCCGCCAGAGTGTATACACTTTTAATTAAACATTATGTTGCTAATTAGATTAGGCATGATTCACTTATAATTTTAGGAGTATTAAAACTTAATCGCAGTTGGTACTATTCAACTCTGAGATCCCTCCAAATAATTGAAAATTATTATAAGTAGTTTCATTTTCAGATAAAAGTTAATAAGTAAATAATCAAGTACAATCCATTTTTGCTTCCCTGGTAAAAAGCAATTCATGCATGCATGCTATACTATACACCACATAAATTAACCCTAATATTTCCTTTTAATTTTATTTTGAAAAATATCAGACAATTTTTTTGAATACGGATATAAAATTTCGACAAAACTGTTGGAAATAAAAGTCATTTAATTAATTTTTGGTTAATTAATAATCTCTTTTAATTCCTTAATGCACTAGATTCTCACATGTTGAGTAGTGGCCAAGTTACGTTGAGTAGTGGCCAAGTTATGTGGTTGAGTAGTGGCCAAGTAATGTGGAGTAGTGGCCAAGTCATATGGAGTAGTGGCCAAGTCATAAACTCCCTATATATATGGTCCTTTCCTTAACTCATTTATATACATCGTGAACAAAACCACTATCCGCTTTGCTTCTTTCGATTCTTTCCTTTGTCTCCTCTCTTGAACTCTTCCGTTCAAAAGCGTCTCCAACTCGATTTTGCGAGTGCACGCATAATCGAGTGCTGTGTTAACCTTCGAGAGTGTTTTCGGCATCGAGACTTGGCACCGAGGGTCTGCCGGAAATAGCTTTTAGGGCAGTGGTTCGTCCACGGCGCAGCAATTATCTTTCGTTTCAGATTATTGTTACTTGTGCAGGTTTCTCGAACTTGACTCCAGATCTAACAAAAACATAGTACTCCCTCCGTCCCATGGCAATTGTCCATGTTGCTTTATTGGGACGTCCCATTTAATTGTCCACTTGCCTAAAGTGGAAATATTCCACTCTCACAACCAATATAATATAAAATCCCCTATCCCTTGTGGCATTGGTTATTGTGCCACTTTCCTAATGGACAATTGCCATGGGACAGAGGGAGTATATCGTTTTGCAAAGATATTCCGACAAGGAAGCTTCAGCATATGCTCGAGCTCGACCCTACCTTTGGGTCCGACGACGCTACTTTCGGTCCGATCTACAATTGATGTCGTAACATATTTCATTTCATTTTAATTGCAATAAGCAATTTGAATTGTAATTTGCATAGATTCATGTTGAGATTTTCAAAAGATAAATGAATCTTGAAAGTAGGTGAATAATAATAAAATAAAATGTGAATAAGGTAACTCTCAAAAAAAAAAAAATGTGAATAAGGTAGCATACAAAGTGAGGTTGAATTCCACATTAAATAGGGTCAGTAAGAATAAAGTGTGACAGTTCCTCAATAAATAAATTAAAATATAATAAAAAGAATAAAGTGTGACAGAACATTAGTAGTAAAGAAAGTTCCACCAATAATTATTTTCTACCAGAATGTGTAAACTGGTGGGGGACTGACTCTACTCTAACGGGAAGGTCAAGGTATAAAGAGGTAAAAGAAATAAGACAATCGATTAGGGACGAAGGGAGGAATAAATAACAATATTTCGATCTTGAAATCAAAGTAAAATAAGTTATTGACAACAAACATTACATATTTTACCCATGTATATAATGTCAAACCATAAACATTTTTTACTTCAATCTATGCCGAAACGTGCGTTTTTGACAGACAAAACTGATATACGTTATTCGAAACAAATATCGTTGCACATACACCTGAATATGGATACTCCCCCCGCCAACGATGTATGCATTTTGAATAATTCGACATGAAATTAGGGTTTAATCAACTCGATACATGTAGGGTATTATATACACTTCAACAATGAGGGTACTTTACTGTATCAAGTTTAATCTAGACTTTATCGTAACATCTGATGTATATAAATGTTTGTCGGATCGAAGATTCTAAATACATGTACCGTGAATCGACGAAGAGTCATACGAACGAGTTTGACCGCAAGAATGGTGGTAAAATAAGAGGCCATTCCTAGTGACAGGCTTTAGTGAAAGTGTACTTATAAGAATAAATGGAGGTCTTTAGCTGAATCCGTGACTGTCGCCCTAAGTTTAAATCGATTTTAAATAATCAAGAATTCATGAAACTACAAAACCTGCCTATCTATTCTATTTATTCATTCAAAGAGAAAAGAAAACAATGATTTCCTTCCATGCTTGTGCAATTTGGGAATTCAAGGTCAATCTATACCCTAAATTCATGCACATTTATTTCGATTTAATCAATTTTCGAAAAAAGAAAAAGAAATTGTTTTGAGTTTTCCTCATTCGCTCAATCAATCAGCAGTCAAAACCCTGGTAAAACCGTAACAAAAAAGCCATCTGCATCATTTAATGAAGCATTTAGCTACTTCCCCTACCACGTGGCACGTACCCCTCTCTCTCTCTCAAGAACACAAGCTTCTCTCTCTAGTAAGAAAAACAATACTTATTGATTGCAAGTCACTATTGAGAAACTAAGTTGGATGTACAACATTATTAAACATTTAATTTGGGGTTCCTCACCATCATCAAGTGGCAAGAATATTTTACTACTAGGATTGGAAAATGTTTGAGATAATCCATACTATTTGTTTCCCTGAAAATATGATTATCGTGGATTCTAATAACGTTCAATATGAGGACTAGTGCAGGCTGAAGTACTATATCACAATTAGGTTCTTTAGGTAGGCCTACGATTAAGTTTGGCCCTGGAACAACTGTTATCGAGGTGCCAAACCTTCTCGTGGGTATGAGCCCTTCGGCAAGATCAGCTTGTTACACTGAAAGTAACTTTTATCCATTGAGCGATGACCCTTCCGCTCGACATCGTCAAATCACTAAGGTCGACTTTGTACGCGTTGGGCTAATGGATACGTACTATGTACTATTTTGTCCAAATCTTACTATCGATCGATACTTAATTTGATTTTGAACATGTACCGACTACGTTCGATCATTCGTGAATACAATGGATAACGCTTGCTAAAAATGCACTAAAAATGCAAACGTAGATGAAAACTCAACTATCAACATCGACACTTTTTATCATCATCATCATGCACTACTATATCTATTAATAAGAAGATCTATTGAAGAACCCTACTCCAAAATCTTGACCTCCCAATTCCAACTCTTCTTCTTCCCATATTCCAAGACAAACCTAACTCTCTCTCTCTCTCTCTCTCTCTCTCTCTCTTACATATTCATTCAAAATTAAAATTATTCCTTCATATTTTCACCATGTTAGGGGCCAAAGACATTTCCCTTTCCTCACAGCTACTACAATAGCAATAGCGTAAAAGAAAGAACTTCAATTTCTTCTTTTTTTTTTTTTTACATTCTGAAATAATATTATTTCTTTCTCCCATTCTTTTGTTTTATTTTCTCTGTCTAGTTGTTTTCAACCCCCCCCCCCCCCCCCCACCCCCACCCCCACCCCACCACCACCTCCGCCGGTAATTTGTAATCTTTCTCCCCCCTTCAAATTCACAGAGCTTGCTTTACACCTCTTCTAGTAGCTCTCTCTCTCTCTCTCTCTCTCTCTCTCTCTCTCTCTCATCGCCTTCACTTTCTCTCTCTATATCCATACTTTCTTGAATTGGAGGGTTTTTGAGTGAATAGAAAAAGAAAAGAAGGTTAAAATGCAGCCATGGCTATGAGTTCTTCTCTATTAATAATCGTAGCCCTTTTCCTACTTTTATCCAATTCCCATTGCTTGATCGACAAACACCCCTCCGCCGCTCTCAGGGTACAACCTCTCTATGCATGCTCGCTTCCACCTACTTGTACCTTCGCGGCGGCGCGTGCTGGTTACTCCCCTCTAACGCTCTCCTTCCCTTTTCATGCTATGTAGGAATCGGTGGCGGCGGAGAAGACGAGGCTGGGGTCGACGCCGCCGAGCTGCCACAACAAATGCAACCAGTGCCACCCATGCATGGCGGTGCAGGTGCCCACCCTCCCGAGTCACAACCGAGTCACCCCGAGTTCCGCCGAGTCACGGCCCCTCGATTACTTCGGCTCGTCGCCGTCCTCCGCCGGCAACCGCTACTCCAATTACAAGCCGCTCGGGTGGAAATGCAGGTGCGGCGGCCATTTTTACAACCCTTAGAGGAATTCCACCAACTCCTCTTTTTTTTTTTTTTCTCCCTAATTAATTTTAAATAATTTACACACTCCATTAATGGAATTTCTTCTCCTCCAACATAAATATTTCCAACTAGTTTTTTGTTTTATTACAATAAATAATTATTAGATTTAGATTTTAGAATTTATTATTGTAGGGGCCCCTGAAAATTAGAGAGACAAGACATATATTTTATGTAATGTTTTTTATTTGTAGCATTTATTTAGTTTTGTGTAGGTGTCGCAGCCTATACTGTTTGTACAGTAACTCATTACGTACTTAATTTTTTATTTCATTATTTTCTGAATTTTTTTTTAATTTATTGAATTATTAGTTGCAATTTTTAATTTTAAAATGGAGAATAGTATCCCTTCGTCTTTAAATAAGTGTCCTGAGCCGTCAAAAATTTTGTCCCTAAATAAGTGTCCTATCACATTTTTTCAAGTAAAAATTACACAAAAGTACCAAAACTACCCTTTTTGAAAATCTAAAAGTGGGAGAAAGACAAAAATAAATAAATAAATAAATAATCAAGGATTTTAAGGGCATAAGTGTCATTTTAGCATTCTCCTTGGTTTTTTTAAATTGGCGGCTCGGGATACTTATTTAAAGATTTAAAAACGGAGGGAGTAGAGATAAAATTTAGAATAAAGTTTTGATTTTAATATGATTGATTGATTGAATTGAATTGAATGTGTCCTTCTCCTTATCATCTCGGGATTTTCATGATGCCCTACCTTCTGTCCTTTCTCTTTAGATTTGGTATCGAGTCAAAATTACCATTTGCCCCTTCGTTAATTTCTCTCCGACGACGTCGAATCAATGGATATTTTAGTCATTTTACGTGTACCGCTCGATTATGGATTTATTTATTTTTAATTTTGGATGGGTTTATAATTGGGATTATGGAGATTGTTTCAAAATTAAATTTATTTTGTTGTCAGGGGATGATTTTTATTTTTTTTTACTACTTCTGTTTATTTCGAAACGGTCACCGTTTCCTTTTAGGAGTGTATTTTGTGAAATGACTACTCTCACTTTAACTACTTTCATGATTTCTTAAACTTCGTATTTAAAAAAAATTTGTTAGTATTTCGAAAGAAACGGAATGAGTATTGATATAATCGGAGATGTTTAATTATAGGTTATTAATTTAGAAAAAGGGTGGCCAAAAGTGAAAATTTGATTGTGGAAGAAGAGTTACAAATATGTACAGACCATCAGAAACTTTTGCTGCTACCACAGTTGGATTTTCTCCTTCAGAACAAATTAGTATAATTATTTCTTCTTCTTTTTTTTCAATTTTTTTTCAGGAGAATATTTTATTTTCTCATTGCATAATTGTACCATTTTTTATATATATTTTTTAATACAATTGTGTAAGTATGTTACAGTATACAATAAAAAAGTTAGACCAGTATAAGTGAACTAAAATTTCTCCCAATTGAACATTAGACAATGTGGTGTTGGCTTATTTTTAAACAAACCGAAGTGCGAAACGAGTCACGTAAAATGAGACGGATGTCCGATAATTTTCTCATGGAAAAGAAATAATCAAACATTTTGACAAAATGAAACGGCCGTTATATCGGTTAGAAACGGAAGAAGCCTACTCCTTCCCTCAACCACACACACACTACACACACTATCCATGGCTTCTTCCGCCGTCTTCCTCTTTCCTCCTTCCCTCTCCTCCCCTCCCTCTCTCTCCTCCCTCCGAACTCCTCTCTTCTCTCTCTTCAAAACCACCACCGCCTTCTCCGGCGCCAATTCGAGAACCGCCGCCGCCGCCGCCAGGAACCTAGTAGTCACGGCCTCAGCCAGGGCGATCGAAGCTCTGATTTTCGACTGCGATGGCGTGATTCTCGAGTCTGAGCACCTCCACCGCCAAGCCTACAACGACGCCTTCGCGTATTTCAACGTCCGCTGCTCGTCGGCGCCGGCGCCGCTCGATTGGACACCGGAGTTTTACGATGAGCTGCAGAACCAGATCGGCGGCGGGAAACCTAAAATGAGATGGTATTCTGCAATTTTGGGGATTTTCTGTTTTTCGTTAACTTTTTTTTTTTTTTTTTTAAGTTGATCTTTATGTGTAAGTTTGTATGTGTGTTTCGATTGAAGGTATTTTAAGGAGCACGGTTGGCCGACTTCGACGGTGTTCGATTCGGCTCCGGAGAGTGACGAGGATCGAGCGAAACTGATCGACGTTCTTCAGGTACTACGAGTGTCGTAATACTCTTGATGTGCTTAAAGATTGTATTTTTCATGATGTTTAGTAAGAATTAAGCGCTATGAGATTGTGTTAAGCCGATTTCGACTGCGGATTGATTGTTCTAAGTTGCAATTTCATAATGCATCTCATCAAAGATTTAATTTTTTAGTAATTGGTTATTTTGGGGGGAAATTCGGATTGAAAATAGGCGAAAAGGCGTAACTTTGCTTCAAAGCTTGAGCCTTTCTATGGTTATTTTAAGGAATGTGAGTATTTTGTGTAATGTGCATTGCATATTAATCTTGTCTAGAGGACCTTCCTCGGTTTCTTCTAAGATACGAAGCCTTCTATCGAAGTCTTGAGTTGTTCGTTTCAGTAGCTAAAGGTTTAATCTTGGTGCAGGACTGGAAGACGGAGAGGTACAAAGAAATAATTAAATCCGGATCAGTAAGAATGGCTGATTTTGTTGGAAGAAAAGTCTTGTCTTTATATTTTTCAAAGAGTTTCTCCGATTTCCCATCTGTCCGACCAAGCTTTGTCAATGTGTCGAGCAGGTTGAGCCGAGACCTGGAGTTTTGAGACTGATGGACGAGGCAAAAGCTTCGGTATGATTAATCATATTAGTTCAGAATCAGATATAGACGTAGCCATTGCTCAACTTCTTGTATCAAATGTCTTAATAATGTTTCGATTACTTGCTTACCGTATTTTCTCCTCTCTGATGTAGGGAAGAAAGCTAGCTGTTTGCTCTGCTGCAACTAAAAGTTCGGTTGTCCTCTGCTTAGAGAATCTGATCGGATTGGTAAAACTCCTTCGTTGCTTCGTATTTTCTACACTTATACCACATCGTTCGTGATTACAATGAATCTGAAACTCACGAGGTGCATAATGTATCGAATGACTTTCTATCTCTCGGAAATTTCCAGGATCGCTTCCAAAGCCTTGATTGCTTCCTCGCAGGTACTCAAAAGAAACTTCAAAGAGGCTTCTTTTGCTTATATGTTTCTCTGTTTCTTCTGGTTTTGAGACTCTCTCTGCTTTCTTTCTCGTTGCTTGTGTAGGCGATGATGTGAAAGAAAAGAAGCCCGATCCAATGATCTACGTGACAGCAGCGAAGGTATATACTCGTTCACAATCTCATTCCTCCCTCTATATAGTATGCAAACTGCATTAAACCACATGCTTCTTCAATTCTGCAGAGACTAGGTGTATCAGAGAAGGATTGTTTAGTAGTAGAAGATAGCGTTATCGGATTACAGGTCTCACATTCTTCAATCGAAAACTCACCTTTCAATCAGAGTCCGTTCCACCATAACAATGTACCTTATTCGTCTCCCGTAATCCTGCAGGCTGCAACCGGAGCTGGAATGTCGTGTGTGATTTCTTACACGTCGTCCACTGCTAGCCAGGTAAACCACCCTCCCTTCTCTTCCTCTTCCAGAAAAACGAAGCTATTCGGAGTTTTTTTTCGTTCCTTTTTAAAAGAGATCCATTGTGTATATACTAGGATTTCAAAGCAGCTGCAGCAATCTACCCAGACTTGAGCAATGTCAGGTAAGTATACACATTAACGTAACCGTAAATTTAGCCCGATTTCATAAAAAAGTTTCGTCTTAACGTGTTCAATTTGGACTCGAAGATTGGCAGACTTGGATGCGTTGCTTGCAGACGTCGTTGCTGCAAAGTAAACGAACGACGACGAAAACTCCGATCGTTGATGCTGTTAAATTGAGTTCATAACAAGGTATTGACAGCTTTTATTCTACTTCAATTTAATGTACATATGTTACAGAGATAATAATTATTCATTAACAAAAAAAAATGTAAAATCCAATGCATTATTTCCAACTTCTTGTAAAGTTATCTTTGCAATTTGACTGCAATTTTTGTATGAATATAAGAATACAACATTAGCCATGGCGGCATTTTGTGTTTTTTCTTTTATATTTTTTTTTGTGATGTATTGTTGCTTCATAGTATATTACTGTATTATATTTAAAAAATAAAACAACATTTGCCGCTCGTTCCGATATAATTAAATTGAATAATATCTCTGTGATTGATCGTGAGGTGTAATTTACGAGAAATGTTACCTTTAACATATTCTAGTTTTTGACAGTGATAGTGGATACAATAATGTTATTTGGTCATAATGTGGCCGGCCACACAACAATATTTTTCATATTTTTTGTAATTTTAAAAATTGTAAATGATAACAATAATTTATTAATTTCATATTTTAATTTAAAAATATTTTTTCCCCAAAAATTACATATTTTTTTCATTTTTTAGGTAAAAAAAGGTAAAAACATACTTTAAATAGTAAAAATTATCAAATAATTAAAGGATTAATTTTAAAAAATACGTAAAAAATACGGAGTATCACTTTTTGAGTATTTTATAATCTAAAAAAGTTTGGCATAAACATATAAATTATTTGATATTATAAAAAATAAAACAAGTTAAATTATGGCCGGCCACATTATGGCCGAATAGCATCACTCGTACGTATTTATATTTTATACTTTACATATATTCTAGAAACGTCGACGTATTGCAATCTAAAATCTCCCTGGCCAATGAGAAGGACGGCATCATAATCACTAACCCTATACACACAATTGTTATATTGTTATATCGTAGTATTTGTCATCTTATTACATATACAAGATTCTCCTACAAATTAATGTACAGACAAAATTAAATAATTACATTACATACATTTTTCCTCAAACAAAATAAATAAATAAATGAAGTTACCATCGCCAACATAATATACCACGTGCTTTGGGACTTTGCATATCTATGGCTCATTTTCGTAGCTATATGTTAATTAAAATCTTTCCTATTAAAAGTGATAGGGGTTAAAGTTGTAATTTGCAATTATTAGTTGACAATTATCCATAATTCACCCCTTAGTGGGTGAACTTTTCTTAATACTATAATTTTACATTTCCTTTTTTCTCTTTAATTTTTTATAGTTAAAATTCTATAACATAATTCTCTTCTTCGTCAATTAGGAAAAGTAGAAATATTTTTATTCTAAAATAATTAATTGTTGCATTTTCTTGCAATGTGCATTATAGCTTTAATTTACTCATTTATGCATTATCATAACTCAACTAATAATGTGTTACTAATTAAAGTTTAATCGATACATTGTTCATTTACATTTTTCAGATATGTATATTATTTTATTTTTAGTATCATTTTTATTTTTCAAATATATATTTTATTTTATTTTATTTTATTTTATTTTATTTTATTTTATTTTATTTTATTTTATTTTATTTTATTTTATTTTAAGAATAAAATAATGCACAATACATGTCATAATGCATCCAATTTCCTTCTATAAAAATTGCATCGTTTTTCAACTAATGCATTATACAGTATATTGTCAATGCATTTTTAATTTTATAATGCAGAACTAATGCATTATACAATATATTGTCAATGCATTTTATAATTTATAATGCAGAACTACTACATGCATTATAATGTATAACTAAATGCATTGTGAATGTTATTTTTTAAAAAAAATAAATTAAACGACAATAAAGCCTGTAAAATAATGATGCAAAATACAACATATTGTAATGCATCCAATTTCTTTTTATTAATATTATTTTGTCCTTAAAGCTATGTTATAGATTGTATGATTATGTGCACTGTTAAAATGAAATTTTTGGATAAAAGAATTTAAACAGAAATAAAACCAAAAAAAATTGCTACTTTTTATTGCTTTTAATATGTGATATGCAGCGTTATTTAATTTTTTTTATTATAGTAATAATTGAAAATTATTTCACTTTAAATCTCAATATATGTTTTTGTGATATTCCTTCTTAAATCTCTGTAACTCCAATATTTTTTGTGGTAGTGGAAATTAGGTGTATATAACTTTTTCTTTTCTCTAATTTACCCTCCAAATGGATAGAAATTGATGCTTGATATAAAAGTAGCCTACGTGTCTTGATTAAAATTTAATCCGGATCGTGTATTTTGCCTTAATGAAGGGATGGGATTGCTTCTTATTTTTTACTCTAACATCATTTTCTATGTGATCTCACCTATATATATATATATATACTCTCTTATCATCATCTTCTTCCTCCATACATCAACTACAATATTCACCACAAGTTCTCTCTCTCTCTCTCTCTAAACGGCAGAAGAGATGGGATCGATTCCAGCTGAGAAGAAGCCCCATGCAGTCATGGTGCCGTATCCGGCTCAAGGCCACGTCACTCCCATGATGAGGCTAGCCAAGCTCCTCCACTCTAGGAACTTCCACATCACCTTCGTCAACACCGAGTTCAACCACCGCCGTCTCATCCGCTCCAAGGGCCCCGACTCCGTCAAGGGCCTCCCCGATTTCCGGTTCGAGACGATCCCCGACGGGATGCCGGAGCCCTCCGACGAGGGGGCGACGCAGGATATCCCACTCCTGTGCCACTACACGAGGAAGACTTGTCTCGAGCCTTTCAAGAGCCTCCTTTCCCGCCTCAACTCCGACGAGGGCTCGCCTCCCGTCACGTGCGTCGTCTCCGACGCCGTGATGAGCTTCGGGATTAGGGCGGCTCAGGAGATGGGCATCCCCGATGTCCAGTTCTGGACTGCCTCTGCTTGTTCGTTCGTCGGTTACTTGCACTATCGTGAGCTCATCAAGAGAGGGATTACTCCATTTAAGAGTAAGTGTTGGAGGATTTAGGGTTTGAAGTGAACTTGTTATTGTACTAATTGTGGACCTATTATTAGGTCTAGTTGGCAGTTTAGGTCTAAGCATGTCACACCTGGTCTATAGGCATAGACTGTTAGGTCTAATCAGAAGTTTAGGTCTGAGCATGTCACACATGGTCAAGAGAACAGAGACATTGTTTTTAAAAGTATTAAACTACTGTGCTTTGCAGATGATGACTATAAGACTGATGGGACGCTCGACATGCCAGTGGAGTGGGTCTCGGGCATGCCCGACATTCGTTTGAAGGATCTCCCGAGCTTCTTTCAGACGACGGATCCTGATGACATCATGTTCGATTTCTTGGGAGAAGAGGCGCAGAGTTGCCTGAAAGCCTCTGCCGTAATCTTCAACACCTTCCGAGAATTGGAAAAGGTGGCGTTGGAGGTCGTCGTCTCGAGGTTTAACTACACGAATTTCTACACTATAGGGCCTCTCCAACTTCTAGGGAGACATGTGCCTGAAAATGAGGTTAAATCTCTCAACTCGAGTTTATGGGCGCCGGATTTGAAGGTTTTTAACTGGCTCGACAAGCAGAAGCCGGATTCGGTAATCTATGTCAACTACGGCAGCATCACGACGATGACTCCCGAGAACTTTCAAGACTTTGCACTGGGTCTTGCACAGAGCAAACAACCCTTCTTATGGGTTGTTAGGCCAGATGTAGTCAAAGGTGACGACGGGTCACCTTTGACTACATCAGCACAACTACCTCAAGAGTTTCTTGAGGCAGTTGAGGAAAGAGGGCTTATGGTGACATGGTGTGCCCAGGATCTCGTGTTGGCCCACGAGGCCGTGGGCGCGTTCTTGTCGCACTGCGGATGGAACTCGAATCTTGAGAGCATATCGTGCGGCGTGCCTGTCATCTGCTGGCCGTTCTTCGCGGACCAACAGACGAACGCCCACTATTCGTGCGAGAAGTGGGGGATCGGGATGGAGATCGATCACCGTGTCAGGAGGGAGGACATCGCGAACGTCGTTAGGGAGATGATGGTAGGGGAGAAAGGGAAGGAGATGAGATCGAAGGCTCGAGAATGGAAGAAAATAGCACAAGATGCAACCGATGTTGGAGGGGAATCTTATGCTAACTTTGAAAAGGTCATCAAGAATGGACTTCGCTACTTTGGTTGATTATTACAAAGGACTATTAGTACTTTGTTTTGTGTGTTTATGCAAGAAAATTTGATTCCAAATTATGTCTGGTTTCATGCATTTTTGCATGGTACTCATGTATTGCAATTGTGCCTTAATAAAATTCTTGCAAATTAGTTAACTTGTTTTGTTGATTAGTTACACCCTCCATTTTTAGTATATCCCGGTGATCATTACTCGTTTCAGACGTTCCCGTATTAGAACGTTTACTCGAAATGAACAGATTTCCATACCCCAATAATTCGGAATCTTACTAGGGCAACCACTCTTGATATAATAAATTAATTAATTACTCCTATATTATTGGATTGTTTAGATTTTATTTAGTACTATTAGCATCACTACAAAAAAACTGGCCGAACAACGACGGAACCGATGACGGCCATGATTCCGTCATTAATTAACGACGGAATAACGACTCTATAAAGACGGAACGGAACTCCGGCCAATGACGACGGATGTTACGACTGAACAAAGTCGGAATAACCCGGGAAAGTTTGGCGCTCGAAAAGGACGACGGAATGGTGAGGGACTAGTGATGGACATTTAATGAGGGAATTATTCCGTCGTTATTCGGTCTTAATGTAGTTTTAAGTAATGTATTTTTCCCCAAATTTCATTATCGAGCCCTAAGTCCACCGCCGTTCCCACTCGCCGTCTCCGACCCACTCGGTAAGAACTCTCACTCTCACTCTCTCTCTCTCTCTCTCTCTACCACTCCTCTTCTTCCTCTGCTCTCAAAATCTATCCATGGAAAAAAAAAATTATTGTTTTTCTTCACGCTCGTACAGCCTTGGTCGGAGATTTTGCTGTTGCGCCGTCGACGGTGGCTGCTCGCCATTTCAACCAAATTTCATTGTCGAGCCCTAAGTCCACCGCCGTTCCCACTCGCCATCTCCGACCCTCTCTCGGTAAGAACTCTCACTCTCTCTCTCTCTCTCTCGCTCTCTCTCTCTCTCTCTCTCTCTCTCTCTCTACCACTCCTCTTCGTCTCCTATCCATGGGAAAATAAATTTTTTATTGTTTTTCTTCACGCTCGTACAGCCTTGGTCGGAGATTTTGCTATTGCGCCGTCGACGGTGGCTGCTCGCCATCTTTCAAACCTAGGTTTTAAAGCAGGTCTCGACAGTGGCTGCTCGCCACGAAATTTTTTCCACCCTAATATGTTTTTGCTTTCGATTTGATTTGATTTCCTATTTGTGAGAGTTTGTTTTGCTTACGAAATTTTATGTTTTCTTTAGAATCCCAGTTTTGGCTGCTGAAGCTTGGGGATAGCTCAGTTTTCTCGATCGGCGGTTTTAATTATTCAGATAATCACAATTCTCACGTAAGTATTCGATCTCGGTTGTTGTGTATATGCTGATTTTCTTTCGGCTAATCTCCAGTATGCTATCATTTCTTCCTTCTTCTGCCATTAATTAGCCTCATTCTATGGTGTATGTGTCTGTGTTCAATCAGTACATGGAGTTCAAGAGTGTGGATGCGAGCTTCATGAGCGGCGCCGGGGGTAAACTGGAGAGCGTGCCTGATTCTCGGAGTGCGATTTTTAAGAACCGGAGCTTGTCGTTGACGGAGAAGAATCAGTTGATGAAGTTCTTCAAGCTCGTGCAGGGGCATCTTGGGAACGGGAGTGAGGAGGAGAAGCTATCCGACCAGGATTTGGAGACTCCATTCTTGACCAAAATGGGTTTGTCACAGAAACTAAAATCATATATATCAATTCCTCACCGTTTTGTTTTTTACTTTTTATGTGTTGCTAAGAGTTTCTCTATTATGATTCTGTTTGATTGATCGTTTCTCTTACGTGTTTGGGATGCATTTCGAGATTGTTGTATTTTAAATCACTTAGAACGTATTACATTCGATCAAAGAGTTTAGTCATATAGGTAGCAGATTGTAGTCTCCGAGTATCAAATCAGTTCTGGTGTAACATAATATGGATAGTGGTGATTGTATCTGTGGAAACTTGATTCTGATTTCGTTACCCATTTTACCTAGAAGCAGGATTATCAGCGCTATTCGACTGTTAAATCTTTATTAGCAGTACTGACATCGTCGCGATGATTACTGATCATTCAGTTGTTTCTTGGCATTTCATAGATATCTTTACTATCCATTGGTTTGTAGTCTTTCTGAGTTGCCTTATTTTTTATACAGGATTATATTGTACACTATAGTGTTGGCCGATTATGATCAAGAAAAGTTGGAAGTATGTAAAGATGTCATCTGTACTAAAAGTGGGATAAATCGGTTGGCACTTTACCACTCTTCTATTGGAAGGTCAGTTTTTGGTTTTTGTCCCTTCACTTTCAAGAGTTATCCTGCTTGTGTAGTATTAAACTCCGCTGATTGTAATCCTTGCATACTTTTTGATAGCCAGCATGAAAATTGGTCAGAATTCATGACATGGATATCAAGATTAATGTGATTTATAAAGCAGATCTCATGTAGTGTGGTCACGACCTAGTTGGTGAACTAGTTTCAGTAGCACACCCAAAAAACTTTATTCGTATGAAAATTCTAAAATGTAGAGAATTTGGGATCTGCAGAGTGCAGTCTATATAGTTATATGTGCGCTGGCTAATTTTCCTTGTTAGACATTCCTGAGAACATATGTCAATGATTTTTTCCCATCAAGCAAACGTTTGCTTATGTAAAACTATTGTTTGAAGGCTAATGTCTCCTTTGAAAATTGTAATTACGTTTCCCAGTTTACTAGTTTTTGTATTGCTGGTTAACACCATCTGTCAAGTTGAATAACTGAAGAAAGTGAATTATTATCCACTTACAGACTTATTATTTATTCTGATGTGTGTAACTAATTATCATGGTAAAGTCATGATATAATTGAAATAGTTATAAACTCAAATAATCAAATACATGGAGGCTTTAATCGACTCTTCTTGCTCAACTCTTGTCTAGTCAGTGGCCTATGCCAGTCTTTTATGTCATCTTATACTTTTTGGATAGTCCCTGAACTTTCTCCATCTCTTAAATTTATTGTACAGGTTTTAAGGATGCCTGTAGTCGCTCTGCTCATGGAAGAAGCTCTTCAAAACCAACGTCAAATTGAAAAGCTGATGTCGCAGTCTGGGACACCTTCACACACATCTTCTCCATGATTCACCTTAGTTTTTACTTTGTTGAACAAACTTGTTGAATACTACTTCTAACCTCTATACACTTTGCAAACTTGAAACGTTTTTTGTCTATGTTATATGAATATTATCAGTAGTAATGAATTAAAACATTTATGTTGGCAATATAATGTGATTTTGAAGACTTAAAACAGGTGATTTAGTCGTAACTCGGGAATAATCAGGTGCAATAAAATAAGACACTGGTCTAACAAATAACGACGGAATAGTGAGGGAACAACGACGGAAATCGTCTTGATAAACTCCGTCAAAAATTTCGTCGTTAAATTTTGTGAGGGAAAATTCCGTCGTTATTCCATCGTGGAAATTAACGACGGAATTACGACGGAATAATCCGTTTTTATTAATCTCCGGCGACCGGCGCCGGAGGTAGGATTGGCGACGATATTTCCGTTACAAATCCGTCGTTAAATTTAACAACGGAATACATTTCCGTCGTTGACTATTTAGCGACGCTCATTTTGAAAACGGATGGTGTCCGTCGTTATTCCGTCGTTATATGCAGATAGCGACGGAAATTTTCAATTTAGCAACGGAAAATTCCGTCGTTATTTCGGCCAGTTTTTGTAGTGCATGTTAGGCACGTTATTAAGGTTATTAAACTATACAAAATTGTTCTGTCCCATAAGAGGAACATTTTTCGTAAAAGACTGTACATAGTGACACGTGTCTCTCTCTCATTGGGAGATAATAAATTATATCAATTTATTAACCCACAAATGACTAATTCAATGTTGTTTTCGATACTTTCACTTGCATTACAGTCCAAAAATTAAAATGAATTGATTGAATTTGGTATCTGATGCTTTTCTAGGTCGCTAATAATATAACAATTTGATAATTGATTTGGTGTATCGATGTTTTTGTATTTATTTTATTTTTTAATAGATGCTATTACCAAAGTTTAACACGAAATCTCGATTTAAAAATTTCTAAATTAGGATTGTATGTTTGTTTGGTACTTTGTAGCGATGAATTCACATGTTGCTTGGCTTATTCGAGGCAAGAAATAATTAATCGAAAATAGCATCGTGTTTCATGGTTTTGAACTAACTAAATAAATAAATACTCCTATATAGAGTGTAAATGAGCATGTTACTTAATTTATTTGTTTTTTTTGTTTTTGAGTTATAAAAAATATGTGGGAAGAGTTTCACCAAGGGGTGGTGGCGCAGTTGGCTAGCGCGTAGGTCTCATAGCTTCTGAGTAATCCTGAGGTCGAGAGTTCGAGCCTCTCTCACCCCACTTTTTATTTTTGTCATTTTCATTCACGATCGAGCTCGGCTTGATTAGTGGTTTGCGAGATCGAGTTCGATAAATATTCGATTCGACCGTATTCAAGCTTGAATTCATCATTTTCATTCACGATCGAGCTCAGCTTGAGTAGTCTTTTTATTTTTTGTCATTTTCAATCACGATCGAGCTCGGCTTGATTAGTGTTTTGCGAGATCGAGTTCGATAAATATTCGATTCGACCGTATTCAAGCTTGATTTCATCATTTTCATTCACGATCGAGCTCAGCTTGAGTAGTATTTTGTGAGATCGAGTTCGATAAATATTCGATTCGACCGTATTCAAGCTTGAATTCAACTCCGTGAAAAGGCTTGAATTTCATGTGGATAACCACGAAGCTCGAGCTCGTTTAAAAGAGAGGACTTTTAACATTAATCAAGCTCGATTTTATCTACACAAATGCCAAAAGCTTGCAAAAATGTTCGATTATATATGAGTGGAGCATGTTCACGAGGAAAATGAGTCAAGTACATTAGTACTCGAGCTCGGCTCGATAACTAATGAATTTGAGTTCAAACGAGGGCATGAGAGAGTTTAAAACAAAAAAAAAAAATTGTCTAAGCCCGGGTTCGAACCGGGGACCTCTAGTGTGTGAGACTAGCGTGATAACCGACTACACCACCCAGACTAGATGAAACCCAACTTCATTTTTAAATCAATAGACATTCCCTTAATTCTCGTGCTCAAAATTATGGAACGAAGGTAGTATAAAAGTATTGTCAAAAGAACAGGACGCTATCGCAGCTAATAACAGTAGATGATTTGTATATATAGGGAAGAAGAGTAACCATTCAAAACTAGAGCCATAATACATTCCATCATATTCATATATTATGCTTTCTATACTCCCTAAATATTCCCTCCTAGACTATGCTACATATCCCACAGAGCTTCATACCTCTCTCCCCTTCAGTCGACCTTGCAACCGTTGCCATTGCTCTCGAGCTTCGGATTGGCAGGCGCCGTGAGGAAGTTTTTCAAGATCTTGTACAGTTCCTTCGTCTTCTCTATATTGATAGCGTGACCCGCCTTCTTCAGGACAACGAGCTGTGCATTGTTTTCCAAGTGTCTGTGTTCATTCAATGCATACCTGTATTAATTCGATATACATGCATCGAAGGGTGGATTATTGGATTTTGTGTAGTCGAAACTTTTACCTTACTAGCCTATGAGCCAACTCCAGAGGGAAAACCTGGTCGTGTTCTCCCCAAATTATCAACGTAGGCTGCAAGAATAGACGAGCAATCTTAGCAAAGCTCGTGGAAATGATGATTTGGAAGGGGAGAAGAAACTGTATACCTGAGTGATTTTAGGCAGATCGGAGATTTTCCTATCCTTATGCAACGCGTAGATCAGTTCTTTTCGTTCTTGGAGGTTTTCCGTACACATTACCTACACGTTGAAAAAACATCCAAGAAAAGGATCAGATTTTGGAACAAAAGGCCGCAACTTTACAGAATTTGTTGAACTAAGCAACAATTCACTGTCATAAAGATCAGAACCTCGACCCGTTCATTGTTGTATCCACTTCACTAACAAAGACGACATAGCAAGAATACGAGACATGTCTACATAAGTTCATCGTAGATTCACCAATTAGAGTAACCATTCGTTCGCATAGGTAGATAGCTTAGGATTTTAGCTACTCAAGAATCAAGAGCTTATATTCAATCACAAAATACCAACACATAATCAAGAAATCACTAATCAACACCAGAAAGCACTAATAATCGAAAATCGTCCCTACTTGAAACGGAACAATGCATTCAGCACAATCACAACCATTGCCATATCCAACAACACATCAATACAACACTTGATCATGACAAAAATGTACTGGTATATTAAAGGATCGCCTCTTAATACCAGTCGAAAATCGCATCAAATCTCGATTATACACTTATATCAACACAAAAATGCACTAAACCGAAAGATCATATCATCCCTCAACCTAATCTAACAATGCAATCAATCTCAAGCAGTGCCAACATCAACATAAATCATAGCTATTGCCAAATTGAACAAAGGACACAAGATAAACTGACATAAAAATCGAAACTTACATCGATGAAATCGGAGAGAAAGCACGAGGGAACATTCTTCGCCGGCCTATAGAACGAAAGCCTAATCAGCTCCCTCAATTTCTCCGGCGACTGCGCCAGCAGAATCTCGATGGCCTCATCCACGGTCTTCACCTTGAACAGACCCTCCTCCATATCCTTATCCTCCAAGCAGACCCCGGCGCAGCCGATCACCACCCGCTCCACCGCCTCCGGGAACTGCGCCGCCATGCTGTACGCCACGAAGCCGCCGTAGCTGAGCCCCACCACGCTCATCCGCTGCACCCCCGCCGCCTCCATCGCCCGGAACACGCACTCCGCCTGGAACGCCTCGCTCCGCTCCGGCCGCGACGTGTAGGAGTCGCCGAAGAAGAGGAGGTCCGGCACGTAGACGTTGAACCGCGCCGACAGCGGCGAAACGAAGTCGTTCCACTGCCACATTGCGTTGGCGCCGATGCCGTGGATGAGGACCAGGGTCGGCTTCCTGGGCTTGTGGGTCTTCGGCCCCCAGTAGTGGACGACGGTGCCGTCGCCGAGGTCGGCGGTGGCGGAACGCAGGCCGGCGGAGGAGAAGGACCACCGGTAGCACCGGTCCCTCGATGATGTGAAGCTGAAACACTTCGCCATTGTTCGTTTCAGCTTCAAAATCAGAACTTTTTTCCTGGGTAGAGATTGTTGAAAAGGGGGAATGATTATCGCGAATTTTCTTCAAGGAGTGAGAATTTAGGAGGATGAGATTCGCCGGCGAGATGAGTGATTCTCCAATAGGAAAGATTTTTTTTTTCTAAGAGTAAGAAAGTTAGGACAGTGGCCAAATTTATGTAGTACTCTCTCGACTCTCGTCCCAACTAACTCGTCTCATTTATTCTAAAATGATTTGAATAAAAAGTGAGATAAAATAGTTGGGATCGAGGGAGAATTATTTTAATTTTATATTTCATTTGTATTTATTTATTCTTTGATCTATAGAATCTATTAGTATATATTAATACCTCATAATTTCGCAATTATTATGAATATTTCAATATTTTTGGTGTGATTTGGCTAGCTAGATTATTTATTTACTATTAATAAATTCCACACAAAAAAAATTGGAAGGATCCACGTGGCATTTTGTGGCATGGGATTAAGTAAATAATAAATATCCTTGATTTAAAAATTGGCCACGTTAAATAATTCACTTCGATTTAGGTGGTTGGAAATTGAAATTCTTTGATTTTAACAAAAGTGTATTTTCCAATTTAATAAACTCATTATTATTACTATTATAGTCGTAATTGGACGTGGTAGTTTAACGACATTTAGTACGAAATGAGTCAAAGCGTTGAATTCAAAAAGTTGGGCAGTTTTTTTTGTGTGAAAAAATACTGTAAATACTTACATGAACACGACAAAATCATGTGACATTTGTCTCTTTTTATATAATTTGGGCCTATAATAAGAAGTGGGCTAAGTATTTAATAGAAAAGGCCCATATTTGAGGAGCCCAAAATAGTGGGCTTCTTCAGCCCATATCCCTTATGTACTTTAATTTGAACTTATGTCTGAACTTGTGTCAACAATGAGAATCGTACTCCATCCGTCTCGTTTTACTTAGGGTTGTGAATGAGCCAAGCTACTTAAGAACTCGATTCGGAAAAAAACTCCTCTGAATTAGAACTTGTTAATAACTGAGCAGATTATACTATCGAACCAAGCTTGATCAACTTGATACCCCCGGCTCAGATTGCTCACGAACTCGTTCGGCTTGGCAATAATCGAGCTTGTTCGTGAGCCTATTATAAAGCTTACAATCGAGCAATCGAGATTTAACCTTTATATGGTCGAAAAAAGGTTGTAGATAATCGAGTAGAGAATTGAGCTCGAGCTTGAGCATCATAGATTCGATCAATTTAACACGGAATTTGAGTTTTTATTACGAGTTGAACTCCAGCTCGAAAACAGTCTAATTGAATATCTATTGAGCTGAACCCAGACACATAAAATGCTAATCGAACCGAGTTTGATCATAGTATTAAAGCTCAATTAGTACGCTTTGTTATTGGTGAAAAGGAGAAGGAGATATAAGTGAGGACCTAATAAAATGATACTAGTCGATTAAGGTTATCATATTTAATATAGTTGTTACATCCTTTTTCCACCAACTAATTATTATTCTTATAAGAAAGTGACTTATCACTTATCTCACATAAAAAATATTTTGTTAGGGAAAAAGTGAGTACTTAAAATTAGTGCATATGTAACCAAATATTACTATGTCTAATTTAAAAAATAAATGAGGAACATTCGAAAGTTTAATAGGAGAAGTTATGTCAAGCTGTATAATATCCAGATCTTGTTGATACAAACTTTATTACACATTCTCTATATCCCACTGATAAAGAGACATTTTTCTTTTCGGGATGTCCCAGATATAGGGACCTTTCCTAAAATAGAAAATTAGTACCCAATAAAATTCAGACGCATCACTTTAACCCACTACCTTTCACTTTAACAGACTATCATCACTCATGTCTTAATTCCTGCATCGAAGAAAAAGATCCATTTCCCAATGTGACGGGGGAGTACTATATAGCTTGCAATTTTATGATTTTCTTTGCCTAAACTTTCTCAGAATCTTGAGAATCTATCCAACAAAATGTTCGAATGTTCAAGAAGAACCTGAAATCAATTCACTTTAAAGCTTAAACCCAATAATTTAAATATTACTATAAATAATTGAATATCTATCCACATACTCTCTTTAAATGCCTTTGAATTTATTCCAAATAAAAATGTTGACCGACAATAATGGGGCAAGAGGGCCTCCCACGTTTCTTGACTTTTTACCTTCTCGTTTATTACAACCTTATTCAATTAACTAATTATGTTAAATTGAACACATGTTTAATTAATTCATGATTTCTTCCTTCTTTTCTCATTATATAAATGGATTTGGATAAACAATAGATTAATTTTTGACTTATTTCTATACTTTTATTACCGCTTGAAGACAAAATTGTTTTTTACTTCCCACTTTCTTCATTCATTCTATGAAATTATTACTACCTCCATCTCATATCTCATATAAGTAGTCACATTTGCCATTTTGGTCCATCTCATATATTAGTCTCATTTCCGAAAATAGTAAATAATACTTCCTCCTTCCCCTTATTGATGTCCCATTTGCCATTTTGGGGTGTCCCAACAATAATGACACATTCCAAAAATAGAAGTAATAAGGGAGTGTAATTGCCAACTAATGGCCCCACCATTTGCCATTTTGTGGTGATTAAATGCAGGCCCCACCAGTTTTTATTACAAAAATGTCACTCCTTAAATCTTGTGCCCAAAAGTAAATGGGACATCAATAAGGGGATGAAGAGAGTTCAGAATCAATTACAGCCACACATTTCCTCCTTTATTAGCTCTTGTGCCCATTTCAAATGGAACTACTTATATGAGACGGAGGAAGTACTAAAAACAAAAGAAAGATAAAGAATGTTTAAGATGACTATAAATTCAGGTGAATTCGATGCTAACTCCTTCTTCAATGAAGAAGGCATCAACTGCCTTACACGTGTAAAGGCATACAGCATACTATTTATATCATATATTTATTGTTTCATCTCTCTTAGCTCTACACCCTATGACCCTATCTCTGCACTCCTACTCCTATTTCCTTTTTCTTTTTCTGATATTTGAAAATTTCATTTCTTTAATTTCTTTTTTAGTTTTTGTTAGCTGGCTTACGTTTATTAAATCAGTTTTATTTGTTAATCTGATTGATTATATATTTTATAGTGCTATTTTCTTATATTTATTTAATCCTCAATTATTTATTTTATAAATTAATATTTTCTAGTAATTACTTCTTATATCTAAAATCAAGAGTCGATAATATTATTTATATCTCACTTATATTCAATAAATAGACTATTGATTATTCACATCTAACTTTGAGTATTTTTTTATAAAATTTGAATTATAAAATTAAATTATCATTACTTGTTTATTTGTCATTTGACTTTTACGATTTTCATATTGAATTAAAGATTTGAGATGATCTTTCATTTTATATCATTCATCAAACTATTTTCCCTGTCTTTAAAAAAAATGTTTAAAGACATTAACCCTTTCACTTTATCTTATATTTAAGAGTTGTCTAACTTTTTTACATAAAATATCGAATACGCTATAAACGAGATTGAGAGGGTATAGTATAATAAATAGTTATGGAACTATAATTAAAAGACATTTAAAATATTGAGACAAAAATATAAGAAGAATATATTTTATAAAAGTAATTAAGCTAAATATAATGAGAAGTAGATAATTCGTAAAAGTAATTAATTGATAATTGAATAAATATAAGAAGAATATATAAACTAAGAAAGTAAAAAATAATCTCAATTTAATAAATGTAGTAACTAATAAAAACTAAAATATAATGAAAATATGAAAAGGTGAAATATTATACTCCGTAGTAACAGAAAGAAAAAGTAAAAAAGAAAAGGAAATATGATATGAGTAGAGAGAGAGGAGAGAGGAGCGATCCCGTACAGATGTGTTAAAACTTGAAAAGTAGACTGTACACGTGGACGGGGGAGATTGGACGTCTTCACTGCCGATGTCTGTAGCATCGACCTTGCCCTATAATTCATGGCGACAAAATCATTTCTTTCCTAGTTTAATTTAGTATAAATCCAAAAAAAATCCAAAATCAAGTAGAGAAAATGCGAAGCAGGGCCCCCCACAAGCCACCACCATCCACCCCAGCAATTTCATTTTCTTGATTTTTGCGACTCGAAGTGCTTTTCTCCCTGTAGTAGTAGTATAATAATTGCAGAGAGAGAGAGAGAGAGAGGAGAGCTAGAGGAAAGAATTTTCGAGCACTGATTCAAACATTACGCATTTACAGTGAATCAATAGTAAAAAAGCCATCATAAGAGAAAGAAAGAGCATTTTCAGTAGCTTTTCAGATTTGCTTGAACTTCATTTAGTTTCGATTCTCTCTCTCTCTCTCTCTCTCAAGAAAAAATTCGGCCCCATTTCTGATCCTTCGCTCAGGTACTACTTTTCTTGCTCGATACTCAGATTCTGTCCTCTCAATTTCGAAGCTTTTATGGGCATTTGAGCTGGTTTCTTGTTGAAACTTTTCTGGGACTTTCAATTTCAAGATTCGGTTTGTGCTTTAACCCTCGAATTTCATGAGGTTGGAGTTTTTGGCAATCATGGATAAAGATTTGTTCTTTTGATGTTTAAAGGTGTAAACTTTTCGATTGGGTGGATATGGAGATGGGAGGTAGGAGGTGACTTGATTGATGAAGTTTGTGTTCATTTATATGGGAAGCAGTTGGGCAGTTGGATCATTAATTTCTGTGAATGTTGGAGGGAAAAAAAATAACAGATTGTTCAGTTCAGTTCAGTTTGTGTATGTGTGGTTTTATTTATTGCAGGTGATTTATGCCCTCTTGATTGTTTGTTCTGATTGTCTGTTCGTTATAATTTTGCAGAAAGTTAGTTTACTATAATTGTGGAGTAGTATTTATCACCTGCTGTTTTTGTATTTTTTTTCCCCAAAATGTTCATGTTTCATATTTGAATCCTTCGAAAACTTTCCCTTTAATAGGATTGAGTTACAGAGGTTTCGGTTATTTTGCAGTACGAAACATCCGGTCCATTCCGGATTTGAATGTTATTGCATACATTTTGTGGTATTAACTTCTTGAGATTCTGTGTGATGCACATTCTCAAAGTCCACCTTGCTCGAGGGTGCGAAAAACTTGTGATGTTAATGTTGATGGGAATTTTGACAGGGTTTCCGTTTTGTTGGGAGCTCGAAGATTCGAGCGAATGCTATGTTCAGTGTCTGCTTAACGAAGCAGGAACTCTCTCTTTGTTGTAATCCGATTCATAGATTGACATGATATGGAGATGGTCCTGCTTATTGGAATCTTCGTGTTGGCATATTTAGCTACTTTTGTGTCTCCTGATGCACAAGGTACTACTCTTCATTCCATTAACGTAGTCTAGTTAATGGATTGTGCATAAGCTATCTAGCTTTTAATATTAAGTTCAGTCGTAGACGATGCTTCTTCCATATGTGAACTCCTAAGATAATTCTTCACCTTAATGATTTTTTTATATGTATGTTTCCTACTTATTCGTCCATGACAGAACACGAATGTGCAGTAGCAAAAAAGTGAAATTGATCGACAATTTGCTTTTGCGGTGGAAATAGCTTTGTTTTAGGGATCAATATATTGAATATGGTCTGAAGAAGTAGTTTGTATCTTGTCCAACCTGTAAAGAGATCGGCTTCTTACGTTTTCCTAAAAGCAAGCTCAGAAAATCTAGAGGTCATTACTATTATTTCGAGATCAAGATGCTCTCTTTCAACTGTAGTAGCGCCGATATAGAAATAGTTCAGAATCTTCTTCGTACAGCTTATAGGGCCTAGCATTCGTTAACTTGCACTTGTATATTATACAAGTTCTCTAGTTGGGTACTTCTTCTTTTTCCCCGTTTGGATATCGTGTGGGACTATTAGCATCATCAGTTACTCATTGTTGATTCGATTCTTTGAAGTCATTTATAACAAGTTCTAATAAATTCTGTCCGGGATCCTTAGGAGATGCATTGTACTCTTTGAAGACGTCGCTCAAGGCAACGGATGTTCAGCTCATGGATTGGAATCAGAATCAAGTTAACCCTTGCACCTGGTCCAAAGTTATATGTGACCATAACAACAATGTCACGACAGTGTATGATATATTGCATTATTTTCGTATAACTGCTCAGTATATAAAGATAATTTTCTGATAGGACTCCTATGGAACTTCGTTTCTATTTTGCGAATTTCATTTCCGTTATCATCTCACGTAATTACGCTTTGACAGGACATTGTCTAATATGGGATTTTCTGGAACCTTATCGCCTAAAATAGGGGGTTTGAAGGCACTGACTACACTGTATGGCTTGAGATGCATCTTATTATCGATTAATCGACATATTTGCATGTCTCTTCACTATTTTCGGACCACCGGAAGCTTGATTTATCTACAAATTCATTCCTCTTGTGTGTAATTTTTGCAGCCAATTACAAGGAAATGGCATAACTGGTAAAATACCTGAAGAGTTTGGTGATTTGATGAGCTTGACCATGTTGGATCTCGAAAATAATAGTTTAACGGGAGAAATACCGTCTTCCCTTGGCAAGCTCGGGAAGCTAACATTTTTGTAAGCAAGCTTTGAGGGCTTCGTTTTTGCTCCGTTCCCTTAAACTGTCGATTCTAAGACTTATTTGTTTGCTGGGCAGGATTTTAAGTCAAAACAATCTCTCTGGACAGATTCCCGAATCACTTGCAAGTCTTTCGAGCTTAGTTAACATGTACGTACAAATCTTAATCTTTTTAACGATGGACTGCATTCGGTTTTATTTTAGTCGATTGATGAAGTTTTACTGTGCAGACAACTTGCTTCTAACAATCTGAATGGCAAAATCCCGGACCAGTTGTTTAAGATCTCCAAGTACAAGTGCGGATCGTTTTATTTCGTTTGCATGTGTTGTTACGTCAGCTCTTGCATGCTGTGTAGGTTTTCCATCGATTAAGCCTAAGTTACGTATTTCAGTTTTACAGGAAATCAATTGAACTGTGGCACCAATTTTCCGCATATTTGCGCCTCTGAAAATGGAGGTATATGCATCTTCTCGACTTAGAATTATTCTTTGATCGAACACATCTCTGTTCGTGAGAGGCTTGAAAATACTTAGCTGTTCGTTCTATATATACAGGTGGATCGAGTAAATCCAAAACCGGCATGATTATAGGGATCGTTGCTTCCCTCTTCGCCATTATTGTGCTCGGTGGTTTTCTACTTTTATTCTTGTTGAAGGGTAGACATAGAGGCTACAGACGTGAAGTTTACGTCGATGTTGCAGGTATAACTGCATGTTCTTTCCCCGAAAACTGAAAATTTCAGACTGTAACGAACATTTTATTCGTTGATTGCAGGTGAAGTTGACCGAAGAATCGAATTTGGTCAGCTGAAGAGATTTTCATGGCGAGAGCTGCAGATAGCCACGGATAGTTTCAGCGAAAAGAACGTTTTAGGACAAGGTGGATTTGGAAAAGTTTACAAAGGAGTCCTTCCGGATAACACGAAGATTGCTGTGAAAAGGCTAACGGACTTCGACACTCCAGGTGGAGATACGGCATTCCATCGTGAAGTCGAGATGATCAGCGTGGCCGTTCACAGAAATCTTCTGCGACTCATCGGCTTTTGCACCACGCCAACCGAACGCCTCCTGGTTTACCCGTTCATGCAGAACTTGAGCGTCGCCTCTCGACTCCGAGGTACTACTCCATTTATGCCACTTCTGATCTAAAAAATTTCTACCGATTCGTATGTTAATTTCATTTCGAATGATTCGAAACAGAGCTTAAACCCGGGGACCCCGTTTTGGACTGGCCTAGTCGAAAAAGGGTGGCACTGGGCACAGCACGGGGGTTAGAGTACTTACACGAACACTGTAACCCGAAAATCATCCATCGAGATGTGAAAGCTGCCAATGTTCTGCTAGACGAGCATTTCGAAGCCGTTGTTGGTGATTTCGGGCTGGCGAAGCTTGTTGACGTGAGAAAAACCAATGTCACTACGCAGGTCCGCGGCACAATGGGCCACATAGCTCCCGAATATTTGTCCACTGGGAAATCATCGGAAAAGACTGACGTGTTCGGGTACGGCATCATGCTTCTAGAGATCGTCACCGGGCAACGGGCTATAGATTTCTCGCGTTTGGAAGAAGAAGACGATGTCTTACTCCTCGATCATGTAAGTTTTCTATGTCTATCAAAGTTTGTAAGAAGCCACACTCTCATAATTAATGTCGAATCAATCGTCTTGAAGGTCAAGAAACTGCAAAGGGAGAAAAGGCTAGACGCGATCGTGGATCGGAACTTGTTAAGAAATTACAACATTCAAGAAGTCGAGATGATGATTCAAGTCGCGCTGTTATGCACTCAAGGATCACCGGAGGATCGCCCCGCAATGTCAGAAGTTGTCCGGATGCTCGAAGGGGAAGGGCTTGCAGAGAGATGGGAGGAGTGGCAGCACGTTGAGGTGACAAGGAGGCAGGAATACGAGAGGCTGCAACGAAGATTCGACTGGGGCGAAGACTCAATCTACAACCAGGATGCCATCGAGCTCTCCGGAGGGCGATAATTAAGGTAAAAACTTACACGAACGAGTAACTAAGCGGTAGTTTTGATCCTCATACTACAGCAAGTTATGCATATTCATCGTCCTCTTCGTATATTCCGCGTTATTTCATTGCATCGTATGGTCGTGTCGTCGTGTAATCGTGTGCATTTTTCGATCTTTTTTCCGGTTTTGTGGTTGATTCTATACATGTATATGATGAAGAAATTCAGTTTTCCAGAATTCATAAACAAATTTCCCTTCTTTTATTTATCATCAAAAACAGGAGATCAAATTTATATACACTTACTACGTCAATTGAATAAAATACGAGACTGAAACACGAGAAGAAAAGAAGGGCATGCAGCTACGAATTTCCGACCACCTGAACATGGCTCTAACCTTCCATCGAAGCAACGGCTTTTGCCCATTCCACGATCTTCGCCTTGACCGTCTCTTTGTTTTCTCGAATCTTAGCAGCGCCATTCTCTTCCGCTCTGCGGCTTTCTGCAACGAGATATGAAGGCGGGTTTTCGAAGGAGTAAAATAGCTCTAATTTTTCGAAATTAATCCCACTTTCGATGTAATTTGAACCAGCCATTGCCAGAGCTTCAACAGACATAATTTCGAAGAAATTAAGGTAGTGTTTGTGAAAGAAGCAAGTTTCATCGTACTTAGTTATATACTAATCCATGATTCCTAACTGCTGCATTGATTTGAGTTAGGTTTGTAGAGATTAAAGAAAAGGCTTTACACATGCATGAAAGCATAGTGTTCTATATACCCGTGATCCTTCACTTCACTCTCTTTAGAGAGAGAGAGAGAGTTGTGAGCTCACAATGTTGAAGATGAAACTAGAGCTGAAAAAAGCCGGGGCGGGCCGGTTGGGCTTTCAGAAAAACGAGCCGACCGGCCCGGAATTCCATCGGACCGCCCAAAATCATTATCTGAGGAATTGATAGAGTAAAATGTTCGGTCCGAGCCCGTTAGACTTTTGAACATTATGGTTAAACCGAAATTGAAGCTCAAGCCCTCCCAAGCTACAAGCAGGCCAGGGTACTCGTAGGCCCGGTTTTTTGGTCTAAGAATCGTGAAAGGACCAAGGTTGACTCGGCCCGATCACTGATCTTACGCCGAAATCGATAATTTTATTTATTTATTATATTGTCATTACTATGACTAAGGCACTTACGTAAGCAAAAAAAGAAACGAAATTCACGAGTATTACATTCATTGCAATTACAATGTGTGATAAAATCATTTCTTCAAAAACTCATGCTAAATTTATTTTAGATAATTTGTCACATGCATCCATCATTTTCTTTTCCTACTTTATTTCTAGAGTAATTTAATTATGAATAATAGAGGTGATATGTAAAATTGTAAATTGTTATCCGATGACGTAAAAACGATATAATCAGGTAAAATTACACTCTGGATATAAAATTAAAAAAAAAAAATAGACTTAACATTATCATATCACCATAGATCGATGTATATACATAAATTTGAATACATTAGTATTAGTTTTTAATTTAGTTCGACAAGAAATGTGATTTGACTTCGGATGGAACGTTAATTATTTTTCCACAACACTTAGGGGTGTATTCAATTCAGATTCTGTAGGATTTTTATGGATTTTAGAAATCTGTAGGTATTCAATTCAGATTTTATAAAGTCTTTAAAAATCCTGAGGTATTCAATGCAGACTTTTTAAAGTCTTAAAAAATCTGTAGGTATTCAACAGTTCATGGATTTTAAAAGTCTATGGATTTTGCTGGATTCTTTTTTTAAAATATAAAGAGATTTCACTTTTCAAAATCTTTTATAAAACCCAGAGATTTCTACGGATTCTCTGAAAAAAACTCAAAGTCACCATTTCCGCCACCTTCTTCCGTACTTTTTATCTTTTCTCCAAATAATTATAGTTATTTTAAAAGACATACAAATTATGACTATCTAGTACCAAAAATTTGTTTACTAGAGTTTGTTTGAAAATCAATATTTTCATAAAATCCCCCATTCTTATAAAATTCGAACATGTAACTTTTAAATCTCAATTTTCATTTTGATTTTTAATGGTTAAATTATTACTATGTTTTTTAAGGTTCAAGGAAATGAATAATGACTAAGCTGAAATATAACATTTGAACGGAAAAAAAAATAAGAGTAATTTTTTTTTATTATTAAAAATACATTAATTGGACTTTTTTTAAAATACGATTCTTGTTTTGAAAGATTACATAATTTGATGAATTTTGATACTCCCTACAAACATATTCAAACAATTTGAATAAAGTTATTGGTTTTTTTTTTTTTTTCAAATAATATAGATAATTTTATTTATTTATTTACAAGTGTGACTCATATGCATTTATTTATATAAATAAATAGTTACAATAGTTCAGCGTCGGAGTCTATGGAAATCCATGAAAATTAATTAAAAAAACATATTCCACAATACTGCAAGTCCATGAAAATCCATCAAAATCAATAAATAGAGTCAGTCAAACTCTGTATAGAGTCTAGTCAAACTCTGCGCAGAGTCTATGGATTTTAAAAGTCTATAAAAATCTATCTACTTTTCAAAGTCTATAAAAATCCTGCAAAATCTGAATTGAATACACCCCCTTAGAAAAAAAAAAAAACATAGATTACTTGTACGAAGTAACTAAAAAATGGCCACGTCGATGTTTCCCCTTTAATCCAACAAGGTGTCAACACAAGCAATGTTTTTTCTAATTATTCTAGAACATTAATTTAATGGCAATTATAATTAATGATTAATTAATTCATTTGGATAGTCAATCCCTTGTAAGAAAAGCTACGAAGTTCACCTACTCACTCAGGAAATGTGCAGTCACCTTAATTTGGATTTTTATTTAAATAATTAAATTGTTTGGTTTTTTAATTTCAATTTTAATTTTATTTAAAAAAAATGAAATTGGAGTAATTACTTTTATAAGTTAAGTAGTTATCTAGGTCATGATTTGTTCAAACGTCCTTACTTCTACACGTAAGCCGTTAAATTTTTTTCTGCACTGTCGTTGTAAATGATGTGTACGTATCGAGTAGTGGAATTTACATGAACTAATAGTACATGTTAATTGCAAAATCTCGACAAACGGAGTGCAGTGTAATGATAAGACGTTCTCCCTCCAATAAAGAGATCGGGGATTCGAATCATCTTAGGATGTGGTGGTGTGTGAGTTGTGTTTGATGCCTGATCAAACGAAAAATAGAGAATTGCCATTTTTTTTTTTAATTATTACAACTTCATATGGGAATAAATACAATTGATACAATTGAAAGAGTGAGATCACAGTTGAAATATTTTATACTCCTAAATAGTAGTCTCTTCGTCCCGAAATCCTTGCCCTAATTTCACACAGCACGAATTAACAATCATCGAGAACAAAAAATGCAATCTTTATAAATGAATAAATGATCATATTTTATGTCTTGAATATCAAGAAAATAAGTAATAATTTTATTTATTAATTTTGGAAAATGACAAAAAAAAAAAACTATTATTTATTTACTTTATACAAAATTCAAATAAATACAGTCAAATCAAGATTGAACTCTCTCTAATCACAACATAGGCTGAATTTCACCCAACCACGTAATTATTTATTATTTTTTTTACTTTCAATTTTTTTTAATATATGTCTAACACTTATTATAAGCATCCACGTATCAAGAGATAATCCCACAACTAGGAAAGTTTCTTCTCAACATTTCCACACTTAGATATCTAATTACACTATTTGAGGAGGTTTGTCGAGTGATTATTCACTAACAGCTTCTTAATTAATCCAAGTAGTAATTAAATTTTCCAACAGCTTCTTAATTAATCCAATTAACATCACTAATCCTAGGCTAAGTAATTAATTATAGGGCGATTAATTAAATCAAATCAAAAGATAATTAAAACCCATCACTTCTTTCAATTTTTCTTGAATTAAATCATAGGATTAAGACCACATTATGTGCATTAATCCCCCCACTTCGAAAAAATGTCTTTGTTAACAAAACTAGGTTTTAAATTATACTCAAAATAGAAGCAAAATTAGATTAGTAGCTATTATATAGTACTCATTCAACCTAGCAAAATCCCACCTGCCCTTTTGAATTAATTCTTTTTTTCTTCAAGATTATCAATTCGATTTAGATAAGTATACTCTAGAGAGAGAGAGAGAGAGAGAGATGCAAGATTTTTGCACGGTAGAAATTACATTTGATACGTGACATAGTTTATTTCTCCTTACAATCTTGTCAAAAATAAAGTGACTCTATGTATTTTTGTGTGTAGGGTAAGTATGTGTAATTCATTCTTCTTTTTTGTCGAGTGAAGTTTCTTTTCATTGCCCCTCGTCTATGAGTCTACTAGGTTTTTAATTAACGATTGATTGTAATCCAGCACTTATGTTCATCGCATTGACGATTTGATACCATCTGTAATGCCCCAGACGACACACGTGGGTCGTCGGAACCCGTCACACTATTTGGCACATATGTTTTTGCTCTTGGTTAAAATGATCAACCCTGACTTTTAGAAAGTCCGTTAAACTCATATATATATTGTTATGACATCTTTGCTTATTCGATCCGGCATCTAAAATGGAAACCCTAACCTACTCGACTTACCATTTGATTATTCCTTGTCTGTTAGAACAAACAATATCGTTACATTTCGGGGTGTTCATTTTAGTAACTAAGAGTAGTTCGACACATAAGACTAACTATCACGTGCTTTGATGGATCGGAAAATCTAAACCTTATCGAATTATGTAATTTTTTAGGCGATATACAACCAATTAGTATTCTTCTACCCACTATGGACATACATAATGTTTTCACAACTGAAACGGCATTAATGTATATAAATAAAATTGTTAATATAACGTGGCACTATCATATCACTCACTGACGCATCGATCAAGCATATCCCACGATCGTTTTTGTATTCAACCGTGCTTAATAACTACTCCCTTTATCTATAAAAAGAAAAAGGTTTAGAGTGCAAGTAAAACACCTATGGTTGAACATAGGCATTTTCATCAATAGTATATATTACTATTATATAGTCAATTATATGAAATGATATACGAACTATGATTAAAAAATAGTTGCATGAGATTTGAAATGTAAAATTAGTAGGGTAGGGGTTTGAAAATGGCTTCCAAAAATGAGCTATCAACTTCATTATCCTTCCTAACAAAGACATTTATTAATACTTAAACCTCAGTGTTTCCTAACTACTTTGGCCCCTCTTATCATTGAGAATCCTTTCTACGTCACTTTTTTGACATTTTTTTTTCTCAGTCAACTCCTTCCAAACCTCTCATCTATTGTCCTAATACTCCTTTCGACCCCGATTTGCTGATCCTGTTAACTTTTAAACTCATTTTAGGGTTTACAAAATCTACCATTTCAAAGCTCAAAACGGGTTTAAAACTCATCAGGACCACTGATCCTACTAACTTTTAAACTCGTTTTAGGGTTTATAAAGTCTACGATTTCAGCAGGATCAGTAAATCGCAGACATAAGGAATAATAGATTAATTTAATTCATTTCTTTTTTCTAAACAATGACCAATGATTATGAATCAAATATTTATGCATTTGATGTGGAGTGGGCAGTGTGTGGTTGGTCAATAATTATCACCATTGTTTAATCACTAATAAAAATAATATACTCGAGAAACACACATCATTCGGCGAGACGGGACTCGTAAACTTACATTTAGGTCGTATTTATTTGATTGGATCGAATAAAAGATAAAAACATTGTTTTCGATCGAGGGGAAGATTCTAGCTAACTACATATTACGTATATTTTCATGAAGATGTGATTAATATTTTGATATATGCGACGTAAATATGTGTGATATGCAATGAACAATATTTGTCGATGCACCTATTTTTTTAGGAAAGAAAATGCAATCTCACCTTAATTTAAACTTTAGCTAGATTTAGGGCAACCACATAATGTACGTATTTAATAGAAATGGAAAAAACATGAAGAAAAAAGTATGAAATTAGAGAAGACTTTGGATCCATTTCTTTAACTACGATTCACACATAAAATTAACTAAAATTAAGTATAGAAAATTAAAGATCATGAATCAAATTAAAGAAGAATTTATACTAATTACTCATATAATATTATAATTACTTTAATTCTTTGTACATATGAAACAATACCAAACTAAAACCTAAAGGGAAAAAAAAGAAAAGAAAAAATCACACATAATATAATACTACAAATGGGTGGTTTCTTTTTTTTTTCTTTCTTTTTTTTTTCTTCTTTTTTTTTTTTTAATTTGGTTATTGTATCAACACTTTCTAGGCTGTTAATTCAAAATAAATTCTTTTTTCCTATTTCCAAAAAAAAAAACAATAATATTTAGAGAGAGAGAGAGAGAGAGAGAGAGAGAGAGAGAGAGGAGATGATCTATGGAAAATTCACAGAAATGAGAAGAGAAAAATCCAAACCTTCCTGTAGTAGCTAAAGAGATGATATAGGAGTAATTTCTAATTCAGACATTTCGTCGAACACTAAGCGATCTCATGGAAGAACGGATCATCTAGTAGCTCCGACCAAACCCCATAGCTAGACGTGCTGCAAGCATCCCCACCGTTAGTACCCGACGCCTCCGTCGCCGGCGGCTGCGCCGCCGCAGCCATCCACGGCGAGGAAGACTCATCCGGCGAGCAGTTCTGTCCTCCGACGCCGTTGACACCCGGCGCCGCCTGCATCAACTCCGGCATATGAGCAAACCCTACTGAGTGATCATGAACATAACCCTGCGGCGGCGGCGCCGCCGCCTGCGTCTCCAAGTGGCTGAGAACCGAGCCGCCGTCCTTTATCGAGTTGAGGAGGCTGAGGCTTGAGATGTCCGGGACGGCGGCTGCGCCGCCGTGCATCGGCGGCGGTTGCTGGAGGATGTACTGGAGGTAGTTGTTGAGGCGGGCCATTTGCACCGCCTCGTTCTGGATTCTCATGGCCTGCTCCTCCCATGTAGGGTTTTCGATCAGGTCCTTGAGGTTGGCTAGGGCTATGAGGTGGGGGAGGCTCGAGAAAATGTCGGTCCGGGGGCGGTGCGTCATCGGGTCGAACCCCATCTGGATCAGCTTCTTCTTCAAGTGGGTGTTCCAGAAGTTCTTGATCTCGTTGTCCGTCCTCCCTGGCAGGTGTGTCGCGATCGCCGACCACCTTATTTTTTCCAAGAACATAAATTTAGCACCCTATTTCACTTTCTTTGTTAGAAGAAGAAGAAAAAATGAATGCAGTTCAACATACTTGTTTCCGAGGATGGCGTGGAGGTTGAGGATCGTCTGTTCTTCGTCTTGGGAGAACTTGCCTCGCTTGATATCCGGCCGGAGATAGTTGGTCCACCGCAGTCTGCAGCTCTTTCCGCATCTGTTCAACCCTAAAGAGGAGGAAGAAGGAGTTGAAACATGTTAAAACATGATGATGAGCATATGTGGAATAGGAAAATACACAAGTATTGTACATACCGGCGAGTTTGGGGAGGGCGCGCCAGCTGCCGTGGCCGTGTTTTTGGATGTAGTTGACGAGCTTGTCGTCTTCTTCGGGCGTCCAAGGACCCTTTTTGAGGCCACTCTCATCACAACATGGAGATCTTCCCATGGTGTGGTGGAGGAAGGTTGGATATATGAGGATGGATTTCTGTTATGGTTCTTTTGAAACTTGTTAGTGATTTTGGTGTAGGAGTTGGTGTTTTTTTGCCTTCCCTCAAGTCCTACCAAATGACTCTAACCGCATTTTGTGTTTATATATAGAAAAGAGCTAGGGAAGGAAGTCCTTGTGTTGTGACTCTCTCTCTCTCTCTCTCTCTCTCTCTCTCTCCTCTTTTAATCTATTTGTTCGTTTTCTTTTATCAGTCTCTCTCCGTCTCGTATGATTATGTCTCCTTTTATAGTTTTACAAGTCTGTTGAAATAATTATAAAAAGAGGCATAATCTGACAGTACGAAATATTCAAGAAACAGACATGTTTTAGATTTGAAACATAGCAATATTGTTGGGGGAGGGGATTTTCGGTAAGTACTTGGATAAAACTCATGACCTAGTGCATGAATGCAATATTAGGGTACGAACTCACTTGTTTCATTTAGCTAGCTAGTTAGGTGATCCCTATAGCGATGAATTTTCGCAATCGAAGTAACCGAAGCGAGTACATTTGTATGTTCGTCGCCTTGACCCGAAAGGTGCGACCGGCCAGGTTAGCGTAGAAATGTCGTTCTGGTTCGAAAAATGGATTTTACGATCTTAGGATATGTCCCTTCCTACTTTGGTCAATAAGAATTATGAAATGGCTTTCATTGTTCTAAATCCGGCATTAAAGGGGGCTTGGATTATGATTGAACGAGACCAAATTTCATCCATGGATGTGATATGCCTCCTTGGCTAACATATTACATAACGAATTTAATTTTATTTCCCTCACAAAATTAATTAATTAATTAAAATGTCATCATATGATCATCATCACTTAGCAATTAATTTATTAATTAAGTTAATTTCGAAATGTGCACATTATCATTATTATTATTGAATAAAACAGGTAATTAATTAAGAGAAAAAACATTGAATTGATTAATTAGAAAGAAAAATGAATTTGGTATATATGTGGATCCCTCCATATTTTATTTCATGTTTTTATTTTTATTTTTTTAGAGGAATATAATGGGTGTACTTTAATTTGGGTTGATCAATAACTTTAATTAAGCCATGTGTTGTAGTTTTAATTATCTCATCTTTAAACATCAAAATTTATCAAATATGTGTTCGCGTTTTGACCTATCGATATAGGGTTAAATTTTCGTCTCGAATTCGAGTAATCTGTTTATTATTTTTGTTAATTTAATCACACCCCTTTTTAAAAGGTAAGGCGGCTAATATTTCAAAAATTAAAATCAAACCTCGGAATTTTCATGCAATATTATTTAATATTAATCGCCTTTCAAGTTTCAACGATAATTAAAGGAGGCTAAAAAGAGATTTTCTTGGTAAAAAAAATTGGGAAAAAATAATAAAAGACAAAAGGGAAGAATTAATTTGTGCTATTTCCTTGGACATGGTCAATCACTTATATAAATATAAATATTAAATTAAGCATAATTTTTTTTTTTATAAAAAAAGTCACAATCAATTTACAGGTGGCAGCTGCTCTGTGGTGAGAGGAACACTCCCCATGCACGCAATTTTCGTCATTTGATTGCAAAATTTTGCATGGAAATTAAATTAATAATTTTTACATATCTATTTTATTTCTTTCATAGATATAGTCACTACTATACTATAGTCGCATTAATTATTATTATGTACCATAAATATTTTACGTATGTACTTGCATACTAAATTATTGAATTTATTTTATAGGAGTTTTCTTTCTATTAATTTCTTCTTCTTCTTCAAAGTTCTTGCCACCTTTGACCACCTTCTTTGAGTTGTTACTTTGGTCAAAGTAAATATTTTTGCTAGAGCCTATGTAGCTTATAGTTTTACAATAAAATGCCAACTCACACTTTGGATGAGGTGTCAAAACAAGTGGGCCCGGTTCGATTTCTGGTCGGATCAGTCGATGGTATGCTTTTTTGCCCATACGTTCGAGTTGAATCAAACTCGGTAAAAGTGTATCGGAGCTTATGTTTTGACTTGAACTGTCGGTTCCTCCTTTGACTGAAACAAGTGGGTTTGGTCTGGTTCGATGGTGGATTGGGTTAAGTTGATTGAGACTCGATATACATGTTCAATTTCGATTCTAAGGGAATTTTTTCATTAATTTGGTCTGATGGGCTTGGGCCAATCAGGGTACTTCAGATCGAACTCTGTCGTTTTTACTGACTTATTTTTTTAATTCTTTTGTATGTATGTGATTGGTACTTATATATTAATCGAGGCGAGAATAAGATCATATATTGTTTATAATTGATTAGCTCTTTGTATTAAGTGTATACATTATATTATATTTATATGTAAATGCATGTTTTGTGTATGCGTGCATGAAGATTAATTTCCCCAAATGATGATCAAATATCTAGAAGAAATTAATTAATTAAATATAGGGATAATGACATGATAGAGAGAGAGATAGTTAGAGAAGTTGGTGTAGCAAACTCTTCATTATCCAATTTTAATTTCACTTCCTTTTTTTTGCAAAAATTATCACAAAATAACCTTTTTTTTTTTGTTTCATTTACTTCTTCTTTTAGGGTTCTCTTGGGATTATGAAAAATATTAAAAATTAAAACGAAACCATATTAATTGATTAATGACATCATAACTACGCCAGCTCATAATCAACGTGCAATTTGCTTGTGGGCCGGGCCGGGCCCATTTAGTAATTTTTTTATGACGTCATGCTAGCGTGATTATTTATTTATTTATTTTCTGTTTACGAGTTCGAGTTTTTGAATTTGATAAACTTCTTTCATAGTATCAGATCGAGATAATATGTTTAAAACTCACTGATAATACGCTGAGCCAAATACCTAGAAGACAATGTTGAACACCGAGTCCCACAAACGAGGGAGAATATTTTATAGGAATATTCATTATCACCGGCCTCTATAAGTTCGAGTATTTCAGGTGAAATGAAATTACACCATACATGCTTCCAAAAATAAATCAATTATGGATTTGAATTCCTTGTCGTGGATCATGATATTCTGAGACAGTGAGGAAATAGTGGTTTTATTATTAATTAATTAAATATTTTTGGATTTATTGTAAATTAAAATGAGAATAAATTGTTCCAAAGAAGCGTGTAAAAGTGAGAGACGAAGGCATGATTAAAGTCAAAACTCACTTTTATGGTAATAATTTGGTGAATAATTAAAAAGAAAGATCAACTAATTAATTAACTACTTTATTTTCCCCAATTAGACTTGTGGTTTCATGTTCTATACTCAACATATGATTAATTGAACCCATCCAATTTCATATATTTAGTTCTCCTTACGGTAAATGTAATAAATGATCTGAGTCGATTTCTCATCAAACATTTTTACCGATAGTCGAATTACAATGCCATTGGATAAATATGTAGTGTGAATTTTTGGTTTTCAAAAGGTGCTAATTAATAGTAATTTCATTTTTATCCATCTTAAAAAAAAAAAATTGCTCGACCTTAAAAAACAAAAATTAGATACATTTTTATTCCATTTTTTTTTTCTCTTCCGTGATAATGAAGAATTTTAATTTAAGTAAACTCCTCAAGCTAGAAATTTAATTATCTTTTTAGTGTAATTAATTAATGCATTGATTTGAATTAACATTTTGAAATCAAAGTGGTCCACCTAGTAAATTTATAAAGTCAAAAATAATAATCACATTATATACATTTTTCTTCTCTTTCAGACTTAAAGTGGTTGTTTATAAACATGTTTGCACCGTCATATATTCACGACGTGTTAAAAATACTTTCGAAAATCGGCATTTTCGAAAGTATTTTTAACACGTAACAAACATCCGACAACGCATGCAATAGGAAATGTTACACCGGACGATTCCAAATTCACTTTTCTAGTGTGTATGAAGTTAGTTAATTAACCCTAAATTAATCAAAGAGAAAAAGAAATATTGAAAATGATAGAAAAAGATTGAGATATTGCTTCTTCAACTAAGGTACCTAGCTTGTCGGATGGAGCCCTAGCAATATAAAAGGAAGGAAAAGGGTTTAGTTTAAAAGGGGGTGATGATATCATCAACCAAATCAAAAATATTTTTAATCATACTATATAATAAAATTTATTAAAACTTTGTTTTTAATTAAAAAAAAACAAAGTAATAGTTTAAAAGGGATTGTGTTAGTGTCAGCTAAACAACTAATTTGCTTGTTGTAATGGTTTTCTAACCAACTCATCTAAATCTCATGACTTTTATATGTGTGTTACACGCCACGTACATTTTCCATGCAATATTACAAAATACTCTGTCTCTTTCAAGTCGAGTAAATTTTTTTCACGGTTTTTTACGGTTCTTGATGATATGGGTCTTAAAATAATTTTTTTAAAAAAAATTCTTTTATGGCCGGATACTACGACAACAATTCTGGCACGATTTTCTACGCTTCTTAATGATGAGTCTTAAAATAGATTTTTGAAGAATTTTTTTCTTTTACAGTATAATACGATTGTCATAGTATTTCGCAAAAGAAAAGTTCTTCAAAAATCAATTATAAAACCATCGGTAAGAAGCGTGAAAAAACGTGACAGAATAGTCGAAAAGAAACGACTAGCTCCACTTGAGAGGGATGGAGAGAGTAATATTTAGTACTCCCTCCGTCGTCCCACTTCACTTGGCTTCCTTTCCTATTAATCGTGACGTCCCATTTCAATTGATATGTTTTAAAAAATTGAAAGAATTAACTCTTACTTTTCAATGTGAACCCATTACTTTTCACTTTTAACACTGCACATAAAATCTCGTACCTAAATGAAACAAGCGAAGTGAAATGCGACGGAGAGAGTATTAAGTTACTACCTCCGTCCCGCCAAAGACGTTACATTTCTTTGTGTCAATTTCTGGCACGTCTTTTCACGCTTCTTGATGATGCGTTTTAAAATAGATTTTTGAAGATTTTTTTCTTTTACGGGATACTATGATAGTTGTATTATCCTGCAAAAGAAAAAATTCTTCAAAAATATATTTTAAAACACTTCATCAAGAAGCGTGGAAAAACGTGCCATAAATTGACAAAAAGAAATGTAACGTCTTTGGCGGGACGGAGGGAGTAATTAATTAGTAGTAGTAATATTGTTTGGCATATAAATAAGAATGCTTGAAACAGCTAGAGACAAATGGGATTAGGGCTTTTTAAATGTTTGTGCTATTTGATTGTATAATTGTTACGTGGTCGTGGGCAAAAATCGAATATTTTAATTTTGTTACAAGAAGACAAGGTGAAAAACCCAATTTTAATTTATTATACTTAATTATAATGAAATTTAATTATATGTAGTGATCGACAATTGACGTTGACAGTGAAAGTAAGTGTCGTTTTTTGGGAATTTATTTATTGATTACACTAATTAATTAGTGCAAGTCAGCAATCAATAAATCGAATTCATGCAAAATTACAAAAAATAAATTGTTTAAAATTAATTAAGAACAATGCGACACTCTACTACATTGGCCCCTTTACTTTAGAATTAGATTTATTTAATCAAATTATCAATTAATGCAGATTGAGTTTATCAAATTGTCAGGTGGGGTTGAAGCTATTGATATTTTATGTGCTTCTTAATTAGCATAAAATATATCGATCGCAACGAAACGCAGTTTAGCGGTCAGACGCGCACTTCATCTTTAACCAAAAAGTCGAGGGTTCAATCATATCGAATGCGTGACTATGATCTATAATATGCATATGTGATATGTATGCTAAAAACAGCATGAAGTCGAATGAAACGACTCAATTTCGTTGAGACGAGACATTAAAACATCGCAACGAAACGCAGTTTAGCGGTCAGACGCGCACTTCATCTTTAACCAAAAAACTATGATCTATGATATGCATATGTGATATGTATGCTAAAAACAGCATGAAGTCGAATGAAACGACTCAATTTCGTTGAGAAGAGACATTAAAACATGAATGTTAGATTGCTATATTATAGTACTACTATTTATTTAAAAAATTTACATGTCGGTATTCTTGGATTATTATCTCATATTATTAAAAAGAACATGCATGGAAAATAATTTAGCATATTGCTTATATTTTTTCCATAAGAAAATGGTTAATTAATTAATTAATTATCGATGAACAAGATTAATTAAAGTCGTTAAGTAACCGTGTAGGGACAATTAATTAAATCTATGCTAACTACTTAATTAATTAATTACTTAATTAATTAATTACTATATATGATAACGTGGTCTCCATTACAGAGACTTCATTGTCTCCTGAAATGGATATAAAAGGGCATAATTAATATTTAATTAATCAAATCGTAATTAATTAATTTAATCTAAGATGAGTGTTTGGTTTAGTCTTGTTCAAGTTGTAATAATAAAATAATTATTTCTCAAAAAAATTCCCAACTGTTATGACCTTTGTTCTGGGATTAAGAATTTTTTTAGGGCTTGATTAGTAGACACTAACAACATATTATATCTCCTAATTACGATGACTTCGCGCTTAATCGTTATTTTAATCGGCTTATATTAATTAATAATCAGTGCTTAAACTACTGCTTAGCTACGTATTATTAGTATCATATGCAATGACCTCATACTAATTCAGAAAAAAAAATAAAATGTGTAGTGTATTTGGACACTTAATCAATTGATTAATTTTAGGGTAATTTAATTCAAATGCAAAATTCCAAATACATTTAGTTTGTTGACATACATTAATCACATAAACTAGTATCCCGTAAAGAAAAAAAATCATGAAAAATCCATTTTATAAACCATCGTCAAGAAGCATGGAAACGCGTACCAGAATTATCTAAAAGAACGACGGAGTATAAGACAAATTAAAAGTTTAAATAATTATTATTTCTTGACTAATAGCTTGTTGTTACCCTAGATTCTTAGAGTGAAAGCTAGTGAATAAAGTTTTTAAAATAATTACAAGTTGATTATATAGTATTTAAGCATAAAAGATTTGGTCAAAAAATGAGGATCCATTTGGTTAGATTGGTAAGAAAAACAAGAATGGGAGGTCAGCCTAAATATAAAAGAAAGGATAGCTAACTAATTTGGGGAAAGAAAAATGAATAAAGATCATATTATTTTTAACAAAAGCAATGCACAAAGTCAGTAACTGAGCTCATAAATAGCAAATATGAGTTGATACTTCCTCCGTCCACGATATATGTGTTTAAAATCTTTTCGACATGCATGCATTTCAAGGAATTGAAAAGTAGATGTTGCGATGAGTTTAGGTCTGATCTGATATGATGTGTTATAGTCTACATTGTGCAGAATGATATACCATATTAAGTGAGAATTAAATTTTATCGTAACATCTACTTTTGGCACGTTGAAACGATGTTGCAAAATGTTTGAAATCCAATTTTGTGATTTATTTGTAAGCCCAATAAATTCTAATGGATCTATCTTAACTCTATGGGATAATAATTTTAAATTTTGGAGCAGGCCCATTTTAGAACAGAGCCCACATTTTTTTTCTAAATTAGGATTTAAATCAGCAGTTGATTTCAACAAGAGAGAGAGAGAGAGATGGATACACAATCACTTCATATTTGAACAAATTCTCTTCATTTCAACCTTGAGCTCTACCACAATCTTGCCCCAATATACAAAATATTTCGAATTCGAAGTAGCTAAGGGAACGATACACAGCTTCGTTTCTTGATCGCGGGAGATCGACTCTATGGAACTTCAGCATGTATGTAGGAAGGGGGAATGAAGAATAAATGAAAAAAAGAGGAGCTAAGTTGCCATGAAAAGACCTATCAAAACTCAAGCTGCTGACTCTTTAGCTTCTGCTGCAGCCTCCTCTTCTTGTAATTTCTTCAGAGACGGAGGTGGCCGAGGAACGATGCTTTTCTTCCATTTCTTGTCGAGTTTTCTTGATAGCCTCTTGTTGATTCCTTCTTCCAACTCCCTCTCCCTCTTCACTGTGAGCATTCGGGCAATCTATTTCCAAAACCGTACCGAAAAAAATATGAGAAAAGATCACGAAAAACAACACAAGAACAAAGCATTGAGACGGGAAGGCCTCCGGGGGTAAAATAGAGATGAACAAAGCTTTCGTGGGAAAAGATCAAATTTTTTTGCAAGTCATAATCACCGTTGAGAAGTAATCAATGCAACTAAACTGTAACGCTAGAACAAACTTCTCAAGCTAATCAACCTCTTTACACGAGCAAAAGCACCATTCTATAAACACACATTATATCCTACTCAGGGTTGGTATAAGAAGGCAAAGGTCGACAAACCTACACAAGCAAATGGGGATCTTGTAGGCTAAACAATTTCATCATTGTATTTGTATACTATGTTACTGTCCAATTCTCTTAGTGTTAGGCGGCCAATTTCGCACTTCTCACAACCAACTCAACCAAAAGGCGAGGAACAGAACGCACAACAAAAGGTTGGTAAAATTTTTACGTGCCATTGTTGAACATAACACAAGAAGCTTGCATTATAAGATAAGTAGTAAAGAACAGAAATACATCAAATGCCCCGACAGTTTCCAAACTAAAACCCGAGAAAAACGAAAAATAATACACATTGAGCATCAATGGCGATCATGGAATTCACACCAGCTAATCTATATCTTTCTAAACTAACTAATATTGCATTCAACCACCGAATCAAACAAAAATTAGACCAATGTACCAACTTTTTCTGCAGCATTTAGGTTTTAGGTACAAGGTTTTCATCCTAAATCAAGACTCACAATCCAAATCAACCCCCCTTCCGCCAATTCATCGTCATCGCCCATACGAAGACATGAAAAATACACGAATTTCGGTCAAAACCGCTACTTTCTCCATCGAAATGCAAACTCATTCTCACAAACCCCAATTCAAATGCCAAAAAATCCCAGAAATAACAACACATTTCCACAATAAACAAAATGCCAAAAGCCCCAATCAAAATCGACACAATTCGAAACGCGAAAAACAATTCGAAACTCGAAAGATGAGAGTTTTACCCTCTTCCGCATTAGGCGAAAGTCGCTGGACTTGAACTCGTTCCGCGCCGAGCGCTGGAGGCGGAGCATGAAAAGCTCACCCTTGAGGTCGACAATCTCTTCGTTCAGCTGCTCCGTCGACTTCTCCCTGATCTCCTTCAGCTCGTCCTCCCTCTTCCCCATCATCACCACCGACGCGGAGGAGGGTGGCGCGGCCCGGCTCAGCGCGGCTGCGGCGCGGCGCGTGGGGCATAGGTGCGCGACGCGCACGCCGTGGAATGAGGAGGATGAGAAGGGCTTCGGGAGGTTCGATTTTGCCGGCAAAATCACGGTCGAAATCGAGAGGCTCGTCATCTTCTTCTCACTGCTGCTGCTGCTCGCTTCGCTGCTGCCTTATTTGTATTCGAAGAAGAAGATAAGGCTAATGATTTTGCACTTTGGCCCCTCGTTTATTGTTTTCCTTCGTTTCTGCCCCTGTGTTGTGTTATATATTGCACTCTAGTCCTCTCTTCCCTAAACAATGAAGGATTAGTTTTTCAATGTGTATTTCCCTCCCTAATCATATCAAAATTTCAATTATGAAAAGTGACAATATATATACTCTTTGATGATCGTAATTGGAACGAGTAGGATCCAAATTTTATAACAGGGATTGACGGAGGGCAAATTTGGTGTCAGCAGTTACGGTAATTCCAACTTCAATAGCGTACAGTTAAAAAGCTCATAGCTAAACTTTGAGCTAGGTCGGTCGGCTCACCTCTCAGCCTGCACAAGCCGTCTAATCCTTCTGTCAGCGATACGCTTCCAGTCTTAATTGATCCGGTGGTATCTCCTGTCGAAAAGATTTTACTTGTATTCAAGAGGAAGATAAGGCTAATGGTTTTGCACTTTGGCCCCTCTTTTACTTTTTCCCTACACTTAGCCCCTATGTGTTGTGTACAATGTTCTAAAAAACGCTAGGCGCTAGTCGGGCGGTAGAGGGGCGACTAGCGCCTAGGCGGGTTCGAACCATAATGCTTATTTTTACTATTCTTACAATATTATTGCCAAATTTATAATAAATACACATACTATGACAATTGATAGGTTATAAATCCAAAATCATACATAGAGTAGCATAGTTTGCCTAAATATCGATTAATTAACACATATAGACTATTGATTAAGCTTCAAGAGCGGGTCGTTGGGTATCGCATAGAGCCTAGGCGGATTACATATTAGTCGGGCGGCGAGGTACTGACTAGCGCCTAGGCGCCGCTTAGGAGGACCTAGGCGGCGTCTTTTAGAACACTGGTTGTGTATATATTGCAATCTAGTCCTCTCTTTCACAAATAAGGAAGGATTAATTTTTCAATATGTATTTTCCTCCCTAATCATATCACATATTTCAATTATGAAAAGTGATAGAGTAAATCTATCCGGATCAATTTGATCCGGATCAAATGGGGCATAATTGTAAAATTGCCAAAAGTTATAATATGTTATGTCTAAACTATCCCTATTAAATGCTAAAAATCTAAAAAAAATTAAATTTAAAGATTAATTGATGTTTTATTTTTCAATACTTCATTTATAACTCCACCATAAATACAACATGTTGATTTTAAAATTAAATTTATGAAGTTTCAAACATGAAACTTTATAAGCATTATATTATACTATAGCCGGATTTAATATAATTATATAAATTGGTTTAACTAAGATTTATCACATCCCATTTACCAAATGTGCATACATGCCCACTAGTAGAAATATCCATCGTGTATAATATAATATAAAAATGAATTTTTTATTTTAAATGTGTTTAATATATTTTTAAATGTATTTTTATGGAATTTTGATGAAGCCAAACACAAACACATGGATATATAAAAAATTTATAGGTATAAATTTATATCAGTATAACTTAACTAATATTACTATTAGTAGAACTAACTAGTATACAAGTTTAAATTACCACTATGATATAATTTGTGATTGAATACGTATGATTAAATTTGATATACTAATTATATATCTATGATATGTTGTACTTTATTCTGAATTAAATTTTCACGCATTTAAAATCAAATTTGTAGGTTGTTGTGGATTCTATTCATGTACTTTACATTCTTGAATACTTTTCATAACTTATGGATTCGATTTTTAACTGCATCCATTTAGAGAATTATACAAAACAAGTGCACACATTCACTTTAGGAAAAGTTTTTTTTGAGTGAGAATTGTACACAAGTCTCGACATTGGCCACATATTATTCTAAAAGCTACAAAATTATGTATCGAATAATAGTTTAAATGTATAGAATTGAAACAATATTTTTTTTAATTAAAGACAAAAGTACAATATCCTAATTATTTATAAAATAAAATTGTTTGCGAATATTCCATATAAATATGATTACATTGTACTACTAATATAAAAAATCATTTTTCCATTATTATATTATGAATCGTTTTTTAATTCATACACACACACATATTCCATGATTAAAAAAAAAAAAAAAGAATTAACCATTTGGAGTATTTTCTTGTAGATTATATTTGGTTAAGTTGGTATGAAATTATGCTAATAAAAAGGCATAGTTCATAATTTTTTCTTAAAAAACAAAAACAAAAGTTGTGCATACATGAATGAGTATAATATAGTTGCATGCGAAGGTATTAATCTTCGATTGAGAAGAAAAGTGGTGTTCAATATGATTTGAAAAGAAAATAAACTTAACTCATTTATTTGAGATTAGAATATAAGTATTTATTAAGTTTGTTATTCCCAATATGAATATAAATATTAAAGAGAAAATATGAGAAATATTAGAGCCAAAAACAATTAAGGTTAAACTTGTCTTTTTATATTTGATTTATGGTAATTAATGCATTTGATCCACCTCAAATTGATCCAAATAGCATCACTCAAAGTGATAATAGATAATAACACCTCTTTCTTCGAGGTTGCTAATTGGAACGAGTACAATCCAAATCCTACAATCGCGGTAATTTCAACTTCAATAGTGTATATTTAAGTTGTTATAGTTCAAAGGTTCGTAATTATACATTGAGTTGGGTCGGCTGGCCTACATCTCGGCTTGCACGAGTCGATTGCCGTCGAAACGCTCGTGGTCTTTAATTGAATAATTAAAATGGTGGATAATACAAAAATAGATTTAAGGAAGAATGGCGGTCTATTCCAACTATAGATAGATAGTGAAGAGATGACGACGACCGCTGATTAGGATTGGCAATAGCAAATGGCGGAGTGGAGATAGTCACTTTCCATTTTAATCCACATTTTCCACGCTTGATTTTGATTTTCCCCTCACTTTCTTCTTCTTCTTCCGATCTTCATCGCAAATTCACAGATAGATTATTCCCACTTTCTTGTACACCTCCGAAATCCCTAATTTCAATCGCTTTGCGCCATTTTTTTCCGCCCTCAATTCGGTTTGAAGGAATTCAATCGCGGTCGATCAAACCCTAATGTATTGAATCTCAAATTCGGAGGTAGCTGGGTTGCAGAACGGGCGTGCCGGTTATTGGAAGAGAGAGAGAGAGAGAGGGGAAGGGGAGGATCGGATATTCGGATGAAGTGAGGGAAGGATGGGGGCAGCGGGGTCGAAGCTTGAGAAAGCGTTGGGGGACCAATTTCCTGAAGGCGAGCGGTATTTCGGACTGGAGAACTTCAGCAACACTTGCTACTGCAACAGCGTGCTTCAGGTTGTTGCTCCTGTCGATTCCTTTAGCGTGGTTTTGAGCTTTGGGTGGTTTGTTACTTTGATCGTTTTAAGAAGATATGAGGATTGCCTTTGGTTTTTGTTTCTTGGATGTAACTGTTGAAGGGAGTGGGCTTTGCTTTTGGGATGGGAGAATCTGTTGGAATGTAGATTGTTTGCTTTCTGCAGATGGGATAGTTAACAGTTGATGGCGTTGAATGTATGCTTTTGCATCTATACATTGGTATTGGTCTTGCTGGGTAATTTGATTTTTTACGAAGTCAAAAAAGTTTTTAATTGTTTACTTTATGGCCTAATTGCGTTTGAAGTTATTGTTTTTATGTCATATATCTGCATTAGTTGCCGAATATTGTGAAGGTAACTTTTTCATTAGATGAAGAACCAGATAACGAATAAGAAGTGATCTTATTAGGCTTCATGTGCATATATTTGCAGTTGACATGCATTGGATTTTACATATGATATCTGGAAAACAACCTTTGGTTAATATATTCATCTTTTATGTAATTCTGTCACCTTTAGTGTTTGCTGATTATTTGCTATTATCTCCCCTAAGTTTTGTTTACTTACGCAAATCTCTGTGTTTTCATGTGTACATCTTTGGTAACTTAGGTAGGAATGAGATTGCTAATGTTGAGTTTTCACCTCTTACTCGACTGGCTGAATTTTGCAGGCTCTATATTTTTGTGTTCCATTTCGTGAGCAGTTGATAGAATATTATTCCAATAACAAAAATCCTGCGGACGCTGAAGAAAACCTCCTGACATGCCTAGCAGACTTGTTTTTGCAGGTATTTTTCTAGTTTTAAATTATCAAAATCTGTTCATTGAATGAACATATTTCATATATATGGACATTATGTTTGTTTTGTATTCTCTCATTTCTTTATTCTATTTTAGTGGTTATTCAACCTTAATATAGCTTATCCTGTTATCACGGGAATGTCAAAGTTCAGTTTGTAAATTGATCTGCTTGAGCATAATTTTTTCACACTTCTACTCATGTCAAGCTAAAACAAATGTATGACTGTTATTTTGCATTTTCGTTGTGGGTTGTGGCAAATGCTAAGGTTGACACATGATTGCTTATAATAATTGGACATCCTGATGTCGTTGCTCTTTATAAGATTCATTCACCTGTTTCTAGAGTCTCTTGCTCAACTTCTGAGAGACCTCTGCACCTACAATATGAATTTGATTGGATAGAGTTACTCTGATGCTCTTACAGAATCAATCGTATAGATAATTCTAGATGATTAGTTTTGGATTGGCACATTGGCTAATTCATTTGCAAAAGTCGACTCATTTCTAGAAACTTAACTGACAACAAAATCAATTTGACTGAAGAAAATGCCTCTTATAGAACCATCAATCATATACTAGCTTATGTATAATACTAGCTTATAGATAATCCACTTGACTGAAGGAAGTGTCTCTTTTAAATAATGTTAGCTTATAGGTTTGAGAGGCACTTTGGCTACTTCAGTCTCTAGAAACACCTCACTTATTCCAACATTTTGTGGGCGGCAGTGGCACATGATTTCTTGAGGGAGAAATTCAGAACTTTATTGAAAGAATCCCAGTTTTATCAAAATGATGTCTAGCCAGCCGATCTCGTTTTAAAAACTCATATAATAGCTATCTTGATTTTTTTTTATCAAATTGATTGTCATATATGTTGTCAACCTTGGCCACCAATTTGACACACAGTTCATCTAGGAAAAGGATGATGGTATAAACATTTTTTCCAAAGATGTAATGTGTTGGTCTAATCACATGTTATTGTGAAATTGCATACTTCATACGTCTCTTTCTGTACAAACATGTGCACATAGGTCATGATGTAGTTGTGGTTTGCAAGTGACAGTTCATCCATGATGCTGCCCGATCAAGATGCCAAGTCATAAAAATATATCTCTTAGCATTTCCTCATACAAGTGGCACTGACTTTGCATGCAGATAAGCTCGCAAAAGAAAAAAACTGGTGTTCTTGCACCAAAGCGTTTCGTACAGCGATTGAAGAAACAAAATGAAATTTTCCGCAGTTTCATGCACCAGGTATGGTAACAACTCTCCCCCTCCTCTCCCAAAAAAGGGTAACATGATCAAACTTGACAAAGAAGCATCAGACATTAGAACTTTAGAAGTAAAAAAGGATCGTAATTTGACAGTACTATTTGATAATGCTTCTTATGAGTTTCTTATATAATTCAAGCTTCTCAATCATAATATATATGCTACTACTGTGATTTATTACATGCAGGATGCCCATGAATTCTTGAACTATTTGCTAAATGAACTGGTTGACATACTGGAGAAAGAGGCTCGAGCTGCTAAGAGTGATCAAGAAATTGCCCCAAAAATTGCAAATGGGCCAACCAAGATATCTTCAAATGGTCCCCAAAAGGAACCCGTAGTTACCTGGGTGCACAAGAACTTTCAGGTAAAACTGTTTCACAATTTTTCCCTCAGATCACATGATCTCATCTCTTGAATTTCCTTTTAGTATATTTACTTAAAAAAAATTCTAGAATATGTAGAGTTCTGCTTGAATGCCTTAAGCAAATGTTTGTTTTTATTGTGGGTTGGGTTGATTACAGTTGCACGTGATTTTTGTCTTCACATGCAAAACTTTTGCCATCTATTTATTGACTTTGTTTTGTCATTGCTACTTGTCATGTTTCAGGGTATATTGACAAATGAAACAAGGTGCTTGCGTTGTGAGACGGTAACAGCAAGGGACGAAACATTTCTTGATTTGAGCCTCGATATAGAACAGAACAGTTCAATTACAAGCTGTTTGAAAAACTTTAGCTCCACTGAAACTTTAAATGCCGAGGACAAATTTTTTTGTGACAAGTGCTGCAGGTTAGTTTTACTTTCATATGCCCGTGAAAGTTTTGATATCTCTGATATTATTTATGCTTCTCTTTTTTCCCTCTTAATGTTCTCTACTTAACGTGCACCTGAAAAATGAATTTAGAAACTGCTAATTAGTTCTAGAGTGGAACAAATAATACCAGTTCTGTTTTGAGACTTGTTTCGGTTATGGATATAACGTGCAAGATGATATAGTGGCATTGCACTCTGGTGTATGTTCAAGTTCTTCTACTCGTATGTCCTTGCGTTATGTTAAAATATCGTTGCAATTTGCAGTTTACAAGAAGCTCAGAAGAGAATGAAGATCAAAAGGCCACCTCAAATCTTGGTGATACATTTGAAAAGATTCAAGTACATCGAACAACTGGGACGATACAAGAAGCTATCATACCGAGTCGTCTTCCCACTCGAGCTGAAACTCAGCAATACAGTCGAGGATGCAGACGCCGAGTACTCGCTCTTCGCTGTGGTCGTCCACGTAGGCAGTGGGCCCAACCACGGGCACTACGTGAGCCTCGTGAAAAGCCACAACCATTGGCTATTCTTCGACGACGAAAACGTAGAGATGATTGACGAGTCTGCAGTCCAGACATTCTTCGGATCTGCACAAGAGTATTCAAGTAATACGGATCACGGATACATCTTATTCTACGAAAGACTCGATGCTGGGAGCAGCAACACAAGCTGAAAGAAGAGACCCAAATTTTTGCAGGAGTCAGATTTTGCCCCCCCCCCCCCCCCCCCCCCCCCCCCCCTCCTCTTTTTGAGCACACATTGGATACTGAGCTTTTTCAAAAATTATTTATTTATGTTCTTTCTTGATCCCTTTTTACCCTTCCCTTGCTGCAAATTGATTGGAGAAAGTTTACTAGAATGTGATGTGGAGAAAGATTTATACATATACTTAGATTGTCTCATTGTATAGTGGACAGCTCAGACGAATAACGGGGGAAGACGAAGACGGAGACGAAGATGAAGACGAAGATGAAAGATGTAGTATTGTAAATTGATTCTATACTATGTATTTCTGTGTACTGTATTCTGAACTGCCTATGTATTCAGATTTTGTCGGCAGGTATTTTATCTATTTCCTTTTTCTTTTTTCTTTTTATTTTAGAATGTAACACACTTCTTATTTATATTCATGAATCTGTGAAATGAAGATTATGGTTTTTGCTCTCTGAATTTTGTGGTTTTCCCAGGCTTTTATTTTGTCAAGTTTTGGGTGATTTGGTGGAGTAGTGTACAATGCTTCTTGATTTCCTGTACAACAGGTTTTTCGAATTGTGCTCGTTTTTCGGGCGTTTGTTTCGTACGTACTCCCTACGTATCTTTAGAGATCATACGTTATGTTATTCTAAACCTTATACATGTTCATGAAATGTATCGTCTTAGAGACGAACGGAGTATTGTAATTTTTTATTTTATTTTTCTATTTTTTACAATAGAAATTTTTAAGGTCACACTACGAAGAACTCAAACTCGGGACTTTGACCCTGATACTTAATACCTACCGTTAAGCCATACATGCACAGAAAGTTGCTACTGATAGGTCGAATACCTTCTTCGACCTCGAAACCTCTGGCCCGATACTTAATCCCTACCGCTAAACTAATACATGCGCACGAGTATCATAAAGTTGCTACCTATTTTAGGTCGAATACGATAAAGCTTTATTCTTCCCTAAAGAAATAAGAGTGCCCTTTAATTTCTTTTTCTTTCTTTTTTTTTTTTTAAATAAAAATTAAAAAAAAAAAATAGTACTACTCCCTCCGTTTTTATAAGTCCTTTTTAGCTCAAACACAGGAATTAAGAAAACTTAATGATTATTCTTTTATGACCAATTTTTTTCTCGTAAATCACATTTTTCATGTAAAAATAGATGAAACTATGTTGGGAAAAGAGATAAACATTAATTGTGATAAATGAAGATAATGAAAACAAGAGAAAAATTGAAAAATAGTGAGTTGGAAATTGTAATTTTTACATAGAAATGTGAAAATGACTTATAAAAAAACAAAGATAAAAGGCTAAAAAGATTTATAAAAAAAAAAAAATGGAGGGAGTAGTAACTATTGAGGAAAATACCAACGCCAAAATATTTAGATCTAATCAAATCTAAATTCATAAATTGAAAACCCATTTTCCACATTGAAATCAATTAATATATGTTTAATTGAAAACAGAAAAATACTCCCTCAATTCCATTCAATTGTCGTGTTTTGTCTCGGTTACCATATCATATATATATAGTGGACAATTAGTATGAGACGAACAGATTTATACGAATAATTTATTTAATCAACAAAAGATCGAAGAGTTTCTTGCTTTAAAGCCCTCTATTTCAAGAAATAAAATCAAGCTTCCTTCGTATCTACGTGTTTTAACAAAGGGAACCGCCGCCGCTGCCGTGGCTGTTTTCCCCCTAAATTCCATCGCCGTTAATCCCTAAGATTTTCATCGCCGGAACCCTCGCCGAATCTCCGGCCCTCATCAACTGGGTAGAGCGGTTTAGATTATGGCGGCGGCAACTAATCAGCTCAATGTGGAGGAGCGGCCGTCGTGGGGGTCTCGGAGCGTCGAGTGCTTCGAAAAACTCGAGCAAATTGGCGAAGGCACATACGGGTGAGGCCAAAGTTTTCCTCTTTTTTCTCGTTCGATTGCTTGATTTTTCCTTAAATTGGAAGTTTGTCGGTAATTATGCGGTGTTTAATTCGGCTGTTTCTTGTTTGATATGCGCCTGATTCTTGGAGAGGATTGGTGTGATGAGTTTGGGCATTCAATTACTATCTTCGTTCTAGTTATGTGGTGGAGAGAATTTTGGGTTGCAGCCATTGAATTTAGTTAATCTTCTATCAGAATTTTCGAATTCAATTTTTTTTTTTCCCTTTCTCAGAACTTTGTTTTTCTACCTTCTTGGTATGGTATGGCTATGGGAGTGTTGTTGGGGAATTTGGTTTTATCATATGACTGGTATTTTCGCTAAACTAAAATTTATGTAGCGAAGGTGATGTTCTCGCTCCCTTGTGATAATCGTTCAGCAAGATATTCGAATGATTTAGAAACAAATGGAGTCTTCTAATCCTTACCCACTCGTATATCGAGATCTCCATGTCTGAATCTCCTATGGACCTGTCTGTTAGAATAGGTGGATATCCAACAATTAGATTACCGGGTGCTGTATTTATTATTGGTTTACTTGCAATGGTACTTGTGGGAAACTGAATTGGTTTACGCGTACAAGTTGGACGTCTATTGAATTATCCAATACATTTAGAAGTAAGGTTTTAGAAGCTCGTGCTTTTGGATAAGTGAACCTCGTAGTTGAATGTTATTAAACATATGCATATGTAATGGTCTATCAAGCATTCGATTGCTAATTCTTCTGTATATATTATATAGAAAACGGTGTCTGGCTGGATTCTTATGCCTGATTGATCAATTTAAATTTGTTGTCTTCTTTTTTTCTTGAGAATGACGAGCGTTTTAGATATTATTAACTATTAAGATTGAATTATTGGTTGATGTATTACCCTGCAGTTTCTATCAGTAATTGGTCTAATTACACAAACGCTTATGGAAGCCTTTGGTTCTTTAGCGTTCTGTAACCGTAGGTCCGTAACACATTAGATAAAGCATGAGCACTGATCACACAGAACAACATCGTGAATAGAATGTTACGACTGATTAGATACAGTTCTAGTCCATGAAATAGGCTGGAGCATTGGTCCCTTCTAGTTGTGGGGATAATCTTTTCTGATATGATTATCTGATGAGCTCAGACCCTTACACTTCTAATGTGTATGCTCTCTTTCCTTTCCTCCCCCAGTCAAGTATACATGGCAAAAGAAAAGAGTACTGGAGAGATTGTTGCTTTGAAAAAGATACGGATGGATAATGAAAAGGAAGGGGTATGGTCTTCTCCTCATTCATTACCTATGTTATAAGAAAATTCTTAACTTGACAACGGAAGTGCCAATAGCTGCTTCTGTCTGGTTCTTAACATACTATATCATCAAATATATGACTTAATTTGCCCTTCAATGCAGTTTCCTATCACAGCCATCCGAGAAATTAAGATTCTAAAGAAGCTACACCATGAAAATGTTATTAAGTTGAAAGAGATTGTGACGTCTCCTGGTACTTTTTTCTCCAATTTTGAAGCATATTTATTTCTTTTGACTTTGAGCTTCTCTTGATATACTACTACCCCTTTCTAACTTGTTGTGGATGCTTTGTATAGGCCGTGAAAGCAACGAGCAAGTACAGCAAGGTAATAACCTAACTAACTTCTCTTCAATGATGGGAGCTCCTTGTTATCGTATTATTGAGGACTGGCATCAACATGACACCATTCTTTTTAGTTACAGATGCAGAGAATAATAAGTATAAGGGAAGCATTTACATGGTGTTTGAGTACATGGATCACGACTTAACTGGCCTTGCAGATCGTCCTGGGCTAAGATTTACCGTTCCACAAGTAAAGGTACTGTAAGCTGTCCATAGACTCGTACTATTAGCTTTCATGTGTTCAGTACATTCTGCCAGTGGAGAATTTACTATGCGCAATTTTGCAGTGTTACATGAAGCAGCTACTCACAGGTCTTCATTACTGTCATGTTAATCAAGTGCTTCACAGGGACATAAAAGGTTTGAATGTGTGTTATGAGTTATATTTAGGATTAAAATCGTGGAACTGGCCAAAACATGATAGTACCCTCGTTGCAGGCTCCAATCTTCTCATTGACAATGAGGGAAACTTGAAGCTTGCAGATTTTGGACTTGCACGTTCCTTTTCCAACGACATTAATGCTAATCTTACAAATCGGGTTATTACATTGTGGTACAGGTATATCCTATATTATTTGTCTAGCATTACTCCATCAAGATTCTGGCAGTAGCATTGACCCTGAGTGTATCTCGTTTTTATGTGTTAATATATAGACCCCCAGAGTTGCTTCTTGGAGCCACAAAGTATGGTCCAGCTGTTGACATGTGGTCCGTGGGTTGTATATTTGCTGAGTTATTGGCTGGGAAACCGATCTTACCAGGAAAGAATGAGGTTAGTATCATTTGTGAAGTTTCTTATTCTTTAATTACTTTCCGGTGCACTTTTGGTCCTTGTTGAATGAAACAGAACAATAGTCTTGATAGAGTTCTGATGGAATTTTGTATATGACATAGTATGGTTGCAGAATAGCCACGCGTAATGCATGCATAAACATACAAAATCTTAATGCAGAAATGCGATAATGATGGCCTCCATGCAGTCCAAATTGCCTGAACCAGTCTGTTCAATTCTATATCCTTATAACTAGAATGTTGATATGGACTCCTATCTTAGTATGATTTGATGTTTTAGATGGATAAAAATAAAACCTTATTAAGAAAAGAAGATAGAAAGCATATAAATTCCTAGGATGTAGGATATGAGCTAGTAATTAAGCATCTTGCCTCTTAGTTTCATGGACTATGCATGTTTGCCAAAGAAGTTGAGAAATACGAGAAGAAACATGACACATAAATAGGGATGGGGATTTTGTGTCTCTTTCAGAAGTGATTCTGGTATTCTGATCTAGTTAAAGTCTTCGTCCAAGATTTAACCAACATGTATTCATGTCATTAATCTTAGTTTTGCTTGTTTGTTTAGTAAAGAGGTATTTCATGAATTTAATACCACCCCGATACACTCATATTGCAGCCTGAACAGTTGAATAAAATATTTGAGCTTTGTGGAACCCCCGATGAGTTAACCTGGCCTGGCGTTTCCAAGATTCCTTGGTATAACAAATTTAAGCCCACTCGTCCCATGAAAAAGCGGATCCGGGAGCTCTTTAGAAGGTTAAGATCTGAATACAGGTTCTAGATTTATATGGTGCTATTTCGAAATGCTCTAATCCTGTTTATGGTGTGCTGAATGGTCATTCTGTACAGTTTTGACAGACATGCCTTGGACTTGTTGGAGAAAATGCTCGTTCTTGATCCTGCTCAGGTATCTTTCTCATCCAGTATAACATTCTTTTGTCCCCAAGCAGTCTGTCAGACTCAACTTATGAACTACTTCCTCCAACTGATACGGATGTTATATACTATTGTTTCGTTTTTATATTTGTCCGCATATAGTGCCTTGGATTCTATCTGGCAGAATGCATTTGTTGTGTCAAGTGTTGATTTGTTCTATATTTTTTCAATCATCTAAATATATCTGAATGACGACCAAATTTAGTTGACTGCTTTCGCCGTGGATAAATGGACTACAATATCAGTGACTTAACTAGTTGTATGTGAGAAGAAATTACTATTTTGGTCAATTCTCGATGTTCCAGGGCTGAAGTGTGTGCAGTTTCTTCTATAACTAATTTGTTTTCACTTTGTCTTTGGGTTATATTTTGTCGGATCTCTCTAATAAAGTGGTTAGACATGCCCTACTTATCGCTTCATCAAAATGTTTCGTTTTGAAATTCTACAGAACATATAAAATAAAATCTCCTAAACAAGTTGTTCTACCATAAGTCACTCGCTATCTTACTCTTCAAGCCTTCTTTAATCCTTTCTCTGTTTCTGCTTCTATTAATATCTCAGAGAATCCCAGCAAAGGATGCTTTAGATGCTGAATATTTCTGGACCGATCCCTTACCTTGCGATCCTAAAAGGTACCCATTTATATCGAAGAATTTCCTTTGAGCATGTTTTTGAAATGTCTCCATTTCAGCTTGTTAATTGAATTTGAGATCCAACAAAATCATTTAAAAATGATTCAAAATATAATAAATACTTTGGATCATGTATTACAAATCTATTACTTAATGATATATAACCCAAGTTTCTTGATCTTGCAGTTTGCCAAAATACGAATCGTCACACGAGTTCCAAACAAAGAAGAAGAGACAGCAACAAAGACAAAATGAAGAAATCGCAAAACGACAAAAATTACAGCACCCACAGCAACACGCTCGATTGCCTCCTATCCAACAATCCGGCCAGTCTCATTCGCAGCATTGGACCGGCCCGGGCCACAACATGAACAACTCCCAAATCCCCATAACCGGTGCCCCTAATCATCATCAGTACGGGAAGGCTCGTGGCCCACCAGCAGGTCCCGGTAGATACCCTCCAGGTGGGGCCACTAGTGGCAGCTACTATCAAGATCGAGGAGGCCAGAGCGGAGGTTATACTACTAGCGCCCCCTATCCCTCACAGGGGCGAGGTCCCCCACCTTACCCTGCAAACGCAGCCTCCTCAAACGGCCCCCGAGGGGGAGCCGGTGGGTATGCAGCACCCCCAAACTTCCCACAAAGCGGTCAGTATGGAGGAAGGGGTGGGCCTCCGATTGGTGGTAACAGAAACCAGCAGTACGGATGGCAGCAATAGCAAACGCAAGTAAGTAGTCGTTCGTTGCTTCCATTATTGTACACTGCTAATGCATTTGGTGACATGAACGAGGGGGACGATTCGTCGCTTCCATTGTTGTTTCGAATAGAGTTTTGCAAACTTATATGTGTTAGAAACTTGTTGCCAGTCTTGCATATTTAGTGATTCCTCTCTTCATTAAACGATATAGATTTTTGCAAGAGTGGGGGGTTTTTATACCTTTTTCCTGCAAATATCCATTATTTAGGGAAACCTCTCTCTCTCTCTCTCTCTCTCTACCCCTACTGCTACCACCACTTACTGTACAAAGCTTATTGATTTTTCTGCAATAAAAAAATTAGAACACCAAATATAAATAGTAGTATTACAATAAATTTATATATTTTCCCTAAAAAAACTATGTGTGTTCTTATTTAGAGAGGAAATACTTAATCCCTGCAAAAATCAGACAATGATTAATGATTTTTTTAGAAAATGATTAAGGATTATTCATATCATTAATTTTTATACATTGAAGATATAAATAAAAATATACTTACAAAAATTGGAGCGAGGTTAGATTGGATTTAAAAGGAGCTATAGTTCTAATCAGTTTACTCGATGACAAATCCCATCAAGAAAATCATAACCAATTAAATCAATTGTTATCGAGTCCGTTCCAAACGAAACATACTTTCGACCTTGCTCGTTGAAAAACCTCTCAACATATTTTAGAATAAGGGTGCGTTTCATTTGGAACGGATATGACGACTTATGTTAACCTTTGAATAATTAACAAAAGTTTAGATCAGTTTCAGAATACAGAAATTGCTTGACCAAGTAGAGCTCGAAGGCGTTAATCATGGCCAAGAGCTTCGATCCCGACGTGGCGTTTATCGTGATCGAAGTCGTCTAATGTAGGAAGCGCTCGTGCTCCATTGATGTAAACACACATTCATTCGACCCATTCATAATATAGTAGTAATACACTACTCGTATTAGTTTATATCAGAATGAATCTATTAATTAGCTACATAATGGGATGAAGGAAGGAGTATAGACATGAGAAAAAGTCCGGTCCCGTCATGGTCTAATCAACTAACACAAAATCAAACTCGAAAAATTGTAAATATACAAATTCTCCTGTCGGGACAAAGAGAGTAGTATATATCTTTCTCATTAAAAAATGCAACCGGATTTTCATAAATTTTTTTGAAGGTTTAATTAATGCAATGAAAGTTTAAAGATAATTAAAGGCGTTGACTTTTGCCATTATACTATAATTACATAACATTAAATTAATATAAGACACGTGTGAGTCGCTAATTACAATGAATTAATTAATCAGTTAAACTAAACACAATGCAATGTGGGTCCACCCGACAATCATTTGTGGGTCCCACCCACCCCCCAAACCTAGGGTTTCCAGTTCCAACTCATGTGGAGTGGAGTATAAAAAAGAGTATTCTGCCGACCACTTCCCACTTTCGATTCTCTCATTTTCGCTCGCTCTCAGATGGCGGGCAACGCGCCGGCGCGTGTTCTCAAGGTGGAGAAGGTGTCCGACGACAAGTATCGGGTGACGGTGGAGTTCAACATCATGGCGCACAACGGCAGAGGCGGAGGCGGTGCTCAGCTGACGAGGCAGTTCACAGATCTGAGGAATGCCGTCCGCACCAGCGGGGCTGAAGGGTTGGCTGTCGGAGAGTAGGTCACAGTCAACGAGCCTTCTGCTCCGGTTGGTTTCGCCGGCGTCCAGGAGCAGTTCATTGCGCAGACTGTCGTCTTCAGATCGACCGGCACAGTCCCACAAGGAGCGAGGCGTACCCGTACCCCCCGCGATGATTTGGGTACCATTAATTAATGTCGTCGTCTTCCCGGAACCCTATCATGTAACTTGAACTGTGCCTTCTTTTGTAATAGAAGTAATTTGGTTAGAACTAATTATCTTTAGTAGTAATTGATTGTAATGGGGTACGGTGTTTTCATTATATATTACTCAAACCCTATATAAAAAACCCTATATTTAGTAGTAGTTTGTTTTTTCTTTTCTTGTTCTCGCTAAGCTACATTTCGGGAAACACATTTGATGCAAAAAAACGAGCGTGCACGTAAATCTCAAATCTCGAGCCACGGGCGTTTCATAGCCATTTACTATCAGAGGTTCGGAGAACGGATGTGGTGTGGATTTCGATCTTGTTTATGTAACACATTTGATGCATAAAGCCAGCAAGCGAGCGTGCATAACGGTTAAATCTCGAGCCATAGAGGCGTTTCATCACCGTCATCTGATATCAGAGGTTCGGAGAAAGGATGTGGTGTTACGTACATATGCTCCTCGTCAGTTATAGTGGATAGTGTGAATAGTTTTACACAACACATGTAAATGTATTTGTTTATCTAAAATCAGATTCTTGATTCTACTTGAACGAAGAAAATCAAGACGATACTTTTGAAGCCAATTTCCAAGGAGTAATGAAAGAAAGCTTGAAACAGAAAACCAAATAATGAACCATAACTCAGGCCTTTAATTACTAAAATGTCTCTATCAACCAAGATTCTGATAACAGCCACGGTTCGACATACCAAGCGAAACACACAAACATCGTTGGACAGAATACGGTTTGGGTGGAATTTTCACACAACATAGACAACCATAAGTTAGAAGAGCAGTACGTAAGTAATATTAGCAGCCAATAAACATCTAGATAGAGAAGAACTTTCTTCAATCAATCCATTCCCTTCCCTTCCCTGCAAAAAGAAGATAATACAAAAACAATTAGCACATATAGTAAGATATATACTACTGTAATTGATTAAAGATGACAAGGAAGAAGGTTTATACACACCCATACCTTTGCAGTCATCACAAACACCCACAGCACAGCCGTCAAGAACTGAGTTCAGTTTCTCCATGGATAGACCTTCATCGGGAGTAGATGACATGCCTACATACCAGCAAGCATATGAATGTCCATATATCTAGACGGCAACTGATGAATACACAACTGTTTCAAGCCTACATACCTTCACAAGTTGGGGAGTCAGAGTCGGAGTCGTATTCTGGCACCACTGGTGGCCCCCTGCAGCAGAGAAGAGAATGATCAACTCTCATCTCAAATATAGTATTAAAATTATCCAAAATGATCAAAAGTCGAGGAGATCTCAAATATAGTATCCGAAGTTAACTCAAAACTATCAAAAGCCGTTAACTAAAACCGAGAGGAGCGGATCCAGGAACATCATAGAGCTCTCTAAAACAACAAAAAACAGAATAAGAAGATCATCTAGAAAGAATTCATCATTCCAAATAAGCAGACTCAAGATTGCTATGTATCTCATTCAAAAATTGCAAATACAATCCAAATTAACAGAATGCAATCGCAGGCAGAGCAGAGGATATGATTTCGGAAAAATATAAAAACACAAACTTGAATTGAATTGAAAGGGATTTAACCTATAATCGGGGGAAAAGATGCCCCAATCAACATCTTTCAAGTCGCGATCATCGTCTTCTGGATACGTGAATCCAAGTCTAACCATGTTAGGACGCATCTTCGCGTTTAGCTCCTTAGTCATTTTTTTCTGCAATTAGATTAACAACTCTAAGAATTACTACTACAAATCAAACAAATAAAAAAAAGTAGACAGATTTATTAAGCAATTATATATCATCGATGCATACCATCAGTTGACCCAGAGTCAAATTTTCAGCATCATTTTTGCTATACGAAGCAGCAATCGGAGGGGTGTAGAGTATGTGCTTGCCATTTTCTTTTACTGTGCGATATTCAAAACCTAGCTAGGGCACAAAAATAAAAATTAATCAAAAAATATGAAGAAAAATTATTCTCCCTTTTCCTTCCTAGTCGGAGAAATACATACCCTCGCCGGCGATCCATACACGCCCCTCGTCATCCATCAACTTTCCGGTAGCGACTACTTCCACCACCTCACCGTCATCGGTGACCTTGACGCCGTCCATACTGCCTCCGATCTGTTCGAGGCCATCATCAACGCGCCAACCGTTCTCCCATACAAGACAGTAATCTTCAATCATCGTTGGCCTACCGCACGCCATCGTTCGAGGATCGAGTTAGAGAGAGAGGAGGAGGGGTTAGAGAGAGGGAGAGAGGTGGGTGGAAGGGTGGGTGGAATCGGGATCGGAATTGGGATGGCCAATAAAACAAACCCTAGTTTATAAAGACTGGGCCCCGTAATTGCGAAGCCCAATCCTGTGTGTGGGGCCCAAGTCCAGCTTTCTAGGGTTTGTTTAGCATTACCCATTACGAGGTATAATAAAGAATTAATACAGTAATATATAGCGCACGCTACCTATTACACCGCCGAGATTCAAGGCAGATTCAACCCAGATTCGAGTAATCGTCCCTTTTCATCTCATTTCTTCAGTAATCGTCCCTTTCATCTCAGTAATCGTCCCTTCAGTAACAGCTTTGATTTGCAGAAATGGACGTGAAGATTCTCAAGATCGAGAGGTTTGCGGTGGATCACATGAGGATCACGGCGGAGATCCTTGTCACGGCGCCAGATCTCGGCTTCGGCGGCGGCGGAAGCACCTATCCGGCCCAGCACCTCCATCAGCTCACGGAGGGTGTCCGGACGAGCGGTGCAGCTGGTCTTCCTGTCGGACGGGCCCTCCGCCTCAACGCGGCGTCCAGTCCTCCCGACAGCAGCTCTTCCTCCCCTGTCTCGACCAGCAGCAGCTCCAGAGACGACGATCCGACGTATGTCCCGAGCGACGACGAGGAGGACAAGGACAAGGGCGACGAGGAGGACGACGACGACGACAAGAAGGACCCGACCTACAAGCCCGGCAAGAAGAACGTTTAGTAGTTACGTTTAGTAGTTGGAGATTTAAATTGAGACTATATATGGTGTTTTGGCATGTAAAGTTCCAAACTTTATTCGATTTCCATGTTGAAACTGAAATTCTCATCCCCAAATTTCAACATTTTATCTTACTTCTCCTGTTTCTGTTTATTCTAATAGAGCTCATGCAAACTCTAATACAATATTGAATCTTTCTTTAAAGAATAAAATACGAACAATATTGAGCTCTTTGATTCCTCTCCATTTCTTCCATTTTTCTCAATGGAGAAGAAAGCCACCAACAATCCGTTCAGAGACGACGATGGAGCAAAGGAGGAGGCGGATCAAGGTCCTTGATCGGCAGCAATCGATTTCAATTTGATCGATTTACGTTTAATTATTAATCATTGAATATATGCATGCACATTTCATTTCGCTTGTTATATAGTATTATCTAGGTTACTGTAGCAATACCCGATAATAATCGAATGTGATTTGCCCGATAGCATTGTTAAAGGGTAATAGTGCTTATCTTGCGAGCCAACCGTTGTCGTTTGGTATCGATGTTGGGATATAGAGCCCGAGATGGAAGTCCGAATAACTATCTTAGTATGTTGTTTGGTATCATAGTGTATTTATTATATTTGAGGATGTATGGTGAAATGACAAAAAAGCCCTCCACCTTCTTCTCCTTTTGATTTCAAGTATATCCATAGTAGTATATGATAAATTTTCAAGTCGTATCTACAAATGACTAAAAAGTCCTCTGATTATGTCAAAAGATAGGCTAGTTAAGCCATGATATGGGTTTTTATCCGGTATTTGGTAGGCTAGTTAGTAATCACGCACGGGCTCGATATTATTTCATTGTTGCCGTAATCGTGGGGTTTTGGTCCGATTATAGTCTGGACTAGGAATAGTGTCTATGATAATATGGAAGATGGACCCCACAATAGATTTGAATAATGTGACACTCAATTAAATTTTTTTTTTTTTTTTTTTTTTACTTATATAGTTGAATTCTTATATAGTTGAATTGAAGTGCTTGATTTGGTTTTACATACAAACTCTAAGCCAATTTCTCACTCTCTCTATCTCCTCAATGGGTATTTACCTAGACAACAAAAGTTAGCCACAACTCTAAACATCGAATGGTTCTTTCAGTGCATTAGACCTAACTTTTTCCTGCATCTAGCATGCACAACCCCCGCCTTGCTGCTCGTTCTGGCCTCCGTTTGCGGTGGGCTTCAAGTTGACGTCCACCATGTCGTCGTGCTTTGCAGACGAAAGGGCCTCCATCCCCGGTAGAGCTGCAGCTATCTTCCGGAATAGTGGCTGCAACAATGCAAGTTCTTTCAAGGTAAGTCCTCAAAACTACTAGATACCAACACACGGAAATTCGATGATGTTGTTAAACAGAGTGCGACAACCCTATGTTTCGATATAGCTGACCTTTATATTGAAACCGGCTTTAGCACTGGTTTCTACGAACATGACTCCGAATTCCCGGGCCTTAATATCCCCTTCCTCGATAGAAACTTGCCTGCACAAACACATGAGAATGGGAACATATAGATTTCCATCTTCCGACGTGTAGATGCTTCGATATGCTCATGTCCTTACCGTTTATCAACAAGATCAGTTTTGTTCCCTACAAGAACGATAATAACATCACCACCGCGTTCTGTTCTTACTTCCTCGATCCACTTCGAAGTGTTCAAAAATGACTGCCTATCTGCATAGAGCAACAATGTTTAGTACAAACAGAATACGGTTTTTGCTACGAATCGAAAGACGAAAAACAAATTGCTTACTAGCAACATCATAAGCAATCACTGCCACAGAAGAATCTCTAATGTAGCTTGGGATTAGACTTCTAAATCTCTCTTGTCCAGCAGTATCCCTGCCTCAAAATGGGCACTTTAGTATTCCGGTTATTAAATTTTTATCGAAACGTTACACGTTGGTTCGGTTGCGTGAAATTCTTCGTTCATTTGATTTCATTAACGAACATGACATAATGTACTCGTATAATATGCTTGATATGTGATCAAAATGGGGGGGATTGTTACCATAGCTGCAAGCGAACCGTTCGATCTTCTAGGTACATTGTTTTGGACAAGAAATCTATGCCAATTGTAGCCTGCATAGTTTCAAAACAAAACAATTTGCAATGTGTGCATGAAAATTTAATCCATAACAAAACTATAATTGCTATATACACCTCGAATGCATCCATGTATGAGTCGAAAGGGACGAGAAGACGCGTAAATACCTGATAGGTCGTGTCGAATTTATCGTACATGAAGCGGGTGATGATGCTGGTTTTTCCGACGGACTGATCTCCCAGAAACACCAACTTGTATTTTGCTAATGGTGACACCACCGCCGCCATTCTCTCCCTCCCTCCCTCTCCCTCTCTCTCTCTCTCTCTCTCTCTACGATATACCAATACTATGCATGTATCGGTCGACGAGGACGATGATGACGATGAGGAAAACAAGATCTGGATCAAGAACGAGACATTTAAGGAAAGACAACCTAGGATGGAGGGATGAATGGTCTGAGTTTTGTGAAAAAATGCTACTTATATATGCTGCGTAAATGGTGGATTAATACATAATAATTCATATTTAATGTTACCATTTTTGCTATTTTAAGTAGTGTGTTTTTCTTGATTACAGTTTGTTTTTGATATACTAATAATCCTCCCATTTGCAAGCAAAAATTTGAAGGAGGACCCGAACCCGAGACATTTTGTCACGGAAGTCCCGACTCCCGACTATGTCAACACACGACGACATCGACACTTTGGCCACACAACAATCTACTGGTGTAGTTTGATCAGAGCTTCTTAAACATGAAAACGACTCTCAAGCAACATTCCTTTTGCCCATTCAAAGACACATTTCTATCCGAAATCGGAACTGACACAAAATCATAAAGAGAATGTTCGAAAATCGGCTCAACAACCTCCTTAATTGCACAAACTCCCTTCAGCCACAGACTCACTTCTCACACATTAACTCCCTCCTTACCCCACTCCTTCACTTGCCCTATCTAAACGAACCCGGAAAACAGAGATGAACAATCGGAGATGGAGAAGATGAAGTTCTCTATCGAGCAATGGAGCCCGGAAGATGAGTCTTATGGCATCACTTCAGCAGAGGAACGACGGATAATAGTTCCGTCCAAATTCATTGCAGCAGCAGCAGCGGAGGGATTTGAGAAGAAAGAACATACATGGTAACAGCTTTATCGAGTATTGTTCCTATCGTTTTTGATCTATTTCGTACCATTTTAGACCTTCGAGTATCCCCTATTCGACGTGTTTCCTATTAGTGCAGGTCCGCTATGTCTCAGATTCCGACGGATCTGTCTATTCAAGTTCAAGAAATCACCTTCTACGTCCACAAGGTACTTAAACTTGCTAGAACGACAAAGAATTACGATGATATTAAGCTTTCTTGAATAGATGTTACCTCATCAATGTCTTCCTGAAACAGTATCCGCTGATTTCCAAGTGCGACTACTTCAGCCGGGTAGAGCTCCACCCTCCGAAACAACCAGATGAAAGCTGTGAAGTGAAGCTCGATAACTTCCCAGGTGGAGCTGAAACATTCGAGACCGTACTGAAATTCTGCTACGGTCTCCCTATAAGCTTGAATGTAGGTAATGTGGCCACTCTAAGATGTGCATCGGAGTTTCTTGAAATGACAGAGGCACTCGAAGAAGGGAATTTGATCTCCAAGACCGAAGCTTTCTTCACATTCGTAGTCCTCTCTTCATGGGGCGACTCCATCACCGTCCTCAAGTCGTGCGAAACGCTCTCCCCGTGGGCAGAGAACCTCCAAATTGTTCGAAGATGCTGCGATGCAATAGCTTGGAAGATTTGTAGAGAAACTTCAACTATCGGAGGACTATTAAATGGAGAAAAGTGGTGGTTCAATGACGTGAGCACTCTTCGAATAGATTATTTCACGAGGATCATAACTGGGCTCAAGGCAAAAGGGACGAACCCCGAGAGTATAGGCTCGTGTATCATCCAATATGAGGAGAACTGGCTGCCCAGTATAGACTCTGAGAGCAACAGCAACGGAAAAAGCGAGATGCAATGGAAAATTATGAGCGGAAGAAAGAGGGAAGGGGAAATCGGACCTACAAAGGAGCAGAGGCTGATCGTAGAGAGCTTAGTAAGCTTACTGCCACCGGAGAAAGAAGCAGTTCCCTGTAAGTTTCTCTTGAAGATGTTAAAGATGGCATTACTCTACTCTGCGTCTCCTGCAATAGTTTCGGAGCTCGAAAAAAGAGCCGGTTCAGTACTAGAAAGTGCAGATGTCAATGATCTTCTTATACCTAGTTATGCAGCAGGTGATCAAGGGACGATGCTAAAGTAAGTCGCTACGTTATATAACTCTCATATAACTTTCACTATCATAATCTAAACAGATATAATCTTATTTCAATTATGTCGCTGCAGTTCCGGTGAAGAAAAGACTATGCACAATACTGACGTTGTACGACGTATTCTGGAATACTTCTTACTGTACGAACAACAGCAGCAGCAGCTGCAGCAGACAAGACCATTGGCTATAAGCAAACTTCTAGATAGCTACTTAGCAGAAGTTGCACGAGACCCTAATCTCCCGGTTACGAATTTTCTGTTTCTAGCTCAGTCCTTGCCTGAAAATGCTCGTTCGAGTGATGATGGCCTATACAGAGCTATAGATACTTATCTCAAGGTTATCTATCATACATTTCCTCCTCTTATTTCTACTTCTATTGTATAAACTGGTAACAGATATCGGTTTTCTATAGACTCATCCGTTACTATCCAATCACGAAAGGAGGAGGCTATGCAAAGTCATGAACTGTGGGAAGCTTTCACTAGATGCATGTTCACACGCAGCACAGAATGATAGGTTGCCTCTAAGAACCATGATAGAGGTAAGTTTTACGTAACTGCTACAAAGTACGGACGACTGTGCTATGTAAACGTATGAAAATGAAATCAAATCCAAGAGTAGGACACAATAATACCTTGTATTGCTGACATGTAACTATGCAAGTGATGATACACAGGTCTTATTCTCAGAGCAGCTGAAAATAAGAGCTGCAATACAAGGAAATCGTCAAACAGAAACTGGTGACAAATCGGATCAGGGTATCACGTCATCAACAAACAAAGAAGTCGAAGCACTCAAAATAGAACTCGAGAAAGTAAAAATGCAAATGGTTGAGGTGCAAAGAGATTACTCAGAATTGCAACAAGAATATAAAATGGAAAAAAACAAGCAGAGGAAATCATCAGGTTGGACAACCGGGTGGAAGAAAATCAGAAAGTCTTCTCTTTTCACTTTGAAAGTAGAAGGGGAAGAAACTGATGAGAGCCAAAACAAGCCAATTCAAAATCGCAAAAGTGGCCTTCAAACTGATGACAGCCAAAACAAACCAAAGGAAATTCGCAGAAGTGGCGCTCAAACGGATGACAGACAAAACAAACAACCAAATGAAATTCGCGGAAGTGGCCTACTTCGTAGCCGCAGACGATCAATATCCTGATATTACAGATCCTAGGAACAACTTAAAGTCAAAACAAGAAGCGGCAATGTCATTGATTGCCAGCTGTATTTAGTTACATTCACTGTATAGTTTCGATTCATTTTTTCTGTGATTCTACTAGTAAGAAGACTCATCAATTGGCATAGGGAAAGTTTTGCCCAGAAAGCTAAGAGAGTGAATCCCACAATTTCTAAAACACTGCAATATGTAATTTGTGAACAATTAAGTAAGATAGTTCCAGTGTTTCGTATTAAGACTCAAGTATATGCAATCTCCATTTGTTCCTTATATCGGGTTCAGCTCCAAATTGTGCGTTCTAAGTACTATATACATTAATATGCAGCAAAGCGCAATACAATCCAACAAAGTACCTAAATAATCTTTAAACTACGCTACAAAGAAATCAAATAAAGTAAGTCTATGAGAAAAACAGATGAAGGCCATGAACATAACCAAGATTCTAATCGCTATAAAACAATCGAGAGCAGTGAATCAAGAAGGTAAGGTGAACTGACAGACAAACAGACCAGGCTACAAACAACCAGCAACAGCATATCAGAGGGAGACATTTGAGATGCTCACAACATGAAATTGAAGGCAAAAACTATCACAAGAAATTTTAAACAGATAACTGAAGCTGAAACTTATTTCAATAACGCAATTATAGTATATCAAAACAGAATTCCACAAGTTCATATTTGTCAAACGAGAAAGAGGAAGCAGGAATCTTGCCTAGAATTCGATACACCGTGATTCTAACCCGAAAGATAAATTCACCAAGACACTACAATAAGCCATATCAAAGACTAGTAGCATCTACATTCTTCATATACTAACCCTTCAAATCAATAAATAACCCGTTACCTCCCAAAAGAGGTCATGCTGCTCCAGGGGAACTTCGCCGGAGCTCCAGTCTCCACCTTCTTCTCGCCCCTACTCCTCCTCCCAAACGTACTCCCCTCCGGCGTCTTGTGCCTGCGATTATCCCGCGCCGAATCCAGCCAATGCGACTTCTTCGCAGCTTCCGGGTCTTCAACAATGGTCGACTTCAACTTCTTGGGCGCCTTCTTCTTCATCTCCTCCTCGACCACCCGAATCGGGAAAAGCTCCGGATCAATCGACAGCGGGCTCCGGAGCGTGACATAGGCCTTCTTGTAATCCGGCTTCGCGAACACAGTCCCGCCGTACTTCTTCTTCTTCCCGTCCATGTTTAGGGTCTGCACTTTCTCCACCTCGAACCCGTACAGCGATTCCAGCACCCTCTTTATCTCAATCTGCAAAAAAATTGACGAGAAAATTAAATAAAGAACCGATTTTTGCAAGCCGTTCGAGGTTCGAATCCGTTACCTTGGAGGCGGAGGGGATTGTCTTGAGCGCGATTTCGGTAATGTTGGTGAAAGATTTGGGCATGAGGAGCTTGATCGGAAGATTCGCGAAGTTCACGACTCTTCTCCCTAGTCGGCTTCCCATTTTTCCCCTCAGCTGAAAGGATTTCGAACAGAGTAGCTTAGGTTTTTCAGCAATGGCGATTTCTGCTATCAAGAAAGAAATGAGACTGAACTTTAGAGAGGAGAGAGAGAGAGGGTTTAAGGCTGGGCTTTTGGGCTTTATATTCCATTTTATATTAATAGTAATGGTTAATAAATAAAGCTCGAATAAGAAAAAACTTCAAAACAAAAACCCAGTTTTCGTCGCTCACCGCCGTAATCCACCGTTTACGGTTGCGGAACCAGCCGGAATCCGGCGAAATCTGTGTGGCGAGGATCTTTTCCGGCGATTCGTAACCGGTCGTTCTCCTCCGTCTCATTTCCGTTGCCGCAAATTTTGCCGATTCTGATTTCTTAAGTTCCCAGGTGCTCCCCTCTCTCTCTCTCTCTCTCTCTCTCTCTCTCTCTCTCTCTCTCTCTCGTGCGAATGTCATAGCGAGATGTACTGATTTCGATAGTGATTCAGTGCTTTGATCAGACAGGAAAGATGCCGCAAGTGAGGATTGTAGCTAGGAACTTTATGGACATGGTGGCATCCTTGCCTGCTGTGAAGCTGGACAGGCTATATGAGAATTCCTTCATTTGTGAAGCCATTTTGAGGTTTATATTTTCATTCACAATCCTAACTAGTTGAATATATGTTTCAGTTCATGGTGTTACTTTGAGCTTCTGTACTGAGTAGAAATGTATGTGATGTTTGAATGTGTTTGATGAAATGCCTGTAATCAAGTTGATGTTATCTAGTGCTTTTGAAAGAGAAAGAGCATGAGAGGGAGAGATGGAGGGAGGGTACAAATCTTTGAACTAATGAAACCTTTTTTGAGACACTGAGCTGAATTGTTTTCTTTTCTAAACTCTAGTAGCCTTTAGTAAGCCTGAATTTTCTGAATATTGGATAGCGAAAGACTAGTTCTAAATGTGGCACGTCTTCCATTTTCGTAGCCTTGTTCTTGTTCCATGAGATTCTGAAACTGTTTCTTAATATTGTTCACTTCAAATGCATGTCCAACTTGCAAACCATTTTTCCTGGATTAAATTGTGAATTCTTTGGTGAATGTAGTTTCGTATGTTTGGGCACATTGATTAATAATTCCGTTCTTGTAAAATTTGCCTTGTTTACTAAAAACACAACTAGATGTAAATTTTCATTTTCCATGGATTCTCTTAAAACTATCATACAGCATTTATTATTGCATCGATATGCAACACTGTGTAGCAGGAAATAATAGGTTTTGTTGTGATTAGCTCCATCCATTCTTTGCTAATTTATTTTTGTTTACATTTTGTAGTTTGAATTTTTATTGATTTTTACGAGCTTTTTATTCAGATCTTTGCCTCCACTAGCAAAGAAGTATGTTTTGCAGCTGCTGTACATAGAAGGACCAGTATCGGCAAAGTGGCTAGAAGAATGGGTTCTTTCAAATGGTGCCTCAAAGCACAAAGTAGCTATAGACAGATTGGTTCAGCTCAGGGTGCTGACTGAAACTGTTGAAAGGTACTTACCGTAGATTCTCAGCATTATTTTCAAGCTTGTACCTCGCTTGTTTTTTATTATCATTACCATGTCTTTAGATCAAATGTAAAAGTCTAGCTTTGCTTCAACTGTTCTTGGATATCATTTGGATTTCCTCTTTTTCGGTTCTGTGGCAGGAAGAAAGAAGCTACGTACCTATTCAATCCACCATTTCAGCGGAATCTCCAGAAGCACATACTGCATGGGTAAGTTCGAAGTGTTTTAAACAAACTGCCTTCGTTTTCTATATAAAATTTGTTTCAAGCATATACTCTGAATATGTACATGATATAACTTTTGGATCCACAGTGGTGTTTCACCGAGGGAACCAATGCCTTCAAACATCACAGTGAGGCTCCCCAGTGCAGAAGAATTAGATGCTTATGCTGTTGAACAGTGGGAGGTATGGGATTTTGTACATCTCAGTTATGGCACTCTTTTCGTTATTTTTCATTTTTTCTAAGTTATTTTAAAGTTTTGTTGCATGCATTGTATAGGAAAAAGAGTCTGCATCTTGTATGGTTATTCCGTATTTTGTGTAAATATGTTGGCCTCCTTCGTATGACTTACAGTTTTTCTGGAAAACCAGTGTTTCTTGCTGCACCTTATAAACTCAACGGAAGTGGAAAGGACAATGAACATAAGCTCTTCAATGATGAAAGTATTCCAGCGTGGCCTGCTGAGTCAAAAGTACAATTCTGCACCTACTCCTAGTACTCGATGTTTTCTTTATAAGTATTTATATTTTTCATCATATTATATGAAACATTAGCATTTGCTTTCAGAGATGATAGGGAACCTTCAAAGTTGACAGAGAGCGGCTTCCAGTTTCTGGTATGAGCTTAATAGCATTAGCTCGTGTGGATTGCTTGGTGAAGATGTAACTGACAAATGACTGTAACAGCTGATGGACACAAACGCACAGCTTTGGTACATAATTAGAGAATATATAACTAACTGTGAGGTATGTGATGTCTCGTACCTTGTTGTTTCTTTAACTATTATCTTCTTTTTCTTGTCTAACTTCGAACCTGCACACTTCTTACAACTTCTCGTTGAATTTTAAGCTGTGGAGGTTCATCTGTAATCGTCTCAAACTGCCAAGTTAATAATGAACATTAGACTAGGGAATGGTGGGCTGAGTTAGTGTTCTTATATTATCTTGTTGAGGCAAATACCTATAACCTTCTAGTTTGCCTCCTATATTCTAATCAAAGGCAGTTCAAAGTTTTTTTCTAGGTGCTTCTTTCGAGCATTTCAACTTTTCACTGCAAATTGCTTTGGTTGGGATTTGTTTACATTTTCATGTCACGTCGGAGAATTATATGCAGCGATTCTCCTGCAAAATTATATCGGTTGCTATTTAATTTTGTAGGAGCAAGGTGTGGATACAGCGGACCTGATATCATTCCTGTTGGAGCTCAGCTTTCATGTTATGGGCAAGGTATTGGGTCGAAATTGTTTATGCTGGATTTTTCACTACACTAGACTCTGAACATGTCTAATTCTTCGAATCAAACCTACACATAGATTGAGTTTATTGCCACCTTTATCATTTTCAATTACAAGATATGTAATTCTGAATAAATGTTTGCTTTTGTAGGCATACAACTTAAACACGTTGTCAGATATACAGAAGACCATAGTAAGGGATCTCGTTGATCTGGGATTGGTGAAGCTCCAGCAGGTTTGTACCTTCTGATTATTCTATAGTACCTCCGTCGTGTAGCTTGCACTAATCTTCAGTTATCTGCTTGTGCAGGGAAGGAAGGAGAGTTGGTTTATTCCCACTAAATTAGCTACCAACCTCTCGATTAGCTTGGCAGATACAACAACCAGAAAACAGGTGCTTTCATGTACACTTTTATCGAGTAATAGAGGTCGAAATCTTCCTTCAAAATGCTTATGTTTGCTGCTACATTTTCCCTTTCTTTTGTTCCGTTTTGAATTTTATCAGGGCTTTGTTGTGGTGGAAACGAACTTTCGGATGTACGCATATTCAACATCTAAATTGCATTGCGAGATCTTGCGTTTATTTGCAAGGTATGCCATCCAATATGGAAACTTGCTAGTTTGTTTCTATTTGAAGGATGTTTTGAATACCAAACTCGCCATCTGAGTCGAGTTTTCTTCGGTATTGCTCAATTTGCAGGGTGGAGTACCAGCTACCTAACCTCATTGTTGGTGCTATTAACAAAGAGAGCTTGTATAAAGCGTTTTTAAATGGCATTACGGCCGACCAGGTACGCATCTCTCTCTCTCTCTCTCTCTCTCTCTCTCTCTCTCTCTCTCTCTCTCTCATCAGTTCTAATGGAGAGCCTGTATTCTGATATGGCGAATGCAGATAGTATCCTTTCTTCAGCAAAATGCGCATCCTCGAGTGGCAGAGAAGGTACCTACTGTACCGGAAAACGTTACAGATCAGGTATTTGATTCTCGAACACCTTTCCTCAACGATTTGTAAGCTTACTAGTATAGAAAAATAACTCACATCCCCTCAACGTCGAACCAGATTAGACTGTGGGAAGCAGATTTGAATAGAGTGGAGATGATACCTGCACATCTTTACGACGAATTCCCATCAAGGGTATATTTCGAGACATCCTTTTTTTGCACAAACGTCAACACGAAGGATATTCTAGTATTTTCGGTGTAGCCTAACAATTACACTAAATCGTTTTTTGCAGGAGGTCTTCGAAGCTGCCTGCGATTTTGCACGAGAGTACGGGGGTTTACTGTGGGAGAATTCGAAGAAGATGCGTGTCGTTGTGAAGGGAGAAATCTTCGCACAGATGAAAGAATTCCTTCGCAAGCATAAGTGATAGCTTCTTCTTCTTCTCCTTGAGAATTCCTTCATTGGAAATATTGTTGTCGTTTAATAGATTCCTTCATTGGTATATTCAGTAATGTTTGCTCGTTTGAAACGTCTAAATCCCGATGTCAGTCGAATCTATCACTCAAAGTAAACGCTTCGTTTCAAAAACTCGAAGGAACGACGATGTGAATTGCAGTAGTGTGGGAAACATGCATTCTGTACAAAGCCAAAAACCTGCCTACTTACAACAAAAAGGATGTAAGAAGAAAACAGATGACTTATATGTACACCTTTGTTAAATTCAGTAAGCGAAAAGACGAAACTGCCCATCGATCGTCATTCGTCTACCAATTGGCAAATCCCAGGTGTCTCTGTTCTTGATAAAGCCATCATCTCCTCATATTTGGAACCATACACAAAGCCCCATAGCTGCATTAGCAAAACCATAAAGAACAGTAAATTACACTGCTATGGATGGTAAAAGTACTAAGTCGATTGTCTAGTCGGTACCTCGACTTCCTTGACATCGAACTCTTCCGAGCTTGCCAAACAAGGATTGTCGTATGTGTCTGAGGATGCACTCGATCCACTCAATCTAGCGAGAGGAGTTCAAAAAGTAAAATCAAGAGATGAGAGAGAGAGAGAGAGAGAGAGAGAGAGAGAGAGAGAGAGAGAGAGAGAGAGAGAGAGCATGAAAAGCTTACAGATCTCCATCCAAATAAAGAGCAAAATGGCCACCTCCGCCCATGGCCAAATTATCCGTACTACACAAAGTAAAATAGCGATTCTTTCCTGTTAAGATACAAGTAAACGCCACAGAACTGATTTATTATGCAACGTCGAGGCTACAGGCGGAAAGAATTATATAGGAGGAACAAGAATAACGCGAATCTCTGCCACGTGTCACTAGCAAGAAAACTGAGCAACAGTAGATACCTGTTGGACGATAAATGAGAGGCTGTCCCGATACATTCGTGAAGACAAATGAATTTATGCTCCCCTGTAACAAACTCAGCATTAACTAGTGATAGGTAAAGAACTATTATTATTGTTCGAGCCTGAAGAAGAAAGTTGTCACTTGTCAGTTCAGCATTACCTGGTACCTCTTATTTGACGGTAACAGAGGTGCATCAACTAAGCCACCAAATACTGCACCTTTTCGGTCCCCGACAACCTAATAGTAAATAACAGCAAGTTATGATAGAAGTTTCAATAGGCACTCGTTCACGTACAAACTCCAACAAAAGGTGCAAAGCAAACAGTCAAGGCCTAAACAATCTATATGTAAAGCAGAAATAAACTTGAAGAATATGGCAAGTCATTCATGAATCCTTAAGAGAGTCGATGGACAACTGAAACACCATTTAGCAGTGTTTTCGAACCATGCAGAACAATGAACATCAGTGATGAAGAAACAACTACTAGTCCAAGGCACAATACAACGAACTGTCTCTAACAAAATCATGTATGATGTCAAAGTTAACATTATTATGTTGATTGACCCATATTCCTATCTAAACGAGATAAATTTTGAAAGATGCCAAATTCATAATGACGTGGACTGAAAGTCTGAAAGAAAAGGAAATTCAGATGATGGATGTATTTCATTCTGTTATCTAGGAATCGAGTTCAAGCAGCTGACTTCCTGAAATTTCCAATTCGAGAGGATATGGATCTGGTAAAATTCCACTACTAGCTAAATTTGCATTCAAGTCACAATGGCCAAAGCATTTACTTGGAAAATTGGATATGCATCAAAGACCTCCCATCTTCTAGAATATAGTTTAATGGACTTTTTACGATGTGGGAAATATTGCAGATAAGTACAGGACTACATAAGCCATTCCAATACAGAAAAACAAGAGGAAAAAACGGGGAAGTTTCCTAGTTAGCCCATGATTTGTTATAGCTTAGGATTTCTCTCGTAGTTAGTTTCGGCTACTTTCCTAGTATGATTAGGATAGATATTTCCTATATATACACCATTTCAAGTCTTCATTTTCAGTGATGGACATATTGTTGAGTGGTTAATAAATTCCCTCAAATTCTGCAGAATTCGTGTTTTTTTGTGAAGTTTGTTGTCTTCTGTTTCCCTTCCCCATGTTACTATAGACAGCAGAAGCTTAAATTGTACATACGTTATTTCTGAAGCAAGTTAAAAGCCAGGTTTACAAACATTGCTAATAAAATAAGGAGCAGTATAATGTCGATTCATGGAAAACCTTAACTTCTAATCATTCTCGTATTACAGCTGGGAAAAGCCTACCGCCTCAAAGGCTAATTGAAAAGTGAAAAGTAACAATAACAATAAAGCATGACTGAAGAGAAAAATTACCAGCAGGCTGAGACCAGGCCAAATCATACTTCTTCTGTATAATGTTGAAAGCGATATCCCATGCCTCCAAGTGCTGAAAGATAAGCAAGAGAGAAATTGAACTGCCGAAAAAACATTTCAGTGAAACGACAACACACTCTCATGAAGATGCAACATGTAGCATAATAAGTTCAATGAGGATTCCAACCTGTATAGTAGCATCCATTTCCGGCCCTGGACAATCACAGGAAGAGAAGCATAAAGAACACTTCGAGTCTTTTCAGACAGAAGCAACGATGGTTCAGAGATTCCAGGAAGATTATCTGAAGGCTGAGAAGGTGGAGACTCATTCAAAATTTTCATAGCTATTCCATCATCCTTGGAGCTCTTCGAATCACCTCCATTGCCAACTACCATATCCAAACTTCCTTTCTGGGATTGGCTTCTAAAACCACCTAGCTTAGCAGCTTGATAGAATGCTTTCCCAAGGGACTGCTTACCTCTCGAAATCAAACTTTTCTTCTTGACAATCTCTTTTGCAGTCATAGGTTCAGATGATGGCGTAGAATCCCCCTCACTAGACTTACTCTTTTCATTGAGATTAGAATTAGTCTGACTGTCCGAGGGTGCTAAAAACGAATACAGAAATGCAGTAAATGAAGACGTGTCGGGACCTTCAACAGAGTGCTTAGAATCCCCCTCCTCTGAACTCTCTTTGTGTTCAGAGCTACTCAAATCATCCTATCATAATCAAAAGCTCAACAGAGTCAGACACCATAACCAATCCATAATACACGCAATACGGCATTTCTTTTTCCTCCCGTTCCCTACACCACCATCCTCTCTCTCAACTTCAATCAACACATACTGATCATTCCCAGAAAACCTTATGCATCAATACAAAAAAAATGAACATAGTGCAGCAGCTACAGACAGTTTTCAACAGTCCTAATGCATCAATCGAACTATGCGACGACGACAAACGATTTTACACATCCAAGAAAAACAAAGAAAAGCATCAAACAAGTTCCCACAAATACCAAAGCAATTAAACAGATAAAAACAATCACTTCAAAAACCCTAACCATCGACTATAAAATTCACCATCAAATCATGATCGAGCACAAACTCCCACATGGGCCCTCCTGAATCAGTCCATAAAAGGGAACTCAAACAACCGATCATCAAAAATCCTATCTCAAAAATAAAAACCCAAAAATTCACAAGAAGAAAAGGGTGAGAAATTAACATGAGGGGGAGTGGGCCTCGCCGGTTTATCGGAGATGGGGTTGAGCAAACCGGTGGTTAGATCAGATACGAAGTGGGCTGCTTTGCTCCTCAGCGACTTCGATGGCTGCTTTTGTAGGTCTTCTTGCTTCTGCTTTCTCCCCATTTTTCTTGAATTTATTTGAATTTGTTAACTGGGGATGATGAATACGGTGATGAGATTTTCCACTATTTCTGCGGAATATGCTGCTGCTGCTGCTGCTGCATGCATTATAATCCTTCGTCAAATTCAATCACCAGCTTCGAAAATTTTGAGCTGAGGAAGAATATGCTGTCGTCGTCTTTTTCTTTTGGGGCGAAATTGCAATTTACAACAAGTGATGGGGCGAAATTGCAATTTACAACAAGTGCGGTGGTTGATGATTGGAAATTAGACTATTTTATTGTTCTTCCTTCTAAAATGACTCTTTCTTTTTTTTTTTTTTTCTTTTTTCTTTTTAATTTATTTAAATAATTGTAAGAAATTTTGTAATGCTACTAATACTTTTCTTCTTAGTTGTTAATTATAATATAAATAAAAGGGAAAGGAAAAAGTAGAATAAAACATTTGGATAGAGACGTATGAATATTGAGAAAATAAACCGAAAGTCTCAGGTATTGTCTATCGTAAGTATATTTAACTTGGTCATTTATGGAAGCGTTGATATTATGAGATACTAGATATTTTGTTTGCAAATTGTTAGTAGTGACAAGTGATAACTTATGCTACTAATTTGTTACTACTACTAAATACAAGAAATTATATTCTTCATTTTTTGTTTTGAGAATAATCAAATTTGCTATAAATAAAACACAGTTCGAAGCTTAGCATCAAAGACTCTGTGGCCCAATGGATAAGGCGCTGGTCTACGAAACCAGAGATTCTGGGTTCGATCCCCAGCAGAGTCGTTTTCTTTTTGCATTTTTCGAGTCAAGTCGTTTTCTTTTTGCATTTTTCGAGTCAAGCTGCAGGCTCGGTTCACGAGCTTAAGTGCCGAATGTGTTCGTCGTGAGCTCGGATATAAAAGATCGTATTAAAATTATGAATTCAATAAGAAACAATTCGGATATAAAAGATCGTATTAAAATTATGAATTCAATAAGAAACAATCATAAAAGGTAAAGAACAAGCGAGCAAGTTGTAAAAGTTTAAAATTTTTCGATTCCAATGATATTGAGTAGATGACACATTAGACTAATTATTTGGTTTAGGTTAATAAAATTTAGATTGCTGTCATTTTGAAATAGTTCATTATGAACGAGATATTCATAAACGAAAATCCGTTTATAATTAAAAAAGGAAAAATAATCAATTGAACCGGTTCAATACTCCATCGGTTCACGAGCTTAAGTGCCGAATGTGTTCATCGTGAGCGCTCGGATTCAAATTTGAGTAAACGATCCCAAGCCCTTAAATTTTAGTGTTGAATGTCAAATTTGAGTAAACGATTTCGAGCCCTTAAATTTGAGTGTTGAATGTGTTTGCGAGCTCGGATACAAAGCAAACGATTTTTCGAGTCGAGCTCGAACTTACAGGCTCAGTTTACGAGCTTAAGTGTCAAATGTGTTCGTCGTGAGCTTGATTCAAATTTGAGTAAACGACCCCGAGCCCTTTAATTTTCATGTGAGCCGCTCGAACATCCTGATATTCGGCTCAATTCGGCTCTTGAAAACCCCTAATCAAATCTATTTCTCTTTCTTTTTACCCCAATAGATCAATGATTTAGTACAAATATAACATAGTTAATGTGTTTCTTTTGACCAAACAATCACCTATCTTTCCCCTTAAATCACTACTTACCTTTTAACCCTTCACCCCCCTTCACTTTTCACCTTAAATTTCTCACAAAAGCAATGTCAAAACAAAGAAAATAGCCCAACATTCATAATTCATTACCATCATCATCCCATAATAATTAGATAATTAAACATAATAATCCTATAACAACACCTTACTACATTGCATCCAGATTGAACCACAAGAAACACAATCCTAAGAAGTTAATAAACAGCACAAAGATCAAACCAAGGCAATGCTACTCTCACCGCCCGGTGGTTTCCTCACGCCGCCAAAATAGTCCCTCGACTCCGCCTTCCCGTCGGAGAAAATATCGTTCCCGCTCATTTCCTTCAGCTTGGCCACGCTCAGCGCCTTCTCAGCAGACCCCGGAGCGACGTCTCCCTTGAAAATGTCGTTCCCTGTCAGCTCCGCAAACTTCTGGTCGTGGATTTTCTTTGAAGTCTTCACTACGGGCTCGTCTCCGAACAATATGTTGCTTTGGCCTCCTGCAGGCTATATGTATGCAATGGAACATGGTTCATGTCAATATCTCTTGCAAAGAGTTTGGATAGATTGAATATTTAGCTGTATACTGAACTCACGTTAGAAACTCTAACAGATGTTCGTAGAGCTCGAGGTGCAGGCTCCTGCATGTCCTTGTTCTCTTTCACTCCAATAGCTCGTGTAGAGGAACGAGTAGGGACTTCAGAAGGAGGGCCAAAAATATCAGTTCCGCTTAGTTCTTTTGATTTAGCATCTGAAATCTGCTTCCTGGTTCGGCCATCTGCATCAGTTTCCAGTGTTCCACTCAGTTCACGTTGCTTTGCCACCTCAGGGATAGTTGTTGGCTTTTTAGGTGAAATCCTTTCTTCTGTGCTGAAGGAAATCTGGCTTATGCCAATTGCAGCTTGCTAGAATTTAACAAGAAAATGAGAAAATTAGAAAACAAGCCAAGGCAGACAAGTGATCATGCTTCAAGAAATCAATGTTTATTCTTCAAGAAACCTTCAAATATGATTAATATAAGAGCAATTCAGGCTACTGATACTAGTGATGAATCCAAGGAAAGCATCAAATTTGCTAATATAGGAACCTTGGAATAGTTACCTGCACAATGCGGACTGATGTTCGGTTGTTGAAATTGCCATCAGTTGCTCCAGATTCTGTTGAACCGTCTGCACTTTCACCTGCGAATATTTTGCTGCCATTCATCTCCTTTAGTTTATAGCCAGAGCATGGCTTCCTAGAAGCAGAAATGGGATAATGATGAGGTTAGTTCATCAATCAAAAACGAAATTCTCTCATGTTAGCTAACGAGGAAACGAAAACGGTGTAGAAAATCATCAGATGAGTGAAGAAAAACACTGCTTTTTAGACTAATTCTGAATACAACTCTCTTGATTTTTCTTGATACTTGAAGGTTAGAATTTCCCTGTGTTCACTAAATGCAAATGGAGAGCAAAATTTCTTCCATTACAACAGTTCGAATCGCCATTTCTCACATCTATCTAAACTTAGACAGAGAACAAGCTCTTCAAATGTAAATCTGAGATACTATATCACTCATTTTTTATCAATGATTCATCTGAATCTGGTAGAAATCTACAGACATCTAATAAAAGCTGAATCATCCAAAAATTAACTTTAAACAGTACAAATGTATAACAATTTGACACTTCCCTTCTTCACGTGTTAAGGATTATCTGAAGCCACCAGAGCTCAAATCAAAGGTAAACTTTCAAACTTCAATGGTGAAATTACCAGAAAACGAAACGCAGCACATCGAATCTCAGTTTCCGATGCAGTAATTACTCTCTCTCTCTCTCTCTCTCTCTCTCTCTCTCTCTCTAAATTCGAACGGATTACAAAACCAAACTGGAAACAGCAGAAGAAGAACTGGAAATCCATCGGTCAAAGTACCTCTTATTAAGGCTCTCAGCTTCCTCATCGGTAATCTGGCCGCCGAACAGCACCTTACCCACTCCATCCGCCGGCTTCCATAGAAGAAGAAGTGTCAAGATCAAATCGAGAAAAACGTGAATGCTCGGAGAAAAGAGGCAATTGAGGCGTTACCTGGTTAGCACGGGCGGCGGGGCGGGCGGCGCTGGCAGAGGAGGTAGCTGAAGACGGCGGCGCCTCCGTCCACGTGAGCAGATCTGAAGTCGAAGTGTGAGGCTTCCGAACTGGCGTAGCTCTCGACATTGCTCTCTCTCTCTAGAAATGGAGGTAGCTTCTCTTTTTTTGAAGCTCGAAGCTAACTGTGCTGTCTACTTCTAATTTCGGATCGTTAATAGTGATTTTACCCATTTACCCCTGTATCAAAGTCGTTAATCTATAATATTAATCTATAAATTATAATATTAATTCATTATTAATGAATTTTTAGTATAAGATCATTGAATTAATTTAATTTTAAATAGTGGTAATTTTTGGGGCCAACCAATTTTGACCCCATGTCTCTTACTTTTTACGAAAAGGGTAGATTGGGTTTTTTGTGGTCCACATATTATATATAAGTAATAAATATATTAATTAGTTCCCCATTTAATACAATGAATTGTAAAATATTTAATTATTTTACTCATTTCAATAATTTGAAATCATTGAGAAAGAAAATCTAAGCTAATAATTCAAATTTGAATTTAGATAAATTTTTGCCCAAATAATGGCCGCCTAGAATCCCGACACGTGGCGTTACCAACTTCTTAGATTAGGGCAAGCGTTTGACTTTTTTTAAGGTTGTTGATTAACCGTTGTGTTTTTTTTTTTTTTATTAAACCCAGATAATGTTGTTAATGAGTTTTTAAATATCATGTTGTTTCTTAATCGATATTTTGATTTAATTTTTTAAATAGCATGATATACTTATACACGTATTCGAAATAACTCGAAACTCGACGTATTAGTCGACCCGATCTGGTTGCTAAGTTGTTATCGACTTAGAAAGGGCTCACAATCTCCATGTGATGCTACTTTTCACAATGCATGTTACTATTTGATAGCAACGAGACTTATGCATGTGTTATGCCTAATTCATCATTATATGTACTAAATTCTTTTAATTACGAACTAAATCACCTCTAATTACACTCATTGTGTGTGCATTTAATTCGGAAAGTTTGTCTAATTGGAAGTATCGAGTGGCACAAAATATCAAAATTATTTACTATTATTAAATTTCAGATAAAATATAAGTATAGATTATTAAAGGCTACCCCCACAATCTGAAATTATTTAATTTTGTAGTAGTAGCACATTGAAATTAAAATGAGGGGTGAAATCATTGCCACGTGTCCGTGATGAATGATGAAGGGGTTTGGTGGAAGTTGACCGACTTACACTTAAATTTAAATAAATCCAAAAATTGTTACATGGGCCTATAATTGGGTTGGGACCATAGAAATTTAATTCATATCAATAGAAATTAAATTACCCACCATCTAAATCTATACAATTGATTGTTGGGCCTCAAGATTCAAGATCCAACCCAATTGAGTCTTAAAATCACTCTCTCTCTCATGAGTGGAAAATTCATTTTTACGTGCTAGGCTGACGTAACAATGATATAGTCAAATTTAACGTGGCAGGCTGACGTAACAGTGATATAATCGAGAAACGTGATAATTATTACGTTGCACTTTCACGACTATAGACACGTTAAGTATGACCAGAACGAATAAGATTATCTTGATAATACAAGGCTCATAATGCTTTAGCAAGAAAGAGAGAAGTAGCAAAGGAAGGAGAAAGGATGGTTCATAGCGCTTCTAAAACAGCTTCAATGGCGAAGAATTCATAAGCAGCACAAGAATTGCAAGCACAACTCTCATCCCATCTTTCTTCACTAACTATCTTTCTCCGGCATGCATCGAGCTTCACTACGATCTGCAGCTCGACCGGATTGATGATGTCATCGTATGCACGTCCTTTCTCGGCATTCATCACGACCCATTTTTCGACCTCCTTATTAGTCGACTCCACAAAGTCCACCCACGGAAGCTCAGCCCTTCCGATGAGCCTCGAGCCTCGAATCTTACCCACGAATGGAGCCGCAGCGACGCTCCTCCGCCGGAGCTCGAAAACTAGGGTTTCTTTCTTAAGCTTTTGGATGGAGTCCTTGCTCCCCGAGCAATCTAGAGAGAAGGTTTGGTTCCAAGTAATGGAGTTAGATTTTGATGGGATTTCTTTGCTATCTAGTTTCACTCTTGAGCCTTTTCCTGCATGAAGATAGCATCTAACAAAGAGTAATCCATTTGGTTTTGTTTCAATGTTCTTGGCTTGTATTATTCTCAACTTACAAGAAAGAGAAGAAGGGTTATGATCCATGGAGAGAGAGGGAGAGAGAGTAGAACAAAATTGTAGTTAGTAGGGTATTTATAGTAGCAATTTCAAATAAATGTAAATACTCCCTCTGTCCCCATATCAGCATGGAGAGCGAATCGATACAGAATTTATGAAAATGATAGGAAAGGTAAGTGGTACACGGTATGAATGGTAAGACGAGTTTTTTTAGGATATTAAGGGTAAAATGATCATTTTGCTGACTGAATTTTTCAATTTTAATACACCACACTAGTACGAGGACGTTCCAAATATGAAATACTCACACTAATACGGGAGACGGAGAGAGTATAAAAAGTGGAATATTGGAGTAGAAAGTGGTGTGTTGTTCTACTTTATATGGTAAGGTACTAGTGTTTAAAAGATTTATCCACTAATTGGAGATTATGGATGTGTAAACCGCCGCCCAAGAAGGATTAATGAGATCTAATTAATTAATTAATATAGTGTTACTAGGATATATATGTAGTTATATAATATTAATAGATGAGTAGCATAACTTTATAAGTGCACAAGAGTTTAATTTGTAATTGGCTTTCCCTTTTTCTATAGTTTTGTGGTTGATTTTAATGTAAACTCTTGGGATTATTGAAGGGCTAATGGGTTAATAATTGATTAGTGAAATGGCCCTTAATGCATGTGTTGAGTTACAATTAACACACTATAATTGGCTTCAATTTGCCCTAATGCATGGAGATTAATTGCACCTCCTACTTGGCATGCATGGAAATTCTTAATTATTTTGGCAAAAAAAAAAAAAAATTGAATTAACAAATAAAACTAAAAGTCATTTTTTTTTTTCATTTTAACAAATTTATAAAATAATAGCAAAATATACTCCATTTGTCCTCTATTTACCGGCATTTTTGTTATATATTCGTCCTCCATGTATTGAACTTTTCCGTTTCCGGATGCATGTCTCACAATCACTATAACATTTTAACACTTTATCGTTCTATGTTTTACTCCTTCCGTCCATTCCAACTATTAATTTTAAGAATCCAAGCTCAAAACCCTAATTAGCTTAGCTTAAACCACACAACACCTCTCCAATTTCAACTGGGGAATCAATGGAATCACTTGCTGCAAGAACCCAACCTCCAAGCTAACATCATGGAACATCACTTCCTCCACGCCATCCACCTCCGAAGCCATGAAGCTCCCCCGAACGCTCTCGAACCCGCCTCCGTAGCTCAGACGTTGCAGCCTCGGCGCAGCTGCGACTGCCACCGTCTGAACTCTATTGAGGTACAACTCGACCACCTTCAGTCTGTCTCCGGAAACCCTCAAATCATCAAACCCTTCGCATAGCTCGATGGTGAGTTCTTCAAGAAAACGACAATCCTCCACCAGGTTCTTTAGGGTTTCTTGATCGGTCCAAACCCTAGTAAGCTTAAGCTCTTTGAGAGAGAACCCGAACGGCCAGGTACCGAAGCTGGGCTTCGAGAACTCGCATCCGAAGAGGTCGAGTGTCTGCAGCGATGTAGAGAGAGAGAGGGAGTCGGGAAGGACGTAGCGATGCACCTTCTTGCAACTAGGGTTTGTGTGGTATGGAGAGAGAGACTTGACGCCGTTTTTAATTTATGTTCATATAAAAAGAACGCCGCCATTGATACAAGTTACAACGTTGTTGAGGAATCCCTCTCCTCTTGGAATTCGATTTGTGTGTAAATTCTCTATAAATTGGACCTCCCGTCTCTCTTCTCTCTATATTCTCTCAACTCAATCGCAGCTCTCGCCTTCTTCAATTACCAGTTTACTGCCATGGACGACGACTACGACTACGACCGCACCTTGTGGGACTACGACCGCACCTTGAGGAATTTCATGAATGACGACTACGACTACGACCAGACCTCGAGGAAGTTGAGTATTTTGAGGAATATAATGGGGACGAAATTCGACGGCGATCAATACCTAGAGATCGATCGCGGCCGCTACCTGGCGATTGACGACGACGGCCGATACGAAATCTCCACCGAACCCAAAGCGATCAGGGGCAAGCCGTTCGGAGGGTTTAAAGGTTACCCAGGCATGAGGGTTGCGCTCGGAGGGTATCGCCTCGGAGATTATATCAATTATGTAGTTGATCGCGGCGATACCATCGATCACGTCTCGATCGGGATCATATCCATCGGCGGCCGTAAAGGTATATGGATTTCCGGTGATAAAATCAGGCACGAGGATGAAGAGGTTGTGGAGAGAGAAGAATACTTCCCCATCATGTTTGCCAGCTACCCCAAACAGAGGCCTCCCAATATCTCTGAGAAACAGCTCTGGGTATATATAGACTAGATTTCAATTCTAGGGCTTTTGTTTGAATGTTGATCAAGACTGATTCTTTCAATGCAGGAACTAGTGGAAAAAGAGTCAGTTAACAGACGGCGTGCGCAGCGGAAACTGATGAATGAGAAACTGAAAAGATGTGCGGAAGAGATAGAGCGGAAAATGAAAAAGGAACTGAAAGGATCTGGGAAATGGATAGAGGCACAGATACAGAGAAAGAAACTGAAAAGATTTTATAGATCTGGGAAAGAGATAGAGATGCAGATACAGGATGATGATTTGTCGAGGTAATAAATTTGCACTTTTCCTGCATTGAGAATTTTCTTTATTATTTGAAGATGATCAATTGCTCTGTTTGTTCAAAATCGTCTGCAGCAATGGAGATAGCACCGAGAAAGTGGTGGAGGAGAGCGACAACAATGGAGATAGCAGCGAGAAAGTGGAGGAGAGGACGAGGATCAGATATATTTGTTGGTTTGGGAAGAGACACATCTGCCCTTTGATCACTTCAATTGCAAGGAAGAAGAAGAGGAGAAACCATTGATGTTTTTAGTAGTAGTAATTAATTTGTTACAACATTTTCATAGTTGGTTTTAGTAGTAATTAATTTCGTACAACATTTGCATAGTTGGTTTCTCTCGTTGGTATTTATTCAAGATTTGCTAGGTTTATTAATTTTCTCAAACTTTGAATCTACATACATGGTTGGAATTGTTTCATAACTCAGTACTATTAATGTTTTTGTGTGGTGCTAATTACATATTCCAAGCAACATATTTGTGTAGATGCTCTTCATTGAGCCAGATATGAAGATGGGAATGTAATGCGCTTCGTCTTCGAGCGTGCAATGATATATAGCAGATCACTCGATTTCGGAATTCACTTCTTATAGTGCTCAAGAGTGAAGCCTATATTGCTTCAACATTTTCCGATTCAGTATCTTCGTATCTGTATTTCATCTGTGCCGTGATACTGATATTTCCACCCATTTGAGCAAGCACCTTCTTCATTATATGCAAGTTCGTTTTGTTTCATCTCAGAATTATTAAGCAAATGTATATTTGTTGATATGGCTGTACATTGTTGATGCTCCATTTGGCATCCGTGTAGATCAAATTAGTTATGAAAAGCTTACTTCTTTCCACTTCCATAACTAACGTCGACTGTAATATTTAGTACGTTTGGAGATATCTGAGCCTTTTCCGGCTGCATGAAGATAACATCTAACAAAAAGTAATCCATTTTGTTATGTTTCAATGTTTTTGGCTTGTATTATTCTCAACTCACAAGATCTAGAGAGAAGAAGGGTTATGATCCATATGTGGGGAGAGAGAGTTGAAGAAAATTGTAGTTAGTAAATAGTAAGGGTATTTATAGTAGCAATTTCAAATACATGTAAATGCTCCCTCCGTACCCCATATCAGCATGTAGAGTACTGAAACGATACAGGTTTTAAGAAAACGATAGATGAAAGTGAAGAAAGGTAAGTAGTACACGGCATGAATAGTAAGACGAGGTTTTTAAGATATTAAGGGCAAAATTGTCATTTTACTGGATGAATCGTTCAATTTTAATACACCACACTAGTACGAGGACGTTCCAAATATGAAATACTCACATTACACGGGAGACGGAGAGAGTATAAAAAGTGGAATATTGGAGTAGAAAGTGGTGTGTTGTTCTACTTTATATGGTAAGGTACTAGTGTTTAAAAGATTTATCCACTAATTGGAGATTATGGATGTGTAAACCGCCGCCCAAGAAGGATTAATGAGATCTAATTAATTAATTAATATAGTGTTACTAGGATATATATATGCAGTGATAGGGAATGATTCGTGTGCAAATAAATCCTGGCGTGCTAAAATGCGAAAGATGCTTAAAACTATATAAAATCATGCTTAAATCAATTACAGCCATAGATCAAATTAAGATCAATGGTTCAGATCTATTCCTATTTCTCACACCATGATTTATTTCTATATGATTCATCCTCTATAGTGATATAATATTAATAGATGTAGCATAACTTTATAAGTGCACAAGATTTTAATTTGTAATTGGCTTTCCCTTTTTCTATAGTTTTGTGGTTGATTTTAATGTAAACTCTTGGGATTGTTGAAGGGCTAATGGATTAATAATTGATTAGTGAAATGGCCCTTAATGCATGTGTTACAACACTCTCTATAATTGGCTTCAATTTGCCCTAATGCATGGAGATTAATTGCACTTCCTACTTGGCATGCATGAAAATTCTTAATTATTTTGGCAAAAAAAAATTAAAAATTAAGAGTCACTTTTTTCATTTTAACAAATTTATAAAATAATAACAAAATATACTCCCTTCGTCCTCTAACATTTTTATTATATATTCGTCCTCCATGTACTATAACATTTTAACACTTTATCATTGTATGTTTTACGCCCTCCGTCTATTTTAAGCTAGAGTCATTTTCTTTTAACAATCTGACTCGTTTTTCTATGCTTTTTCACCAAAATAGTTTCTCAACCACAATCATGTATAGTGTTTATAAGCATTAAAAGGAGAAAATTAAGACAATACTTATTTCGTCTCATTTCAATTGTTATGTTTTTTTGTTTTGTTTTGTTTTGTTTTGTTTTGTTTTGTTTTTTTTTTTTTTTTTTTTTTTTTTTTTTTTTTTTTTTGACATAAGATTTTATGCATATTATTAAAAGTGAACATGGACTAATTTTTTCCATTTAAAATAAAAAACATAAATAATGAAATAGGACGACTTGAAATAACAAACAAGACGAATGAAATGAGACGGAGAAGTATATTAAAAGACGAATGAAATGGGTCGGGGAGTATATAAAAAAGGAGTTTAAAATTTGTAAGAAAGAAAAGGGAAAAAAAGCATAATTAATTAGTCAAAATTAGAAAATCCTAAGTCTTCACTTCTGCATATGATTATGGATCGAAGCTCTCATCAATGGAGTAATCGAGTTTAATCGGAGAAGGAGAACTGCTGTATTCGGAATCAATTAGCGTAATCTCCGCGCTACTGTACTGATACGCGATTTGTATATCGGAAGGCGATTTTTGGGGGAAAAAGCTTGGAAAAATGGGGATAACTTCCGAGAGTGATACGAAGGAGGCAATGCGATTGTGCGTGTTCGATTTGAGGAGAGGACAGACGGAAGGGCAGGAGCTGGATAAGATCCTCTTCTTCTACCCTGCGGATTTGCCCATCTCGGCTCAGCTTTCGGTTATTGGACTCAGCGAGGGATTGATTACGTTTACCAGGTTGATTTTCTCCTTCTTCTTCTTCTGATTTGCTCGATTCTACGGTTAAATTTGTCGGTGCGGATTGTTATGGTGCTAGGGTTCTGTTGACTGCTGCTTCGTTCTCAGTTTGAAATGGAGCTAGTGATTGTGATTTGCTTCGGTTTTTTTACCCTAGCTGGTTATTAGGCTGCTGAAGTTCTTTTTTTTACTGCAGAATTTTCTCGCCCGATGCTCCTTGTGAGGCGATTGAAGCTGAGAAGCATACTCATGTTTTTTATGAGGCGGAGCCAGATATATGGATGGTGCTGGTAAGTATCTGTTTCTGAATTCTGATCAGTTGAGAAGCATCTAGTTTAGCTAATGAATTATGAGAAGATCTTAGTTGCTTTCGTTCCCCCGTGAAATTGATTTACAAGCAGTTTATAGCCTGTGATCACTCCTCATTTCACACAGTTTGAGAAGTGCATCTCTAACTTTCATGTGAATTTTGATGAATATGGCTGTATTCGAACTATTTATGCTTAACGTTTATCTGCAACCCGCAGTTTATGTCAGTGAGTTTATAATCATTTTGGTAGATTGTGTGAAAGTATTGCAGAGAAACTCAAGCTTATGATTACTGATTTTGACTGTTAATATTTCAAATTATGTTTTCTTGGACATTAATGCAGATATTCTTGACATCTAACTAACTAGCCTTTTTGATACTCCCTCCTTCCTATTACAACGGTTACCATTTTTACCTCGTGATTTGTGAATGAGAGAGCCAAAAGTAGAGATCTATTGTCAGCAGAATCAAATTATTGCTGAGTTGAGAAGGTAGTTTTGGGCAAACAGCTGTATTTTAAATGATGCGGACTTGTTTAGGAATGAATATATTTCGAAATGCAGAGTTCCAAATAACCTTGCATTGTGCTGCCCGAGAGATATATTGGTCAAAATTTTGGATAGAACTTTAAAACTGAGAACATATCATTGTCTTAGGTACAAAACCTTGTCATTCTGTATCTTGTTCTAGTATGGCTCTCAAAAGTGAGACACAGGAGTATAATCGAGAACATGCACTAGAATGTTATCTTGATAATCAATTGATTGTTAGCATTTCCTCACATATCATTAATATTTCTGTCTTCTCCTTGAGTAGGTAGTAGGAAAAGAGGATTCACAAGCCATATGGCGAGTCAATGCTTTACGGACTGTTCTTAAAGAAGTGCACTCCCTATTTGTGATGTTTCATGGATATATCAGGGCATTGGTTGATAAAGAACCCAGCGGAGGACTTGTTAGATCGCATTTGTACTATTTCATCATGGACTATTTAAGCGGTGAGTTTTACTCATATGCTAAGCTCCTTCTAGTGCACTAGTATTGTTTTTCTCTGCTATTATTTCAACTTTAGTTACTAATTGCCAGCATTTGAAAAGCGATCTCCATTGGAATATTGCTGCTGGGGTAATGCTGCAGTTGCTGTGTCAAATCATCCAAGTTTAATTTGTGCACTTGGAGCAATCTGAAGTTGACATTTCACACCTTGCATTTTGTCTTTGGGTCAGATTTTGCCATCGGGAAGAAACTTCAGTTGCCAAATTTCCGCGACACTCTCAAAGAGCAAGGAACATTTCAGATGTTAACTGTGGGGCGTGAGGCTGCCATAGAAGTTCAGGTTAGTTTCTAGGTAATGTATTGCCTGTTCTCTAATGGTTTAACTTCAATAGCTTCTCAGTAATGTTTGATGAGGAAGGATCTTATGTGCAAATGCTGATTATCTGTAGATATAGGCAATGCCACTCTACTCTGATTGATTGCTATGGTTAAAGGTTAATATGCCTTCAATGGATATTTGATGTGTTTTTCTGTTCATATTTGTATTAGACATTATGGAGAGTCAGAGATACAGTATGCCAAGTCACATAAGCGAGTCTCATTTTTACTGGAAACTTTAACAGTTTTGATCTTGAATGGGTGGTGTCGAATTCTGATAGTATTTCAATGTATAAATGTCTCAAAATCCATAGTTTTCTGCTAATATCAGTGTATGTTTGCAAATGAAATGTTCCCTTACATCTGGTTTCTGTCAGTCCCTGGTGACAGTGTTGGAATCTTGTGTGGGGAACACTCGGTGCTACTCAATGACCATGTTCCAGGATCTACTTGTCTCCACAAATCTTTCTCCTGTATGGTTTGATCTCTCTAAACTTTTTTTCATCCTCAATTATCATCTACGGTGCCCTCTTTTGGGGTGTGTTGGAAAAATTAATACGTAGATTGTCGCACTGAAGGTGTTTCTGTGTTGTGCAGCCATTATAATCTCAACAATCCTCCATATCGATCTATTGTTCTCGTTTTCCTTTTTTTCAGATTGACACTCTCAACCTATTCACTTATGCTGTCCTAAGGCTAACTCCTCTTGCTCTATTCCATGGAGCAAGCACATGGTCCTCGTCACGTAAAGCAGACACTGCATGCAGTACCTATGCTGGAGCCTTACTAGTTACTTCTGGAACTGCTATGGATCCATATTACAATTCCCACGATACACCCTCGATTAGAAGGCACAGTTATCCGTTAGTGAGGCCTTTGCAGCATTCCAAGTGGTCCAAGGGGAAGGATGGTTTCCTTACCACTGATCTTTGGGGTACAGAAGTCAACAGTTTAGTGCCTACATGCCCAACCATTTGGCTTCATCAAACAGAGGAGAAGATGTTTTTATTAGCCTATCAGCATAGGGGTCTCACTGTTATCCTTCTGGTTCCCGTCTCATCTGTCAGTGGAGAGCAAGGAATTGCTATGCTGAAGCAGCAAATTCTTGAGAATGTAAGTTCGCTCATTCTTCTGATGTTCAAAAATATTGATTATTTGCTCAGAATATTCTGTCTTGGATTCTAGATGGTATAAGTTGCTGTCATTTGTTTATTGTAGGCATCACTGAAGATGCTTAAAGTTGAAGAGAAGCTGTCAAGAGGGTGGGGTGGCGAGAATGCATATCATGTAAGTGGGTATCGTTATCTGTTGGTGGATGGTGAAAGATATGTATCTAGGGCGTCTCCACCTGGAAAAGTAACAACTTTGACAAAGGTCAGCCCTGCTTCACAGTCGCAATAAGCTTCAATTCCTATATTGAACCATTTTCTATATCTGCAGAAATTAGGATTCAATTATAACTAATCCTACAGAGATTGTTTGCATGATGCTAAATCGAGAAATATGTTACACTATGGCTTTCTTTCCAGTGGTCACGATTTAAAGTTTGATGAACTAGGATTATAAACACATTGATTATAAATATAATTATTCGTTCTCTAGTTTGCTTTCGGATGCTTATGATTGCTGTATTTGAATTGGTATTTCTCTTGTCATTATGGAACAGGAATCCTTGGTTGCCCTGAGTAAGCTTCGAGAAGAAGTCGACTTAGAAAAAGGGAGGGCTAAATGGGACAATCCAGGCCATGTAAAGGATCTGGAAATATGCATTAGAGCCAAAAACAACGCTTGGCTCATTGCTCGACTTGTTAGAGGAAAGGAGCTTTATATGGTTCTAGAGAAAGCCAGTGAAACCCTTCTCTACGCTGCTGATGCCGCTGAGAAGTTCAGCGAGAGGTAACATTTCTGCTTTAACATCATCGTTCTAAAACTATGCTCCCGTAGTTCTTCGCTCACGCCCGTTTTTGCTCCCCGACCAAATCGAATTCGCAGGTACTGCAATGGTGCTTTTTCCTTGGATTAGCCAACAGTCGAGGAGTGTAAGTTTATCAATATAATGATGTTCTAACTGATGGAGGAATTATTTTACTCATCTTCCATTTTCCGATTGTAATGTGACATACCGTATAAGAAATAGTATTAATTCTATTCAGGCAAACACAACTTACACATTAGCGCACGCTTTCGAGGAGACTCGAACATCTAATCACAACTTACACTCATGCACGCATCCGAGGTGACTCGAACTCGATCTCTTGGCTAATGCAATTAATGCTATTAATTGAAATTTAATGAGAAGAAGTGTCAAAATAGTGAGTGATGTAACATGAGACATGTCTAGAATCTGTATTTATTTATATTATAATAATGGAATGGACCCTAATTAATTAATTAATTAACCAGCTTCTATTAACTTAAATAGATGTGTTGGTAGCATATAATTAGTAGACATAATTCTTGGTTAATGGGTGTCGGTGGTACTCTATTTTCTCTCTCTCTCTCTAGAATTTGTTATTGGTTTACATCACTACTGCTTCCACCGACACCGCCACCGCCACCGCCACAGCAAAATATAGTCGGCAAATTAATTAAAAGTCTTCAGTTTTGACATATGTTGATTGACTCTAGATTTCAATCTTTGTCTTCTTATGCAATATTAGTAAAGAATTAACTCATTTATTAATACTCTCTCCGTCCTTAAATAAGTGTCCCGAGCCGCCAAAGTGCAATAACCAAGGAATTGTATAAATTTACCATATTAACCCCTAATCATTACATTGAAAATTGAAAAAGTGAAAAAAGTGTAATGATAATAGGGTAAAATTGGTAGTTTAGCCAAAATTTTACATTGAAATATGTGATAGGACACTTATTATGGGACAAAAATTTTGGCGGCTCGGGACACTTATTTAAGGACGGAGGGAGTATTTCTTATGATGCAGTATTATCTTAATATATTTATAAATTATTAAAATGATTTTTTGCACTTATTTTTGTGCAATAATTATGGTGAATATTCTGAATATTCATGGTCATCCAGGTCAGCTGCGTCAAAGGTAATAAAATTTTTAGTGCAGCTACTTCTTCCTTTAATACTCCTTTCCTTTCGTTACATTTCATTTGATTTCCGTTTCGTACAAGTCAAGTAGGTTGCGACGGAGGGAAATATGACCACACTTTTAATTTTATACTCCATTAGTTTTGTTTTCTTTTCATGTAATTAAAGCCTCTTTTAAATTGCTCATCAACCATTATTCAAATCTTTGTACTTAAAACACATTCAGTATTAATTTTCATAAATAATTGCAAGAAAACACACACCACATTTTCCATTTTCTGCAATTTAATTAATTTAATCAATAAAAAAAAAACCATGCAAATTCAAAAAGGTCACATTCAATTAAAATTCTTTAACCCTTAATACAATTTCACGTAAAAAAAAAAACCCAGCAGCATTTCTTTTCTGCTTCTTATCAAAACAATAATATTAAAAAAAAAAAAATTCATAAAATATAATTATTTTCTAATTATAAAAAAAAAACAAAAAGAAAAAACTCAGCTCTTCTTCCCTTCTTCTCCTCCCTCTTCCAAGTACGCCTTCTTCCTCCTCTCCAGCCTCGCCAGCAGACAAATCACAACGAAACACGTGGCGTACAGCGCGTGCACCTTCCAGCTCGCCTTCGGCGGCTGGTGCAGCACGGCCCTATGGAACACCGTTATGTAGTAATGGAGCCCAACCGCGAAGCCCACGAACGTCTGGGCCAGGCCCAAACCCTTCGGCCCGAGCCCGGTCTCCGTCGAGAAGACGAGGACGAGGTACATGAGGAGCAGCAGGAGGTACAACAGGTAGCCTAGGGTTTGGAGCACCTGCACGCACACGTAGGTGGAGTGGGAGGTGGCGTAGAAGAACTTGAGCGGCTCGAGGCCCGTGATGAGGGAGGAGATCGCGAGGATGGTGAAGTAGATCGAGAGGTAGATTTGGATGAAGATGAGGATTTTCTGGAGAGAGAAGTAGGCCTTGATCTTGGTGAAGATGAGAGAGACTAGGATCAAGGGGATGAGGATGAAGGCGAAGGAGATGATGGAGGCGAGGGTCGATGCGTACTTGTTTCCGACGTAGGGTTTGAATCCCTTCTCGAATTCCTTGTTGTATTTGTCGAGGTAGATTCTGGAATTCATGGTGATTTTCTCCATGTCGGGGAGGAAGGTTTCTTGGAATCTCGATGGGAGGTCGGTGAATTCGGAGACTGAGACGAAGTCATCTTCTTCGTCTTCCTCCACTTCTGGTATGATCTTTTTCTGGGCTTTCTTCGGATTTGTGGGTTTGGGTTGATTTGACTGTTTCTTGACTGGATTTGAGGTGGAGTTGAGTTTCTTGATCTGGGTTTTGATGGTGGTGGTGTTCTTGGTGGTTTTGGTTTGGTTTTGGGGTGAAAGATTCGAGCTTTTGGTGGTTTTGGTCTGGTTCTTGGGGGAAAGATTTGAGCTTTTGGTGAGTTTGGATTGATTCTTGGGGGAAGAAGATGAGGTTTTGATGAGCTTGGTTTGGTTCTTGAGAGAGAGAGTTGAGGTTTTGATGGGTTTGGTTTGGTTCTTGGATGATGATGATGAGTTGATGAGTTTGGTTTGGTTTTTGGTGGGAGAGGAGCTACTTTTCTTGATGATGATTGGCTCATCATCATCTTCCATCTGTAGCAGGATTCTTTTTCTGGTAAAATGGTGGTGGGTTTGGGATTGGGATTGAGCTGCAGAAATCAATGAGGAAATGATGAAAAGGAGGAGAAGATGCATTAGTAGTAGCTTCCTTTGCATGGATTTCTCTTGGATTGCTGCCATTCTTGGTATGCTACCACCAATCTCTCTCTCTCTCTCTCTCTCTCTAAGAGGAGAGGATCTATGAAGGTATGAATCTGAATTTAGGGAAAGTAGAGAGAGAGAGTGAGAGAGAGGGATGTATAAGCAGAGTGGAACAGAGTGTGAATTCTGGGGAGAAAAAAAGGAAACTTTAATGCAAAGAAAACAGCAGTTGAAGTCACTCACATGGTGCAGAACAGTAGAAAGAAACTACACTTACTAATTATTAAGGCTTTGCTACTTCACTCTTAATATAATCTTTACATAATCAATTGAGAGAGAGAGAGAGAGAGAGAGAGAGAGAGAGAGAGAGAGAGATATTTTAGCACATAAAATGCAGTGTGACATATTGTTCATGTGAAATATTACACAGAATTTTCGTGATGTCTAGCCGATTTTATTTAATTTTCTTATTTTTAGATCTTGAATAAATCTCCTCTATTTTAAATATATAATTAATTGATTGTAGCAAAATTAAAGATATGGTTTTAGAAATTAATTTAATTTAATTTTATATTGATTAGAAATTAATTAGCATGTGACATAAGCATGGTTCCTGCACCACTTATATTTGTCTGAAAATTTTGTCTTTTATTTTCATACACAATAATTCATATAGTTATTTATATAGAGATGGATCTAATTTCTAATTTCTAATTTAATTTCCAACCATAACATTTTTTATATGATAGTAGAAATTAATGCGATCTAAATAATGGTATGGGACTCCTACCTATGTTGCCCCCACTTGTTTCATTGGATCCCATTCTTCTTCTTCTTCCCTCCATTAGTTTTTAATTACTCGTCCCATCTCACTTAGCTTGTTTTATTTCGACACAAAATTTTAATTGCAGTGTTAAAAGAAAAAAGTAAGGGTTAAGAAATAGGCCAATTGAAGTGGAACGTCTCAATTAGAAAGAAAACCAAGTGAAGTGGGACTGATGGAGAATTATTTTTATTTTTTATTCTATATTCCTTTTTACACATCTTTGTCAACCCATAGTATATATACACACATTGAATTCTTTTGAATAGTTTTTTTAAATCCAAAATTCGATTTCACCAATATAGAGAATGTCTTTTTTGCCCCCGGTTCAAAGATAGATCTACTTTTATGTGTACTACTAACATGGTGGAGAATCTCAATACTTTCACATTCACATGGAGTTTAGACTTAGCATCATGGATTTCATTTATTTTAAAATTTTATTGTTGAATATTTTGATCATCTACTCCATCTCCGTCTCAGATTAATAGTTAACAGTACTGTTCTTTTATTGGATCGTCTCGTACTAGTTGTCGACCAGTTCTTATGAAATACTACTATCTCCTTCATTTCATTTTCCTTTATTTCCCTATCATTTCTTTGCTCCAATCAAGTCTCTTTTTTCTCCACATGCCATGTTTTCTCCAACATTTATGGTTTTACTTATGTCTCTCCACATATATTCTCACCTTTTTTCATCCATAATTCATTTTAGGGGGAACAAAAATATATGAATATGGGTATATCAACAAATAAATGTTGAAATACTACAATCACTTCCAACGCAACACCTAAAAACTCGTGTCGAAACGAAACAAGACAATTGATATGGGACCAAGCAAGCGTACATATTATCCGTAAAACGGTAAAAACTCTAGTTTAACTATTACTTGAGAAAATTAACTTGAATTGTTTTTCTCTCTTTGAGTCATCCAATAAAAAAAAATGCAAAAACCCTAAAAAAAACAAATTTTCGAAATGAATTAGTAGTATTTAACATAATGTGGAGAAATGGGCCTATTAATAAATAGGAAGTAAGCCCACAAATAAATGGGCCTGCAAATAATGGGCCCAGGCCCAACATTATATTGGGCCTTCCCATCTAAGCCTTATGTGGCAATGACGTAATAAATTCACTCCATCAATAAAAATAAAATGTGATAAATTTTGAAATTCCACGTCATCAATAATCAAAATGGAAAGGTCAAATTAGTATAACACCATAGCTCAAAACGGCAAATCCAATTTATACAAACTTACTGTATATATTTAGAATTAATACAAGGAAAATAGTATATAGTATATTTGAATATTTTTTTTATTTGAAATATTAATGTAGGGGGGCCCGGCCCCCCTCTAAAGGAAGCATGTGAAGAGGGTGAAAATTTATAAAGAGGCCCCCACCCTAATACTATTTTCTCCTTTTATTTACAATTTATCCCATTTTTTTCACTATTTGAAATTAATTGTTTCCAAGTACTAAAAATACTAAAAGATTTTTATTCTTTAGGTCTCTTTTCATTCTCAAATCTATAAAATTTCGATCAATTGAACTCTCGTCGAGTAAATTTCAGGCTACATCATCGGACCATCTGCTTATCGTAAACAAAGTCCTGCGTGGCACGACATATAAATTTTATACGAGTAAGGAGTTTATATCTTTTTTCAAAAATAAAACAAAGTCGTTGAATATAATTTCCATAAAAATTCAGATTATTTGCATGAATTTATCGTCGATAATATTTTAATTTAATTTTTAAAAATAGTAGGCATGGGGAGAAATACGTCACGTAGTGACGTCATGGAGTATGGGTCGAAGGTGGGGGTTGGTCCACTCTCTATATATGTGGTCCAAACTTATCCTAAATATTTTTCCAATAGATTTTCTTTAATTATTACTACTTTAATTTTATTTTATATTAATAATAATCTATTTTTTATATCAAAAAATAAAACAATTAGTTTCTCATATAATCTTTGATTAATTGTATTTATAAGTGGAGAGTCTATAATTAAAACATGAAAAATGACCAAATTTGATCACAAAAGAAATGCATTTAATGTCGCCTAAGTTGGAATATTATAATTTGGTAGGTCTAAAAATATCACCTAACCTCAAATCATAGGCTAGTTTTAATAATAATAATAATATACGTATAATGCTCTTTTTAATCTTCCACATTTTTCATATATGGATTTGAAATTCGTTACGCAACAAATTACTACTACTTAACACGAGCCATTTTGTTTCCGTATCACACTATTAGAATTGGGCCAATTCAACTCTTAAAGAGTCTCGTAAGTATAAGTAGAGAGATCGTTCAATTCATATATAGAGTTCAAGTCTTTTTCAAGTCGATATGAGACTAGCAATCGTCTCTGTTCCGACTCTGATAGCATATTAAATTAATTGATACAGTTAAACCCTTAAAATGCTTAAGGAGGACATAATATTCAATCTATATGTAGAGTTCAAATTCTTTCGAAGTCGATCAACGTCGGACAATTGTGTGACTCTAACACACCCCTAACAATTGTCCATGGTCCGACTCTGGTAGCTTATTAGAATTCAATCAGCTCACCCCCGAAAAGACCTCGTAAGGAGGAGGAATCATCCGATCTATACGTGGAATCCAAGTTTCTTCCTAAGTCGATACGGAACAAATTATTATTGAAACATGGGTGAAAGATCAAAATCTTACTTCTAAGTTACTAAAAAAATAAATGGTTCTATATATAACAAAATAAAGAGATGTATATACATGAAATGACAACTTGATTAAGTATTAGTATACAACAAAAACCAAACATATCACTAAAAAAAAATTAATTAAAACAAAAACTTTGGAATAAAATTTTGAATAGAAAAGACAAGAAAATACCCCCTTTTGGTGTGAAATAATAAAAGGTTTCCCAATGGTAATCATAACACACACAATTAAAAAGGAAATGATGTAAAAAGAATTTTGATCAAAAGGCACCCAACTTTTTTTTTTAACTTTCAATCATAACATTTAAATTCGAAAATTGAGGGAGGGAACATATAAATTAAAATTAGAAAAAATAAATTACTATCATGCATCAATCAATGGTATGAAAAAGATAAATACCTTTAGAAAAAAAATATAACCAAAGATTGCACTTTGCCCATTATTCCATCTTTTCACTGCCTTGGTTAGCTTTTGCCCAACCCCTTTTCTGCAAATTCTTTCCCATTATTTCCATCACCAATATACTCTTTCAATCACTTAGCTCCTAATCGTGTAATCAGACGAGACGATGAGAGTATGATTGTATGCCCAATGTCGATACACCTTAAACCCATATTCAGGTACGCATGGCTGATCGTAGACGCCTCGGCCCGTCGGTATGGGTTGTTGTTATGTTCTAGTATTCTATAATCAGTAACTTAGCCGCCTAATAATATATATTCTCCTTTTCTGTTCGTGAACGAGCCAGCATAACATTAGTGCACCACGTAATCCTGTATCATCTTTACGTTTCTGTTTGTTTATCGATCGCTCTTTAATCTTAATCCGTCACAACGCATAAAAAGAATGCAACCCTACTAGATCGGCATTAATAAAACTTGCTCCACTCCAATTAAATAGTGTGAAATGTTAGAAATGAGTAATACTTAAGCAATTTATTAAAGTCAAATCTTAGCCCATTCATTATATCCCATTAATTGCAAATGGGTCGAACTACAATTAATAAATTCAGTAGTAGTAATTAATTGTTGATTAATTTGAGGATCTACGCCTATGGAAGTGATGGATCAATCCTAAACTACACCAAACACATTTATTTTTATCCTATTTAAATTTCAAATGGTTACGTAAATAGGGGAGAGTAGAAATTAAATTAAAAAAAAATAATTAATGGAAAATGGTAAACCATTATTTAAGAACCCTAATTAGGTATAGTTAAGCTATATTTGTCCAAACCTTGTGTATTTGATGCCTATTGACTATTGTTCGAAGCTAGTTTGATAAGGCTAATTAGTTTAAACCCAACCCTAGCAAAAATAGCTCATTTAATTAGTGTACGAAATTGGGAATTTTAATTTGATGGAAAATCTATTTATGGTGAAGTGTGACATTTTTATTTAATTTTGTGTGTCACATCGAAATTTTAGTTTATTTTACTTCAGGTGTTTTTTCATTGAAGGGTTTGGATAAATTTAATTTGTGTGAAATCAAGATTCTTGAATATGATTTATTATTATTATTATTATTATTATTATTATTATTATTATTATTATTATTATTATTATTATTATTATTATTATTATTATTATTATTATTATTATTATTATTATTATTATTTTAATGGAAAGAATTCATGAATGGGGGAGATAAATTGTAATGCAAGAAATGTACTATGCTACAAGTGAAAGAAACATTTATTGTGGTTTGAAAAAAATAGCAACTTTGCACTTTTTTTTTTATTTGTTTGTTTGTTTATTGATTTGATTTAGTTTTTTTAGTGACCTTTGTTTTTGGGTGTAGATTCTTGCGTAAGAACATCATCTAGTGTCATCATCCATGTACAAAAAGAAGGGCCGGTATGCGTTTCTTAATCTAGCGGTACATAGTTCAGTTTTGGAATCGAAGATATTAAGTTTGAGTATTTTACCCTATCAACTTATCGTAGTTTATTTTGACAATTTTCACGCTATAACCTAAGATCCCAAAATAAAACGAACCAATTTAAAAATTTCTAGAAAATTAACGTAGGAGAAGGAGGAAAATAATCAATTAAATTTCCCTCAAGTCAAAAATTACTAATTTATTATCACAAATTTAAAGACAGACACGGATGACTCGAACTCGAAACCTTTGACCTCGAAAGTTCTCCTTACGGCTAAAGTCAACACACTGAAAGTTAACCCTCTACGACTAGATCTACACACGCATGATCTTATGCCGAAACAAGAGTACGTATATAGATATACACAATCGCATTATGAAAAATATTTCCTTATTTCAAGGGTACAAGAAACATGCAATAAAAAATCGAAAAACCTATAGACAGAAACCCAGAAATTCATTTGACGTAAGAGAAAACCCTTCAATTCCCGCCGACGATTAACACCTATCCTCTCCGGCCAACCCTCTCTCTCTCTCTCTCTAGAAAAACACACGATCAAATCTCAAACTCCAATAACGTAGATATAATTCCACCATAATAATAAGAAAAAGAATCAAGAAAAAAAATTCCCAGTTCATATAATATTAAGATACGTATATATCCATGTAAAAAGAAGACTATTATTTACACATAATTCAAGCACTAATAGTGTGACAATTTCATTTTTTTTTTTTTTTTGAATTTGTGAAAGTCATGGTTAATAATTTTTTTACTATTTTTTGTTTTTTTTTTTTTCTGGGGAAATTTGAATAATCATGGGGTAATATTCATCATTACTGGAGGTGATACTTTTCTACACTACAATCATTTCTACTCTGAAGAACATATCCATGATTCCACCATACCTTCTCCTCTCACTCCTCCTCCTCCGCCGTTGTTGCCGTTGTTGTTGTTCTCCGGCGTCGACGAGGCGGCGGAGAAGCTCGTCTTCGCGTAGTCGAAGGCGCCGCCATTGCCGGAGGGCCGTGATTCGTCTCGGTGGCCCGGGCTCCAATTTGCAGCATTGGTGGCGTCGGCGTTGTGATCGGAGGGGATGAGGTTGGGGAGGGCGGCGAGGGTTTGGTGGGTGTATTGGTTGTCGTGGGAGGTGGTGATGGCGGCGGTGGAGAATGGGAATTTGGGGTTTGATTGGAGGAGGGAGGCGAGGAGGTTTTGGTTTTGGAGGTTGAAGAGGTTTTGGTTCTGTGTGAGTTGCATTTGGTAGTTCATGGACGGCGTGGAGGTGGAGGCCGCCGCTGCCGCGGCGGCGGATGGGGCGGTGGAGGGTGAGATGGAGTCGAGGGCGGCGGAGCTGAGGAGGGAGGAGGAGGAAGAGGAGAGGAAGGGGTGAGGAGGTTGGACCTTCTGGGCGAAGGGACGGCGGAGGTACGGCGGCGGCTGGGCGGCGTCGGTGGCGGCGGATCTCGAGGTGAAGAAGTCGAGGCGGCTCCTCGGGAAGGAGGAGCTGTTGAAGGGCGGCGCGGGAATTCCGGTGAATTCCTGCACCATGGCTCTGAAATTGGTGGTGTCTGTAGTCAGGACGGTGGTCGGCGCCCGCCTCGACGCTCTCGACCGCTTCTTCGGGTTCCGCGCCGCCGCCGCCGCTTGCCCCTGATTCAGCTGCGGGGCGGCTCCGCCGCCCCCGCCGTCAGCTCCCATCCCCGCCGTTGACGGCTGGAAGCACGGCATGTAGCTGTTGGACGCCGGGAACATGGAGTGTACGACGTCGTTTCCGATCGGACTCTGGTCGGATCTCAGCGGCGGAGCGGCGGTTCTCGGCCACGAGAGGTTCGGATTTAACAGCGCCGGATTCTGCTGGAGCTGCAGGTAGCCGGAAAGCGGGTCGAAGAACGGCGGCGCCTGGTGAGAAACCGAACCCCCTCCACCACCTCCACCTCCTCCGCCACCGCTCATGAAGGCGGAGACAGAGTCGGCGGCGCGTGAGTCGTACTCTTCATCCCCACCGCTCGACGACTGCAAGCTCCCACTGTTTGCTGAATCCATGGCTACTCACTTTCTCTCTCTATCAACAAAGCAAGCCAAAAATCAACAAAATTCCATCGGAGAGAGAATTTTCAGAGCACGATTCGAAGAAGATGAGGCTTTCTTCTTCACCAAATCAATCTCCACGGATCAAATCACACCAGAAAACGATCGTCTCCCTCCTTTCCTTCAATATTCTCTACATAAACTAGGGTTTCACCATGAGAGAGAAAGAGAGAGAGAGAGAGAAGAAAAAAAAGAGATCTTTTTCGCTTAGCTTTCCTTTAGGGGAGAGAGAGAGGAAGAAAGAAAGAAAGAAGGCTTCACCTCAGTTTTTCGCACTAGAAAAACTGAAAAAGGAAAAAAGTGGGGTCTCCATGAAAGCAAGCTACTGTGTTCTTGAGAGAGAGAGAGAGAGAGAGAGAGAGAGAGAGATTTATCGCGCCATTTCTATTTTTATTTTTAATTAAATAATTTAATTATTGTGGTATCAATTTTGCAATGTGAATAAGAAAAGATAAAGAAGAAATTTTTATTATTATTATTTTTAAATGGAAAAGAATAATATATCTGTAATAATTATAGGGATATTGTAAAGTACAAACTGCCAAATTAGAGAGGCTGGTTGTTGAAAGGGTAATGAAAGAAACATAAATCTAACTTCATCTATAATTAATTAATTATTTATTTAATTCAATTTAATAAACACACACACATTTTTTTTCAGCTTTTATTTTTCTTAAAAAAGTAACAAAAATGTCCTATTCTTAAGTCAAATACTTTTAATTCAATTATTATTATTTTTCCTCATTAAAAATAATACTATTACCCTCCCCAAAAAAGTACAAAAAAATTTGGCATGTTGGTAGGGATTTTAACTATCCCAATTTATTGTCTATTTGTGTATTTATATTTGTCAACTGTAGCATCACATTTTAATTAAATGTTACTCTGTTCGTTTATTTCGAAATTGTCACTTTCTATTGGATATTATGAAAATTTAGGTTTGTTGTACAATGTCGGTGGTCTACATACTTTAAATGAGGTTAAAATACTGATCGTTCGAATAACACGTACCAAAATAGAAAACGTGACCATTTTACCGTTCATTTAAATATCTCGATTTCTTGAATATATGTGAGTAGTAAGAATTGTGGTCACATAGATTAAATTATCTACCATAGTTTTGACCAAGTCAAGTAATATAAAGAAATAAATATGATATGGTATACTATTTGAAGAAATTAATTATGAACAAAATGCAACATTGAGAATATGCCAAGTCCACTAATTTATAATGGGAAAAAAGAGGTTAAAAATAATATTCTTTTTTTGGGTTCTAATTTTCAACCGAATATTTTGCTACTTTTGGATTATTATTTTTCTTTTGAAATATAATAATTAATTTCTACACATGTTGTGATTTAAAAAATGATAGAAAAGGATAGTTCGATACATTTTATTCTGCGATGGATGGATCAGTTCAACAACACACTTTAGTTCGCTGCAACCATCGAGTTTTAATTTGTTACTTGCTTCGAAAGAAACGTATACTCTCGTCCCATCGAGTTAGCATGTATATTCAGGTAACGCGTCAAGCTCGGTGAGACGGAACGATGTTGTTTAAGTGGTTATATTTGAGAACACGTAAGGGTTGTAAATTCTAACGAAACTTGACCTTAATTTCGTGCTACGTGTAATTAATTAAGTGTTAATTATCGAATAAAGATGAAGGAATGGTGAGTTTAATAAGAGTTAGATCTTTGTTTGAATTATTCAAATAGTGTGGTTTTGACTTTGTGGTAATATAAGGTAAGACAAGAGACACATATGTCCGAAAAACACACACCACACACACGCAAAATGCATTGATTATAGTATTTTTTATTTAATATGGATGTATAGTTTGTGTCACACATTCAACAAACATTTTTAGTGTAAAGATCTTGGAATAATTTAATCTATATAGTAGAATATAATGTTAAGAATTAGAAACACAGAATACGAAAAACAACGATAAACGTACGAGAATTTGTTGACCCAGTTCGTCAAGATGACTACGTCTGGGGGCGCTACCAAGCCAGGAGTATGCACTATATTTTCGGATACAGAATACAATGATAAAACGGCTATTTATGAGTGACGCCGAAACCCTAAACCTTACAGGCCGTGAATTGGGCCAAAACGCGTGGCCCAAAAACGTCCAAAAAATTCGGGGACTAGGGCTTTGGATTTACTGTCTCTACACGTAGCATATAATATATTTCACGATACACGCACTGAAAATCTTTCGACATGCATTACATGAATGTGTCGAAATAACAATGTTATACAATAAACAAATTTTGGTTTTGGGCCTAGGCAAGGAGTGCAATCGTTTAGGGCCCATAACCAAAAGGGCCTCTAAAGAAAATATCGTATAATGGGTTTCATGCATTGTAGTTTATTTAAGGTCATTAATGAAGAATATTGGTAAATTGCTTTGACCATATGAAAAATCAAAACTCGATTTCATTAAAGAAAAAAATATAATTATCTCGAAAAAGACCACATTCATATTATGTGTGCAATTCAATGGTACACGTGAATCAATTCATCGACTACAAATAGTCGTGTAATTTTCACCATTTCTCCAACTTTGGCCTAACTTTTTTTTTGGGACTTTTCCTTCCCAAATCAAGAATGATAACAAATGATGAAACCGTTGTGGATAGTATAAAATCATTCGACCAATTGATTTCAATCTTTTACATAATGTATTCCCTCGGTTTCGACAAAATTGTCACGTTTTGTGTGCACGTTGTTTGCTTTGATCGATTAGGGATGGATTGCAATGACTTTAGAATTAGGTCTAGATCTGCTAATCTAGATCTGATTTTTACGATGATCACCAATGTATGTTCAGTGTACAAAAATAGGAACGATATGATGGTCCGGTTCTGGACGCATAGACCTAAGCCCCGACTCTAGTGGGTTTGAAGTTCCATATGATCTTATTCTTTTGAACCCGAAAAATCTAGACCAAATTTAAACAATAGTAAAAACTTTTCCAAGTGTATTATGGGTGTATTATACATATATGAGTGTGGAGATTGATAGGACGTCGGCCACGTGGCATTATTTCATTGGTTCCCCTCGTCGTGATCCTGGCCGTTGGATCTGATCATGAGATTTCCTTTTTTTTATGGGTCATAATTCCACCTCATATGCATAATTACACCTTTTCCTCAAAAAGGTTGGGGCTAAATATGATAAAATCAGAAAAGTAAAGGACCGAGCGAAACATGTTAATTTCAAAGTAAGTCCCTCTTAAAGGTCCTAATTATAATTGTGACCGATGAATTTATCACTAAGTTACAATTCCGTCCCAAATCGCTAATCGCGATTCCACGGTGTCGAGATTGCTTGATTATTACTTAAACCGTGGCCTACGCTTGTCATTATGGAATAATTCCGAGATAAACATAATTATTTGGGTGATTAAAGCATGATTTGTGTGCTCGTCAATGGTTATAGAATTATAATTTCGTTATTTTGCTATGCATCAATAAACTACACGAACACCAGTAAGCTCTCGTGAGCGCACCATTCGCAAGAACATTCGTCGACTAATTTTTCATCTTAGCATGATCTCTTCCTTTGCTAGCTTCAACCGTTTACATGACAATATATTCGATCTTGATTTCGGTTTAAATAATTATTAACGTTCAAAATAAATCGCATTATTTAATTTAAAATTGAAATTTGCAATGATGAGTTGTTTCTAGAGGATTTATAGTGGGTTTTTTCCATGCCGTAAGAGTCAAGAAATTTAAATCAGACATTTACCTAACCTAAATAAACAAAAATTATTTAATTAAGCTTTATTATTTTTACATTGTGATAAGACACCACCACTAGCTTTGTTGCTTTTGCATATATTCTATGCTTACGAGTTATTTTTGCAATGAAATTTATAAAGAGTATATCAAAAACGAACAAGACAAAGTTGGGTGAATCGATTTTGGGCCTAAAATAAAAATAAATGGAGTATTCATTTCATTTTACGGACTTGGATTTAATGGGCTTTCCGTTCACACTAATAATAAATAAAAAGCCCATCATAAAATAAAAGGGCTTATTTTAATAAATACAGTACTCATATTTTTTTTATATATATATATATAATAAAAAGGAGAGTAGGGTTAGAAATTGAGGAGTTTTGTGCGTTTCTTTCTACTCCCTCCCCTCCGTTTTTTTAGATAACCTATTTTCTTTTAAAGTCCAACATACATTACTTTTAACTTCGTACATTGTATTTATCTTTAACTTTCATCCCATATTAACTTTTTTACGGAGTATTATATTTCTTAAATATCGTGCAAAAAAATAAAAATAGGTCATTTGGAAAAAAAACAGAGGAGCACCACCGAAGGGAGTTTTTTTTTTTTTTTTTTTTTTTTTTTTTTTTTTTTTCATTCAATTTATTTATAATTAATTGCGATTCGTCTTCTTCTTCCTTTTCTCTCCTACGTTTTAGGGTTTATTTGCGATTCTTCTTTTTCTTCTTCTCTCCTACCGTATTATGTTTTAGAGATGGAACCGATAGGGATCGAATCGACGATGAAATTATTGTGTGAAGAGGGTAGCCGTGAAGAGGCTCGTCGCTTGATCGGAGCTACTTCAAAAGGTGAAAAGTCGGTGAAAAGGGTGAAGGTAGGAGGAAAGGTTGAATTGACTATTAAAGGGAAGATTATGGAAGTTCATAATACTGTTTGGATTGCTGATGAAGGTAAATCTTGTTCTTCTTCATCTGATTAATCACGATTTCTGGATTCCGATTTTGATTTGATCGAATAATTAGCGCACACCAACGCTTCTATGATCACCACATTGGAGGGAAAAACAACCATCTACACGCCTCCGATTGTGATCGTAAAGAGAAAGAGGCTTCCCGAGGAAACTCACGGAGAATACTTGGTATGCATTGTAATTGTAATGTGGATGTTTGATTGTTAATTGCTTGAATTCATTATGTTTGATTAATTTTGGATTTCATTGCAGGCTGATGTGATCGGGCCTTGTTTTCTGAAAATTTTCACTGAGCTGGGATACACCGTCGACTATTGCAGTGATCTTCTTTCCTATTGCAGTGATCTTCTTTCTCAACTCCGGTATGGTATACGATTGAGCTATGTTGAATTTGTTTTGTTTTCGGTTGTTTGAATACTGATAATGAGTTTTGTGCACGCAGCAACAACAAGCATGAGCTCAAGCTCAACAAGAAGAAGAAGAAGAAGAGTTCGGACTCGCCTTTCTGATCTGCATGGATCAGATGAACAAAGCTCTCAAACCCGACACTCATTTTTCTTGTGCTTGTGGCAGCTGCCTTGTTTAACACTAGGTATCCTCTTTTAGATGACTCTTTGGTTTGTACTAGTTGATTTCGCCTCCTCCTTGTCGTAAATGGGTTGACTGTTTTGATAAATATGTGGGATGTGGGATATGCATGTTTGTCAAACTTAACTTCATCGGGATTGTGTGTAGAAGTTATTTCGTTGCACGTTTTGATTTTCACTCCAAAATGTTAGTAGGTGCTTCTTGATTGCGTTAATTTGTTGTTTTCCATCTTTGATGAGTGTTTTAACCGTTTTTGAATGATAACTCTTGCTCTTCAAACTCATCAACTATGCACATATCGATGGATTGAGGGAGGGACTGCTTTGATATAGTAGCCTTAGGTGTTGGGATGCTAGCTTTCCATTTAGAATATAAATAAATGACATTTCAAATTTAGTGTTTCCCCCAAACTTCTATGTCCCTAGGCCATGTATAATAAAGGCTTCCCCAAAATTTCCGTTCACTTCATAGAAAGCGGTTTATGAATGATGAGTAAATGGGAATTGAAGGGGGTTTAAGCACCAATGAAACGTCCTCTCATTTTTTTCTCCAAAGTATGCAATCGAAGGGTTAGACTTAACTCAACGAACATAAGCATGAGATAAATATATCACAAGTTTAATGTTTCTTACATGTTAATCAAACGGGCACGACACTCAATTATTGATCCAATCGGTTGAACTTACCGGTCCAATCCAATTTTAAATAATGTTATATACTCAATTGAAATAGACATGAGATTACTCAATTAATACATAAAGAGATCAAGAATGAAAGAGCATATCCTAAGAAGATGATGTTTGAAAATAATAACAAGGGCCACTTTGGGGAAATGCGTAAATATTGGAAGAGGAGAGACAAATTAGAACTTGTGACCATTATTTTGTTGATTTTGTCATCCCTTAGGAACAAATAGAGGATCATTAAGTGTTTTCAATCATTTATGTTATTATTTATATTATGAGCTTATATAATTTTAGAAGAAATTATTAGTACATACGTTGATGCTTGAATATGGAATAACGTGGACCTCGACGCTTTCAAAATTGACCCCGACCGTGCCGTCCTCGAACGACCAAGTTTGGTCGGCATCGAAATGGATACGATCGTACATTGAATATGGAGGTTTGTTTATTTTACTTTTTTTATTCAATTAATTAATTGCGATTCGTCTTCTTCTTCCGATTCTCTCCTACGTTTTAGGGATTAAATAATTGCGATTCGTCGTCTTCTTCTTCTTCCGTTTCTCTCCAACGTTTTAGGGATTAAATAATTGCGATTCTTCCTTTTCTCTCCTACGTTTTAGGGATCAATTGCTTTTCTTCTTATCTCCTATTAGAGATGGAACCGGAACCGATGGGGATCGAATCCAGCATGAAATTATTGTGTGATGATAGTAGCCGTGACCCGTGAAGAGGCCCGTCGGCTGATTGGAGCCACCTCAAGAGCTGAAAAGTCGGTGCGAAGGGTGAAGGTAGGAGACAAGGTAGATTTGACGCTGAAAGGGAAGATTATGGAAGTCCACAACACTATTTGGATTGCTGATGAAGGTAATTAAATCTTCTTCTGATTTTGATCTGACTGATTTATATATATATATATATATATATTTAAAAAAAAAAAATAGCTCACAGTCTCACACCTCCCCTTTTCTGACCACCACGTTGGATGGGAAAACAAATATTTATACTCCTCCAGTTCTGATCGTAAAGAGAAAGATGCTTCCCAATGAAAGTCATGGGGAGTACTTGGTATGCAGTTGGATGTTTGATTGATTGTTAATTGTTTCAATTCTTCATGTTTGATTAATTTTGGTTTGATTTCATTGCAGGCTGATGTAATTGGGCCCTGTTTTATGAAAATTTTCACTGAATTGGGATACACTACTGAATATTGCGCTGATCTCCTTTCACAACTCCAGTATGGTATACGATTGAGCTATATATGTTGAATTTGTCTTGTTTTTTATTGCTGAAATACTGAGAATGAATTTTGTTTTTGCAGCAACAGCAAGCATGAGCTCAAGCTCAAGAAGAAGAAGAGTTCAGACTCGCCATTCTACATGGTGAGTGTTGAGGTGTTGAAAGTGGTGATCACCCCGTACGTTGTTGTTCCGAACGTAAAGTGAGCTCAAGAATGATTTTTGTTTTTGCAGCAACAGCAAGCATGATTTTTTTTTATATATATATTTTCTAACCGCCGCCTACCTCGCTCTTGGAGTAAGAAAAAAGTTTGAAGATCCCGAGAGTTAAAGAGGTTGGTTAATTATATACTATTAACCTACTACTACTATTTAAGTTATCCCCTTTTAATTGAGATTGTGCGTCATTTACTGTTCATATGAAATATGTTGCGGTTTCCTTTTCCTTTCTTCATCCTTCTGTTTCTTTTTCTTTTCTTCCTCCTTCTTTATGTGTGTATTTTTTTCATCTCCTCTAGGAATGGGAGATCAAGTGCCTAGGTTTCGGGTTTATGATGCATATTTGGTGAGTGTTGAGGTGTTGAAAGTGGTGATCACCCACTTTACGTTCAGAACAACAACGTACGGGGTGATCACCACTTTCAACACCTCAACACTCACCATGTAGAATGGTGAGTCTGAACTCTTCTTCTTCTTGAGCTTGAGCTCATGCTTGTTGTTGCTGCAAAAACAAAATTCATTCTCAGTATTTAAACAATCAAAAACAAGACAAATTCAACATATATAGCTCAATCGTATACCATACCGGAGTTGTGAAAGGAGATTAGCGCAATATTCAGTAGTGTATCCCAATTCAGTGAAAATCTTCATAAAACAGGGCCCAATTACATCAGCCTGCAATGAAATCAAACCAAAATTAATCAAACATGAAGAAATGAAGCAATTAACAATCAATCAAACATCCAACTGCATACCAAGTACTCCCCATGACTTTCATTGGGAAGCATCTTTCTCTTTACGATCAAAATTGGAGGAGTATAGATATTTGTTTTCCCATCCAACGTGGTGGTCCAAAAAGGGGAGGTGTGAGCTATTTTCTAAAAATATATATATATAAAAAAATCAGTCAGAACAAAATCAGAAGAAGATTTAATTACCTTCATCAGCAATCCAAATAGTGTTGTGGACTTCCATAATCTTCCCTTTCAGCGTCAATTCTACCTTGTCTCCTACCTTCACCCTTCGCACCGACTTTTCAGCTCTTGAGGTGGCTCCAGTCAGCCGACGGGCCTCTTCACGACTACTATCATCACACAATAATTTCATGGTGGATTCGATCCCCATCGGTTCCGGTTCCATCTCTAATAGGAGATAAGAAGAAAAGCAATTAATCCCTAAAACGTAAACGTCGGAGAGAAAAGGAAGAAGAAAAGGAAGAATCACAATTATTTAATCCCTAAAACGTAGGAGAGAATCGGAAGAAGAAGACGAATCGCAATTAATTAATTGAATAAAAAAAGGAAAATAAACAAACCTCCCTGTTCGTGTTCGCCTTCGCCCCTTCGGTGGTAGAGAGAAACGCACAAAACTCCTCAATTTTCTAACCCTACTACTTTCCTTTTTACTGTATTTATATTTTTAATTTTTTAAAAATAAAAAATATAATGGAAAGTGTAAATATATCTTCTATTCTTATTTGAAGATATGATGTATATCTTCTATTCTTATTTGAAGATATGTTGTGTAGATTTAGTTTGGAATATATTTCCTTACCATATTTGTAGGAAGAAACCCTAGTTGTTAACCCTAACCCTAGCCGCACTGGTTGTGTATATATTAGAGGTAGGGTTCTCATTGTATTCATACACAGTTGTGAACTCAATAATATTTCTTTCTTCCTACTCTTCTTGCCGATTCTATCATGGCACCAGAGCAGGTTAGAATCCTGAGTTACTAAAGCTCCACTTCTATTCTTTCCCCCCCTCACGATTCAATGGCGAAAGACGGCTACGGTCCTAAAACTGGAGCCGCCATTGACGTGATGTCACCCTACTATATTGGCTCGTCGGATAACCCGAGCCACGTTTTTGTTACTGATCTCCTTAATGACGGAAACTATGGAGATTGGTCTGAAGAGATGAGCAATTGTCTCTTTGCTAAAAACAAATATGGATTCGTTGATGGATCCCTATCTGAACCGGTGGAGGGATCGCCGGATCTGCCGTTGTGGAAGAGGTGCAATGCGATGGTAAAAGGGTGGTTGGCCGTGTCTATGGAGAAGGAGATCCGGAACAGCGTCAAGCACACCAAGACCGCGCGAGAAATCTGGAAGGATCTCAAAGAGAGATTCGGAAAGGAGAGCGCACCGAGGGCATACTACTTGAAAAGGAGCCTCAGCCTCACTCGTCAAGACAAGATGTCGGTCTCTGCATATTACACCAAGTTGAAGGGGATATGGGACGACATCGATTCAGCCACTGAAGTTCCGAAGTGCACTTGCGGGAAGTGCACCTGCGACGTGTCCAAGCTTGTGATTGAGAAGATCGAGAAGAAACGGATTTATGAGTTCCTTATGGGCCTCGACGATGCGTTCAACACCGTGAAGACTCAAATTCTCAATACGTATGAGTACTGTTTTTATCCCTTTTATTTTATGATGGGCTTTTTTATTTATTGTTAGTGTGAACCCATTAAATCCAAGCCCGCAAAATAAAATCAATACTCCATTTATTTTTATTTCGGGCCCAAAATCAATACACCCGACCCAACTTTGTCTTGTTTGTTTTGCCAATTAAATATGCAAAATCAATAAATGTTAGTTTTGCCGGGAAAAAAAACTACCGATTCGTTTTGATTTAATATAGTATAAATTGCAATATTTGAATTTGAGTTACGTCATCCCGAGGTGCATATAAATATAGTATAGTAATTTGAAATAAAATTCGCCTCAAGTAAAAATTTTGTTGAATGCTCTTTAAATCGAGCAAGAAAAACTTATGTCACTATTGATTTTTGATACATATATAAATAATTTCAATCTTATATACTCTATAATAATTGTTTAAGAAACCCACTTTTATTTAGGGATGTCAAAAAAGCCCGAGCCCGACGGGCCGATCCGATTAGCCCGAAAAAAATAGTGGGTTAGGGCCAAAAAATAATAGCCCGAAAAGTAAAAAAGCCCGATAGGGTTGGACCGAAAAATGCCCGAGCCCGATAGGGCTGGCCCGAAAGCCCGGTGGGTTACCATAAATTATGAATTCATGACATATTTCATTACTCTACTTATAAATTTGATAAATTAGGTTGTGTTTTTAATTATTATTGAGTATTTTTAATTTGTTTTAATAAAAATATAACCTTCATTTTAAATTCTATACGTTTTTTACTTCTCCGCTTGGTGAAAAATAAAATAAAGATTGACATTCGGAAATATTTTTGTTAAATTCACAATGTTTAATAATTTATTTAATTTTTTTATACAAGTATGTGCTAAAATAATAATTATTTTTATATTTATACGATGTCAATTTTATTTTTTATAAACTTAATGGCCCGGTGGGCTAGCCCGAAACCCGGTGGGTTAGGGTTAGGGTCAAAAAATAATAGCCCGAAAGAAAAAAAAGCCCGACTAACCCAATCCGAAAAGCCCGCAACCCGATAGGGCTAGCCCGAAACCCGGTGGGTTGGCCCGTTTGACATCCCTACTTTTATTAGATGGAATAATTGATTTATAATTTTAAAATAATAATATTGATTATCTTATATATGACCCGGTGTCATGTAAACTAAATAAAAATTCTTAACAATATGCATGCAAACTGATGAACCCTCGATTCGCGGCCCAAATTCAGATGAATGTTTGTGTGCGGAATTAAAAGTGTGACAAAATATTTACGTGGTTCGATCAAATCGATCTACGTCCACGGGGAGGAGAATAACTATAGCTTTGTGTTCAGAATGGCATGAATGCCTACAATATAATCAAATCTCCTATTTATAGATGAAACTCATGGCGGTTGCAGAGGTGGGATCGTGGAGGTGTGGGTGGTTTTCTCAGCTCCGGTTTTTCCTCCATCAGCCGACGTTCTGGGTTTGGGGCTCAACTCCCTGGGCTTGTACTTGGCGTGGACTGGGCTTGCCGAACTGGGCCCATTGGGCCTTCACCGATCTGGGCTTCACGATCTGGGCTTGTCTCTATGTTTTGGGCTTTTGGGCCTAGGGAGGTGGGCCATTTCCTATCACATCCCCCCCCAAAAAGCGTGGGGTGATGGAGTTGATGTTTCTCCCACTGTTCGTGGTGAGTAGTGGCTTGATTCGTAATGCCGTACCTCGACATGTGTGAGGGAGGCCGAACTGAACTGGAGTATCCCCTCTGAAATGTGTGAGGAAGGCCGAACTGATCTGGCGTACCCCCTCTGAAATGTGTGAGGAAGGCCGAACTGATCTGGCGTACCCCCTCTGAAATGTGTGAGGAAGGCCGAACTGATCTGGCGTATCCCCTCTGAAATGTGTGAGGAAGGCCGAACTGATCTGGTGTACCCCCTCTGAAATGTGTGAGGAAGGCCGAACTGATCTGGCGTACCCTCTCTGAAATGCGATCTACTTGGAGTTCGGCGAGGCCGATCTCATCTCCCGCCCAAAGTTAAAGTTGTCAGCCGCATTTAATGCGGCGCTTGGGGTACCGATAAAGCATCGATTGGACGTTTTGTGAAACGTCGTCGCATTGAATGGCGTATTCAATGGGCATAATTTATCCCCCTTTAATGCCCTACAATCATTTACATTCTTTGCAAGACCGAAACCCTAAATCTGCAAATCCTCTCTACTGTTTATCTTCTCCAACTCACTTCTCCTTTCGGATTCTCCAAGAAGATCAAAAAAGAGTAAGTTATGTCTTCATCTGTTTCAATTCCAACTTCGTTCTCGGATTCCTCCGTTCAGGAAGTCCGTTCCCCCGTCTCTTCACATTCTCCGGCGGCGACGGAAGAAGTCGCCGCCGCTTCTTCGTCTAACTCTATTCCGATCCATTTTCCCTAGAATAGGCGTGCGTGCGTCCGGTCGAATTGTGAGGAACCATACGGGCAGGAAGTTGAGTTCCCTGAGGTTCCCGGAGTAGTTGGGATAGTGGGTGGCCTTGAAGCCCTTGTGGAAAGGGTGATTTATAGCCAGGGCTTTAGTGCCCTGGTTTCCGCACTGACCGGACCGTCGAAGACCCGGGCAGTGTCGAAGGTGCTTGATCGGGTTGCTGCCGACTTCCCTACTCTTGATAAGGGGAAGTACGGCTATAAGCCCATTAAGGATGAGGAGATGCTGCGGATCTACTTCCGCCAAATTCTGAAGAAGGCTTCTCCTTTCCCAGTGGTTGGGTTTTTCTCCGAACAGCGGACTCCGTTGTCTGCTGCCGAAGTTCGGGAGTGCCAGTTCGATCGGGACCTTGAGTTCGAGAAACTCTGTGGTCCCTTTCGCGAAGAGCTTGCAGAGCGGCCACTGTCTCCCGACGTGCCGTCGGAAGAGGAGGAGGAGGAAGAGGAGATGGATGTGGACACCGGCCACGTCGACGGAGATGCCGGGGAGAGGGACGTTGAAACCGGATCCCCGAACACCGAGGCTGAACCTTCTGGCGGGGTCAGTTGATCCCCCCCTTTTTGCTTTTTTTTTTTTTTTTTGTTTGGACTGTAACTGTACTGCCCTTTTGTTGAATGAAAGTTGGCCTTGTCCTTATCTCTGCTCCTTTTATTACTGTAGAATCCACCCGATCTCGACGTAGTTCCATATCTGAATGAAATTAAAAAATTGAAAATTCTGATTGACGTCAAAGATGGTGAGATCGGGCGGCTCGCAAAACGGGCTGAACACCTCCAAAATGAGTTCGACGCGAAATATAAAGCGCTGCAGGTCAAGGCAGATGCGAATAAGGCTCGATATCTGCAACTTAAAGAAGATTATGCAGATGCCGAGAAGATTGCAGCCGAGCACACCGAGTACGAAAGAGTTATACGTGAGCTCGGTGGCAAAACGATATCCGAAGTCGAGGCTGATGCTTTGCAGGCTGTGCGGGGAGTGGTGCGGGAGTTCAAGAATCGAGGCGCAGATTCATGGGAAGTTGCTGACTATATATCTGAGCTGCGATACGTGACAAACCTATTCCCGTTAGTGCTATCTCGCCACTCCATAATGAAGAAGTGGTTAGATCGGTATCCCGATGTGCAGCCCTCCAAACAACATGCACCCCGGTTCCGCGCCCTGAGTCCCACGGTTCCCTCCCGTTTGGTTAGGGACCGGCTGGATATGCTGATGCCTCCGCAGAACCGCAGACCGATCCCGAACCGAGGGGATGGGAATTACCGAGCTCCTATAGTCCGTCGAGGTCGGGGTTCCTCACGAGTAGTTTCAAGCCGATCTGGAGGGACGGGCCAAGTTGGCGCTGGGCGTGGTGGCGGGCGAAGATCGGCGCAGACCACCCAGAAGGAAGATGTAAATATAGACTTTTTGCTTAACCTGCCAACTAGTGGTTGGGCTAGTTACTTCAATTGTAGCAAGAGATCGGACGAGGGTGGCCCGTCTAATGCATTACCTGTAAAATAAATACCTTTTCTGGATACATCATATGTTAGTGTAATTGTTGCCTTATTGCTGCCTGTTTTGATTTGCATTTCTGCTCTATTCGTTTCTGAACTGACGCGTAGGTCATATTCGTATCTTCCGAAGTGGCTTGGGAGCCTGACTTCGGCTTCCGGCATGACACTTGGGTCTTCCCTCGGTTCGGGATGGCATATCGCCTATTATCCACTGCTGAGGTGACACTTGGGTCTAGTCGGGTTCCTGTTCTGCCGACTAAGTCGGTAGGGGTGGTCCCCTGGTTCGTACGATTTTATTTTTCTAACACTTGTCCTCGTCAGGATAGTGTTTGAGTTAGGGGTAGCATGCATATAAGTGGAGTAATGCAGAATGATGCGAACACAAATAAAAGATACAGAAAAACTTAAACTTTCATTACTTAGAATGTTTTTTTGGAAAACAAGACCGGACTGAACAGGAAGACTGAATTGACAAAAGACTGAACTGACAAAAGACTGAACTGACAGAACTATCCTACATGTTACTCCACATCTATGCATAATACCTCTTTAGGTGGATTACATTCCAAGGTCGCTGTATGGGCTCCCCGGACAGAGTGGAAAGCCTATAGGCGCCTTTACCAAGGACCTCGTCTACTCGGTATGGGCCTTCCCATGTGGCCTCCAGCTTACCGAGCTTACAAGCCTTGCTGACCTCATTGTTTCGGAGAACTAGGTCTCCTACGCAATACTGCCGGTCCCGAACTCGCCGATTGTAATATCGGGCTATGAGTTGTTTGTACCGGGCCTCTTTGATATAAGTTGTATCCCGCTTTTCTTCCAGTAGATCGAGATCCGCACGCCGGTTCTCGTCATTCACTTCGGCTACGAAATGGGTCGTACGCGGACTGGGGAGTCCGATCTCGACCGGGATTACAGCTTCTGTTCCGTATGCTAGACTGTACGGTGTTTCGCCGTTTGCTGTTCGCGGCGTTGTTCTGTAGGACCATAGAACATTCGGAAGGTTTTCTACCCATAACCCTTTAGCTTTCTCTAGTCGAGTTTTGAGGCCTTTGACGAGAGTTCGGTTCGTCACTTCGGCTTGACCATTTGCTTGAGGGTGGGCCACCGATGTGAAATGTTGCTGAATCTGCAGCTCGTCACACCATTCCCTAAAAACCCTGTCCGTGAACTGGGTTCCGTTATCGGATACGAGGACATGGGGTATGCCGAATCGGCATACTATGTTCTTCCATACAAAATTCCGGGCGTTCTTGCTTGTGATCGCGGATAGGGGTTCTGCTTCCACCCACTTCGTAAAGTAATCAATAGCAACTATGAGGTGTCGCAACTGACCTGGTGCTTTATCGAATGGTCCTACTATATCTATCCCCCACTGCGCGAACGGCCAAGGACTCTGCATCGCAGTCGGCTCGGTTTGTGGGAGCCTTGTCACATTTGCGTGTAACTGACACTTCTCGCACCTCTGCACGAGTTCGGTGCAATCCTTGAGCATCGAGGGCCAAAAGTATCCCCATCTCATAATTTTCTTGGCCAAAGCCCGAGGTCCGATGCGGCTTCCACATGCCCCTTTATGCATTTCTCGCATGATGTAGTCTGCTGAGTTCGGTCCGACGCACTTGAGCAAAGGTTGAAGGTACGATTTCTTGTAAAGGACATTGTCCAGAACAACATATTTCAGTGACTTCAACAATATCCTTCTTGCCTCCGTCTTATCTTCGGGCAACTCTCCTCTCGCCAGATAGGCTAGAATGGGCGTCATCCACGTCGGTTGTGGCTCATCATCTAGATCGTTGACCTCGGCTTCGTCTATGCTTCTATGTTGGACATCTTCCACTGGTGAAGTGCCAGGTACTGCTGCCAATTTGCTGAGAGCATCAGCTCGGGAATTCTGAGTTCAGGGGATTCTCTCGAGCTGGAAGTACCTGAAAACCCCTTGCATGCCTCGTGCCTTAGCCAAATACTTCTTCATTCTGTCTCCCTTCGCCTCGTACTTTCCTAGCATATGATTCACGACTACCTGGGAGTCACTGTGTACTTTTATGGCCGTGACCTTCAGATCCGTGGCTATCCGGAGTCCGGCTAGCAGAGCCTCGTACTCTACTTCATTGTTGGTAGTCGCGAACTGAAAGCGAAGTGAGTAGGTGGTCTCTTTCTTTTCCGGGCTGATAAGAAGGATTCCGGCACCGCTTCCCGTCTTTCCCGAGGCCCCATCCACATACATGTGCCAACAATCTTGAGGCTCCACCGGCGTTGTGCGAACTGGCTCTGGTATCGGGATCGGGACTTCGGATATCGAGGTTTCAACCAAAAAATCCGCTAAGGCTTGCCCTTTGATGGCTTGACGGGGGACATAAGAGATATCATGCTCTCCCAGTTCTATTGCCCACTTCGCTATTCGTCCTGATGCTTCGGGCTTTGTCAGCACCTGCCGAAGTGGGGAATCTGTTCGGACTTGGATTGAGTGTGCATGAAAATACGGGCGTAATCGCCGAGCAGCATTGACAAGTGCTAAGGCTAGCTTCTCCAACGGCTGATACCTCACTTCGGGCCCCTTTAGTGACCGGCTTATGAAGTAGACCGGCAACTGGCGACCCGCCTCTTCTCGTACGAGCACCGCACTGATGGATTCCTCCGAGGTAGCCAGATACAAATACAACACTTCTCCCTCCTTCGGCACTGACAAGGTTGGCAGATTGTTGAGGTAATCTTTTAATTGGTTAAGTGCACGATGGTGTTCCGAACTCCAGTTGAATTCGGGTGCCTTTTTCAAAATCTTGAAAAAAGGTAACTGCTTCTCCGCTGCCTTAGATAGGAACCTGCTCAGTGCGGCAAGACATCCAGTAAGTCTGTGTACATCGTTTATCGACTTCGGATCTTTCATTTCCAGCACAGCCTTAACCTTTGATGGGTTTGCCCTTAACCCTTCTAGGGAAATCCAGCAACCTAAAAACTTTCCCGAGGTCACAGCAAAGGTACATTTTTGGGGGTTAAGTTTCAGGTTGACCTCACGAAGGATGGAGAGCACAGTCCGCAGATCGGCGACACTGGTGGTCTCTTCCTTGCTCTTCACCGCTATGTCATCAACGTAGACTTCTACCTCCTTTCCGATGTGCTCTTTAAATATTTTGTCCACCATCCTCTGGTAGGTAGCTCCTGCATTCTTTAGTCCAAATGGCATTTTGCGGTAAGCAAAGACGCCGAAGTCCGTGATGAACGCTGTTTTAGCTGCGTCCTCGGCATCCATGAGGACTTGGTGATATCCCTTGTACAGGTCAAGGAAACTGAATATCCTATGTCCGACCAGCGAGTCCACCTTTTTGTCAATGTCAGGCAGAGGGTAACAGTCCTTAGGGCAGTGCTTGTTGAGGTCGGTATAATCGTGTAATATCCCAAAATTTCCTTATAAAATCTAGTTAATTAAAATAAATTTAAGATAGAATAATTCTATAATTATATTATTTTAAAAGTCCTTTAAATAATACTTTAAGATATATATATATAGCATACAATTCTAACTTTTAATATATGGGTATAAATATTTTATAAATAATCTTAGGTGTACAATATATACATACGAATGCATTAGTATGAATATTTATTCTATATTTTATTATATTTTTAGTTAGATGCTAAATAATAAAATAAGTAAATGAAACATTTGTACGCAATTAATTTGCATGCACCAATAATATGGATAGTTAAGTATGTTACGTGCATGCATACTACTATCTCATACGTGGCTCTCTATTATCATCTTAGGTTGGTGAGTAGTATATCCTATAGGTCATGACTAATCTAAGCTAACATGGTGACTAAGCAAACCTACGGTAACTTTGATTACCTATAAATACATGTTTCCATATTCCTTACTTAGCATCAATTTTCAAAGATCTTAGGCGTAGATAGATATTATCAAAAGTTTCATAAGAAGGTCGGAACGAGCAAGAACAAGGCTACGAAACATTTTAGTATTTTAGATTACAGGTGGGTAAAATATTTACAAAGGCATTGTTTTTAATGCTACTTTTATTTTATGTTAAAAATGCACTTATCCATAAAAATGTTTTGTGTGAATGTTCTATGAAATGACTCCATGGATCGATCGAGATTCCTTGTTGGTATCAGATATACTACTTGGAATTGTGTACACCCCGGTTACATGCGGTGCATCGCATGTTAACCCATGGCAATTCCTTGAGTTCCGACTCGGGTTTAATGCAAGTACTGGGATTATTTAGGGTTACGGCCCTGAACCCGGTCTAGTACCAAAGGTGATAATGTAGCCTGCGGTTGAGTCCAAGATGAACACCACACACCCCAAAATGATATTTGTATTTTCAGGAGTTATTTTCTGCAAGCCTCCTGATATACTATGTTTGGATAAACTGCTAGTTTTCAAAATGTTTGCCAAAGGGGTACAACCACTGAGTACATCAAGTACTCAGCCCAAAACTCTTTCATGTTTTCAGGTTTGGAAGCAGATGATGAGCAGCAAGGCTGAGGAAGGGGTTCCATAAGTCCCACTATGTTATTTAGCTTAAAACTCTGATTAAGAAATTAGTAGTTTTGTAATAATGTACAATGTCGAGGATGTGTTCCCAACCCTCTAGTTATATAATCTATCTTTCCGTCTTGCACTACGTCATCTTGCTTTACTTACTGTTAGACGGAGAGTGCCGTGTATCAGTTCCTTTTGGATGCTCGAACTTCCACTCGATTATGGTAATTCCATTTTCTGCAGTGTGTCGACTCCTCTAGTTTACTGTAAGCCGGTTACCCCGTCTTTTAAATATTATGTTGGGTGGAGAGTGTCGTGCAATGGTCCCACTTGGAAGCTCGAATTTACTACTCACTCTTGGTATTTCCAATTGTCGTAGTAGCTACTCGACTCCTCTTGGAGACTTGACGCTGGTTTACCCCACCATTTACTTTATAACTTTATTTTATTTTTGAGGAATTATTATTATATTCATGAGTTAAAGTCACCCCCCCCCCCTTTCTTCCCCGCTTCTTTAATCCAACCCCCTGCCATGTCACGGCTCTCAGGAGTCGGGGAGTGACAAAGTGGTATCAGAGCGGAAGACTCTGAGACCTTAGTTGTGCCTTGTCTAGAATATTAAATCTAGCTATGTTAGTAATGCAACAAACACCCTCAGCTTGCCATCATCTGCCTCCAGCTAAGGTACATTTAATTATGTATATTATATGAAGCAAGTTTTATCAAGCATTTTTATGTGCTAAGCATGATAAGAAATGATTGTGTTTTACGAAACACCAGATAAGATGAAACTCCCTAAGTTTCCATGACTTGTTTTCAAGTAGTACGAAAGTATATGGAACTTTGTTTCCCAAGGAATGATGAAAGCATACACGATGGTTATGTATGATTTATATGTTATTGTTATGTTGTGTTATTTTATCAAAATAGCACCAGTAAAGCTTAAGGGTAAGATTTTCTAGTAAAACTTGAGAATTTTTGAAATGGTCACTAGGAGAATAATAATCTTATTTGGCCTAGTGAACAACAACCCTAAAGAAAGATATAAGTTCAATTATATAGAATCATTGTTAAATTCAAATTTAGTTACTCACATAAAATAACCTTGCAGAATGAGGCCACCTCTTAGATCTAATGTTATGAGGGGGAGAGAAAGAGACAATAATGAAGAAACATATCCCATAGCATCTAGAACTCCACAGGTTATAACACCAATTGAAATAGACTCCTCATCTGACGAGGATGTCAGTACCCCTGTTATGGATCAATTGGTTAGTAATATTCAAGAGGGGAGATTCAATCAAGAAATGTTTCACATGGAAAGACAGAGAAATAATGTTAGGGAAACCCATCCACCAGCATGTAGGGCTCCATCAGTAACAGCACCAGGACTATCACGACCTACAGAAGTGCCAACAGTGATTAACATATCATCTGATGAGGATGAATTCGATAGATTGATCAGATAGGCGGGTGAACAGATCCATGAGATTGAAATACTAGTAAATCAACTTTATAAACCATTATCAGAAAAGAGAGAAATTATACTAGGAAGTGGTTTAGCATGGCGTATGGGCCGAAGATCACAAAGGTTAGGATTTGCTGAAGAAGGAGATATGGACATCCATGACGGAGAAGAGTATAATGAGCCAGAAACGCCCCCAGTTGATTCAGAAGGGGAGCTCGAAAATGACCACTAGGAGCATGTGCTTTTATGTTATATATGTAGATAGGAAGTTAACTATAGGGTTGGAAGGGATGATCTTTGTATAGGATCCTCCCAACCTTTTATCAATAATCAGGCCATCTTCCTTTTGATGACTGCCTAAACTGCAGTGAGCCAATTTTGAATGTATATATGTGCTCTTAATATATATCCAAAAGTCCTTTAAGGAAGGCATTTTGTGTATCCAATGTTATATTTAATTCCCCAATAAGTCATATGATATTTTCATCAAACCAACTAACACCCACATAATCTTATAGATGGCCATGAATTTAAGAGGTCGTAGAGAACCTGAACTTGAAGAAAATCCGATACAATTGCCAAGCGCAAATGATAAATTCAGAAAGGAGAAACCACCCACCTTTGACGGGTTAGGCGATCCATCCGATGCAGAACGATGGGTCCGAAGTATTGAGCGAATTTTTGGATACATTAAGTGTCCAGAAGATGAAAAGGTAACATGTGATACTTATCAACTGGTAGATGAAGCTGACTTTTGGTGGGAGGTTGTTAAACATACAATTGATGATGAAGAATGGGAATTGTTTACGTGGGAGGATTTTAAAAATAAGTTGTTTGAAAAATACATTCCTGAGTGCTATCAACAAAAGAAGGTTAATGAATTTTGGAATTTGAAACAAGGGAAAGGATCTGTTACAGAATATGATCGTTTGTTCAATCAGCTTTCTCGCTATGCTCCACTTCTGGTGAGCACCGATATTGAACGAGCTCAAAAGTTTAGAGCAGGACTTCGCCCAGAAATTGCAGTAGCTTTGGCTAGTGTAGGGCCACTCACATATTCACAGACGTTGAGCAGGGCTCTTACAATTGAATCTATACTCCCTACTGAAAGTGAAAAAGGACCCATGCAGGTATCGTCTCAGGAAAAACGCAAATGGGAAGATCGTAGTAAGAATAATAGTAATAATGGAAATGGAAAAAAACCATGGAGAGGCAATCAACCACAACCGCCATCACAGTACCCCGATAAGAATAGACGTTTATGCCCACAGTGTCAGAAGCCTCATTCTGGAGAATGCAGGCAAGGCATGAATGCATGCTATAAGTGTGGCCGATCTGGACATTTTGCTATAAATTGTCCTAATCACGGAGGCACCAAAGGAGCACAAATGGAATGGAGACAACCCATGAATCCCTTTCCACAACCTCCTAGGAATGTACTGCCTAGAAATCCACCACTAAGCCAGAGACCACCCCAGCAGGCAAGGGCTTATGCTTTGGATCAGCAGGCTGCACGTGCTCGTGAAAATCAAACAGGTTTGATTTACTAGGATAATACATCTATTTAAATATTGTTTGATACTGTCACCTCACGAACCTTAACTAAGTTAGCATGATTAAGTTTACACCTTAAAATAGAAATGTCCAACATTTAATATTAGAGTCACTTCTCAAGATTCAATTATCTTTAAAAAAACAATATTACTATACGGGAACTAGAAGATAAGGTACTCTGAGCTATAGTTAGTAGGTATGCAAATTTCGAGGACGAAATTTTTATAAGGAGGGAGGAATGTAATATCCCAAAATTTCCTTATAAAATCTAGTTAATTAAAATAAATTTAAGATAGAATAATTCTATAATTATATTATTTTAAAAGTCCTTTAAATAATACTTTAAGATATATATATATATAGCATACAATTCTAACTTTTAATATATGGGTATAAATATTTTATAAATAATCTTAGGTGTACAATATATACATACGAATGCATTAGTATGAATATTTATTCTATATTTTATTATATTTTTAGTTAGATGCTAAATAATAAAATAAGTAAATGAAACATTTGTATGCAATTAATTTGCATGCACCAATAATATGGATAGTTAAGTATGTTACGTGCATGCATACTACTATCTCATACGTGGCTCTCTATTATCATCTTAGGTTGGTGAGTAGTATATCCTATAGGTCATGACTAATCTAAGCTAACATGGTGACTAAGCAAACCTACGGTAACTTTGATTACCTATAAATACATGTTTCCATATTCCTTACTTAGCATCAATTTTCAAAGATCTTAGGCGTAGATAGATATTATCAAAAGTTTCATAAGAAGGTCGGAACGAGCAAGAACAAGGCTACGAAACATTTTAGTATTTTAGATTACAGGTGGGTAAAATATTTACAAAGGCATTGTTTTTAATGCTACTTTTATTTTATGTTAAAAATGCACTTATCCATAAAAATGTTTTGTGTGAATGTTCTATGAAATGACTCCATGGATCGATCGAGATTCCTTGTTGGTATCAGATATACTACTTGGAATTGTGTACACCCCGGTTACATGCGGTGCATCGCATGTTAACCCATGGCAATTTCTTGAGTTCCGACTCGGGTTTAATGCAAGTACTGGGATTATTTAGGGTTACGGCCCTGAACCCGGTCTAGTACCAAAGGTGATAATGTAGCCTGCGGTTGAGTCCAAGATGAACACCACACACCCCAAAATGATATTTGTATTTTCAGGAGTTATTTTCTGCAAGCCTCCTGATATACTATGTTTGGATAAACTGCTAGTTTTCAAAATGCTTGCCAAAGGGGTACAACCACTGAGTACATCAAGTACTCAGCCCAAAACTCTTTCATGTTTTCAGGTTTGGAAGCAGATGATGAGCAGCAAGGCTGAGGAAGGGGTTCCATAAGTCCCACTATGTTATTTAGCTTAAAACTCTGATTAAGAAATTAGTAGTTTTGTAATAATGTACAATGTCGAGGATGTGTTCCCAACCCTCTAGTTATATAATCTATCTTTCCGTCTTGCACTACGTCATCTTGCTTTACTTACTGTTAGACGGAGAGTGCCGTGTATCAGTTCCTTTTGGATGCTCGAACTTCCACTCGATTATGGTAATTCCATTTTCTGCAGTGTGTCGACTCCTCTAGTTTACTGTAAGCCGGTTACCCCGTCTTTTAAATATTATGTTGGGTGGAGAGTGCCGTGCAATGGTCCCACTTGGAAGCTCGAATTTACTACTCACTCTTGGTATTTCCAATTGTCGTAGTAGCTACTCGACTCCTCTTGGAGACTTGACGCTGGTTTACCCCACCATTTACTTTATAACTTTATTTTATTTTTGAGGAATTATTATTATATTCATGAGTTAAAGTCACCCCCCCTTTCTTCCCCGCTTCTTTAATCCAACCCCCTGCCATGTCACGGCTCTCAGGAGTCGGGGCGTGACAAATCGATGCACATGCGCCACCCTCCTCCAGCCTTCTTGACCATTACCGGGTTCGCTATCCAGGTCGGGTAGGTGACCTCGAATAAGATCCCGGCCTCCAATAGCTGGTTCACCTCGGTCTTTATAACTTGATTTCGCTCCGCTGCAAAAGAGCGCTGCTTCTGTCTTACCGGTCTGATCTCAGGGTCAATCTTTAGCCTATGTGTTATCAGTTCGGGAGATACTCCTGCCATGTCCAATGGGGACCATGCAAAGACGTCTCTGTACTCCTTTAGGATCCGAATAACCTGTTGGCGAAGGTGAGGGTGCTCGGTCAATCCAACTTTGACAACCTTATCGGGGTTGTCTTCGTACAAAGCCACCTCTCTCACTTCGGCAGGCGACGTCCTCTTCGGCTCCTCGGAGTTAGGTAATTGCTATGCTTGGGGTAGTTCGGGAGGCGCCCCCAGCCCCTTAAGTGCCACGTGCAGGCATTCCCTTGCCATTTTCTGATCACCGCGGATCACGGCTACCCCTCCCTTAGTCGGGATTTTCACCGCTAGATGGTATGTGGAGCAGATCGCTCTTACCGCATTCATCCATGTACGACCGAGGATTATGTTGTACGGGGACTTGGCTTCTACCACCATGAATTCAGTCACGTTGGTGGTGCTCCTCGGCCCTTTCCCTATTGTGACAGGCAGCTCGATCGTCCCTATGGGATGGGTTTCTTCTTGCGCGAAACTCCGCAATGGCCGTGTGGTCGGTGTGATCTTTGACTTCTCCAGTTCCATGTTATCAAAGCAGTGTTTAAACATGATAATCACCGATGCCCCAGTATCGATGTGAATTCTCTTGATTAACATGTTGGCCACCACAGCTTCCACCACAATGGCATCGGAGTGCGGCACCATGAGGGGCACCGGGTCGTCAGCCGAGAAAGTCACGGCTTCCTCTTTCTTGAACCTTTTGTTGGCGGGTTCTCTGCTCGGCAAGTTCCGAGCTCCGTTCTTGAGGGATGATTTAGTTTGCCCTTTGGCGAGAGCGGAGATCGTAGCGACTACCCCATCATATTGGTAGTCCCCATCCTCATCGGCATCATCTTCATTGTACTTTGTTTTTTTCTCAGCCTCCGTGCTGCAACTCCCTCCTCTATACTGTCTCTTCTTCTTTTGACTTCGGGGGGCCTCCACTTGATTGACCCCCGTACTCCGATCTTGATATTTTTTAAGCTGACCATTGCGAACTAGGCTCTCGATATCCTGAGCCAAGTTCCTGCAATCCTCCGTCTCATGTCCATAGTCTTCGTGAAACTGGCAATACTTGTTTTTTGACCTCGGCTTCCCGTCCTCCCGCATCGGCCTTGGTCTCTCGAACAGGTTAGCATGCAGCTCGAGGATCTCGGTCCTCGGTTTGTTCAACGGGGTGAACTGTGGAGCTGACCGTTGTGCGGACTGGGACATGGGCGGACCTCGCTGTGCTGGATTCTGCCGAGGCCCGAGACGAGACTCGATCGGACTTCGCTGAATCCGCTCCATTACCCCTTTACGGGGCGCATCCTCTTTCTTCTTCGAGGTTTCACCTCGGTCCACTTCCTTTCGGCGTCTGGTTGCCTCCTCGATCTTTGCAAACTTGTCCGCTATGGCCCACAGTTCGGTAGTAGTCTGTGGTTCCTTTGCCAGAATCTCCCTGTAGAGATGATCCGAGCTGATGGCATTTTGGAATGCCGAAATGATGAGGAGATCGCTAGTGCACCGAGTTGACAAGCACTCCCTATCGAACCGGGTCATGAAATCTTGTAGTGATTCACCTCGGCTCTGCTTCACGGTTAGCAGGTGTGCTGGAGTATGCCTCACTTCGGCACGCTGAGAGAAACTCCTAGCGAACACATTCATTAGATTGGCGTACGATCTGATCGATCCGGGAGGCAGACTGTCGAACCACTCCCGCGCATTGTCAATTAGCAGCTCGGGGAATAGCTTGCACATGTGAACACTTCCCAGGTTTTGGTTCAGCATGCTGTACTTGAACTGGCTAAGGAAATTTCTTGGGTTTCCAACTCCATTGTACGCTTTGATCTTTGGCACCGTATACCCGAAGGGCATAGGTGTGTTGAGGATCTCCTCCGAGAGCGGACTGATGATCCTGCCAAGTGCGTCAAAAATCTGTGCTCCCCCAGCTAGGTGTCCTTGGTTGGGTGCATTATAGGGTGGAGCAGTGGCGTAGTTCGGTTGAACTATATGGGAGTTCGGCTGCTGGCCTCCCTGGGTCTGTCCTCGGACTTGCTGAAGATAGCGCCGCAGGTCTTGCCCGCTGGGTATTTGTGGAATCCCTTGTCCGATCTGGGGATTCCCTGTCCGAACTGAGGGGCTCCCTGGACGCCAGTATACTGGCTGAGGAACTCGCGGCCCGGTGCGGTGGTGAGGTAATTCCTTAGCAACTCCTCGATCCCAGGAGGAGGAGGAGGAGGAGCCGCTGAGTTCGGCTGTATGACCGGGGAGAGGCGAGCAGCCAAACTTGGTCGGATCGCTGGAGACAAGCGTAGGGTTGCTTCCGGACCAAACAGTTCCCGCTCTCGATTGGCTGTGAGATTCTCGACATGGCCCTCCGGTGTCGAGTGAGCCTGTGGTCCTAGACGCGAACTCACGGGAGCCCGATGTGGCTGGACTGGCAGGGCCTGGGAGGAAGATGGTGCCATTGTGTTTCCCGCTGCACCCTGCTCCTCGGCATTTGGGACCTCTGGGACTCTGTTGGCCGGCGCCCGATCGTTAGCAGGGGCGTCATTGGGTTGTTCGGCGGCTATTGCCGAGGCTGGTTCCTCGGGCTGTCGCCGGCGGCTTCTTCGGCGGCGGGGAGTTCCCAACAGCAACTGGTTTCCGTGCGGCATTGCTAGTGACTTTGAGCAGCAAAAATCGAAAATTCAAACACGAATTTGTTCCCACAGACGGCGCCAGTGATGAACCCTCGATTCGCGGCCCAAATTCAGATGAATGTTTGTGTGCGGAATTAAAAGTGAGACAAAAGATTTACGTGGTTCGATCAAATCGATCTACGTCCACGGGGAGGAGAATAACTATAGCTTTGTGTTCAGAATGGCATGAATGCCTACAATATAATCAAATCTCCTATTTATAGATGAAACTCATGGCGGTTGCAGAGGTGGGATCATGGAGGTGTGGGTGGTTTTCTCAGCTCCGGTTTTTCCTCCATCAGCCCACGTTCTGGGTTTGGGGCTCAACTCCCTGGGCTTGTACTTGGCATGGACTGGGCTTGCCGAACTGGGCCCATTGGGCCTTCACCGATCTGGGCTTCACGATCTGGGCTTGTCTCTATGTTTTGGGCTTTTGGGCCTAGGGAGGTGGGTCATTTCCTATCACAAACCATCTCTTAAAACTAGTTAGGAAAGAAGTTGTCATATAAGTGCGTAACAAGTATATATGAACTATTTAAGGAGCCAATTTTCAGTTAGATTTCATCGAGTCGGTACCACCTTCGGTTCCTAGTTCAGCCGGTTCGTCCGAAAAATTGGGCAGGGTATCCAAAACACTGTCTTCATGAACATCCGGATTGCCACATCGAGGGGTCTTCATCAACTCCATTGTCTTCTCATCTAATTCTCCGGTGCGGTCCAACGTCAGGTTATAATAAAATTCTTGAAATTTTAAAATTGCGGGTTTTAGGATTTCATCTTCGTCGGAGGTCACGTCCTTGACCTCTTTTCGAACACAACCAAGCTAGCCGTATTGTTCAAGATAGAATTTCGCAAAATCCAAGTTTTCTTCTTCAGAAGCAACATCCGGCCGAGCAATGTCATCGGCCCGATCAACATCCGGAGAACGATAGTTTTCGTGATCATCGGACATGTTCCTCTCTATCAATCCATCTAATTAATCGGAGACTTAGATAAGGAGAAAGTACAAAGAAGTGAACAATCAACTATAGGAGTATAATATATAGTCATTTCCTTTTATAGATCTATTTATTTTCCATGCTTCGAATAATATATTTTCATTAGCGATGAAGATATCTTGTAACGATTCACAAATATAATTATGTCACAATATTAATTACCATAGATATTCAAAACGTGATTATATTTGATCGTAAATGGAAATATATTTGTATTAATTATCACGCTTTTATTGGCATTATTGATTTATATCTAATCTTCATAACATTAATGTATATACTAATATATTATCAAATGTGAGTAACTTGTATTTAAATAAATTAAAATTTTATTTAAAAATTAAGTAACCGAATTCTGTCGATTTTTGACGGGAACCAAACTAGTACAAAATAAAAGGGTAACAACATAAACCCAAAAAAACGGTAATATAAAGAAATCTAACAATACTATAAGTACGTAAAACAAATTCTACCTCTTAATCTAAAGCTATATTGAGTAATCAAGTCATGTATTTACAATATGAAGTGTACCAATTAATTTATATATCTAAAGTCATGTATTCAAAATTAAATAATGCGATTTATTCTGGACGTTAATAATTATTTGAATTGAACCAAAATCATGATTGAAATATTGCATATATATTGTCACGTAAAAGGTGAAGCTAGCAATGAAAGAGATCATGCTAAGATAAAAAAACTAGTTGACGAATGTTCTTGCGAATGGTGCACTCACGAGAGCTTACTAGTATTCGTGTAGTTTATTGACGCATTGCAAAATTAACGAAATGCTAATTCTCTAACCAATCACGAGCACACAAATCACGCCTTAATCACCCCAATAACTATATTTATCTCGGAATTATGCCATAATGACAAGCGTAAGCACGGTTTAAGCAATAATCAAGCAATCTCGACACCGTGAAATCGTGATTAGCCATTTGGGACGGAATTGTAACTCAGTGAGAAATTCATGTGTCACAATTATAATTAGGACCTTTTAGAGGGGCTAACTTTGAAATTAACATGTTTCGAAATCGGTCCTTTACTTTTCTGATTTTCTCATATTTAACCCCAACTTTTTTGAGGAAAAGGTGTAATTATGCATATGAGGTGGAATTATGACCCATAAAAAAAGGAAATCTCAAGATCAATCCAACGGCCAAGATCACGACGAGGAGAACCAATGAAATAATGCCACGTGGCCGACGTCCAATCAATCTCCACTTACTTGCAAATAAGCACGTACACAATACACACACTCATATATGTATAATACACACATAATACAAGTAGTGTCACACCATAATAATAATAATAATAATAATCTCATATATGACGCGATGTCATATAAGTACGTAACAAGTATATATGAACTATATATTTAAGGGGCCAATTTTCAGTTAGATTTCATCGAGTCCGTACCACCTTCGGTTCCTAGTTCAGTCGGTTCGTCCGTAAAATTGGGCAGGGTATCAAAAACAGTGTCTTCGTGAATATCCGGATTGCCACATCGAGGGGTCTTCATCAACTCCATTGTCTTCTCATCTAATTCTCCGGTGCGGTCCAACGTCATGTAATAAAATTCTTGAAATTTTAAAATGGCGAGTTTTAGGATTTCGTCTTCGTCGGAGGTCACGTCCTTGACCACTCTTCGAGCATAACCAAGGTAGCCGTATTGTTCAAGATAGAATTTCGCAATATCCAAGTTTGTTTCTTCAGAAGCACTAACCTCAACATCCGGCCGAACAATGTCATCGGCCCGATTAACATCCGGAGAACGATACTTTTCGTGATCATCGGACATGTTCCTCTCTATTAATCTATCTAATTGGAGACTTAGATAAGAGAAAGTACAAAGAAGTGAACAATCAACTATAGGAGTATAATATATAGTCATTTCCTTTTATAGATCTATTTATTTTCCATGCTTCGAATAATATATTTTCATTAGTGATGAAGATATCTTGTAACGATTCACAAATATAATTATTTCACAATATTAATTACCATATATTTGATCGTAAATGGAAATATATTTGTATTAATTATCACGATTTTATTGGCATTATTGATTTATATTTAATCTTCACAATATTAATGTATATACTAATATATTATCAAATGTGAGTAACATGTATTTTATCTGTCATTATTTTCATACTATTTATTTTTTTGCCGAGTTGATTTACCATAGAATTTAGATTTTTTTTTTTCTTGAATAATAAAGTGAAGCCATATTAAAAATGATCAATCGAGATGAATTTCTTAAAAAAGAAAAAACAAACACTTAAAGTAAAAAACTATTTCCGCCCATGCCTCCGACCCCCAACCCAACCACCGCCGCGCCGCGCCGCCGCCTGAAATCGCTCATGCACAATTCTAAAAAAATAAAATAATAGCTCAAGTATAGCTTTCATTCTCCGAATTAGGATCCTGAGTTGTATATGATTTAATTAATAATAATAAAAATCATCGCACACTCTTAACTTATTTTTTTATAACCATAAGCGACGGGGCTTTAAATAAATTAAAATTTTATTTAAAAATTAAATAATTTTGTCGATTTTTTACGGGAACCAAACTAGAACAAAATAAAAGGGTAACAACATAAACCGAAAAAAGGGTAATATAAAGAAATCTAACAATACTATGAGTACGTAGAACAAATTCTACCTCTTAATTTAAAGCTATATTGAGTAATCAAATCATGTATTTACAATATGAAGTGTACCACTTAATTTATATATAAAGTTTAGCTATATTGTGTAATCAAATCATGTATTTACAATATGAAGTGTACCAATTAATTTATATCTAAAGTTTAGTTAACTATATATATGATTCCTATTATGTGCCATAAATTACCTATGCAATCATAAATCGATCAAACATATAAACTTGATTCACGAATACAAAGTCCTTATACCTACGATGTCGTCGGGATTGAGCTCCCGACGAACCTCCCTAGGCCCGATGCCGGAGTGCATGACCGCCTGTGGAAACTGACTGTGATCGAGCCCGAGCGCGTGGCCTATCTCGTGTACCGCGACGCTTTTGAAATCGACCCCAACCATGCCATCCCCGAACGACCAAACTCGGTCGGCATCGAAATGGATCCGACCGTCCATCGGTAGGAAGCTATGGGCCACCATGCGACCCCCTCCGAAGGGGTGTCCGTCCCCGTGGTCGCCGCGGTAGAACCCGATCTTCAGTTGGGCACCGAGCGGGTTCGGACTCTCAGTGAAAGTGAAGTCGAAACCTGCGCCCATCGCTGGAGCGCGCTCCGGAGGGGCGGCTTTGCCGCCTCCGGAAAGTTGATCAGGGTATACGAAAGGTCGAACCTCGACCACTTCGGATACCCTGGGAAGAGCACGTAGCACGAGGCCTCCGAGCTACTCCGGCCTCGCCCTACCAAGTTGACGCCGCCGACCACGTCGGCAACTCCGCAACGGGGTCGCCTCATTAAGGTGACCGTGTCGGCATCCAAGTTGCCGGTGACGGTCAAGCTATGGTTATTCTGGAATAGCTTGACCGCCGCCTCGAGCTCCGACGGAGAACGGCTATCCTCCGCGAGGTAGCCGTAATCCACGAGAAATTTTTCGGCGAAGGAAGGTGATTCAGACATGATAGTGAGCTAGTGTGGAATTGGATATGAATTCTTAAAATTATGGATAAAGTTTGAGGTAAAGTTGTGTAATATATAGAGAGATGAAATAAATATTCTTGCGTGTTTGCTCCATTCATTGTGCAATGCAACAAAAGGGCCATTTTCTATTTGAGTTAATTCATTTGTGGCCTCTTTTATTTTATTTTTTGAGGAAATTTTACCAAATTATTTTACTCCAACTTCTTCGCAAACAAGTCATTCCATTCTTGGTTATATAACTAATAAACAATATTAAATATGTCGAGTATGAAAGTAGAAAACAACGAAAAAACACCAATTGCATCATTTGCATGTCCTTTCCATGTCTAAAAATCACTATTTTGTGGTGTTTTTTTTAGTGCATGTGTTTTGCGTTATGTTACAAATAGAGTGTATAAGTGGGAGAAATGATCCTAGACTCACCACACGAGCATTTTTAACGTGTTCATAGATAACGTGATATATTATTAATCGATAAAAGATCTAGATGTATACCCTAACCCATCTAATTACAAACGTAAATCCCACCCCTGACACATCAATAGTGGACACATTAAAAACGTCAACGGTGAGTAAGGAGGCGTTTATCGTATAAGTGATATATATAAGAATGTCCATAAGTAAATATTTACAACAAGTTCATGGAGGGGCAAAATTCAACCCCAACCATGTATATATGTATACTAATTTAGAAGATTTTCTAAAAATAATACCCCCTCTCTCCTTAAGGTATGATACGTAACAATAAAACCAAAAACCAAATTGAGGGAAATTCGAAACTTCGTATATAAGCAACATTTGTTATTTCCCCCTAAATTAGTAATAGAATTTAACTCTTCTTCTTCTTTTCTTGTGTCATTTTCGTCTCGTTCCATTTCTAAAATTGATGTTGAAAAGTGGCTCTAATGCTCTTAGTTATTTTCCAATCCAAGTGTTGAACATGAAACGGAACGAGAATCGCTCTCTAACCATTGTAGACATAGTTAAGATATCTGGTGTTGATGTGGCGATGATATAATCGAAAAAATTTATAGACATAAACCTTGTTCATGTTCAATAAAACAATGTCTACGAGCTTAAATACTAGACGAGATCGAAAATAAATATTACATGTGTCTCGTTGATAGACTGGACGGATCGAGTATACTAATTCGAAGCCCAAAACACATTAAATCCAAGCCCATAAAAAAAAATTCCTAGGCCCAAAATCTCAAAACTGAGTCTGTCTTGTTCGTGAAGAAAAGGAAGCTCAAGGCTACGGCGCCAGCTTCCCCCCTTGAATAAATTTCGATTCTGTATTGGTTTATCCACGTACTCAATCGGCGGAATTTCTCGCCGTTCTCAATTTTGAACGGAATTTAATGAGTTTTTTTTTTCTTCTACTTATTGATTTTGAGCTGAGGTAGGAGCGCTTGGAGAATCAGTAGGTTAATCCTCTCGCGCAGAAACGGAGGGGAAAAATGACATTGCTATCGAAAGCTGTCGTCGCCGCTTCGAGGAACCGTGCGGAGTCGTCTCTTCAGTTTTGCAAGCGGTAGTTTTGAGTTATTTTTAGTCCTTTTTTCACTCTCTCTCTCTCTCTCTCTCTCTCTCTCTCTCTCTCTCTCTCTCTCTCTCTCTCTCTGTCTAAGTTAGGTTGCTTGTATTTGAGTTGCTTGTCTAGAGTTTTAGTTTGGAATTTGCGAACATATGTTGAAACTTGAAAGTTTGAATTTTGTTTGAGTTGCTGCTCTTATTCGATCTTCAAGGAAGCAGCATTTTGAGCTGTGAGTTTAGAGTTGTGAATTTGACGACGCTGTTGGGAAAGAGCAGGATTCATCTGGTTTCAATGGAGTGAAATTTGAGTGTTAGGGTGCTATGTTTTACTGTAATTATGGGTTACAGTGGTTGAATATGTTGGTGTTGAATGATTTTTCTGAACTTTATTGAGTATGAAGAACGAAGAATTGAGAACCTATTGTTAGCTATAGAGCATTGAGTGCCTTTCTCATGTAGATTTTAGATTGACGATTAGTCGTGCATTATGCATTCTGCTATAGAGGAATGTGAATCCCTGTTCTCTATAGCTTGCTGAAGAGTGATTGAGACTTGAATTTACGAGCTCGTTGTTAAATTTACTAGTAGGGGCTAATATTGCTCGTTGAATATACATTGGCATGTACTTCTCCAGTCCATAATATATATATATATATATATATATATATATAGATAGATATTGGTGTTCTTGGAGAGAAAGAGAAGTTTATATTTGATCATACTTTACCCTTGCTCACTTATGCATACCTTATAAAGTAGTTTAGTTGATCCTTTCTTATTTACTGATATCTATCTGCATTTCAATGTCTTTTTTTAGCTTTGGCTTTTCGAGGAGATGTTTCTCATCAATGTCTAGACGATCTCCTCCAGGCAAATCACCTTCTCATCCATGGACTGAACAAGCAATGGTGGCAGATCGCGAGGGTCTAAATTGTTACACGAAGTATGTATTCTCCTTTTCAGTTCCTTATAAGATAGGTTTTTGTTGTGTTTTTAACATGTTATTGATGATGCAGCAATATAATGTCGAATGCCTTATCTATTATGACCAGGACTATGTTAACCGTGGTATATTGATATTCAATCTGCATTCTTTACCGGGGAAAGAACTCAGCATTTACCTGTTTTATTTATGAGTTGTCTGCTTTACATATACTGGACTGGAAATGTTGTTGTAAAAGTAGGCATGCATGCTTTTTGAAAGGGATTTTAGACGTTAAATCTGCTTTGAGTAACTCTAAAGGACTGTACATTTCGATACCATTGCTCATCTCATCATGGCACTCACATTTCACAATGTGTATCTGATTTAGTCAGAATTCTATGCAGGTATGGTTTATCTAGGAGATACTACTCTAGCGAAAGAAATTCCATGGAAAATGTTGAGCCTCCGTATCCGCCACCAGCTGGGTCTAATTGGGGATCTTTTCTAATTGTATGATATGGCGTCTTCCATCTCTTTCGTGATGCTCAATATCTCGTTCATCTCGAACCTCATTGTACAAGTTCTTTCATGTTTATTTGCTTTGCCTCTCTGTTAATTCCCTTCATCTCAGATTTATTATTGCAGCCTGGTTTAGCAATAGCTGGAGTTGGTGGGCTGTTTTACGCCATTCACCATAACGATGAAAGGAGAGCAGTGGCTAAAGGTCATTTGTGTTCTTTAACCCAACTTTAAATACTATTCCTAAGTACTAAAACCTTGAATTCGTAATGATAACCGTTGAAAGGTATACCGTTTGGTAAAGAATAGATCTCCTGTCATTTCAGACATCGTCATTATCAAAACGTTTAAATTTATACTTTAAATTTGTGATAGGGAAGGGTGAAAAGTTTGAGCGAAGTGCCATTCAAGGGCCTATAATTGGTGGCCCTTTTAGTCTAATCGATACAGAAGGCCGGGTTGTGACTGAGAAGAATCTTCTGGGAAACTGGGTTCTTCTGTACTTTGGTTATACTTCATCCCCTGACGTTGGGCCAGCAGAAGCTCGTAAGATGGCCAATACGATTGATGTTCTAGGTTCTCCTCTTCTACTCTTTGCTCAAATTGAATCATTTGCTATATTAAGTATTGTCACTGAAACGTTTCACCTTGTTTTAAAAATAAGAATCAAAGCAGAATATCAAGGTCTTACCCTTATTTGTCACCATTGACCCTCAGCGGGACACCCCCTTGCACCTTCGTGCTTACATTCAAGGTGAGCTTTTCGAGATTAGTTTCTTTTCATGTGACCTTATAGCGTATGAAAAGGACTGCGGTTGTAATGTTGAGATCGAGTTTACTTGAGTCTAATAAACTAACTAAAATCACCCCGAGTTCTAAATGTATAGATTGTTAATCTTTGAGGTGCTTTTATATTCCTATGTACTTGACAGATACATGCGTAGACGATTATATCTTTAATTGTTATCAGAACCTTAATCTTTCGGGAGACTACTCTATGTGAATTTACTGTGATGCTTTATATGTAGTTTTTGTAGTATATACGAGCTATAGCTACATATAGATTCGAGAGTGTAATGTTGCCGAACTATGTTCTCTGTGCCACGGACTTCTAGATTCATGCTTCTTTAGAATTCTTCAAGTTCTGTAGAATTTCTGTGTTTTGGTACTTTTCTGATGCCACTATTCACATCTTACTGCAGAATTCGACTCAAGAATCGTGGGATTGACCGGACCAGTTACTGCAATAAGGCAAATGGCACAAGAATACCGAGTGTTCTTCAGGAAAGTCGATGAAGAAGGAGACGATTATCTCATCGAGTCCTCTCACAACATGTATTCACTCCCCATATCCTATTCTTTTAAAGTCCATTTCAACGAGTACTAACTTCCACTAATTACAAACAGGTACTTGATGAACCCGAACATGGAGGTGACGCGATCCTTCGGCATCGAGTATAACTCCGAGGAACTGTCGGACGCCATAGCCAAAGAGATCAAGAAAACTGAGAAAATCGCCAGTTAATCTGTTCTCCCCTTTCCCCCCAGGGCTTCATTTTTCGACACTTCTTTTCCCCTAATCTTCCTTTAGTGACAGAGATAAATTGCGATAATTGAGAATTATTTTATTTTTAAAACAAATTATTGGATTATCTTTTCCCTTAACATAACATATGATGTAATAATAAAAGAAGTCAAAGTTTATTAGTTGGGGAAAGAGAATATATAGCTGTTAAGAAGGCAGTATCAAGGCATGTATACATACATACGTGCACCTAATTTCTAGACGTGAACTCCTCCTCTCCAACACCCAATCATAATCAATAAAGCTCTCTCTCTCTCTCTCTCTCTCTCTCTCTCTCTCTCTCTCTCTCTCCCCTAGTAATATTTATTGTAATAAATCTAGAGAAGCTCATCTCTTCCACGACCGAGTCTCAAGGGGTCATATTTTTTGTCCAAACACATTATTCTCTCTCTCTCTCTCTCTACGTTATTTTCCTTCCTTCATACATTTCCCTCCTTTTTTCTGTACTTTTTTTTTTTTTATCCTCTCTCTCTCATCCACCGTACCAAACTGAGAGAGATTGATAGAGAGAGAGAGAGAGGGAGAGAGAGAGCATTGACTAGAGAGAATATGTATTGTCAATTGTCATGCCTTCTTTCTTGAGGTTATGAAATCATAAAACATTCTCTTGTATTTGTAATTCTCTCTCTCTATCTCTACTAATATCCCTTGCCCTACACGCTTCCGAATAATTTTCCCATGCACATTTCCTCCAACAACAACAACTAATACAAGACAAGACAAGAATTCTTGAGTATGGCCATGGCCGACGATGCTGCACCTCACAAGCGAACCGGCTCCGCCTCCGGCTGCGGCCTCTTCAGCCTCGTCTTCGCCCGCCGCAGCATCCGCCCTCGCCGCTCCACCTCCACCGGCTCCCTCCCCTCCGCCTCCGCCGCCGGCCGCGTCTCCCGCTACCCTAGCACCCCTTCTTCTCGGAAAGTCAGGACCGACGAGCCCGACCTGAGGAACGGCGACCGGATCATCGAACGCCCCGGGAAACGCCACGCCAGAGCCGCCCCGCAAGCTCACCACCAGACTCCGAGAACCACCACCGCCACCGCCACCGCCGCCGCCAAAGGCAACGGTAGAAAAGCACCGCAGGCCGGGCCGGGCTTCGGGCTCTCCGGCGAGCTGGAGAGCATGATCACCGACTACCAGAAGTCGAAAGCCGGAAACCTAACGCTGTACGGCAATCTAGGCAACCTAAGGCAGCCAGCAGGAAACTCCACCACCGCCACCACCCCCGCCACCGCGCCGGAGACTCACTCCGCCGGTAAATACCCGACGACGGTGATGGGCAACGTCGTGAGAAAAAGCGACGAAACCGAAAAGCCGGTCTCCCTCTGCCGCGCCATCTCGACGAGGATGGACCCAGAGGAGCTGAAGATGCTCGGCAACGAAGACTACCGGAACGGCCGCTTCGCCGAGGCACTCGCCCTCTACGACGCCGCCATCTCCGTCGACCCCGATAAAGCCTCCTACCGGAGCAACAAGAGCGCCGCCCTCGTCGCCCTCGGGAAGCTTCTAGAAGCCGCCCTCGAATGCCGCGAGGCCATCCGCATCGACCCCTTCTACCAGAGAGCCCACAACCGCTTAGCCGTCGTCTACGTCAGGTTCCATCAATGGCGGATTCCGATTCCGATTCCGATCTCCTCCTAATTTCTTGATTCTTGATTCTAATTTCTTCGAGTGATTTGGGTTTTTGGATTAGATTGGGCGAAGCGGAGAGGGCGACCCACCATTTCAAGCAAGCGGGTTCGGATGCGGATCCCGACGCCATGAACAGAGCTAAGCAGGTTCAGATTCATCTGAACAAATGCACAGAGGCGAAGAGGCAGAGAGACTGGTCCACTCTTTTGAAGGAATCGTCCCTCGCCATTGATGCTGGAGCTGATTCTGCACCTTCTGTAAGAAAAAGAAATTCATATTCAAGAAATTTGTTGTGTTTGAAACCAGAGTTGATACTTGTTGATGATGACAGATATTTGGATTGAAAGCTGAGGCCTTGATGAAGATGAGCCGCCACGAAGACGCCATCGAGACGATGGCGAAAGGCCCGAGATTCGACACCGAGCTCTGCACGAAGTTCTTCGGCCCCGTCGGGAGTTCGAGCTTGCTGGTGTTCCAATCTCAGGTTCACTTAGTTGCAGGAAGGTAAGAATGTTTTTCTCCATTGAAATTTAGTTTTTTAGCAGCATTTGATGATGTTAATTTGATCTTGGATCAGATTCGACGAAGCTGTTGCAGCGGCGCAAGGAGCAACGAAGCTCGATCCGAGGAGCAACGAGGCGAGCGTGATCTTGAAGAGGGCGAGGGCGGTGGCTACAGCGAGGAAGAACGGGAACGAGCTCTTCAAGAGCGGGAGGTACTCGGAGGCGTGCATTGCGTATGGTGAAGGGCTAAGCCATGATCAGTACAATGCAGTTCTGCTGTGCAATAGGGCTGCTTGCAGATCGAAGCTAGGGCAGTTGCAGAAATCGGTCGAGGACTGCAATTCCGCGCTTAGGGTTCGACCTTCGTACACTAAGGCCAGATTGAGACGGGCCGATTGTTATGCTAAGGTTCGATTTCACCATAATTTGCTCAGATACTATGATTTGAGCAGAGGTTTTTGATGAATTTGTTGTTTTCAGATTGGGAAATGGGAAGCTTGTGTGCAAGATTGCGAAGAGTTGTTGAGACAGAATCCGGAAAATGAGGAGGTAGGGAAGATGATGAAGGAGGCGAAGGCGAAGATTAGTAGCCGTGGCTTGGTTTTGGTGTCGAGCAACGAGCATTTCAGAGACTCCGTAGCTTCTCCTGGTGATTTTTCTTCACTATTTGAGCTCTAGCCTCTTTAGATTGAACTGTTTTTTTCAAGTCCAAATCTTGTAACGTTTTCATGTTCTTTCGTGTGTTTAGGTGCTTGTGTTGTTCTGTTCTCTACGAAGAAAACGGATGCGAAAATCGTGCAGAGTTTAGAGCAGCTCTACCACAGATATCCATCGGTTAATTTCCTCAAGGTATGAAAATCAAGACATGAGATCCGATCAAACGTGTAGAAAAAAGATCGGTGTTTCGTTATCTAATCGAGATCCTTGCTTGTTTCGATCACTTCTTGATTGTAGGTGGAGGTGGAGGATCAGCCTTCGTTGGCGAAATCCGAGGGGGTAACCTCGTTCCCTTCCTTCGTGATCTACACGAACGGATCGAGGTGCAACGAGGTTCCCGGGGAGAAGCTCGATTTGTTAGAGGGCTCAATCAAGAGCTGCATCAGATCATGATCTCTAGACAAGAATGTTACAAAGGGAGAAATGGATACACTTTTATTAGGACATAGCACAGAAAAAGATTGCTGTTTTTTTAGGGCAAAACTATGAAAGAAAGCATAGGATTTAAACATTTTGAGTTCTTAATGCATTGTTTGTGTTTGTCTAGAGAGAAGTTTCTTTTCCATACGGGATCCTCAGTTCCCAAACTTGTGTTTTAATCGTGTAACCAAATCAAAATTACTCAATTTCTTTTTCATATTTTGAATTGCCGTAAATTCAAGAATCTGTTAAACTATCAAAACTACGTAGTTTTGACTTGGGTACACGATTAGAACACAAGTTTGGGGACAGAGGATCCCGTCGGTTTCTTTCCCTCCAAGTTTATTGAATTTTGATTTTTTAGGGTAATTAATTATGTTAATCAGTCATTAGTGGGATTGAAGGGCCTACTAATTATGGTGTTTAAGGTGCATAAAAGGCTAATAGCTATACTTTCGGTTCGTGCATAACATTACTTTAGTAAAACAAAAAAAGTTGGTAATTAAAGTAATCTAATCTTTTTTCCCCCTTGATTAAGAGTTTGACTTAATTAATCACAAACTTCTGTTGCTAAGTTTTAATTATATCAAGATTTATTCATCTGTAACCACATAACATCACTTAATTAATTATTCCGTTCCTTTTTAATATAAATAATACTACCTCCGTCCACTGTTTCTTGAACAAAAGTCTCGTCTCATATTTATCGATCCAAACTTCTCTCACATTTATTTCACTTGCATACACACATTCCTCTTCACATATTGTGAGAAAGAGAATTACACTCATCTTGAAGAATAACCACAGCCCCCCTATTCTTACCGAGCCATTTCTTCACCGTGAAACGCTTGCTAGCACACGAGTTCCCGAGCCCGACGGCAGTCACTTCGACGAAGTCGCAATACCAATCATCGACACCGTCCAAGACGATTATTAAGCTACATACCGTCCCACTAAGACACGGGCCCGTACCAGCAAATGCATCCAGCTTTCCCGGAGCAAAGTTATTGAAGGCGGACCCGTTAAGGCCCAATCCCTGAGATTAGTGACGGCAACTTCACCCTTAGTCCCGTCACTTAGGAAGAGACTTATGTTCGACTGAGTTCCACCCAACGGATTATCCCCGGTTCGAACATGAATGTTGTACACACAATTTGTGTCACTAGCCTGCATTTATTTAAAAAAATACACCAAAAATTGATGAAAGTGTTTAATTTTATTTCTAGAAAAATGAGAAAGGAATAGATTGATCACTTACACTTAGGGAGATTATGAAGGAGAATAGGATAAGGAGATTGAAGGTGAGAGGATTGATTTTACCCATGTTTTTAAGGGGTACCTTTACATATTAAGTCAATTAATTATAGGGGTATATATAGTATTTTTTGAACCCTACAAGTACCAAAGGGGGAGAATTAAAATGTTTTAAATATATTTATAATTAAGGATATGATCAAAAATTGACCAAAAACGTCACACTCTGTATAGATTATGTAGATTTTTGTTGAATGTAGGCCACAATATTATATACTTACCTATACCACTGTAAATCTCTATAATACTCCCTCTGTCCCTCTCGTACGGGGTAACTTTTTCTGAACACGAGAATTAAGACGAGAGTGATAGTGGTGGTGAATAAAGTAGTGTGATGAATCTTAGTAAATTTGATTTATAACTCTTAATGTAATATCTCTATTAGCAGGAAAGACGAAAATATGATTTATCCCTAGACGAAAATTAAAAGTATAGAAAAAAAAAGGGGGTCATTTTCGTCCTTTTCACACGTTTATTAATAATTAATTGTTCCAGCATAGATCACAACAACACACCACGGCCCATTAAAAAAGCCCAAACCCGCAATAAATATCTCAAGATACGGGCCGGGCGAAACCCGGCCCAACAAGAAAGCCCGCGGGCCTCTACATGACCGAGAGCAGCGTCAAATCACGACCGTCCATCACCCGCTTGTAGCTGCCGCCGCTGCCGTGATCGGACGAGCAGTAGTTCCTGATGGCGGTGAGCTCGTACGGCGACGTGTCGGTGGCGAGCCACTGCTCGACGGTGAACTGCTGCTGGTTGCAGCCCTGGTGGACCCCGGTGGTGGAGACCTCGACGTAGTTGACGTACCAGCCGTGACCCGACCCGGATCCGTCGGAGGTGAGGTTCATGGAGCAGACCGGGGCGGTGAGGCAGGGTCCCCGGCCGCTGAAAATGTCGAGATTGCCCCTCTCGAAGTAGTTGTAACCCGGGCCCATCAACCCGCCCCACGCCTCGAGGTTGTTGATCCGGATCCCGTACCCCTTAGCGTCGTAGAGGGTTAGGGTTATGACGGCGTCGGTGCCGCCCTTTATTATCGACCCCGTTCTAACGTACGCCGTGTACACGCAGTCTGGATCGTCCTGCATTTTTCAACCATTTATTTTAAGAATTTTGAATTGAAATCGAAGAATCTAGAAATTTTTGCCGCGATTTTGATTAGATCTGTAGATCCGTTGCGAGAAATGGCGATCGGATCTGAGAGAGAGAGAGAGAGAGAGAGAGAGAGAGAGAGAGAGACTTACGGATCGGGAGAGGGAGAGGACGGAGAGGAAGAGGAGGAGGTGGAGGAGGATGCGCGCCATGGGAGGTGGAGATGAAGCTTCTGGATTTGATGCAGAGAGATTTAAGGGATTGATATATGAATTGAAAACGGGAAGAAAAAGGGAAGGAAATAGTATTGCCAGAATTGGATCGATCTGGATTTGGATGCTGTGACAGAATGGCAAGTGGCGAACATGTTCTGCTTTTTTATTATTATTGCTTTGATATTTTAGAGAGAGAGAGAGAAAGAGATGATTGCATGTGGATTCAACAAATATAAGTGAGATTAGATTTTGGACACAATGCATACAATGATGATGAGTATACAAGGAAAGAGAGGTCGGTAGTAATATCGTATAACTTATTTTTGGAGCTTACGATATAATCGAGAGCCTGTATATACGAGAGTTTATAACTGGTTACACTCGAAAAATAATTTTAAATATATTGTTGTGTATAAATATTAAAGCAATTGATCGTACCAAATTCTTTAAAAGAAATTAATGATTGATAATAAATTTTATGTAGTGGCCATAACTTAACGTGCTAAATTAGGTTAGGAAATTTATTAGAAATTTGACCTCAAATAAATTGCAAATATTAAATATTATAATTCAAAATATATTATCTCAATATGCTAAAAGTAACATGGTAAATATTTAAAATTTTACGTAGGCCTCCAAAAATAAAGGGTGCATGGTAAATACTAACAAACTCCAAAATTAGAAAATCCCCATGCAAATATCAATCTAAGAAAATTAACCCCCCATTCTCTCCACCTCCACCGTCCCCAAACATCCGCCGCCTCTTCATTTCACGATGGAGGAGCGGCTGCCACCTTCCGTCGACGCTCACGACACCGCCGTCGCCCCGGCCCCCGACGCGGCTGCCGAAGAAGCAAAGCTCATCGCCCCGCTGCCGCTGCCCCCCGGCTACGACACCTACGTCGTCCAGATCCCCCGCGACAACGTCTGCCGCATGCCTCCGCCGGAGCACGCCCGCATCGTCGAGGAGCACATCAAGAAGGCCGCCGCCGCCAAGCCTCCGGCGAAGCGCCGCCGCCGCCGCTTCCGCTGCTCCATCGCCCTCCCCATCTTCCTCATCATCGTCATCGCCGCCGTGGCCTACATCACCGTCCGCAACACCCTCTTCCGCCCCACCAAGCCGGCGATCACGCTCGCCCGCATCCGCTCCGTGAATCTCACGCCGCCGCCGCCGCCGGCGAAGGGCGCCAACTCCACCCACCGACCCTCGACGGAGCCGCCGGCGTTCAAGGTCTCCATCCACGCGGAGAACCGCAACCCGTGGATGTTCGTCTCCTACGTCGGAGGAGGGGCGGCGACGCTGTCCTTTAAGGACAAGCTCGTCGGAGACGGGAAGCTACCGGCGTTCATAAATGCAAACGACGACGGCGCGTCCAACTTCACCGTCACCCTCGCCGGAAAAAGGGTGGCGGCGCTGCCGAAGGCGATGAGGGACCAATTGAACGGCGAGCAGGAGAAATCCATGGAGCTAACCCTAGATTTGGTGGTGGACATGACAAGCTACCTCAGAAACGAACGATTGAAGCTCCAAATCTACTGCGATTTTCGGGTTCGGAATTCGTTGTCGAAGAACGCGAGGATCACATCGCAAGTTTGTGCAACGGGTTATCATTAATCAAAAAAACGGTAATCAACTTAATCATCGAAAAAAAATATATATGAGAAAATATATAATCATGCATGCATTCTACGTAGTTTGCAGGGTAATTATGTAATTTAATTAATTAATGTAAATTATTTAAAATTGTATTTCGTGTTTAATTCTTCGGTGGCCAATGTGTATTTGATGTGAAGATAAATATACATTTGATGAATTTTTTTTTAATATTATTAGAATAGTAATTGAGATATTTTTTATGTAATAGAGAAATTCACACCGAAATTTTGTCTGAAGTTCGTGTTATTGTCCATTTTTTTTGGACATGGAATTTTGTAATGAAGCATTGTTTTGAAACTCTCTCTCTCTTCTCTCTCTCTCTCTCCCCATTTTCATTGGGCAACAAATTAATTAGTATGGGTTTTATTGCGCCGGGCCTTTGTGCCTTAAGAAAGGAGATGGCCCAAACTAAATGGGCCTCACCTCCATTCTGGCCCAACAATATTTTCATTAGTTTATATACGAGATCAATTCATTCTAAAATAAAACGAAACGAAATGAATATAGTAATAATTTTTACTAAAAAGTGTAATACGAAAATGTTTTAGTACGGTAAGAGTTCATCGTTCATTCTACTATCCTACAGTTCCATTTTTTCTTAATACGTTTCTTGAATATATGTGATAAAAATATTAATAGAAACGTGGCAAGAAAAACGAGACGGATATAATAATTGCAAATATGGAGGTTTGTGTGGGTTAAGGTAACAAATGCATGATTGCTATATGAGACACATTATTAGCATAGTGGGACCCTACACAAATTTCTTTGTTTTTTTTATAATTAAAAAAATGAATTAATTAGTTAGTATGGTAGTTTCAAGTACCAAGTAGCATGCTCCACTAACATTTTTTGATGGTATTTCCTAATTAAATTATTGGAGAGGATTAATAATTGATGTATTTTTAATGAATGGATTATAGAAAAAGCTACTTCCTTAAATTGGGAATAATAATGGCAATGCCAAAGGTGTGAAACTTTCTTTGGATAGTGGCTACTTTAAAGAGGGCTTAACAATGATGGGAGAAGTGGAACTTGAGTTCTGAATACGATTTCCAGATCATCTGTTGTATTTTTCGTATGAAGAGTCTACCGTCGCATGTTAAAAATAATTTTTAAAAGAGAATGATATAATGAAACATAGGGTATACATTATACTCTTCTTGTCCATGATATCTGTGTTAGGATCTTTTAGCACACATTTTGATGTGTCGAAATGTGAATGTTAAGAAAAAGTTCAGGTATCACTTGAAATAAAACGTTGCTCTACTTAATTCAGGGTATAATATACAGAATATGAAGCGAAACCTAAACTTTATCTTAACAGCCACTTTTCAGCACTCCGAAATGCGTTTTGAAAGATTCCTTACACAAATTTCGTGAACGGAGGGAGTAAATTAAACCATACTAAGTCAAATACCTTGTGCTAGAAGTTGTTCAAATTTCTAGAGGAACCTTGTGATTAGATTGAAGAATACTAGATTCTTGAGAACTAATTATGAATAATAAAAAAGATCGTCACTTGATATAAAGAAACAATTATTTATCTCTCAATCACATGGGTATAACATCCCATTTGAGATATCAAAATATTTCCACTTTACATAGAAAAAAAAATATACTTATTTCCAATGATTAGTGATTTCTTATTAAGTATATTCATTAATTATTAGTATAAACAATTATCTTTCGTGATTAATTAAGAGATCTTTGATTTGAAAAGGGATGTGTTAGATAATATTCCATCACATTTAATTAATTATTACTTTATCCTAAATCGAAGTTATTCCAAAAAATGATGACTATATACCTTTATGCAAAGTTATATATACACGTATTGATACCAATTTTGTGACCTAATTTATTTTATTTTTATCAAGAAAATGATTTTATTTTCTTATAAAAATATACTTTTGTTTTTTCTTGTCGACATTTTTTTTCTCTGTGTGTAGGCCCATGAAAATACTTTAATAAATTTTAATTTAGAAAAAAGACATAAATAATTTATATTAATTTAATTGCTGTGTTAGAAGTTAGAACTTAGAAGGCATTGATTTGCCCTAATTTAAGTCTAATTAAACCCACATTTTAAATAATTTCGTTAATAATTAATAGTATATGTTTTTTCGTTTACGTCGTGGTCAATATTTAATTAATGCAATAACTAACACATAAAATATGGTGTCAATTATTTAGGGCTGTCACTTAGTGAAATTTCCATGCATCTCTTCATATTAAATCTTAACTTAATTGTCATTTCTTTTAATTATGTAATTTGGACAATGGTTAGGTATGGTAATGGCGCGCCAATGTAATAAAAATTATGTTGAGACGAAAGAAGAATATTTATAGTTAACAGGTTCGAACATCTTCGTTTCAGATGAATGAACGAAATGAAATGTATAGATTTATTTTTGAATGAGACGATCACGACCATGACCTCGACCAGTCCGATATTAAATCATCCTTGATATTATTTAAATAATTGATGATTATTGAATGAAAAAATGAATAGAAACATGTGAGGTGGGGGTTGAGAGTGCACCCAACCAATAATCCTCAGCCACATACATTACATCCCATTCATTTCTTCTCCTCCCATCACATTTCACATGCCATTCCCATGTGACTCCCTCGTGATTTTCTACTATCATTTCTTCTTATTACATCAATTAAATATTTTTGGACCAAAATTATGGAGTAGTGAAGTGATAGAAGTAAATCATTCATGAGAAAACGATCACACACCAACACAAAGAATAAAATATATATAGATTCACGACGGACCGCGGTTTAATGGTAAGAAATCGGTGGAGGCCCAATTGTGTGCTCGATATTCAAATCACTTGTGAGCTCAATTTTTAACTCAATTATCAGTGTGATATGAACCATGACCTCGCATTAGCCAAAGGCTCTGATACCATGATAAAATTTCGTCTTATCTAAATGTTTGAACTTGTAAAGAGGGTAGGAAACTAGGAATATGTTGGTTCATATTATAATTCTCAATAATATCTGAACCATTTATCTTAGCCTGATTCTTATAAGTTCCGATTCCAGATTTAGTAACCGATTTGGATTGATGATTCACTTGCTCCGACTAATTTAGGCACGAAAATAACCCATTTATCTCTACATTCTTTGATTATTGTGCCATGCGACTCGTGCTCTAAGGGGACTGCTGAAGTGGAACGAAAGGAATTCGGAAATTAAAAAAAAAAAAAAATGTAGATGAAATAAAGGGCTCGACCCTCAATGCGGGGACCTACTTTACTTTACGTAGAGACAGTCATTTTAGGTACATTTTCAGCCTTCCCCTCTTTGATACATCTACATCAATTTTTGCATGGATATTTTTTTTTGTTTTTTTTTTTTTCAATTATCTAAATTTAGTGCTTGAGTAGTTGAGTTTCTTTCCTATAAATAAAAAAATTCTACTTGCATTTAAACATTTTAGTAGATGATAATATTAACAAACCCTAATGGAAAAATCTCAATAAACATAAAATACAAGATTTTCTTGAAAAAAAAAATTCTTCCCTTTTATTGACAAAGTGCATTTATTCCTAATTAAAGTACCAATACCTAATTCCATAATTTGCATAATTAATCAGAGAGATTTTGGACTAATTATGAGTGATGGAGTTCGTTCATGACCCCATGCATGGATTTAATTAATTAAATTCCCATCGCTAATTAACTTTCGTAATCATCTAACATCTTTTGCCAAATAATTTTGATTAAGAAAAAAAACCCACTTTTTTCATATGTGATGTGTGTTAAATGGGAATTAATTCGCATGGCATGTTTTATTCATATATAATCAACCATCACATCATGCCCCCATTTATATCTTTTTGTCGACTAATTAATCTTATTATGAGTGAGACGAATGAAATATATCGAACGAGAAGGAGGGAGAGTTTAAAGCGGAGGGGAGGGAATTTTACATATGGCATTTTCTTTACAATAAAGTGGTAAGTAATAAGAGAAATTGCTCGTGTGGTCAAATCTTGATAGTCTAAGGGTAGGTAAAAAGAAAAGAATGTGAATGGGACATGTGCTTTGGTCTAAAATTTCAATTAAACTATTAGTTACACAAAGAGTTTGGTTAGTCTACTACGTATCTTGGACCAAAATTAAGATCCCAATATCAACTTCTTTTAAGTAAAAGATTGTATAATATACTCCCTCTATCTCTCCGTTCCAACGAAACTGAGACGTTTTTCGAATACACATAAAGTACTCCATATAACGTAATGAAACCCTTCGTTTTCGTTGGGACAGATCAAAGGAGTGATAAACATAGCATGCACTTGATAAATACTAGCTCACTAGAACAATGTATGTAATTAACCCATAGATGATTACTTATATTCTCTCAATCTCATTTTACCTGGCTTCCTTTCAGAATTGTGACGTCCCATTTCAATTAGCTTGTTTTCTAAAATTGAAAGAATTAACTCTTACTTTTCAATGTGAACTCCTTACTTTTTTACTTTTAATTAATACGACGCCTGAAATCTCGTGCTGGTATAAAACAAGCCGATTAGTGAAACCGATAGAGTATTTATTACATATAATGAGAGTTTAAACCCTAGTGGACTCCATCTTTCCACGTTAAAAGAAGGGCTTAAGGTTGTCAAAGAAATTGGAGGCATGTTAGTGTCAAATTCGCAAAAAACCATGTGTTTTCTTCACATCAACAAACACTTGCAAAATCTTGAGTGGATTCCAACTCCTTCTTCAACCATTTTTGTATTAGATTCCCTACACCTAGCTACAAATTTTTGGTGGTTTTCCCTTTCACAACCTAACAATGAAGAAGGGGAAAAAATAATAATTAAAGTTTGGAATGATTTTTTAAGGTATCAATAGTTAAGAAGTTTTTTTTGGTAATTAGGGTTTGCATATAGTATTTGATTAGAGTTCTATGTAGGATGATATATGTCTCCAATGTAGCTTTTGTATATACTCGTGATTATAATATAAGATTACGCCCGTTTCTGGGCTTTCGCAAAGAGTGCAACTGCCTAGGGCCCATAACTAAAGGGGTCCAAAAAAAATTATACTTCAATATTAATACATACATGTACATAATGTAATTAAAACGAATGAAAACATATAATATTCAACGTGGCTATTATTTAGAAGATGTGGCCACCGTGATTTACTCGTTGATATGTGATTCGAGATCGTTAATTACATTTTAATCTACAATGCAACCATTTCATTGGTCTCGAAAGAGGGTGCAACTATAATCATCGTATTAGTAAAAGGAGACAGCTAATTAATTGGAATATTAAACTAATACGATCAATTATAATAATCCTACTAGCCTAAGTAAAAATTATAATAACCCTAACAAATTGATAGTTGAATCTTGATTATAAATATTGTTTATAGCTAGGGTGTATCCCTAGCTAGGTGTTTTTGCATTATTAAACCCCTACCATATCTCAATATTCGAACTCGGGACATTCGATATTAAACTTAACCCTTTACTGGATCGACACGCACGTGAAAAGAGAAAGAGTGTAGTTTAATGATGGGGTAAAGAGGCATCTTTTGATAAAAATTGAAATTTAATGGACAAAAACGACTCATAACACATCCCTTTTGACTCAGCATGGGTCGCAGTTCTCATAAATTGATAAGAAAAAAACAACAAAAACAATTGGGCCCATTTACATTTACTCTAAATAAATATTAGGACCAAGTTACAAAATTATGTTACATATATATCTAAATTCAATAAAAAACACTCTTTTTTTTAAGAAGTATTTGTTGCGAAAACGCTACCCCACTGCTGATGTCGCAATATCACGTCTACTTCAATTGTGTGAAATCATCACGTCAGGTGAGGACAATGGAGCATTCCTCAGATATGGTGACGGAAAATTTTCTATTTAACGAGGAAATCATTGATAGTTCAACGTTCTTAATTTCTATTAGTTCAAATACGATACACGTAAGTTGAGTATTGTATATGTAAAACCTAAAACGATAAACGTATCATCTTTAAACGGACGGAGACGAGAAGAAATGGAGTGGCATGATCTTATCAAGGAGCAGAAGGTGCAGCCATTGACCATTGTACTAGAATTTAGTGTCAGAAGCAATCAAGGAAGAAGGTGGCCATATTTGTCGGTTTTAATGCATGCAGAGAGACTTCAAGAATTTAATGCATTGGTAGTATATTTTTGGATTCATTTGTCACATTTAATTATATTAACTACCCCTCTCCATTTAATACTCATAATTATTTACACATACTTACTCCCCAAGTATTTTTTTAATTGTCTTATTTGCCTCCTTTTTTTTCCCAATATTCTAAAATAAAATAGTTATATAATTTTACAATTTTAAAATTTTATGTTCATAATTATATTCCCTCGACCCATTTACTATAGTTGAAAATTGGATCGTTTAGTCCAAGGAACGGATATAATAAGGGCAGGTAATTGAGCAAATACGAATCGAGACTTTCTTAATTCAGGTACTGAAAATGTGAAAAGACGAGCTCATTATAAGTTGCCTCTAAGTCACTAGGGCAGCCTAGAATATACGAATAAAAAATAGTATCGAAATAATATGCTTGATGATAAATGCCTTGCAAGTTGATTTAAATGTGATTTTTTTAGAAAAAAATTTGTAACAAGAAGAAAATAATATAATCATAACTAATGCAAGAATATATGATCTTTGGTGTATTAATTAAATAAACTGATTTTAATTAGAACTTTTGACCAATCATTATCGATCTTCCATTCCGTATTATTAGATTCAAATACAAAAACTTTATAATTTGATGCGAATCTATCGACGTATTGCAACTTTGCAATATTAGTTTTATAGTGTTAAAAACATATCAAATTTAATTTAATAAAATAATTGTTTTTACGGATTAAATGTCACTTTTCCATTTTAAGTCGTCTGATTCAAAGAATTCATCTTTTCCCATACTTTCTTTTTAATTGTTGTGAATAATCGGTGGCCCATCAATATGTTGTTTTAGTTTACGTGTCGAAATGAAAATAGTCGATTTGAAGAGACGGAACGAGTGCTATATTAGTAATTCGTTCGTGGTCACGCACGAAGCAATATATACCATTTCGTATACATGAAAGGGGAGATTCAAAAAATAAAATGAAAGTTATACTACTAAGTGTAGTGGAATCTCTTCCCTACCCAAAATTAAATAAAATGAAAGGATTTATATATATGTAATATCTAATTAATACTCCTTCCGTTCCACTTCACTGGACTCATTTATATATTTTAATACTCACATATTGAATATATACGAGCCAAGTCGGTTGAGATCTTTATCATAAAAGAAGTAGTAAAAGTTGTAACTACACAATTTCAAGAAACGTAATATAACATGAAATAATTGGATTCTACTTCAACAAGGCACATAATTTCTACAAGCACCACGTGTGAAGCACGTGACAGAACCCAAGCTTAAGAATTCCAAGAATTTCGAATGCAATTCTTGGCCACTTTACTCAAATCAACTAGCTTAAGTATTAGCATCCGATACTACGATTTTATACTCGTGTTAAGTAAAATAAGACGAGCACGTATACTAATCGTATATGTGAGGGCCCAACCAATAATAGGAGAATTTAGAATGAGTTCAAGAATCAAGATTCAACTTTGAAGGGGAATTTCGTTACAATTTCCTTTATATGAATATAAAACAACAATAAATAGGCAAAAGAAATGAGAGAAAAAGATGTGTATTTACTCAAAATAAGGCCGTAAATTACAACTTCACCCCCATACAAGCATTACTTACAAATCAAAAGGCGTACAAGGGCAAGGGCAAGATTGGGAAAAACATTAAGAGTGAACAAATAATTGTTTCCCAACTTGTTCTAATTTTCCCCCTTAGTTAAAAGGCCAAATTAAAGAACTTGCTTAGTATTTTCTCTTCTTCCTAGCGAGAAATATACATCATATACTATAATAATTGAAGAAATAAAATCATATGATCATCAATTTGGTAACGACATTTGGATCTCTTGAACTCTTCGTCTCATCCGAAATTGGCGCCTTAGCGACATCTTCTTCCACCCAACGAGTCGTCTCAAGAAAGTCATGACCTCCGAGGGCTCCTCCAACGAGTACGAGGCGTTGGTGTCCTTCGGAGTCTTGGATACGAGGATCCCGAACCCTTGACCCCTCTCTCTTAACACCTACAATCACAAACCAAGCATAACCATCAGGATCGAGGCTCGAAACCTAAATCCCGTATCGAAAAACACATGTAACGAAGTCCGGGTACCTTAAAAGCGTCCTCGTCGGTGCGATCGTCCCCGATGTAGATGGGGAACACATCAGCACAATTGGCATACCCTGAGGGACAATCAAGTGCCACATGAATTAGGTTTTGGGACCAATTTGAGTATATTGAATGAAAATTGGGAGGTGAATAGTGACTTACCAAGTGACTCTAGAAGGAACTCAAGAGCCTTGCCCTTGTCCCATTTAATAGTGGGACGAATCTCGAACACCTACACAAACATTGAAATCAATGTACAACCAATTAAAGCATATGCTGAATCAAGAAGTGTTCTTGAGTAAGGTACAACACGACAAAGCGTGGATTTTTTACCTTTCTTCCCTGAGACAATCTGAGGCTGGGGTACCCTTCCAACACCATCCCAACTTGCTTCGCCAGTTCTATCCATTTCTGTTGAATTCATCAAGATTACTTACCAAAACTAGAGAGAGAGAGAGAGGGAGGGGGGGGGGGGGGGGGGGGGGGTGTGATTTATACCTTCTCATCAACACAGCGGAAGTGAACAGAGACACAGAACTTGTTGTTCTCCACCAAAGCACCTGGGGTGGATTTTGTCACCTCCAAAAGGGCTTTATAAACCTAAATTAATTCCAAGATTAGATTTTTATTAGGCCCAATCGAAAGGGAAATATATTTCAAGCTCAAGAAATGGAATTGAATCTTTACCTCATCGATCATTGGAAGAAATTCACTTGCTGGCTGGAAAATAACAGCTTGAGCATCCTGTATTTTTCATTTTCACATGATTTCAGTAACCCAGAAAAGGAATGTAGAACAAAGAAAGAATCTTGCATGAATACTAAAAAGTTTAGAGAGAGAAAGAGAGAGAGAGAGAGGGGTGACCTTGTTGTTGTAACCTTTGGATGGGCCTTTAATGTCCATGCCATGGCTCCCAGCATAATACAGCTCTGTCAAACGCACAAAACTGTAGACCTGAAACACAGCCACAAAATTACAAAACATTCATTCAAATAAATTACAAGAAATTAAAGAAAAAGGAGACAAGAAATCAAGAAATGTGTGGGTACCTTGTCTCTGCATCTTCCACTCACTATCGCAGTGGGAAAATATCTCGCCAGTTTCCTCACAGTAGCTCTCATCTTCAAGAAAAATACAAGATTAGATGAAATGTCAACACGCAGAGGGTGTGTGTGTGTGTTTCTTGATTTTCCGGCGACTTACAGAGTCGGACATGAAGGCTTGATCGGGGTCGTCGACGATGGGGGAGAGGGTGCCGTCGTAGTCGAGGAACATGACGATCTGCTTCCCCTTGGACGCCGCCGTTATTTCGTCGAACACGTCCAGCGCAGAGGGGTGGCGGAGCTGTAACAGAAATTCAACACCTGTCATTATCCGACAACCGACGTGGAGGGGAGGAAGGGAAGACAAGAAATTTCTTTGAATTCTTAATTCCTAAGCAAGAACGAACCCCACACGTGTTGCCTTCACGCGTGTGGGGGGAGAGAGAGAGAGAGAGCGTGTTTTGTTTTGTCAATAAAAGGGGTGCTTACGATCCAAGAATTCTGGCCGTCGGAGAGCGGCGCCGCCTTGATGTGGGTGGGGGAGGAGGCCCTCATCGTCTCCAGCCACGTGTTGATCCTCGCGCCGCCATTGTTGTTGATGTCGAGGTTCTGGAGGAGGTGCTTCTGCGAGAGGGTGAAGAACGTCCCCGGAACCGCCGGCGGCCGCTGCGCCGCCGCGTTGAACAGCGAGGAGCCGTCGGGCGCCACCATGTTCTGCTTCGTCATCGATCACTCGCTCACTCACTCACTGCAAGAGAATTCAAAATGAAAAAAGATTTAATCTTTGCCATAATTCTTCCGATTCTGAAACAAACCCATTAAAGAAGAGGGAAAAGGGTACCTAAAAAGCTTCGGATTTGGATGGATGAATGGAGGGATTCTTGGGGAAGAAGCCCAGGTCAAAACAGAGGTCGCTCTGTTTGTTTTTCTAGATTCTGGGGAAATGTGGGGGCAGAAGATCAAGAATGGGAGTGAATAAAAGGGGTGCTGCAAAAGAGAAATTGATGGCCACTCGCAGAAACAAAAGATCTGCGGAAAAAGCTGCTGAACCAAATTAATGGAGCACGAAAACAAGAGGGGGGGGGGGGGGGGGGGGGAGAGAGGGAGAGGGAGAGTGTTGTGTGAGAAAGATTTGTGGTAGTTTGGCTCTTTTATAGCAGTTGAGAACACTAACGGACGAAACCACCCTTGACCCCCCAACCTAGTCTTTGTGGGGCTGCGGCCCCCACCTTGCTCTCTTTGTTCATGTATACGAGTTGAATCGAGCCGTATATCGACTTGTTCCGATTATTGTACGCGTTCAATATTGGAGCTCGCGAACATCTTCGATACTAAAGTTCATGAACATGTCCGTGAGCCTCAATATCGAACCTGTTCGCGAGCTATTCAGCCAGACATACGTAAGGTCGAGTTCGACTCGAAAAAAAGTTCTAACTTGAGGTCGACTCGTTTTTAAAACGAACAAGTTTCAAAACTATGAGTCAGCCATGCTTTGAACTTGATATGTCCCACCAATAAGGAGACGTATTTTTTCCAATACATGAATTACGACAAGAGTGATAATAGTGATTAAAATAGTGCGAAGTTTTCGTGCATTAGAATGTTGCTGGTTCGAGAAATGTCTCTACGTCGGTGGCATCACCTGATACGGAAAATGTAAACGTCACTTTATTATTATTTGAAATAGGGAAAATTCTCTTAAATGCGATTTGCTAATTGTAAAATAAGCAACTATAATCACACAATGAGCTATACTCTAAAATTTGAAAATAAAAATAATAAAAAAAATCCCATTACCCAACTTGGCATTTAATATAATCCTATCTAAATATAGAAATAGAAAAAAAGTAAAGTGGGGGAGAGGAGGTCTCTCTCTCTCCCTCTCTCTCTCTCTCCCCCCCACCGTGGGCCGCCGTGGGCTTGAGAAGCGCCACCACCGGAGGGCTAATGCCACGTGTCAAGCTGGGCTGAGGCCCACCCAAAAACCCACTGAATTGGGTACTGGATTCGAGTTTCCATAAATGGGTCCAAAACCAGAAATCTCAAGGGGGGAACTTTCCCTTATTTAGTATATGGTCCCTTAATTATGCCCACTTTTCAATTCTGACCACTTTATTTTTGGGGCTATCAAAACTAGCACCCAAGAAGAAACAAAGCTTAGCTTAACCTCTTGGGCAAAACAAGTTTCCTATTTATTTATTTATTTTATTTTATTTTAAAATTTTGAAAGTTAATGTTGGTAGGAAAAACGTACACATACAATCACGAAAGACGGAAAAGAATACAAGAGATTTTACGTCTAGGGGGTGATGTTAAACTGACATTCTTCTCACTATTTTCGGATACTTAATACAAGGAGTAAACAACGCTTCAGACGTGGGAAAAAATATCAATTTAATTTTAGTATTTAACTATTTTAGTAAGAAAAAACAATCACATAGCATGTGTAGTGCATCTAAATAAAAAATAGGAAAAGGAAAATTAAACTTATTTCTTATGTAGTGGTTACAAAATTTTATAACCTAATTAAATTAATATTATACTCTCACCTCACCGTCTCACTTTACTTGACTTCTTTTCTTAATTATGACGTTCTATTTCAATTGGTCTATTTCATAAAATGTAAAGAATTAACCCTTACTTTTCACTTCTAACACTGCGGATAAAATCTTGTACCGAAACGAAACAAGCCAAATGAAGTGACGGAGAAAGTATTTGTTAACACCATCCTCACATGTGAGAAAATAATCATATAAAAATAACTTCGACATATGAAAAAAAGATACACTAAATCAAGAATATTGTCTATAGTTGCAACAACAAATCATCTCAATTATTATGTTCTCTCACTCATTTCCAATGCATATTACTATTACATATTTTAATGTGAAGTTTCATTCATATAAAATAAAATTATCGAAAAAAAAAAGAGTATATGAGATTCTTGCTTATATCACATGCACTTTGAATTATTTTTTTCCTATTTTAATGCAAACTTTTAGAAATTATTTGGGCATGAGATCTTCATATCTACTTATTGGTCAAATAAAACCAAAAAAATAGGACTATGAATTCAGATTCCTGCAAATTTCTGGGTTTCTTCACAGCCCTATACAAACAATCGTTCGAATCTCGAGAATATTCTTTTTCAACCTTATTCAAATTTAGTACTCCGTAATAAAAGACGAATCGACGAGAAAACGAATAATTTACTGGTGTTTTTTTCCCCTTTAATTATATGATCATCACGTCAGTTATGAGTATATCAATAGTAGTATGTTACAGTGACATGATCGAGGATGAAATAATAACCACTTTGATTAAGGGTGTAATTTTTTTATAATCCCTAAGTGGATCATTATTAGAGGCATTCATGCATATAATTGTTTGAGTAAAACACTCATAGACTTTCTAGTTTCTAGAGAGAGAGAGAGGGAGAGAGAGAGAGGCGTCACGGTAGTGATTTCATTCGAGATTCTTAATTATATTCATTTTGTTGAAACCAATCAAGTTATTCTTCAAGGAATCTTGAAAAAAAAAAAAAATATGATCACGTTTTTTAATACTTTTAAATAGACTTGTCAAAAGATTAGGAGTCAATAATAGAAGATATACTAATATCTTTTGTATAGATTAGATATATTCTGTTACCTAAATAGATGGTTAGGGTTTCATGTATTCTTGTATAAATACTTGTTTATGATAATAAAACCTCAACAGATTATATTCTTTCATATTAGTATATATTCTATTAGTCAAAAAGGAGGAAATATTTACATAACGTGGTACGCAAATAGGAGGTTAATTAACAAATAAAATGTGATTAAATAATTAATTAATAGGGCTAATTGAGATTGGGAGAATAATTAGCTGATCCTCCTTAAAAAGAAATTGTACTCCATATATTTTAGGAGAATAAAACAAAATGTACCGTATGTAGTTAAACCAGAAGTCTTTCGATATTATAAATCTTACATATATTTGAACATTTTAAGTAGATTGGAACGAACACAGTGCTTCCATGCTCACATTATATATCAAGCAATGTTTTAAAAATCGAACTGGAGGTCGAACCAGCTCATGATATTTTCGGTTGAACCGTGGTTCAACCGGCCAAAATCGAAAATTACTGAGAAAAACCACAAACCAGAACTATTAACGGTTCATGGTTCAACCGGCGGTTTGATTCGGTTTTTAAACACTGATATCAAGATATCAAGTAATCAATGACGAGGAATATGTAGTGTGAAGCAAGAATTGTATAAGCAAGAATTCTATGAACCCTAGTCAATATACTATTCCATGCACGAAAATTTATGATTTATTTTCTTAAATCGAGATTTCATTCATAATTAATGGTCGTAATCTATAAATGTTGACTTTATTTGTTTAAGATTAAAGACTTTTTGTTCACTACTAGAGAAAAAAAAAAAAAAAAAAAAAAGGAAAAGAAAAAAAAAAGGAAAGGAAATTAATCTAGATTTAGTATGTTAGGCATTTTTTTTTTTTTTTTGAACACGTATGTTAGGCATTTTTGACTTGGTATTTTTCAATACTTTATGCATAACTATTTTTGCTTAAAATGTGAAAATTAAGACTAGTTCCATAATCAAACTCTTTATTTCTTGCAAGAAAAGGAAACATATTTAATTTTTTTCCTTGTTCTAATATTTTAATTACCTAATTCTTTCACCCAAATAAAAAAAAATCAAGATTATTTGAATCAAAAAATTTGATTGAATATTGATAAATATTCATAAAAAAGGATGAATGGAAAATATTATTTATTTATTTGTTGTTAAAATAATACATTTATTTATTTTTTATAAATAATTAAATATTAATAACATTTATAAATAGTATGCGACGTGAAGCATCACCACGTGAAACTATTAGAACCACTATTTCGAAAATAAAATTACATCCATTAATTTTTACACCATAAATTTACTCGAATCATGCAATTTTATTTCAACCATACAACTTTTTCCGAGACGAAACACAATATTCTATTCTATTCCTTGATTGAAAATCTAATTTCAACCCCCTTCAAAAGTGGCCGGTTGATTCTCTCAAGTTATCCGCTTATACGTGTCGAAACATAGATATTACGATAAAATTCAGTTCTGTTTAACATAGTGTATAATAAATTAAATCAAACGGTACATACACTTACCCTAGCTTATAAATCGTTGACGGAAAGAGTGTACATATGATCGGACTTTCGTTTCGGGCCACTGAAGAGAGACGGAGGGAGTAGAAAGTGTAGATGCTGCAATGTTCGCCGGCAGCCCAACAAGAAACATCGACGGCGGCGAGAACAAGAACCTAGGACGGTCTTGGCCCAAACTAGTTTTGACCGACATCACACGTGTAATCTACAACCAATTTTCTTTTTCTTTTTTTTTTTTTAAAAAATATTTTTTTAATATGGGTTTCTTTCTTTTTCTTTTTTATATGTGGTGATGAAATAAAAATTGAGAAAAATATACAATTTTTTCTCAACCAAACGTGGCTTGTTCTTAGTGAGTTGGTGGGCTTAATACGTGGGTCCACGGCAAGCCACGTGTTCACCAAAAATAACTTGGCCTTTTTGGTCGGCCGATTAAGATTTGTTGACTAAACGTCAGGGTTCCCAAATACCACCGTCGAACTACATTAGTACGATATTAACAGCTTTAGGTTAGAACAATGTGATTTTGTTTCGGAGCCTCATACTAATGAAGTTGTGCCTCCCGTGTACATAAGATCCACTTACCTTATACTCGATGTGGAATATATCGTTGGCACCAGCAATAGGCAATTCTAGCCTCAAATTGTTTGCATTAATCTATGCTTTTCTCATATGAAAGTATAACACTCCACCCGTCACACTCGATCACACCAGATTCATAAAACTACAAAACGAAGCGTAATCGTGTAAGACGAGATTTTTAACGGTATTTTCATATCCATTGAATATTTATTTCAAGAAGGATAGAAAGTTATTAGACCTAGTCTAGTTCTCCTAGAAGAAACAAGTGCATGTGTTTTGCCCCAAAGTCTTGACCAAATTGGGAAAATGATTGGTGCCCTAATTTGTGAATCAACAAATCTTGGGTGGCCAAAAAAAAGTAACTTTATTATTACATATTTTTCTTCTATTATTGCACTTTGCTATATACACCTTTAATTTCTTTATCTACTTTGTCACATGGCATGTTAAATTAACTAACACTTTGATAAGAGTCATTAGTGGGAAAATAGAGGGGCCTTATTCATAACTTTTCATTGAAGCAATCGAGTTAGGTGCATGCATTTTTTTTTATTATTATTAAAAAAAAAAAATTGGGTTATTCGATCTCGTGTGGGAATTTCTAGGGTTCATACAATCTAAAGGATTCTTGATTTGTGATAAGGAGGAATTGGGAGTAGATCTTGATTTGATGCGTAAATTAAGATTCAATGGAATATTATGATGAGATGAAGTCGGCATGAATTTTTGAAACACAAAATTATTGTTACATTATTTGTGAGGATTTTTGGGAAAGTACAATTGTACTTTGCTAATCATGCTAATTATGTGTTGCGGGAATTAAGCCTTATAATCAACTCACCTCAACGAACTCGATTCAAATCTTCTATTGCATTAATTAAAACTGAATCGTGACATTTTTTTACTGTACTATCAGATGTTCAGCACGCGTTAAAAACATTTCTAGACACAACAATAACTAAAGTTTCATTGATCTGACACTGTAATTAACAGATAGCACGTTATAATGAAATAGATGATCCGATCCGATCCTGATTAGGGCTTGGAAGATTCAAGAAATTTCTTAATTGCTTCAACCTCTTTCCACCTCACCTTTCAAACAAGTTGGACTTAACTTTCTCACACAAAAATAAAAAATTAAAAAAATAAAAACTAGAGAGAGAGAGAGAGGGGTTAGTTATGTCTTATGCGCGTGCAAAAGGAGTGAAGATAAAATTGGTGGTGGCCGCTAACTTAAGTCGGCCCACACTTATTGGCCCATTTGTTTCATTGGGGCCCACTTGATTTGGATCCATGGCTTAAATCAAGAAATTTGTATGTGAACATTTTAAGATTAATGTTTTTTTTTTTTCTTGAAAATAAATATGATTATGTTTCTTGAATAATGATTGGAGTTATAGTATTGGTTGACAACTAACTGCCAGAGTATATACAATATAAAAATATCCAAACTAAATTTTGGAATTATTGTTGTTTTGATGGTTACTTAGTGGGACCAATAATTGAGCCTCAATCCTCCATTATTTTAAGTTCGGTGATTGAGAGGTCAGCGTGTGATTCGATAGGTTACGAGTTTGATCCTGTGTGTTAAATGGGTATATGTTAAATGGGTATAGAATATGATATGACAATCCATGGACAAGAATGTGACAAATAACCAATATAACTGCCGATTCTTAAATGGAGTCTTTCGGCATGAATGATGTTGCCATTCTTTGATAGTTGATACTCCAATTTTCCACAACCATACGATTATTAATTTACTATTTCATGTGTGGAGATTAGGAAATTCATGAGTTGATTCTTATATATGTGATTAGGACTGTCCCCATGGGTGATTATGACACTCAATAGTAGTGGTTGAATATACGCGTAATGAGTTCGACTTAAGATAACATACGTGTGCACGATCTATAGTTCAGTTTACGGTTCAGACCATGGAAAATATTGCTAGAATTCACTTTGGCTGACAATTGATCAAGCGACGCGTTGCGAAAAAGAAGACATAAATTGTTAATGTATGAAGCTGTTAATACACAATAAAAAATTGTCAGCTCGAAAAAAATGAAAGAATGTATCGAATTTTCCGAGAATTGAAATGTGTCAAAAGAAGATAAACACACAAATCTTTATATCCAAGAGATAAACCTTATCTCATTAGTAACATCTACTTCCTTTTTGTGCTAATAATGAGTCATGATCATAGCCCTAAACACAACTATTCATATATATAAACACAATAACAATCATAACCAAAACAATAATGCTATTTGGTCATAATGTGGCCGGCCACACAACAATATTTTTCATATTTTTTGTAATTTTAAAAATTGTAAATGATAACAATAATTTATTAATTTCATATTTTAATTTAAAAATATTTTTTCCCCAAAAATTACATATTTTTTTCATTTTTTAGGTAAAAAAAGGTAAAAAAATACTTTAAATAGTAAAAATTATCAAATAATTAAAGGATTAATTTTAAAAAATACGTAAAAAATACGGAGTATCACTTTTTGAGTATTTTATAATCTAAAAAAGTTTGGCATAAATATATAAATTATTTGATATTATAAAAAATAAAACAAGTTAAATTATGGCCGGCCACATTATGGCCGAATAGCATCACTCTAACAAAAAATATAAAAACACAAGTTATCCAATCTTTTTTTGGAGTTGCATATCACATTTCTTTATCCAAACAAATATTTCCATCAATTTATTGGCATAGTAAAAAAAAAAAATGTTTGAACATTATCTTGTCTTGAAATTAGGGTTTGTTGTCACATCTCTAGATGATTAAACCATGTGCTTTCCCTTTTTATCTTCACTTGGATAATGCATATCACACAAGTGTCCAATATTCATATCATAGTTGGTTAGATTCAAGATTATTTAACTAATCAATCTTAAAGAAGGATGTTTTAGTTACGAAATCGCAGGCCACCCGAAGTTGAACATCTCACTCAGAAAAGTTTCGTCGAAGTCGAAATCTAGTTAAACCTATCATATTAACTATAGCTTTTGAATTGCTTTGACTAGTGAGTTTTCAACTAGATTAATTTTGTGTTTTGTACTAAAATGGAACAAATTTGAGATTAGAGGAAAGTGGAAAAGGGAGAGAGAAAGTTGGGATAGATGAAGATAGAATGAGATAGGAAAATAATGTAATAAAAGCCCTTTTTAGCTACTTATTATCATCATTTTTTTCTTTTTTTTTTTAAATAAATTAATATATAAAAGTAATATTATTTATTTATTATTATTTTCCAACTGAAACAGTTAATGATGTGAAATAAAATGGGGCCTTTCCTACTAGGTTCCAGGTCGGTATTATGGCCTTCCACGACTACTTCCACATTTTAAAATTATTATTATTATTATTTTTTATTTTATTTGATTAAGACAAAAAAACTAAATTAAATAAGAATTTACTAATATAATATTAATCTATAGTTTAATGTATAGTTTTCCACGCAATAAACGTAGGTTGATAGTAATTGTACGTATTATCAAAGAATTGAATTTTGAAAAATATAAATAAATATGCAACATTGAGTAATTAAGTTGAATTAAACTAGTGAAACAATTATAAGTTTTAAATAAATGAGATGAATGTAATATACGACAAAAAATTACTGCTTTATTGGAGGAAAAAAGCAGTGAGTCGACACGTAAAATGGAAATATCAACCTCAATAAAGGGGAGAGAAAGTAGACAATGAAGATTCATTCTCATTTATTTATTTATTTATCTATTTATTTATTTATTTATTTATTTATTTATTATTTCCTTTTTAATGTCGTAATCGTGTTGTAATCGGTGGTGTAATTACAACACGATTAGTGATGGATTAGTTTATAAGTATGTCGTCTTATTCGAAAATGACTCTATTGTCGGCATAAGATGGGTCAAGCACGTCAACGAAATTAGGCATTCAGATTCTACGAATACTTTAAATCGTATAAAACTATCGAGATCGTAAAAGGACCATAAGTTTGGAGAGGTCAAAACAAAATAATTGATGAGTGAGAAGCTTAATTTTTGAAGAAATTCTCCCTAACATAAAAAATTCTTGATGAAACCACCAATCTAAAAAGAGAAAGAACATTTTCCTTGGACATTTTTATTTCTCATACATAGAACAAGAATAATAATTAATAACTACCCAATAATTTCCTCTTGTAGCATTAGTTAAATAGTAACGCAAAGTATAATTCTTTATCGTGTATTTCATTTTTGTACATCGAATTATTTGCATATAGCTAGCATATAATTGATTTGATTGAGTTAGCTTTGATTGTAACAATTGCAATACATAATGAGTGGTATTAAATAAAAGCTTTAAATTCGTTCAAATATTATTATTCTTGGACAGATCCCTAATCAGTCAAAAAGATTATTGGAAAAAGTATATAAAAACACGGGCATTGCAGTCTTGGAGATGGTGATGGAGTATAATATTAGTATGGATTCGACGTTTATGGGCCTAATACATGGGCCTAGTTTTGTTTAAAATTTGACATATATTGGCCCATAAGCCCATACTCGGCCCATTGGGCTTTATTTGGTGCAGTCCTCTCAAGATTGAAACCAAAGCCCAATCCTAATATATATGGCCTTTTTCTTCAAGAAGCAATATTTAGGGTCCATTTCAAGAATAATGGTGTAGGGGTTTGAACCCAAAATTAAGCTCTTAAAATAGTTTGGGGGATCTCAATCTCATATTTTGTAGGTACTCCCTCCGTCCGAAACCAATCGTCCTGTTTTTGGGACAGGAGAAGTTTATAAAGGAGACGGAGAGGGTAGTATTTACTATACAGAACTTCAAAATCTCGATATTCTAAAAGGAGGGAGGAAAAGAGGATGCATAGCAAAATATATGGTCGATACATGTCATCGAATATAGAATTTTTCCAAATGGAAGGTAGAAATCAAATGGAACCTTCACTAGGAAAAAGAAGCCCATAACTATCACCAATAAATGGAATAGTAGAATAATTTGGCCAACCCTAATTCTTATTCAAGGTATATCCAATCTCAACTTTTTTTCTTTCTAGCTTATATAAAGATAGTGTTGAAAATGGCTTGAAATCTTTTCCACATGCAACTTATAACTAACACCATTTCTAAATTTAGCAATTAACTTGTGGCATCTATTTGCAATATGAATGTAACTAACTTATCCTCAGTTTGCTCTACGTATTGTGAACATACTTTACGTTTTAACGACTGATGTGTCATGGTAGCGTCTGGATCACTGTATTTCTTTCCAATTCACATCTACTAATGTGGAAGAGTGTGAAACGAAATTCGACTTTTGAAATAAAGAATGATATTTTCTCTTTAAATTTGAATTATAGTAACAAAAAAGTGAGATTCTTGGCTTATGTAGGAGAGAGTAATCCACATCACAAAAGCCACAAAAGTTGGGATGATCAAGTTGGTTATTGCCCTTTCTTCAATCAATTTTAAAGAATCACTTTTTTCTTACAAGATATTCTTCAATTTGATTTATTTCTTTCATACACCATTTCACACATCTTTTAAGTTCATACATAGTAGTTATCCCTCCTCCCTGCTGATAAAAGGGATACGTTTCATTTTCGTCTGTTCCACTGATATTGGGATATCATCTAAATAGTAAAACTTTAATTCACCAAAACTCATCCATACTACTTTATCTACTACTATCAGTCTCGTCGTAATTCATGTGACAACAAAAAGTAATTCGTAGATGAATGAGACGGACTGAGTATATATATAAAAGCCCTCAATATTAAAAGCAATTAGAGATCTACTCTCCTACGGTAGAAAGTAGTGTTGATTAACATTGTTTAAAGAATCTCCCTTAGGGTATAAAGTGTGTGAAAGATTTTTTCCAAATGCTCATCTTTGAATGATTCTTGATGACCCAAGAATTCCTTTTCCTTTTGTTTATTTTATTACATTGACAATTTTTGTCACATTTTTTTTTTTTTTTTTTCTATTTTGTCCAGTGTGAATGATTTTTGATTTCATGGTTGATAAGAAGAGAATACTTGTTGAATTGATTGAACTTTAGAGATCAAAAGTGGTGGCCTCCAAATTAAATTCCTTATCTCATCTCTTTATTTTCTTTTCAAGTGATGATAAGGTGCCTTGTAAGATTTTGAATTTTACTAGTCATCTAAATCACATTAAATACTCCCTCCGTCCTCCATTTAGTGACGGAGGGAGTTTGGGCACGCGTTTTTTCGCATTTTATGGTATAATAATAAATTAATGTGTTAAAGTGTTAAAGTGGAATAATTGTGGGTCCATTTGAATTGTTTAATAGTATTAAAATATTAAAATAATAAAAAGTAGATGTATAAAGTGTTAAAGTGTTGAAGTGATTGTGGGGTCTACGTCCAAAAATGGAAATTGTCAGTAAATGGAGGACGTCCCAATATAGTATTAACGTCACTAAATGGAGGACGGAGGGAGTAGTTATATTCCTTTCGTCCCGACTTTTACGTTACGGGACTAATTGAATTTACTTATGATCACTCCTTTTCTTGATTACCATGGCATGGATATATAAATATATACTATTATATACTCCCTCCGTCCCACTGGGATAGAGACCTTTTTTTTCGGCGCGGGAATTAAGACGAGAATGATGATAGTGAGATAAAGTGAAAGGTAGTGGGTTAAAGTGATGTGTCAGAATTTTATTGGGTTAGAATTTTCCATTTTGGGAAAGGTCCCTATATCAGTGGGACATCCCGAAAAGGAAAAGATCCCTATATCAGTGGGACAGAGGGAGTATAATTCAAGTTAAAAAATCAAACTATATACTATAATTTAAACCTTTAAAAACCCAAATTAACCACAATTTTCTCGTTTTCAAAAATTATAAATTTAATTGTCTCTCCAAATTGTTAAAGATGGTGGCTCTTCATTAATTGTTCAAGCCAATTTCTACCTAAATTAAATAATTATCTAAAACTAATTTCTTCTACTAATTAATGCCCTTTGGTAGTTATAAACAGCCATAATCTAATTAAATATCCCTAATTTTATTAATTAATCACGATTAAGACTTACTCCAACTTTATTTCGATTACATCATCACATGAAAAATTAATGGTCCCTTAATAAGTAGTTCTAATCCTCTATAATAATCCCATGTTTCATCTCACCTATTCACATGCAAAAATGCAATGTAAACAGTAAACACTACCCGTTAACAACGAGCCCACTTTATTAAAGTTGAGTTTGTTCTCGTAATCAGCAAACTCTTTATCAACGAGACTGAAATGAGTACCATAACTGATTTTCATTAAAAATATTACAAACCAAATCTAATGGTCTAACATGGAAAAAAAATTACCATGAGAGACCAAGATTAATCTAGAGAGAGAGAGAGAGAGAAATTACATCAAACATTACTACTTCTATTACACAAACTATAGTATTTCACAAAGATTAATTCATAGCAAATTCTGCACATTTCAAAAACTTCATTGCAGAATGCTACAAAAACTTAGAACAACAACAAGAAGTTATAAAATTTAAAAAAAAAAAAAAAGAAAATGAAAAAAACTACTAAAATTCTCCACCATTAAAGAGCAGACCAATCAATCTCAACTGAAGGGTACTTCTCCAGCATCAAACTATCATCAAACTCACCAAAACAAGCCTCCGAGGGCTCGAAGAGGGCGTCGCCGGATTCTGTCGAGGCCGAGGTCACCTCCTCGGACGGCGAGGGGGACAGGGAGGCCTCCATTTTCACAGCCAGCACCTTGCCATTTTCGGTCGAAAGATCGGAGCTTTGCTCCGAATTCCCCTGTTTCTGGGAAGTCGCCAAGCTCTCGCAAATGGCGTTGAGCTTGGCGTCGACGGACGAGTGCAGGGGCTTGAAGTCGGCGAACTCTTGGCATAGATGGTGCTTGAGGTGAGGGAAGTTGAGCCTCGCGAACTCGCCTCGGAGCTTGTACGCCGCCTTGTCGTAGGCCAGGGCGGCTTCCTCGGCCGTGTCGAAGGTGCCGAGCCATAGTCTTGTCCTGTTCCTCGGGAGCCTGATCTCCGCAACCCATTTCCCCCAATGCCTTTGCCTCACTCCTCTGTAGAGCTTCACCGGCTTCGAAGCGGCCCCCGTCTGCTTCATGACAGCCGGCTTCGGGCCGAGAAAGCCCGAGAACGAGCTCGGTTGAGGACCGAAATAACCGAGCTGAGATTGAGCATGGAGGATTTGGGAAAGGATTTGATCATCGCTGATTTGGCTGAAAGTTGAAAACATCTGGATTCTTGATGGGATTGAATCGGAGGAGAGGGAAGAGGAGGGAGGAGAGAGAGAGAGATGGGAAGGAGAGGGAGAGGGAGAAGAAGCAGCGCTTTTCATAAAAGGTTGAAGCGCTTGCATAAGCTCTTCCCTGCAAGAATCAGAGTAAAAATTGCCAGAACTGTATAAATCTACCGCCGTCGCCATGGATTAAAATCGGAGAAAAGATCAGTTTTTGCAGAAAGAAAGAGTAAATTTAGCAGAAACCCACGTTGTTTATGTACTAAAACCAACGAACAAGTCGAGAATCAAAGCGAACTTTTCTCAGAAGCAAAGGATCAAACAGTTTATGCGCATGGGCAAAGGGAGGGAGGGAGGAAGATAGTGTTTTATTTTCGCTCTTGTGCTAAAAATGTGGTGCCGCTCTTTCTATATATAAAGGGGTGGGCAGGGCCCGCTGCCCGTTTTCTCTCTCTAGAGCTAAGCCGGGGGCCGTCAGGTGGGTCGGAGTGACACGTGGCGCATCACGATTGGCCCCGATCGGTATAAGGTTCTTGTGTTTTTAGTGGGTAAATACGTTTTGTCTTATTTGTTAGCAAATTTAAACCTAATTGGAATGAGTTATCTTGTGTTGATAAGATAACGGTCCGGTTTAACCCGCATAGAACCCAACCGTCGGATTAGATTTCGAAAGACTGCAATTCAGTACTCCTTCTGTTGCATTACGAATGTCTCGTATGAAACATTTTTGCAATGTAAGAGTATAAGTAAGACATCACCGATAAATCTGATAGTAACTATCGAACTTTAGGTTGAATTACGATTTTTTGAAAATCCAATTTCTATAGTATAAAGAAGAAGTACGTTGAATGTTTATAGATGTTAGTATAATAGGAGTATGAAGTTTGGTTGATGAGATGCATATTTGAAGCAATTATGCACATGGTGTGTTTGAGAGGGGGAAATATTATATGGCATAACATTAAAAACTAGTACTATGAGTTAAAAGTATATAAATATTAATCTTTGCATACGGGACAAGGACAAAATAACACAGAAATATGTTGCATTAGGTAACATGGTGAAATTAATATATATAGGAACTTTTTCCTATTCCCTTTGTCTAAATGTATCAGAGCTTATGTTGTGTAAATTTACTATTCGTCGACCACAAAATTGATTCGGATATAGATAATTTTATTTATTCTCCTTTATTTCATTTTAGTACGTTAGTTTTAACATTGTATGATCCATATATTCAATCAGTAAATCGACCGAAAATGAGACTAAAAAAATATTTAGTAAAGAAAGGTCATAATCGAGAATCGGTTCATGGGAACATCAATGGTGAGGCAAACATAGGATTTCTCACTTTCTTGATTATATAATAGTAGTAATTCTTATCCATAACAACGCCCAAATAATATTATTTTTGGCCTTATCTAATCCTACATCATTAACACTAATTACTAATTTTATTACCGGCTATGCTATAAACATAGCTAGATTCGATGTTCATTGTTGACGAAGAAACAAACGACGTGGGCCCTTATAACGTGATTGCCTCGTCTCGAAATTACCACTTTTTTGTTCTAACAAAATTATTAGTTTTTTTTTTAAAAAAAAAATACGATTTTTCATTATTATAGTATATAACAGATTTTTTTTAGAGGATTTGTAATTTTTATTATGTCGATAGTCATACACTTAATCAACAAAATAAGTAGTGTGTGAATTAATACGAGTAAAGAGAGAGATGAAAGTCAAGAAAGAAACGAGATAAAAATGAATACTATAATTATCGGAAATAATTAAGAAAAGAGAAGGCCCCACTATAATCGAGTCTACGTGGAGGCCACGCAAAGGGAGCCGCCGCCTCCGCCACCGCCGTTATTTCATTCTACTTCCTCCGTCCCACTGATATAAGAACCTTTTTTTCCGGCGCGGGAATTAAGACAAGAATGATGATAGTGAGATGTAAAAGGTAGTGGGTTAAAGTGATGTGTCAGAATTTTATTGGATTAAAATTTTCCATTTTGAGAAAAATTCATATATCAATGGGACATCCGAAAAGAAAAAGATCCCTATATCAGTGCAACGGAGGGAGTAGGAATTATTTCCCCTTTTCCCATTTCTTTTAATTTTTTTGTGTTTATGATGCTCAAATCAAAATGGTTTGAAAAAATTATTTTAATTTACGAACCAAGACTTTTTTTTTTTTTTTTTTTTTAAATGAATAAATGCCTAAGGTACGAGTATAATAAACGCTCAATAAAAAATCTGTAGTTTTGCGTGCAGATAATAAAGAAGTGAGAGAGCATGTGCAAATATTTTTGAAATAAGTTTTTTTTTTTGAAACATAATTTGGAATAATTAAGTCTAAAACAACATAATTCATTTGTTTTTGGTACTGAAGTTGTCGAGCATGCATGTGACTGCATCCTTTTAATTCACATGCATTGTGTTATTTTTCATGCATAAAATTATATTTTAACCGAATTTCCTTATTTATTTATATATATATAATTAAATTTGTGATTAATCGTGCATTTAACAATATAAAAGACTATAGCATTTAAAAGTAAACTAGAGTGTTAAAGGGTTATTGGTGGACTAATCAAGCTATTAGTTATAAATATAAATGAAGGGCCTAATAATCAACTAGAAAATGACTTCTATGGTTTCGTATCATAGCATTAGAATGGCTTCTATGGTTTCACAAAGGTTCATTATCAACGAGACATAATCGATGGATGTTCGTAGACTCTCCTTCATTGCAATGTCAACAAATTTTTATATTATTGGTTCCACTACAAATGGCTTCTCCACACTAGCAAGGAGTTTGGTCATCCATTGTGCTACATCAGAAATCCACAAAAATTATAACCTTATTTTAAATACTATAGATGAGGATGAGAGAGAGAGGTAAATTATTTGAGAAAATGACAATGGGGGCAGATGAGTTTGAGCTGTAGAGATCAACACACCAAATCTGCTTCTTCAACACAAAAGTCAAAAATTAAACTATGTGCATTTAGTGGAGCTGCTTCTATTATTGGGTTCAAAGTCAACACTTAAACTAACAAATAATGCACTTTGATATTCGCATATTTTATGTTGGAATTTGACCTTACTTGAATATCATAACCATCCAATCCTTCTGTTTTCAGAGTCAGCTCTCTCCCTCTCTCTCTCATCCTCATCTATAGTTCACAAACTAATCTTGAATGAAAAGGAAGTTCAACTAACTATATTATATAATCACTAGGCCCCCCTCTATCCTATAGGTAATGGAAGAGAAGTGTAATGGCTTTTCATCAAAGAAAAGAACATCAAGATGAGAATTCACAAACTTCAATCATTTCTAATGAGTGATCAAAGGTTAAACTTACTGAATGGAAACAGCAAAGAGGTTTATTTTAGGGGTTTTACACATAGGAAGTACCACAATGAAATCTAGGTTTAATGATTTTAAATCGATAATAAGCAAGGTTAGTGCTTATCTGGTAGCTTAGCGTTGATCAACTCCAGCTCAGCTTTGCATTTGTCTTTTAAATTGTTCAGTGGCAATAGGCTTGCTTCCTGCAACAAGCGAACAATGATTTATCAACTTGTTCTTTCTGTATTTCGTAAGCCGTAGGAACTAATAAGGTTGATCAGAATGCTTTTGTGATGCAGGGCAAATCCAAGCACAATTTGAAGAGATATAGGTTGCCGTTTTTGCATTTCCACTTTGTTTCTATAAGATATTGGAGTACAAATTACCCACATTTCAATAAGACGGACTGACTATTTCTTTGCTTACTTACTATCACTTTAATAGCAAGCATCCTCACAGTTCGAGATAATGCAACATGCAAAGTCCAGTTGTAACTTGTAACGTGATGAAATGGCTTTAATAGAAGAAGAGAAAGGGGGACTTACGAGCTGATTACTCTCAGCTTCCCATATGTTTGACATATGCTGAAAGAGAGACCTCCATTGTTGCATCAGATGAGATTCCAACTCAGAGGCTCGAGTAACGTTTTCAGCACCTGGTTTATCGCTGGTCATGATTCTGCTACTTCTTTCAGCCAATATGCTAGCATCTTTCTGACTCTTCTTCAAGGCTAAAAAAGTTGAAAACAATAGACATTTCAAAAAAAATAAACAAGAAGCTGTAGAACAGATTTATCAAACTATTGTTTATCTCCTAATAGGAAAGATAACAATGTACCGCCGCTTCATATTGTTTATGTTTCAATATATAGATGACAGAAACGGAATTAGAACTAACTCACCTGATAATCGAGCCTTAATGTCCTTTTGATTGAGGTCCAACCATATATATGCAGCTGGTTATAAAAACAAAATGCAAATGATTTAAATAGCAATTCAAGAAAGCTAAATGATTAATATAGTAAGCAGAGTTAAAATCCTAAAAGAATGCTATGGTCACAGCCATAGAGCAAAATAAATGGTGTCAAACCTTTAGTGCAGAACGAACAAGAACAAGACATGATAGCATTAGTCCCTGCAGTCATATGAGCACATTCGTCCACCTTCTGTTCATTGGATTTATCCACACCGAACACTCTAGATTCCTGAGACTGAGGCAGGACTGCGAAATCAACGGACCCCGACTGACTCAGGACAAAATTATCAGCGTTTTGGTCATTCAAATTGCCTTCACAACTAATGTTTTCTTCTCCAACATCACAATTCCGTTCAGTTTCACTCACTGTACGTGACGTGTCAGCATGGGAATCGTCCCCGAACTCACTATTAGCTTCAGCATTAACCGAATGAGTAGCATTAGCTTCAATGACAATAGTTTCTGAAACCTTGTTCTCTTTCAATGAGTCCAATTGGCTGCAACCATCAGCTTCAACAGCTACAGAACTCAAAACCTTCCCCCCTTCAACATCTACCACACTCGAATCCACCCGATTCTGCTCAGCTACATCATTTACCCCCTTCAAACAATCAACTCCATCGCCATCATCATTCAAATTCGGCTCCCTGTTTTCGTTAGGTATTTTGCAGAGACTAGATATAACATTCCCTTTCAAAGAATTAATCTCCGAACACGGGCGAGGCGAAACACAAATACGCTTAACTGTATCCTTATCGTTGAAATCGAAACTCCTAACCTCATCCTTCTCCATCCCCGAAGAAAACCCCCGTTTCCCAATCCGGTTCGTGACGTCACCTAGAGCCGACCTGGATCTACTCAGCCCCCGAGAAGCACTACCTTCAGCCATAACCCAAAACTCACAATCTAAGCCTCCCTATCCCAGATTCCCCCAAATCGAATTCACAGCATCCTGATTGACAAACATAGAAAAAAATCCTAATTCAGAGGCATTTCTGAGAAATTAATTTCATGCACATAACTAGATTTGTTCCAATTGAACTTCGAGCAGTAAGAGAAGGCACAGATTTGTACAATAAATGTAGAAAAATTGCAAGTTTCAGCTAAAAAACGGCGCGCCGCTAATAATTGACTGACCTTGTAGAGAAGTTACTGATATGGCGATTCTGCTGCAACGGATTCCCAATCTGGCAAAAACGAATGGTGCGGAAGAAGAAAGAGTAGCAGTGGGAAAGTGTTGAGCGTAGAAAAGGTAAGAGAGAGAGAGAGAGAGAGGCGGCAGTGGAGTTCCTTCCCCCGCCTTAATCTTTCGAATTGTGAAATTTGGGCGCGCTCTTTGCGGAAATGGGGGTTTTAAAAACCGGACAGAACTGCCGGTTAAACCGGTTGAATCATGAACCGTTTATGATTTCGGTTCACAGTTTTTTTAGGTTTTTTTTTATTATGGCCGGTTGAACTACAATTCAATCGAAAAAACCATGAATCAGAGGCCTTGTCGGTTACTACGGGTTTTTAAAACATTGGTATTTCCCCTACCAACTTTTCCTACTAGCAATATTACTTTTTATATCGAAATATGTTTATTTTGAACAGTTTTAAATTTTATTTAATTCTTGCAATTAATTAATGGTTCAATCTAATTTTAATGCTTAAACCAAAAATTCAACATTATTTTTCCCCTGAAATGACCCTTCGAATATACTCCCTCTGTCCAATTTCAATTGACGCGTTCGTTAAATATGTGTGAGGTAAAAAAATAATGAAACGCGTAAACCAGAGAGTATTAAAAATAACCTCTTCTCCCGCTAATACAAAAGCTCTCTCAAAAGCACAGAGATTTACAGTTTAACTAACTTATAATCAAATGCTGTAAGATCGAGGGGCCGGTCTGTAATTCTCGTACGCGTTTCTCGCCGCATCGCATTTCTGCCAGATATCCTCGCACATTTTCACCGACGCCTCCGAAAATTTCGACAGCCTGTCGAGGACCTTGGTCAGGCTCGGCTGCACGCAGCTTATATGCGAGGGTCCGTCGCCGTCCTTCTCCCTGCCTTCTTTGTTCTCTCCTTCCTCGTTCCTTGCTGAATCCTCTGATTTCACGGAGCGTCGTAGGTCGGCGAGGAAGGCCTTGACTGCGTCGCTCACTTCTTGCGATGGCAGAGATTTGATCCCGACTGACCAATCCCGACAGAGGACGAAGATGGAAGGTGCGAGGGAGCGGCGAGGGGAGAAGGCACGTCTCCCCTTCTGTCGCTCCCGGGGCTGGAGGATGCAGTTCTGTAGCCAGTTGTTGAGGGATTCCACGTAGGATGTGTAGCTGTTGACCCAGTCGGCGAAACTCAATCCGAAATACTCGACCTCGTCCTGGAGCTGGCTGATGATCTGGCGCTGCGTTTCGCCGAGTGGGGCCACGGCGGAGCTCTTGGTGTGGTAGGCTAAGGAGATGGTGATGTATTGTGAGTGGTGGCATTCGAGCATCGCTTTCCACATCGTTGTCAGTCTGTTTAAATGAATCTCGAGATTACATCAAGGACGGACATTTTAAGAATGATATCAACGAAGAAATACTAAGAAACGAGAAGAGTTTGTCTTACCCTTGAATGAGTTCACGGAGCTGTGGGAGGAGCTCTTCATCACGCATTTTCTCTATCCGCTTTGATATTGAATCAACAGCATGAAGGGCCACTCTGATTCTTGAATGGAGATCTTTGACAGCTGCTCGAGTTTTGTCGATTACTTGAGGGCTGAGATCCTTGGCGAACTGATGGCGAAGCTGGTCACACCTGCGATCATAATCTCTCTGTATGGACTCACTGGCCTACAAAGAGCTGAGTTCAAGACTGATATCCGAAAATCAAAGGAAAGAAGAAGACGATAGATTCATAAATCATAAAAGCCATCACACTTGTGGGGTGCTCTAGGCTTCAAATCATGATTGATAGCAAAATTACCTACAGTCAAGTCGAGCGTGGAAGTTATAGTAGTTTTATGATGGTATGATAACTTATTCAGAAAGTTATCACGTGATGAAAGGTTGATCAGAAACAATACTTGAAAACGCACTTCCTAGTTGTGCTACTTCTGATGACATGTTTATATAAGTTAATCTCTCTATCGACTTGTAAATCAGTAAATGTTAAGCAGTATATATTGAAAAAAAGGCTATAGTTCGACTGCCCAGGACCCGTATCCTGTTTTTGATGTAGTGAAACAAGGAGTCCGCTTCTAACAAAATTGTCAATACATTATCTTACTTAGGTTGCCATCAACCAAGAAAACGGGACATATGTATTAAAGTTGAACATGCAATCTGGCTTACTCACTCATCAAAGGTATAAATGTAAATATCAAACGTGAATCATTGAGACAAGTAAGAGTTTAGGTACCTTCACTTCATCGTATAACTTTCTTTCCCATGCATAGAGTCTGTCAAGCGTGGAAGAGTGACTTCCAGAAATCATGCAGAACTCATCAATGTACTCACTTCCACTATCATCATCATCCTTCATTGCAAGAGGATTCCTGGAAGAGGAAGATTTTGACGATGTTGTCCTTTTCCAAGTGATGACCTTAGTTACGATTTGATCTGATATTTTAAGATATATTATAGAGTTAGCACGTGGAAGCGTAGAATTTAGTATTTTTGAGCATGATGCGTTGGTTCTATTTCTACTTTCGAATAAATTGAGATAAATAACATCTCTAACTGGCTTGATTCAAATCACCACCTACTATTTTACAAATGACAAGTATGACTAACACTCAAAAGTCTGATTAAAGGTAAGAAGCATTGCAATACAAAGTCACTTGATTAAAACATGCATACCATCGGATATATTAGCGCTTCTGCCTTGGCAACAGCCTACTCCGAAAGAGGTCAAATAAAGCGAGGCTGATGAAGCACCTATAAACACAGAAACACATAAGTAATTCGCTCATATGAAACAGGAAAAAAGGAAACTAGATATTCAAAATTGAAAAGGACATCTCATTGAGACATAAAATAACTAATTACCTCTGGCTTCACCATACCCAACATGGATTTTGTTGGCCTCGAGCATTCTTGAGACCTCCCTTCCTGATTCTGAAGCTCTAAAGAATCGACTATCTATGTCCTTTATGCTAGAGAGAAAATCTTTTGCCCTGTGTGTTATGAATTCAGAAGGATCCTCTCTTTCAGCACATATATCATTCTCCATCACAGGTTTATTAGTCCTTGAATTAGCCATTTTCCCTCTTGATCCGCTCGCCTCTTTCCCCATATCCTTCACTTCACCCTCCGCTCTTTTTTGACTATTTTCAACTTTTTCAGCACCCAATCGCCCATTTTTTACAGGACTCTCCAACTTGGGAGTCATGGAACCCTCATGTTCATGAACCCCATTAAAATCAAACTCTTTCTTCCCAGAATCTCCATACACTCCATCATCATCAATATCTAGATTCCCATTTTGCCCCGGAAACCTAAAGCTTTCATCCGCAGGATCAAAGTAATCCCAGCCTGATTCATCAGGAGGCGGAGGTGGTGGCGGAGGCATCGTGAATTCACCTTCCTCAACATACGAATTCCTCGGATTCAACTTAACAGTCACTGCACTAGCCCCACCGGATTTCATATAACTAACTCTAGCCGTAGAAAGTGGGCTACCATTGATCACCGGTGAATCGGAAACCCCACCAAGGTGCGAGGGAGAGGGAGAGGGATACGAAGAGTGCGATGGGGTCTTATCAAGCTCCGTGGCCGAAGTAGAGAGAGAGATCTCCACCAAAACCTCAGCCTCTGCAAATCTCCTAAGAGCAATGCCTATGTTTCTAAGTGACTGGACATACGATACATGAGCAGCTGCTAAAGCATACCTAGAATCAATCGCTTGTTTGATGAATCTCTTCCTTTCCCTACACAGCTTCAGCGCACTACTCCTCTCACCTTTCGAATTCGTTATACCCATCCCTTATTCCACCCAAAATCAAGCAATTGAAACCTAATCGACACCAACGGCAGCGTAAACCTTCATAAATTCAACCACATTTGAAACCTAGAGCTCAAATCCTAATCAATCCCCTACTTTCCATCCTTCACCAAAACCTTCACCCAAAAAAAAAAACTGCAAAATTAAATAAACTGCTCACTTTCACGAAAACGAAGATCAAACGTAAAAGCAAACACACTACACCTTCGCATTCTCATTTCTGCTAAAAACAGTGAAATCAATCGAAGGACAGAGCACGAAAGAGGCGAAAAGTAGAGGAAAATGCACAAAATTTCAGCAAGCGAAGGAAGCCACAATACCTAAGTTCGAACGGCGAATCGACGTGGAAGCGCAATCATGCACTGGAGCTTCACCTTTTTTCTGCAGGAAGAACGTGTACCTAGAGAGAGAGAGAGCGAAGGAGGGCAATGGTGGCGGAGCGATGAGAGAGAGAGCAGAGTACAGTTTTGAGACAGGGGAGGAGAGAGAGAGGGCGCATGGGAATTCGTGCAAACGTTAATCCCATATTAATTCCAACACTAATCCTCCTTGTTAAACTAATTACGCTAATAATTATAGTAATTATTACTTCAATTAGCGCTCTTTTTCTTTTTTTCTTGTGGAAAAAAAATTAAAGAAATTAAAAAAGCGCACACCTTTTCTTTTTTCCTTCTCTTTTTGAGTGGGGGCGGGATTTCTTTTTCTGCAATTTTTAATAATCGGAATATTCTTATTACAGTTTTAAATATAATTAATTAAATTAAATTAGATAAAAGCAGTAGCAAAAAAGTAGCACATTTATATCTAAATTCCGTAAGGAAATGACATAAACGCCCCTAGGTTTTCCTCTACTATTTACAACGGCTCTGTGTGTTTGCGTGTGTTTTATGGTTGAAGAAAATTTTCTAGTTGAGTACTACGTAGTTGTAATAAATGTATGAAAACGAAAATCGGAACGATACGAAGAAGATTAGTATGGTCTCTCCGCAAGGATGACATGCATAAATTGAAAAATGATTCAAATTTCGTGTGAGTATCGAGACCAAAGGTGCTGAATTCGAATTCTACTAATATTCAAAGTATTAATGTCACAACTTTTGCATTTATGGCAGAGACAAGATCTACTAATATTCCATTAATGTTTTATAGTAAGTTGGGAATATTAAATTCAGGTTGATATTTGATGAATATTCATACTAGTATATTTGCTCCATTGCATTATTTTACACAAGTCTTAGATTCCTAAGCATCTTGGATTTACTTTTCTGCAGCTTTACATAGCATGATGCTTGTATTATTGCATTTCTTTTGTCCTTTATGTTTGTATTCTTTAGATGATTTAATACTTCCCTCGTCGCGTAGATCTCTCGAACGACCAGGTCGGGACGAGCCCGTTGTTGGTACAAGCTAGGTAGAACTAGAGATGGGCCGAGAATCGGGCCTACAATATTCAATAGTGCAAAATTGATCTAGTGAGTACAAAATTCACTAGAGCATTACGGGCCTCAAATTTTGAGGCCCGATAAGATTTTGGACCAACCTTATAGTTTGATATCTTAAGCCCATACCCAAAAAAAAATCCCTCCTATGAAGTCTTTCAAGTATTGTCATTTTTCGCAAATCGTCGCTGAAAAGCTCATGCTTCGAAATCAAATCATGGATGAAGTATCAAAACCTTGAACTTGAAATAGGTAGCGTTTCCACCTAGGATCATTTCTGACTTTGTCACTGCATAAGTACACAAAAACTCGATCAAAACTTCTATTAACAACGTACAAAGTTATAATCACAATAATTGTAAACAAGATGTTATGGGAATAACTATATTTAAAATCTAAATGTTTCAAACTTCAAATCCAATTTTAATTTCAAGTCCTAATTTGGTACATGTCCCATTTCCTTGTGTAGCAACGTTACATAACACAATTTATTTAATCTAAGTTATTTAATCAAGATATATACCGTATTAGTTAAGCTCGAAGTAAGTGCATTCTATATATAGCAATTTCCCACGCAATCGTTCTAAACGTGGCCCTCGTATTATCCCTCGCACTTAATAATTAATTGAATAAAATTTAATTTTTATTAAAATTTCTATTGTAAAGCTTTAAAAAAAAATAATCAAATTTTTTTAGTTTTTTGAATAACGTCAGTCTCAAAATTTTAGGTTTGGCCTTATTTTACAACAAATTTACTTATTGCCAAAGAATTCTATTTCTAGCATCTCCCTTTTAAGTTTTTTCAATGGGACTTAACACAAAAATATCTACTTTCTTTTTTAATATATTGTGCTAAATATCTACAAAATCATTTGCACAAAAATATCTCAAAATCATGGTGAGTGTTGATTAATTTTAGGATATTCACAACTTTTTTTTATTTAATGTATGGATTTGATTAAAATATCTTCTTTATTATTATAAATGCATATAGATTCTTGAGTAAGGAACATATATATTATGCAGTTCGGATCCTCTATTGTTTATTCGTGTAACATCATCTATTGCATTCGTAGATAATTGGCGTCTGGCATAACCAGATTTATGATTTAAGATTTAAACAGGGAACTATATAACCCTAACCGTTTTACATTTATAAACTCTAAGATTTGGCACATGTCAATTACCTATGAGTGTAATAGAGAACGTCACAACAGTCGGTAATTAATAGAGGATCACATTCGTATCAAATATACAACAATACAAATTCTGCCTTTTCATTAAATCTTATACTCCTTATGTTCCATTGCAGTAGTCTCGTTTCTTTTCGGCAACGGATTTCATTTGCATGTTAAAGTTACAAGTAGGGAGTCCACATTGAAAATGAAAAGCTAATTCTTTCTATTTTAGAAAACAAGACTTACGAAATAAGACGACCCAAAATAAAAGTTAAATTTATATGCTCTTCGAATTGAGAGTATATTCCTTCCTTATCGACTAATTATACTATTCTTAATTATTTCCATATGTTTATAAAATAATAAAAGGAGACGTAATCGGCCTCGTTGCACGGCGATCTTTTATCCCAACTAACTAAAAGGCGTATAGTTATACGCTTCTATATTAAATACAAAAAGGCCGGCAACGGATAATACAAACTTTATAACTTCCAAATTTAGCAACTCGGTTTTCTTATTCGGGTAAACAATGCTGACGTGGATTCTCAAAACCCGACCCGTTGTCCACGTGTCATGCATGCACCGCCATTGTTAAACCTTTCCACCAACCTTTTCTTCACATGGTCGCGTATATATATACGTATACAAATTTCTGTATTCATTCTCGTTAGTTGTATTTTGTACTAATATACTCTCTCTCTCTCTCTCTCTCTCTAGAACTTTGATAAGATACTTTCTCTCTCATAACAACAACGCCACCACGGGGCGCAAGGCGGGGGACATGGTGGAGATCTACGACGCCGAGGAGGCGGAGGCGGAGGCGGGGAGCCCGAGCAGTGCGGCGGCGTCGGAGGTGAGTGATGACGAGGGGATAAGCTACGCCGACCTGAACCGGCGGATGTGGAAGGACCGGATGCGGATGCAGAAGATGAAGGCGAAGCTGGAGGCGGAGGAGCCGGACGCGGCGGCGAAGGTGGAGCAGTCGCGCCGGAAGAAGATGTGCCGTGCGCAGGACGCCATCCTCAAGTACATGGTGAAGATCATGGACGTCTGCAACGGCAAGGGCTTCGTCTACGGCATCGTGCCGGAGAAGGGGAAGCCGGTCACCGGCTCGTCGGAGAGCCTCCGCCGCTGGTGGAAGGACGACGTCCGCTTCGACAAGAACGCTCCGGCGGCGATCTCCGACTTCCTCCCGCAGATGGCGGCAGCCGCCGCCGCCGCGGCGGCGGCGGGGCCGGACCCCACCTCCTTCATGCACCTGCTCCAGGAGCTGCAGGACACGACGCTCGGGTCGCTGCTCTCCGCCCTCATGCACCACTGCGTGCCGCCGCAGCGGCGGTTCCCGCTGGAGAGGGGGCTGGCGCCGCCGTGGTGGCCGCGCGGGGACGAGCTGTGGTGGGGGGACCAGGGGGCGGCGGCGAGGGAGCACGGCCCGCCGCCGTACCGGAAGCCGCACGACCTGAAGAAGGCGTGGAAGGTGAGCGTGCTGGCGGCGATCATCAAGCACATGGCGCCGGACCTCGACCGGATGCGGCGGCTCGTCAACCAGTCCAAGTCATTGCAACACAAAATGACGGCCAAGGACACCGCCACGTGGGCAAAAGTGGTCAACCAGGAAGAAGCCCTAATTCAACTCACCCACAAATCCCTCAAGATCTCCGACGAAGACGACGACGACGACGACGAAAATCGAGATCACGTCGATAATAGTTCGAAATTTAGTTACAAGAATGGTGGGGTGGAGATATTTCCTTACGAAGAAGAAAAAGAGAGGGAAAATATGCTTGAAAATGAAATGAAGGTGAGTGATTGGATGAAAATGTCGGTGGACGAAGGAGGAGAGGAGAGTGGTAGCAGCAGCATTGATATTTCTGGGAATTATTGGGGGGAAGAAGTGATGATGGATCGATTCGAGCTCGAGTTCGAGTTCGAACCCGGCTTTGGAAATATGGATCCGAATGCGAAGTCCGTCGAGGAGTACCAATCTGAACCGTCGATTTGGGACTTATCGTACCATGATATGGTGGATTAATCAAGGTCGTTTGGAGTTTCTAATTCATTAGATTTTTATAGAGAATATGAAATGATATTCATGCATGGAAGTAACTATATATGCACATTGGATTGAAATGTGCATATAATAGTTTTATGTGTGTGTGTGTTTTGAATTTTTTTGGAGCAAAAAAATGTGCACATTTCTTTAATTAAAAATATGTGAGCTTTTGTTTGTGTTACACTTATGTACCACTCTCAATTTTAGTACTATATTAATGGAGCAATATACATATTCATTACAAAATGCTCTCCTACCCTTCGTAACCGTCTCATTGTGTTTTCCAAATGAGATCCCCTATTGTCGATCGGTATGATATTCTCTATTATATTCGTAGGGCTGAGAAATTTAAATTGTTAACATATCTAAGAAAGCAATAGATGTCATATCGATAGACAATCGATGATTCGAGCGGAATGTTTTCTCTATAAAGACGTGATGCTCACTGTGCGATATATGGCAGGTACGATAGCATTCCTCTTCTAATTATTATTAGAAAAGAATTGAAATAGGAAACTTTATAAACTTTAATCATAGTTATTTATACAAAAAATGGAGGTTAATTTAGTTATGTTTAATATATATAATTGTGGGCCCAGATTAATAGGAGTGTTACACTATTATATTACATGGTTTTTTAATATGATTTTTTCTTGATAAGAATATTGGAATCTAAGGCTAAAAAACTAGCAAAAACTTGGCCTTTGAGCCAAGCATTCTTCCAATTCAAACTTTGTTGCTGCACATGAATACCCCTTTCTAAATTTGGGGTTTCTGTTCCTCACCTCCACCTCTATCGCAAACGAGGCGCAAACCGGCCGGTGATCGGAGAATCTCGACTCTCCTCTCACGTAGGACAATTGCTCGATTTTGTTGCCCCGCCATAGGATTCTGTCGCACCTAAAATAGAGTTTCCGAACACAACTATTATGAATAAAAATGTGATTTAGGGTTCTTGAATATACAGATCGAGGCGATAATAGTGGAAAACCGCACCATGCCGGGGTTCTTCGTTTCCTCTTCGACTTTGTATTTTCTCCGGCGTACGAGTCGGAATTTTGAGAGTATTTGTATGTTGGGGCAAATAAAATCTTGCCTTCATTCCAACCACTAAACACTCTCCCAGCTCCTCTTTCAGTATTAAGCTGTTAATTAATCACAAAATTAATACATCTAAATCATGATTAGTAGTACTACTAATTAATAATCAAATATCAAAAACCTTAATACATAAGAAAATAAGAAAAAATGAACGTCCATTTTTTTTGGAAACATATAAAAAATGTCAATGAAGCAAGTCTCAAAAGTCAATTATGAATCTATAATTCAATAAAATGAATAAAAATCAGATTTTGTGATGTAGGTTATAGTGAGATTAGTGTAAAGAAAGGGTAATTAAGGCATCCACGTATCAAGAATTAGTGTTGAATTAGGTGTGTTATTTGACAAAATCTTGATCATGATATATAAAAATGTCAACAAAATTTAATGAGACAACGAACCTGATCTTTTTCCAATAGTGACTCCCAATTGTTATCCTCTAGGAGGACTATGGCCTCTTCGTAGCTCAATCCGATTCGATAGTTGAGATCGCCGAGCCAGATCACACGGCTGAGATGGTTTCGGATCGAAGCGTTAGTTTGTGAACGAGTGCATACGAGCAACGGAGAGGAAGGAAGTAGGAAAAGTGTTGGTTAAGTGAAACCCGACTCAACTTACTCATGATCGACGATTTTCTCAGGAATCCGACGGGTAGGGTTCTTGCAAACCCTACTAAAGTAGATGCCCTTGAGGATTTCAGCTACGTCCGAATTCCTTTTCAGCTCGTCCCCCTCCTTCTCACCGGATGCCAAGTGGCTGCAGACGAAGCAGAAGCTCGTTTGGTGCACCGTCATGCTTATCGATATGCATCCCTAAAGGTAACATAGTTAGAAACTATACATATATGGACATTAAGTTGTATGAGGCTAGTGAGAAGTACCTTATTGCCTAAATAGCCCATGATCCCCCTTCCTAGGCAAGAAATTCTCAAGTGACCGATGTTTTTAACGAGGTCCCGTTTCGCCCAAATCGACAAAAATAACCCTACCATCTGCTTGCTAGCAACTAGTTGATAATCCAACCTCGGAGGCAAGGAGATCCCGGGCACCGAAATGCAGTCGTCCGAGCTCGAGTCGTAGTAGTTGAAGGGATCGGAACACGGGTCCCTGAGCTTGGTCCTTCGATTCGAAATCGAAGGGTCGGCCGAGCAATTACATGCCTTGAAGAGATCACAATCCCCTCTTAGGTTCTTGTTTAGGGTTTTCAAGGATTGCTTGTGGAAGATGTTGTTATTACACTTTGATTCCTTCTTGCAATGATGAGAGGAGTGGAGTGAATCATGGTAGGGTTTGTTGAGTGCTTGGCTTATTAGGGCTAGCCATTTTGATGCTGGCTCATTATCTTCACTCACCAACACATTCCCAGCATTTAGTGGCACAATTTCTTGAAACCTAATCACACACACAAAACACCTCAACTATGTGTAAAAAACCCAAACTTTTTTTCATAAAATGGTCATCTTTTTTTAGGGTTTCTTGAATGTATTACCCTAGTACATATAAATCTGCAGATCCCTCCACCTGCAAGAAATCTTCAAGGTTCATGCCATGGTTGGGAGTGTTTCCTCCCACATTCCACGTTCCGACGAAAACCCTAAAAAATCGAAGAAACTCTCTTCTTACAACCTTAACACACACAGACAAGGGACCTCAAGCCTCAAAAACTATTACCTTAGTTCGTACCTTAAGTTTTGGGCCAATTTTTCCAGCTTCATCGACTGATCGGTGTTCGACGGGATTAGGGTTTCGACGCTTGCGACGCTATGCCTTTCTGAGAATGGAAGATCATCACCATGGACTCTTATGTTATTCCATTTTCAAGATTTCAACCATTTTCTTGTTAACATGCAATGAATATATATCTTTGAGGAATCGTATGTATGTATGCATTTTTAGTCTTATGTTAGGTAACCTACCAAAATACGTATACACAAAAATAGGGTTTTTTGAAAATAATAAATTCATACGTGGTGATCAAAGATTTACTTACGTAATAAGCATTGACTTGTTGTTGAGATACTACGTCGTTTGATTAATTTTTAGGATAAGCTTAATCATTGTAGGAGATATCAAAATCTATCAGAAGACTAACAGTGCAGCATCTTCTATTGCATCTAATTGCACGTATTACGTATAACGAAAACAAAATTCGTCCAAGTTATCAATTTTCTCGACACTTTGCGATCATCCGTTGATGTCACGGATTAATGTATGTTAATTCTGGGAGGACGTCATATACTATATTATGTTATAAAGAATTGAAATTTCTCCACATGAAAAACTTGCACAAAATAAATAAATAAACAAATGAAATTATATGCTACCTGAGAAACCTCTTTTGATGAAGTTTGAATTTGACTCCTCCAAAAAAGCTCTTGTTCTTGATGTAACACTATTATCTGATTCTATCATACAAAAAAATTCAAAAATTAATTTTTCTTTTCAAAAATAAAAATAATATTATTATTAATAAATTAAAATAAAATTACCATTTCCATTACTATTTCCATCTGATTGAAGAACTTCTTCTTCTGAAAAACTATCTCTGCTATACGATTTCTTCGAACTAAAAATCCTTGGAATAATTGACTATAAAATAATAATAATCCCATTAAAAAATATAAAATTATACAAAAATAATTGCCAAAAAAATGCATTAATTAATTTAAAAAGCATTCATACCATCTTTTTCTTTTCACATCGGAGGGAATTCTCGGATGCGGGGGCGGCGGAGGAGGTGCCGACGGCCGTCGTCATGGAAACGTGAACGCCGCCGTGCCGGCGGTGAGAGCATTCATTCACGAAAAAAAATCTTGGAAAAAGTTGATGGAAAAAAGTTGGAAAAAGACTCGAATTTTTATTGTTGGATTTTTTTTTTTTAATTTCCAACAAATTTAAATGAACGTGGGATTCTGCGTCCTTGACTTTTTTTGTTTATTTTTCGATGGCCTTTTTTTTCTATAATTATTTAATTATTTGTTACATTTTAAAAATATTTTTTGAATTAATTTTGTTGAATGATGAGCATATATCGCCATTTTTTTCGGGTTATGGTGGATTTAAGTGGTTAATTTAATTTGCAGTTCATCATTAGCTGTTTAATTAATTAATTTAATTTAATTTTAAAAAAATTGGTGGATTTTGTTCCCTATTTTGAGACAGTATGGCATTAATTAAATTAAGATTGAATTAAATAATATTGGAAATAGACAATAGGAATTCATTAATTTTTCCTTCTTGCCTAATTGGTAAGTGGGGAATTTATGATTAAATAAAAGAAAAGAAACATGATTTAATTCAAATATCTTCATTAGTTACACTATACTCCTTCGTCTTATTTCAATTGATTTATTTCACTTCGATACGAAATTTTAGGCATAGTATTAGAAATGAAGAGTAAAATCATATACCTTCATCAATGGAACAGAATTCAATAATTCAATACAAATCAACAAAAAATTTCTGTATGAGTCGACGATGTTTACAGAACGGGGACATCGACGTTACGATTCGTGGGGCGTTTCGACTAATTTCTGCCGATACACAGCCAAGCTCTGCAACAACGAAACGAACAATTTCATCGTGATGCAAAACTTTGGATCGTGAATGAGACACGGAGTATATTGAGTCGTAAAATGAGAGAATACACGAGTCGGAAGTTGCCAGACGAAGAAAGATTTACCTCGGTATAAGCATAAACTCCGGCTTCAGAAGATCCATGGGGACTTCCTCTCCTGATGAAGTTTCCATCTTTGTATATGTAGAGCATAGGCACACCGGTCAAGAGCTCCAAATCGATAACCTTCTCGATGAAAGATCGTTGAAAATTTCGTTAATTACCCACCCGACAGTGAAAGATAACCAAAGAGAACTAGTAGAAGTTAAGTACCTCTTCCGAATTCAGCTTATCGAGATACATGATTATAGACCTAAGTGAATTCGCATGAGCTACGACCATCACATGTCTTCCCTTCGTAAGCTGAGGCTCAATCTGATACGGAATTCGTCTGAGCACATAAATCCTCCAAATACTTATACGAGTTTAGATAATATTTAGGCGTGTTTCTTACGTGGTCTTTGAAGAAGGCCACGGCTCTGCCCAAGCACATCTCTAAGCTCTCACCATTTGGTGGCCGAACATGATAACTTCTACGCCAGTTGTAGACTTGCTCCTTTCCGTAGAGTTCGGCTGTTTCCTGCTTATTGAAGCCCTGTAATTCCCCGTACCTGCGAGGAAAAACATGTCAAGTGCAGATTACTGGAAGGAAACACGAGACCGTGCAGTAGATAAGGTGAAAACATGAAGAAAAGAGGTACATTCTCTCGTTTAGTTGCCACGCTTTGATGACTGGAATGGATTGCTTCTTGGTGTCTTCGCTATAAATCTGCGTCCACGTCCTAGCTTGTTCAGTCTCGTCGTGATGTGAAATTATAGGAACCTGTAACTCTCAGTTGGTTACTTTCCAAAGACACGTATTGCTCTTTCTTAGTGTAGAGAAGGATCAACAATCAACAAAGACCATCCAACTCGGGAGACAACTCTAAGTCGATAAAATGCATCAAAGCATTAAGATACGAAAGATATCCACAACACGTAATACCTTCATGCAGTGGTGTTGAGTGAGGGCGAGCATCGTTGTCATTTGAGCACGGATCAATGCTGATGTGTAGATGATGTCCAAAGGGAAGTTGCTGATCCTTTTCCCCCCTTCGATTGCTTCTTCCACTCCTCTATTCGTCAAGGGCACATCCACACAACCCGTGAAAAGGTTCTTCTCGTTCCACATCGACTCTCCATGTCTCATCAATATCAAAACAGACTCATCTGCATAATAACACCTCTCAGGCATCATGCCCCAAAAAACGAATAAACCAACGAAGAAACACCAACAATCGACTCCAAAACACAATTCACTCACTCTCTGCAGAACTGTACGACTGATTCTCAACGGGGAAAGTCGAAGAAGACACTGGATGCAGCCGTCTTGACCGATTCTTCGATGAATGGAAATTACACAATCTAGAGAGCCTAAAGCTACTACTTTTTCCTACATATCCCTCGTTACTGCCCCGAAGATCAACTGAAGGCGGTCGAATCGACAATTCATCGAATTTCTTACAAGAATGAGAAGAGCAGCCATCTTTCACTAACCAATTGGAGATAGAAAATTGATAAAGAGCAGTAGCCATCACCATTGATTTGTGAAAAGGTCGCTAAATCACAGAACACAAGCAGATTACAACAGAGATCGAGGAAAAACAATCCACAAACAAAAGTAGTTCAAACAATTTCAACCCCAAATTCCCAGAAAATACATATTCATGCGATCTTCGAATTCACACACATGAAAATCCAGCTGAATTCAAACTAACAGAAGAGACGGAAAAAATAACAGAAATGATAAATAATTCCCCAGAAATCATGATCAAACTACTTCGAATTTTGATGCTACGAGTTCCATATTCATACAACCTAGTTCTACGAAGACTCAGAACTAAGTAAAATGCGATTCGAGGAGAGAGAAGATCGGATCGAAAAGCAGTAGATATTACCTTGAGCAACGGAGGTAAAGGGCCGCTAGCTGGAAAACGATTTCGTCGGAGCTTCGGCGGCGGAGATCGGCGGCCGGCCGGTGGTTGGTGGGATGTGCCGCCTACTTAAATTGATTTCGGCCGTTGGGATGGGCTTCGCCGGCAGCTACTTAATGGGCTTTAATAGCCCATTAGCCCACTCACGAAGCCCAATTGCTCAAATTCAATTGGGCCGTTTCTCGAATATATATGAGGTGCACACTATTCGGTCGGTCAGACGGAGAGAGTAACACTTTAGACTTTGTCAAATTGCGATCGAAATAGTACTCGTTAATATCGCAATTGAAAAGCAAAATAAGACGTAAATCGGATTCTCAATCGTAATTCGTTATGGTACGATCAGATGCTCGTCTCGTGTTCGCAATATTTTCATAATCAGTACATCAACAGTGCTAAAAATATTATGCACGCATGACATTAAGATACGTCATTTGGATCGAGAAGTACAGATAACGAAATGCAGATCATTTGGTAAGACGTTCCGACGAGAAAAGATTGCATAAACCAACAATAGCGAGGATCTATTGTAATTAATATTCCGATCAACACAACACCATCATCATCGTCTCAAAAAGCAAGAGCAACAAATCAAAGAAACTATCGAAAGCTACGAGTACAGATACATTGTTGCAAGTAAAAATCTTAAGCCGGAAGTCGAGATCTAGATCTCGTCCTCGTCAAGCTTGTACTTGGCGAGGATCTGGTTGCAGTTGGGCAGCGCCGTGTCCCGGAGGAAGCCCATGTTGTTGGCGTAGCGGATGATGGAGGTCATGCCGTTGTTGTTGGTAAGGATGACACGGGCCTTGTCGCGTCCCGCGTTGGGCGTGCCGCAGTGAGGGTGCGCGCTCTTCACCAGCACGGCATCGCAGAACTCCTCGCCACGGTCGCTGTCAATGTCGACCTTGTAGTGCCCGCTCGCGTCGGTCTCACACTCCTTCGTGAAGGTCAGCTTGCCTGAGTCCCTGTTGTGGCACTCGATCCTCACCGTCGCGCCTGCATTACCGTGTTCGTTCCGGTTAGTCGAATCGTAGTGCAATCTCAGGAGTTTTGAACAATCAAGAGCATATATGGTAAACTATTTTGATCTACTTTTATAGTTGGAAGTAATTTTCCTAATTCTCATCGTTGATGCATTTCTCCTAAATCAAAAGCTATGAACTCATGAACAACTACAGATTCGAAAACGGAATCGAATCACATTAAGCTTGAAATGCGATGAAATCAAGTAAAATCTAAGCTAGGGTTCTTCGCTGCCCCCAAATACTTTAATTTCACTCCTTTTCCCAGAAACATTCAATTGAAGAACAGAGGATAACTCAAACACAAGATGAGCTCAATTCAATAACTCGAAACTCCAAAAAAGTCTCAATCGAGCAGCTTAATCATTCAAAAAACAAGCAATCAAGCAAAATGCAGTCGCTAAAACACACAGTAAGCACAGATCTACAGAATTCATCCGAAATTGCAGCCAAAAAAGTAAAAATCCCCAAATCAAACCAGAGAGAGAGAGAGAGAGAGAGAGAGAGTTACCGGCGAGATACTCGGAGGCGTCGGTCTCAAATCCGCAGCGGCAGGTATCGCAGTAGACAGCACCACGGACTTCGAACCTCTTGTTCATGAAACGAGCGCTGACGATCGCCGGAGCCAAGCACACAGCTAACAGAACCAGCAATAGCTTCGCCATTTTGCTAAGATCCACTCTGCAAATCGTAAAAACTTGGCGGTGGAGAGAGTTTAGAGAGAGAGAGAGAGAGTGAGGGAGGATTGGGCGGTGAAGGTGCACGTATATAAGGGTGGGGCAGCGCACAGCGAGGTTACTCACATGGGGGCTGTTTTCTCTTTCATGCATTTCCTCCCATTTTTTTAATATCTACGTATTTTATTTTCCCGTTAAAGTCGCTACCGCTTATAGCTAAAGTCGCGTTTCCTTTTTCTTGAAAGAATTTTGTGTCGGTGGGTTTTTTCGAGTGGGCCCCGCTCTCCCGCTAAGCAAATTCGGTAATTATAAATTAATCAAATTTAGTTCTATAATTGAGGGGGGCCGTTGAGTTTGGATTTGGATAAATATATATTTGTTTAAATAAAATTATTTATTTACTACAATTTGATTAATAATTACAAACATATTAATCAAAAATTAATACTCTCCTCCGTCCCACTTTACTTGACTTTCTTTTTTAATCGTGACATTTCACTTCAATTGGTTTGTTTTTCGATCCTTATTTTCTAATATGATAACTTTACTTTTCACGTTTAACACTACTTTTAAAATCATGTGTCGAAATGAAACGATTCAATTTATCTGGGACGAGTGTATTATGTATAATTGACACAAACTAACTTTATTTCAAGGGGGAAAATGATAGATAGAAAGAGTAAAGTAAGTGTAGTGGTATTATCGGAAAAAATAAAGTGATTCCCCAAGAAAAATATGTTCCTTTATTAGGGTTTTATAATGTGTATTAAGTATAATTATTCACAAATATTTACATTTAATTATATAGATATAAGTAATCGTGGTTTATAATGCTTAATCACAACCCAATAATTAGGAGTTGAGACCACTCCACTTGCTTACTATATTAATAGTGGTATATAATTTTTCTAATGTACTAGTAGTATAGTATTATGACTAATGATAGATTAGTAAATGTCTAGGCATAATATAAGCAATATTTTTACTCTTAACTTTCAATGATTCCATGCTTAGCTGAGGTTAGCTCGGTGATTAAGAATTCTTAACTATTGTCACTCCTCACCTAACGTAAACCCAGAACGAGCAGACAAAAATCGAGGTTACATACAATAGTTATAGTGGTTCCGACACTAACACTTCAATTTGTAGTGTTTATAGTTGTAGGGTAGAAATCGGTATGGTTTCAGTAAACCATACAAATTTTATACAAAAGAGATCAATCGATTTCAACCCTCTCCATAATCTGAAACAAAAAACATACTCATATTGTACTGTCGAGTTTGACGCGTTCAGTTTGTCAAATTTGGTGAATAGCCTACTTCAAATAGTGATTCCAATTATTATGTGAATACTTGTAACATATTATGTGAATTATTATGTGAGTTTTTTTTTTTTTTTTTTGGGTGTGTATAAATTGCATGTGGAAGAAGCTAACTTAAAGGAAGAGCAAGTTTTTAAGAGTACCCATGTTAGATCTAGGGTTGACCCATTTTAATTAATTAATTAATTAATTAATTAATTAATTAATTACTGTGATTATCGATATTAATCGGAGTATTTATTTGTGACACATAGATCTTGCTTGGTTATGAGTGATAAATCATTAATTACCGATTAATGCCTTTTGATTTGGTATATTCACGTGCACCGCACATGTACTGTTCTCCTTTGGGCCTTAACCCAATTAAAACCCGACCCAATAAGGCCCGATTTAATAATACTGGCCCAAATGGGCCCAATTAATATGGATTGGGCCGTTATGTAGGCCCAATATATATTAAAAAAGCCCAAAGAAACAGAGTTAAATACAGACAAGACATTTAACTGTTGATAATTAATTTAAGTCGCTGTAAATAAGAAAATTAGGAAATTACAGCTTAGTAATTTTGAGAGGTAAAAAGTGAAAGGGTTATTTCTTGGGATGTTTCTTCATTGGTATGCATTTACCTTTTACCCCTTTCTTCTTCTCCTCCACTTCTTCTTCTTCTTCATCACCCACTTCTCCTAGCCCTTTCACTCCACTCCTATTCAATCAAAACATAATAAAAATAAATAAATAAAAATAATTTATGAAAGGTTTTTCAGTGGGCCCCACAAAAAAGTTACCTTTTCCATAAAATGTCATTTACCCCCCTGTTTTTACCATCTTGGTACCATCTTTTTGGTTTTTCCCTTGGCATTTTCTCTAGAGAGAAAGAGAGACTAACTCTTACAGTTGACTTCAACTGATCAACTCAGTTTCAAGTCAAACCGTTTGACTAATTATCATCTTTCTTGCATAACAATAACTAATCTTTGTCGTTTTCAATTGTCGTTCTAAAGTATTTTATTTAAATAAAAGAAAGAAATTAAAATTTGGATAAGAAAGATTTACGTCTTATCTAAAAAGTTCGATCTTGTAGAAAGGACGGAATATATTGACTTATATTATGATTCTCAATAATTACAACCCACCTTTCTTCATTATGGGAGGAGGATTTCTTGAGTACTCCTTCATGAACTCTTTGCATGGCTATATCCTCCACTATACTCCCGCTGAAATACTCCTTCTCCTCCGCTTGCACGTTCCCGAACCTCGGATTCTCCGACATCGTAACGATCATCGCCTCGTCCGCCTCCGCCTCCGCCTCCTTCCGAACAACCTAACAACGTCAAAATGTAACCATAAGTAAAAAGTAACTCAAAATAAGCATTTATAGTAAAATGTAATTACCAACCTTGTTGTTCAGGCCGCTGCCGTTGCTCTTCCGCGCCACCTCCGCCGCCGGCGGCGGCGGCGGCTTCCGGAACGAGGCCGAGCCGCCGCAGGCGATGAGGCTGAGCAGCATGGAGTTCCTGCACGTCAGCGGCTCGCTCCCACCATCGTCGCCGGCGGCCTTGGCGGAGACGGTGGAGGAGGTGGCCGACGGCGGCGATGAGAAGGGGTGGGGATCGCCGCCGTTGGACTTGGGCTGCAGCTTGAACTCTTCGAGGTCATCGGTCGAGACGCCCCTCGAGCGCCTCGACCGAGGCGTGGAGCGCGTGGAGCGCGTGGTGCTACTCGCGCAGCTCGTCTTCTCCTCGTACTCTTCCCCCTCCTCCTCTTCGTCCTCGTTTCGGCCGTGGCCGTGGCCAGGGGCATATCGGTCATTTAACATCTCGTCGGAATCCAACCGTTGCTTCGAAGCTAGAGAATTGCGCTTAGGTTGTAATAAGCTCGAGTGTTGGCCGCCGTCATGGCACAATTTCTCTGTTTTTTTTTTTTTTAATCAAATTTTTTTTTTTATAAAAAAACAATTAACAAGAAATTTAAAGACCGTAACATAATTTAAATTACCGGTAGTGCCCTCGATTAATTCCGATCCTTTGAGCACATACTCGGCCCCTTCCGATGGGTAAATAACATCATTTGGTGCTAAATCATTCCACACATACCCATTCTTGTAACTCCTACACACATATTTAAAACAAACTCCGTCTCTTCGTACGTGACTCGTTTTATATTCATAATCGACGGAGAACGTAGTGACACAATACCTTTTGCAAGACCATGAGTAGAGCGAAGGCATGCCTTTACCCCTAAGCACAATGAGGCGATCCATAACATCTAAAAACACAAAATCAAATTAAAAAAAACACCAAAATATGAAATTTTAATTCTAAAATAAATATGATTAAAGCACCTTTTAAACGAAGAGGTTGATGAAGAAGGTGAGTGACCTCCATGTAGTGAGGGTGTTGGAGGTGGCCATTTCTAGAGAGATAGTACACAACTTGCACTTTCTTGAACATGGGCCTCATTATTCTCCCTCTCTCTGGGCTCATCTCTCTTCTTCCCCTCCTCCCCACCTCCATGGATGCTCTCTCTCTCTCTCTAGAAATCTTGAAGAGGGTTTAGGTTTGTTGTAGAGAGAGAGAGGGAGGTTATAAGGTTATGTCATGTTAGAGCATCTCCAAGAGCAACACTAAAATAGTGCTGAGCACTATTTTAGTGCAGAGTTTTGCTCCAACAGTCCGCACTAAAATAGCGAAATTATAGTGCAATAAACAGTGTTCCCCTAAATATAGAGTAACACTATTCACTGCACTATAATTTTGTGTTCATCATTTTGTGCTCGTGTTTGTTTGCGATTTTTATTTGTGGTGTAGTATTTCAATTTAGTTTGTTTTGTTGTATGAGTAATAATTTTATTTTTTAATTTGATATATGCTTATTTGTTTTGTGTGTATCAAATTTTTTTAATTATTTTTTTTGTTCTTTTCACAATTTATCGTATGTTACTTGTAATAATTTAACTAATTTTTCTCTTCTTTTTAAACTCTATGTATAATTTACGTATGATACAAATATATATACAAAATGATTGTATAAATTAATGAAACAAAATATAAAAACAAAAATGCATTAATAAGAAAAACGTAAAACTACAAAACATTGCCAAATTAAAGTACAAAACAAACTACACCATGCATGGGAACATACGTTAATATAAAACTGAAAAAATTAAAGATACATTTTTTCCCCTAATAATCCGAAAGTCCATCTCCACTTCCTCCGGCACCGGGAAATAAATTCCGAAACATATCAAAACCGTGAGCGTTGCCTTGTTGTGTGTTTCTTCGTTTCCGCATAATTTGTTGTTGCTCCAACCGGAAGTAATTTTATAATTTATTAAGAATGTAATTTTAATTATTTTCCAATATCTACTTATTTTATCTTAATTAAATGAGTTAAAATTTATATCATTGTCATTTTTTTTAATCATGTTTAAATTTTATTAAAAAAATGAATGAAAAAAGATTATTTTGGAATATTCCTTTTCTGCTGTATTTTAGTGCGAACTGTTGGAGATGAGTTACTGTTTCTACACTATTTTAGTGATAGTGCTGCTGGAAAATAGGGGAAACTGTTGGAGATGCTCTTATTACACGAGGGGAGGGAGGGACAAGGGATAGAGACAAAGGAATGCATCGATCAGTGTATCTACAGCAAATTCATTCAATCTAGTGAGAGAGAGAGAGAATATGTGTGTGAGGTCAATTTCTTCTTTCTTCTTTCTTTTTCTTTTTTTTTTTTAAATAAAAAAAGAAAAAATGTAATGTAGGTTGCCATGTTTGAGTATATGAATGCGAGTTTCCTCTTTATTTGATGGGGAATTTGGGGGGGTCTGACTTTTTGAGAAAGAAAAGGCAAGAGAGAAACAGTGTTAATTTGCAGGAAATTAATGCCTCTGGATTTTGGCTTCTGCATCTTTTGTTGTCAACTCAATCTTGGATTCGCATTTACATCTTTAAAACACTTTTAACACGTGACTGACGAGACGAGACGAGACGAGACCACAATTCATTAGTGCAATAGAAAACGTAACCGAGCAATGCAATAGAGGATTCGGGTCCGTATGAGTAATTAGTTGTTAGTATTTCCTTTTAAATTTTCTCAATCATGCATCATCAACCATTATTTAAACACTAATCTCTTCTCCATGTTTAATCAAACATGGAAGTTGCATGTTTGAAATCAAATCAGATGGATACTTCAAGGAGAAAGTGAACTGTCTAGTGGTAAGACGTTTCTCTTCAATCAAGTTTATGTGTCTAAATGTGTAGGACTAAGAAAAATGGATAGTTTCAAGGACAAATAAATTAAACTTGATAGTTTTGCTTTGATGGGTATTTATTTTCACATAATTAATTGAGCTTCAATTTTTTCTAGGTATGTATGGATTTAGGCTTTAGTTGGTTCCCTTGAAGAAAGCAAATGTTTCACATATACACATATGTCTGTGTTGACCTAACGGTATAAAGTTAAATTTCAGAGTCAAAAGTTTCGAGTTTGAATCCCCCATAACACGGTCGTTAAATTTATGTCGTTTCATGGGTATTGGCTTTAGTGGGCCTCCAAAAGAGACTTAATAAAAAAGAGCTACTCTTATATCTTAATGGATCACTTGCAGGAAACAACTACAAATTTACCATGGCCCATACCATTAGTTATTTCCAGCCCAATACTTGATTTTATAACTCCTTTACCCACTCCAATTTCATACTCTCTTTGTCTTATTTAATGTTACGTTTCTTGAATACATATGACTCTTCGTTCTATTTAATGCTACATTTTTTGAATATACAATAAAACTTCTATAAATTAATAATGTTGGGACTATGGAATTTTATTAATTTAGAGAGATATTAATATATCGATAAATTAATATTTTATTAATTAAAAGAGGGACTTTTTAAATTAAGCAAATTTAGTACATACATATTCAAAATAAATAAATTCATATATGTTTCATCATCGATTATATCCATTCATCAACCAATTCTTTGAATTAATTAAATATATTTATAATAATATCAATTCATTGTATACGATCAACTATTATATTTATGGACGCATGTATTAAGTTATTGGAATTGCTTGGATATACATGTTTACATTAATTAGTTGTACTTAAATAACTATATGGCCAATAAACATGTTCATGCATGATGAATGAAACATATATATAAAGGGTTAAGGTGCAGATACCCCCTTGAGGTATTAATGGAAAAGTAAAATACCCCCTAATCTATATTTTGGTGCAAAAAAGACCTTCACCTTCATCTTTAGGGGCAATTTACCCCTCCTGTTAATATTTTACTTTTTTTAAAACTTTTTAAAAAAAAAAATTCACCTTTTTCACTTCTTTTTTTCTTTTAATCGGGTAAATGTTAATTGTTAGATTAAATGTTAATACGCCAAGCACCCAAACTCCTAAAAATTTCTCCAAATCCACCTTATATCCCCACAAGGGATCGAACCCGGGCCACTCTTTAAAGAGAGGAGCCCGGTGGTCAGGTGCGCTAACAATCGAATCACTATTGTGAGTAATTGAAGCCCCGTTCCTTATTCCCGCTTATTTCACCGTAGGGCCTTCAATAAATAAATAAATAAATAACTGAAAATAACTAATTGACTTAGCGCACCTGACCACCGGGCTCCTCTCTTTAAAGAGTGACACGGGTTCGATCCCTTGCGGAAGATATAATGTGGACTTGGAGAAATTTTTAGGAGTTTGGGTGTTTGGCGTATTAACATTTAATCTAACAACTAACATCTACCCGATTAAAAAGAAAAAAAGAAGTGAAGAGGGTGAACATTTTTAAAAAAATTTAAAAAAAAAAAAAGTGAAAAATTAACAGGAGGGGTAAATTGCCCCTAAAGATGAAGGTGAAGGTCTTTTTTGCACTAAAACATAGATTAGGGGGTATTTTGCTTTTTCACGAAACCTCAGGGGGTTATCTGCACCTTAACCCTATATATAAATCTCAATATAGAAATAAAAATAATTTATAACACTCAATCATGCCTTCTCATCTAAAATTCACTGCAAAATCATCTATGAATGTCAAACACGTAAAACATTATGTGAGTATAAGAGAGATCATCTCACTCTCACATGCACTAAAAAATTTACAAAAGTTAATAAAAATTATCGTTTGAAAGTTATTTAAGGTACAAATACCATAATATTTAAATTTTAAACTTTAAGAAAAATAAGTAACAATATATTCATATTTTAGCAAATTACCATAATATTTATAATTGGAATATTTATGAATTATTAATTTAGAGTTTTAATGGGACTTAATATTTATAAAGAGATTTTCTGAAAAGCTATTATCTTATTATCTTATCGAATTTGATAATATTTTACAAAGGTCCAAGTCGGGACTGGAAGATTTTATTATTTTAGAGAGGTTATTAATTTATAGATTATTAATTTATAGAGGTTTTGACTATTGAAGAATGAACATGGAAATAAGAACAGAGGCACTTGGATTGCACAAAAGTAGTTACATATATAGATCAGATAGGGAGAGATAGGCTAAGCTCTAAAGAGCTAAAGCAAATAGTATAATACACTTGCACTAGCTACATAAAAATTAAAGAAAATAAAATAAAATTATATAAAAAAAAGAAAAAAAAACATCCCAACACACAGTCTGATAACCATCAAAAACTCATAGTACTATTGTCACATTTCTTGAATCCAATCCTTCACTTGTACTCCAAAATCATGTTGTTTTCTGGAGCCAATCCAACACAAGCCCTCATTATGTTCTCCAGCATCGCCCGCTGCTTCGACAGCGCGTTCACCACTGGTGTCCCCGGAGGTACCTATTTGTAAGCACGACGTACAATCGTTAAGCATGGACCACCCCTTATCAATCTTAGGACCATTTGTTTTGTCCTATAAAGCAAATTATTGAAAGAAAATGGAGTATAAGTATTTTTTAGGGTTCTTACAAGAGGGGCCTTGGTTAGATAGCTAAGGATGGTGGCCACAGGGTGGAAAGAGTGGAATTTCCCCTGCAAGATGAGAGTTCAAATAGATGATCAATATATTGTGATTTCTCGAAAATCGGGATTACTTTTGCTTTATCAAAATGGCTATTCTGACCTCGTCTTCAGCCTTGAGCTGGATACGGGTGCTGAGCTCGGCTAGGAGGACGAGGTCGAGGATGATGGGGGCGGCGAGGAGGGAATCCTCGCACGTGTTGTGCATCACTATGGTGCTCTTGCCTCCCATGAAGATCTCCGACGTGTACTCGTCCATCGCCCTCTTGCTATCCCCGACGTACGGGACATACTGCACGATGTAAAGTGGATACCGTTAACATAATGCACCTCGTTGGTATGAGTAGCAGTGTCAATCAAGGGGGTATTGTACCTTGATGACAACGACATGGTCGGGGTGCTCCCCCGGCTCGTAGAGGATGCCATTGCTAGCGACCATGTCGTCCACCACGTTGCTCTTCGAAATCTCCTTGGACCGGAAGGTCTGAGGGGCCGAGAGGTTCATCCCGTCGTTGTTCCCCAAATGGTTGTAGCTCACAATCGAGGTCGGCTGCAAGAACATAATAGTTAAACCATCAGATACGAGATGTAACACGAAAATGTCAGATCATTCCAAAATCGGAACAAATCAACGAGCAAAAATGCCACCATTGTCTACCTTAATACCGGCCCCGACTAGGAAATCGACTAGGGCCGATTTCATCTTAGTTTGGCCACTCTTGAAGTCATCTCCACCGATCAAAGAGTTTCTCTTGATCGCCAATTCAATCAACCCTAACAAAAACAACCAAGTTCTTGATTAGACTTCCAAAATTAACTATTAAGTTCCATTGTTTCTATGACACCTTCGTCTCAGGCAATCAGTACCTGGGACGAAAGTGTTTTGCGGGCTCCCGTTAATGAAGGGCACATTCTCAAGAACACAAGCGATCCCAAACAAGGTGGAAGGAGAGATCTCGGCTTCGTTCCTCTCCAACGAAGCCATGAGATTCTCCGTCGTGTCGTTCAAACCGACTACCACATTGCTGTATCGCTCGGTGTTAGCCGTCCACAGCACGACGATCTTGTCGACCTTGTTCTTCTCCTTGAACTCCCTGCAAACAACGCAACACGAGTTCAAATTTCACCGAACGCCATTCGATCTTTTCGAATAACCAAGACTGATTGTATGTGTACCTAATGTCTCGAATGAGTTGCTCGACTTGCTCCTTCCTCGTGCCCTTGATCACGTTGTTGGCACGTGACCCTTGATTGGCGGCGATGAAATCTGGGTCGTAGATTCCTGGGAGTGGGACCATGTGCTCCATGTAGGGCCTCAGCTGTTTCTGGAGATCGATGTCCAACACTTTGGCTCTTCCCATGGCGTCAGCCAAGTTCATGTCGCTTATGTCCCATCCTCCGAAAACGATGTCGTCTGGGTTGACCTGTGTTTTTCAAATAACACCATCAAGTTACAGACAGACATAGAGAGAGAGAGAGAGAGAGAGAGAGAGAGAGAGAGAGAGTGCATATGTGCATACCATGGGAAGCAAGCTCTTGAAGGGAGCATAAATCTCTTCACCATTGAAAGACCCGACCCGGATCGAAGAAGCCTGAGTGAGCGACCCGAAGTAATTCGCCTGCTGAACCTTATCCTTCGTCGCCCACGAAATCCCTCTGCACAGAAACCAAAAATTCCGACAACCCATTTCTCAATTTCCATCACAAATCAAAAGGGCTCCCTCAAAATTCAATCTTTCCCCCAAAAATCGAATCTTTGCACGAAATTTAAAGAACTTACTCCCGATTCGCGATGACGCCGGCGGTGAGGGTCGAGCCGTTGTTCCCTCCCCACCCAACAAGCATAACCCTTTAACAAGAACAAGAAAAATGAAATAAAAATCCAATCTTTGAACCTTAAAGAAATCGAAAGGGGAGAAATGAATGGGGTACCCTAATTTGGGGACGTGGGCGTCGGTTTTGAAGTGGTACTGGACGGTCTTGGGCTTGACGGTCCACTGGTAGGCGCCATTCTTGTTCTCGTGGATGAGCTCGGTGGTTTCGTAGCTGTAGACGGAGGTGATCTCGGCGTCTGTGTACTTGACGTTGGGGCTGTCGACCTTGAAGCTCTCGATGAACATTTTCTTTCTCTTCGGTTGTTTGAGGAGAGAGAGAGAGAGAGAGAGAGAGAGGTATGAAGGTGCCAAGAATTTAGGAGCGGAAAACAAGTGTTTAGCTCGAATGATTTAGAGTGTGTGTGAGTGTGTGTGTTGTTTGGGCTAGCACCGAGAAGCTTGCATAAATAGGCAGGGTGGAGGACACGTGGCGGAGGGTGAGTGGGCGTGGACCCACCTCGTGAAATAAAGGTAAAGCTTAGCCATGCAAAAATCGACTTTTATTTATTTTTTTCTTTTTCCTTATGTTTTTCCAATCGTTACGTACTAGTATGTGCTTCGTTTAATTTGTCTATTTTCTCATTTTCTTTTTCAAAAAGAAAAGAATGGAATTCGTTTTTCAAGTGTTCATGTGTATCGCATGCATGGTGATGTGATAACTCACCTCCCCATCAGTAGCGACTCCAGGAATTATAATTCGGAGGTGCGAAAATTAATAATCTGACATTAAAAATACCATATATCTTAGAATCTTGATACTTATGGCCCTTCTCTGCAACAAAGGGAATTAGGCACAAATCTATCAGCATAAAGAAGCAGTTAACAAAGCAGTTTGCTTGCCATAACCTCTTTGCGTCATTTAATCAAACACCTCACCCGCACTAATACTACTAATTTTTTTTTTTTTTGGGGACAGCTGTACCCCCAATGCCCCTCTTTGGCTTCGCCACTGCTCCCCATGAATGTAAAAAATTATGGCTACCTACAAAAAAAATTAAGTCTGAATAGATCTCGACGAGGTTAAATCTTATCCTTATGCGCTTGTGGCTCATACACAAATTATTAGAAAGCTGACGTTTTCCGTTAGTCTAGAACGATATCGTAAGAGAGAATATATTAGGGTTCAGGGGACAAATTTCAAATAATGTGTGCAAATCCACAATTTGTTGTGTACTTGTATTAATGTAATGAGGCAATTATACCAAAAGCTAAAAAAAATTAAGTCTTTTTTCAGGGAAAAAAAAAAAAAAAAGAAGAAAAAAAACCGCTAATTAATCCAATGGGGTCGGGTCGGGTCGGGAGAGAGGGAAGTGATGGGAGAACAGGCATGTGGGGAATGGGCTGAACGCGTGTCGAGCTGCGGGGCCCACCATTGTTAATGGGCCCACAAAAGCCCAGTGGGCCTGAGGGTGTGTGTGAATGTGCTAGAACCAACCATAAACCACCCTACACCTGAATGTGACCTCATTTTAATGGGCCCCACCTTCCCCTCCTTTTTTAATCTTTTCCCATTCACTTTTTCACTTTTTTTATTTGTCTTTAATATTTTGATGAATATCACAAGTTAATTTATCAATGCAAATGGAGTTGGCCCCACCCTACCTATCGCTTTCCTCGTTACCCAGTGTTTTAAAAATCGAACCGAATCGATCCGATAAGTTGATCTGGTTAAATTGAGAATCATTTACTGGTGCAGTTCTCAAACTCATTCGACTTTGCTCGGTTTTCTGACCGGTTCAATTATTTTTTTTGTTACCAGTGAAACACAACACACAAACACACACACATACACACACATTCATAGTGTCTCAAACCCCCGATTGTGTTATTGGAGAGAGAGCGTCTTAACACTAGATTGTTCCGTCAACTTATGACCGGTTTATAACAGGGGATCGCGATCGTCGGGAGACGATTGCCAAATTGGTTCGATTTTTAAGACACTGATAACTTTTATCAAGTAAATTTGAAATACATGGTTGAGGGAAACGTGATAATCAATAGTAATATACACTTTCACTATTTGCATAATAATTTGTACATAGTAATATGCAAAAGGCTCCACACACTTCGATTTTTGGCACTTTGTTTCTATTTTCTTTCAAAGATTTATTAAGCATGAAAATGATGTATTACTCGGGACCCCAATAATTGACCACCTAGGATTTTGTTAATTTACCAAATTGAATGAAAATGAAAATTTGGATTCTTCAAAAAATTAAAAATTATTAATAAAATATTGGAGAGTTATATTCATTCCACTCTCCCATGAGCTTTACCTTTTATTATTCCAAGAAATTCTTTACACATATTAGGGCACAATTGTTTTCACACTCGAGACGCTTATTCGAAAATGGAGGATATACAATGACTACACTTCATATATATTCACCATCAATGATCTTATATAGTGTGGGAATAGAAAAAAAAGGAAACTTTACTTTCTTTTTTCTTTTACTAATATTGGCTCTACACATGCTGCAATTAAAAAGGAAAAATACTAAAATTGGCTTTGCACATAAAAAATGGTTTTGCATTTAGCCATTTTTCTAAAATTATTTTTTCTCTTTTATTTTTGAGGATATATTTTTCAATTTTTTTTTTTTTTTGAGATAATATATTTTTCACTTTGGTTGCATTCAATTGGGGTAGTTGAGGCTCCACTTGGCTAAGAAGACACCAACTATTCTATTCAACCAAGTAGCAATCACTTTCTATTTCTAGGGAATTTCAATTTTTAAATTTTGGTAACTTTCATCATTATTATTATATTAGTACATAATTAATTGTTTTCGAATTAGGGAAATTTCGGGATAAGATTAAACTTTTAGATAGCGTCCTGTTTCTTTTTAAAAGTATTAATTTATATTTATTAAGATAGAAACATGACAACAACTATAGAACAGTCCGATTCAGAAGATGAAACGTTATCAGCGAGGCGAGAATATTATTATTTTATTGGAGTGATGGAGGAGGAATCAAGTTGTAATTGGGAACTCTTAGCACCTTGGACAAACACACAATACAATGGTCCTTCACTTCAATTTGGGGTTGATTGAGACTATAGCTAATTGAGTGATAAAATGTGTACCATCCAATTAAATTGTTACTTGTTTTTATCCTTGAAATAGAATTTGGAATATTATACAACTTATTAATATTATAACTTACAAAATGCCTTTCAATTATTGTCCTATATCATTTACCAATGGTATCCACTACTATTCCACCCTTTTAACACTGAACTCGTTATCGTTTATCGTTGAAAATTCCTTGTTAAATTCATATTATAATATAATAATCACAATATGTGGCAAATAAAAGCTTCTATAATGGGACCAAAACCATATTGGAATTACTCCTTCTGTCCCACCCGACTTGGCCACATTCGTTTCCGCACACTTTTTAAGGAGGAATGAAATAAGAAGCTTTGTAGTACCCCATATTTAACTAATTACCTTAAATTAGTCGTTATTAATAAAGGAGAACTGAAACTACATTGTTAAGTGTGAGCTAAAGTGTGATTTAAGTGGGCTATGTTGGGCCCAAAAAAGAAATTGTCCAAGTCGGCTGGATACTCCACTTAGAAACGTGACTAAGTTGAATGGGACAGAGAGTATTTAATTTCTTTTTGGTCTCTATTTAGGTGTGTCACATCCATCTATTACCAAAAACAAAATGATTAAAAAACACCATAATTTTGTATCAAGAAAAAGAAAATCAAGTACCACTTAAATTCCATGTGGTCATGTGCTCTCTTTGCTATGTGTGGCCAAGATTGAGAATCCATCTATATAGAGAAAAACTAGTCTACTCTACAATTTTCCACAATTATTTGAGCAAGGTACAACCCTTCATTGCAGCCTTTTACCTTGTGAGGTACAATCAATTGTATCATGGAGGAGAGTGGACCCTAATTTTACCATAGTTGAGGAGTTTTCGAAGTACATAATCACGTGAAAGTTTTCCCTTTTCTCACAAACATATCACCATGAACTATGGTTGTGACTTTAACAAGTCTATAGTGATTTTTTTCGACGCGGGGTGTCCTTCATTGTCATTTCCTCGATCCACGGATTCCCGATGGTTTTAATGTGTTTCGAATCTTTCGATACGATCTGGGATAGAGGCTGTCATACCGTTTTAGTTTTTAGTTTTGATTCATCTACTATATGGGCTTAAATTGAAAATTACAATCTATTTGGGCTTATATGGGCTTGTTCTATATTATGGATACGGGCTTTCGTTTTTGATAAGCCCAATTAGTTTTTATTATTTTATTATAATTGGCCCAATTAGTTTATAAATCTTTAATTTTCGAAATTCTAACAACTTAAAATTTGAATTTGGTCAATGAATTTTTTTGTTGTTTTTGTGTTTTTTAAAATTAAGTGGACAATGCCACCTTAAATCGTTTTTTCAGTCTTCATCATTTACTCCCCTTTATTTTAGTAGGCGCGAGTCTTCTTCATCTGGCGGCATTGCATCAATATGGGTCAAATAATCCATTGGGCGTGCATTCAGAGATGGATAAGATCTTTGTAAACACAAATTTTATTTATTGATAAAATAAATATAAAAGATGTGTACAAATAAATATTTAAAGAATTTGAGTAAATTGCGAGCTACGATCTCTATGATTCCTCTGATTCTTCTTTCAACTTGATGCTTGAATGCTGTTTGAACAGCTTCCGAGATTTATGGAGAATTTGGCTCTCCTTGATCTCCTTGGCTTTGATACTTGGATTATTATAACGTTTATTCGAAGGACATTTGCCCTATTTTCGAATCAAACGCTATTGTAGGACTTTATAACGTTTATTCGGATGACATTTGCCTTATTTCCGAATAAAACGTTGATTATGAGAATTTGTACGAAGAACGATATTGGTTCTACAAAGGACACCTTGAATATTATTGGTGATTTCCACGAAGAACGATATTGGTTCTACGAAGAATACCTCAAATATTCAAAAGAATTCGTAAGAAATTCAACTATTAATTTTTGAGTTAGAACTTCATGAATTCTGGTGTGATTTTTGAGCTCTCATTTGACCCCTATTTATAGGTGTAGAGGTAGCAGGCTTGATGGGCTTTTGGGCTCTATATTGGGCCTCCATGATGAGGTGTCACAATATGATTGGTTGTCAATTATTGATGTATATCAATAAAAGATTTAACTTGCTGACAAAGAAATCGATATTTATCTTTAATATATTCATTAATTAAATGCATTATTTAATTTAGATTTCATAATAATCCAAATCAAATTAATAAAATATTTTATTTATTTTCTCAAATTTTCGATGCCTACAAATTGCCCCCTCGAGACTTGTTCATGACGACTTGTCGTAGAAATGGACGAGTCTCGAAACATTTAGATAGTTTATACTCTTATCAAGGAGTTCTTGATTTTCAATTTGTGAATAGTTTATACTCATATTCAAGAGTTCTTGAGCTTGAGAATTGTTAGAGAGTTTATACTCGTTTCTAGGAGTTCTTCGATTTGAATTTGGATTTGGATAGTTTATGCTCGTATCAAGGAGCTTTGGATTGACATCTAGAAAGTTTATGCTCGTATCAAGGAGCTTTGGATTTGCATTTAGAAAGTTTATGCTCATATCAAGGAGCTTTGATGCACTTGATTTGAATTTAGATAGTTTATACTCGTATCAAGGAGTTCTTGCTTTCAAATTTGGATTTGACTTTGTAAATAGTTTATACTCGTATTTTGGAGTTTTGGCGAACTTGATTTGAAGTTAGATAGTTTATGCTCGTATCAAGGAGCTTTGACAAACTTGATTTGTAAACCTTTTATACTCGTGTTAAGGAGTGTCCATTTGATTTGAATTTGTAGACATTTTATACTCGTGTCAAGGAGATCACTTGATTTGAATTTGTAGACATTTTATACTCGTGTCAAGGAGTATTCACATGATTTGGATTTGTAGACATTTTATACTCGTGTCAAGGAGTATACTTGATATCTTTATTTGGAGAATTTAGATGGTTTTGACTCGCATCTAGGAGTTTTGTGAACAGTTTAAACTCTTGCTTAGGAGTACATTTATTTTCATATGGAAGATTCACTCGCCTCTTCTTCATCTTCACTTGGAGTTTCTTCAAAGGATTTGCCCCCATGTTCTATTTCTCGACTTTCTTGTAGTTCGTGGGGCTTTTGTGTTGAGATATCTTCAACTTCATATAAATTCATGCTCAACTCCATGTCGTGAGCTCTAGTTGCCAATTCCTCAAAAGTTTTTGGTTGAATTCCTTTTAAGATGTATTGCAAACTCCAATGCATGCCTTGGATGCACATTTCAATAGCAGAAGTTTCAGACAATCGATCCTTGCAATTTAAACTCAAATTTCTCCAACGATTGATGTAGTCGATGACAGACTCATATGTGAGTTGACTTGTCTTTGTAAGCTCGACCATGCTCACCGTCCTTCGAGTGCTGTAGAAGCGATCAAGGAATTCTTTTTCTAATTGCCCCCAAGTGTCAATTGAGTTCGGCTCCAAGTTGGCATACCAATCAAATGCATTTTCTTTCAAGGAACGAACGAACTGCTTCACCATGTGATCTCCATATGTTCCCGCGCCATTGCAAGTCTCGATGAAGTGAGCCACATGTTGCTTTGGATTGCCTTGACCATCAAATTGTAGAAATTTTGGTGGTTGATAGCTGACCGGCATTTTCAAGCGATCAATCCTTGGAGTATATGGCTTGCTATAGGTCCACGGTGATTTGGAGCTGCCTTCAATTTTATCTTTGATTGATCCTTCGATGAATTCTTTGAGTTGATCAACATGGATTGAACCATCGGAATTGACTTTCAGCTTTGTGGCCAGAGGTTTTTTTCCACTTCCTTCTGTTTGCGGCTTTTTGACTTCATGATTGTCCTCAAGTTGCTCGCTATTAGCATCGACAATCTTTTGCTTCTCCAACTTCGCAATTTGGATGTCTCGCTCGTGAACTTGTTTGACGAGCTCTTCGACAAGCGTTGTCAAATTGGCGACTTGCTCCTCCAAAGTTGCATGCATCTTGATCTTGATCGATTTGACGGAGAGTAGAGATGAGAGGTAGAGATTGTCCCACCGGGCGTGCCAAAATTTGTAAACACAAATTTTATTTATTGATAAAATAAATATAAAAGATGTGTACAAATAAATATTTAAAGAATTTGAGTAAATTGCGAGCTACGATCTCTATGATTCCTCTGATTCTTCTTTCAACTTGATGCTTGAATGCTGTTTGAACAGCTTCCGAGATTTATGGAGAATTTGGCTCTCCTTGATCTCCTTGGCTTTGATACTTGGATTATTATAACGTTTATTCGAAGGACATTTGCCCTATTTTCGAATCAAACGCTATTGTAGGACTTTATAACGTTTATTCGGATGACATTTGCCTTATTTCCGAATAAAACGTTGATTATGAGAATTTGTACGAAGAACGATATTGGTTCTACAAAGGACACCTTGAATATTATTGGTGATTTCCACGAAGAACGATATTGGTTCTACGAAGAATACCTCAAATATTCAAAAGAATTCGTAAGAAATTCAACTATTAATTTTTGAGTTAGAACTTCATGAATTCTGGTGTGATTTTTGAGCTCTCATTTGACCCCTATTTATAGGTGTAGAGGTAGCAGGCTTGATGGGCTTTTGGGCTCTATATTGGGCCTCCATGATGAGGTGTCACAATATGATTGGTTGTCAATTATTGATGTATATCAATAAAAGATTTAACTTGCTGACAAAGAAATCGATATTTATCTTTAATATATTCATTAATTAAATGCATTATTTAATTTAGATTTCATAATAATCCAAATCAAATTAATAAAATATTTTATTTATTTTCTCAAATTTTCGATGCCTACAATCTCCTTTTACCCGTATTTTTATGTAAAGGATCTAGTAGGTTGGGTGGCCCACTAGCACCATGTATCCCGAACTTTCTTAGTAACTCGTCTCCTTAGCTCGTGACATGAATCGTAAATGCATGGATATGATGTACCAAAAAATCCGCGGTTCCTAACGGAATAGGTAACAAAGCCAATTCTTGGTTTCCCTCTTGCCCTTTATCTAAGACTCGTGTAACTAAAACCAAAGGGTGATGATCGGCCTCCTCAACTGTGTATCGATCGAAAGGGAGGGCCTGCTTTCCTTGGTAAGGAAATAAATAAGGAATCGAATCTATTTCTATTTATAATAGAACTGGGGACTACGTTTGCTTTGCCGAGTTGGCCTATGATCATATCATAAATCTTGGTCTTTTATTGCTTTCAGTGGTTTCAATGGTTTGACAGTATGAATGCACTAAAACCTACTCTGATATTGTATCCTGTGTTGCACTGAAGAAAGGGACCTAAGACTCTAACAAATGGGGAGGAAATAGAATGTTTGAATGAAATTAATTAATTACTAATGTTTGAATGTTTGATTATTTTCTTTTGAAGGCCTGCATGCAGTAGAACATACCTAGAATTTGAAAAAAGGCCCTCCATCTCATTCATATAAAGATAAGTTCTATTTTCGTTTGGGACGAGATATTATCACAAATTAAAAAAAAAAAAAAATAACCTATTAAAACCAATTCACATTACTTTATCTATTGCCTTTTGTTTTAATTAATCCTCGTGCGGAAAAATAATTATCCATAAATGAATGAGACGGAGGGAGTAGATATTTGTTTAATAGTTTGTTTTTTAGGTGTGGCTTATTTTAGATGGAGCCTAGCAATTAGAGGTGTTTTGGCCCATTCATCATTTTTTTTTAATGAAAAAATAATGTCTAAATTTGACCTCAATTTTGTTACCATGTTCGTATAAAATATTGTTATTATAGATAATATAGTTTAAAATTAATGCACGCTCATCATGTATTAATCAAAAGTCATTGACAAACTCTTAATTAATTAATTATTATTGAATTGTCATTACACATGATTAATACATATATGTGCTTTTACATGCCATATATACGTTGAAAAATTAGCTAATTAATTTAATACCGACATGTAAAGGGCAAATTATCGTACCTCTCGTCACGTTTTTCGATATGATTTGAATTATAGAAGTTTAAATTATCATAACTTGTTTGTCGATTCTTCGATTTTTATCTTCCATGGTGTTTTAATTTGAAAATATGCGTAAAATACATAATCCATATTATTATATCTCTGTATGCAACATATTTTATTTTAAACACTAAACATTCATATCTTAAATTCTGTGATGATTTCTTGGAACCGAAAAGAGTATAATGTAAACGTGTCAAGAAAAACGAGATACGAACGTAGCTTATTGTTGCGTGCATTATTTATAATGAGAAGGAAGGCACCATGCATGCTGCATGCAGGCCAATTAATCAAATCAAACAAAAAAGAAAAAGTTGCCGATTGAATTGCACCAAAAATTAACAGAAAAAAACAAATATTTGACGCCAAAATTCTCTTTTACCTACCACTTGCATTGATCACACCTCGTCTTCGAGATTTCCTAAATTCAACCCCCCTGCTCTCTCTCTCTCTCTCTCTCTCTCTCTCTAATCATATAAAAAATTCTTATTTAATCTGTATATATATTAATATGTGCAGCCACACTCGTTCATTCCCAGTTTCCCACACACCATTTTCTCCAAATCCTAACCTCTCTCTCTCTCTCTCTCAAATGGAGATGTCTATGGCCTTGCACATGAATCCCAACGTAAAGCAAAGGTTGCACAAACAAAATCTGCCCTCCAAAAACCCTAGAAACCCTAGGATTTCATGCCAATTAGCCATGCAGAACAAGACGAACACCAACTTTTACCAACTCCTCTCTCTCTCATCAACAAATGTAGGTGTTGATGAGATCAAGAAAGCTTACAGATCCATGGCTCTTCACTACCACCCCGATGTATGTGCTTCTCCCGATCTCACGAAGGAGGAATCGACTCGGAAGTTCATCGAGATACGGAACGCCTACGAAACCCTCTCGGATCCGAAATCGCGACAAGTCTACGATAGCGAGTTGGGTTTGAGTAAATCAAGAAAAGTGTGGGAGAGGCAGCTTCATGGGCTGAGAAAGAGGTGTGATGAAAGAATGAGAAAGAAGATATGAAGAATTCATGTGAAATGTGTCAGCTACAGTGGCGTTTGTAGAAAAATTGATCGGGGATGCTACGTGTCTAGGGTTGTGCTGCACACGTGAGAAGTTGATGGAATTCTTTATTGTTCATCATTTTATAATCTAATATATCGATCCATTTTTTCTTTTCTTTTCTAATATGTACATGTATTTTATAGTCACCTCAAAAAGGAAATAAAAGAAATTAATAGTACCATGTTCTTCATGTTGTTACAAATTAAACCAAGTTAAACTTCAATGATTATGTAAGTTGTGTGCAAATTGCTTAGTTTACTTAATTATAATTAAGACATTACTTGACTACCTAATCGTAAAATCTAACGAGATGTCGAGTTTCATAAGGCACGAGGATCGCGTCTGATCAGTTAGCTCTCGATGCATATAGCTTTATCAGAGGCGACGATCAGCTATCTCGGCCTGACCAGACGCGGTCGAAAATCCTATAGGATCGAGTTGTTAGCCTAAAAAAACGTCACGCAAGCTGGGTTTCAGAACGTCGTGTGAGAGCTAGAGTCGATTTAATCCAATATATGGGCTTCATGTTGGGCCTATTAATGGGCTTTTAATTGGGCTTGGGCTTTAAGCAGTGGGCTTTTCCAAAGCGATCGGTTAATTCGAGACCAAGATTAGGGTCAAATTGGATGTACATTGCCTAGTTGTTACGTACCTTAGTCCAAATATAAAAACACTAAATTCATACATAAACTCCAACGCTACGTTCTAAAGTAGAATAATAAAAATAAATAAATAATCAAATAGCTACCTATATAAATTTAAACTACCCTAACTAGTTGCCATATGCTAGCTATAGCCCTACCAAAAGAAGAAATCAAGGTTGGAGAAAAAATGTGTTTCAATTTGCCATACACATTGAAGAAAGGGAGGTCGATAATAATTCGGAAATGGAACGAGGATGAGAAAGAAAACACGGGGCTATTGGTGAAGGAGATCGAGAAATGGAACAAGATTCATTCCGACGGCCCACCGCTCAAGAGAGACGATGCTACTCTCAAATCCTGCAAATAGTTTCGTGCAAGTACCGTCTTTTTCATCATGTTTCGATTTCTCGAGTTTGTTTTCGATTATCGTTGGTATAATAAGTGAGTTGTTGGCATCTATATATATATAATCATGTTTTGATGTACATGGTTTACTTGGAGATTATGTTGCGTCGTTATATGCAATGTTTTAAAAATCGTTAGGTGCTAGTTCGAGACAGATCAGAATGATGACAATGCTTATGTTCACTAATCTTGAAATATTATTAACAAATTCATGACAAATACAAATAATATATATGTACAAACAAATGATTACAAAAGAATTAACGAATCACGAGGAGAAAAAACTAGAAATTAATCCCCTAATTTCTATCTAATAATTTTGAAAAAAAAAAGAAAAATAAAAAAGAATGTGTAAATATTGTTGTTGATCATCGAATCAACGAGTGCGAATGCTTCAACAAATTGCTGCAGATTACGTTTTTCACTCTAGCTGTCATCTGTATAGACATGCAATTCAAATCATCAAAAACGCGAAACGCCAAATCGTAGCAAAGTACAACGAAAAACGAACTCAAAACTACGACTAAAACAACACCCAAAAAAAAAGTCCACAAACCTTTCCAAGACTTTCTCTGGCATAAGGCACTGCCCGGCGGCTCGGAGCTGAAGAAGTCGACGGAGGCGATTTTCGGCTCGTCTCTTCCGATTTCCCTCTCTTTTCCGTAGGCTTTACATCCAAAGCAGTTGGGGTTGAAGATTGCTGCAAAATTTTCAAAATTTTAGTTTTCCACATTTTTTTAATACTCCCTTCGTCCCATTCTATGTTCCATTATTTTATACTTTACACATATTCAACGAACGCGTTAAAGGGAACGTACCAATAAGCTTCTGCTTCTTGTTGTGACATTAGGGCTATTCTGCCATTGACGATTTAATGCACTAGGTGGAAGGCTTGATTCCTAAATTCAATAAATTCATACCATATAAATTACAAAAACTTTATCATAAAATTTATTGATTAAAAAAAAGAATCATTGTTCAAAGTTAGATAAATTACCAGAAATAATACTGTTGCACAATGCTTCAACACTTCCAAATTCATCCTCACATCATCCAAGCTCCTGCAAAAACCACATCAATGTTCATCTCAATTTACACGAAGCTTCGCTACACTAAAACGACGTCGTTTCACCTAAAATCTAAAATTTTACCTGTGCTTCTGCTGGCCAAGACCAAAATAATCAGCCAAAGTCGCCATCTAACAAATAAAATCAAAATCAATATCAACTCCAAAATTAGAGAGAGAGAGAGAGAGAGAGAGAGAGAGAGAGGGGCCAACCTTCATATTTCCAGCTCTTCGACCAAATTTCTCAGTCAACACTACCAAAGAATCGATGATCCCAGCAGGTGTAGGAGCAGGTTTATCTATATCACTAAACATTTCCTTAATCCTCACACAATCAAATCTCCGAATATTATGCCCGGCCCATATCCTCCCATCCAGAATCTCGAATATCTCCCCGGCCACTTCCTCGAACGGAGGGGCCGCAGCCGCCTCCCGCCTCGTGATCCCATCAGGGTTGGCTGTCCTAGCCCCTACGGCTGACAGATCGCCCGGCCTTATGAGGGTGACGTAGCTCTTGAGCTCGACGAGCTTCCGAGGGCACACGACGATTGCTCCGAACTCCTTCACCCAGAAGCGTTGCCCCGGTCTTTGGGGCACCGTGGTTTCTAAGTCGAAGAAGACGATTTCCGGGCTTGCGTTTGAAGTTGCCATTTTTCGGGTTTGTGTGTTTTGAGTTTGGAGGTAGAGAGGGAGAGAGAGAGGGTTTATGTTATATAAGTATGTATGAATGAAGGTTTTGCATGAAGGAATATTCTTGAGATTGATTGACTTGTAATTCAAGTTAAATGAGGTTTAATGGTTTTTGGAGAAAGTTGTCCTTAGCTTCTTTGTGAGGACCTAAGTTTCCTATTTGGAAGGATAATCACCAGGGCAGTCTTTTTACATGTTGGTTTTTCTTTTTTTAATTGTAAAGATTTTTGCATGCATACGAGTAAAACTTGCCCGTCTCGGTTTTCTTGACGTGTTTCTTGAATTGGAAACGTCTCTAGACATATACACTGCTCGTAGATATAATAGAAGATGTTGTACAGCGATGAAACAGAGGATTGGGTCCAGATATAATAGAAGATGTTATACAACGATGGCACAGAGGATTGGGTTCGATTCTCGGGACAATCGTTTTTTGGTATTTTCGGTTATTAATATTTTTGATCGAGATAAGTTTTACTAATGAAAATTAGTTGGAGAGATCTTCATTTCCATTTTTGGGTATGTAAGAAATGGAGAAAGTTAAAATGGAAATTGGTTCTTAGTTTATTCCCTGTTGAGTTGGCTAAGGTAAAATGTACACGAAATAGCTTTACTTTCTCTCTCGGTCTCTCTCTCTCTCTCTCTCTCTCTCTCTCTCTCTCTCTCTCTCTCTCCCTGCTGCAGACGTGGCATTCAGGTACAAGTTAACTCTTCTTTTGACTTGTCAAATTGGGTAACATTCTTTCATAGGATTTCATAATTAAACTCCTAATTTTGGTGCACAGAATTTTAACAACAATTCAAATAAAAACCATCATCAAGAAACATATAGACATTGAACCATCAACCAACAAACATTATCAGAATCCACAAGAAAATGGACAAGTCTGGGAAGAATTGCTGTCGTCGAGTCATGATTCGAGTGTCTGCTGTAGCAGGGCATCGAAGAACTACAGACATCTGCAACGAGCTCGAGCCTCTGTGGTCGAGCATTCATGGAGGTACAATCAACCTTCCAATCCTATCAAACTCATTGAAGCAGCTCTAGAAATTGCAGTTTTCTTTCCCAAATACGATGAACAATCAAACAGAACACCAGAACAGATAAATCGAAAATGCCAAAGTGCAGATCTCTATGTTTCATATTCTCATTCAAACAATCCATCCTAAAATGTAATCACAATTCTTCACCGAATGGGAACATCGAGCAAGGATCAAGGATCACGCCATTTATGAAGATGTAGTAAGAACTAGAGAATACAGGGATCTCGTGCTTTGACATATTATTCAACTACGAAAAGTGTCATGGTGGATGAATGAGCTGCAATAATCGAACTGCGTAAAACATATTCTATCCAGGCACCAACAATGATCACTGCATACACCTTCAGAACATTCATCACTAATCCAGGATTCTAATGGCAACAACGAAACTTGCTAAAATTCGAGCAGAGGATTCGAATACATGTAAATCACACGACATAACCCTTTACTAACTGAACACAAAATCATGTCTGAGGCAATTCACAGCAAACAGTAATCATCACAAAGAAGAACTAGCATCACAAGCAAGAAAAGACTCCATTTTTTTCACAACAAAAAGAATGGTGAAACACATCAAATGCAGAGAATCCATTACATTTCGAAAAACTATAGGTACCTCAAATCCTGGTACACGAAGTATCGAAGTCATCAGGGGCAACTCTTGCAATCCAAGTGCTAAGAGTCTTCTTAATATCCCCATGATTCACATAAGCCAGTTCATACATACTGCACAAGTTCACAACGAGAGTCTCGTTCAACGCCACCGTAGGAACCCTCTCCAACGCGCTCTCCAGCACCTTGATCGAATCTGACAAATCCCTCAAGTACATCAAGCACAGAGCTTTGTTGTTGATAGCAACGACGTCGGTCGCGTCCCTCTCCATACACTCTTCATACTCCCTCACAGCTGATACATAATCCTTCCCTACCAAATACATCAATGCCTTATTCCTCCCAACCAGATTCTTCAATGTCACATCCCCGCTCTCGCTCCTTTCCACCATCTTCTCCACCAATTCGAAGCTCCGTTTCGCCCCGTCGAGATCGCCGTACTGCATCTGCACGTAGCCTAATTTGGAAACGGTGAAAGGCTCCTCGTTTTTGCTGGTCTCCGCCTTCAACAAATGCAGGCACACTTTGAATTCCTTCAGGCTCAAATGGTGGCTCACGATTGAATTCACCACGAATGTTTCCCGCTTCTTCCATAGATCCATCGAGGTTTCGGTAATCGAATCGCTCCGGCGCGACAATTTCGAATCGCGGATGAAATGCAGGAGAACGTAGAGGCGATCGATGGACAATTGGCGATCGCCTAGGGTGAACGGCAGGTGCGCGTGCAACCACCGCAGCGCGAAGGGGATCATGGATCCGGGCCTGCGGTTCGGGTACTGAGCCGGATGCGATTCGTACAGGTACTGCTTCGATCCGAGGTCGGCGTCTAGGGTTTCGAGCTCCACCTGCGCCTCGGCGTAGCGGCGGAGCTTGACCAGGGCGAGGGCGTTGAACGTGAGGTAGATCAGGTGCTCGTGCGGCTGCGTGAGGAGGGAGAGCGACCGCGAACGCGCCACCTTGTCCAGGATCGTCCGCCACGCGCCGCGGCAGGCGAGGTCCTGCAAGGCGGAGAGGTCTTGGCAGTGGGAGTTCAGAGACGCGTACGGGCTCGTGAGCGGGTCATCCGCCGCTTCCGCGGCGGCGGAGTTAGCCGGAGTGCAGCTCGCCGGCTGAGGCGGTGGTGGCTCTGGTGCATCCATGGCGGAGGAGAGCTATCGTGCGCCGGTGGTGAAATCTTCTCCTATTTGTTGACTTATTATTTTCTTTATTGGGCCTAACATTTTTCTAAAGCCCAATTTCGAATTTCTTATTGGGCCTAATTTTTAGTAAAATCCATATTATAATTCCTTATTGGGCCAAACATTCCTTTTTATTCTTGAATTGGGCTTCTGCTGAAAATAGCCCATGTTTTGGGCCCAACTAATCTTTTTTTATCAGGCAAGACTCAGGGTTGTCACGATTTTTCCGTTCAAACATTATGCTCGCATCGGTATATATTTTTCCTATTTTTGACTTATGAATGTATTTTTTTTTCCCCGTGTGCTAGTCTAAAATCTTCTTTGTTCGTATTATAATTCTATTGTCGGCAAAATCGTAACGTAGACGGTTTGTTTTTTCCTCTTTGTGTGTTCCTTTATGACTTTTATTTGCACTAAAACACAAATCCAATCACAAAAGAAGGAAAAAAGGGTGATGAAATCTTATCCCAATATCTATAGAATTTAGTATGGTGCTAATCCTCATTGAAATTTGGCTCAAGCTGCAATTTTTAGAAAATCTCCTAACAATTTCAAGAAAATGAAATACTAAGGTGCATTTTGAAATAATAACATGTGTAAATGTAAAATCATTATAACTTTCTATTAGAATAGGTGCAGAATCTACAGCATTGGATTTTCATAACTACCTACTTATTGCTGGAAATCGTAAAGTCCCGGCTACGGAGGACTCGAACTCGAGATCTTTGACCTCGAAAGTTTAACCCCCTTACCGCTTGGTCAACACACACACTTATTGCTAGGATTTTGTGTTCAAAGTCTTGTTTGGAGCAAAAGAATTCTAATAGAAATTTTGTTATATTTTGGGTTTTGCAATTTATATCACCATGTTCTTTGATATTATTCACAATATTTTATCACCTAATTCACAGTGATAGTGAATTTTACCGTGAGAACCCTCTTATTCATATACATATGCGTTGTTATTATGCTTTTCTAGATATGAAAATGAATCATGTTTATTTCTATAAAGACAACAGGTGGTCTTGAAATAATTAATGGTTCGGATCGGTTCCTATTTCTCATGTACATAATTGGTTCCCACATGATTCAATTCCCTCTCTCAAACATATGCACACAAGAGAGAGAAATGAGTTTAATTCATAAAAAAATAAGTTATATAACAAATTAGAATAAATTTGGACTATTAAATTGATATAATCTACAATTAATATTAATATTAACATGCATTGTTTCAGTCTCTCCCCATGTCAATATCAATATTGTTGAAATTTAAAATTACATACCTACAAAATTAATATTGTTTGAATATATTTCAGTTTCTCTATTGCATTTTCGTATGACATTTCATATTTTATAATTGACTGATCGTCAAAGCACCCATTTTATTTAAATAATCAACAATAAAGCAAAATTTTTATGAGTAAAATAATCGATTACACGCAATTTAAAAAATATCGTGGACACATGGCGATCATGCAATATTAATGTCGCTAAGAAATACAATAGACGACCCGAATCGAAGTTTTGTAACGCCTATAAATGAGTGGTGGCAACACTTTGCCTAAACACCCCTCTCTACTTAATTATTCATCTCTCATTCTACTCAAATAAAAGAAAAAATGGGTCGAAAAATCGACATGAAAAAGATCGAGGACGTAACGAAATGCCAAGTAACGTTCTCCAAACGACGTAGTAGCTTGATGAAGAAGGCGAACGAGATCGCTATCTGCTGCGACGTTGATGTCGCCTTCGTCGCCTTCTCTCCGTCCGGCCGAGTTAGCAAGTTCTGCAACAAACGAAGGTCGATCTCCATTTTTTTTTTTTTTTTAATTTCAGAAGATTTTTGTCTATAATTAATTTCCTTTATCTTTTCAGAATCGAGGATTTGCTCCATCGTTATGTTAATCTACCGGCAGAGAGTAGATTAAAGTACTCAGATCAGTTCTCTCTCTCTCTCTCTCTCTCTAGAAAATTGTTAATTGTTGTTTTTTACTACTCTTGATGTGATTCTCATAATTTTGTGCTGTGGTTGATGATATGCAGTCAATTAGAGGATGTTGAGGTAACTTTATTAATACCTTCAAAAGTTTATAATAGTAGAATAATTTCATGCACACATTTTTTTGCTCAATTTTTTTTGTTGTTGTTGAATTTATTTGCATGAAGCGAAAACTGGAGAAGTTGAAGAATTTGGATCATATGAAGAGTGAATCTAGCAAGCTTCAATATTTGGACAAGCAGTAATTCTCTCTCTCTCTCTCTCTCTCTCTCTCTCTCTCTCTCTCTCTCTCTCTCTCTCTCTCTCTCTCTCTCTCTCTCTGTATGTGATTATGGTTATTGTATGTGTACTTAATTCCGTATCTAAATAATTTTTCTATATTCGTTTGCATATATGTATGGAATATGATGGATTCAAGAATTGAGGTATGCACTCTTGCCTTTTCTAATTATTAGTATTATTTATTTTTGAAAATCTTTTTAATTAAGCCAAATTGTGAATTATTATTCCATAATTCAATTAATAATTAATTGCCTATTAAAACCAGAATCTTGAATTGCAAATAAAAAAGAGTGGCCTAGAACTCCAAATTTTAGAAGCAAATCTCAGGTAATACTATTTTTTCATTTTCATTTTATAAGTTTTTTTATAAGAAAATAATTGACAATATATATATTTTTGTAGGGACTATGAAGTGGATGAGGAGCAAGAGCCTTCCTTACACCTATTATCTTGGTGTGAGAGAAACATTAAGCATTCCCTTGAAAAAGTTGTAGCAAGAAAAGTAATTACTCTGTTCGTTTCTTTCCATTTAACTCGTTTGTTCGAATATACACTGATAACACACTACTTGTTTCTAGAGCGAGTTGCTTGGTCAACGACAAGCTTCAAATGAGCACCCAAATTTACAAGTATGACTACTTTTGTTTTATAGAATACTATTCTCGTCTCATTTAAAATAATACGTTTCTTAATATTACTATGATTAGATCGATCCAACGTTGGTGCAGAATGAAGATGGTGTTCAAATATTCCCTCCTAATTTTGTGGAGAACGAACTCAATTCACCCTCACAAATTCTCACCAAAGTTGAACCTTGGATAACCCCATATAGGTAATCACCTACATTTCACAAAACGCTCAACGTTACTGATGTGATGGTGTCACGTCGACAATTTCTTTCGTTTATCAGTATTAAGTTTCTCTAAGGAAAGATTTACTTTTAGCTAGAGAGATATTTTTCTTAAATATTTTGTTTTCACGTCAACCGTGAGCTTATATATTTACCTGACAGTGCCAAATTTCGCGAGGGGAGATTTCAAGACATACTCGATGAAGCAAATCTTGCATCAAATCACAATTTGCTCAATTTCCCTCAACAAGATTCAATTGTTACAAATTATGCAACTTGCAATTTCACCAATAAAGGAGAAGATGATGATGATGAAGAAGAAGCCACTCAAGTTAAGATGTTGGATAATCCAAAACAAGAGGTAATTAACTAATTATTTATATGAGTAATAAGCAAAATATTAACCTTCTTAACTAGAAAATGTTATAATACACCCTCCCCTTTTGTTCATTGTAGGGTACTTCGGGGAACGAGGCGTGTTGGACGTCGAAGATGCAGAAGAACAATGTATGGGAGTGGGAAGACTTGCTCCTCGATGAGAATTTCAACTTCGGGTTTTCGAAATGAGAAGCAAGCATAAGATGAAGGCTTCTTCGATCTTTAGTATACTACCAAATAAACATATAATGAGCTAGAGAAACTAAATAAAAAACTATGGATGTAATATGTTTGTCTACTTTTATTTTCTTTTAATCTTATGCGTGATAGTAGATTAGATTGGAATAAAGGAATTGCAATGAACCAAATAAAGAATGATTTTATTAAATCAATATTCATAAACATATACAAACACTCTCAAAAGCCCTAATTTTATCAGCAAAAATGGAACATTTTCAATCATGTGTGTGCAAACCTAAGTTATAGTGTATGGTTTGAAAGGAATTATAAACATGTAGTTATAAAGAAAGTTCACTTGAGGGTAGTTGGTGGTGGCATTCCGATGGTAAGAACATCGTATGTTCGTCTAGTCCAGTTAGGGTTTCGTTCGAGCCCTCTAGTACATCCTGCAATATATATTCAACGTCGATCAAAATATAATTAATTTTCCATTCTCATAATAACATTATAAGAGTGAGAACCTTGAAAGAAGTAGAGGTTTCCGGTTGTAGCAAAGAAGTGTAGAGATTCTTCGACGAATTGAAGTGTTGAAAAGCGTCGTCGTTTGGAACATTATTCGAACATCCTTCGAGAGCTTGAGCATTCTCGTTCCCACTCGTCTGAGAAACCGACTCGTACATCGTCGGAGATGATTGCTTCCTGAAATTCAATTTAGGGCAAACCCTAACTTATTAAATATGCACGTAGCGTGCATGCATGCATAATAAGAAAATGAGACGTAAGAATCATTTTTTTTTTTTGAAAAAAATAAAAAATATATTTAAGAAAAAGAAAAATCACAAACCTTAAAGTTCCGGAACAAGCATCGGATCCGAAGTTCATATGCTCGATATTGCTCAGCTCGAGACCGTGATCGTCGTCGTTCTCGAGCAAGGGTTTCGCTCCGTGCGCTTGTGCTTCAGTTATGTACTGAACCACTGTGTTTATTTGCTATTTTTTGTGTTTTTTTTTTTATTTCCAAACAAAATTGAATGAAAAAAACATATCAATCCCACTATTCTAAAAAACGTGTTTTAATAATCAAAAACGTTTTTAATTCTACCTGTATAGTGTCTTGATAACTTGATTGCTGCCCCACTTTGCCTAGGAGAATAGACTGTAATTAAACACTAATTAATCGTGATTAAAGTATGAAAAATCAAGATTAATTCTTCAATCAACAGATTAAAAAATAAAATTGTGTTGATTTAATGAATTTCTCGCCTTTCGTTGTGTAACGCGACGAACAGCTTCTTCGAGTCGATATTCACACGACTGGAATTCTGCAAGAGATGTGAATTTTTCTGAATCTGGTTCGAAAATTCTGAGGATTAAGAGACAGTAATTAGCTTAATTAACCATCAAATGTGATTAGAGAAAATAATTACATTAATATATGATTTGATTTTTTTTAATCTTTTAAATATTTTTAGTTCTACCTAAGTTGTTCTTCAGCATTCTCTAGTTGATGCTGCAAATCAAGAATTTCTTTCTGTATTTCCTGAAAAAAAAAACATAAAATTTAATTAATGAAATAATTACTGTATTTTTTAAAAATTAATTGCATGAATTATTTATATATTTATTTATTTTACCTCGGTATCAGAGCCAGGAGTTGCAGCACTGGAAGAAAAAAATAATTAAAAAAATCAACATTATTATATATTATTATTATTATAAGTATAAAAATTAAATTCAGCAATTTCTAAAATGAAAAAAATTAATTAAAAACCTTTGCATTGCAAGCTCCTTTTCAGTTTTAATTTTTGTTAAAGTGCTCACTATTTGCTGCAAAAATGGTGGAAGAATAGTTATTAATTAATTTCAAATAAAAAAAGAATAATTAAAAAAATGTTACATACCTCTCTATTCACAATAATCCTGCATTTATGCAGAAATTAAGAAGTTAATTAAATTATTTTGGTGAAGAAAATAAGAAATAATGAGTTAAAATAATTAAATACTTACCCTCCTCTATCACGATCGGAGAGATTAATATATCGGTATATCACATCCTCAACCCTAGCAAATGATTAATCGAATCAATGTGTCGAAAAATAAACGTGTAATCAATTATAAATTATATTCAATTTTACCTTTTCCGGCCGGAGAAATGGCTAAGCCGGCCGGAAGGGGAGAGCATGATCAGAGTCAGGTCGATGTCGCATAAGACTGCAATCTCGTAGGCCTTCTTAATGAGCCCATATCGGCGTTTGGAGAATGTGACTTGAAGATTCGTCGTGTTCTCGATTTTCTTGATCGGGAGCTTGCTCCTTCCCATGTTACCGGTGCACGTACGTTACGACGGGGATCGGATTTTCGGAGGTTTTGGGGAAATGTGATGGGGAGAATCGTGAATGTATATTAGGGTAGGGGAATGAGAGGTTGGTATGAAGAAGAGGAGAATGGTTTGTTGGTCAAAAGCTTCTCTTAACCGTAGCATGAAGAGTGGAGAGGTTGGTATTATAATTGGTTTGATTTATTTTACGATATTTACTCCATAGTTACCATGTCATCAATTATAGTACGAGATTCAAAAGTGTATAAATTCGAACGTTTGTCGAGGGTTGGCCTAGTGGTAAAGTGAACGAGCTCGACGTTCTTGAAGTTTAATTCAAACGCATCAAGAAATACAAATTGAATTAACACTTTTTTTTCCCTTTCTTTCTCGAGAAGTAATTTGATTAATTGATTTAGAATTTTCTTATGATTTTTTATGTGCAAAAAAACAATAAAATAAAATAAATAGATAGATAAATGATGAAGCAATATGGGCCAATTTTGGGCCCATTTATTGGGCTTTTAAAGCTGGTAAATAATGCACTATGGGCCAAATTTTTGGCCCATTTAGTGGGCGTTTTATGTTAATCCTTTATACGATTGCGTTTTGCCGTTACTCTCTTTGTCTCAGCCCGAGTTAATTGTAAAATGTGTACATCCAGACGAGACGAAGCAAGTATGTAAAATTAAATAGAGAGATTTGTGTATGTGATCAAGCAATGCGAAGTTAATACTATCGGATGTTTCATGTTCGAGTTCTCTCCAATGTTGTGTTTAAATTTCACCTTAAATAGCCTTCCATCAAAATGTTCTAGATAATACTATCAGATGTCACATGTTCTCTCTCCTTTTATAATTTTACGTGTCTATTCAAGAGAGACGTAATCAAACGCAACGGAAAGAGTATTAGAAATTGGAAAAAATGTAACATAAGAAGAAGGTGGTGGGCATCAATAAATCTTTCTTCACTTCTTTTTACTACAAGCTACTTTAATATAGTATTTTCTTTTAGCAAATATTCTTCCAACAAAAATAAAGTGGAATGCTTTATTTGCATATGTATATATGCTTTTGGTTTTATTGCATCCCTTTTTGGAGCCTTAAGGATTCAATTCAAGATTTTTGAATATAGAATATGCCCCATTCAATGTTATTATTTGAATTTGTTGGAGTTCTTAATCATCGTTACCGAACCACATCAGTATGATACTGTCCGTTTTTGATCGAGCCTTTACAGTTTTGTTTCTGGGCTCCTTCCAAAAGCCCTCATACTAGGGTTTATAAGGTTTATCCACCTTATACATTTTTGATATGAGACATGTTGTTTGCACCGACAGAATCTAGTATTCAAGAAAAGTGAAGTAAAATATTTGATCCCTTGTTCACATGAATTTAGTGAGATCGATTTCGAAAGGTAGACTTTTACAAGAATTTAAAATTGTCGGTGATCCATATATGAAATTTGATACGTAAAAAGCTGCTTATAATTAAAGAATGTGTCAAGATTCGATCAATTTTAATCAATTAAATTTCTTTTCTCTTATTTTTTCCTCACTTTTACGTACGTACTTCAAAAAATCAAAAATCGAATCGAAAATATAGAAACACGCCCTATTCGGTGGGACGAATATCTGATTGTTAACCACAATAATTGAAGCGACTACTATTTAAGGAGAAGAAATTAAAATATAAAGTTTGGTAGCCAACAACATTAATTATGATGATTAATTATACTATTAAAATCTAATTAATCATAGTCCTATACATTTCTCCATCAACCATCTAAAATCAAAAATTAATACAAAATTATTATTCAAATTTTTTTTTAAAAAAAAAAGCAAAAATAATTTATTGATAATTATGGATTGATTACATGAGGGAGCATGCATTGGGGTTGTCATCGCTGAACATGGCCATGTAAGGGTCGTCGAACTTGGCGGCGGCGACGGCGGACGAGGCAGGCGGGGCTTCGACTCTGCGGACGAAGCCGGGCGGCGCCTTCTTGTCGTAGGCTTGGGGGGCGTAGGGTTGAGACACAAGGTTGTAGGGGACGTAGGGCCAAATCTCGGCCTTCTTGCCGGTGGCTTTGGCCTTCTTCAGCACCTTGCTCTGCTCCACGTACCCACTCACCGTCACCTTCTGCTGCTTCCTGTTTATCTCCACACTCTTCACCCCTGCATTGCCATTCATTTGTGACTTAGAGAGAGAGAGAGAGAGAGAGAGAGAGAGAGAGAGAGAGAGAGAGAGAGATGATGGGAATGGGAATGGGATGTGTACCGGAGAGAGAAGATAGGGCATTCTTGACTTTGAGTTCACAGCCATCACAATCCATTCTGACCTTGAGGTTTACAGTTTGGAATTGTTTCTTCTTCTTGTGTTTATGGCTGCTGCTCATCAAATCTGAGATGTACTCCATTGTTCCTGCTACACCCATCTTTAATTTTCAGAGAGAGAGAGAGAGAGAGAGAGAATGTGGAGGTTTTGAAGTGTTTGTTCACACAACTCTCACTTGTTTATATAGACAGCTACAAATGAGAGAGAGAGAGAGAGAGAGAGAGAGAGAGAGAGAGAGAGATTAATATGTTGATGAAAGATTAAGGATTGGTTAATTAGTAGATGTGGGGAGAGAAAGTGACACAAAGTTTTGAGAAAATGTGTATAAAGTAAAGGGGTAGAGAGCAGTTTATTAAATAAAGTGTGAAAACAGTGGATTTTTTTTTTTTTAATTTTTTTTAAGATTGCATTCTCTTTGATGCAAAAGAAAAGAAGAGAAAAGAGGAAATCAATTCATCGACGTAGAATAGAAGGATATACAGTATGTGTCTATGACGAATCACACTTTTCATTTTTGTCTGTCCATAAAAAAATAGATATTTTTTAATTTGAGGATGTAGACTTCTTATAAAAAAAATTATTTTTGTTTGTAGAAAATGTAGTTCTATCTAATGTTAACATCAAATAACTTAAATTTTGTGGATTAATAAATTCAAAAACAGTGAATATTACACAACATTTGGAATCAACAGAATATCCAATCAATTATAGTATTTGTAATAAATTATAAAAAAAGGAGGAAATGTTGAAATTTTGTGAAGTTATTAGAATAATAATGGTGTGCCATAAACAAAAATTGCAACCACCAATAATTGAGTGTATAGCAGCAGTCACGTCCTCACGGACACGTGGCTCGATCGTATCGACTGAGTTTTATCCAACGGTCGAGACGAGCGAATTATAATCGTGTTTTATGAGGGGGATTACAGCAAAATTGCTTCACTTTTGCCAACATTGAAAGCGCGTTTTTGATTAATCTACGTTTTCCCTAACTATTTTCTTTAGATAATTTGTTTTGTCACACAATTATAAATAAATAAATAAAACTATAATATTCTTACAAATCAAATAATTTTTTGTCACACGTTGTCTTCTCATGTACGTACTGTTCCTTCCTAGCAACTTCAAACGTCTATTCTCTAATTATGAAACCCAATGTGTTGATCAAATGTTGATGCAATTTTATACTCTCCCCCCCCCTTTTCATACGTTTCAATAACACACACATCATTCGACTGGACTGAGAGAGTATCATTGTTGTCTTCTAACCAAATTATACATTTTCTTTAATAATGAATTATACATTTATCTTACTAATTATGTGATTTTCATCTCATATTTATTTATGAAAGTAGATTTTATATAATTCCTAAAGAGAGAAAAAAGTAGAGGTAGGATGGGGTTCCTCTTTATGCAAAACAACAAAAGGAAATTTATAGCTTTTGGGATTGGAGTTGGAAATTGAGGTGCCAAATGTCAATTCCTCAAAACCCACTTCACCCAATCTTGATAGTTTATTTATTCCCTTTTCCCCTCATTTGTCTTTCACTTTCTATATCATCTTTTGTGCCAGATATAATGTGCCAACGGCTGACGTACTAACTGTAAAAGTGAGCCCTAAATAAAATACTAATTGTCGACATGGCATTGCCATAGCAGATGGCAAAGCATTTATGTATCATACACTCCCTTCGTTTTATCTGATTGACCTATATACATATTCAGTATGTGAGGTATAAATATACAAACAGGCCGAATCGGAAAAAACAGAGGGAGTACTACCAGCATAGGCCAAAACCCTCCAACTTCTCCACTCAAACACAGTACAAAATGTCCTAATCCTGTTTTTGCTAGATTTCACCACTCAACTAAACACAAATGCTAAAAGCACTATGAATCTTTATGCTTAAATTTAAAAAAAAATACTCCCTCCGTCCACCTATTTCTGACACGTTTGCTTTTTGCACGGGTTTTAAGACGGGAGTGGTTAGTGTGTAAAGTGTATTGTGTTTATGGATGTAGTGTATAAAGTGTATTTTGTAGGGAATAAACATATTTTAGAAATAGAGCATCATATATGCATAAAAACATGTTCTTGTCTGATCTTAAATGAAAGATCGTATAAAGACCTTTAATTTGATATAAAAATCATAAAAATCCGATAACAAACGAGCAAGTTATAATAATTTAAACTTTCGAAATTTAAATTATATTGAACTACGTGCAGAAAAAATGAGTGGATGAGATTTAAGTATGGAATGTTAAGTGTAATAAGGGATTTACTAATTGTACTACTTAGTGGCTAATTCTTTCCAAAAAAGGAAACGTGTCAGAAATAGGTGGACGGCCCAAAAAGGAAAGCGTGTCAGAAATAGGTGGACGGAGGGAGTATATGATAAGCTGTCAATTTGGACTAATCTGCTCATAACAGACAATTATACACATAAATTAGAAAGAAAACACATACTAATATAACAATGCTTCCTTAGATTGAGAACACACACCTGCACCAGCACTAATCTTGTTAGGTAAACAAGATTCTTTCTCAATTTTGAATTCTTGAAAATATCTGCAATCAACATTCAAATTATTGTTATTATTCAGTAATTGATGAACAGATAAGGTTTCTCTGGCTTCCAGCTAAGTTCAATCAATCAAGTATGATTTGAGAGAAGCACTACTTCAAAGGCTATAGCCCTATTGATATGAGAGTCCAAGCCTACATAAGTACAAAGTTGAACGTAGATATAGATTTTGAATTTCATCTTTGCTTCCACAACTTTTTCCCAGAAATAGTGCAGAAAAATCCAACATTTGCAGTTCAAGTAGTAAAAAAGGAGTGTAATAATAGACCTTACAGATTTGAGACCATGGCAAAAGCTGCTGATGCTGAGATGTCACAAGAGCTTAGAGGCTTGGTTGAGTTGAAGTTGCACATAGGAGAGAGAATCTAACACTGGGACAACTGTAATGTACAGCCAAAATTGGAGAAAATATGTGTATATATATATAACTCTATGAAGGAAGTCTTACGATGACATACAACGATACCACGGGCGGGCGAGGGTAAAATCACGGAAAGGGAGCTAGGAAGAACTCTACATATCACCACCCTAAATTTCAAAGCCTAAATAATAAAAGTAGGAATGAAGGATGGTGAATTGTGATGATGCAAGGGAAAGAATGAAGCTAGGAAATAAGAATTTACATAAAACTAACAAAGAACTCTATGCGTAGTGTATATATATATTATGTACTTATGAGAAGTGGGATTAAGAGGAACAACTTTGCGAAGGACGAGAGGCCTGTGGTGGAGGATTTGGAAGGTGTTCTTCCAGCAACTGCAGGAGCTACTGCATGACTATTTGGTCCACTTTGTTGCTCTGTTGAAGGCAGCGAATTAGAAGAGCTGTTATTGCCAGGCCCTCGATCACCGTAATCAAGATCTTTACCTGGATTAAATAACATCATTCAGATAGCGAAACAATGGGTTTGGGTTGAGAGAGGTAAAATATAAGTGCACAAACACTACTTAGGGTCCTCTTTCGGTCTTTTGTTTTCTCAATTTTTGAATTCAAGTTGTATATTCTGTTCAAAATCAAAGTCATTGCGATTTTAAAGCAAAATATTGGGAGGCGCAGCTTAAAGCAGCATCACTAGTATATATGCTCGAAGATCTCATTCAACTAGGCATATTTATGATGAGCAGAAGATTTGGTGATGAGCCATGAAACTGAATCCCATGGCATTATATGCTTAAAATAGGTAAACACAGGCAAAAACTAAAATCTGTGAAACTCACAATTTGATTTAGACCAACCCAGCTTGAAGTTTTCCCTATCAAATACGATCTGATATCCCGTCATGAAGTTCTCTGCGTAGCACAATCAGTTCAGAAAGAAGATAGAGAAAAGGGCATTCACATGATGAAGCATAACGGAAAAGTATGCTATGAATGGAATAAAAACACAAAACGTATACTAATCTGAACTTACGTCCAATTGTCCCAATATCTCCATCCGTGGGCTGTACTGCAAAACAGAATCCAACAGCACCCTGTACCAAAAACACATTGTTCAGCGATTTAGCATGCTTTTGGCATCTTACATATCTTTATTCAGGGATTGACAATCAAAACCATCTATAACTCCAGAACCAAATCATTGCATACCAGCAAAAGGCTTTCCACTACATGAACACAGATATATGCACAAGATAGAACATGAGTCCTCATTATGAAATCAAGACTGTTTGTTCATCGCCTATATTACGAAGGAAGAAGTCAACATGCCTTTTGGTAATGAGAAACAGCAACAAGGCATCAAGTTTTGGTATTCTTTTGTTTTTTCCCAATCTATTTTAGATAGAAAGGTTGTCTTCTATATACAAACAAAATAAACAGTTTAAAAGGCAAGTAAAAATGATCTTAAAGATGATCGTATTTGTAACTATATTATATTAGTCAGAACCAAAGAGCCATAAAGGCACCAATATAAAGCATGGAAAAATATGAAGAATAATGCTGCTATAGTACACAAGGATTAAAACAAAAAACCTGAGTTCCGTAGATCACCAAAACTGGATTGCTGACCACAAAACTTTTGGATGTTGCAAACTTCAGAGTGAAGGAGGGAAGCTTAGGCACCCCACTGGAGCTGAAAATAATGAACTGTCGCAGATCAATACATGACCAGGTGGTTTCAACACGTGCTTAATAGTCGATCCAAGCATACCTGGTTTTGTAACAGTACTGCCATGGGTATCCTTCAAAGCTAGATTTTGACGTATTTACTTGTCTGTCAAACTATGGACGAAACAGTAAATCAAAAACAAAGTTGCCTACTTTTACAACAGATACCAGGAAGAATAAACTAAAAGAGGACGGAAAAGAAAGAATTACCTCATCTGCCACCTTCTTGAAAATTCGATCGGGAAGATATGAGAATGAAGATCCACTGTCAATCAGCATCTGGAAATCCATATTGTCAAGACATGAACTCTCAATGCAGCATGTATCCACTCCGACAATATAAGTTAAACTGTTTCATGAACTGGATCAAAATTTATCTTCAAAATATATGTAAGAAAATAAAAGTTAGCTTCTCCAATTAGTTACTTTTTCCCATCCAAAGGCAACAGCGGAGTAGTTTGCTGGTCAGCCATTCCCTGATCCCCAAAAAGCAACCTTCCAGAATCATCTTCATTGAAACATAGAGAAAAGGAGTTTCGAATGTATCCAGCTTTTGCAAGAAAACTTGCAACAGAAATTTCTCCAAGTCCAAGACCCAGGAGACCATCAGGAGCAACTCCACTCAGGTATCCACCAGTTTGTTTATTACCGCACCTATAAACGAAGAACATAAAAGACATCAAGAAAAGAAAGCAAAATATTTCTTTATGGTAGTTCCTGAAGACATTGCAGTATAAGCAAAGCAAAACGCACCCAATAATCACTGGAGCCTTAACAGATTTGTTAGATACATCTGAATGGCCTGGCAGGAGATGAAGAACATCTTCAACCAGAAATCCAGAAGTTGAGGTATCATCCGAATAGTAGTTGACGGTATAAGGGCATTGTTGCTTAGAATTTGGACAGTCTGGACCCTGTTCGCATAACTGATGGCTGCATGAAATGGTCTTGCTTGTGCTAGAGATAGAAGGATTGTACTCACTAAGATCTTTATCCTGCATAATTGATGCCCGACAAAACAAGAGGGCACCTGCCAATCAATCATTTGGAATAAGTGATAAAACATATTGCTAAGTAGCACAAATTTCGTAGCACTTTGATTATGATACAAGTTTATATGAAACAAACAAAAAGATTTCCTTCCCCAACATCCCCACCTCACCAACCCCTAACAACAATAAACAGAATTTTACTATTGCTGCACAATTGGAAAATCTAAGATAATATGACCGGGTATCTTGCATTCAAATGCTCGTGTATCATGAAACTGCTATTCCAAGTCTATACATGGGCTGCAGAATTTCGCTAACTCTTATGCAAAATAATCACCACTAACAAAGTCTATCAGGAAACAACTTAAGAGCACAGGGAGCATTGAAAGAGAATGTATCGCATACCAGGCTGCTATAGTAGCTGGATGATAAAGGTGCACATTGCACACAATCACAGGGAACCCAAAATAGATCGCTTCCAGCATCGAGCGCCACAAGAAAAGATACTTTCGGTGTGCCTATGTCAATCCACATATAATGCAACCTGAGTTGAGATAATGCAAGCAAACGAGTGTGAATATCCTAATAAAAGCTAAGAGTAAGAGTAAACTTAGCTATGAAAGTATGTACACTAGATAACCCTCTCAATTGACAGACTTAGGGAATATAAGCTCGTGGCCACGATTGATTTCAATATTGTGCCTGATAGCCAGATTAATGAATGCAACTTCTTAAAGATGATAGGAAAGGAAGAGCTCTAAATTGTATGCTGCACCACATCCAGTAACTAGAACAAGTATGGCATATTGTAGCGAAATAAAACCGACGCGAGTCAAGAAAAGATTTAGCATCTACAAAAGTACAGTGGAACTATAATCTTTGGCAAATTCCCATCACATAAAATGTGTTAATCGAAAGCCAAATTTGGCAAAAGAACTCATGCTGAAGACGAAGACAAACACAAACACAAACACAAACACAAACACAAATAATTACATAAACAACCTAGAGAGAGAGAGAGAGAGAGAGAGGCTACCATCCGAAGTCATTTCCGAGAGGCAATGTGGCGCTACCCTCGGAAGGATAGAGAAACTGGAACTGAGGACTCAGCTTGAGCGTCTGGCGCTGGACGTCGCTGCTCAGCAGCCGCCGGTAATACTCCAAGCTCCGCCGCTGCGGCCAAAAACCTAATCCACCTCCTCCACCTCCACTCCTCGCAACCCTGCCATCCCGGTGCGCCTTCGCTTCATCCGAAAATCTATGCACCAGCCTCGCGGAATACACAATCGGCGCCCCCAATCCACCCTCAACACACAGAATAACTATCAAACCCAGCACAGGTAACCGGATCTCCATCAACAAAGGAGATCAAAGCGAGCGGAAAACTTCAAACGGAAGGTATATATATATGTGCCCGCAGCCCGCCCCTGCACTTCACATACACAAATGTACTGTACTCGTAGTTGGTAGAAGAAGAAGAAGAAGAAGAGAAGAGTAAATGCTTCGAGTTCCAGAGAGAGAGAGCTGAGAGCGGTGATTTAGCTAATGAGCAGTGAGGAAGAAGATGCAGCGGCGCAGCACAGCAGAGAACAAAGCATCGAGTCTACCGTGCGCCGTGGCGCATTTTAATACGCATCCCAAAAAGGAAAGTGCCGAAAATAACACTGGTTTTTGTTTCTTTTCTTTGTCTCCTTTCACACGCTCCAAATTCAATAATTTAGTTTTCTTTTTCATGTAAATAATTTTAATTAAAAAAATTAAATCCTCTCTTTCTTCATTCCATATTTAGCATTTTTATTTTGTTTTTTAGCTAAATATATAATAATTATTGGTTAATGTCGGTTAGTGGTGATAATTATTTTCTTAAAACATGGTAAATTAGTGAATAATGGAGAAGTACCCACGCGTTGCTTTGCTTTAATCCAAAGCATTTGCTATTATTCAAACGTGCAAGCAAAACTGCCTAATCAACATCATTATGCGCCACTCTTAAGCCTCCACGGTTCGTTTTAATCGAGTCTCATGTCGAACTGTCTAATGGGTCGATGTTTAGAATCACTATCGAACACTAGTGACTCATTGAGTGCCTTGAAAAAATCGTAAGGTCAATTATAGCTTTGAGCAAAAAAGTTGAACTGTAGAAAGTGTAGAGAAAGGTCAAAAAAGTTTCATACAACTACTATTTTTTTTAGGGAGAATGATTGAACTTTGTTGAAATATTATGTAAAGGAAGAAAGATAAATTACATATAAAATAAAAAATGATAGGTCATGTCTCTTTCTTGGTCACTTTCATGTGATAAAAGAACAAGAAGATGTGATGAAATTCAAAACCAACCCCACATTCTTCTCAATTGTTCTTTTGACCTTACAACTTGATCATCAATGCTATGTGTTGATCGTTAATATTCAACGGGCTCGTTAAAGTTATCGACGGGACAGAGGTAGTATATACTAGACGTGAAAGAAATGCATTGATTTCGAGTCAAATTGTTTATCTATAGCAAGAAATACATCTCCAGAAACACGATTACAACGAAAACGAACGAATACAAATAATCTAAGAAAGAAAGAATTGAATTTCTCACTGAAAAAAAGGAAAAGAAATGACTCAAATTGAAAGCAAACGGCCGTTTGGGAACAGGAGGAATTGCTACAAAAGATTTTGCCAGAAACTATGTACACGAACACGATAAATTATCACGAAACGAAAAAAATAATATCAAAACCTCTTCTTTTTTCTCTGTGCATCAGTTTATACTTTTGAATTTGATGTGAATTCGCTAGTTACCTCAGCTTGGCTGCTTGTTAGACCATTGGAATTCTATTTCCAGATTCCTCGAGGGCCCGCTTTTGCTCTCCGGGAGCAGTGTGTACTCGCCTGCAACTGCACCGAGCATTACCACGCGATCGATCTGGATTGTCACTTTCCCGAACGAGCTCTGCAGTTGAGAGCAATGGAGAAAGGTTATAGCAGGTGGAAAAGCATGGAGGAAACGAGTTAAAATACGAGAGATCGTATAAATGTTGTTTAGAGAACTCATTTTACCTTCCCCATTTTGCTCTTGTTCTTGCATGAGATGTGAAGCTTTTGCCCTTTGGGGGGACTCTCGAAGGACCATGCGAAGCTCTCGTCCCACTCGGGGTTAGGCCCCGTCGACACAACCTAAAGCAAACGACAGTTGGAGTAAGATAGCTGTTGTAGAGTTTATATTCCTTTTATATCTCTAGTCATTTTAGGACTGATTTGTAACATATTTTCTCTATTATATGTCTCTACTGTATTGTATTCTACGACTGAAACGAATGGGTTTTCGGAGACCGGTGAAAGTTCATACCTTTGTTTGTCGAGGGGGCGTGTTTCCAAGTGTTAGCTTGCAATACACGCTAGCATTCCCCACAGATTGCCTCATGTTGCTTCCTCTCTTGATTATCACTACTAGAGTTCCGGGCAAACACTGCAGTAGAAATTCGGCTTTCTCCTGAAATCGAGGCGGACCCGACTGAATCAAGTACTGAAGAAGAGGTATTGCGTCTGCAGCTGCAATAGACTGCGCTCGTGAAACTTCAGCTGGGCATGCTGACCAGGCTTGCCTGAGAAGAAATAAAGCGTCCAATGCAGCTTCTTGAGTCGCCTCTGAGGTAGTCTTGAGAGAGGAGACGAGATGAGGAATGCTCAACGTTGCTGGCTCTGTAGCTCTGAGACGAGGGAAGTTGCCGAAGAGCGCGTTCAGAGCCTTCAGATACTCTTCGTTTACTGCTCCTGTAGCCCATAAGTCTTTCTCGATTGCAGCTGGAAGAACAACGAAAAGTTTAGATCATTCGACATCAAGATATTGGAAAACTCAAGAAAGTAACAACTGAGGAAGATGAGGATTTACCTGTTATAGCTCTGACAGTTTCGCTTGAAGCATATTCTTGAATGGTATTGTTAGAGAAAAGGAGTTTCACAAACATAGCTGCTTGGATAGATGTTTCGGGGTCGCTGGAGCTGATCAGATCGAGCACAACCTGAACGCCGCCAGCTTCTGCAACGGCCCTCTTGTTTGATCGGCTGTACATAACTAGGTTCTGTAAAGCGCATATAGCTACTACTTTCATTTCCTCAGTAGGTTGATCTTCGAGGAGATTCACTAATGCACGACAAGCTGATACCGCATCTGCTGTTCGTGCAAGAGCCTCGTTCTGGAATAGGTCACCCAGAGCAAGAGTTGCGAGTAGCCTTGCCTGCTGACCTTGCGTTTGAGGGTCCAAAAGGTATTGAGACAGAGGTAAGATTGCGGCTTTCGTCACTTTCGAATCTCTGATTTTCACGTTGTTGAGTAAAACCTCAAGCAGTCTGGCAGCTGTTTCTTCACACTGGTGGCTTCTGAGAAGGTCGAGGAGTGCCTCGATTGCACCACTCTCGGCCATGGCTTCGGCACTGGTGGAGTCGTCGCTCTCCAACACGAGAAGGGCACTGAGAGCACCAACAACAGTGCTCTCAGTTCCCGATCGAAGCAACCGGACTAGAACAGCTACGGGTACTTCCAAGTAGAACTCGGAGCTGAACTGGAGGATGCTAGATAGCACAGAAGCAGCGCATTCCCACAATGCATGAGGAAGAAGAGGATCCGACTGAAGAATAACGTTTGATAGCTGGCTCACGCCACCCTCTTTCGCAATTTCATTTGGCCAAATTGTTGAAACGTTGACGAGAGCACGTACTGCTCTCTGCTGCAGAATCGGAATGCCAGAACCAAGAACGCGTACCAAGGGGGGAATCACCTGTTGTGTAAGAGGATCCTTTTGAAGATGCTCCTCCATTAGTAAATGGGAGAGAAGCTCTGCTGCCAGCTGTCGCACTGCTGAAGGAGGAGAGTCAAGCAGAGGCAGAAGGGGCTCGATGGCTTGTTGTGAAGTGAGGGTATAATCAGACCGGCACTGAGGATGCTCCAAGATATTCACGAGAACCTGCAACGCACTGTGTTGGCCATCAGGTCCAAATTCCGACCTTGTCAGCAGCTGAAAGAGAGGCTCAACCACTTTTGCAGCAGACGGACCTTTTGCAATGCTCGCATTATTTGTTAGTATTCTAAGCAATTCGGCGAATGCAGCGCAAAGAAAATCAGGAGCTTCATGGAGAATATCGAGCACACACTCTATCACTCCAGCTTTCACCATTTCCATCTTACAAGCTGGTCTGTCTTTGCCTAGCTTCACTAGAGCTCTCGATATAGCTTCATGAAGCAAGTAGTTTCGACCAAATAGAAGGCCTACGAGTGGGACCACAGCACCGTGTGCAGCCACGAGTTCTGCCAGCTGTTCATCATCTAGGAGTTTATCCAATGCACGAACAACAGGATGGTGAGCTGGACTGTACTCCGAAACAAGAAGCGAAACTAGAGGTTCAACACATCGAGCTGCTGCTAGAGTCGATCGTATTCTCGTGTTTCCGAAAAGCACGCAGCATAATTCAGCAGCATCTCCCTTCAGCTCCATGGAGTAATTCGATGAAAGAATTCTACACAAAACATCAACTGCGTTCATCTCGACATCAGCAACTGCAAGGGCCTTCGATGGATTCTCATTTAACAGTCTAACCAAGGCAGCAATGGCAGCATGTTGTTCTTTCTCCAAACCTGTGCTCAGAATCTCGACGAGAGGCTGAACTGCTTGCCTTGCAGACTCGGCATTCCTCACATGATCAGCAGAAAATAAGTTTTCCAAAGCTTTTGCAGCACTGTATCTCGCTGCTCTTCCACCCAACCGAAGAACTGCTACAAGTTGGCTCACTGCACCAAATGCAGATTCATGCCTCCTTATCTCAGCTGTGCTGAACATGATTCCGAGTAAATCTGTAGCAGCTTCCTCATATGCATCTTGTGGGCCCAGAGAGAGGTACTTCGTCAAGCCTTCTAAGGCACCCGACTCAACCATGGCGATTTGATTTGTAGGGCAATCTGTAGCAAGCTGGATTAGAAATCCGAGAGCAAGAAACGGTGCTCCGGGACGTTCTGGAATTGGTTTAAGCAAATCCACTAGAGCTGGTATAGCTTTCCTTGAAGTAGCCCCGAGTCTGATGTCGTCGACTCTGAACAATCGCTCGAGGGCCACTTGATCAGGATACCTAACCAAAGTAAAATCCTCCGCCATTTCTAAGAGATCGTTTATATCAGCATCAGCGCATCCGAGTAAGGAAATAAGTCCTGCAGGTGCACCTGAATTTGCAACAGATAGAAGAGTCCCTCTGCTACCATTACAAACAAGACTTGCCACTGCTTGGGCAGCAAAATATCTGTTTGCACCCTCTTCTGTCCTCAACAAACTAGCGAGAATGGGAATTGCTTTCATAGTAGCATTAGCACGTATGATATCTCGATCTAGGAACAGAATTGCTAATAGCAATGCACAGCTCCAAATGCTACCATCTTCCTTATATTCAGCCTGGAGAAAAAGGAAAGGGGAAAAAAAAAAAAATCAGTACAAGTTTTTCCAGAAAATGTAGCGCACTCAAATCAATAAAAGAGACCACGTACCAGTATGTTATGAGAAACGGATTCAGAAATTTTGTCAGTGAGAACTTCGATTGCACCAGCCTCCATGATCTCGACTTTGCTTCTGTCATCACGACTAGCAAGGATAGAAAGAAGCCAAGTAGCTATGTTCACACCACTGATGACAGATGTACTTCTCTCAATGTCATCTTCACTTTCTTTTTCAATTATGCGAGAGATGCTTACAATGTCACTGCTACCCTGATCTCCAGCTGGGGAAGACTCTGATGAAGACAACATTCCAACCAGAGACTGAATGAGCGACGTACTGATATTAGATCCGTTTAAATCTTCAACTACTCTCTGATAATTGACTTTGGCTGTGCATACGAGCAGTGCAGCTCCTCCGATTTGAATCCTTGCTTTTGAGGAACTAACTACCCTTCTTGTAATAGATGAAATGCATCCAGTGGCACAGGCTATAGTATTCCCAAGAATAAGGGGCTGAGCCTGGGCCAGACGAGATAAAACTTCTATAGCCTTATCCTGCAATGATGGCGTGGCTTCAGCAATACATGAAACGATAGGAGCAATGCTACTTGGATATTCAGCAAGAACTGTCCACGCAGGCTTTACTTCCGCAACATCTCCTGTGGATTTGGAAAGGAAAGCAAGTGCATCTAACGCCTCTGATCTAGCAACTGCTTCACTATCAGCTGTTTCTAAGAATGAAACAATAGCAAGTACTGTTCCATTACGATTGACGCATTCTGTTAGAGAAGAATCAATCTCCCGAGAACGAAGAAGACGAGCAACTGCAGCTGCTGCCAGGGTCTTTCCATCATTTGAGCCTTCACGCAAAACTGTAGTGGCAGGTAAAATAATTTCTTCCGAGATAGCTTTTTCCGAAGCTTCGGTGTCTAAAAGGAGATTGGCCAGAGCACAAACTGCTTGCTCTGCCACCTGGAGCACTGAAGAGTTTGCAAGTGACACCAATGTAGGCAGAGCGCCTCTAGCAAGAGCAGCCACATCACGGTTCTCTTTAACCGAGAGAAATATAGATGCAAGGCAGCGAGAAACTTCCACCAAGATGGTTTCAGATTCGGAGCTCAAAAGTTTCATGACTGAACCAAGAGTCTTAACAGCAATGCTAGTTTCACGTAAGTCTTTCCTCACATCGAAGATTCCAGCAAGAGCAAGGGCTGACCTTGCCTGAGTCTCTTCCTTTAGAGAGCTCAATATTTTTATCATGGTCTCGATGGCATCGTTTGCTGCACTACCTTCACGAATCATATCGCTTAAAGGAGCCACACAGAGCAAACTTTTCAATGCATCTAGTACATAAATTTTTGACTCAGGCAAGTCGCTGACTAGTAATGCAGTGAGTTGGCTGATCGTTGCTGTATCGGATTTGTGAATCAAATGATTCAATGTCTTGGCAGCAATTTCCTTCCCATTGGGCCTTCCATTCTTCAACAGCCAGAGTAAAGCAGGTACAGCATCAGCACTTTCAACACAAGCACGTATATCCTCACTGTGGTTACAGAGGTTGCCAAGGATTGTTGCAGAATCTTCTTTAGCTTTAGCACTTCCAGTTTCCAGAATTTGAACAAGGGGAGGTATACCACCAGCAGCAGTAATGGCCCATTTGCTATCATCATTTTCATGGGATAGAAGACAGAGTAATGCAACAGCACACTCTTGCTGTTGCTCCGATGATAGTCCAAGAAGAGATATTAAAAGCTGAATCCCTTCACGCCCTTGAAGGGCCTGCCACAATGTGCCCTCATTGTTGCAAAGAATGAGTAAAGATCTAATCAACTCTTCCTGTACTTCATCTGTTGCCATTGTAATCAAACCTACAAGCAGCCTCTTTGCATCAGAATTCGCGAGTTTGCTTGCAAGTATTCCATTACCGTACAAACTGGCAAGGGCTTCTATTGTACGCTCCTGGATTAAGAAGGGTAACCGAGGCTTGAACTGCTGTAACAGTGTCGTCTCCACCTCTGTTGGATCCGAGGCCCTAGCATATTCAGCCTTGCTATCATATATCATCAGAGCAGAAGCCAATGCACCTAAAGTGTCAGCTACTTGTGCAGGAGAAGAGCATGATTCAAGGCTCTGGCCAAGACTTGAGATGACATAGGACAAGCCACCGGATATATTTGCAAGAGCACACATCGCATTCTCTTGCAAAGCTTGGGCAAACTCACCCTGCATAAATTCTTTAGAAGGGGCTATCGTAGCATTTATTAGAACTGGGATACCATTGGCATTAGCAATCTCGCGTCTGGCTTCTTTGCATTGTGCAGATAGAGATTTAAGAGCAGACGCAGCTTCTGCTCTAAGCGGAGCTTCGTTTTCCGGACCTAGTAGCTTGAGGAGCAGTTTAGTAGCTTCTGCGGCCAAGATTTTAGAGCAAATAGATGCATCTTCCATCATCATGGATGCAAGGAGAAAGCACACATTTGCTTGAGTGCTCGATTGGCCTGTCGTAAGCAATTTGACGAGTACATCAACCCCCCCAACTTGAATGGTTGCAGGCCAAAATCCCTCGGTACTGCTACAGAGATTCCGCAGAGCTCCTGTTAATAAATCATCGACTTCGTTCCCTGCCTTGAGTCCCTTATCCAATTGTTGCCACAAGGCAGGGACAACTCCTTCTGTTGAAAATATTTTCGATCCTACATGATCCTTTACGCCACCTTGAGACACAGCATATATGGTCTTTGCAGCTGCGATTTGGCCTTCTTTCGAGTTTGACTTGAGAAGACCTAGCAATGGTGGAATACATCCTCCAAGTAATACTTTGACACGGAGCTCATTCTCTTTGCACAGAGAACCTAGCACCACAGCTGCCTGTATCTTGATCCCAAGTGACCCAGATCTAAGGAGGGACACGAGAACTGGAACTGCTTGAGAATGTGATCCAACTGCACCGAAAGCATTTTCCCTTGTATTGATTAACTCAAGTAACTGCTTCAAGCATTTCTCTTTTTCCTGTGATGATGAGGAGCTCTGTCGCAATTGCTCAATACATTGTGCAACACTTGACAATGTCCCATCTGGGTCCTCCATGCTACCTCGATCTCTGCAGTTAAATGAATGTCATGACTATCAACAATATTAACCTAAACATAACTGAAACAAAATATAAAAGAAAAACGGAAGTATATAACGAACTGATATTTCAGTACTTTAGCTATTTACTCTAACAATTTCCTAAACATCAAAGTTGTAAAACAGCTAATTGATACCTAAGAAGAAAATATTGAAGTTGGTGCAGCCATGAACATTGGTTAACACCTGAGGTAAAATAAAATTTAAACATATCTATCATCAAAAAGAAGCTAATGGCCACAGATAACTTAGGAGCTAATAGAGTTCAGATTAATTGCGCACTATCTATGTCCCCACTTCAAGAACGAGCAATAGCTTTCAGGTAAAAGCCCATAAAATTGATTAACCTTGAAGAAAAAATATATACATTGACTTAATTCTGTACATGAAGCAAAGTAAAGCAACTGGCTAACCTTGAACTCATTTTCATGAGTGCATGGGGGGTTGGAGGTTCTGAGTCATGAGGTCTAGCATCCCCATTTCTCTCCTACAACAGAAACAAAGAAGAAGCTCAAATCAACATCAAGAGATAATCCTGAAAACGAATACTTAAGGATATGGACCATGAGTGGCAACAACAGACATTAATGGCATGATAGCATATATACACCCAGCAAACGATATAATGCATGTCCTAAGAGAAAGCATGCCAGCATACAAGAAATACAAACAGCAAAAACCTACAGAGATCTAGTGTGGTTAGTTCGAAGTAGGCAAAACAAGTTATGCAACAAACAAATACTGTAAATCGGAACTTCAAGAATATGCTCCTGAGATCCTCCATATTTCATACACTGACATTATGAAAAGAAATAAAAGATGTAACTACTCAATGATGATCTATTGATCCCTTCAAAATAATTCATCATGAATAACATGCACAGTAGAGATATCACGAATACGAAACCATCCAATTCAGATCCAGACTATTTCAAGATTTAAGTGCAGAGACGGGCGGAAATATTAAAATAAGTTAAAACATGCTTACCAAATCATTAGAGGGAATGCTACCATTAGTAGCAGCCCTCCAAGCTAGTGTCGCCGCCAGCTTTGCTGCGATTCTGAGGTCTTCTCTTCAGATCTGATCGCCCCCTCTCACAGCAGCCGCGTCCTGCTCGAATCACAAGCATCAAAAGTTAAACATAGAGCTTCAATCCATATATAAACTTCAATTCAAAAGCACGAACTCAGCTCTAACTACAGAGAATGGCAGCAATCTGAAATGCGAAATTCAACGGAAAATTGGTGAATGAATCAAGTGGAATTTCATCAAAACAGTTGCATCCAACCGCAATTCGTCTCGAAACAAGAGCAAAAAACGAATCAAAGTGAGCAAAGTATCGTCACTTCCACTGATCCAATCAAATCAATAGCAGCAAATAAGTTAAAAAGCAAAACCAGATTGAAATTCAGCTGAAATTGTTCGAGAAATTATCAGATCAATGCAATTACATCTAGAAATCAACTGTAAATCCAGATCAAATACTGCGCACCGAGCGGCGAATTAGCCATTGATATAGAAAAACCATAAGATCTAGCAGAAATGGAGAAACCTTACACTAGATTCGGCGGAAGGGCATTAAGATTTTCCTCCTCCACCAAAAATGCTAGTGAATTGCTAGAAATGTAGAGCGAGAATGGCAGAGACGAAATCTGCTCTCTGTGAGAGTGCGAGCTTCTCTCTCTAGCCCCTTCCTTCTTCTATCAGTCTCTCTGTAAAATGGAAAAGGGAATTGAGAGTTTCGTAGCTGACAAGCGACGAAGGTAGAAGGCAGAGAGAGAGAGAGAGAGGGAGAGAGAGAGAGTATGTAAGTAATGTGAGTGTACGTATATGTGAGAGGAGAAGAGTGACAGTGTGTGTGTGTGGAAGAGAGAGAGAGAGAGAGGGAGAGGAGAGAGAGAGCTTTGCTGGGATGGGGTGGCGGACCACCGACAGCTCTAGCGCGCCCACGGCTTCTTGGCTTTAGCGGCTTCGGCTCGGCGCCGGCTCGAGCTGTCATCTACATCGTATTATACGAGTATTATATTAATATTTTATATCTTTTTTCAACATAAATTCTTTGTAAATATTAATATAGTTTATTTGTATATTTTTATTAATCGATAGTAGTTGATTGGATTATATTTTGCAAAGAATCAATTTAGAATGAAGTTCGTCTAATTATGATATTAAATTTTATACCGTAAATATTCATCGTGTATGTGTTTATGTTCGTAAATATATTCTTTTGTGAGGTCGGACTCATTCGGCAAGCTTCAAATTGTCATTTCTTTCTTTATAATTATATTAGTGTTGAAGATTATCGTTTTACTTTCGTGATGATTTTCATTTTGAAGACCTGTGAATATTCTCGATGACGACAATTTTTTACTCTTAACGAGTAATGTAGTAATTCCATTATCGTCGGCACTTTAGAAAAGTAGTTGATTTTCTTCACGAAAGGGTATCACTTCGCTGATTTTTCATGCAAATCGATATATTATTCGTACCTACCTTCCATCCACGAAAAATGTGAATAGCTTTCTATAGTAAGGCTTTTATAAGCTCATCCCTATCCAAAACCACTAACCACAATCATTTTCATAACCTTAAATCTACTAATCACAAAACACTAATTAATTGTTAAACGAATAACGAACTCATAGAATTCAGTATCACTACAAGCGTATCGCACTTTTTTCGATCAGCTAAAATATTACTCCTCCGTCACAAAAATGAAAACATACGAAGAAATCTCGGTGACCGGGATAGCATGTAATTTCTGCAACATACATGATTGAAGTTTGCAAACTCAAGCCGATTAACACTCTCTCTCTCTCTCATCGGTGCTTAGGGCAAATAAAATAAGATGCAACTAATGAGGATGGTGGATGGAACAATAATCAATTAATTAATTAATTAATTAACTAATATTGACAGACCATGTTCGATTTATTTGTCTCGATAATAAGTAATGTTGAAACTCACATGCACTTAACAAGTCGATGTCGAGACAAACATGCCAATCATCATACTAAATAATTAATATTTTCAACTCTCCATTAATTTAAATTTAATTAATTGTATATTAATACTAAACTGACATTTTAACTGATTATCAAGAATAAATCACGCCCACATTATTTGGTTCCTACGATTCGTTACGATTTAGGGAAAATAATCTTTGGTTATTAATTTTCTTGACATATATTCCTTGTAATTACATACTTTATAATCATTCAATTTTCCGTCTCTCGAATACTTTAAAACGCTCGTAATTATTCGAGTTTTCGAATGGGCGTCATGATTAGTTTACGAGATGTCGACGTATTTAATGTGTCACTCATACATACGGACAAAATTTAACTTCACGGTGATACTGTTATGTCAGACGTAAACATATTGAGTATACTCACGGTGGTTATGAGAGCGTTTTTGTTCGATTCACATCGTCATTAAGGTTAATACGAGTAGTTTTATTTTAATTAGGTTTGACTTTAATCAAACCTAAATTCTATAAATATCTCAACTAATTAATGGGCCCAAGCTATTTCCACACTTCTAAAATGGGTAGAGTTTTTTGCAAAATTAGGTATGCGATCTAATCCACACGAAAGACTATTGTACCATCGCTATTAGTGAATAGAAAAATATATTTTACAAACTTTTTTGAGCTTCATAGTCGGAGGTTCAAGTCATATCGAGTACTAACAAAGAACGAGCCAATTTAGAAAGCGTTCGACAAAAGATAAAAACAAAATCGCATTTGCGTTTCATGCCGTTTCTCTTCCAAAATTCTTGAACTAAGAACGATTCAAATGCTGAGAAATTGAGGGATTTTTATTTTATGGCTCCTTACAACAATACAATTTTGGTAGGCCCTTCACAAAAATGTCGAAAAATGGTACCGGGCGGTTCACGTTAGGCTGATCGAAGTGGCGTAGGACTGCAAAATGGTCAAAGCTTGCTCAGTGATGGCTCGATCCCTGGCTCGTCTGATCCAGTCGGAGACGACTTCTGCTGCTTGGCTGCCTTTGACCCCGTTTTCGAGAGTGTCAGCGGCTTCACACAGTTTGCCTTGAGCTAAGAGGGAGTCGACTCTGTTTATGAGAGATTCGACTCCTTCGCCTGATTGATCGGCCTCCTTAACCTGAAGGAAGAACGGACATTTTCAGAGATGAGAGTTGTGTTTTGTGATTGGAGTTGAGAAGGAAAATGCACCTTTAACCAGGAAGCGACTTGAGCCAACGAATGTGACAGTATCCCACCACCGGTTTGTGGAATTAGACTGAAGTGCCTCAACGTTCCCTTCATGGCATCGAACTGTAAAGACACGAGATACTGTAAATCTCTTTGAAGCGAACGGAAAAAAGTTAAGGAATATCTATCACCAATATCTAGCCCAGAAAAGTTGAATCTCGACATCTAGCATATACTATTAACTAAAGCAAGCGTAAGTCTCTGATTTCTACGAAGAACTACTTGCTAGCATAGATGAGAATTAAAGAGAACAAATACGGAAACCTATGCAGGGAAGCTAGGCAAAATTGGTAAAAAATTAACCCATCAAGAATCGAGTGAATAGAGAGGCTCCCACGTCCCAAAATGTCATAAGAAGATTGATGCAACTTGCCTTGTGATTCAACTGGGGTAGGGTATATGTTCCGTTTTTCTGGGTGTCTTCAGGAAGAGAAGATAGAACTAGAGCTATTAGTGAGTCTTTGTCAATGCCTTCAAGATGATCGCGCACGGTCCCTATTTCATTTTCGATTGGTAAACCTTTGGATAGTGCATCCTCCAATGCCAATGCACCCTGCAACGCGTGTGATTAATCAGTAACACAAACTTTTCTAATCAAATTATTCATTTCTGCCCTTTTCCTTTTACACTTATATCACCCCATACTCCAATAATAAATCTCACTTTTATCTTGTTTGATCAACGATCAGGTAAAAGACATGTCAGATCCATGTTCGGCTATGCAAAATAATCAATAAGCTACGTATAGTCATATAGGATAGATTCAGGGTTAGAAGCATGTACGGTGTAATAATTAATATGGAAGTCAACACCTACCAGGGCCAGCTTGTGCACAGAATGACTCTCGCGAACTTCTTCAGAGCGTGCATAAAATGCCATGCACAAAGCATTTATCTGCAAAAGAACAACGGGTCAGTAGCTTGTTCGAACCAACTGCAGATACATAGGACAAAATAATTCATTCTTCGTAGAATAATAGTCCGAGGAATTCTCCCTCTTTCTTCAGAGGGGTTTAGGGGGAGGAATTGTGCGCTAAGCATTCAAATTACTATGACAATATTCAAGAGTAATTCAAAGTTATTGGTATAGGTTTTATGTCCCCTAAAAAAAGTCCACATCAGCATGTATCGTACATGAATATTGGCTTCAGCCATTTTCTCAATCTGGGAAGCCTTCTCACTTGCAAGTGCTGCAGCCAGTTCAGCTTTAGCTATATCTTGCATTTCCTTCAGTCTTTGTTCAGTTTCCATTTCCTGCATAAGAGATTCCAGAAATTGAACCGGTAAAGCAAACGTAGTTGGCTGAGTCAGTTTTAGAAAAAGTGCTGTCTGTAACTTCATATTACACCTTTTGCTCAAGTTCTGTTTTGAGTTGCTCTTCTAACTTTTCTTGAAGTGATTTGAGAGCCGCGGCCGCTTTGATTCGTTCTTTGGTTAGTTCCTGAGAATATTTCGATAAAAAAGAACAATCACTACTTCTGCTCCATATATAACTGAGAATCCCATGTATCTGTCTGGTTGGGATGCAGGGATACTACTTCCAGAAGAAATAATCTCCTTCCAAAGTAATCCTCAGCTAAGTAAGGATTTGAACGAAGTACATTACAGAAGGAAAGAAAAGAATTGCAAACCACTTTCTTACACATGCATCTATACACAATGGATTAGGATATCTGAAGGGAAAGCACTTACTACATGAATAAAATGAATTGAGTAAAATGATGCAACGAAGCATAGATATACTGCGAATTGTACAAGATTCCATTAGGAGCACCAAGGAAGAAGTTAAAACCTTGTCCAAAATGGCTTCTCTTTCAGCATACATGAGTTCCCTGACCCTTGCATCCTTAAGTTCCTTTTCATATTTCTCCTGAAGAGTTGATAAACGTGTTATGCAAAACTTATAAGCATGACAAAAAACTCAAGTCATGAAGAAATCCTCCTACTAAGGTATTAAACACAATGCAACTGAAAAGTAAAACACCATCAATCACAGAGCCTTAGTGTGTTTACTGACCTTCATTGCTCTCTTCTCTTCTTCGAAGGAACGAAAGTCCATCTCTGCTTGTCTTTCCTCAGCAGCGTGTATGGCTTGCAAGAAGTCAAGAACCAGCTTTCCATCCTTTGATATATAACCCTCATGGGCATCTTCTACTTTGGAACTAGTATCCTTCAATATCAGAAATGAAAAGTACATTAAAAAAAATAAAAATCATTCATCAGAACAACAAAGAAGTTAGTTTTAGCAATCATTTCTAAATTACCAACCTTATGACTTTCTGATGAAGACGTAGCAATTTCCTCAGAACTGTCTTTCAAAAAATAATCGCCGAGGAGGGAATCGGATTTTTGTGTTCCACCACTCTGGACGACCTAGCAAACGTTGCACAAGAAATCTTGAACGATCCACACCCAGAAAATAATAACCAAAATATAACGTAGGAGAAATTTAGCCTATTCACAAAACCCAAACTTTACCTCTTTAATGTCCTGACTTACATTTTGCTCCTTCTCTACAGGCTTTCTTTCAATGTCGGTAGAAGCATTATCAACTGAAGTAAAAGTGGCCGTGGACTCAACTGACTTATGCTCCGGCTCATCAGCTTCCACCTCAGGGCCCTTCAGAATATAACTTTTTTCAGCTAGCTTACCGATTTCATCATCTGATGAAGAGCTGATTTGAGGGGCGTTAGGTATATCTCTCTCTTCAACACGATCGACATTCTCTGGTGTCTCAACCTTGTCATCTTTTACCTTAAAACTTTTCTCTTCTTCATTTCTAGTCAACTCTTCTACAACATGTGGCTCTGGAAGTGTCTCGATATCTTGCTTTACTCCACTAGCTTGATTAAACACATCTTTCTTTTCTGGGGAAGTCTCCGTAGCCTTCTCACCAATCCCAGCATTGGTGTACTCCCTAATGCTTTGCTGCTGTTTACCAATATACTCATCAAGAGCACCATAATAGTAGGCAGCCCCGAGTGCAGAACCTAATGCAAGACCTCCGATGAGAATCTTTGGTATACCACTCTGAGTTTCAGGGACATTGTTTCTCTGGTTAAGCTTCTGCGGTCCATTCTTCGGAGAAACAGAATACGCTCTTCTGGAAGAAAGATATGAAGGTATCTGCATATTACACCAATCTCAGAACATAACAACTCAAACAATCTAACTATAACCGTATTACATACCACTCATCTTCACCTCGGGAAAGAAGCAAACACCAGAAACCAAACATCTAGACATTTTCGTTACGTTTCAGTTTTTCTTCCTCGTCTTCACATTAAACCCAACCACACATTACATTTCTTACTAATGCAGCACACCTTCCAACCTATTCTCCCAACACACTCTACATCAAATACTCCAAAAAATACACAACACGAACAACGAATCACGCATTTTCCTTAATTTCCAACAGAGTAAGAAAAGGATCACCTCGAACCCAGTCAAATTATCTAAAGCACGCTCGAATTTCGATAAATTCACAATGGATGAAGCACCAAAAATCCAGCAAAAAAATAAAAATAAATAATCACACACAAACCAAAGGAATAATCACCTGAGTTGTAGCTCGCAACGGAAATCTACTGACTGAACTACGATACGCGAGCTGCAATAGAGACCTGCAAATCGCCGGCCACGAAAAAAATCAACAACTAAAAACCCTCGATTCAATCGGATTAATCCGAACATACGCAGAAAAACAAAAAAACAAACAGTTTATGCGTTTCTATATGCATCAAATCACAAGATACCTGCGTAACATTGTAGAATTGGCCTCTGAAATTCAGCACTGCGTTGAAGAAAATGGCGAAGCCCAAAAAAAAGGGGTGAAAAATGTAAAAAGGGAAAAGCTTTTGATGAGTTGTTAGAAGAGGAAACACGCTTTTAGCTTAAAAAGAAACACACACATATATATACAGTTTCTCCAAATTTGAAGCTGCTGAAGCTGAGCGATCAAAACCGAACGGCGAATTCATGGGTCACAGCAAGCAGCAGAAGCAGCGGCAGTTCAAGAAAGACAACCACCGCCGCCCCTCGCACGCGCCGTCTCAGCTCGATAGGCACGGCCGCTTTTTTTTTTTTTTTTTGGTTTTTTTTGTGATGTTGATTTGAGGTTCGTGGTTTAATCAGGGAAGCCGATGATGGGTCTTTGCCGACTGACCCAGGTATGGTATATGTTGCGCCTTAGCTAAGTTTTGTCGTTCTCGTGAATCGTGCACTCGAAGTGTTTGATGAATTGCCGGAGAGAGTTTAGCTTGATCGACTTGTTTTAACTGTGATGTGGTTTCAGCAGCGGCTGAGGAGGAACGGGAGATGATAGCTCCGGCCGTTCAGCTCGCCATGTGGGTTCGTTTCCGCTTGTTTTTCTCCTTTTGTTATACGAAAACACAGTATGCATATTGTAGTAGATTGTGGAGTGAACTGTAATGTGTGCATTGCTTCTATGTTTCGAAACTTATTGTTATGTCGATTCAGGATTTTGGGCAGTGCGATGCAAAGAGGTGCACGGGGCGCAAGCTTGCTAGATTTGGATTGTTGAAAGAAAGTATCTGCCTCACTTGAATTTTCTTTCTCTGTCTTGCTTAGAAATATAGTTTTCATGTCACGTTCTTGCTTATTATTTGAATTATCGCCACTGAACTATTCGTTTTCGACTATATTTTGCAGGAAATGCGAGTAGGTAGTGGATTTGGAGGAATTGCTTTGAGGTAACTGCTTAGTGAATCCTATCTATTATTCGAATAAATTATCATTTTATTTGGTTTACTTATGTATGGCATGGAAAAGAAACCGAGGAATGACTTGATTTCTTTCGTTGTCTGTCTGTTAACAATTAAGATACTTTGATTAGAGAACCATACAGTTGAGAGCTCCCCTTTTGCATTAGCAATCATGTTTCTTGAACTCTATATCGACTGTAGCTCTTACTCATTCTCTCAACTTATAGAGCTAGAAATTTGGACGTAGGAATCAATGTTATGGACGTAGTGTGATAATGCAATTCTAATTTATCACGCTTTCATATATTAGTAAGCTTAACCTCGGCGCTTTATCTAAATGTGATTATGTGAGATGGTTTATGAATTCTGATTTGATCTTTACTCACTTTCCTTGTTACAGTCCCATTGGGACACAATGTGTCTCCCAAGAGGATCATGAATTGATAAAAAGGCGAGGTTTAGCTGTTGTTGATTGCTCATGGGCACGCCTTGATGATGTGCCTTTCTCCAAGCTGCGCTGTGCTGCTCCTCGTCTTTGTATGTTTTCATTTTGTTATGATTGTAGTCTCATTTACTATATATGATCTGCATTCGATTATATACCAGTGAACTTCAATTTGAATATAAATCATGGATTAATGCTGGACTGTATAAGCCTGAAAGCTTCATATATTTTTGAGAACTCGGTTTCTTTTGTTAGCAAAATGCCTTGTGAATGAATTTTACTATGAATTCCTTATTCTTGAATTTTACAAGATACAGCTCATTTATTATGCTCGAGGCCACCCAAGATTTGTTGCATCTTATAATCCCCATTCTCCTTGTAATCTGTCTCTACTCATTTGTATAAGTTAAACTGCAGTACCTTGGTTGGTAGCAGCGAATCCAGTAAATTATGGCCGACCTTGCGAGCTTTCATGTGTTGAGGCGCTAGCTGCAGCTTTGATTATATGGTACAAAACCCGAGCCTTTATGCATTATTGTGTGAAATTGTCTCTATAGCTAGTCACTGCTAGGATTCTCATTCGACTTTAGGTGATGATTCTGGAAATCACTGCTGATATTTATTTCTTTGAATGTTTATATATCAACTCGGCTTGTATTGCAGGAGCCGACTCAAGTATCCTTCCTTCGTACTTCCTGAATTACTTGAACTTGGACTAACTCTTAGTCATTTTGTTGCGTAATTAGTAAAATTGAATCAGTTTATAATGTTCCCGTCATGTTCTCCGACAGTGGTGAAGAAGAAACTGGAAATCTATTACTCAGCAAATTCAAGTGGGGTCATGCTTTCTTATCTCTTAACGGGTAAGTTTAGTCTATCCCCGAATTTCGAGAAGCTAATACTATTCGGCTCTTCCTGAGTTGCAACTTGCAAATCTATATACAGAGAACTTCTCAAGGCGTACTCTGAATGCAAGAACGGTGCTGACATGATCGCAGTCCAAAACGAGTGGCTCTCACAGCAAAATTCACGGCCTTCAAAGGATGTCGACAAAGGACAAGGTAGTTCCCTCACTGAGCTCTTACTACTAGGAATGAGAATCACATACTACATGGCTTTCGAAGATGATAAATTTGAGTAACTACAACTTTTCGTATTTCAGGAGAATGTTCGGGAACTAACAACGACGAAGATGGAGCTTCAAGTGGCTCCGAAGATGGGCTCCCTCCGCTTGAAAGGAACATAAATCACTTGAACTTAGAGGAAAGTGATGAGGACAGTGAGTGAACAACTCCATAGACATAAGCTCAGTTTTGCAGCTCTCTCTCTCTCTCTCATGAAAAGGAAAAAAATGTTTGATTTAGCGTCAAATTTATTTATACCGCAATCATGCTCAATTAAACGTTAGTCGTAGATCTCGGTAAGATCAATAGTTTGGATCTGTTACTATGTATCACGACAAAACTTATTTCTGAACGAGCCAAACTCGAATATTTTTAAGCTCACAAAATGTGACAATAAGCACCACTATCCCTATATACTTATAGCAATAGCATGGTCATAATGTACTCGCTTTGTAATCGGAACATCTAAAATCTCGTGTCGAAATGAAACAAGTCGATAACCGACTCCAAATCCAGTTTATCTAAAAAAAAATCGCTAATGTTATTGGGCCGAATTTGGGCCAGATTTGGGCCCGAAACGGGCTTGAATGGAATCTGGAGTTCGGGTCACCTCCCTTATAAGAACCCTACTCAACGCTACGCTGCGCCGCCGCATTCCTACACCCTCCGAAACTCCTCACTTTCGCGAGCTGCTTCATCAATCGCCATGGTTGCCGCCAAGAAGACGGTAAGAGCTGCTTCAGCCTCTCTCTCTCTCTCTCTCCACGATTTTCATTTCTGAAGTTTGTGAGTTTGGTTTCGCAGAAGAAGACTCATGAGAGCATCAACAACCGATTGGCTCTGGTGATGAAGAGCGGGAAGTACACTCTAGGTTACAAAACCGTGCTCAAAACTCTCCGCAATTCCAAAGGTAGTTTTCCAGTTCTGGATTTTTGTTTTCAATTTTGCTTGGATCAGCTCTTTATTCGAAATCTGAATTCGATGATTTTTAGGTAAATTGATTCTGATCTCGAACAACTGCCCGCCGTTGAGGAAATCGGAGATCGAGTATTACGCTATGCTCGCTAAAGTTGGAGTTCACCACTACAACGGAAGTGAGTATTTGTTTCGTCGCTCTGCATTTTTACTTGAATTGCTTTGTTGCAGCTGAGTTTGATGGTAGTGATGCTCTAGAACGTATTAATGAATTTGATTACCTTTTTAGCTATCTAATTATGTTGGTGATGATTCTGATTTAGTGCATTTGGTAATCAAATGCACCACATGTTGATTGTGTGGAATGCTGCAAATGATTGATTGCTGTAGATATTCATTGAGCTTTTTTTTCGACGTGTCTCGTTGAATATGTTCCGTTGTTGGTCGACTCTATGTGTTTCGTGGATGTGTTTGGGTTTGTGCATCTGCATTGCATGACTCCACCTGCAACTGAACTATGTTTGCTCCATCTTCTGCGTGTCCTTATTATATTTTGTGCTTCGTTTCCTTCTTCCGACTTGTGTGCTTAGCCTTTAGCTTATCAAGTTGCTCGTGCCATCTTTAGTTTGAACATCTTTGTGATGGTCCTGTATCCAGATAGATTATGTTAAGAGTTGAAAGTCGAAACTGTGTTAGCAAATTACATTGAGTTTCACTCGAATAACCTCAAACTAAGTAGAAGTGTATATTATACTGACTCAATCTTTGTTGCACCAGATAATGTTGATTTGGGCACAGCTTGTGGAAAGTACTTCCGCGTCTCATGCCTCAGCATTGTCGACCCAGGTAGTTAATCATCTCATATTCCTCTTCACCCTCAGTAATTCCTATTCCTTTCAAGCATCCCTAATGGTACTGAATGCTCGACTTACATTGCAGGTGACTCGGACATCATCAAGTCGTTACCCGGAGAACATTGAGAAGAGAAAAGAGTCTTTGTCTTGCGCCTGCCTATTCTATTTCTTGATATGCTTCTTGTTTCAATTTGTAGAACACTCTGGACTCGTTATAAATATTCGAACATGATTCTCGTATGGCCTATGGTGTTTTTCGACTGCACATTTTTCGACTATCTTTACTCCAGGAGCAATGCTATTCTACCAAGAATAGTAATCTTTCTATCAAATTCTCAAAAGGGAGATGTTGATTTGTATTTAATTTATATTGCCTACTATTTACACTGATGTTGGTAATTGGTATAGGCATCTACCACTACAAAGCATGTGATAATTTGTGAAAAAAGTTGTAATTTGATCTAGTAATTGTCTTCTTGAGAGGGGCCTTCTAGTCTAATATAATCATACATAACTCCAGAGAAAGGAGTTTTGGCTGAAGCTTGCTTGAGAAATATTGTGTTTTTGCCTTCCACAAGTTGAGACCCTAATATGTCCACACTATATAGCCAATATCTTCCATGGATCCCATGCCTTGCTATAGCGTTGTCTTTGCCTATTCTCCCGGTCGAAAAGTGAGGCGTGCTCGAGTTTTGTTTATTGATCCACACCTACGTAAAGTAAGTTGTCAAAGCGTCTGGATGAAAAAGAAATAGTTTTGAGAATGGGTTTAGTATACTTGTATGTTGGCCATGGTTGCGGATGCTAGGGCAATTCTGAGCGTGTAATCCGCGACAGTGTCGACATTTCTCAGATGAAATATAACCTGCCACGTCGTCGGTTTATATGTTTTATTGCCCGTATTTCTGCAGAATGTCACTGGTTAACACTTGCAGAAGTTTGATGCTAGAATAGAGACTATCTTAAAGCATAATAGTACCTTGTGACATGGGCGAAAAGCCAATCTTTTCTATAGTTACTATACCCGATTGTGTAAGTTAGGTCCTTCGTTGGGTAAAGATCTTTGTATCTTTCCCATAAACCGTATTGCCTGTATCTGAACAAGTGAGGTAATAACTTTGTTAAATACATGAGCTATTCATTTCCACACATACGCTAACTTGCACATGTCTCGAGCTTACTTTTCCGTGTGGTTAATGTATAGCTTGTTAATAAACCCGGGAGCCGGATCAGGGACATAGAACTCGAAAGCAGTCCGATCAGGGAACCCGATCTCCCATTGAGTGGGCCCGCTTCTTGGAGGGTTGTACACGAGATCGCCTATTTCAATCCGCCTACCTAGAAAACATAAGCATACAAGTTCATTATATTCTCTTCAGATAAGTAAACCTAGACTTAATACAAATAAAACAGTGTAAATACCTGGACCGATGACAACATCGTCTTCATGTTTAAAGTCCCCAATGAACCCCGGAACCCAAGCATACAAATTATAAGTGCCAGCTCGGACATGTTTGATGGTGAAGAACCCATTTTTATCCGTTCGCGTCCAAAATTGATATCCCTGTCATAACATGAAAAGAAAACATAACGATATGAATTTCTTTTTCAATTTTTTTTTGCATTTCTTTTATAATAACCTTGGAGTCATCTTGAAAAGATCCCTCATCTCCGGGAGGAGCCAATCCAACATAGGCCGATCGTGCCGGAATAAGTTCGTTACTAATGTACTCGTCGTATACTTGTAAACGCCCTCGGACTTCCCCTCTTTCTTTCGCCTTAGGGAAGTCTTCGGATGATGGGAAATCGTACGGCCATTTCTTTCTTTCTACCAACATCTGATTAGAATCTCAACATAAATTTGTTAGATAAATTTATGTGTATGTAATGAAGAAACAAGAATCTTGATTTCAACTTCAAATGACCTGCTTTCTTGCATCTTTCCACAATGTACGATGACTAGTGCCGGAATCCGAGTTGAGGTATATGAAAACGGGGCCGAACACCTTCTTCCACGCCTCCCCGCCTCGTAATTTCACTCCGAAATCTCCCCCCATGTAATGGTTGCTAAAGAAAATCTACATGAGCATTACATATAAATGCCACATTTAGTGTGTGTTTATGTATAAGTCCAAGTCTATTTTAAGTTATGACAATTTGTACATGGTACTTACCGATAAGGCGATCGGACCGGCATGAGAAGTGAGATCGGTCTTCATGGGACCGCCAACCCGAACCTCGTCACTAGGCGTGATCACCCAGAACCCGATGTGGGGTTCAGGGCTGATCCACCCGTGTACATGGTTGTCCTTGTTATCGCACGAGTACTGATACTTGTCATCCACCTGGACATTATATAGTTCGTCAATTAGTCCATTTCGAGACCGACAACATTAGGGATGTCAATCGAGCCCGAATCGAAAAGTACCTCTCCTTGGAGTGTGGGGTCAGTGGTGTTGGTTATAAGGACTGCTTCTTTGTAATCAAGAACTTTCCCTCTATCCCTATCTGTCATTGTAGGCATGATCCTCTGCTTATGCTCAGAAATAGCCATGTAATTAAACCTAATTTAACAAAATATATTAATTCTAGCTACCAATTTAATTTAATTATGAACAAATTAATCACTACATAATTAATTAAGATGGAATATTAATTTCTTACAAATTGGGCTCAAGCTTGAATGCAATTCTTGTTTCATCTATGTTAAGATCAGGCCATTTTTCCAAGTGTTCGTATATTGCATATGAATAGAACCCGGAAACTCCTTTCAGCATTATGTACCTAAAAGAAATCAAATTTTAAAGAGTCAAAGAATATTACTCCCTCCGTCCCACAGAGCTAAAGTCGATATTCAAGAAACGTCTTCAGTTCGGTGGGACGAGGGGGGTATGAATTCATGTTTAATTAGAGCAATATGTGTATAAATGTACCTCTTGTCTATATGGAGAGGGACTACATTTTCCTTTAGGGAAATGTTCCATGTTTTGATGAATGAGACTTCTATTTTTTCATCACTTTTTGAAATTATTCTGAATTTTGAACACTCAAGCCTGCAAAAATTACAATGAAAAAAAATAATTAGTTGTTCTTGATATTTTTATTTTATTTTATTTTATTTTAAAATTGAAGATTATTACTTGTCAAAATTACTCTTGTTCAACTCTGGCTTACTCCACACAATATCCCAATACCTAAATTCACAAAAATATTAAGCAAAAAAATAAGAAGAAAATAAGAAATTAATCTCACTTTTTTCTTGATAAATTGAAGAACACCATTTTTTGTAGAAAAATATGCTCACCCTCTTCCGGTTTCATTGAGCTGTTTTTCGAGCAAATTCGGAACTCCGTTGTACGATATGCCTTTGATCAATCCGGTCGGATTTATCAACCTTAGTTTAACTATGCCGTTGTTTATCTTCACCTGCGAAAATAACGTCACAAAATTGAAAAAATTGTGTGAAAATATCATTTATAGAAGTTTAAACACAATTTTAAACACTTACGATACGTGGTGTTACATGAAGCTTGAGCTGAGAAGACGAGACATCGTTGAGTCGACTCGTTTTGCATGAACGATGCACGATGTCGTGAGAGTTAACGAGTCGGATCAACAAACATACTTGCAAGAAAAGGGAGATGTATTTCTCCATTCTTGTAACTGGATTTCTTTTGCACTTTGAAACTGAAAAAAAAAATGGGATGAATATATAAATTTGCTTAGTACGTTACAAAATTATTGAAGAACAAAAATTTAATTATTCTTTTTCATTAATGAATATACTATAGTCCAAAAAGAGAGAAAAAAGTGTATGAAAATTAATTAATGAAAAATACTTGGATGAGTTTTGATTTCTTTAATTTTTTTTTCTATGTCTTAACCAAACCTTTATTACTTAATTAATGCTGGATTTGAATTGAGTGCTTAAGTAACAGAAGCTTCTTTAATTTGGATAAAATTCAATAAACAAATGTGAGTAGTAAATTTATATATCAAAGAAAAACTTAAAATTAATTTAAGGAATTAAAAAAAAAATGCAAAGTATATTATATTTGGAGTTAATTGGATATAAATTCTGTAAAAAATACTATTGATAAATTAGATTTTTAATTATCTTTCTTTCAATTTGTTATGTGCAAACTCGCCCGGCAAAATCTAACTTCGTCTATCTCTAAAATTCTAATTCTGGACCGACTGAAATAGTGATATAGATAAATTTTGTGACTTGAAGCAAATTTAGATGAGATTTAAGTCCATATACTTTAAAATTAGAAATATGCACGAGTTTCTCACGAATTATGCACAAGTTTTGCACGTGCATATTTTACTACTCTTTGGTCTTTTGGGTTATGAAGATAATATTAAAAAAAATTGGTTGATTGATGCAAAATTTCTTATATTTCTATACTTACACTTCCTATGTTAGTGCAATTGGATGATTCATATACAAATAAATCTTGACGTGTGTAAAAATGGGAACATGTTTACAAGTATACAACTATATTATTAAATATATGTATAACACAATTGTGCATTTTGTGTGCAAATTTATGTTTAGATATAACCATGCTTATTATGCCTTGTATTACGTTTAAATCAATAACAACCATAAATTAAGCTATAATTATGTTTAAAATTTATTTCTATGTGAATCAAACTCCTTCTGACAAGTCGAAGTCGAGCCAGCCTTCGAGCCTCTAGATATCGAGGAAGTGTAGAAATCATGGCCGCCACACAACATTATGTACCTAACTTAGTTGATCTATAACAATGTTAAGCTATGTTAAGCTGCAGAGTGTAGTTTGCAGGTCTTTCGACGTTTTTAAGGTTGAAAACTACTTCCCAAGTTGTCGGAATGTAGGTTTTGTTTCCCTTTTTCCTGCCATGGATCCAAGAAGAATTGAGGTTAATTATTTATATAAAAATTAATTGTGATGAGATTAAAATTCTAATACCTATTGACATGAGCAAAGAACTGCGTTGAAGTTCATGCAAACATTATTCGTCAAGCAAACAACATAGGAAAACAAAAAAGAGAAAGATGGTAGCATTAACAAACTTTTCTTGAGAAGTGTACAACTTGTTTACTAGGCTCGGGTTCGGATCAGGCACGTAGAACTCAGCAGCAGTACGATCAGGTAGACAAGGACGGGTCCAAACACCTTCTTCCACGCCTTGCCGCCGCGGAACTGCAAATCCAAGCTCCGGCCGCCGTAATGGTTGCTGAAGAACACCTGCACGTGCGCTAGACGAGCAACGGTGAATCCCTAAAAAATGCACGTGCACTCTGATATGATTTTTAAGGTTTTTCCGATTGGCCACTTACGGAGAGGGGGATGGGGCCAGCGTGTGAAGTGAGGTCCTTCTTCAGGGGTCCACCCGTCTTAAACTCATTAGTCGGAGTTATTACCCAGAATCCGGTACGACGGTTGGAGGTCATCCATCCGTGGACTCGATTGTCCTTGTTATCGTTCGAGTACTGATTTTTTCTCACCTTGATGAAGAAGTGGAGTGGGCAATGATTAACATTTGAAGTAAAATAACCAATAGCTTCATTTTCTTTCTATTGTAGATGGCCAAATTCTTCAATTTGAAGTAAGTAATTTTTGTATGAATGTTGAGCATTTAAATATTCTTCAACTAAGAAATACTCCCTAAATAATATTTAAATGCTTAAGAAACTACTATTCATGTATCACTATATGTATTTTACAATATCGTACTCCCTCTGTCCGTATTATATCGACGGTTTTTTTTTTTTTTACTATTGTAACCTACACGGTTTGAATAGAAATGTGCCGTTATGAGTTTAACGAAGAGTTTTGAATGACATAACATATTTTAGAGTGAAAATGTGATATTTCCAATCATTTTGCTCTTCACAAATTAAATTTGTATGGTGATTGTGTTAGTATATGCTTTCAATTTTAAATAAATCCATATCCATAATTAGTTTTTTTCATTTAATATTTGAATTAACAATTAAAGTTGGTGTATTCTACAAATTGGGTCTTTGTATTTTCGTCTACATTAATATAAGATCGCTCGTTACGTAATGTTTGTTTTATAAAAATCATGTCACCCAAAAACCATGACACAAGTTTTATACATACAAACGTAAGTCCTTCGAATTACATTTTATATACATACACTAAGGTACGTTATTACGAGTTCCACTTCCGTATTACATCTTTTATTGTATCGACATTTGACTGTCACGTATCGAAAATATTCACAATATTAACCAACATTCTTGTTTATTAGCAATTTTTTAATTATTTCAAATATTGAAAATGTTCTCTACACGCGATGATCGTAATAGTTAATACTATCGAATATACCAAACGAAAATGCAACAGAGGATCCGATTCGATTTCTCGATTATATGAAAACACACGTAACCCACTCCCCACGATTGAATATTTATAGTATTCATTCCTATATATATAAAAGGCCAAACATTCATAACAAAAACCCTCAAAATTCAAAAACTCAGAGAGAGAGAGAGAGAGAGATCAAAAATGGCTTCCCTCTCTCAAATCCTGGCCCACATCTACACCATGGCAATGCTCTTCTTCTCCATCCTCCTCCTCGAGCTCTCCATCCTCGTCCGCTTCGCCGCCGGCGCCGCCGTCCGTCGCTCCATCACCACCGATCAGTTCCTCAAGATCGTCGACCAGAAGGCTCCGGCGCGGCGGTACAAGGCGGCGGCGCCGCCGGAAGACTGCCGCGTGTGCCTGTCGGCGTACGAAGAAGGGGACGAGGTGAGGAAGCTCAAGTGCAAGCACACGTTCCACAAGGGCTGCGTCGACACGTGGCTGCTTCAGGACTCCGCCACGTGCCCCCTCTGCCGCCGGCCGGTCCTCCCGGCCGACGTCGTCGTGAAGCACCGCAACCACCGCCTCCGCGAGCTCCACGACGGCGCCGCCGGCGACGAGGAGCTCATGCTCATGCTCTACGCCCTCAACGGTAATTTCTTTCGGAGGTTTTTTTAATTATATTTTTTTGTAATTTTTTATTTTATTTTTAGAGATTGTAATTTTTTATTTTATTTTTTTTGGTAGTTGTACAAAGAAATTAACATTACACTATTACAGTGAGTTACTACTATAATTATTTGATAAATATAAAAAATAATTAGAATTAAATTAGATGAAGTTGATTTAGGACTGGTTACCAACCATATATAAATAATAATAATATAGGCATATTTTTTATATTACGTAATTTGTTTTTGTAATGTGACAATTCATATAAAACGATTCGAATTCTCAATTACAATTTTTATCGATCATAATCTATAATAATTAAAGTTTCTATTTAAAAATGAAAATGTTTGTTTTAAAAGTATTTATAAAACGTGACAATTACAGAGTATTTGTTAACACGTTACGCGTCCCGTAATTTCAATTAGTAAAAATAATATTTATGTGTTTGATTAACCTAAAAGATTCACTTCTTTCTCGGCACTTCACTTATTAGGGTGTCACATCGAAAACGATAGCACACTTTTAATTTCTTCGTCGATTCATTAAATATTGAGAAAATAGGGTATTTTACCCACTTCAAAATAGTAAAATCAATTTTAGGTTTGAGAATAAATTTACATCAATTTTTACCTAATATTTTTCGGTTTAAAATACGTACACAATCTATATCATTTGTTTCCTAATATTTCATTTTCTTACGAATTTATGCAATAATTGAATTTCGTACTTATAACGTAAACTTAATGTCGAATATTTGACAAGCGTAATAACACACGATATATATATGAATTAAGTTGTTACGAATTATTGTTATCGTAAAATAAATACTATTTGTATGTATAGAAAAATATTTATTTTAATATTCAAACGTCCTTTTATAGTTTTTGTCATTTTCGATCTAACTAATTCATTGAAGGCTTCATTTAATAGGTAGAGATAGACTACTCCATCACGAAAAATTAAAAAAATATAGTAACAAATTTCAATTAATAAATAAAATTTGAATTATTAGTTGTCTCGATTTGTCACATTAATCGTCCATTTTCATTGAAAGTGAGGCTCTAATTAATAATCATGCCACTAGAAAATTTAATAATCCAAACTCAAATTAATGTTTTTGTATGGACCAAATAGGAAACATAATAATAGAAAAAGAAATGCAAATTATTATTGTAATCAAGAGGGAATTTGCTCTACACCATGTCAATATTTTTTATTGTTGTGACGGATTAGGATTGAAGAGCGATAACAAACAAGAACGAAAAGAAGACACAAAATTACGGGCAGAAAATGAAAACATATATCATTAGACGACAAGGTTACATATTACAAAATAGATCTCTACAACTATATATATAATGAAAAGAACATAACAAATAGATTAGCCAAATAATTTTCATAAAACCCGATGACCCAATAACTCGTAATAGATGGGCACAACAAGACCGATGACCGACTCTGAATACTCAAATATAGATTTAAGACATATCCACTTTTTTTTTTTTTATAATAAATAAATGCATATCTATAATTTTTGATAAATGGATTAAATTAGATCCTTTGCTTTATCTAAGTTATAGATGGAGTGGGCCCTCACTTGAATAATTATGTAACCAATTAATTCTTGGTTAAGTCGTAGCCAAATCGATACTATGACTACCACATATATAAATAAACTCTTAATTTATATAAAGAAACTACTCCCTCCTATTTTTAATAAGTGTCATTTTAGACATTTTCACACATATTAAGGAAAATTTTTTTTGCCTAAATTAACCTTAATAAATGCTTATTAACTCTTTATTTTCTTGGTTAAGTTGTGAACTACTTCTATCTCACTCTTCATAAATGCCAAGAAGATTAAATGAAGACAAAGGGCAATATTGGAAAAAATTAATAGAATGACATATATTAAACAAATAATGAAAAATCTAAAATGACACTTATTAAAAATAGGAGGGAGTATTGTGTGTGCATCAATTCGAAATAGACGTTACACATGATCAAAAGTATGGGTTTCGAAAACTTTTCGTCCACACATTAATTAAGGGGTCCAAGTATCGGGCCGGGTCATCGGGGCCCTTACTCGAGTTGTCGAAAGATCGGGCCGGGTCGGAAATCTTCGGCCGGCCAGAGATTATATTTGCGACTGTAAAATTTGGATACGTACAAGGTTGGTAAAAATTTTCCAGTAAGAATTTGATCTGGCTGGTCCGGTCATATCGAGTTTTAGACCATTTTAGATCAGGTCAGGCCGGTCTGAACTCTAAATGCGTAACACGGACCCTCCTAGATTCGAGTCAACCGTACTTTTGACAACTCTACCTTCTATATGCACTATTCAAATTCAGTATTAGATTATTCATTTTATTTTAATAGTAGAAATAAAATAACTAAATACTACAATTAACTTAAATTCAAATGATTATTGTAAAACATTCATAACTAAAATAATTCAATTCGCACCCTTTTTGGATACTGCTATTCAGATCGAACAACGGAATACTATCAAATTACGAACTCCGATCATCGTAAGATAGTCTTACCTAGACATCTAGACATATAAATGAGAGTATAAGAGTACACAATTTATTAAATATTTGCCTCAAACTTACCAAACTCAGCAATCCAACATATATGCCTATGAGATATAGTGCAAAAATAGGTTACCTAACAATTTTTATAGTTGTACTAAGTACATTATTAATTAATTGCAAATTAATTAATACGTGCAAGTGTCAATTTGTAACTCTATTTCATGATTTTAACTTATGAAAAATATTTGACCAAATAAATCAATTTACCAAATCAAAAATAAAATTAAAATCAAATAAATTGATAGCCTAACACCTAATGAATTAATTAACCCGATTAAATGGCCGTTTTCATCAGGGTAATTAATCGCCATTGGGGCCCCACAACAAAATGAAATTTGACGTTTTTTAAGGAGTAATTTAATTACAAAGACTAATCTTAATTTTGATTGAGACTTGTTATTAGACAATTTATGGGTCGAGATCTCGTAAAAAAAAGTAGATTTTTTAAGAAAATATGACGATACAATTTATGCACTGTTATGATGCAATTAGTCACCACCAGGTCCACCATAGTGCAGAAGGAAACGATACATTATTTTCGATACGATTAAAATACAGTCGTACCGATTAATCTGAACCTCAGATCGTAAAGTGATCAACGGTCCAAATTATGCTTCATAAAGTTAAATGAATTATAAAAGAAATTGAGAGAAAAATAAAATATGGAGTTCGATTTCGCTAGTGGGCTTCATTGTTTGGGCCGATGAGGGCCCATTTTGGGACTGATTGGGCCGAATTGGGCCCGTATCGGTACTTGGCCTTGGGTCTTATTGGGCCGATCGGGCCCATGTACGTAGTATTTTTTTTCAGAGGTATTCTTTTGAGATCTTATTAAATTAATTAATGTTTGATTGAAAATGGTAATATTCCAAGAATAATCACTCTTTATAAAATAAAATACTCCCTCCTTTTTTTTATAAGTCGTTTTTAGCTCAAGCACACGAATTAATAAAACTTTATAAAATAAAATACTCCCTCATTTTTTTATAAGTCGTTTTAAGCTCAAGCACACGAATTAATAAAATTTAATGACTATTATTTATTGTTCATTTTTTTCCTCGTAAATCGCATTTTTCATGTAAAAATAGATGAAATTATTTTGGAATAAGAGATAAACATTGATTGTGATAAATGAAGATAATGAAAACAAGAGAAAAAGTAAAGAATAGTTAGTTGGAAATTGAAAATTTTATCTTAAAATACGAAAACGACTTATTAAAAAAAACAAAGATAAAAAGCTAAAACGACTTATAAAAAAACGGAGGTAGTAAAAAAGAAGAAGTTATATTTCACCGCTCTTCTCCACGTGAGCAAGGAAAGAAGATTGAATTTGATGATTCCAAGAGGAAATAGTATTATTATATTACTCTCTTTTCTTTCCATTTAACTCGTTGAATACTATAAATAATCGTTTAATTAAAATAACGAAGCAGGTCAAACAAAAAGTAACACCTACATATATAAGTCATTTGTGTCTCATTCTCAAAACTACGTAGTTTTGAATTATGACTACTAATAACTCATAACTCAAAACTACGTAGTTTGAGAATAACACACGAATCGGACACCATTTTTGGGATAGAGGATCCCATACAATTAGCACAATTCCAAGATTTTCTTGCAACATTACCTCAATTTAATCACCTAATCTTCCACCTCAAAAATGCCCTTTTTTTTTTTTAAAGCATCATACTTCATGTAACAAACAAATTAAAATGAACACAAATCAAAACCTGCAAATAACCACAAAAAAAAACATAAAAAAAAAAAAAAAAAAATTAAAAAATTCCTTTCAAACTCAAACTCAATCATCAAGTAATCATTACATATATATACTTATAATACATACAAGAAACTTACATTAAAAAAAAAAAAGCCAGAAACTAATTAAGCAGAAAAGAAGCCATTTGTAGCAGCAGCAGTAATCTTGGATCTGGGCTCAAAATCCTTCACCATTTTCTCCTCTTCCTCCTTCACTATCAACACCTTAGCTTTGATCCATGAAGAAGAAGACCCTTTAAACCTCTGCCCCATCACTCCCACACATGAAAACAACTCCATCTCTTCACCTCCATTCTTCCTTGAGCTCTTCATCCTCCTCTCATACTCCTCTGCTACCAGTATTGCAATGTCTGCCATTCTCTCTCTCTCTCTCTCTCTCTCTCTCTCTCTCTCTCCCTCCCTCCTCAACTATTTCCTGCAACTAATTGATGTGCATGTAGTTTGATTTTCTCACTCTAGAAGGTTGAAAATGGTGGGGATATTTAAAGGGGTGGATGAATACTGGATAAGATTGCCAGGTGATGAGTGATCATGTTATACAATGTTTGTAGCATTATTATTTTATTCCAAATTCCATTGATTTTGGTGAATTAGGTTTTCTATTTTTTTTTAAATTTATTGTGGGACTGATTTCTGTGGTCTTAGGGGATGAATTCCACCGACCAAAATTGGCAGTTTTATTTTAATATATTTTTTAAAAATTAAATTAGTTAAAGTAGGGTTTAAGTTAGGCTAACGGTTTACTTTTTAGTGGATTAGTGAAATTTCTAGAAATATGTAGATGATGAATAGCATTTGAAGCGTTTCGTAAATATATGCGAGTGTAAAATTATAGAAACGCGTTAAGTAGGATGAGACGGAACGGAATGAGTAGTATTTCAAACCGTATATCCTTTTATTCATACCGGCCTGCATTTTATTCAGGTCGTTTTCCCTTATGATATAGGAGATCTATTTAATTATAAAGCTTTGTATTTTTTTATTATTATATTAATTAGATATTTGAGATCCTTTAATTAATTATCAAGCAACTAACGAATTAATCCCAATTTAAAATTTCTATACAATTGAAAGTTGAACTTCCCCTTTTGATTAAAGTTAATTAAACTTTTGACCCAATGAAAAAGAAGAGAAAATTTCAAGGTTAGACTAAGAAAAGAGGATTTTCTAATATTATTAGCAATTAAATTAAAATTAAAAAAAATGCAATTTGGTGGGGCCCTTGGAAAACATCGGCGCAACAAACCGCATCGAGAATCGTGTCGTGGTCGGTGGGCCAAAATGGTACAACCATCTAGAGCATCCTCTGCATTAGCCGCTTGTACGCTTGGAATATTCTCTGCATTTGCTCCGTGGGACCCACAGATTGCTTCCCTCGACTATTTTAAATGCCAAAATTTTAAAACAATTATTCAAATGTCTCAACGAACTTGAATCGTTTCGTAACACCGAAGCATGGTGAAAGAGACAACTCATGTTATCATTTTTTTTTTAAATTTCTTTTGAGTAATGTAAGAAAATAAAAATAAAAAATCAGTTATTACAGTCAGTTCTTCTTCTCAACCCAGAATATGAACAAACATCGACAACACCGAAAAGAACTTTTGATTCTTTGTAATAATAATAAGAAAAAATAAAAAAGTGCAGAGATTTACACCGACGGCTCCATCTCTACGTATGCTACATGTTATTGTACCTTTCAATCGTTAGCCGTTTCGATTACAGAAGCCCGAGCGCTTTCAGCTGATGAACGTGCTCTGCTGGGAGAGACGGTGGCGACCAATCCCCGCCCTCCATCACGTCGTCAACATCCTCAACCACGTATTCCTGAACAAACCGATAGTGGAGTTGGGGTGAGGAAAGTTTGAAAAAGTCGAAAACCAGACTGGATTAGGAGTTTAGGACCATATGTTGAGAACTAACCTTTGTTAGCATTCTTTTAGCAAGTATGTGGTAGTGCCTCTGCCAAATCCTTTGCCCGACCATCGTTGCAACGAGGATGGTGTAGAAAATGCCGATTATGGTGAAGAGACCGAGAACTATTATAGCTATTACTAACAGTAATGGCAGACCGGCTTCACTGGCTCCTCCTAGCCAGCCACATTCGCTGGCTGCGCCAGCGCAGCTCTCGAAGCACGTGGTGCAATCAGTCCACATGCAGAGAGTGCCGGGTAAATGGCAGTCGGCACATACACTGCAGGAATAGACGAAGAAAAGGAAGAAGAAAGTTAAACTGGGAAACGGTGACCTATTTTCTTTAACATGTTCGAGGAAAATATCTGCAATGCAATATTGTTACGTACCCAGGATGACAGCAGTTAACACACAACTCTCGACAAGGCTGAGCAAGATCGTTGCGGACTCTTCTGTCGTAACATGTTATAAAGCAACCAGATAAGCCCAGCAAAGCGAAAAACAGTAGTGCTCCTGTGAAAATGAATGGGATAGCTCAGACAGATGAGCATCAATGTCTACGTATCAACTAATAAATCGCAGTAAAGAGATGGGTACTCTAAATAAGTATGCGCTGCATTATGCAACCATCAATGTAGACCAAAATGAAATTGTCATTCTTTGACAGCGACACTCAATAAACAGATGAAACAGATCATTTCAGCAAATCCGATAAGTACTGATGCATTTTTTCACAAAGATACTTTTGGTTGGAATTAGAAACACCGATAAACGGACACATTCACACAACATACAGTTTGCAGTATTATATGTATTGGAGTTGTAATCCTTCTATCCCGACCTCAAAATCTCAAGATCTTTAGAGGAAGACGATCTCTGATACACACACCAAAAGAGTCTACCATAAAGCATCAATTTGAGATAATAGAGACTCTTTCTTGATCATTATCGAGAAAGAAGCATATATTACCACATATGTAGTAGAAACTGAGTTCACTGTCGAAGCCCCAGATGTGACGAAGCCAAAAATTCTGATGACGGTCTATAACATACATCATATAAGCCAACAAAGCAATTACCTGTGGCAAAGGAGCATTCTTGTCACAATTGTAGTGCAACAAAGAGTTTCAATAATACAAAAGACAACTCGAATAAAACCAAATAGTAGTGGAAGACCTACCAGTTGAACGGAGAAAAAGATAAACAAAATATCTCTAGTGACGAAAAATCGAAACTTCAATGTCCTCCACTTCCTATCAGCAACACCATGTACTCTAATATAATAGGGAGCCTTGCAAGTTGTGCAATGAGCAAAGGCAAAGCCTTCCTGCAGAATAAACGAAATGGATAAACACCCGTTTACAGAAACACGAGTTAGGTCACTATGCAATTCGATTAGGATACGAGAAAGGCATTTGTAACTTCACTAATAGAAATCACTATATCAGCAAAAGCCTTAAATCTTGGCATTTTCATCTGCTGCATTGAAGGATGAACGAAACGAAAGTTTGCAAGAGCATCAACAACACATGCCGTGCAAATCACACGTTCACAACTCACAAGAAAACTCCAAACACGACGACGAATTCAAACATGACTCGAAGACCAAGAGACGTAGTTTACCTTCACGGCTCGCCAATGATCCAAGCAGTCTCTGTGAACATACTTTGCTGTGCCTTTGCACTTGCAAGGTGCAATAAAATCCCTACCTGATCACAACCAGAGTTGAGAATCTCAAACCATTGTTGCATTTATACATGATTCAACTAACACAATTTACAGTTCACACATGAAAAATGCTGCCAATTTCACAACAATTTCAACTGCTAATTTCTCATGGAACAAAATTTAGAACCCCAAAATGAAGAACAAAAGCAACTCACGACGACTTCCACGAATGATTCATAACATGATAGCATTTTTTACAGTGGAATCAACAACTCGCAGCGACGAACAAGCTCAAAAACAAAACAAAACAAAAATCGAGTAGAAAAATTAGGGATTACCGTCAGTTTCTAGACAAATTCGGCACTGTATTTGCTCCTCAGGGCCCGCCTCAAGGTCAATCTCGGAGGGGGCGGCGACGGGCGCCGGCGCCATCAGCGGTATGGAATCGGATTGATCGCCGCCCATCTTCGCCACAATTTTCTCACACTAAAATTCAACAACTCGAATGGAATTCCGAAATCCGCATAAAAAATCTACAGTTGTTCGATTCCCCAACACACAAAGATTAGGGCATAAACTGCAAAAAAGGGGGGGATTGAGAACTCCGATCGCGTTGAATAGTGGAGTGAGGAGTGGTTTAAGATGATCCAAGTGAAGGAATGATTCAAAGGGAAAAAAAAAACGAAAATTGAAACGAAATCGACGTAGAAAATCGAAAAAAAAAGGGGAATATTGAAGAATGTCTGAGCCCGGGTTCGAACCGGGGACCTCTAGTGTGTGAGACTAGCGTGATAACCGACTACACCACCCAGACTACATTGATTGAAGTTTCAATTTGATCTTTACCTCCCATTGATATAAGAATAACTCTTCCCCGTCACGAGAATTAAGACGACAATGATGATAGTTGATAAAGTAGCGTATGAGTTATAGTGGGTTACAATTTGGCCATTTTATAATATTTCTGTATCCATAAGAGAGACGTAAATGAAACTTACTCCCTCCGTCCCCTAATAAGTGTCCCGAGCCGCCAAAATTTTTGTTCCCAAATAAGTGTCCTATCACATTTTTCAATGTAAAAATTTAGCTAAACTACCAATTTTACCCCTGCTATCATTACACTTTTTTTACTTTTTCAATTTTCTATGTAATGATTAGGGGCTAATATGGTAAAATTATACACTTTCTTGGTTATTGCATTTTTACGGCTCGAGACACTTATTAGGGGACGGAGGGAGTATTTGTGTATCGATGTGACGGAGATAGTATTGAATTTGAATCGCTTATATTAAGTTGACCAGAAAGAAAGATAAGGTCAATGTATGGTAAAGTAGTAGGTATTAAAATTAATTCAACTAGGGTTTTTTTAAGCCAACCTCTTCATAATCGCACTATACAAAAGTAGGCTTAGTTCCTAAGCATGATCTCAAAAGTTTAGCCAACTTGAGTTAAATATATTCTTTCTGCCCTATTAAAAACGTCCACTTATTTTTTCAATGCGGTAATTAAGTATAACTGTATAAGGTATGAAATGTTATTTTTTCAATGCGGTAATTAAGTATAACTGTATAAGGTATGAAATGTTGACCATTGATCGGATACACTCTTTTGATAGCTAATTCTTTCTAAAATGGAAAAACGAACGCTTTGAATGGGATTTGTACAAATTAGATGGTTATAATCTTTTCTAATTAATCAAATTTTCTTAATTCCACTACACAAAATCATGCATGAAAAGGAGTATTCCTAAATTAAACATCCTCTCCTCATAGACATAATTATATAATAATAATAATGTCTCAAATTTTAATAAAACATAAGCATAAGAACTAATACTACTACTAGCTAGAGGATGGTAATATTATCAAGATTCACTTCTTCCATTTTCCCACACCTAATTAGGAAACAAGATCTTCACTTCTTCCTCTTCTTCGGAGGCTGTAGGGCTTCCTCCTCCTCATCCTCTTCATCCTCCTCGTTTTCCTCGTCGTCGCCCTCGTCCTCATCATCTTCATCATCATCGTCGTCGTCTTCGTCATCGTCGTCCTCATCATCTTCGTCGTTGGGATCCTCTCCTTCGACGCCCTGTTCCTCATCGTCGTCGTCCTCACCGTTCTCCTCGGGGCCGCCGCCTGGACCATTTTCGGTAGTGGACTTTTTGCCCTCGGTAGGGTCTACCGCTTCTTCTTCCTCCTCCTCGTCGGCATCGTCTTCATCGTCGTCGTCGCCTTCATCGCTGTCGTCTTCTTCGCCGTCTACCGGTTTGCATGGGCAAGATGTGTGCTCGTCTCCCCTCACCTTAGGCTGGTTTTTCAGTGATTTCGTGAAGACCTAAAGTTCACATCATGTAATAAAAACCAGTTACTATTCGAGATCAAACGAGTCGGGTCGGGACGGGTCGGGTCGGGATCGTATCGTGAAAACCGTAGTTTCACAAAAACAGAATAAAGCAGAAGAATATTCTAAGGCAGAGTCACATCCAAATATCACGACACAATTCAATCTTTATTAATAACGAGCACACTACATATTATAATCAATTCATCTTTAATATAATCGGACTCATTATCAAGGAGACGAAAGGAATATCCGATTGTATCAACTATCAAACGATTCTTCAATAACGTTGGACGCACGATGATTGCATCACATGATTCTTCAACACATTATTAAAAAAAATATTCTTCCAAATAATAGCGAAATTAGTGCAAGATTTCCAAAAAAAATTTAATCTTGTTAAAAAATTACCTGAAAGAGGGCTGCAGAGAGTGCAAGCTGAGCTTTGACCAGCTCAGAAACCAGCGCAGCCGCCGCTAAAGCCGCTTCGCCGCCGGCGCACGTTAGCAGGCTGTGCTGAGGTGTGGTTAACTTAACTGAACCGCAGTTAATCTCCATCTTTAACTCGAACAAATTTTCAGCTGCAAAAATTACCGCGACCGTCAGATCTGAAAATAAAAAATAAAACAGTGAAAAACAAAAGGAGAGAGAGCCTAAACCCTTAGAAGCTACAGCAGGAAACACAGGAAAGGAATGGAAGGCGACAGAAACCTACTTTTTTCTGCAAATAATTGAAAATTTTGAAACACTAAAAAATCAATTAAAGTACAGCAAATTACAGCAGGCGCAGAGAGAAACTATATTTTTCTGGAGAAAAAAAATGACAGAAAAATGAAAAATCAGTAAACAAACAGTTCGCACAGCTGAAAAAATCGAAAATCAGAAAACGAAGAATCGCAGATCCAGATCCGAGATGATTCTCTCACAAATCTGAAGTCAAACCACACAAAATTTAGACAAATCAACCGACAATAATCAAGCTTCGTAAAGGAGCATCTTCAACGGCAGAAATCAACCAAAATCGAACAAAACGGAAGCAAAATTCGCGGAGAGAGATTTAGAGAGAGAAACCTTACCGGAAAGAGCAGATCCGAGGGCGGAGGGAGCAGATCTGGGAATCTGGAGAGCTAAAAGGCGGAGGAGCAGAGATCTGAGGCAACTTTCATTCTGGACCGTTGGATCGAGCGGAGAAATCTATAGAGACAGAAAAGGATGTAAATATAATTGCATGAAAAGGAGAAGCAGAGAGAGAGAGAGAGAGGAGAGAGTGATGGTGATTCTTGAGGGAGCTGACCGTAATCTCTCCCCAGTGAGGGCTCGGGCAGTTCGGGCAGCACCTTGATCAGCACAAAATATCCTCGTCACTGCTGCCCGTTAAAGTTAATTTACATTTAATTTTGTGGAAATTATGCCTTTTTTTCCCTTTTTCTTTTGGGTAATTATATACACAGCCCCCATTTTACTCCACAAAGCCCCCTGTTTATTTAAATAATAAAATTAATAGGAAATGTACAATAATACCCCTCCATTCTTCTTTCCATTTGCCGGACGTACAACCCCCACGTTTTCTTATTCTTCACCTCTTTCCGATTTCCCACACAACATAGCCAGCAACTAATCAACAATTCTTCTTCTCACTAAGATGGTTTTTAGTTTGATTATCTCATGTAGAATTATATAGGTTGGGTTCGTTGGTAATGGTGGAGGGATAGTTAAACCCTTTTTATATAAATGTTTAATTATTGAAATAATGAATGAATTTGATGGCGGTTGCGGTATGACGGCACTAGTGATACATCGATATTTGAAATTTTAAGAAGAAACTAGATAAAATGAATTGTAAGTTTATATATTTCAAAATTTAGAATATGAAATAGTTTCACGTATTCATCGGATAATGGTGAAGATGGTGGTTATTGCGGTCGACGGTCGTTTGTGAAGTGAAGAAGGGAGGGAAAGAGAGAAAATATGGTAGACGAGATTGAAGAAGAGAAAGGGAGAAGAAGAAATAATGGAGGCTGTGAAAATTCAAGGGGCTGCAAGGGTAGAAATGTAAATTCACTAAAGTGGGGGGCTGTGAGGAGAAAAATGGGGGCTGTGGATAGAATTACCCTTTCTTTTTCTTTAAGTAAATCTCATTATTGGGCCGAATTATTTTGTAATGGGCTGAATTATTTATTTTTGGGCTCAGTTAATATGAGACCCAATTGTTATCTCATTTACTTTTGGGCTTTAGTTAATATCCTTGTCACTCCGGCCCTATATTAGTGTTACGTCCCTCAAATCGGTGTTACTCTCGAAAGTAGAAATATTCTTCCAATCACTTTACCCTTTGTTGTTTCTCGACGAACTTTTCACCCGTCATAACTAATTTTAACACGATTTTCTTTAATCAGGTGCCACTTTCAGAGTAAACACTAATATACGGGACGGAGGGCGAAGTACTATCATAATTTGTAAAGTTAGACAGATCTGGTATACGTTGTTGACCTAACGATAGGGTTTGAATTGCGGAATGAGGGATGAATTAGGTAAAATAAGGGGGGGAAGAATCCAAAATTTTTTGCCTAAAAAGCAAAGGGCAAAAGGCACAAAACTTTAGGGGGGAGTTGTTATTAGTAGGGAAATGATTATCCAAATTGATGGGAAGAGTAGTAGTACATGAATGTATTTAGCCATTCATTCTTAGTGGGAAATCCACTTATTAAAGTGCACATTGAAATTGAGAAGAAAAAAAAAAAAAAAAAGGATTGCAAATTGTTGGTTGTAAATTATATTTCACTTATTGATGATTGAGACATATATACATAGAGAATATGATGAAAAGGAAAATCACTTCCACAAGTAGCCAACCATTCCACCCTTTTCCACCACAAATCATGCTAATTATAATGAAAACAAATTAAATTAGGTTTTTGTTGATGATCGTATTCATATTATTGGATTGAGCTAAATGTTAAGCCTGTAAATCGGGCTTATTACTAGCAAGAATATTAGTTAGTATATATAGATGTGAATTGTCGTTATTTTATATTGAAGTTTATAGCGATATTAATTCAGTTCTATAACCTTAGGGTTTAGATTAGGTTTGACGTGATGGTAAATTAAAGCTATTCATGATTCTTTCGTGGATGATTTCTTACCGTTCTCCAAAGGTAGTGTCGTTTTTCACTTTATTTATTTATTTATTTTATGTTTCTAAGTGGATGAATTGATGCATTGCACTGATTTAGGAGAATGAATATACTTTAATCATGCGTTAAAACAATGGTTTAATTTGTAGTGTCCATCACTAATGCATGCATGCGTGGGTTCTTACGTGTAAATAACTAATTAGCTAACTTTTGTATTTAATTAACTTAATTAGCTTGCTTCAATTGACATATTTAGGTCCCCTAATTAGTTACGTAACTCTCGGAAGATTTTATCTTTCTCTACAAGTTCGACCTTTTACATGAGACGGAATTATATTAGTAACAAAAACGAAGTTTTATAGATCCAATCAAAACAAACAAAAGTCCATTTGCCCAATCAAGCCAAATCAAACTTTGATAACCTAAACTAATATGCAAAGATTAGGATAATTTGGAGAGAGAGAGAGAGAGAGAGAGAATAGGAACCTAGAACTAATATGCCCCCAAGCTTTATTCATGTCCAAGGGGAGAATATTGCATATTTACACACCACTATAATTCTTTTTTCTTTAATAATAGGGTTTCCTACAACCACAAGATTTGATATTTTTTCTTTCCTTTTTTGCCCTCAAACTATGATAATGGATTAGAAGAAACCCTATCCTTGGTAGAAGTTACATGTGGCATTCACTCATGTAATTATGAAACTAATACATCACTAATTATTTAGATAATCTTGATTAAATTTTATCCCGTGAATCTAAATAATTACTAATTTCTTCGATTATAATAACAGATTTCATAATCGAAACGACCACATTTTCATAAGAAGAGTGCCAACCGTATCACCGTTAAAATTTGGCACATGAGGGAACACGTGAAACCCTAAAGTTGATTTCTACTTTGGGAATTAATATTTAGCAATAATGAAACGTATAGCTTTGAGATTTGCACTTAATTAAACTAATTAACATTTATAAAAAGGTGTTCCTTTTGATGCAACAGGTTTTACACGCAGGATTTATGTGTCATTTTATAAATAAATATATTCATATATTAATATTGTGCCACTAATTATTGGATTAATATGTCTCATAATAAAATAATAAAGACATAATTTATCCAAAACTACCGAACAAGATAACGAGAGACTGTATATAAATAATGAAGATCTAGGGTTTCTATAAAGTAGGGCTCTTTGGTTTGTGAAGCTCTTTCCAATCTCCAAAGGATACATTGATAGCAAATCTTCCTAAATCTAATTAGTAGTCTTACATATGCACCAAAAGGTATACTCGTTTTCGAGAATCCACAACACAGATCGAAGATTACGAAAACGTATACGAAGCTAGAGAAACAGTTTTCAATACCTGTATATATCTTTACGTTCTCAAAATCTGTCGTTATACACTTTCTGACAGTTCACATTTAATTTCTTGTTCGAAAAATCGTTATAAGGATAAGAAAAAAGCGAACGTAGCAACTCGGACAAGTTAGGGTTAGCAATGCCTCTAGAAGAATCGAAGAGTCATTGATTAGCAAGTAAAGTTGAGGTTAGGGTTAATTGTGCACAACTTTATAGGTGCACGACACATTGGGTTAATCTAATTGTTTAATTAAAAGGTGGATTTGGGGTGTTAATGGATAGAATGTGTGTATTTTACAATGTTAATTAATAAAGTTAAAACTATATTATATAAAGTTAAATGAAATGGAAGTTACAAATAAGATAAGGGGAATAAAAGAAACCTTAATTTAAGATTAATACAGCATCTATGCTTGGCCTTGCTTGCAATTTGGTGGAAGTTAAGGTGTAAAGTATAAAAAGTATAAAGAATAATTTGCATAATTTTAATTGAATATTAATGTTGTTATTTGATGTGAAATATATCAATTTTTTTTATATATAAATAATGATAATGGATCGTCACCAAATATTTTGAGATATTATTACGTGGAATTTTGAATTTTATTTGAAATATAGAAGGTGGAAAAAAAAAAATTTAATTAGAGCTAAAATATCATAATTTTTTTTTGACCAAAATTAATTTATACTTTTTTTTTATATATATTTAATCTCTAATTTTATAGTGGGAAGCAGTTTGCTTACGTCACTTCACTTCCCGCGAAATGACAAACAAATATTTGAAAATTCCCAAAATCGCCCTCAAGAAAACTGGAAATTCGCATAATTGCCCCAAATTTAGGCTATGTGAGTTCCAAGTCACTACTAAACGAGCAAAACTACTCGACAACTATTCAACATTCAAAAAAGCACATGCGAAATGTGAAATTTGGCTCAAATTGCTCTTGAACATTCGGCTCGTATATAAACCAGGATATTCACGAGCTTCGTATCGAACCTGTTCATCAACCAAACTCATTATCGACCCTCCGATCAAGTCCATAATCGATCTTTAGCCTTTTATGTGAACGAGTTTTCGAGCTCGAGCTCCATCGTCACGAGTAGAATGATACATCGGACACTAAAAATGTAGCGAGAGTGACCTGTTGCGCATATTCAACTCAATCCATAATAAACCTCTCTCTCTCTCTCTCTCTCTCTCTCTCTCTCTCTCTCTCTCTCTCTCTCTCTCCTGTTGCTTACGATAACAACACAGACACAGTGATGGATATGCAGATTATAATATACACAAATCACTTTCTCACACCACCACTCCCATAATCTGCCCTTATAATTTATAATAGAAATATATTTGGAAAAAGTTATTGCCTTTGCAATCATATTCGATGCTTCTTCTCCTTCTTCCTCTTCACTGCTGCAAACTTCTCATGGAAGAACATGGAGTTTTGATCAACACCAGCTAGCTTGCTTAACACCAACTGGTCTCTCTCTCTCTCTCTCTCTCTCTCTCTCTCTCTCTCTCTCTCTCATGCTATGTCTGCTTCATTTGTTTGAAGCTTCAATTTATGCTAGTAGTAGATATGATTCCATTACCAACACAAAGTATATAAAGATTCTCTACTATAGCCACTTGATTCCTTAATTATATTCCATCTATGGTGATCATCGATCGATCCAGTTCTTCGCCGATGAATTCGACATCCACGCACTTCGTCCCCTCGAGGCGGATGGGCTTATACGAGCCGATGAACATGTGGTCCGATTTCCGGGGAGCCACGCTGCTCGACTCGTCGTCCCTGCCTCCGCCGTTGATGCTCGAAGCCAACCAGGTGAGTGAGCCTCATTGCGATGACAAAACTCTTCATCACGTCTCGATTTTCTCGACTCTCACCTCGACTTTTGGCCTATTTAGTCAGAGGATACTTCACTTGGAACTCCTGCAGCTTCTAGATATGATCAGGAGGCGAGCAAGCCGGACGATAAGGTGCTGAGGCGGTTAGCGCAGAATCGAGAGGCTGCTCGAAAGAGTCGACTACGAAAGAAGGTGGAGATTACTAGTCTTTCCTTCTTCCATTGTTGATTCAAGTTTCATATTTTAGTACTATGCATTGCAGGCCTATGTCCAGCAGTTGGAGAACAGTAAGTTGAGGCTAATTCAGCTGGAGCAGGAGCTCGACAGAGCCCGAACGCAGGTAGAACGAAGACGAGGGGCGTCTCTAGTTTCGACCTTTTTATTCGTTCGTTCTAACGAAGAACTTGTTCCTGTTTCAGGGCTTGTGTGTAGGTAATGGTATAGATACTAGCCATCTTGCCTACTCGGGGAGCACGAACCAAGGTTCGTTTCACGTTCTTCGTTTCGTGTTTTTTGCTTTCTCGATTGTGATCGAACGAGCTTGATTCGTTCGAAATGTATGTGTAGGGATCGCTGCGTTTGAGCTCGAATACGGGCAATGGGTGGAGGAGCAGAATCGACAGATATCGGAGTTGAAGAGTGCTCTGAGCTCTTCTGATGTAGGTGATATGGAGCTTCTGATCTATGTCGATGGCGGAATGAGGCATTATTTCGAGCTCTTCGCCATGAAAGAGACGGCCGCGAAGGCCGACGTCTTCTACATCATGTCCGGGATGTGGAAGACTCCGGCCGAGCGGTTTTTCTTGTGGATCGGAGGATTCCGGCCTTCCGAACTCCTCAAGGTGAATACCTCTCTTGCTAGATGTCTTGGAACACCTCTTTGTCTCGTGTCGTGTCGTGTCGTGTCATGTCGTGCCGTTTAAGGACCGTATGTTCCTTAGCAGGTGCTCTCGCCACACCTCGACACCTTATCGGAGCAGCAACGACTGGACATCGTTATTCTAACTCAGTCGTGCCAACAAGCCGAAGACGCGCTCTCGCAAGGAATGGAGAAGCTCCAGTACATCCTAGCCGAGGCCATCGCCCACGGCCTCCTACGCGAAGGGAACTACCTCCCTCAGATCGGAGCCGCCATTGATAAGCTCGAGAACCTCGTCCGGTTCGTCAATCAGGTACGACCTCCATCCATCCATCCATCTCCAGCCACTCTCTCCCCGTCTCCATAACCTGTCGATGACACGAATTTCTTCTCTTCGTCTGAATAGGCCGATCATCTTCGACAAGAGACGCTGCAGCAGATTTCTCGGATCCTAACCACACGTCAAGCTGCTCGAGGCCTGCTCGCCCTCGGGGAGTACCTGCAACGACTCCGGACTTTGAGCTCGTGCTGGTCCTCGCGGCCTCGTGAGGACACGTAGGGACGAACGACTTCTCGATTTTTCTAAAGATCTAAGGTTTTCTACCCATTTTTGAGGTGCTTCCTATGATTGAGAATTTGTAAATATAATTTAGAGGAAATTTTAATTTGCAGATTTGATTTTCCTTTTCTTATTTGGTTTTCTATGTTTGTGTAAAAAAAAACATGGGACATTATTAGCAGTTCTTAGTTCACTATACTACCTCAGACGCGTAATTTCGATCGAACTGTAATATAAACACAGAAATGCAGCAACGAGACGAGCCTCTGAAAAACGTCGAAAAAGAACAGTCTGCACAGATCTAAGGAAGCTCAGATGAAAGAAACTGCAGTGCCATAGATAGCGAAATGCATCGATTTTCAAGGTTTTGTAGAAATCTGATTCAACTCAAAGATTCGTAGAACTTTTCGTAAGCTCCTACGAAAGGGAGAAACGAAACGGATCTGAGTTCTTACAGAAGTAAAAGGGGTACATCTTCGTTGATCTTCGAACGAATCTTGAGATTTTGGAAGAGGTTGTTCACAGCTTTGACATGGCATAGTCCAATGCATCCACTAGGAAATCTGCACAAGCAGAAAGAATCGAGTCGAAAAGGGACTAAATCAAACGACATCTACACAGTTAGGGCGAGTGTTCGTGCATATATGAAACTGCAAGTATACCTGCGTCGTCTCTGGAGAAACACATAGGGGGCTTTATCCTGAAAACGTTCCCGTGAAGTCCGCCTTTTCCTACCAAAACTCCAACTTCTGTATTCATGGAAATTAATGTTCATTATATTTGTTAAGCAATTGAAGAATACAATCGACTAGTTAGGAAACGTGCCTCTGAGGCTCTCGAACAACACTGCAGTTTCCTCCTTGGCCGGTGTCTTCAGTTTCCTATCGGTCACAAGCTCGATTCCGACCATCAATCCCCTCCCTCTCACGTCACCGATTACTAGAAAAACGAGAGGAGTTTCACTTCAACATTTAACATGATATTTATATATTTGGACTTGGATAGGGAATTAAGAGAAATACGCTCGTGTTTCTGCTGGAGTTCTCTTAGGCGCCCGATCATGTGAGAGCCGACCTCAGCACAGTGGCTTTGACGCTTCTCCTTGTCAAGAACATTGAGCACGGCTAGTCCACCAGCTGAGCAAACGGGATTGCCTCCAAACGTGTTGAACTGAATTTTCTGAGACAAAACGCTCGCGATTTCTGGAGTCGTTACCACAGCTCCGAGTGGTAAACCGTTTCCTATACCCTGTGCATGAATATTTCAATAGTTTTAATGACCAAACGCAACAAAATTCAACGAGGAGAACTTGAAGTCCAAAGGAGACCTTAGCCATGGTGACAATATCAGGTATAACTCCTTGAGTCTCGAAACCCCAGTAATGGCTCCCTGTTCGACCAAACCCTGTCTGAACTTCATCAGCAATGCAAACACCACCTGCTTTACGAACCATTTCGTAAACCAATTTCAAGTATCCAGGGGCTAATTCGACTGCTCCCCCAACTCCCTGTAGTCACAAAGAATCGAGATCAAGGATGAGAACCATTAATCATCGATGAACCCTCAATATCGAGATTCACATTAGTTTAAAAGAAAAAAACCTGAATTGTCTCAGCAATGAAGCCAGCTACTCTTCCTGAAGTACCATGGTCGATGTGGTCTTTAACATCTTCAGCGTAAAGCTTGGCATCCGATCCAAAAACTCCACGATATGGATTTGGATTCATAACATGATGAATCTCACCCTGCATAGCCTCACAACGAATCACACAAAGCCGAGTACCAGATGAAATAAATTGGTTTTGGAAAAGTACGAAGATAAAACCTGAGGAATCGGATACTTCCATGTGTTAAGAGCAGTGAGTCCAATCGTATTGGCACTTCCTCCATGATACGCGTTCCTCAACCCGATCATTCCTAGACAACCACTATACAATCTTGCCATCAGCATAGCTAGCTCATTAGCTTCTGTCCCAGAATTCACAAAATACACAACCTACATAAATTCCGAGGAAATCTTAACAACAAACTCCCATTTCATCAATTATCCACCGGAAACACATACAACCAAAGATCAAATAAACTTCCATTTCATCAACTACGCATCATAGACACATACAGCCAACGATCAAATAAACTCCCATTTCATCAAATAAGCGTCATAGACATATACAACCAACGATCAAATAAACTCCCATTTCATCAAATACGCGTCATAAACACATACAGGTGATACAACCAAAGATCAAATAAACTCCCATTTCATCGAATACGCGCCATAACACATACAACTGCAAGAAAACATGAATCCTAATCCACCCAGAAACACATTAGAACTCTTGAAAGAGAAAACAGAATGTAGCTCGATCCCTTCAAAATCACCGGTCAGTAATCAAGCTAAAGAAAATCAAAATCATTCCACTTCTGAATTCGAGAGGCGACAGCATAATCAATCAAAACCATAACTCAAGAACTTGCTATTCTCAAACAAATCAAAGGCTGTATGAACAAAAAAAAGCGGATCAAAGTAAACTAAACCTTGAGATCTCCCGGCATTTTGGAGGCCAGAGCTTCAGCAAAATCACCTATGGCGTGATGCAGATAAATGGTGGTTGCATGCTGAAGAAGCTTATTCTGCTCGATCACCGGATTCAACACATCAGGGTGGCAATGGCCGCACGAAACCGTAACGATCCCCGCAAACGCGTCGAGGTAGCGCCTCCCGCTCTCATCAAACAGATACTGCATCTTCCCCTCCACGATGTTCAGCTGTTCGACGATATGACAACAAGAGAATCACTCATCAAAACCGCGTAAAAAAAAACAAAAAAGCGATCAAATTCGAGTTTTCGGGATTACCGGCTTCTGGTAGTAATGGAAGAGAGACGGGCCCAGGTACTTCTTCCGCTTCGCCAGAACCTCCTCCGCCGACGGCCCGCCGTACGGCCTCGGCTCGTAGTCGAACGGCGGCAGCTCCGGCGCGGAGGAGAAGCGGCGGAGATGAGCGGCATTGGTGAAGCGGCGGCGGCTCAGATTCTTGATGAATGCTCCGACGAGATTCCTCTCCAAACCCATTGATTGAATTGATTGAACGAATTATACACTCAGTGTGTGTGTGTTTGTGTGTGAGAGAGAGAGAGAGTGAGGTGGAAATTTTGTTCTTGTAGGCCGCCATTGATGGTAAGTGGAAAGAAATAAAAAAGATTCCGATTTCGTTTGTCTTTTTTCGATTCTATTAATTTAATTTCCTATTAAATGATAATAATGTTAATTTACAAATCATTATATGATTGAATCGAATTATTATTACAGATCATTCCCACGTCATAATTAGTCTTATCCTATCCAAAGCTATAATTTTAATCCTTAATCAAAATTACATAACTACCCTCGCCCAACATGACTCGAACCCCGACTGTTTTAATCGGCGGTCTTATCACTAGACTGCACAGTCGATTGAATATAACCGTTACATTTTTGTGCTTATGTATATAGATCTATGATGGTCTACCGTTAGTACTGCACTCGTTCGTTTCTACTTGAGCCACTAAACCCTAACCGTTCGTCGCCGTTCGTGCTTACGTGCTCGATCGGTGCTCCGGAAATGCAGCAACTACTACTGCATTATATTGAATGGAATTTGATACTACGAACTAACTAAACAACTCATGAACATAATCTGTGTGAAGGAATAGAGAGAAAGGGGATCGGACGCCGGTGAAGCCGGTAGCAATGATGTCGTCTCTACCATCGTCGTCACCAATAGTCGTTGCACGAGCACGAACCGTCCTTGAAATGGTGGAAACGCGTCGCGTCTCTAACGATAATCTCTCTGCTGACCAGTTTGGATATATACTTGATAGCTGAATGGCAGTCATTGCAGACTCTAAGGTTCTTCATGATGGTAAGAGTACTCTTCTCCGGAGTACTCAGCAATCCGAAGGCGATGGCGAGCTTCTCGCTGTGATGCTTGAGGAGTTGCTCCTTCAGTTCTTCGTCAAGATCGTGCAGCACAGAAGCGGTGTCGGGGACAAATCCTAGCTTCTTAATCTCGTCCCATATTTCCGACAGCTTAAGATCAATCGCCTTTCTCTGGGGATGGAGCGCGTCGTCTGCACCGAAGGTGTGGACTTGGCTCTTTATCTGCAACCAGCTAACCCCTTGCTCTTTCTTTACATGCCTATCTTTCATCGACTTTCGGATCTTGGCAGCTTCGTCCCACTTCCCGCAAGCAGAGTACACATTAGCAAGGGCCGAATAGGCCCCACTGTGGCCTGGTTCAATCGAAAGCATCTTTTCTGCTGCGATTTCTGCGAGCTCCGAATTCTTCTGAGCTTTACAAGAAGCCAGAAGCGAACCCCAAGCTATAACATCCGGCTCTATAGTCATGCTCTGGATGAAATCTCGAGCTTCGAGCAACAATCCTGCACGCCCGTATAGATCAATCATGCAAGCGCAGTGGCTGGAGGTGGGCTCGATTCGGTGAACTTCTTTCATCTTCCTGAAGTAGCTACGGCCCTCTTCGACTAATCCCATGTGCGTACAAGCTGTAAGAACGCCGATGTATGTTATATGGTCGGGTTTGATGTCTAACGACAGCATTTTCTCGAAGAGCTGTAAAGCTTCCTCTCCATGTCCATGCTGAGCTAACCCGATGATCATTGAAGTCCACGAAACCGAATCTCGTCTGCCTCGTATTAAACTGAATGCCTTTCTAGCACAGTCGACGTTGCCGGCCCTTGCATACATGCTAATCAACGCATTACCCACAGAAACAGATGACACTAGCCCCATTTTCTCAGCAGTTGCGTGTATTTGCTTCCCATGATTCAACGAGGCCAGATTCGAGCTGACTCTCAACATAGCTGCAAGAGTGTAGCTATTAGGCCTCGAGCCTTGTTCGAACATGGATCTGAAAAGCTCAGTCGCCTCATTGTTCCGTCCGTTCTGGGAAAATCCCACGATCATAGCTGTCCATGCCACCACATCTCGTTCACTCAACGAGTCGAAAATCTTCTTAGCTGGATCTATATCTCCAATCTTGATGTATCCATCAAGCAAAGCTGTAAATGCTATCACATTAAGAGTAGACGTTCCGCATTTCTCCAACACCTTCTTAGCTATCTCGACACCGCCACATTTCGAGTACATATAGATCAACGCGTTCCCAACGGCCCCTGAAGTGTCGAACTCAGTTCTGATAATATAAGCATGGATTTGCTTTCCAGCTTCTAAATCTTGAAGATTTCCACAAGCCGAAAGCACGCTCGCTAGAGTGTACTTGTCGGGCTTTAAACCAGACTCGATAAGCATTTCCGAGAACAGCTTCAGCGCTCTGGCATCGAAGCCACGCTGATTATAACCTGCAATCATAGAGTTCCAAGAAATAACGTCTCGTTCCTTCATCGCCTCGAATAGAGCCAATGCTTCCTCCACCTGACCTTTCTGCATATGCAACGCGATAACCGTGTTCCAACTCGAAACGTTCTTCGACTTAATCCTATCAAACACAGTAACTGCTGTTCTCTCATCGCCAGACTTGGCATACATATTCAACAAGGAGTTGGAGACTGAAACCGCACTCGAGAGGCCGAACTTAAAAACGAAGGAATGCACCTTCCTTCCCACGTCCAACGCTTCAACCGCGGCACACGACGCGAAAACATTAGTCAATGTATACTCACTAGGCACAGCTCTACACCTGATCATCTCCACAAACAACGCGAGAGCAGCACCGAACCGGCCCTTCCGATTGTACCCGGCGATCAACGCGGTCCACGAAACGGAGTCCGGCTCCGGCAACTCGTCGAATATACGGAGCGCCTCGCGGGTCCTCCCCTGCTTCGCGTAGGCGGAGAGGAGCGTGTTGTACGACGACACGCTCTTGAGGGGCATTTCGTCGAACACGTTGTGGGCATCGGGGAGAAGCCCGGTTTTCGCGTATGCGTTCATCAAGTGGTTCATCAAGAACACTCCGAAGTTGAGCCCAGACTTGACGATGCCGGCGTGAGCTGGTTTTACTGCAAACGGGCATCTGCTTCTGATGCTGGTTTGCAGAATTGCAGCATAATAATCCATTTGCGACATGCTTCAAAAAGCTTGAAACGGAAAAAAAAAATTTTAAAAAATCGAAGCTCCTAAACAGCTATCTCAGTGGCATTTGCTTCATCGTTTGATTATTCAAAGGAAAGTGAAAAGGGATCAGAGCAAAATTCGCCATTGAAGAATTCTTGAATTCTTGAATGCTTTCGCGCTCAATTGAAATTTTAGGTTTTTTTTTTATTTATAAAGCTTGTATTTTTATTTTCTAAATAGTATAAATTAATTTACTATATATATATTTTTTTTAATTAAGGAGAGAATAAGCATAATATATGAACCTTTATAAACAACCTTAATATTATACTACCTCCGTCTCGGTCGATAAACAGTCCGCTGATTATTATAATAGACACGTTATAATCGGACTCGTTAACAATGGGATGGAAGGAGAAAAGGGTCATAAAATTGTTCAAAAACCAGCTGGAAATCCGCCCTTTCTTGGATCACTCACACCAACAAGCCTCCCTAGATTTGAGCCATTCAGTTCTTGAACTACAAACTGGCAAATTGATCCACCTGCAAGGCTTTTGAGGACATGGCCCTTCTTCGCTAGGGCGGCTCTCGTCTCGATCGGGACCTCGAAGTGGCCGCCCGTTGGCACGGTCCAGTTCTCGTACTGGAGTACGTTAGGGACGAGCTGTGCAGACGAAGGCCACTGTTAGTGAAAATTAGTGGTTTCGAGTGTTTTTAGAAATATGCACGTGTTTTGCACGTTACCTGATGGTATGATCTCGGAGCTAGGACCGAGGAGAGCGGATCCATCCCTCTTGATAGATGGTTTAGTAGGACTTCCGTTGTGCCCGCTATGATCATCGACCCTCCGCTTGCACCTATCACGGCTTTTAGTTGTCCGTTCTGTCGATAAGTTCGTAGAATTATACGAAACGTTTAACAAAAGTAGGTTCACTTTGACAAGATGATCTTGAAAGAATACCTTGAGAACGATTGTGGGTGTCATCGATGACAACGGCCTCTTCCCGGGGCGGATGAAGTTGGCCGGGGCAGGAGGAGGCGCGTCTCCCGTAGTGTTCTCCGGGATGGAGAAATCGTCCATTTCGTTGTTGAGGATGATGCCGGTGCTCGGTGACATGAACTTGGACCCGAAGTACGAGTTGATGGTGGTGGTCATCGAGACAGCGTTGCGTTGGCCGTCCACAATGGAAATGTGGCTCGTCCCGTGGTCGTGGATCTGGTTCCATCTGCAATCGAAAAGGAACGAGACGTAAAAATCTCGTTCTTTTTACAACTAGAAGAAGCATTTGCACTTCTCACCTCCCTCCATAATGGCTGGAATTGAACGTTCTGTTGTCGAAAATGCTCTGTCTCAATCGTGCAGCAAATTCTTCGGACAGCATATCTTTCATCACGCGCCGTACATCGACGAAATCCGGATCACCGAGGCTCGTCCTCACTGCGAACGCGTTCTTCAGAGCTTCGATCTGGCGGTGGACCATGAGGGAGCTCGGAGTATTCGAGCACCCCTCGTACCCCGCCAGGATGTTCAGCATCTGATGAAGACGAGTAAAACGAGAAAAATCATCCACACAGACCGTGAAAATAACCGACATTCCCTACAAGAATCGGGACTCGTGGCAAGACTTACAAGCACCATAGACGCGCCTCCGGAAGAAGGCGGGGCCATGCCTAATACCTCAACTCCCATGACGCTCTCCTTCACCGGTTTCCTCATCTTCACATTGTACTCGAACAAGTCTTCCATGGTTACTATCCCACCGCTTTTCTCGACATCCCTAACTAGTCTGAGCCCGATTGATCCGTTGTAGAATGCCTTCGTCCCGACTCTCGAAATCAATGCAAGCGTCTCCGCCAACTTCTTATTGAAGCACAAATCGCCCGGTTTCAATAGGCTCCCGTTAGATGTGAACACATTACGAAGTCCCTCATCAAGCATGATCTTCGCCTCCGAACTCACCATCTGCATATGGAGATATGGCGAAACCTTGAAGCCGTTCTTGGCGATCCGTGCAGCAGGCACAACAAGCCTACTCCACGGTAGCCTACCGTGCCTTCTCCACGCCTCCGAGAGCCCTGCAAGCTCGCCCGGAACTGCTACCGAGAGTGCACCACTAGCTTTCAAAGTAGCATTTCCCCTGTACATATTCTGCAAAGAACAACAATATTTCGCAGCATCAAAACGACGTCGTTTTGATTAGTCCAACATCTCCAAATCAAATCTACGTTGATCCACCACATATTACGACAGAATCGAACATAATCCATCACATACTCAAGTCAAAACTACGATCAACCGAGTAAACGCCTCGCAAACTTACCTCAGAAGCATGTTTTGGAGCAGTCTCTCTCATGTCATACACCTCGGCGTCGGCACCATCAGGCCGCACGAGCATGAAGGCGCCGCCTCCGATGCCACTAGACGCAGGGCTGACGACGCCGAGGCAGAGGGCAGCAGCCACCGAAGCATCGACTGCATGGCCGCCTTCGAGAAGCACGTCCCGCCCGATCCTCGAGCACACGCCGTGATCGGTCGCCACGACCGCGTGCTCTCCGACGACCCTCTCGCGCGCCCCACCGCCGCTTACGCCGACGATCAACGACGACAACAAGAGAAACTGCCACAGAGAGGCCATCCACGGCAGCTGCAGATGATCATGTGAAATAAAATCACAGCTACTAATCAATGGAACAGTAAACCTAAAGTGGAAGAAGTATCAGAATTTGTAACAAGCTTTCATTTTTATTATTATTATTATTATTATTATTATTATTATTATTCCAATTTGTGAAGGAGAAATTTTGGATTGTTTCAATTGGCACTATTTGCTAGAAAAGATACAACTGTGACTTTTTTGCTAAAAGAAAAAAAAATAAAAAAAAAAGTGTTACACAATTATTATTTTTTGTTTTTCCTTCCAATTACTAGTGTAGAGAACGTGACTTTTCGCACTCATAGATTCCAATATTTCTAACATTTTACTGAATTTAATAAATTCAATAAATCTATTTTTTAATCAATTTATACAAACAAATATTTAGCTTAAATTCGACGTTTTTTCATTTATAAAAAACGAATTTACTGAAATTTTGGAGTTTTTTTTTTTTTTGGATTTTTTTTTGGATTTTTTTTTTTTTTTTTTTGGAGCATGCAAAAATTGGTGGTAGGTTAGGTAGCCGATAATTTAGAAATTAAAAAAAAAAAAATGGAAGACGTGGCAGAAATGCAAATAGCGCCAAATTGAGGGGCAAAAGTGGGATTCAATCTTTGTCATGGCAGTCAACGTCTCTATATTTCATTTTCTGGAAAGGTCAACCCACTAACAAGGAACGAGAGAGAGAGAGAGAGAGAGAGAGAGAGAGAGAGTGCCTAACTGCCTATTAACACAAGAACTACTGTAAATATAGTTTTTCAAGAATCATCAAATGAAGCTCAACAGCCACAGCATGAATCTCTTCCCTCTCTGATGCACTTACCAGTTACAATGAAGCACCGATGATACCGCTTCCGAGCTACAAATGGCACGTCATCGCCCTTGCTTAAGGGATCGTGTCGTTTGCAGTATCGATAGCCAGGCCAGCACTCGGGTAAGTGCACGGAGTAATCTGAAAGACGAGAGAAACTTTCATTAGAAGTACGCTAGCAGGAGCTCAATAACAAAGATATGTCCGGTTGCCTCTTTATTCAAACATATAAGTTTTGCCTTCTTCGGCGAGTTCAATAAATTATGCAATCACTTAAGCAAGCCACTGTTAATGGGATTCAAACATAGCGATGAATGAATAACTACCTGAGATAACTGAGAGTGAAATCTGTTTCAAGTCGACGATTTTAGGCCTCTCTGGCTTTTGGAACTGCAAACACAAAGAACACAACTCAACAAAAGGTTTAGAAACAGAGGTTATAGTAAGAAACAAGAGACTGAATCGAAAGAAAACAGCTCGGAACTCAGAGGAGAGGCATTCGAGCATATATGTTTAAGCTGAGGATTATAATTATTAGTAGACATTCAGGCAGCACCAAAATGCAATCGTTTTCCGGAGTTTTAGGACTGCCACTCATCGACTAATGTGAGCCTCAGTTATGTAACAGGAAACAGGGAGATACAAGCAGTATATTTCTATTATAACACACTTTCCATTAAAACACTAGTTCCTGAGATGGAACGAGTTGTGATCAAAATTGGCAAGAAACGGAACATTATGATTCGTATTACAGAGGTAGCTTTCTGAAGGTATCAAAGAATGTCACGGATTTAGCAGCAGACGAGATTCTAAAAGGAAAACATCTTAAGTTGGCTGGAAAAAGACCATATATATTACTACCACATATTCACCACGCGTGCTTTTCACAACGAGACTTCATCTCCATTCCCTACTAGAAGAAAGGACTTTTCCACACTTCGAGCTCCACCTAACTGCGCCTTTCCAGCAGGTTTTTTCGGTACCCCGTCTTTCCTGCTAGTAGACTTCTTGCTCGCTGGTGAAGACCCTAGTGCTCCAAGAGCATCGAGAAAGAACCTTTTATTAGGAACAATACCGTCTTTATCCATACACACGAGTAATTTCTCAACCATCTCCTTCATATCAGCTTTCGTATAAGCCTTGTATAAGAGCTTGTACGTAGTCGAATCCACAGGAAGGATTTGAGAAGCACGTGCACTCTCAAAAAGCTTGTCTGCCTCCAGAGGCAAACCATTCATGCAGTAGACATCGAGCATAGCATTCAAAGTCGACACCTTCTTCTCCCGTCCCGTTTCAACCATCTCATCAAATATCTCCCTAGCCCTCGAGACTCGATCACAGTACCCATACATCATAATAAGACACTCATAAGTAATGAAACTCGGTTTATATCCCATCCCGATCATTTTCTGGTAGGTTAAATCCGCTTTCTCCCTAAGCCTCGCCTTTCCATAGTTAGTAATCATCGAATTAAAAGTAGGAAGCGTTGGCTTCTCCTTCGAACGCAACAAGCTCGTGAAAACTTGCTCCATCTTCTCAAATTCCTGCTTCCTCCCATATGCATCAATCAACAGATTAAAAGTAATAACGTCGGGTTTTATCTTTTTACTCTTCATCTTAGCAAGAACCAACTCCATCTCCCTAATCAGCCCGACTTTCCCGTAAGCATCCATCACCCCGTTAAACGTGAAGGCATCGGGACTAATCACACTCTCATCGAGATCACCAAACAGAACGTTAACCTGTTCGACATTCTTCGACTGAGCAAAAGCTCTGAGCAGAATGTTGTAGGTGACAACACTCGGCTTACAACGCTCCATCCCCTTCATCTTCTCGAAGTAGGAAAGGGCCTTCGACAAGGCTTTCGCCTTATCCCTCGAATGGAGATGGGCCGTGATCAGAGCATTGTAGACCGACGTATCGGGCTTACAACCGCTGTTCCTCATCTCGGAGAAAAGCCACATCGCCATTCGGCTCTGCCCTTTCTTCCCCATTACAGAAATCAACTTCGAATAAACCCCATTGTCAGCTACATACCATCTCTGCTTCTGCATCCATCTAAATACCTAAAAACACAATTTCTCCTCTTAAAAAAAACCCCTTTCATCTACTAAATTCAGCTCAATCTCAAACAAGAACAAGATATAAACAATCCAATCCAAGCAAAATTCAGAGAGAGAGAGAGAGAGAGAGAGAGGATACCTCGAGGCACTGGAGCCACCGTTCGCTCCTCCCGAGCTCCTCGAACAGCATGAAGCAGTGTTCAGTGCGAATGAACTGAACGTACTTATCAAGAGTCTTCAACAATGGCTGCTTATCGGAGATGCTCCTGACGATTGATCGAACCAGGTCTTGGGCATCGGAGGAGGGAGAGGGGCTGATTTTCCTTCGTATCTTCTTCGGACTCGTTTTCTTCTCCGGTAGGGCCGAAATCCCGCACATTCGGATTGACGAAATTGGGTACGAGCGATGGGTCGAAGAGTGGATTGGGGAGTAAATATAGCTGAGTTTTGGCGCGGAGGTGAGTTGCAGAGATGCAGAAGCGAAGGGGAGAGGGGAGGAAGTTGTCATTCTGGAGTTGGCGACGTCGGCGGTAGGCTTTTGGGTGGTTTTCCGGTGGCGGCGCCGCCGTGGAGACTTCTATCCAGATTTTCTGTTACAGAGAAAGTGCTAATCGAGAGAAAAGAAATCGCTCTTCTAAAATTAAAAGATAAAGAATAGGTGAGATGACAAAAATAAACAATAAAGAAGAATTTTTAACTGTGTGAAATGACAAAAATACCCTTTAATCGTAGGTGAAAAAAAATTGGGGGAAAGGGCAAAAATAAAATTAAAAGATACTCCCTCCGTCCCTTTCAAGTTGAGTCATTTCTTTTTGCAGTTTTTCGACACGCTTTTCCACGCTCTTAGATGATGAATTTTAAGATGGATTTTTGAAGAAAATTTTCTTTTACGGGATACTACAATCATGCCGAAAAACAGCAAAAAGAAATGACTCAACTTGAAAGGGACAGAGGGAGTAAAGAATAGGTGAGATGACAAAAATAAACAATAAAGAAGAATTTTTAACTGTGTGAAATGACAAAAATACCCTTTAATCGTAGGTGAAAAAAAAAATTGGGGGAAAGGGCAAAAATATAATTTGAACCTGACGTGAATCGAACACGCAACCTTCTGATCTGGAGTCAGACGCGCTACCATTGCGCCACAGATCCACTATTTAATATTTAGCCTATAAAATTGTCATTATTACGAATTCATCAAAATTTATTAGTATAAATTAATTTCCCGAATATCTTTATTAATTTTTTTTGTTTTTTTTTTGTTAGTATTTTGTTCTAAGAAAACTGTAACATGTTATGGCTACAACCTACAAAATACGGCACTGTTTCACACTTTCACTAGCTAGCTAGCTTGCTCGGTGATTGATTTTGCAGCCCATTTCAACATCCATCTAACGTAATATACTTTCTCCGTCCCATTTTAAGTGACTCGACTTCGTTCGTTGTATATATTTCACGTGCTCTCGTTCGTTTGTCTTATGAGATAATCAACCATTCCGCGCGTATCTCGTAAAAAGCGTAGACGCTACTCGTTTTTCTTTCGTTTAAACCACTTTATGTTCTCATGATCTTTTAATTTATGGTTTCAAGCAATACAAAATCCTCAAGAACGATGTTCAATCTAATAATAAAATTTAAGCAAGGATTAAACTAACTCAAAATCCCAATCAACATATATAAACACATTAATTACATATAAAACCTCAAAACAAAGTACTATAAACACATAAAACAACAATCAGAAACTAATTAACTTCACCAAGCACTACTTAATTACATCAATATTTATGAAATTAAACCCTAATTAGTTTCAAAAAACCAAGCTCAAAACCCTAATTAGCTTAAACCACACAACACCTCTCCAATTTCAACTGGGGAATCAACCGAATCACTTGCTGCAAGAACCCAACCTCCAAGCTAACATCATGGAACATCACTTCCTCCACGCCATCCACCTCCGAAGCCATAAAGCTACTCCGAACGCTCTCGAATCCGCCTCCGTAGCTCAAACGCTGCAGCCTCGGTGCATCCGCGACAGCCACTGTCTGAATCCTATCTCTATCAAGGTTGTAGATGCATGGGATGCATGGTGTGTGTGTGTGAATGCATAACTCGGATATAGTCATTTCTGACGTGGAGGGTGAGTGATGATGTGGAGTGTGTGTTGCGCACATGCGAGCTGGACAGCTCATGGAGTCAGTTAGGAGTTTGTTATAACTAACTGTACTGTAGCTTGGAGAGCAAGCTAGCATCAACGGTCAGATCATCATCAGTTGCGGATCTACGGTTAGATCTTACATCCTTGAGTGTATATAAGATGGGGATCTATCTTGAGCAGTTAATTCATTCAATTTTGAGCTACTGGAGTGAGAGGAGAGAGAGCAGAAATAAGAGAGAGAGAGAGCAGTTGCAGAGTTAAGTTTCTGCTCGGGAGTTCGTTTTTCTTGTAGTTCTTGGTTTCTCATTGTAGATCGAGTGTTGTAGAGTGTGAAACTTCATCAATAAAGTTTTGATTCTTCTTCCCGTGGATGTAGGAGAGAAATCTCCGAACCACGTAAATCGCTGTGTATCCATTTTGAATTTCTGTTTTCTGGGTTTTCATTTGTGTTCGCTACCGACGTGCGAGATCGGTTATACAATCAACGCACGGGCTCGGCTAAGCTGTTACGCTGTTGACGATCGGTTTCACGTGCAAGCTCGGTGATCGGTGAGATCGGAGCTCACGAGATCGGTGATCGCGTGCTCGGTTTAACAAATTGGCGCCGTCTGTGGGAAATAGGCTCGATGATGATGGGTGCCCCTCAGCGTGGCCTCGACGATTGGATTATCGTCGGAGGTGAGCCTCCACGGTTCAAGATTATCAGTGGAGGGGAGGGCTCGGGATGTGGTCCTTGTGTTTGAGGGGAGGGTTGTTGGATGCGGATGGTGCAAACAACATGTCCCACATCGGAAATATAAGGTAGGAGAACCTTATATATAAAGGGGAGCACAACTCCATTAGTATGAGGCCTTTTGGGAAGGAGCCCAAGAACAAAACCGTGAGGGCTAGGCCCAAAGCGGACAATATCATACTAATGCGAGTCAGGGTGGTGCTCGGGAACCCTAACAAATTGGCGCCGTCTGTGGGAAACGGAGCTCGAGTTGTTGCGGTGCGATGTCGTCAATGAAGTTTGAAGCGGAGAAATTCAATGGATTGAATGATTTCGGTCTCTGGAGAATCAAGATGAAGGCGCTCTTGGTGCAACAAGGATTGGCGGATGCGATCAAGCCGGAGGAAGAGTTTAAGAAGATCGTGGTTGCAGAGAAGCACAGTGAGATCAGAGAGAAGGCTCACAGCGCGTTGATTCTCTGCTTGTCCGATAAGGTTCTGAGGGAGGTGTCGAAGGAAACGACGGCCGCCGGAATCTGGAAGAAGCTTGAAGATCTGTACATGATGAAGTCGTTCGCGAACAGGCTTTACTCAAAGCAGCGATTGTACTCGTACAAGATCTCCGATGAGAGGCCAATCTTGGATCAGTTGGATGATTATGACAAGGTGCTGGACGATCTGGATAATCTGGATGTGAAGCTTGAAGATGAAGACAAAGCTATCATCCTCCTCAGTGCGCTGCCAAAATCTTATGATCAATTGAAGGATGCAATGTTGTATGGGAGAAAGAGTTCTATAACTCTGGAGGAAGTCCAATATGCTCTCAGATCCAAGGAATTGCAGAAGCAAGTGGAAGTGAAATCTGAGGCATCACATGGTGAAGGTTTGAATGTGAAGCACAAGCAGGGAAAGGGCTTCAAGTCAAAGAGGAATTCACAAGATCAAAAGAAGCAGAACCAGCAGAAAGGAAAATGGACAGATGATAAGAAATCAAGGAAGTGTTTCCACTGCAAGAAACCTGGGCACCTCAAGAAAGATTGTTATGCCTACAAGAAGAAGATGGAAACGAAGACTCAAAAGCCTAACTCAGTTGAGGCTGTTGAGCAGGTTGAAGGAACTGAGGTGTTGAATGTGATGGAAAATCACATTGGTGAGGAGTGGATACTTGATTCTGGTTGTAGCTTTCATATGTGTCCAAGAAAGGGATGGTTCTTGGACATCACATATGAAAAATCAGGCTCTGTGCTTCTTGGGAATGATCAAGTGTGCAGTGTGGAAGGAATTGGGAGTGTTAAGCTCAGAATGCATGATAGATCATGCAAGGTACTCACTGGTGTAAGGTATATCCCACAACTCAAGAGAAATCTCATTTCATTGGGCATGTTAGAGTCTAAGGGCTATGTTTTCAAGTCTGAAAATGGTGTTATGCATGTGATGAAGGGAGATTCTGTGGTTATGAGGGGTGTGAGGAATAAGAGCTTGTACTATCTTGATGCTAAGTGTGTAGTAGGTGAATTATAGGTGAGTACAGTTGGTAGAGCTGAGTTGTGGCATAGGAGGCTTGGACATGTAGGGGAGAAGGTCTTGAATGAGCTTGTTAAGCAAGGTGTGTTAACTGATTGCTCTGGTTTCAAGTCAAGTGAATGTGAGACTTGCATTCTGGGAAAAGGAAAGAAGTTACCCTATGGAACAGGCAGTAGTGTTTCACAAGCTGCATTGGATTATGCTTACTCAGATCTATGGGCCCCATCAAAAACAGAAACTCTAGGTGGAGGAAGGTATTTCATGTCAATCATGGATGATTTCTCAAAGAAGTTTTGGGTTTACATACTGAAGTCAAAGGATGAAGCTCTCAATAAGTTCAAGGAATGGTGTGAAGAAGTAGAGAGTGAGAAAGGGACCAAACTGAAGTGTTTAAGGACTGATAATGGCTTGGAGTTTCTGTCTAAGGATTTCCAGGATTTCTGCAAAGGCAAGGGGATTAAGAGACACAGGACAGTGCCTGCAAATCCTCAACAGAATGGAGTGATTGAGCGCATGAATAGGACCATACTTGATAAGCTGAGATGTATGTTGTCAGATCCAGGGATGCCAAGGAAATTCTGGGGTGAGGCAGCAAACACAGCTAGTATATTGATCAACAAATGTCCATCTTCAGCTATTGAGTTCAAAACACCAGATGAAAAGTGGTATGGAAAGGCTTCAGGTTATGATTATCTAAGAGTTTTTTGGATGTAGAGCTTATGCTCATGTTAAGCAGGATAAGCTAGAGCAGTGAAGTATGTGCTCATTGGTTACCCAAAAGGAGTTAAAGGGTATAAGCTTTGGTGCACAGAAGCTGGGAATCAAAAAGTAATCATAAGAGGGATGTAGTCTTCAAGGAGAATGAGATGCCTTATCTAGTTCAAACAGAAAAGGTTGTGGATAAGGGCTCAAGGTCTGATGATACAAGAGTTGAGGTGGAGCATCACAAGTTGGAATCTGAAATCACATCTGATAATGATGAGGAGAATGGGACAGATTCAAATGATCTACGGGATTATATGCTTGCAAGGGATAGGGTGAGGAGGAATATCAACCCACCAAGTAGGTATGGTGATGCAGACATGGTGTACTATGCATTGAATGTTGCTGAGAACCTTGATTATCAGGAACCAGGGAATTATATGGAGGCTATTGCTTGTGGTGAGAGAGATCAGTGGCTTGTGACTATGAGGGAAGAGATAGAGTCTCTTGAGAAGAATGGGACTTGGATTCTAGTTGATAGACCAAAGTCACATAAACTGGTCAGTTGCAAGTGGATTTTCAAGAAGAAAATTGAAGTAGGAAACAAGGAGACAGTGAGATATAAAGCAAGGCTGGTGGCAAGAGGTTTTTACACAAAAGGAAGGGATAGACTTCAATGAAGTATTCTCACCAGTGGTGAAGCACCGTTCTATCAGAATTTTGTTAGCTATGGTAGCTCAAAATGATCTGGAGTTACATCAACTAGATGTGAAAACAACATTCCTGCATGGAGACTTGAAGGAATCTATATATATGACACAACCAGATGGGTATCAGCTGCCAGAGACAAAGAACAAGGTATGTCTCTTGAAGAAATCTCTCTATGGTCTTAAACAAAGTGCTAGGCAGTGGTATCTCAAGTTTGATGAGCATATGATGCATATAGGCTTTGTTAGATCTATGTATGATAGATGTGTGTATTTCAAAAGTAGAGAGGGTGTCTTGGTGGCTTGTCTGTTGTTGTATGTGGATGATATGCTAGTTGCTGGAAGTAACATTGTTGAGGTGGAGGAGATCAAATCTGATCTGAGTTCAAAGTTTGAAATAAAAGATTTGGGTGAAGCAAGAAGGATTCTAAGTGTGGATATCACAAGAATCAGAGATGAGGGAGTGTTGTGGATTACTCAGCACAGTTATATTCAAAAGGTTTTGAAGAAGTTCAGGATGAATGAAGCAAGAGAGGTATCTGTTCCATTAGCTCAACATTTCAAGCTAAGTGAACAACACAAGCCTAAATCTGAGAAGGGAGTAAAGGAGATGGGTTTAGTACCTTATGCTAATGCAGTTGGGAGCATAATGTATACTATGGTTTGCACAAGACCAGATTTAGCTCATGCTATTAGTGTGGCAAGTAGGTACATGAGTAATCCTGGGAAGTATCATTGGGATGCTTTGAAATACATCCTGAGATACATGAAGAGCAGTTTGAGGATTTGCATCAAATATCAGAGGAAAGCTGATATTGGAGATGATGTGTTGGTAGGATTTGTGGACTCAGATTATGCTGCAAATCTGGATACAAGGAAGTCACAAACTGGATGGATCTATACTTTGTTTGGATCTGCAGTGAGCTGGAAGTCATCTTTACAGAATGTAGTTGCTCTGTCCACCACGGAAGCAGAGTACTTAGCCATTACAGAAGCGATTAAAGAAGGCATATGGTTGAGAGGAATACTCAGTGAGTTCGGTGTTGAGCAGAAAGCAATTAGGTTGAATTGTGACAGTCAAAGTGCATTGCATTTGGCAAAGCATCAAGTGTTTCATGAGAGGTCAAAGCATATTGATGTGAGACTACATTTTGTGAGAGATGAAGTTGAAAAAGGGGTGATAAATCTGCAGAAGACTCCAACTGCTGAGAATGCAGCTGATATGCTTACTAAAGCATTACCTTCAATCAAGTTCAAGTATTGTGTGAGCTTGGTTGGCATGTCTTCTCTGTGAGTTGAGTGAGAGGATGGCAGCTCGGGTTGTGAGCTATGGATGGCAGCTCGGGTGGTGAGCTGTGGAGGAAGAAGAGTTAGAAGTTTTGTTGGTGAGTTTTGCATTCAAGGTGGAGATTTGTAGATGCATGGGATGCATGGTGTGTGTGTGTGAATGCATAACTCGGATATAGTCATTGCTGACGTGGAGGGTGAGTGATGATGTGGAGTGTGTGTTGCGCACATGCGAGCTGGACAGCTCATGGAGTCAATTAGGAGTTTGTTATAACTAACTGTACTGTAGCTTGGAGAGCAAGCTAGCATCAACGGTCAGATCATCATCAGTTGCGGATCTACGGTTAGATCTTACATCCTTGAGTTTATATAAGATGGGGATCTATCTTGAGCAGTTAATTCATTCAATTTTGAGCTACTGGAGTGAGAGGAGAGAGAGCAGAAATAAGAGAGAGAGAGAGCAGTTGCAGAGTTAAGTTTCTGCTCGGGAGTTCGTTTTTCTTGTAGTTCTTGGTTTCTCATTGTAGATCGAGTGTTGTAGAGTGTGAAACTTCATCAATAAAGTTTTGATTCTTCTTCCCGTGGATGTAGGAGAGAAATCTCCGAACCACGTAAATCGCTGTGTATTTTCATTTTGAATTTCTATTTTCTGGGTTTTCATTTATGTTCGCTACCGACGTGCGAGATCGGTTATACAATCAACGCACGGGCTCGGCTAAGCTGTTACGCTGTTGACGATCGGTTTCACGTGCAAGCTCGGTGATCGGTGAGATCGGAGCTCGCGAGATCGGTGATCGCTTGCTCTGTTTAACAAAGGTACAAGTCGACCACCTTCAGTCTGTCCCCGGAAACACTCAAATCATCAAACCCTTCGCATAGCTCGATGGCGAGTTCTTCAAGAAAACGACAACCCTCCACCAGGTTCTTTAGGGTTTCTTGATCGGTCCAAACCCTAGTAAGCTTAAGCTCTTTAAGGGAGAACCCGAACGGCCAGGTATCGAAACCGGGCTTCGAGAACTCGCAGCCGAAGAGGTCGAGTGCCTGCAGCGATGTAGAGAGAGAGAGGGAGTCGGGAAGGACGTAGCGATGAACCTTCTTGCAACTAGGGTTTGTGTGGTAGGAGAGAGAGAGAGCTTTGAAGCCGTTGTTAATGGCGTAGTTGATCCACCTCTGAATGTGGAAGTCGCCTTCTTCTCGGACCCGGCTGTTGAACCTCACGACGAGGCTGAAGCTTTCGATGGCCGCCGTCGCCGGAGAACTGCGTCGGCTCAAGGATTCTTCGACGTGATCGATGAAATCTAGAGAGACTTAGGGATTATGCATTCTTCTTCCATGGTTTCTGAGGTTGAAGTTCGAGGCCTCTTCATCTTCTTGGAATCAATCAATTTGCAGAAATCTTGAGAGAGATAGAAATTGATTTAATGAAAAAATTTGGTATGCTTAATGAAATAAGACACTGCTCATTTATAATAATAAGATAACTCGTTAATTCTTATTTTCTTCACCAAAATAATTTAATTAACTTCTTAATTTTTGTATAAATGCAGGATTATTGTGAATAGAGAGGTAATGTTACATTTTCTTAATTATTATTATTTCTTTGAAATTAATTAAAACCGAAAAGGAGCTTGCAAAGGGCAAAACATGCATTTCAATTTGTGCGTTTGTTTATATACTTAGAATTGAAAGGATTCAGTTGATTTAGTTCATTTTTTCATCTCTCTGTTTGTTGTAACCGCTTGTATCCACCATGCCGAAGGGTGCAGTTTCCGGCGACTCCTCGTCAATGGCAGAATCTGCAGTTTCCGGCGACTCGTCGTCGGAACATGAAGTTACCGAGAGATGGTTTTCGACCCAGAAGATATTCTTCACCGAGAGATGGTTTTCGGTGATGATGTTGAAGGTCTGCCTGCCCGATAATCCCTCACCGAGAGAGAGGGGCAAGATATTCTCTGAAGTCCGGGATATCGTTTGATTAAGTGTCGTGTTTCTTATGACGTCTGTTTTTAAACCTTGAGTTGTGTTCTTCGTGTTTGCAGTTCTAAGAGCCAGAGAGGAGGAGAAGTCTTGAAGCTCCTAAACTCATCGACTTGAAACATACTTCACTCACAATTTCACCTCGGTTAGTTATTCATTCACTGATATATTTAAATCTCATAAACAGTAGCTTGCTTAAGTGATTGCATAAGTCATTGAACTCATCGGAAAATGCATGAAAGTTTAATTGCTTAAATTGGTTGATAATTTACAAATGAGGGGATCACCTCTTTATATACAACTCCCACCATTATGGATGGTGGTGATTAGTTTGATCCAAGAGTGGAGATTAGCTTGTTCTAGATCTTCTCTATACTCCTCCTACAAGTCTCTACACCTTTCCACTCACCTTCTAGTCTTCTACCCACATTCTACACTATTCCATGAACATGGACCCTTAGTTTTGGGCTACAATATAATTTAGAGTGGGCTAAGTATTCTACACTATTCCATAAACATGGGCCCTTAGTTTTGGGCTACAATATAATTTAGAATGGGCTAAGTATTTATCTAACCCAAAATACTTAGGAAATTAAGCGGTCCGTGACACTAATCTATATAGTATTTTTCTATTTAGGCAATTGCCAATTGACATGGCATATATTTATTTGACAATTTTATTTTAATTTGAAATAAAATGATTGTGAAATTTAATATACATATATTAATATATATTCGTAACTTTGTAAAATCGTTATTCGTTTATATATTTAATTTTAAGACGATGAAATATGAAATATCAATATATCATAATAATATATATGACAAAAAGGTGTGAAATAATGAAAGAAGTTAACTGGAAAAATAATTCAAAATTAATAAATTAAATAAAAAAATCCCTTAATCGGTTAGCGGGAAAGCAATTACCCGAACCGCAAAATTGAATGGGTTAGTGGGTAACCGATTACACAAAACGGTTCGGGAAACGGTACACTTTCAATGGGATTTGCGGTTCGGTTAACTGAATTGTGCGATTCGTTACCTGCTAACCGAACCGATTTGCACCCCTAGCCAAGATCGCTGCTGCTGATCAGGGGAAGAATGCTGCAACAACATTGAAGAAATCCGCTCGCTCTGCTGAGGCCAAGAACGCAGCAACCGCACGGAATAAGGGAGATGCGGGAATGGTTGGGAATGATGGTGGAGATGTGAGGAAGTCGGAAGGTCGCCTGAGGAATGAAGAAAGGGCCAAGATCGTTGCTGCTGATCAGGGGAAGAATGCTGCAAAGGGAGAAGGAGTACTACTGAAGTCTGAAAAGGAGAAAAAGAGGAGGAGGGCGGTGGTCGGGAGCTCCTCCTCCTCCTCTTCTGGGGAGAAGTCGGGAGAAGTCTGAGTCTGTCGAGAAGTATATATGGCAGGAAGAGAATCGCTAAGTATGATATGGCCGTTCTTGGCCGGAACTACAGGCGGAAGTTCTAGTCAGAGAGTTCGGAGGGAAGGAACGAGACGCAGGTGAGTCGTTCGGATGAGGATTTCGATGAATGTGATGAGTAGTTTGAAAGGAGGTGGTGCTGATGGATCTGAAGTGCATCCGACCTTGGTTCGTTTCGTTTCTAGCTCGTTTCTTTCCGGTTGCGAGGTTCGTTCTCGCAAAACTAGGTTCGATGAATGTGAGTAGTTTGGATGAGGATTTGAAGAATCGTAGTGATAAGTATAGAGTTAGCTTTTCTACAAAAATTGACATGTATGTATTTTAACTTAAAGAAAAGCTAGATACTATATTTTAAGTGGCTCGATTTCGTTTGTTCTATATATTTCATGTGCTCGTGTTTGTCTTAGGATCGGAAATACTAATATATCAACTATATATTCCGTATCTACTCATTTTTTTTCGTTTAGACCACTTTATGCGATCATGATCTATTAGAACGATGTTCAATCTATATACAATCTCTACTAATAAGATCAAATTAATCAAGGGATTAAATTCCAACTCAAAATCCCAATCAACGTAAAACACATTATATATAAAGCCTCAAAATTAACAAAGTATGAACACAAATAACAACAATTCAAAAACTGCGCCAAGTACTAGTTAATTACAACAATATTTATGAAATTAAACCCTAATTAATTTCAAAAATCCAAGCTCAAAACCCTAATTAGCTTAAACCACATAACACCTCTCCAATTTCAACTGGGGAATCAACCGAAGCACTTGCTGCAAGAACCCAACCTCCAAGCTAACATCATGGAACATCACTTCCTCCACGCCATCCACCTCCGAAGCCATGAAGCTACTCCGAACGCTCTCGTATCCGCCTCCGTAGCTCAGACGCTGCAGCCTCGGCGCAGCCGCGACAGCCACCGTCTGAACCCTATCTCTATCGAGGTACAAATCGACCACCTTCAGTCTGTCCCCGGAAACCCTCAAATCATCAAACCCTTCGCATAGATCGATGGTGAGTTCTTCAAGAAAACGACAACCCTCCACCAGATTCTTTAGGGTTTCTTGATCGGTCCAAACCCTAGTAAGCTTAAGCTCTTTAAGGGAGAACCCGAACGGCCAGGTATCGAAACCGGGCTTCGAGAACTCGCAGCCGAAGAGGTCGAGAGTCTGCAGCGACGTAGAGAGAGAGAGGGAGTCGGGAAGGACGTAGCGATGAACCTTCTTGCAACTAGGGTTTGTGTGGTAGGAGAGAGAGAGAGCTTTGACGCCGTTGTTAATGGCGTAGTTGATCCACCTCTGAATGTGGAAGTCGCCTTCTTCTCGGACCCGGCTGTTGAACCTCACGACGAGGCTGAAGCTTTCGACGGCCGCCGTCGCCGGAGTACTGCGGCGGCTCAAGGATTCTTCGACGTGATCGATGAAATCTAGCGCGAGTTTGGTGTTGTTCTTGCCCTGCTTTCTTGCGGATTCTTGGAAGGAGTACTGATCGAAGGTGAGAGAGTTAGGGATCATGCATTCTTCTTCCATGGTTTCTGAGGTTGAAGTTCGAGGCCTCTTCATCTTCTGGGAATCAATCAATTTGCAGAAATCTTGAGAGAGAGAGAGAGGGAGAGAGAGAGAGAGAGAGAGAATTTTTGGTATGCTAAATGAAATAAGACACTGCTCTAGTATTTATAATAATTACTCAGAGGTAATCCTAAGCGAACTGGAAAAGGAAATAAAATAAAAAATAAAGAAACAAATAATTAATTCACGTTTTTGTTTTAATTATTTTTGTGCGAGTTATATATGGTAATATTTGAGTTTTAATTTGGGATGGAAGTTGAAATTGGGTTTTACTATTTCGAATGTTTGAGTTATGTATGGTAATATTTTGGATTAATTGTGTATGGAAGTTAAAATTCGGATGAGATCCTCTGTCCCCAAATTGGTGTATCAATGGTGTCCCCGATATAAAATTAGGAAGTTTTGAATTATCTATATTAGTGGTCATTTTGAATTTGGTAATTAGTGTATGTCAAAACTTACTAATATTGTACCGAGACACCATTGGTACACCAATTTGGGGACAGAGGATCTCATCCGGTTAAAATCATGATTATAATTTATAAGTTATAGGCAAACAATTTTTCATTGCAAATATAGATAGTACTCCGTCCGTCCCAAAAATTTTGGCCTCGACCCAGCTTGGATGAAACGGGGTCGTCATTGGTCGAGACGGAGGGAGTAGGAAATTACAAATTCAAAACTAGGCCATTACAAACTGAACATGTCACTACTCTTGAGTTCAACATCTTAAGAGAAAAATCATGGAGTTCTACTGCACCTCAAGAACAGTACTAATCTTCTTGATTCTGGGTATCTACGCCTTCGTTTCTACGACTCCCCGTTTCTTTGCTGAATTACGCCGTGTAAGAGCGTACACTTCGATTCGGGTTGTTTCTTGACTTCAATATCTCAAGAGGCATTGAAATGCAAGATCCCTCTGAAATAGTAAACAGAGTGATCCCTCTTCCACTGCTGTTAGTCGTGTGTTTACTCGTTTCTTGAAAGAATCGCCATAGATTGCTGAAGAGTTTCTTCCAGATAATCCGATCCGGATATATGCTCATTCTTCTCAACCAGGTATCCGTGATATAGCGAAGCAAAAGTAAGAAACTCGGGATTATCAAGAAATTTCACCCTTATAAGCCAGCAGTAGTTCGTCAGCGTCATCTCTGAATTGTGAAATGTACTTCTCGTAGAATCTCTGGTTTGGAATGATCAGTATAGTAATCGGGCTCAAATCCTTAGGCACAAGCCTCCTCGACTTCAGCATCTCCACAACTTTATAACGCGGAATGACCCTCTCTTTTAAGCTGAACGATAAAAGAACCGGGTGCTGAACTAGCATAGATTTGCTGATCTTGACGTTGTTCAGAAAGAATTCGATCTTGCACCTCAAAGTTGCTTCAGAGAGCCCAAAGATATTCGGCCAACTCACAAACATCGAATCAATCTCATCCTTGGAGAAATCAAACGCCCTCAACACTTCAAACCTACCACTCAAAGTCGCGAGGCTTGCAGAGCTAAGAACAGAAATAGCGTGAACTAACATTCTCGAATCCATATCAAAATTCATGCCTGCAGCTCTGGAGACCAGCTCTTCGACCTTCTCTTTAGGCATAGTAAAGAGACGAGTACGGTTGAGGAACAGACTCGACAGCTGGGATCCCACAATCCCACAGCTCTCCAGATAGCTGATATTCGATTCCAATCTGCCAGTCAAGTAGAAAATCGTACTACACCTTGTTAAAACTCGCAACAGATCACCATTAACTTGCTCCGTACTTCTACACCTTCCACCATTTTGGAGCACTTTCTTGACTAGACTAATGGAAGGCCTCAGAGTTTTCTCCAGGCTGACTGTCAAAACCATGGGGTTTCTGGAAACGAGAGTAGAGAGACCGAGCTCTTGTAAGAGCTCGACTTTTGGTCTCAGAGTCTTCTCTGTATCAGCAAAGAGAAGGCAAGGCACAGCTCGAGCTATGGACTGAACACGAGCATCAGAGAAGCCGAGACCTTTGAAGAAACGGACAACCTCTTGAGGCTTTTCGAGGGATTTGGTGCGTGAGTACTTGGTGGAGACCGAAAGGGCTTTATCCTTTGAGAACTTCAATGAGGTAATGAGATAGTCTGTTAGAACAGAGTTTCTTTCATTTAGGTCTGCAGTTGATGAATAGGGTCTATTACGAGAGCAATCGGAGGAAGCTGCCATTACCGAGAGACGAGAGCTACTGAAGGGGAAGCCATATTTTTGTGAACGAAGAGATTCGGATACGAAAGCTTGCACCAGTTTCGACATCACTTCAATGAAGAGAATCCAACTCTGAAAAATCCAGAAAATTCAACAAAAAATGACAATCAATCAATCTAGAAATTGAAATTGACCATGATTTTTTTGCATAAATTCAATCAGCTCGAACATCAATCGCCCCAAATACCATGTTGAAAACCTAAATAGAGACTGAAGCATTTTACTAACATTGCAGAATGAAAATGCAGAAAATTTCTCCATCAAAAATCATAATGAATATAATCTGCTAATTCGCAGGGTTTCTGAAGAACTCATATCCACACAAATGGCGATAACCAAAACCTTAATAATCAGAAGAAATGCAGAGGAAACACAGGCGAAAACTAGATAGTTAATTCATGAAAATGTCAACTAATTAAACAATCGCAGCTCCCTACCGATAAGGAAAAGACGTTTACGAGAGAAGCTTAATGTAACGACGACGAACCTGCTTGACGGCGGAGGGAGGTGGCGCCGCCGGAGAGGAGTCGGCGAGGTTATACAGGAGGGAGTTCTGAGCTTAAACAAAACTTTTTTTTTAGGGGGAAGAAAATGAATATCTATATATATATATATATATAGAGGAGAGATCAAATACAAAATTATATTTTTGTAGGAAATAAGAAACAATCTCAGCTGTTAATTTTGAAAGATCTACGGCCATTTATTATTGTGGTATCTTAAGTAAAATCAAACTCTTAAAAATGATATAGGGGTAATATTGTATTTTACATTATACATGGACGGTTATCCCCATATTTAAGGGATTTGTTGCCTTTTTTTGTTGTTATTTTTTAATAATAAATCTATATCATTCATTTCTTTACTTTTCATATAAATTTAAGAATATGTTGTCAAATTTTCATTTTTATCTTTCGTATGTTATCACATATTGGGTTTCTATAGAGCCTATAATGCATTTAGGCTATAGACCAATGCAAAATTATTTTCGTCAATATAACTTATAATTCCAAAAAAAATTCATTAATATTACGAAATTATTATTCACATGCTTACATAATACTGTGGTTTCGATAATTTAAAAAAAAAAAAAAAAAAAGCCATAATATTGTATGCAACTTGATAATGCATTATTCTAAAGTACTAAATGCATTAAAATAGTGTCTAATTGCATTATAATTGTATTGGTAATTTTTTAAAATGTATTATAGAGATACTCTAAAATGCATTATATTGAAGTTCTTTATGCATTATGAAAATTTTTGAAATGCATTGTGCATTGTGCATAACTGCATTATGCATTATCAAAAAATGGAAAAAAAAAAAAAAAACTGCATTATTAGATATTTTTTGAAACATAATGCAACTTAAATTAATTTGGAAAACATATTGCATTAAATAAAATAATTTGAAAAAAATTGAAATGCATTGTGCATAACTGCATTATGCATTATCGAAAATGGGGGGAAAAAAATGCATTATTAGATATTTTTAAAACATAATGCATCATGAATTAATTTGGGAAACATATTGCATTATATAAAATAATTTTTAATACTATTAATTATTGCAAATATTTTAGAAAAATCGATTGTTTGTATTATATTATTTAAGTTGATTTAAATATAATAATAAATTGGATATCATTATCAATCCCATAATTGTCGGCTTATTTTGTACGCATAGGATGATGGAGTTTTTATTTTATTTTACTAATTTACCCTTATAAGTTAAATAAGTCAACATTTATTATATTTATTGGATTTATCTAAAATCTCACGCTAATTATCCAGGCCGTACATATTTCATCCATCAAGGGACCATAATGCTTCTCATTTTTTACCCAAATTGAATTTTCTACCAGATCTCACCCCTATATATATATATATAAAGAGATTACAATTTTGACAGTTATTGATTTAGAATTGATTTCGGGGTCAATTTTGCAATAAATGAAAAGTGCAGGGGTCTAAACCTAAATAGTACAATTAATAGTGTGAACACAAAAAAATTGTACGAAATTTTCTCTTCTCTATTTCCCCTCTTCTCTTTCCTCCTTGCCACTTGGCAAATATTTATTGGTTCTTCTCTTTCCTCCTTGTCACTTGGCAAATATTTATTGGTGGAAATAATTACATCAAAATAAATCTTATTTTCAAAATAATGTAGATAAATATTTATTTAAAAAAATTAAAAATTATACCAAAAATTATGATTTTCAATTCTCTACCTATAGACACCAATATTGTTATACTTTGAATCACAAAAAAAAAAAAAAAAAAAAAATCTCCTCTCATTTTTTTATTACTTGATATTTTGATTTTGTATTTCAAACAATTGTAATTTTGTATTTTAACAAATATTTATAATTTACTTTTATTTTCTTTAATGTCACGTGTTAAATTCTCTCCTATTTATTCCGATTTTTTTTATGTAATTTTTATTTAACTTAGTGGTCTAAAACAACAAGATATCCGCCCAAGTTTAATGGACCCGAAAATAGAACAAAAATAAAAAAAATATACTCCCTCCGTCTCGCGATTTCTGAGCCTCTTTCCTTTTCGGGACGTCTCGCGATTTCTGAGCTCTTTCCTTTTTGGGTAATAATTAAGCCACTAATGGTGCAATTAGTTTCTCCTTATTACAATTAGTCTTTTATTTAAAAATCCATTTATGTATTAAAAAAAAAAAAAAAAAAAAATTAAAAAACTAAAAATCGAACCAGCAAACAAACACACCCACCATCATTTACTTCCCCCACCATTAATTCCCTCAACCAGATCTGAGGGTATGAATTGGAAACCCTAGCCCCCCAATTCATTCGTTGTTCATCTTCGATCTGGAGAGCTCCGGCCGAAATCCCTCATCTCACAGATCCCCCTCTCCACCGTCGGCGTGGTCTTCAACCCGCAACCCCCCCGCTGCATTGAATCGCCGACGCGGCGGGCTCGCAGGCCGCGGGTGGCACCCGGCGGTGGAGCTGTGCGTCCCCTTCATCTCACAGATACCCCTCTCCGCCTCGCGATTTTTGTGCCCTCTGTTTCATCCGCCCCGCGGCGAACTGGTGCTCCTCCACCACGCATGCCGCCGCCGCTGCTTTCGGGAGGCTCTTCAACGCCGCCGCCGGCCTACCGAAATCGGAGATGAGGAGTCTCCCGAAAGCAGCGGCCCAGAGATGTTCCTTCGACCCCAATCCCCTTCGTTCCCGATTCCTTGGACCCGAATCCCCTTTACAGATGAACTCTGTAAAGGGGATTCGGGTCAGGAGGAGGATATAGGCCCTCTGTTTCTTCCGGCTTGGTGTTAATGGCTTCTGATCTTTGGCTTGGTTTCATGGCTCCCCTCTGTTCCTTTGTTGATGGCTTCCCTCTGTTGATTTTCTGATGTAGTACTGATCTTTGGCTTGTTGGTGTCCCTCTGATTATAGCATGCTTTATGAATATGTGGAAAATTGTTTTGATGGTTGCTGATACGAAAATTGATGAGGATTGTTGCCATTATTTACTTGATGTTTGCTGCTTGATGTTGGTGTCCCCCTGATTAATGCATGCTTGATGATCTTTTGTAGAGATATATGAAAAATGCATTTTCCCATTCAAAAGATGATAAGTACAAGTCTTTTGAAAACTAAAATGCAAACATGGTTAACTGCATATCATGCAATTACAAAATGTGAGTCATATATACTGCCTATGTCCAAAAAAATGCAGTAATCTTCATCTTCTCTGCTACCTCTGCATGAGCATTGCTTCTAAATTATTGATGTGTTTGCAAAGGCTGATTCCAAACCTGTTAGCTGCTGCATCCCAAGCCTTTGAACCAAGTTATCTATTCCATTAATCTGGCCATTCTGTATCAGCCTTATGTTGAACCCATCAGCACTAGCTGCTATTCTGAAATCAGTATCTGAATCTGTAATATGTGGCTTTGCATTATCTTGTTGAATGTATATCTGTTTGGAAGCATTTGATGGCCACTTCTGTTTGATTGCAGGAAGAACCTTATGGCATTGTTTAAATGAAACAAGTGTAAGTATGTACTCTGGATGAAGGCATAAAAGCAGCAGTACATTCCTAATGGGTACCTGATTGATGATACACTCTTTGATCACCTCTCTTGTGATTGATTCTGTTGCTTTTATGTATGGAGTGCCCTTGGGTCTGTACTTGCTGTTTTTTTTTGCAACTTCCTGAGTTATGAAAGGGAAGCATCCTATCTTCCCATCAAATGAGACTGCCCCATCCTCATTTAGTATGGGTCTGGTCACTGCACACAGAAACATGATCTTCCCAATGAATTTTTTGCTTTTGCATGCCCTATATGGTTCCTCCTCATCAGGTGCAAGGTAATACCTGTGTAATGTGAATGATTAGCAAGGTTAAAGCACTTTCTTCATGACCAATGATGTAACACTATGAACTGAGGTCAGATTTCAAGTGAAAAAATGTTCAAACTTTACCTCCTTTTCTCTTTGGTTATGTAGAACCATTTCTCATCCATGTGCACTATGTTATGCATAGAGGAGTACCTCAAAGTGTTCATTACTCTGTCAAGCTCTAGATATTCTAGACTGAATCTCATCCTAAGAAACTTATTTGCTGCTGTAAGTGAGGGCTTGATGGATGATGAACAAGCTTTAAACAGCCCAGCTTTCCACCATCTCTGTAATGTAGCTTTGCTGACATCAAGAACAGCCTCCATTGCTCTGAAACTGCTTCTGTCATGCACATTCAGAGCTTTAAACTGCACATAATCTGGTTTCATGTTATGATCTCTAATTCTGCCCTTTTTTTTTTAAATGAGATGAACTGCTGACCCCTTTGCTTGTTGATCTCTTGCCTGTTTCCACAGCCTAGTCACAGTGGACTTTGATATTCCAAATCTTGTTCGAGCTTCAACAAGTCTTCCTCTCATGGGCTTTCCACCAGTAGACCCTTGAAGAATAAACTGCACAACCACATTCCTCTCCGATTCGGTGAGATTCTTTGGCCTCGGCACCATGGCGAAGCTGCTGCAGAATCTGTTCTTCTTCTTCTTCTTCTGGCTTTCCACCTTCTTCTTTTCCTTCTCGGCAGAGATGTTCTTTTTTTTTAATTGTAGAGAATGGTGTGGAGCTAGATATACTTAGTAGAGTAGCTTTGTTTTTGATTTTTGAATATGGCGCCCAATTTTGTGAGGTTAATTTCCCTCTCTAATTAATGGATGATGGCTTTGTTCTTCTCATTATCTCAGTTTTTTTTTTTATTATTCATGTGAATGTTTGTTTTTTTTCCCAAGAATTGCCACAATCTTTGTGTTTGGTATAGCAATCGCAAGTTTCTCTCTTTGAATAAATTTTTTTTTTTTAATTATATCATTAAAATTAATTAACCACAAAAAAAAATAATTAACCTCAGAAATTAAATTTAAATCTGTAAAATATTTTTTATAAATTTATTGAGGTATATAAATAATGTTAAATCCCTAAACCACATTTCATCCCTAAACAATACACTTAAAACACTAAACACTTTTGCCATAATTCCCGTGCCGAAAAGAAAGGGCTCAGAAATCGCGAGACGGAGGGAGTATCATACATTGGGTGACACAATATTTATAAGTTACCTAAAAAAATCATGAAAAACCTAATTGTTCATATATGTAAATTTCATAAACAAACTATAATTTACTGTTTTCACTTAAATCAAGAAATGACTTTACGTTTTTTTTTTTTTTTTTTTTATTATTTTTTTTTTTTTTTATTTCACATTTGCAAAATAGTCTCTTTTTTTAGGGTTCAGTTTCTTTTAGGATTCATTTTTTTTTTTTTTTTGTAGGATTTAGTTTTTTTATTTAGTAACCCACGTTAACGTATCAGGCGTGACGACAAATGTTGTATATAAGGAAGTGTTCCGGAATGTATAATATATTGTGTTGTTGTAGTGCACTAACATTATATTTGTCTGCTCTTAGTGTGTGTATGTTTACGTTTGGTTTCGCTGCTCTTATTAAATATTCTTAACTTACGGTGTCGCGCATCGCGCTTGGGCGAGTATTCGTAACTCACGTTATCGCGCATCGCGCGTGGGCGAGTACTAGTTTATAGTATAAAATATTTCATATATAACGAATAATTAGAAAATGTCATTTAGAGTGTATTATAAAACAATTAAATCGAATACTCGAATCGAATCAAATACATTCGAATACCATTTTCGTATTAAATTCAGTAATCGCAAAAGATTCGAATATACAAATAGTCTAAATACAAATCGACCCGACTGCTATTTGCTTTGATTCGATTCATTTACAACCCTGCATCCGTAAATCATAGTTTGTTTGTTTCAACTTCTTTTGCAGTTTCAAACTACTTGCTACCTTCATCTTATAAGATTCCTACATAAGTCTACAAAAATTGGCTATTGTAAGTTGGAACAACCTTCGTCTCAGCCCATAAGAGTCAGTTTTAGAAACAACCCTCAATTGAATCTTATAAGTTGGAATCAAACAATGGTATATGGTGTATTACCAAAATCTAATGAAAACTATTCCAAAACACAAATCTCCCACATTATTCAATCCAAGTCTACAAAAAAAAATATCGTTACATTTATCAAGCTAGAGAGAGAGAGAGAGAGAGCCAACCAACCTAACCTGCTCTAACAAATAAAAATAAATATTAAAAAAAAACAATTTACAGAGAGAGAGAGAGATGGGATTGGGGATTTATGTCAATTAATCAATGGATTAAGCATCCCTTTACACAAAAATTGTAGGGAAGAAAATAAGAAAAAAACTAAACATATGTGAAGACTAGCCCAAATTAGAAGGCAATGAAACCAATTAAAAAAATATAGAAAAAGAAAAAAAAGAAGAAACAATGAACAAGTCACAGACAAAAGAATCAATAATCCCCAAAGATTGTACAAGAAACCCTTTCTTTCTCACACACCTATAGCACACAGTTCATCCAGCACCTGTCGAATGTTAGGCCTTTCATTTACAGGAAGAATGCACCTCAACGACACCGCCAGCATCTCGTCCATCGCCTTCGTCTCCTCCTCCCCTCCTGCCATGTCCCTGTCGATGCAGTCCATCCCCCTCCCCTCCTGGTCGCACAGCCGCACCCAGTCCGTCAGATCCACTGCCCCCGACTGCCCCGAGATTATGTCCCCTGCGCTTCTTCTGGTCAAGAGCTCCATCAGGATCACCCCGAATGCGTACACGTCAGCCTTGAATGATGGGGAAGGTTTTGCTGAGCTGGCGAGCTCTGGGGCCCGGTAGCCGAGTGCCCCGAGGTTTAGGATCTGCTCGGCTATGCCAGGTGGCGTCATGAGGCGGTGGAGGCCGTAGTCAGTTAGTCGGACGATGTATTGGGACCCTTCTAGAAGGATGTTGGTTGGCTTTAGGTTCCCGTGGGGTAGGCCTCTGTCGTGGAGGAACATGAGGCAACGAGCAACGTCAACTGCAACTCTCAGCCTCTGGCTGAATGATAACATGGAGTATCTCCGAGGCGTTGATTCTGCATATCATAGAAAGATTCTAAATTTTCACAACCTTGATCAAATTAAGAATTGAAGAGTTTATGGAACATACAGTTGCTATTGAAGGATGACATGTACAAACTTGCCAAACATACTTCCTAGAATTATAGGGCAAATACAATATACGGACACAACATTGGGCCGATTTTACAATAATGTCATAGTGCTTAAAATCGACAAATTTATGCAACATGTCTCAACATTTTGGCATCAATAAGCTCAAATTCTAATATCAGCTGTGCAGCCCCATTGTAAGGGAGACAAGTATTTTTGAGTTCCGTGACACTATTGTGAAAATGACGAATCATCATGTACAGATCCGTCAAGATTTACTATACGACATAATTGCAAAACCAAACGTTGTAACAATATATGGTATTTGCCCAAACTAGTTGAATATCTAAACTCACCATATCAATAAACATAGAACATATTTGCTATTGAAGGATGTAAATAAAGATTTGAGCACAGTAGATATTCATGCATATAAATTAAGTTTAAGATACGTGTTTAAGTACTTACCATAAAGATGCAAGGCCAAGCTATCGCCCAAAACATAATCTGCCAAAATAAGCCGTTCTTGTTCTCTCGGACCCCAATAATAAGCACGCAAAGGAACTACGTTCTGATGCTTCACTGATCCGATTTTCTTTACTTCCTTAGCAAAATCTTTCTTGTTTTTAACTAAGCCGATCCTCAACCATTTCACAGTGAGCATGTGCCCATTATCTAGTGTAGCTTTGTATAGAGTGCCATGGCTACTTCTACCCAGAACTTCTGCTGGAGCTCGAGATAATTCTTCAGCTGTAAATTTGAGAGATGAGTCCAAGAAGAAGAGTTCTCCAGCCAATCGATCTGGTGAATACACGTCCAGGGTAACAGGTTGATCAATTGTGCCCATGAAACGAGGAGAGGATGATAATGGAGACCCCGGAGAGGATTTCCTTCCAGAAGTTGTCGGGAGATTCTCTTGTTGACCGGGATTTGCGACTCCCTCGGGTAGAATGTGCTCAACAATTTCAGTGCCGGAGTCCATTTGCCCAGATAAAGATCTTGAATTTGAAGTCAACAAATGATCGTTAGAAAAGCTCAACGATGTCGGAGGTGGCTCTGTGTTGCCATGGAAATTGAAGAGTGAAGGACGGCCAAATCTTCCTGGTTTCACATCTCTACTAGCAGTCTCACCAGAAACTGCACCTTGAGAACGAAAATCTTGGAATCGAGCTCTCTGATAAGCCCAAAGAACAATAGCAATCATCACTACAGCTCCAACACATGCAACAATGATGGCTATCCTTATATTATGTGCAGAGCTGCGATGATGGTTGCTATCTATTTGGCGGGGGACTTGTCCGGAGGAGGAAGCATGGTGGTGTTCGAGTTCATCATTACCAGGGGTAAATGAAGAGTCAGGAAAAGAATTCAAGTTATCAGGGATTTTTCCTGACAAATTATTGTAGGCCATATCCAAGAACTTCAGACTTGACGGTAGTTTACCAGGAATATGACCGTTGAAATTGTTATGGGATAAATTGAGGTACTCGAGGAGAGTGAGTTTGCTTAGCTCATCTGGAAGTGGTCCTGACAGACTATTCCTTGCAAGATTCAGCAACATAAGCCTACCCCAGTTACCTATATCAGAAGGCAATCCACCAGTCAATGCATTGTTTGAAAGATCTAGAGACTCCATTGGTGGAATAGAGGGTAGAACCAACAATTCACTAGCATGAGAGCCTTCGAGAGGAATTGTGCCCGTCAAATGATTCCCCGACAAGTTCAAATTCGTAATGGACGTTGAGGTGAAGAAGCTATATGGGATTGGCCCATCAAATCTATTAGAGCTGAGATCAATTGCACTGAGCTTTGGATATGATCCAAACGTCGAGGGCAATGCTCCCTCCAAGGAATTGTTCCTAATACTGAGTGAAGTCAAGCTTTGGAACTGAGTCAGATTGGGAATGCTTCCTCTCAGGCCATTGGAGCTCAAGTCTAGAATTTCTAGATTGCTCTCCCAATTCCTCAGAACAGATATGTCATCTGATAACTGATTTCTGCTCAGATCAACAACTTTACAATTTCCCAAAGATGCTGGCAATGAGCCTGAGATTGAGTTTGACGAAAGGTTGAGAGTAACCAAAGTCGTCGAGTTGATGTTGGGAATGGAGCCTGAAAAGATGAAAAGAAGACTGAGAACTTCGGTAAAGCTTGAAGAGATATATGCTAGTAATGGATCAAAACAAAAGAAACATATAAAAATTCTGCCATAAAAATCATTGCACGCCTTCCAGAACAAACATAGAAAGTAAAATGAACACTTTATAGTTTTAAAAAGTATACACGTGTGAGGATAACTGCATTTATGAATATCCCTGCATACGAACAAATTGGCGGTTTCATGTCACATATAGCAAGAGAGCAACATAATAACATCGCAAGCCATTTTAGAACAAGATCAGATAATTTAGGAGCGCAACTTTAAATAGGACAACCGTGAGATCTTGTACATAGCTGCGGGTAAGGTATAAGGAATAAATGCAGTACCATTTTTTTCAGTTAGCAATGATAAACGACTAACTTAATTAATAAAGCCAGCATATACTAATTCTGCTCCAAGGTTTCTGTATACTTATCATAAGTTCATAACAAAACGACAATCAGTTTGGATAATCTTCACGTGGCAATTGGCATTTGATTGCCATAATTCAGCCCCATCCGCATACCATTTAACATTAACGACATACTTGGACACTTGCGAAATCAGAAAGAAGACACGTGGATTTTCCAACCTCACACGCTAAGCTTTCTAACACGAATGAAGCAATATAAGGTTCGATATTTAGGAATGTGACGATAGCATTGTTGACCATTTACCCTAGTCAAATAAAGGTCAAGGTTTTACAAGAAGAAGATTCCTTAACGACTTAATTCTGGTTAAACAGCTGCAGGACATCTGCTCCATGTCCCAAGAACGAATCTTGGAACAAACATTTCCTCCGTAAATTCAGCTTTAAAGTTGAGAAGATCAATGAGGTCTAACTAACTCGAGGAAAGTTCTAATCTGGGGACTAGTCTTGACTTCTAGGAGGGAAATAAATGGCTTATTCCTTCTCCGGTAGCATTCCATTTTAACGAAACAACGTAATATACACAGCTTTAAAGGCGAGCCACGACAGATTTACATACAGCACAATCAATAACTGACAAATGTCCCCCAACGAAAGGCGGGCAAAGAGATCAAGAGTAAGTTATTGCTCTCCAGATTACCTACTAACTATAGAACATCATGCAAAGCACAGCATATGCCACTGAAATGGTATAAGAGCCAATATTACCCAAAACAAAACCAACTGATCTAATGCTAAAAGCAAAAAAGTGAACTTGGAGTCTTCCACCTGAGGAAAAAAGAGAAGCAACACTAACAAATACGTATAAATTTGACATACAAAGACCTCACCTGAAAATCCATTAACACTGAGATCCAACTCCACCAATGGGATAGCTCCCTGCAAGAATCCCGGCGGTACAGACCCGACTAGCTGATTACTCCCAAGCCTTAGCACCTGAAGATTTGGCAACTGACCGAAGTCCGGGATTTCGCCATTCATACCATTCTCTCCCAAATCCAAAACCTTGAGGTTCCGAAACAACTTCATTGCATCGGCCCCCCAGAATCGCCCCCCTAACTGATTTCCGCTCAAGTTTATGTACTGTACGGTGTTAGCCAAACTAGATACATTCTCCACACTCAATTCCACAGAGCCGATGAACTGATTCCTGCTCAAATCCAAGTACTCAACATTCCTCAGCTCAGGAATCAGCGCGCCTACATCCCCCTCCAACTGATTCGAGTGCAAATCCAACGCCTTCAACTGCTGCAAGTTGCGAATTCCAGCCGGAAACCACTCGGAGAAATTATTGTTCGAGAAATTGACATAATGCAGCGCCCACAGATCATTCAATCGAGCTGGAATCGGGCCGTAGAACTGATTCCCGGACAGATCAACCACTTGAAGAGACGACATTACCCCCAGAGTAGGCACGAGCCGCCCGGTGAACGCATTCCCGGCGAGGGTTAGGTTCTGCAGCGACTTCAGCGGGATGAGCGTGCTGAACTTGAGGTCGCCGGAGAGTCCAAGCCGGTCAAGAGCAATGGACACAACCGACGAGGTGGCGGCGTCGCAGACGACGCCGTAGAAGCCGGCGGGGCAGTCGGATGCGTTCGAGGGGTAAATCCAAGTGGAGAAGACCTTATCAGTGGGGTCGGACTTGATGCCCTTTCTGAACTCGAGGAGTGATCGGACCTCGTCCTCCGACGCCGAGCCATGGCGGTGGACGAAGAGGAGGAGAGAGAGAGTGAGGAGGAGGAGGGAAGTCAGAGAGAGAGTCATTGGCGGTGGCGGAGCAATGACGGTGGCTACGGCCGAGGCATTTGAGGGGGGGTGGTGGAGGGGGGGTGGGGTGGTGGAGATGGCGGATTAGGGTTTTTTATATTAGGGGAAATTGAAAATGAGGAGATGAGTTGGTTTCTGTATCTATATACTCTGTGTGTGTGTGTTTTGCAGAAACTGTGTTTTTCTCCACAGTGCTCTCTCTCTCTCTCTTAGTGAGTGTGTGAGAGAGAAAGGGAGAATGTGTGTGTTTTAGAGAGAGAGAGAGAGAGAGAGTAGGGTTTTTATATGTGGAGAATGAGTTGTAAAACGGAAATGCAAGTGAGAAAATATGGGTGAAAAAAAAACATTAAAATAAAATTGGAAGGTTTATTCCTGTGTGGGTCCCGCTCTGTATTATTTTTTGTGTTTTTGCTCTTTATTTATTTTTGGTTTTCTCTGTAATTTTTTGTAAGAATTTTTTTATTTTATTCCTCTTTTTTTTTTTTTTGCCTTTTTTCCGAGTATCGCCAACAATTTCGTTGTTGATTGTCATAAATGAATTTTTTTCATGGGCTTTTATTCAATCGAGTTTGAGTCAATCGTAAAAATTCACTTAAAAAGAAACGGAGGTAATATGCAAATCGAAAAGAATCTTTCTTTTTTGTGAACCGTAAAATAATTTCATAAATTATAATTTCTCTTGCAATAAAAGAATCCAAAGCTCTAAAAATAATAATGTTTAAACAAACACTATATGTGTGTGAAAGTCAATACTAATAAAACGAATAATAAAGTAAAATAATAAGTCCAATCAAAATGATTAATTAATACTCGTGATATTTGACAAAAATTAACTACTAATCAAACCCTAATTGATTTTTTTTTTTTTTTTGCCTCGTAATTTTGAGACATATTATTCGTGTCTGATTCTGATCTGTTTTTCCTGTCTAAATATAATAATTATGGTTGTAATTTCCTTCCAATAAATTTAGTAAGTAGTAATATTTTATGAAAAATCATACTCTACTTACTATAAATGCTCGTGCATCAAGGTATTATAATCTATCCTATTATCATCGTCTAAATACACCATCTTTCGTCGAATTCTGATCAGTATACGAGCTTCAAAATCTTCATAAGACATAGTACGACATTTTGCTCGTGTGTAATCTTACATACGCAGTCGACTTCCCCTCGATTTCGAGGTGATACGAAGGCCAATTTCTTTTCTAACTTCCCTATATATAGGGACGACATGCTTTTTTTTTCGCCACCTAGATAAATCGAAATCATATATCAATCGTGATAAGCCGATAGAAGTGGGCCGGATATAGTAATATTTAAATGGGCTTAATAAGAAGGAAGTAAAATATATATATATATATATATATATATATATATATATATATATATATATATATATACTTTTAGTAATGTCCACTATTTAATTGGGCTTACCCTAAAAAATATACTCCCTCCGTCCTCCATTTAGTGACGGAGGGAGTTTGGGCACGCGTTTTTTCGCATTTTATGGTATAATAATAAATTAATGTGTTAAAGTGTTAAAGTGGAATAATTGTGGGTCCATTTGAATTGTTTAATAGTATTAAAATATTAAAATAATAAAAAGTAGATGTATAAAGTGTTAAAGTGTTAAAGTGATTGTGGGGTCTACGTCCAAAAATGGAAATTGTCAGTAAATGGAGGACGTCCCAATATAGTATTAACGTCACTAAATGGAGGACGGAGGGAGTATATTTAAATGGGCTTAATAATTTTTTTTTTTTTTTAAAGGATAAATAAGGGGGGCGGTCAACGGGGGAGAGTTAGTTGACCGTTAGTTGGCGGAGAGGTAAGAGTTAAAAATATGCAGACTGTAAAGAACTGTACACTCCACTCACGGTAGCCGCGCGTGGGCCCCCACACTCGCCCTTGCCGTTTCTTAGCCCGCATATTTAACGCCGTTAGTTGTCTGTCAGTCTCCTTCCTCCTTTTGGCTTACGTTTTTCAATTTATTTACGGACCTGCCCCTGCCCTTTGACCCCCCTTTTCATGTGGGTTAGGGTTTCCATGTTCCTACATTTTTGGAAATCTTATTTACTCTACACTATAGTTTTCATTTCAATCATTTTACATAAGTTGTTTTTTAGATATGTAAGATGAGAGAGATTGAATCGTTACGATCAGCGGTTTGCAATTTGGCAATTGTGAGCTGTTCTTTTGGGTTGTAACGAGGGGAGTTTCAGATAGTAACAGGTTCTCGACTTTCGTATGGAGTAGGAGTACGACTCATGCATATCGATATAATGTATAATAATCGTAAACGGATTTCATACATACTATCATAAAACGTCGTAATCTGATAGTACGTAATATGTACATGCCCTATTTTGCGAAGTGAATTCAATGATTGAAGCGTTACGAGTAAGTGTTCAATCTTTACGATCATTGTGGACTCGATGTATCGTTTTCTTTTACCGACATTTGGAAAGCGAATTCAGCGTGCATGTGACTTAATTGTATATATCGAAATTTCGTTATAATCTTTCGTAACTGAGAATTTTCGCATCGAAATACAAAGATGTTAGGGTTTCTAATCCTAAAAATTCTAGTATTTGAATTGAACTATTTGTAAGTTGTAATGTTTTGGAATTATTTGCAAAAGATTGCAAATTTCATTCAATGTTACATGCCTATTTTTCTAAAAGGTGTATGAAAATAAATAGTAATTGTTTGTTTCTCAACTGCCCCCGCCGAATATTTAGCAATATAGGTAAAACATTTTTGGTACATTGAATAGAAAATAGACAATTTGGTTAAACTTTATTTATTATTTTTTCCCAAAAGGAATTTTAATTTAATTGATGGAAAAGTCAAGTTAGGTAGACACATTTTTGAGGACATAAATTTCACCATTGCCCAATATGACATCAAAATGTTGGAATGTCATCAAATTATGTACTCCCCGTGTGGATATAACTGAATCGTCGTATATATTCAAGAAACGGCCCAGCTTCGTTACATTTTCAAAAAACAACCCACCATTACCTAATATGACATCAAAATGTTGGAATTTCATCAAATTATGTACTCCCCGTCTCGATATGACTGAGTCGTCGTGTATATTTAAGAAACGGCTCAGCTTCGTTAAATTTTCGAAAAAACTACCCTAGTTGAAAACTAATGTTAATGGATGTGACAAAGAGATTTGTTGTGAATAATATAGTTGAAAACTGAAAAAAGGAAAACAAACAAAAAGTATCTGAAACAATTATATATGAAGAAAATGAGGTGATGTCTTCTTCAAAGTCTCAATCAGAGTAGGTCATCTTCTTTTACTCTAAAATTTGATCAATTTTGGGTAGTGATTGTGACAAATGAAGAGTGTATATACCAAATTATTTTATTTTATTTTATTTTTTATAAATATATTGTCACAACTCATGATAAATATATTTACGTTTTTGGATGCTCGAAAAAATTATACGCTTTCAGTTATAGTATTGACTTCTTTTCTTTCACTACAGAGTAGATTTCATTCTCGATTCGTCGTGATAACATCAACATTTTATTAAAATTCGTGTCGATAATTCCTCATTTCCTACCCTTTGTTTTCCCTAAACTATCAAAAATTACCTAATTCGAAGAAATAACTAGATTTTGATAGTGATGATACATTATTATGTGGTATTATTGCCAACTAGATGTTACGTCCCATGTCCAATCAAAATATTTTTTGTTCCTATTTAATCTCCCACCTTCATTATTAAATGAAAAATGGTGTTGATTTGATTGTTAAAATAAAATAAATCAAGAAATTGGAGAAAAGGTGCAAAATTTATTGGTCCTACATTTGTTTTTTTAGTTGAAATTTAATGGATTGAATGCAAGGATTCAACAAGATTAGGGTTTTGATACTTTTTTTTGGGCGTTATTCAAGGAAGTGAAAAACTACAAAAAGGAGATAAGAGTTTGACTTTTTTTCAGCTCAAGTTTAGTTAAAAGTTTCTTTCGTAATCAATGTGTAACAAAATAGATATACTCGCAAGGAATGCTCTCTTATCAATCGCTACCGTATGATGTAATTTTACGACCTTAAGATTACGTATCTCAATAGTCATACGTCGGATTGGATCTTATCTTACTTATTATCAGTCACAAGCTCACAAAGTAAACATGCCGTTAATATGTTAGCGGTTAGTGTCCGTGATGATAATATATTCAAGTAAAATTATCGTAAATATACATTTAAAAATAAATCTTTCCGAAAAAAAAAACCTAAATAGTACTAGCAGAAGAATAACTCGCAAAATGGAAAATTTATTGACGTGATATTATCAGCCGACAACAAATTAAGTATTATATATACGCGTAATCTTGTGTTATTGAGCATATTAAATATGTCCACGACAGCGTCTCCTCGAGTATTATATCAATTTAATTTGATATTGGAAAGTGATTTGCAATTATCCAAATAGAGAAAAAAGTAGAATAAGATTTGGTGGAGCTTAGAATCTCTCTTCTTTTTCATTTTTTCTTGAAGAATAATGATTTCCCATATTCATTCGACAAATCAAATGTTACAATTATGGGCCATATAAAATTATGCATATTATAAAAGATGTCACAAGCTTTTAAACACTATATGCTTTAAGGAAAATATAATCATATGTCACACTTCACTTTATTTAATTTTAAATTACAAGACCCTATTAATTGTAGTCTTAATTATTATTCCTGCTGGATAATGGGTTACTGTGTTAGTTTATTAAACAAATCGATTAATTAAATGGATTGTATAGTTGTGAGTGGGCAGAATGGGTCCGGTTCCAAATCTAATTTTTTCTTGATTGACCGAATCTTAGATTGTACTAATTAATAAAATAATAGTAATCCATTTCTAAAATTTTAATATTGTTGTGACAGATTATGATTAAGAGCGAAACAAACAGAAACGTAAAAAAGACACATAATTACGCGGTTCATTAATGTTATGTTGTATACATTCACTAGCAGAAGTGGTGAACAAATTTTATTAGGCGGTTATGTTACAAATTACATAATAGATCTCCTGACCAGCTCTGCATAGCCGAATATAAGTTAAAGGCATATCAACGTCGTGTTACACTGAGAATTTACCTTCAACCTACATTAATCTATTGTTTTACATATGCTCACTTAGTAATACGATGTTCGTTTCATTTCATTTGACCCGTTTTCTGAATATACGATGTACGTATAAAATAAGGTTATTAAAAGAGGAAATGTAGTGTTTTACCTATTCTCTTAAGTGTTTTTACACTTTTGTTCAAAATATAAAAAAACTACCAATATACCCACTTTTTGCAATTGTGGACCAAAATACCCTCATCTCTCTTCTCCCTCCTCTCTCTTGTCTCACTCACCTACCAAAACATAAACACTCTCTCAGTTTCTCTCTCTCCTCACCTGCCATTTTCTCTTCCCCCTCTCAATTTAGGTCCTGTTTGGTAGGCATGTGTAGCCTAGATAAGGATAGTTATCTAGGCTTAGTGGGCTGTTTGGTAGGTATGTTAACGAACTTGGGGGCCCGGGTTTGTTATCAGGCCCGGAAAAAAATTACTGTAGCCTTCTTTATTTCTTATCTGGCCAAATAGGTGGTATAATTATCTGGCCAACCCAGATAAGAATGGAAAAGACAGTTTTACCCTTCACTTTTCTTCAACCCAATCTACTCTCTCATTCTCTGCCGCAAACCGGCAACCCCAAGATCCCCTCGCTCATACAACGTTGTAGGCTCGTGCTGGTCCACTGATGATGCCGTCGTCCCAATACGCAGAACGCAATAACCCGTCCTAACTCACTTCTTCTTCTTCTTCTTCTTCTTCTTCTTCTTCTTCTTCTTCTTCTTCTTCTCGCGCCTCCCGCCTGCCATCACCGCCGTGATGCCGCCGCCAAATCAAAATCATGAGTAACTTCCTCCCCGCCATTCTTATTTCCCTCCCCCATCTTCTTCTCCTTCGTCCCCCATCTTCACTCCCATAATTTAGGATATGTAGGTGCTTTGATTAATTTAGGATCTGATATCAATTTTTTTTTTTTTTTTAAAGTTCGCTACTTTGCTGTATTTGGTTGCAAGAAATTTCTCTTTCTTAGATTTCAATTTTGGGTGTTGCTTCTGTTGAATTGTGAGTGTCCTTGTTCTGCAACTTTAATTTCAATTCATGAAGAAATTGAAGAAATCGAATTGTGGCCTTGTGGTGTTGTTCTGCTCCTTTGTTATGTTAGGGCTATTATTGTTATTTGACATCTTTGTCATGATTTGAATGTTTGCTATCAAACATTCAAATAAGATAAGGGCTAATCTACACCATTCTACCAAACAACAACATTATAATCCTTATCTCATCAAACCTAGATAGTAATCTTGATTTCAATCTCGGGCCTACTATCCCAACATACCTACCAAACGAGCCCTTACTTTCTCTTCTCCGACGAGAGACGACGCGTTGGCGGGACGGAGGAAGATGGAGGGGCTGCTCCGGGTGGCGGTGGCGACGGCGACGGCGACGGCGGAGGAGATGAGGTTAGAGTCGGGGACGGTAGAGGTGGAGGCGGAGGGGAGGTTAGAGTCGAAAAGTGTAGATACCTCTTCCTGAGCTTCTCCATCTTGTGGCGGCACTGGACGGAGGGCTTGGAGGGGCTGGTCGGGCATCGGGCGGCGACATCGTCGGTGACCTCCTGCCAGTGGTTGGCCTTGAGGTTGCTGCAGCGGAGGGAGTACCACTTGTCCCTGTAGGCTTCGATTAGGGCGACGGTCTCATCGGGGGACCAGCACGGCGGCGGGAGGCGGCGGGAGCCGGAGGAGGCGGAGGGGAGGGCTAGGGTTGCGGTGGGGATGTCGTCGTCGTGGGCGGAGGGGGAGGACGGGGACAGGCTGGTGGCCATGGAGCGCAGGATAGGAGGAGACCGGAGGGGAGTGCGCAGGATAAGGGAGCGGGTGGTGGAGGAGGAGGTGGTCGTGGTGGTGGGTGGTTGTGGCATAATGAATGAGAGAGAGGGGGGGCGGTGGGGTAGGGTTGTTAAAGGGGCGGCAGGCGGGGGCTGACTTGGAGGATCTAGAAAGAGAGGCCACCGCTTAGGGAGGGGAGGCTATCGTGCGGCGCCGGTGGTGGTGGATGGGCGGGTTCTATCGTGCGCCGCGGGAACAGGGCGCCGCCGCGTGGGTGCGTTTGTTTTTCCGATTTTTATTATTATTATTATTATTATTATTATATTTTTTTCTCCTTTCCCTTCCCTTCTGTAGCATAATTTGTGTAAATTAATTGGGGAACTTCTTCAAATTCCGCCTTAAATCATTAACTCTTTGAGGAAATGTAGTGTTTTACCTATTCTCTTAAGTGATTTTTGACGATTTTGTGCGGCATGGGTGGTGAAGTTGATAAATTCGAACGTAGTTACTTTGTAAAATTGTAAACAATGTCTCACAAAGTATGATAAGAATGATATTGATGTCATTTATTACATAATAAGTCTAAATGTTACATTGATAGTTTATTAAGTAAGATAGTTAGATGTTACACAATTCTTGTTATAATGATTGTAAGAATGATTGTAAAGTAAGATAGTTAAATGGTACAAGATTTTTATTAAATATGATTGTAAGAATGGATATCGATTTCTTATAAACCATGGTAAAAATGAGGCCGTTTCTTAAATAAATATGTCTAAAAGTTAAATAGTTTTTTTTTAACGTAAGATTGTACATGAATTCTTACCGTATCTAATAAGAATGAAAGTAAGAATGAGTTTGTTTCTTACTTAACAAGTCTTATTGGAGCACTTGGTTGTAAAATTTTTGCACAAGCAAAATGAACATGATCTTTTACAATAGATGGTAAGATTGTTCATGGATTCTTACAATATATAATAAGATTGAAAAGATTGTAAATAAGAACGAGTTTGTTTCTTACTTAGCAAGTTTTACTGGAGCACTCGTAAGATAGATAGTTAGAATGAACATGACTTCTTGCACAACATTTTATAAGATTATACATAGTTTCTTACCATGCGTGGTAAGAATGAGTCATTTTCTAACCAACTGACATTTGCAGTACTTAATAAAATTAAATTAAAAAAAAAACTGAACATGAAAATTGAAATAAAATATTAGAAAAATAAATAAATAAAAAGGTTCTTGATTGTACATGGATTCTTACAATATATAATAGTAGTAGGTGATAAGATTGTACATGGATTCTTACAATATATAATAGGTGGTAAGATTGTACATGGATTCTTACAAAATGAACATGATCTTTTACAATAGGTGGTAAGAGTGTACATGGATTCTTACAAAATATAATAAGATTGAAAAGATTGTAAATAAGAACGAGTTTGTTTCTTACTTAGCAAGTTTTACTGGAGCACTCGTAAGATAGATAGTTAGAATGAACATGACTTTTCACACAACATTTTATAAGATTGAAAAGATTGTTTCTTACAATATATAATAAGATTGAAAAGATTGTAAATAAGAACAAGTTTGTTTCTTACTTAGCAAGTTTTACTGGAGCACTCGTAAGATAGATAGTTAGAATGAACATGACTTCTTGCACAACATTTTATAAGATTATACATTGTTTCTTACCATGTGTGGTAAGAATGAGTCATTTTCTAACCAACTGACTTTTGCAGTACTTAATAAAATTAAATTAAAAAAAATGAACATGAAAATTGAAATAAAATATTAGAAAAATAAATAAATAAAAAGGTTCTTGATTATACATGGATTCTTACAATATATAATAGGTGGTAAGATTGTACATGGATTCTTACAAAATGAACATAATATTTTACAACAGGTGGTAAGAGTGTACATGGATTCTTACAATATATAATAAGATTGAAAATATTGTAAATAAGAACGAGTTCGTTTCTTACTTAGCAAGTTTTACTGAAGCACTCGTAAGATAGGTAGTTAGAATAAACATGACTTCTTGCACAACATTTTATAAGATTATACATTGTTTCTTACCATGCGTGGTACGAATGTGTCATTTTCTAACCAACTGACTTTTGCAGTACTTAATAAAATTAAATAAAAAAAATGAACTTGAAAATTGAAATAAAATATTAGAAAAATAAATAAATAAAAAGGTTCTTGATTATACATGGATTCTTACAATATATAATAGGTGGTAAGATTGTACATTGATTCTTACAATATATAATAGATGGTAAGATTGTACATGAATTCTTACAAAATGAACATGATATTTTACAACAGGTGGTAAGAGTGTACATGGATTCTTACAATATATAATAAGATTGAAAAGATTGTAAATAAGGACGAGTTTGTTTCTTACTTAGCAAGTTTTACGGAAGCACTCGTAAGATAGATAGTTAGAATGGACATGACTTCTTGCACAACATTTTATAAGATTATACATTGTTTCTTACCATTCGTGGTAAGAATGAGTCATTTTCTAACCAACTGACGTTTCTTACATATTACATAATGAGTCATTTTATAAGATTGTAAACACAATGACGTTTCTTACATATTATATGTACATGATTTCCTACCATTATAAGATAGTAAGATTGAAAAGAAATTGACAGATTCTTACTAAATTATTTCATTTTCTTATCAAGGAATACTTGTTTAAAAAAAAAAAAAAACTGAACACGAAAATTGAAATAAAAAATTAGATAAAAAAATAAATAAAAAATATGGTTCTTGATGGAAATTAAAAAAACAAAAGTAAAAGGAAAAAGTAAAAGTTGATGTTGACATGTGCATGTGTAGGAAAGAGAAAAGGAAGGAGAGTGAGAAAAGTAGGGGTAAATTGGGAAGAAAGTTGAAAAAGTGGGTATATTGGTATTTTTCTTATATGAGGGTATATATTAGTCTTTCTCTTAAGCATAATAGGTAGAAAGATTTTTGCCCCCGTAGAGAAAAAATCTATAAACAAAAACAAAACAAGATTAAATTAAAAGAGGCCATGTATCCCATAAAATTCCTTTTTCTTGGTGACTGAGCTTGTTGCTTTGAAATTACAAAATAGGTCAAAACAAGATTAATTGATGAAATTAAAAAAAAAAATCAAAATCCCTAATTAAATATAAAATTAATTATCCATTCCATGTTAATATTTTATGCTCAATATTTCACATTCTTATACATTATGTTCTATTATCTCACTTTATTGTACATACAAAAAGTCTTCTAATAATTTAGAATTTAGGAGAATGATGTGAAAATCTAAATAATTTAATCAACTATTTTTTGGAATGATTTTATTTAGGGCAACCAATAAAATTCCTTGATGAACTGGCAATAATTGATGTATTCAACCTTATTAAATAAAATCTAAAATAATCAATTATTCAAGATTTCACATAGTACTAATTTAACACACTTAAATAAAATAAAATAATAAAATAAAACAAATGCAATAATTCATTAAATTTCTTTTAGTAGTGAATGATGTCATGGTGTTTTACTTGCTAACTCCTACCTCTCTTAATTTAATCAAAATCATTCTCCCTTTTTGTTTTTGTTTTACATGTTAACTCATTAATTTAAATAATCTTAATTTGTCCCATGATACATATTTATTAAATACATCACTCCTTCCGTGATCCTACTTAATACGTTTCTCGAGTGTAAAGTGATTAAAATGTATCAAGTAGAATGAAACGAAGGGAAATGTGTACGAGCCGAGATTGGATTAACATGTGGTAGTGTTATGTGGGAAAGAAACAGTTTGAGAGTATTATAAAAGGCCATTCCAACATACCTCTGACAAATTCAAATGGAGGTGATTATTTAATTTTTTTTTTTGGGGAGAATAATTAGGGTTAATTAATCTACAATCTATGGCTTCTTGGTCAATCCTGTTTTGGTCATGATCCTGGTTAATTAATCATAATTAATAAACAATTAAATATGGATTAGTGAATTTTGATTGTGGGTTTCTTGGTGTCTTCATTCAGTGTTTCTTGCATGAGAACTTCGAATATCTTCGATACGAACCGAAAATCATACTAAAATCAATAGTTTTGAGTTTATTCGTTTGTCACACCAGATCATATATTGTTATCTTACGTTCTCTCTATATTTTACTCCCATACACAATACAACAAAAAATCAAAATCCGTACAGATAAGTGCAATAATGCAATCACAAACCCTAAACGACACCAAAATAATGCGTTTGGTCACCCCCAACACATCTCACCAACTTAGGCTGGCAGAGAGAGAGAGAGAGAGAGAGAGAGAGAGAGAGAGAGAGAGAGAGAGTATTTAAATATATGTGCTCATCACTCACTCCCCCTCCACCCCTAGAGATATGTTTTAGTATTCAAAAATCACAAAACTTTAGAAAAATACTTTATACTAAAATTGCTTCACACTTTCTGCACATGGACATCCCATTCTACAGCTCAATCTCTTCATACTAACCTGTTTCCTCCAGCAAATTATAACAAAAAGAAAGTAATTAAAACAAAAAAACGAAATCTCCGAGGCCCGACAATGTTTCGGGCCGGGCCCAGAATGCCCGCAAAAATGTAGCAAGAAAATGCATGTCTGAGAAGTACAGTCAAAGATTTGATCATTTCCAAGTTGTTTCATCCCATGATGTTTGAATACATGAAGAATATTTTCTGCTAATGAACTATACAGTAATTTTTATATACTAGAACAAAAATTCAGAGCCAAAAATGGATTTGAGGCTCAAAGAGTGCTGAGCTTGAAGATCCAAGAAGATGGTTCCGGGAAACCGGATAGTATGCGAAGTCTGCAGTGAGTTCCGTCTTCGTTTCCACCACAACTGTGGCACCGAGATAAAGATTATTCGTCCGTCTCAGTTTAAGCAGTTTCAACCGGAAGTAGTAAACTGCAGAAATGTTCTAAACTTGTGTTTAGGCTTTTATGGTTTCGTGTTAGTAGGCTCCTTTTTTGAATTTCGGAGCAATGTCGTGTAGGAAGTTCGGACGATTGAATACTCAACTGCGACAAAATGAATAAACAACCATAGTAGAGTTAGATTAATCTTTAAAATGTTGGATATTTATGTACAAGAATCTTGATTTATGATGCAGTTCGTATGCAAATGCATTTGGTATCCGAAATCAAACTCGTGTTTCTCTCTCAACGCCTCAAATCATATTAACGTGCAGCTTCAACTTTGACGTCTCATTAAAACGTAAGCATTTTAGATTACGGGGGAAAGAAAATGACTGACCGTTTATTTAAGCAGTTCCTGTGATCAGCCTCTCTCTTTGATCGAATTTCTTAACCTTCACCAAGCCGATGAGGACTTTGAGGCTGAAGAAGGCGCAAATTACGTATGCGATGTTTGCAGGCATCTGGATACGGAATTGAGCAATGTTATGCAATGCACGATAAGATACTGATTCGAGTTGAGAAAAAACAAGCAATTTATCGAAGGCTGACCTTGATTGAGTTAATGTGTAGAATAGTAGCGAGGTTAACTAGGCTTCCAGCGGCGACCGCCTGTTTATTCAACAACGAAGCACGATTTCAAGAGGATCACGAATCGAAGAAAACATAAGAACATTTCTGGAAAATGCATATGTTTGAAGCTCTATGACTTATGTGTGATGAAGAAGATACGCGATTTCTGCAGATATGGGTTTGGAAAGTGAGACGAACTTACACTGGCAATCGTGCTTTGAACGGCGGCAACACGTTGGAAAGCTCTCTCGGAATCTAGGGTCCGTACTCGAAGCTTAAGGTCTCCTTGCTCCTACAAACACGAAAAGGGACACACGGTTGGAGTAAATTTTCTTGGTTTTACAACTGATGGTTCATTATATAGGCAAGTGTTACTCACTAGTCGTTCGATTATTTCAGCAAGCTTTTCGACTCTATCTGCCTGCCTAAATAAGTTGAAAACTGCACTCAATTGTCTGTCCCATCTCTTTCGGAAGTCCTGAATATAGTGTTGAGCATGTATGTTATCAACTTTTCCGGCATTGTACCAAAGTAAATGAAACGAACTGTGTTAACGAAACTTACCTTTACTATAACTTCAACACCGGCTTCCCGAAACTTCAACAGTTCTAGAGCATAGCTGCAAGTATGAGCTGTACATGTTAGTTGCAGAGAGAAAGAGAGAGAGAGAGAGGGGGAGAGAGGACTACTTACGGTTTGGCAATCTCGGTGATATCAAATCGAGGATCGAGTCCCTTGCCAATACCATCCAAAACTGCGCTTATATATGTCAGTAAACACCACAGCTAGAAGCTACATAAGTTCGACTGTTCGAAGATTAAGACGAGATAATGTACCTGAAAAGGCTCTAACAACGAAAGTGAAAGTGGCAGGAAATCGAAAAGGCTGGTCTGCAGCTATAGCCAACAAATCTTCACCTGTTAAAGAAGAAAACGAATTTCTTTAAGAATTCCCATTTCCTAACATCCAAGTACAAAAAGTAACGAACCGCCTCTACGTATGATCAAAGTAGATTCTATAGACATTGTAACGTAGCAAATTACCAATCGCAGCTAGACGTTGCTTCTTTTTTTCAGTGGCTTCCTCTTTGCTAAGTGGCTTCTTAAATCCGAGTTCTTCTTGTCTCGCGATTTCCTTTTCTTTCCTTTGTGCTGCAAGGCGTTCTTCGAAGCTGCACGGGTTCACTTCTTACCTTTAGTTATCACATCACCAATATTTAAGTTCCAAACAAGTAAAAACTTCTTGGTTTTTATCTGAAACCTGTTGAGGAAGAAGAGAGCTGTTCGTCTGACCGCTGTCATATCTCCGGTAGGCACTAAAACGCCCATCTGGACCATTGCTTGAAGAACCTGAACACGTTAAAACACTTTTTTTAGCCGCGCATAACACATATATAACGTAGTTTAGTCGATAACAGACTATGCAAACGCCATATTTAGAGAGGAGGATCGGAACCACCTTTTCAGGATCTTTCTCATAAACTCCGTAAAATACTTCCAGCAACCCTTCTCGTATGTTTCTGCTTATACTGCAAAGCGAACGGCATATATTACTATCGGCTGTAAAGTAACGATAAAGGTTCTGCATGAAGCAGGGGAATGTACCTTCCCATCATTCCAAAATCATAGAAGATCAATCGACCACCATTGAAATCATCGACAGCAATGTTTCCAGGATGCTGCAACGACTCATATTGTTACGACAGAATCATTATTACGAACATTATCTTCACATCATAATAGTGTTAAGCCAGTGATTGGTAGTTACTTAAGTATTCAACAGAAATGCTTTACGTCTAAATAAATGGTAGCTTCGAGAATGACTTACAGGATCAGCATGGAAAAAGCCATGGGACAGTATCTGCTCCAAGTAAGATTCGACTGCATATCGGCTCAACCTAACAATCATTAGAAGAAATTCCAAAATCAAATGACTTCCCTATTACTAGTTGTTAAATTCAAGAGATGTTTGGACAGCTTAAACTTGTCATAATCGAACAAACCTCTGACGATCTACCCCTAACTGGTCCAGGGCTTGTATCCGGTTTATTTTGATCCCTGGGACGTACTCCATCGTTAGAACCTACGCCATGCATGGTAAAAAGCCGTTTGTAACATAAGGAACTTACTCATTCGACAAAATAAAATTCGACGTTTTTGAATTTATATACCTGTGGGGTAGTGTGTTCCCAATATATACTTGGGACCTTCACATAGTCCATATCTTTGAAGTTTGATGCAAATTTCTCAGCATTAGCAGCTTCTTTGGTGTAGTCGATTTCCTATAATTTTATCGGAAAGTTTACTTCAACCAACAGTTTTCAATTCCTTAATTGCAATTCAAGGTCTCGACTAATGATCCGTGAAATAATAGGGTGAAGAAGCAACTGATCACCTGATATAACACAGTTGCACATTCGTCATATATAGCGACCCAATCCCTTTTTGCACCATCAGATTTCGGATCGATCTTCTGTAGATATTCTGCTATAACCTAAGATTAAAAACGAGAAAATATTCAAACCACATTTTGCAAACGACGACACATTAAGCATTAGCAGAGTTTTCTAGCTTCCTACCCTCAGATTTTTAAGGTCAATGTCAAAGAGATCCTTGAGACCAGGTCTTTGTACTTTCACAACTATTTCTTGTCCCTTCAGTCGTGCACGATGGACTTGTCCTGCGTATAAGAAAGGCACCCCGATGAACGTTTTTACTTAGGCTATTGAACAAAAATGTTAACCTTAGGATTCCAAGATGAATCAAACATACCAAGACTTGCAGCAGCAATTGGCTCGCGGTCGAATCTTTCAAATACATTATCCACAGGAGCTCCAAGTTCTTCCTCCACTATCGAAACTGCAGTTTCTGAAGGAAAAGGAGGAACTTGATCCTGCAACGATTTCAATCTTAGTTTATACACTTTCTTAACCACATTCTCTGAATTATGCAATGGTTACAAATGTGCCCTTTTTAGTAAACGAAAGAAGCAAATTCCTTCGAACATTCTTGGTAAATTAACTTACTTGAAGCTCTGACAACTGATCAACGTATTCTTGGGCTAGAATATCTACTCTTGTGGAGAATTGTTGGCCAATTTTGATAAATGTCGGACCGAGTCTCAAAATGTTTTCTTTCAACCACTTAGCAAGAGCCTTCCTTTTCTGTACCCTTTTCGGTTCCGTGATTCCACCTGAGCGAATGCATTTTGCAAGCCAAATTAACATATAAAACAGGTGAAGAAATCGAAGCTAAATAAATCCAAATTGATAAAACTGAACCCCTTTTCACCCTCTACTATCAGCATTCAGCTAGTAGGTTCATGAGCTCAAAGCATCCTTATTTCTACTTCTAATGTTTTCGTTTCATAGTAGCCGAATCATTTACATCTTGTGTTGCAAGGTTATGATGACGAGTTGGTTAAAATAGAGTGGCCAACCTTTGTACGCGAACTTCTGATTGTTTAACCATACCCTGAAGAGAAAGGTCAGAACAAATCCCCAAATCTCGAGAGTCCTCTGAATTGTGGAATAGGTTTTGAATCGGCTCCAACGGCCACCGGGAGCAACGGATACCTATCAGAGGGACTAAATATCATGCAAAGATACATACTTTCCTCAACACTGCAAACACTACTCAACATTTTAGAGCTCATTTTCCGATTGCACCATCGTCATTTCGTTTCATGAATGCACAATACTTTGAATCAGTTCTTACCATTGCAAAAGCACATAAACACATGAAGTCATTTCAACAAATCTAGTTTATTCCATTTTTCTTGCAACTGAAATCATCTAGTGAACTTTACCAAACTCTTGAGTAATCAAATGTCCATAAACAAAACACTCAACACGAACAACGGGAACCATATAAGCATGAAATCCGAATCAACACCGTATAAACGATATGGCCTCGATATCTATTGAAACATGCCGTACAAGACCAACTCGACTATAGATAAACACTCAAAAGCAAGCAAATGAGCAAACTTTCCTCAATCATGTATTGGCATAACACAAAATTGACAACAAATTAGAGCATAACACAATACAAACACAGCATTATACCTCGACTCGATCGCCTCCACTTCGCTTAAACCAGGCCTCCTCTTCTCCAATCTCCTCCACACTCCTCTTCTCACCACTCATCTCCTCCATTTTCACTGCCTCCAAAACTCTGCCATTTCCATTTCCATTTACATACTTAGATAAACTCCCATTCTCCCTCTCAACTTTCACACTCCCATTTCCATAGCTACCAACTGAGCCATTTCCATTAACACTGCCATTCAGTTTAGCTGCCAATTCTCTATCCCTCTCTTCAAGAACAGTGCTTTCCTCCCTTTGCACTGCTCTGATTCTAGTTACAGGAATCTTCGCATTGCTTCTGGGCCCATGATTGAGGGCTCCGGAGAGAGAAAGCTTGAGCCTTTTGGTTGAATTGTGAGGAGAAAGGAACATGAGTTCTGGTAAAGTTGGACAACTGAAAGAAGCTGCAAAAGTTGCCATCTTTACAAACTGGTTTCTTGAATCTCAACAAACCCAAAACCCCATTGCCCAAAAACTTGATCTTTGAGAGTGAGAGAGAGAGAGAGAGAGAGAGAGAGAGTTGAGAGGCTAGGACTTAGAGGGTTTTAGTTCTTTGTTCATTAATTTTCTTTGAATTTGGTTATGGAATTGAGGGAATGAGAGGCTGAGAGAAATGCATGACGTGGACAGAGAAAGATTGGCTCTATAGATTTTCAGGAGATATGATTGGCCGACGTAGTTCTCTTTTGGAGGAGGCCATGGCCACAAGCTTGTTTCTTTCCCCCCCACTCCCTCTCTCTCTCTCTCCTTTTTCTTTTTAAATAAATAAATAATTGTCATTTTGTTTCTACTTGTGTAAAACCAGTTGCTTCGATTAAGTGGGACAACTTGTATCATCAACTAACAAGAATCCATAGACAAAGTCACATATTCCGTGTTTAGGCACGTCGATTAATGCAGTGGCTTGAATTCGCAACGAGAGTGTCCAAAATATTTGAAAATAAATGCCATAATTAACATTCAAATTTCAGGAAATTATATTTAATACAAGAAGATACACTGCATAATGCATTAGCCATTATATTAAATATATTTTGCATTTTTTTCTGAGAGAAATACCCTAAAATTTGTAGATTAGATATTTTACTCAATTAATTCTATGAATATTTGTGAAAAAGCTTCAAACATTTACCTATAAATAAGCAACCTCAAAGCACTCTTCCACAATCACAACTCATTTTCATCAAATCTTCATACAATTTGTTCAAAAATGGCAAAAGCCCAAATCTCCATTGTTGTCTTCCTCTGCATTCTAGCCTTGGGTAATTCATCTACTCTTGTTCTAATGCTTATTAGACTAGGAAAAGTATATGCATCAAGCTCCGATTATTGATACATATATGTAACGCATTGTGGTATTAATCTGGCAGGTCAAAAGTTAGTTTCAGCGGAGACGTGCAATTTGCAACTAGGGTGTACCGAGAGTGACTTTGATTGCTGGCTCGCTTGCAGAAAACAATACCATGGGTTTGGAGGTTGTTCCAACAAAGACTTTATTTTATCTCAATCGGCTTTTTTGACCGGTGATGGTGATGGTGGTGATGGAGGCGACGAGTGTTGTCATTGCCAATGCAAATTCAATTCCGCCGGGCCATGCCCGAATACTAACTCCGCCGACCCTCCGGCAGCTAATCCACCGGAACAAATTATGAGATTGTTTTAGAGTCTTAATTATACTAATACCATATGTTATAAAGATAGTACATATCTTTATAAATGTTATACTATATGATAGTAATCACTTGTGTTTAATTGATTTTATATGATATTTGGTGCAATATTTTGTTAGTTTTGATGTTATATCACTAATCAAATTACTTTTACATAGCAATTATCAAGACAAAATGTTTGCTTTGTGGATACACATTCAATTTAATGTATGATGAAACACTTAACATCACTCACATAATGAAAAAGTATACCAAGTTACATTTTAGGTACAAGTCTTTGATACATATACTCCCGTCTCATTTCGTCTCATTTCAGTTGACGTGTTCATTAAATATACGTGAGTTATGAAATAATGAAACGCGTCAACTGGGATGGGTCGACGGAGGGAGTATATAACATTCACTTATTCAATCTATAAGTGGGAATGAGCATGAGATGCTTCTCTCTACTAGTAACTATTCCAATCTTTTCATTTACATCCAAATCACTAGGGTCCATGCCATTAGGGAGCTCCCAGTCGAAGCAATGCACCAATTGCGCCAGCACCAATCGAACGAATGTGAGCCCTAACTGCGACCCGGGGCAGCTTCTTCTGCCCGCCCCGAAGGGTATGAACTTAAAATTTTGTCCAAGGAATTCGAGATCTTCTCCGACAAATCTCTCTGGCATGAACTTCTCGGGTTCGTGCCATGTGGCCGGATCTCTACCAATAGACCACATGTTAACAAAGGTCCATGTTCCTTTCGGGATTTCGAACCCGTTCACCGTGCATTCTTCCATGGTCTCGTGGACAAGCAGTCGACCCGGAGGGTAGAGCCTCAAGGTTTCCTTCAAGACCGATTCCAGGTAGTCGAGTTTGTTGAGATGGGATTCATCCACCATTTGGTCCATGCCGACTGCTTGCTCCAATTCCTTCTGGAGTTTCGTCATGATCTTCGGATGCCTGATCAGTTCCGAGAGCGCCCACTCCACGGTCGAAGCCGAAGTGTCCATTCCGGCTATAAGCATGTCCTAAAGAATGAAGAAGAATCAAGATTGTTTTCAATCAGAATCAAGATTGTTTTCAATCAGTTATGTTGCAAAACTCTTTTGGACAATTTGACAAACAGTTAGAAGGCAAAGCAGTTACCAGCAGCACAGCCTTCACATGGCGGCGATCGAATTCGAAATCGGCTTCTCCGGCCTCCATCACGGCCAACATCGTATCGACGAAGTCACCGTTCTTCTTCGTATTCTCCGTCTTTTTGAGAAGATGGTCATCGATAATCCTCTCCAGAAACCCATCAAAAACCTTGCTCAGCTTCTTCATCCGGCGATCCAACCCCTGTAAATCAAGCGCCGCCATGAACGGGAAGAAATCCCCCAAATTGGGCAGAGCGCCGACATGTAACATCTCACTAACCACCTCTTTGAACCCTAATTCCTCGTCCAAATCCCGATCGACATACTTCCTCCCAAACACCATCAAACAGTTCATATCCCCAATCACGCCGGAAATCGCGGCGCTCACATCCACAACTCCCCTCTCCTCCGCCGCCCGCCGCATCGAAGCCACCGTTGACTCGACCTCCGCCCTCCTAATCTGCCGGAACTCATTGATCTTCGCGGCGTTGAGCAATTTCACGGTACACAATCTCCGCATGTTGCGCCAGTAGGCGCCGTAGGGGGCGAAGACGATATTCTTCTGATCGTAACCGAGATACCGCGACGCCTGGTGATGAACCCTGCCGGCGAAGACGAGGTCGTGAGTCTTCAGCACCAGCTCCGCTCCGGCCGCCGTCGACACGACGAGGGCGCGGACGAAGCCGAGGCGGAGGAAGACGATCGGGCCGTGCCTCTCGGCGATGCCGTGGAGCTTGAGAGGCAGATTCTTCCCCAGCAGGTGGAGGTGGCCGATCACCGGCAGCGCCATCGGACTCGGCGGCAGATTTCCCTCCTCCTTCTTCCTCAGCAGCTGGCGGAGGAGCGAGAGGAAGACGATGAGAGAGAGAGCTGCCCAGAACCACTCCATAGCTGGTTAATCGACTGCTTTTTCGACGGATTTGGAGCAAAAACCTCAGTGATTCAACGTTGACGAAAGCAAAAAACTGAGATTTGGATTTGGATGGTGAGCTTTCGCATGGAGTTGCCGTTTCATTATTATTATTATTATAAGGCCGAAGACTCAAAGCCCATCTCCATCTTCTTATCGTCATAAGTATCATTTTGTATACACTTGTTTCGTACTCCTTTCGTCTCGTCGAAATTAATGTAGGAATTACGTCATACACTCTTCGTCGTATTGCTTTATTGTTTTTGATGACTCGGGTTTTAATAATCGTTACGAATTGTTTGATTTACATCAAGTGGATAACATTGAGGGTGGAAACTATAAGTTTGTTTTAAAAAAATAAGAATGCATAGTTTCAATAATGTCCCAAAAGTCAAAACAGAGTTAAGTGCACAAATGTGAGGGATAGAATAGTACTCCCTCTGTCCATTTTATCATGACACTTTACTATTCATTCTGTGTCTACTTTATGGAAAAAAAAGTGTCATGATAAAATGGACGGAGAGAGTAATTCGAATCGAGACAAGTGGGCCCAGATTATTTTTGATGGTTTCCATTTCCAGCAATTGGGCCTGGATTTGTTGGGCTTGGGACAAGTGGGCCGAAAATAATTTACTCTTTATGAAGGCCCAATTAATTTTATAATGATCATTTCATATTGTAAAAAAATATATGTAATGGATCATACATTCAAAACGTAGAATTAATGATTCTATAATATTTAATTTATCCAAAATTAAATATTTTCAATTACAAGAAAATATTCAAAAGTAAAATAGACTTTATATTTGCAAAAGGTCTCGAAGATTTTGGAAAAAAAAAAAAAAAAAAGAAAAAAAAAAGAGGTAGGCTAATATATGTATTATTCTTTTGGGATACAAATTCTATTTATTTTATGATAATAAGATAAAATGGAATGATAAAACAAACATATTTCACCTATAAAAAAATACCCAAAATTCCCTTTACTATGCATGTGTTCGATACAAATCCATCACATTTTGTATTCATTTATGCAATCTATAAGTCGGGATAGCCATGATAGGTGTATTTCGACTAGTCACTATTCCAAACTTTTCACTCATGTCCAAATCACTAGCCTTCGTGCCATTCGGAAGCTCCCAATCGAAACAGTGCACCAACTGCGCAAGCACCAAACGAACCAACGTGAGCCCCAGTTGATACCCGGGGCAACCTCTTCTCCCGGCCCCAAAGGGCAGGAGCTGGAAATGTTGCCCGAAAGGGTCAATATTTATTCCAATGAATCTTTCTGGCATGAACCTATCAGGTTCGCGCCAGATGGTAGGATCTCTACCAATTGTCCACACGTTCACGAAGGTTCGTGTTCCTTTTGGGATATGAAACTCCTTCAACGTGCAATCTTCCATAGACTCGTGGACAAGCACAGGGACGGGAGGGTGGAGCCTTAGGGTTTCCTTCACGGCCATATTCAAGTACTCGAGTTTGTCGAGGTGGGATTCGTCCACGATTTGATCCATGCCCACGACTTGCTCCAGTTCGGTCTGTAGTTTCTTTATAACCTCCGGATGCTTAATAAGTTCCGAGATCGCCCACTCTAGCACTGATATCGAAGTATCAGTTGCACCTATCAGCATGTCCTGAAATATTATGAATCAAAATTAACTATCAAGAACGAAATTTGCCCTGACAAAATGACAAACAGTTAGAAAGAGCAAAATAGTTACCAACAGAACGGCCTTCACATGACGGCGGTCGAATTCAAATTCAGCTTCTCCGGCCTCCATAACGGCCAACATCGTATCGACGAAGTCCTGATTCTGCTTACTCTCCTTCTTCTTGTGAAGATGGCCGTCGATAATCCTCTCGAGAAACCCATCGAAGATAGTGCTCATCTCCTTCATCCGACGATTCAACCCCTGCAGATCGAACGCCGCCATGAAAGGGAAAGGATCCCCCAAATTAGGCTGGCCGGCGGCGTGGAGCAACTCATCAATCACAGCCTTAAGCCCTAATTTCTCGTCCAAATCCCTATCAACATATTTCCTCCCAAAAATCATCAAACAGTTCATATCCCCAATCACGCCGGAGATCGCCGCGCTCAGATCAACCGCCTCCCGTTTCTCCGCATCTCGCCGGAGCGAACCCACCATCCCTCCGATCTCCGCCGCCCTAATCGGCCGGAACCCGCCGATCTTGGCGTTGCTGAGCAGTTTCACGGTGCAGAGCTTCCGCATGTTCCGCCAGTAGGCGCCGTAGGGCGCGAAGAGGATCGTCTTCCGGTCGTAGCCGAAATGGCGGGAAGCCTGGCCGTGCGGCCTGCCGGAGAAGACTAGGTCATGCGTTTTGAGCACGAGCTCCGCCCCGGCGGCAGACGAGACGACGACGGCGGAGACGGAGCCGAGGCGGAGGAACATGATCGGGCCGTGCTTCTGCGCGAGGACGTGGAAGTCACGGTGGGGATTCTTCCCCACCAGGTGGAGGTGCCCGATCAACGGCAGCGCCGCCGGCCCCGGCGGCAGGTTCCCCTTCTCCTTCTTCCTCAGCAGCCGGTGGAGGAGAGAGAGGAAAACGATGAGAGAGAAAGCTCCCCATAACCACGCCATCACTTCTTTTTCCGGCGATCGACTGTTAATTTCTCGAGTTGATTTTTTTTCACTGTTTTCAAACTCGATGAATCGCTACGTTATATATAGATAAAATCAAATATGAATTCGATGATTAAACTTTTTTTTTATTACTAATAATTGCAAGCAGGTGGCGATTTTGTTGAGTGATTCAATTCAACATTTCAAAAGTTGGAAATCAAGTATAGGTGAAGAAATTAATTTACAGTCAGGATAATTTAATCAATTCGGAGTTGGTATTTTTTCAGTTTTTCTTTTTTTTTTCAACTATGAATGAATCAAAATTTAGGTTATCAAGAAATTTTGATTAAACGTGGATGGATGTGAATGGGCCACGTGTCAATTTTGAATTATTACAATACTTTTCTTGTTTTTATTTGATCTTGAAACATTATTAAAATCAATTTAATTGTTCTAGAATTCTGCCGTGCGTCGATGAGCGAAACTTGTTTTCGTTTCTTGTTTTATTTGGAATTTTCTTCCTATTTTTTAAATAAAGTATTATTTTTTTGATACGGTTTTATTTTTAGAAAATTATATCGTTTCAACTTGTGTTCCAATCGTGTACTCAAGTCAAAACTACAAGTCAAACCTACGTAGTTTTGACTTACGTACACAATTTGAACACAAGTTTGGGGACAGAGAATCTCCGGATGCCTAATGAGTTCTGAGATCGCCCACACTACCACCGATGCTGAAGTATCGGTTCCCCCTACAAACATGTCCTGGAAAAGAAAGAATCGAGCATAAACCGTTGATCAAACGAAAACATAACATGAAATGATTTAAGACAATATAACAAAAACTTGGGGCAAAAAGTTACAAATAGAACGGCCTTCACATGGAGGCGGTCGAATCCAAATTTATCTTCGTCTCCGGCCTCCACAACGGCCAACATCGTATCAACGAAGTCTCGACTTTGCTTATCCTCCTCCTTCTTCCGAAGATGGCCCTCGATAACTCTATCCAAAAATCCGTCGAAAATCTTGCTCATCTCCTTCATCCAACGATCTAACCCTTGCAGATCGAGCGCCGCCGTAAACGGGAAGAAATCCCCTAAATTTGGCTTCCCGGCAGCATGCAGCAACTCATCCATCACACCCTTAAACCCTAATTCCTCATCCAAATCCTCATCGCCATACTTCTTCCCAAAAATCATCAAACAGTTCATATCCCCAATAACCCGAGAAATCACCGCGCTTAGATCGACAACCTCTCGTTGCTCGGTATCTCGCCGGAGCAAATCCACCATTCCTCCGATCTCGGCCACTCTAACCGCCCGGAACTCGTTGATCTTAGCATCGTTGAGCAAATTCACGGCGCACAATTTCCGCATGCTCCGCCAGTAGGCGCCGTAGGGGGCGAATAAGATAGTCCTCCGATCGTAGCCGAAATACCGGGAGGCCTGGTGATGTGGCCTGCCGGAGAAGACGAGATCGTGCGTCTTGAGCACGAGCTCCGCTCCGGCGGCTGAGGAGACGACAACGACGGAGACGGAGCCAAAGCGGAGGAACATTATAGGGCCGTACTTCTGCGCGCGCGAGGCCGTGGATGTCGCGGTGGGGATTCTTCCCCACCAGGTGGAGGTGCCCGATCACCGGCAGCGCCGCCGGCCCCGGCGGCAGATTCCTCTTCCCCTTCTCCTTCATCAGGTGGTGGAGGAGAGAGAGGAATGCGATGAGAGAGAGTGATGCCCATAACCAGTCCATGGATGCTGGTTACAGTTGGAGTGATGGGATTTCGATTTCGATCACTCGCTATTATATACTACTGGTAATATTATCATGTAGCTGACGTGGACGGATGTGATTGGATGTAGGGTTGGCTCATGCATGTGATTGGGTGTAGGGTTGGCTCATGCATGCATGTTCTACTACTAGTATAATACTAGAAATTAATGGTAGGCTAGCTCCTCTCTCTCTCTTTGCCGGCATCTCTCCGGCAATCGCAACGGGTTAGTTATTAACAGAATTTCGTCTCATCTAAAAGCTTGAATTGACTTGTAGAGAGGATGAGAATCTATTGGCTGATCATATTATGATTCCCAATAATTATGCCTATCATTCAATGTCTAGCCGATTTTGCCGAGATTTTCTGACGCCAGAACTTATTTTAAACAATAATTAATTAAAATAACAAATTAATAAGCAATTCATGCAATATATTATATTTTGTATACATACTAATTAGTCTCAATGTATAAAAATAGCCACTTTGACTATAACTATAACTTATATAGCCACAAGTTTAAAAGTGTGAGTTTTATAGCCACTTTTGGGTAAAAAGACATATTTACCCTTAAAAAGTGTGTCCACCTCATCATTGACAAACTTTAAAAAAAAAGAAAAGGAATAAGGAATAAAGAATATTCAGAAAAATACAAAAATTAAGATTTGGTGGGCCACATTAATGCAAAATTTAATTTTGTTAACCACCTTTCTCTCTTCCCTCTCCATCGGACTCCCTCTTTCACACCAAAAAAAAATCCGACTACTCCTACAGCAGCCGCCGCCGTCGCCCGCACCTTCGTCGTTGCCGTCGCTGCCCGCCGCACCGCACCTCCGTCGTTGCCGTCGTCTACCGTACCGGAATGAGTCACTCGGAGAATGAGCCGGAGTCCGACGCACCGCAATGGGTTACTCCTCCACCGCCGGTGAGGCTTTTTCTTTCTCGATTTTTTGTGTAATGCATTGCATTTAGGTTGTTCAGTTAGGTTGAAATATATGATATATGCATTGGGTGTTTAATTTGAGGAAAAAAAAAAAAAAAAAAAAAAAAAAAAAAAAACGGCGAATTTTTTCTTGGGCACGGTTAGTTTCAAAAATCGACCGTGTGAACACGGTAAATTTTTGAAATTAACCGTGCCTTTCGCGTTGACCGTGCCTAAATGTTGACCAGGCACGATTGAATTGGAAATTCAACTGTGCCTGTACCGCGGTTAATTTTTTTTTTTTTTTTTGATCCGTTTTTCATTTTTTTTGTTATAACTATACTAATATGTTTTGTTTGTATTATTTTCAGCCTAGGTTTGAGTGGATGAGACCTCGAATGCAAGGATTTGCCGGCAAAGTACTCCTATACACACGGGATAAAATTCTTCGAGAGATCCCCGATGTTTTGATCAGAGTCGGGGGACAGCCGCTCCTCGATCGATTTCTAGAGGAGAGCCCCTTCCGTTACATCATGGAGCTCAGTAGGAGAGATGTGGCAATCAGTGCCACACACGAGTTTCTAGCCCGGGAGTTGAAAGACTCGTCGATCCCGGAGCACGAGAGGTGGTTTTCGATTGGGGGTCGTGAAATAATCTGCGGCCCTCGAGAGTGGGCCATTGTGACCGGATTAAAGTTCGGGCCTTCCGCTTTCGACCCCTATGGTCGAAACCATATCATACCGTTGTCGAGCCTGTACCACACGAAGTACGGACGCTCGAAGAAGAAGATCAAGTCGAACCAATTGAGGGCTGACTTCTTGAAAGATCACAGGGATAGTCGGCTAGGCACGCCCGACCAATACTTGAAGGCCGCCAACCTTCTCGTCTACTTGTTGGTTCTACAATGCTGTGACAATTCGCCCATCGATGATTGGGCTTGGGCGCTAGTAGAGAACGAGGAGCAGTGGAGGGATTTCCCTTGGGGATCGTGGTCGTGGCAAATCCTTTGCCACCAGTTGGACGTTGCGAAGAAAGATCCATCGGAGATCGAAAACGACCAAAAAATATACCACGTGTACGGGCCGGTTTGGGGGCTCAATTTATGGGCGTACGAGGCCATTCCGGCTTTGGGACAAGCCTGTGGCTACAAAGCTCCACAGAGAGCTGAGTTGATGCCCCGACTGAGGAGGTGGGAGACCTATTCGACGTACTCGAGCTTTGCCGGTTTCTTCGACAACCCCGAGGTAATTAATGACTTCACTTTGCATTAAAATTATTTACTTATTTAGTCGTTTCATGCGTACGTTGTTAACTAATGAATTTCATACGTGTATACAGCTCGAGGTACACGCGAGGCTCCGCCCATCCGACGAAGAGCAACGACAACCCTATCTCCTCAGTCTTGAGAACCCGAACCCTCTGGTGTTGGAGTACGATGCTCCGAAACGCCACGCCCACAAGAAAGCGGAGCCGGAGCAGAGGAGATCGAAGGCGGCCCGAGATATGGCCAGGGTCGTAGAGAGGTTGATGTGTCGGGACCCTGAACAGGTCGTGATTCCCCGTCGAGCGACCCGTGCTTCTTCCGAGGGACAGTTGCCTACCCGTCCTCTCCGTCTCGGAGCCCTGGATCGGGACACGCTTGACGAGGCGCAGTCGAGGCGCCGTAGAGACGAGGGACGGTCGAAGCACCCGAGAGCCGAGCCATCTCGTCACGAGGAATCGAGCGACGTCGTCTGTTGCATCCACGGGGATCCGTGCCGACTCGGATGTCGTGGAGATGATGCGGCGATGGACCGGTTCATCGAGAGGTTCGGTGATCGACTGGTTCGGGATACAGAGGAGAACAGCATTGTTGCTCGATTCGCCAAGGCCGTCGTCGAACGTGCTAAGGGCCTTCTCGGGGGCCGAGGATCGAGGAGGCCGTCTCCCGAGGCGTCGTATCACTCGCACGTGGGCGGGGGCAGTCAGAGGATCGAGGAGGCCGTTAGGAGGTCGAGGAGTCGGACACCGACTCAAGAACCGGTCCGAGGAGGGGAAGCCTCGTCCTCTCACTCATCCTACATCCGAGGGCTTGAACGAGATATCCCCTCGCCTGTTCGTGGTGGTCGAGAATCACCCGAATCGGAGGGTTCGGACATAGAGTTTGATCCGAGAGCCGGGCAAAGGCTAATCTCTACTCAAGCCGGCCGGCAAATCAAGCCTTCTGCTTTCCTCCAGAGTCCGTATATGGCGAACACAGACTCACGGCTTTCTATGCGGACTGTGAAACAAGCTTATCGTGCACATAGAGCTGCGGGGAAGGATGCCGTAGTGTACACCTGTCAAGAGCATGGATTCGAGATGGGGCAAAAACTCTTTGATGAAATCGAGGACCCGAAGACTCAAATCGAAGCGCCGGTAAGTGTTTATGGAATTCGTTTATATTTGTGTGTTTAGAAAACAATTCGAGATTTCATTAATTTGTGTTTTGTTTGTGCATTTTCAGATTATTGACCTCTACATCCTGTATTGGAGGGCTCGATTACGCCGTCGAAAATCCTTAGCTCCCGGAGTAGGAAAAGGTTATGTCATACTGGCGGGGTGTGATTACTACGTAAGTTGTATTATTAATTAACGTTTTTTGAATTACCTTATTACATACAAAGTCTAGCTCACATTGTAACTTGTTGTTGGAAATACAGAAGGCGTTGAATCGAGCCCTCGAAGCGGAGCACAAGAACGATCCTGAGCTAGGCTTGAAAGCGGGCAAGACGTATCAGAGATGGAAGGCCAAAAAAGACCTGTTGGAGGTTTTCGAAGGGACAAATACGTACATCCCTTGGAAGCATGCCAAATATGTAAGTACGATTCATTACGTGGTTTCCTCTCTTTTCCCGACTTTAGTGTGCATCTAATTATAGCTAGCTTGTTACAGTTTATCATGGTTTGCCATGTCTCAACGAATCATTACGTGGTCGCTCGCGTCTGCGTCCCAGAGTGGAGGGTTGAGGTGTACGATTCAATATTGTATCGCCTCGAAAAGGGCGAGACTGGAGATCATCGCACGATACAACTCCTATGCATAAGTCGCCTCTTCCCTAAAGTCCTTGCCCAAACCAACTTTTGGAACCAACAGGTTACTATAGGGAAGAAGAGGACCGACTTTATGGAAATAAAATTCATGCCTGAAGATCAACAGTACATCCAAGTCGACGGTGTGAGCTGCGGCGTATACGCATGCTTGTACTTGGATCGTATCCTCGCCTCGAGTGCAGCTCCTCTACGAAATACTGATGAGGAGAAGTTCATAAAGCGGCAACGAAAGATATTGGCTAGGAGAATCTTTAGTCTTTCGTTGTATCCTATCGACGGTCCGATCGATCTATCGAGGGTTGATGTAGATTTATAAAAAACCTTGTTGATTCTTATTTATCGAACTTGTTAATGGAATTCGTTTCTCGTATTAGATTATCGAATGTGCAATTGTTGTCAATTTGCAATTATCGTATTAGATTATCGAATGTAGAATCATCGAACAAATATCAAATGTGCAAAGAGTAGGACTTAGAGGAAATTTGGACTTAGCAAAATTTTGGGCCATTTTTTCCCATTTTCTTCGGTACAGACACGGTTGAATTGCAGTTTCAACCGTGTCTGGCACGGTCAACACGGGAAGTCAACCGTGCCTCACACTGTAGACGGTTGACTTCCGTCTGGCATGGTTGACTTTCCCTTTGACCGTGCCAAACAGTGCCGCTAAGAACACCAACCGTGCCTAATTGATCAAATTGTACAAAATTTGATTTTTTGATCGTAATTAGCGTGTGACGTCACTATTATATGCCATAGTTGATTAAAAAACAACAAATAAAGCGGAAAACATTGGATTTTAATGATTAAAATAGCGTAATCTAATCTATCTAATGCATCGGCACTTCCTAAGATGAAACACTCCTACAATGTATATGGTCCCCTACCTCATTATCCAAAGATTCGAGTGTCGTTTGAGTTCGTTGTTGTTGTTAACGGCGTATAATTGATGTATCGTTAGTAAATAATGTGTAATTGACGGTTAATTTACGTACTAACATCGAAATTAACAATTTTTTAGAAGGTTGACTTTCGAAAATTGCCCCTTGACTGTAGGCACGGTTAGGGTACACTGTTAGGGTACACGGTCAAACCAGAAAGTCAACAGTGCCTCGAAAGTCAACCGTCCAGAGGGCAAGGCACGGTTGAATTGAGATTTTAACCGTGTGAGGCACGGTTGAATCTTCATTTCAACCGTGCCTCTACCGTGACAATGGGGAAAAATATGGCAAAATTTTTTCTAAGTCCAAAAATCAACCATGCCCATTTTATTTCCCATACCTAGTACAACATTCAATCGACATTTGAAATTCATTCCAATCCAAACATTCAATTCAATCCAAACATGAGATTCAATCTATCGAAATAAAAATAATCGAAAAATTATTCTACCACTCGCAAGGGGCATCGAGGTCTCGTGTGTTCCTGGCTTTGACATATGCTACATTTTTTCTTCCTTCTTCTACCAGGCTCCGCATCTTGGGGCGGTACATTCAAGTCGACACCGCCAATCGGAATTGGAGCTCTACACACCCTCCTGTTGTGCCCAGCTTGTTCGCATCGAGTGCACCTTTGTCGAGCCGTCGATGTTGACGTTCCTTCTTCGCCTACGGCTCTTGCACGTGACTCCCTTGGTCGTCCGGCTTGCTTAGGTACTAGAGGTGGACGCACAACGCATGAGGTCACGTAGTCGGGCACGTCCCACGACTCCGGATGAGGGACGGGTTCGATGGTTGGTGTATAGGTCGCTACCAAGGTAGACTGTTTGAAATAGTGACTCACGTAATCACTTGCTCGTCCACCTGAATACCTGATTGAGCATGAATAAATAAATCAGTCGTACCATTCAATTTCGTCTATGTATAACTCACATAAGAATATGTCGTACCTTAGAGCCGCGTGGGCGTGTCGACAAGGCATCAAGTCCAAGTCAAACTCACGGCACGAGCACGTCGAGTTTTGAAGGTCCACGAGGTAATTGCCGTTCTCGCCTTCTACCCTATACAAATTGGGAGTCGCTGTCGTCCTACACGGATAGCGACGTCCCCATTCATGGGCTGCCGACATCTTCTCGTACGCCTTCGGAGTGAGATCGTGCTCCCAAGAAAGGGCACTTTGACGGTGTTGGTCAAACCACTTTTCTACGATCGTGCGATACATCTCAAGCATCGAGCATATCGGCAGCCGACGAGCCCACAGTAGCCGTGCATTCATTGTCTCGGCCGGATTAGAAGTCATGAAACTCGTGCGTGGGACGGGACACTTTGACTTCGCCCACTTCGGAGGGCCGATATCACACAACCTTCTATAAATACCGCCCCCTTCACGGCCGAAGCATCTCAAGGCATTGAAGTTTTCATCGAACGTTGAATCTTGATTTGCGTAGGCCGCCTCTTTGAAAATTCCCAAGGCATGTTGCCCGAACGATTTCAGATTCTTCGTGATGTGGTAGAAGCAGAGGCCGTGTGCTCGGTTAGGGAAAACGGCGTTCACGGCATTGATGATACTCACGTGTTGATCAGAAACGATCAATAGATCGTCCGGCGCCCCGAAACAACTCTTCACCTTCGACAAAAACCATGTCCATGATTCATCGTTCTCCTTCGGACCTAATCCTATTGCAAGAGGAAACACCTGCTCATTCCCGTCTTTAGTCACAGCTACAAAGAGGGTCCCCTTGTTCTTCCCTTTCAGATGTGTCCCGTCAACAACAATCACGTGACGGAGCAAGTCACTTTGAAAGGCTTCGATGGACTGTCCAAAGGTAAGAAACATGTACACTAGTCGATCGTCAGCATGCGATGTCACCATATCGTACACACTTCCCGGGTTTCTCTCCTTCAGCAGGTAGAGGTAAGACGGTAGCCTCTGATACGACTTTTCGTAACTTCCGTACATGCTCTCGATCGCTACGTTTCTGGCACGCAGTGCAAAGCTGTAGCCTATCTGAATGCCGTACTGAGTTTGTAGCTCGTTCATCATCTCATTCGGCTTCAATACGGATCCCTCGACGACCAGTCTACGTGCAAAGAAAGCTCCTAAAACCTTGGCACAAATCTGTCGCGGTTTGTTTCTGTCTAGAACCACTTGACACGTATGGTTGGGTTCATATTTCCTAACCTTCCATATCCCGCCCTTTTGTCGTGCACGCAGAAAATATGCACAATCATCCTGGTTGCACACAAAATTCAAACGCGTTTTGTTTGAGCGTTCGGTGGTATACTCTAGTCGGTTCTCCATGTGATAGAGGCCCACGGCTATTTGCAATTCATCTTTCTCCTTGAAGAGGCCACCCACACGCAATTTGCCAAGTGAGGGGCTGTAATCGGGCTCGATAAAGCCTAGAGGCTCTGCCGTATCTAGGTCGACTTACGGAATCAACCAATTTCTTATGGCTTCGTGAGTGGCACGAGTGTCATCGGATCTTCCGTCTTGATTATCTGAATGTATGCTTCGATGCCCGATGATCCTATCAACACGCCCCGGCTCCTGAATCCATGCTCTAAACTCCGTAGTTAACGACTCAAACAAGTCTGCCCTCTGTTGTTCACCAATCGCCTCTTCAGCCCTCTCATTTCTCTCCTCCTCAGCCCTCGCCTCCTCATCTCTCGCCTCCTCATCCCTCGCCTCCTCATCCCCCGTCTCCTCATCCGAAGACTCCGATTCTTGATGACTAGGACCTCCAATATTCAAGTTCTGAAAAACCGTGGATTGTTGTGTCGTAGGAGTGCGAAAGTTGATGTTCTGTGTCTTCTCGATCACATACACGGTTGGCAAATCGTTCTGCTCGACGATAAGCCTAAGCAAATCCGTGTCGTTCTTCAGAACAACCTTCATCCTCCCATGATCGGTTAGGTCCGTCAAGTAGTACAATATGTACTCCGATTCGGAGCCCAATTGATCACGGATCTCCCTAAGCACCTTATCACGTGTAATTCCTAATATGGGGAAGTGCACGAGGAAACTATCACCTCCAACGTACGAGGTCCTCTCCCAATGCCCACTGTGATGCACGAGGATTCTCTGATACGACATCCTGAAAAAACACAAGATTTTTTTTATTAAATTTTCGGTAAAGGCACGGTTAATTTGAGATTTCAACCGTGTGACACGGTTGAAATCTTAAATTAACCGTGCCATGATTAAAAAATTTAAAAAAAATTTAATTATATAAGGCACGGTTAGTTTGGGATTTCAACCGTGTCACACGGTTGAAATCCCAAATCAACCGTGCCCCTACCGTGATTTAAAAAAAAATAATAATAATTTTGGGCATGGTTTTCCCAACCGTGCCACTATGATCCAACAGTGCCTCTATGGTCTCAACAGTGCCACGAAGAACAATTTCAATTTTTTATTTTTTTGAGCAAAAAAATAATCGAAAATATGAGAAACGAAATGAAATTACGATCGTACCTTATATTAGTCGGAAAAACCTTGAATATTCCCAATTTCACCGCCGAAAATAGTTCCTCGATTTCCCAGAAATTAATAGACGAAAAATAGAATTTTTTGCAAAAATAATCTCTCTCTCTCTCTCTATTTTTTTTGGTTAGTTTCGAATGAAATGTTGTTTGTTGCAATTGTTGTATTCAAAGAGATTTTTGACACATTTATTACTGCTATCTACTCTTTTGAATTAATGAAGTGGATCAAAATAAGATTTGGTAGTTGAAATAAATTAAATGCATTAGTACTATTTAGTTATTTATATTAAAAATCAATTAATAGAATTTATATCAAATAAAACTAAAAAAAAAAAGAATGGGCTCCACCGTGTCCATGCATGGACACGGTTAAGAGAGGTGTGAGTTTATTAGAAATGAATAAAATTTTTTACGCCTAAATTTAAAAAAAAATAAAATAAATAAATAAATAAATTGTTCAATTTTACCGTGTCCCAAACACGGTTGGAAATGAGAGAAAGAGGGAAGAGAGAGAAAATTGGTCACAAATATCTAATTACAAAAATAAGAAAATAAAAGTGGTGGGACCCAATTAAAAAGTAAGGGTATTTATGTACTTTCATGCAAAAGTGGCTATAAAACTTACACTTTTAAACTTGTGGCTATAATAGTTATAGTTATAGTGAAAGTGGCTAAATATGAGTTTCTCCCTACTAATTAACTCTACATAATATTAAGCTCTAGCTATATAATTATTTTCTATACATAATTATAAATTACTATATATTTACTTTTATAAATACCTTGAAATCATTTATCCAATAAAGACTTCCATTATATTTTTTCCTGTACGGTTGCGAGAATTAGGAGAGTTTTATCGTGCTATAACAAGAGCACCATTACGTTCTAAGCTGCAACGTCGCATCCGATTGAGCGACGAAAACTTGGGTTGGATCGATCGGGCTAACTGTGCGGGGGTCGAACCTTGATAGGCGTAAGATCGACCCATTTCGAAACTTTTCATAACTTTACACATGTTGTGGCTTATACACGATGATTTTGTGAACTTGAATAGTAGAATCTTACTCCAATCAACACTAGGACTAAAGGGGGGAAATGTCAAATAATTTGGCTCCACTACACTAGCCACTTACTACGAAATTTCAATAGAAGAAAAGAAAGGGAAAATTAAAGGTGAAGAAAATTCGTACACTATAGTGTTACACGAAATTATTGATAGAGACAAAACATTGAAATTTCGTCAAAGGGAATCGACATAGTTGACTCCTATCGATCAACTATACTCATAAATGAGTCCACTCATTGAGATATTAGAATTGCATGGAGGAACCTTCGCAATGCTTTATTTTTAAAGTATGTTGGTCTAGCGGTAAAATATTAAGTTTCGAGGCTGAATGTTTCGAATTTGAAAATATATAGTATATGCCGAAAAAATTGTCATAAAAAAAACATCTCAATCTTGACGACATCGATATTTGAATTTTATATAAAAATCATAAAATCGTCCCTCGATCAGTTACATCACTTGCATCACTTCACCGGTGCAATCTATACGTCGGAATAGCCCTAAGATGCTTAGCCCTAGTGACCACCATGCCATAATTTTCGGACATGTCTAATTCACTAGGCAACATTCCATCGGGAAGCTCCCAATCAAAGCAATGAACCAATTGCGCCACCACCAATTGAACTATTAGAAGCCCTAATTGCATCCCGGGGCAGCTCCGGCGGCCAGAGCCGAACGGAAGAAGTTGAAAATCCCGACCCCGAAGATCCACATTGCTCTGAAGAAATCGTTCAGGGCAAAATGTTTCTGGGTCGGGCCAGATGTCAGGATCCCTCCCGATGGCCCACACGTTCACGAACACGTGCATTTTACTAGGTATGTCAAAACCGGAGACCTCGCAGTCTTCTTGGGCTGCGTGCGCGAGCAATGGGGCCACCGGGTGGAGCCTCAACGACTCCTTGACCACGCAATCGAGGTATTTTAGGCTCGAAAGGTGCGACTTCTCCACGATTTGATCTAACCCTACGACTTCCTCGATTTCCTCTTGTAGCTTCTTCATCGCCGTTGGATTCCTCACCAATTCCGACATTATCCAATCCACGGTCGTCGCCGTCGTGTCGATCCCTCCGATAAGCATATCCTGTCACAATCCAAAAAAGAAAGTACAAATTTCTTATCACAACGTATAACTAATATATTTTACCAAATATAGTGTCTAGCTTTCACAAGAGAGTACAATAATTAATTACCAAAAGCACGGCCTTGACATGACGGCGGTCGAAGTCGAATCCGGCCCCGCCGGATTCCATGATCCCCATCATGACATCGACGAGATCCCGACCCTTCCTCTCCCGCCCCTCCTCCGACTTTTTCTCGACATGATCATCGATGATCCTGTCGAGAAAGCCATCAAACGTCGCGCTGAGCCTCTCAACGCGACGGTTGAGCCCCTGGAGGTCCAGCGTCGCCAGGGACGGGAAGTAGTCCCCGAGGTTTGGCTGCGCGGCGACACGCGTCGTCTCATCAATCACGTCCTTAAACCCTAATTCCCTATCCAAATCCCTATCCACAAACTTCCTCCCAAACACCATCAAACAGTTCATATCCCCAACAAGTCCCGAAACCCTAGCCGTGACGTCCACCGCCTCCCTCCTCTCCGAAGCCCGGCGCAGTCGGTCCACAGCCAGCCCGAGCTCGGCCCGCCGCATGGGCTGAAACTCCTCGATCTTCGGCCCGCTCAGCAGCTCGAGGGAGCAGAGCTTACGCATGTCGCGCCAGTACGGGCCGCAGGGGGCGAAGATCAGGTCCCTGTGGCCGTACGTGAGGCGCGTGATCGCCAGGTAGTGTGGCCTATCCGACAAAACGGCGTCGTTCGTCTTCAGCACGACCTCGGCCGTCGCCGGAGACGAGACGACGACGATCGGGAGGGAGCCGAGGCGCATGTGCATGATCTCGCCGTGCTTTAGAGAGAGACGGTGGAAATCTTGGTGAGGATTCTTTCCCAGTAGATGAATATGGCCGATTATTGGAAACCCTATTGGCCCTGGTGGAAGCTTTAGCTTCTTCTTCTTATTCTTGTTCCGCCATTGATGGAGGAGGTGAAGAGATGCAACTACCACTAAACATAGCACCCAAAGCCACGCCATTTTTTGGTTAGTGGAGTGGACTCTCTCTCTCTCTCTCTCTCTCTCTCTCTCTCTCTCTCTCTCTCTCTCTAATTCATAATTTAGTAGTTGATATTCAAGTGTACAGAATATATAGCTGTGGGATTTCTATTAATTCATGTATAAATCATGATTAATTTCGATGTTTCTTCAGTTATTTTCAAGTCAATTGTTAAGTCGTTGAAGGTGCGTGTGGAATTGAATGCACACGTTGATTTGTGTCGAAGACTCGTAAATTTCCTAAAAATTATTGAAAAAAAAATGGCAATAGTGGAAGGATTGGTGTCATCTGAAATTCAAGAAAATAACGTTTCAATGGTTTGATTTCGTCGGCACGTGAGAGAAGAGAGAAAACCGCGAGAATTCCATCCAACGTAGATTGATTTCTATACAACGAGGAATTGATGATCGTCACGCGTTATTAACAGAAAATTTTAGATCGACATTTTTTGTTGTTCATGTTAATTTTTAATTTTGAAAATATTTTGTACACGTGATCATCGTATATGGGGTCACAGTAGAAGATCGGACTTCGATGAAATGTACTATTCTCAATACGACAGAATGAGATGCCGTTTAGTGAAGGTTTTGACGACTTTTCCACTTCGAAAAAAGAGAGGATTCTTGAAAAAGATTGCACTGGATTAAGGAATGAATTATTTGAACCTCAATTATATTTTTGAAAAATACTGTTTACATTATTATAGATTAATATATATAGTGGTTTTGTGGGGCAACTTTATGGATAGAGAAGGGTAGAGATGTCTTTTCACTAAGTAGCCAAAGCCAATTCTTCAACAAACTATGTAGCAAAGAAGAGGCAAATCTAATTTACAATTCTCAACTAAGAGAAATTGGAACAAGTTCATCATATAGTATAAGATTTAATAATCATGATGTTAATTGTCAAAGATAGTTACATTCTCTATTAGGAAAGATGGATACTTGCTATTTTTAGATTCTTTCTTCTCTCTATTTACGTCTGGAATCAAAGACATCAAGGTTAAATGACCTTCACAAATTTTTGCGAACTCTTCGGAAAGTCGTGCAAGATTATAGTTTGAAGATTCGATTGCACATCACATAGGTTTAATCGCATATGTAGAATCATCTGTGGTGAAATTTTTTTATTTTTTATTTAGCAAATAACGATAGTCGAAAGAATGTCAAATGTATGATGAGTAGTTAAAGTGAACACTTAAAGTTGAAAATAATCATAATCTATATATCTATATACACAGAAAATATAGCAGAAGAGAAATATTCGAGAATATTTTATTTTATTTTATTTATTCTAATAAAGTGAGAAAATAACATATAGTGTTATCAGTGTGTACGGTTGAAGATGCTCTAGATATGCAACCTATAGCTCGGAAAAACCATAAGATGCTTAGCCCTTGAGGTGACCAAACCAAATTTTTCTGACATGTCTAGATCATCGGGCACCACTCCATCAGGGAGCTCCCAATCAAAGCAATGGACCAGCTGCGCCACCATAAACTTAACTAAGATTAACCCCAATTGCAACCCAGGACAACCCCTTCTGCCCGCACCGAAAGGTATGAGCTGGAAATCTTGTCCTCGAAGATCAACATTGCCTCCTAAAAATCTCTCAGGAGTAAATTCATCGACATCAGTCCAGGCCTCGGGATCCCTCCCGATAGCCCAGACGTTTACAAGAACCCTAGATGTCTTCGGTATGTGGAACCCGCCGACCTCACAATCTTCCCTAGCTTCGCGTATGAGTAAAGAGCCCACAGGGTGGAGCCTCATGGATTCTTTGATGACACAATCTAGATATTCGAGGCTAGAGAGATGAGACTCATCAACCATGTGGTTTAACCCTACCACTTGTTCCAACTCCTTTTGAAGTTTCTTCATTTTGCTTGGATGTTTTATGAGCTCGGAGAGTGCCCATTCAACCGACAATGTTGACGTGTCCATGCCACCTATCAACATATCCTGTCCCACCGAGGAATAAATAATAAGCGCGAGATTCGAGACACCTTGAGTGCGTCAGTATATTAAAAGTAAAAGTTAGTATTAAATACCAGCAGCACCGCCTTGACATGTCGACGGTCGAAGTCGAACCCGGCATCACCGGAGTGAAGGATGCCCATGATCGTGTCGACGAAATCGAGGCTCCTCTCCTTCTTCTCGAGATGATCATCGATAATCCTCTCGAGGAAGGCATCGAAAACCCGGGTCACCCTCTTGAGCCGTCGCGCCGACCCCTGCAGATCCATCCACCGGAGGTACGGGAAGTAGTCGCCGATGTTGAACGCCCCCGCCTCCACCATCGCCGCCGTCATCACCTCCTTGAACCCCCTCTCATCCAAATCCCTACCCGCGAACTTCCTCCCGAACACCATCAAGCACGTCACGTCGGCACTCGCCGACGCGATCCTCTCGCTCATATCCACCACCTCACGCGCCGCCGCGGCCGCCCTGAGCGAGGCGACCAGGTTCCCGATCTCCGCCCGCCTCATCGGCTCGAACTGGGCGATCTTAAGGCCGCTGAGGAGCTCGAGGGTGCAGAGCTTCCGCATGTTGCGCCAGTAGGGGCCGTAGCAGCCGAAGGTGATGTCTCGCTTTTCGTAGCTGAAGTGGTAGGCGGCCTCGGTGGGGGGCCGGTCGGCGAATTCGAGGTCGTGGGTCTTGAGGAAGAGCTCGGCGGCGGCGGGGGACGAGACGACGACGGTCGGAACGGAGCCGAAGCGCGTGTACATGATCGGGCCGTGCTTTCGGGCCAGACGGCGGAGATCATGGTGAGGATTCTTGCTTAGGAGGTGGAAATGGCCGATGATCGGAAGCCCGAGTGGGCCCGGAGGCAGTGGCGGATGCACACTAGGCCAAGGGGTGTCAATTGACACCCCTTAAATTTTAGAAAATACTATTTTAATCTTAGTTACAATATAATTATACTTTCAATTATATATATTTTGCATATCTCTAACCTTTGAACACGCTATAATATTCGTCATTCTCTTATCATTGATACATTTTAGGTGTATTTATTGGTATTGTTAATTAGAACGACTTCTACACAACAGAGCATTTTCGGCTAAATTAATAGTGAGGAATTAGCTTTGCAACCGAATAAGTGATGAACTGATAAATGATAATTTGGTGGTTTATATTAAAAAAAGATTATTTAAGTATGTATAATAATGATCTGGCATGTATAGAATGAAAACTTTAGAGCTATTGTTCAGAAAGTTTCAGAATATGATCGGTCGTGCATTTTGTTGTAAATTAAATTTTTATGATTTATAGAAGTAATATTAACTTTGACACCCCTTAGTTAAAATCCTGCATCCGCCACTGCCCGGAGGGAGGTTCTTCTTGTTCCGCCGCCATTGGTGGAGGAGGTAGAGGAATGTTACGGTCGCCGCTGCAACTACCGTAGCCCAATTCCACTCCATTAATGGCTTTTCAATAATTCAAACTTTCTTCCCATTATGTGAACTGTGACACATCCAACCTCTGACTTTGTACAATCGAGCAAATTAAACTAGTAAATTCGTTGTTTTTTTAATAAAAAAAAATAACCTTTCTTTTAGCGTGCCAAGATTTGCAATCACCTCATTAACATTAATCGGACCAGATGGGATTATCTGCCCTTAAAATTATGTTCCGATCGTGTATTTAAGTCAAAATTACGTAGTTTTAATAGTTTAAGAGAATCGTAGAAGGCAGATAAAGGTTTTAAAAACAACCTACATAATTTTGACTGGGTACACGATTGAAACATAAGTATGGATAAAGAAGATCTCATCCGCTCATTGATTAATGTCGGTTTATAAACTTGTATTCCAATTGTGTACCCAAGTTAAAACTACCGAGTAGTTTTGATTTGGGAAAATTTTCCTTTTTCAACACATCAACTTATGCTCCTTTCGTCCAAATTCATTGGCTTCTTTTCCTAATCGGGACATTATACTTCAATTGATTTATTTTTAAAATAGAAAAAGTCTAACTTTTATATTTGACTTTTAACATTGCACCTCGAATTGATAGATTTAATTAGTAAATTAAACAGTCAATTAAAAAAGTAATTGTAAAATTAGGTTAATCGAGGGTCCCATATGAAGAATAATTAATGCAATAATGCAAGTTATACGAATCTCATGAGAAAAAATCTTGGAATTGATTGTTAAATACTCATAAAATGCGTGGCTTATATTTAAATAGATTAATAATTAATGTAAGATAATGATGTGATTAATAATTAATCACCTTGATTTAAGCAGATCTTCGAGGGGCGAGAAGCAAAATTAACGTAGTATAATTATTCAATACCATGTAATTACTCAAATATCCTCATAATCGAAAAATATTACCGGAGGTATCAACTTCATTGAAACGGACACATATGATCTCATCCGTAAATAATATATACAGAGAACAATATTTTAAAACAACATTATTCAATTATTCATCGCATCAAAATATTGCAAATATGCAGTCTAAAATTGGAAGAAATTTCCCTACAAAAATAGCGTCCAACGTTATTCTTGTGTGCCGTTGGAGATGCTCTAAATATGCAACCTATAGCTAGGGACAACCATAAGATGCTTAGCCTTAGAGGTGACGAAACCGAAGTGTTCAGACATGTCTAGATCAGCGAGCGGTGCTCCATCAGGGAGCTCCCAATCAAAGCAATGGGCCATTTGCGCCACCATCAAGCTAAATAAGGTTAAGCCCAGTTTCAACCCAGGGCAACCCCTTCTACCCGCACCGAAAGGTATGAGCTGAAAATCTTGCCCCAAAAGATCCACATTACTCCCTAGAAATCTCTCGGGAGCAAATTCTTCAGGATCAGTCCAGGTCTTCGGATCCCTCCCGATAGCCCAGACATTCACTATGACCCTCGATTTCTTCGGTATGTGGAACCCGCCGACCTCACAATCTTCCATGGATTCGTGGACGAGCAAGGGGCCCACGGGGTGGAGCCTCATGGATTCTTTGATGACACAATTTAGGTATTTGAGGTTAGAGAGATGAGACTCCTCAACCATTTGGTTTAGCCCTACAACTTCTTCTAACTCCTTTTGGAGTTTCTTCATTCCTTTTGGGTGTTTTATAAGTTCGGAGAGTGTCCATTCTGTTGCCACTGCTGACGTGTCCATACCACCTATCAGCATATCCTGACGAAAAAAATAATAAGTTATGAAGTTCGAGCCATGTCAAGTGTCTGATTGCAGTATAAATAGTGTAAAAGTTAATTAATAAATACCAGAAGCACCGCCTTGACATGGCGGCGGTCGAAATTCTCGACCCCGACATCACCGGAGTGAACGATCCCCATCATCGTGTCGACGAAATCGAGGCTCCTCTCGTCCTTCTCGACGTGATCGTCGATAATCCTCTCGAGAAACGCATCGAAAACCCCGCTCAGCTTCTTCAGTCGCCGCACTGACCCTTGCAGATCCAGCCACCGGAGGTACGGGAAGTAGACCCCGATATTGAACGCCGCCGCCTCCTCCATCACCTCCGTCATCACCTCCTTGAACCACCTCATATCAAAGTCCCTATCCCCTAACTTCCTCCCGAACACCATCAAGCAAGTCATGTCCGCGACGGGATCCTCACGCTCATATCCACCGCCTCACGCGCCGCCGCGGCCGCCCCGAGCGAGGCGACCATGTTCGCGATCTCCGCCTTCCTCATCGTCGCGAACTGGGCGATCTTGAGGCTGCTGAGGAGATGGAGGGTGCAGATCTTCCGCATGTCCCGCCAGTAGGGGCCGTAGCGGCCGAAGGTGATGTCCCGCTGCTCGTAGCTGAGGTAGTAGCCGGCCTCGTTGTGGGGGCGGTCGGCGAAGACGAGGTCGTGGGTCTTGAGGAAGAGCTCGGCGGCCCCGGGGGACGAGACGACGACTGTCGGAATGGAGCCGAAGTGCGTGTACATGATCGGGCCGTGCTTTCGGGCCAGACGGTGGAGATCATGGTGAGGATTCTTGCCTAGGAGGTGGAAATGGCCGATGATCGGAAGCCCGGGTGGGCCCGGAGGGGGGTTCTTCTTGCTCTGCCGCCATTGATGGAGGAGGTAGAGGAATGCGATGGTCGCTGCAATTGCACTAGGCCAACTCCAGGACTCCATTTTTTTTGCTTGAGTTTGAGTATGAATCGAGAAAATGGTTTAGTGTTTTATAGAGGTCATGGACTAATCCACGACGAAGGAAAACGATCATTTATTGCATTTCGGTATCATGTTTTCTATTTCGACGAACGGACTTATTTTCAAAACTAGCAATAAATAATTAAAAATTACATACGCAAAAATGTTGCGATTTTGAAATATACTTACATACTGAGAACATTCACCGATAGAACACTGAATGTCACACAAAAATACAATAGAGGATGCAGTTTGAATTTATAAATATTTACGCAGGTGGTATATGATTCAGATTTCAAGTAACATTATCTTATAATTTTCAATATTATATTATATATACAGATAGATTTGATATAACATATGTTAGATCTCTATAGGTTAATGTGACACGTTCAAAAACTCTGATACTTTGTATAATTAATTAAGTAAATAATTATAAATTATTAAATCACAGTAAACTATAATTAGCTCTGATTTTTGTATATCATTAAGTGAATTAAATAGTAGTCATTCTCTTAAATAAATTGTAAACTATACGTTAACCGAGGGGTTACACATGACGAATCTCACTAGATTTAAATCGAGTAGTAATTAACGTAAGATAATGATATCTTTGTTTGGATTCTTCCCAAGTGAAGACATAAAACTACTCGATTCAACTGCCCGTTTCAATTATTTTATACTCAGATATAATATATTTTATAAACGAGTAATTATTCTAAATTGACATGAATTGTTAAAACTAACATTTTGTCCAAAGAGATTTTTGTAATGTTACTTTGTATCAAAGAGATTTTAAGGAGCTTATTATTTTAGTGGTGAAGTATGAATTAAAAATATATTTTTCGTTCCATTTAATTTATTTCATTATTTTATATCATTTGTACAATAAACGAGTCAAATACGATAAAACGAAGGAATAGTTGAAATAAAAGTGTGAAATAGCGATGATGCATGCATGGCGTGCTCACGTGGGGAAACTTTCGAGCTAGAGAAGGGTATATACGTCTTTTTCACTAAATTGCCAAACCCCATTTTAAAACAAACAATGTAGCAAAGAAGAGACAATTCTAATTAACATTTCTCAATTAACATAATTTGGAAGAAGTAGTTTACCATTAATTAACAAATCATGATATATTTAAGATTCTTTCTTCTTTTATCTCTTTATATACGTCTGGAATCAAAGACATCAAGGTTAAATGACCATCTTCATACGATTGACGAACTCTTCTATAACTCGTGCAAGATTTCTATATATATGAAGTTTGATTCCACATCATCTAGGTTAAACTGTATATTAAAAATCATTTGTGGTAAAAATTTTAAAATTTAGCAAATAACAATAGTTAAAAAGAATAGTCAAATCTATAAGGATGCCCATTATATATATAACTAGGCCCTTGGCTCATAAACTTTCATAGTTATTTCATAAAAGATGCAAAGTGATAGCATTATTTCAAATAGAGACTTTATAAATTGCCCTAAATTTGCAACCTATAGCTCGGGAAAACCATAAGATGCTTAGACTTCGAATTAACCAAACCAAAATTTTCAGACATGTCTAGTTCATCGGGCGTCGTTCCATCAAGGAGCTCCCAGTCAAAGCAATGGACCAGTTGGGCCACCGTTAAGCTGACTACGATTAACCCCAACTGTATCCCGGGGCAACCCCTTCTACCCGAACTGAAAGGTAGGAGCTGAAAATCACGTCCTCGAAGATCCACATCGATCCCTAAAAATCTCCCAGGAGCAAATTCTTCGGGGTTACACCAGGCTTCGGGATCTCTCCCTATGGCCCAAACATTCACAAGAACCCGCGAGTTCTTCGGTATATGGAACCCGCCGACCTCGCAGTCTTCCATGGCTTGGTGGATGAGCAATGGGACCACAGGGTGGAGCCTCATGGACTCTTTAATGATACAATCTAGGTATTTGAGGCTAGATAGATGAGATTCCTCCACCATTTGGTTTAGCCCTACTACTTCTTCTAACTCCTTTTGGAGTTTTTTCATTTCGTTTGGATGCTTGATCAGTTCGGACAATGCCCATTCTACTGCCACTGCTGATGTGTCAATACCAGCTAACAGCATATCCTGATCCTCAATAGATATTATTAATATAATAGTACTAGACTGTAAATATTAATGCGTATAAGTTCGAGTCATTTTGAGTACGTACCAGAAGCACCGCCTTGACATGGCGGCGGTCAAAGTCGAACCCGGCGTTGCCGGAGTGAAGGATCCCCATGATCGTGTCGACGAAATCGAGGCTCCTCTCCTTCTCGACATGATCATCGATAATCCTCTCGAGAAACGCGTCGAAAACCCGGCTCAGCCTCTTCAGCCGGCCCGCCGACCCCTGCAGATCCAGCCACCGGAGGTAAGGGAAGTAGTCGCCCACGTTGAACGCCGCCGCCTCCACCATCACCTCCGTCATCACCTCCTTGAACCCCCTCTCGTCCAAATCCCTACCCGCGAACTTCCTCCCGAACACCATCAAGCACGTCATGTCAGCACTCGCCGACGAGATCCTCACGCTCATGTCCACCGCCTCACGCGCCGCCCCCGCCGCCTTGATCGAGGCGACCAGGTTCCCGATCTCCACCCGCCTCATCGGCTCGAACTGGGCGATCTTGGGGCCGCTAAGGAGCTCGAGGGTGCAGAGCTTCCGCATGTTCCGCCAGTAGGGGCCGTAGCGGCCGAAGATGATGTTCCGCTGCTCGTAGCTGAGGTGGTAGGCGGCCTCGTTGTGGGGGCGGTCGGCGAAGATGAGGTCGTGGGTGTTGAGGAAGAGCTTGGCGGCGGCGGGGGACGAGACGACGATCGTCGGAACGGAGCCGAAGCGCATGTACATGATCGGGCCGTGCTTCCGGGCCAGACGGTGGAGATCGTGGTGGGGTTTGTCGCTTATGAGGTGGAAATGGCCGATGATCGGGAGCCCGCGTGGGCCCGGAGGGAGCTTCTTCTTGCTCCGCCGCCATTGATGGAGGAGGTAGAGGAATGCGATGGTCGCTGCAACTGCTGCAGTTACCCTATTCCACTCCATTTTTTGGTTTGAGTTTTTTCTTTTAATAGGGAAATTGATCAAATGTTTTATAGAATGTTATGCTGAAATGTAATAGAGAATCTCGTTCGAAAATATAAGATATTTAGGCTCGTAGCATATGACGTATAGATTATTATACAAAATGGTTCACTTGATGCGTTGACATTCAAACTCTGACATTGTGTATAATTAAGTAAATAATTATATAAAAATTAATAAAATGACTGTAACCTATAAGTAATTAATTAAGTACATTTAAAATCAGCTTAATTAATATATAATTGATGTATGATATTCGAATTCCTAAGCTCTGATTTGTGTATATAGTCAAGGCAATTAAATAGTATTTTTTTTTTTAAAAAAAAAATGGTAAACTATACGTTAACCGAGGGTTGAATATGAAGAACAATTAATGTAATGCAAGTATACGAATCTCACTAGATTTAAATCTTGAAAATTGATTATTATACTTGTAACTTAGACTTAAATCGGCTTAATAGTAATTAACGTAAAATAATGATATCTTGGTCGTTTCATATATTTTACACTCATATATATTTAATAAACATACTATTTTGTACTGGATGAAGAGAATATCGTTTTGAATGTACACTGCCAAATCTTTTCGAGTAGATCGATATAACACTAACATTTTGTCCAAGAGAATTATTTTTTTATTAATGTTAGTTTGTATCAAGAGATTTTAATTATATAAGGAGTATATTATTGGAGTATTATTTTAGATTTAGGGGTGAAGCATAAATAAAGATATACTATCTCTATTTCGTCTCATTTACATATTCAATAATCGAGTCAAATGAGATGACGCAGATGAGCCACAATAGATTATGCATGCATGCTGTGCTCACGTGGGGAGACTTTCTACTTAGAGAAAGGTATACAAGTCTTTTTCCAAATTGCCATAGCCCATTCTTCAACAAAAATGTAGCAAAGAAGAGAAAAACCTAATTTACATTTCTCAATTAAGATAATTTGGAGTATGAACAAATCATGATATCAATTGACAAAGGTAGTTTTCGATTTGGACGGTATATTTTAGATTCTTTCTTCTATCTCTTTATATACGTCTCTGGAATCAAGGATATTAAAGTTAAATGATCAGCTTCATACGATTGACGAACTCTTCTGAAACTTGTGCAAGATTTCTATATGAAGCTTTGATGCCACATCATCTAGGTTAAACTGTATATTCAAAATCATTTGTGGTAAAAAATTTAAAATATAACAAATAACAATAGTTTAAAAGAGTAGTCAAATCTATAGTAAGATGCCCATTATATAGCTAGGCCCTTAGCTCATAACTTAAGAGTTATTCTATAAAAGATACAAAGAAATAACATTATTTCAAATAGAGAATTTCTAAGTTAACCTAAATTCGCAACCTATAGCTCGGAGAAACCATAAGATGCTTAGACCTCGAGATGATCAAACCATACTTTTCAGACATGTCTAGATTATCGGGCGTCGTTCCATCAGGGAGTTCATAGTTAAAGCAATGGACCAGTTGGGCCACCATCAAGCTAACTATAGTTAACCCCAATTGTAGCCCGGGGCAACCCCTTCTACCCGAACCGAAAGGTAGGAGCTGAAAATCTCGTCCCCGAAGATCCACGTCACTCCCTAAAAATCTCTCTGGAGCAAATTCCTCGGGATTAGACCAGGCTTCAGGATCTCTCCCGATGGCCCAAACATTTACAAGAACCCGTGATTTATTCGGTATGTGAAACCCGCCGACCTCGCTATCTTCCATGGCTTGGTGGATGAGCAACGGGCCCACAGGGTGGAGCCTCATCGACTCTTTGATGACACAATCTAGGTATTTGAGGCTAGAGAGATGAGACTCCTCAACCATTTGGTTTAGCCCCACAACTTCTTCCAGCTCCTTTTGGAGTTTCTTCATTTCTTTTGGATGCTTAATCAGTTCAGACAATGCCCATTCTACTGATACTGCTGACGTGTCCATACCAGCTAACAACATATCCTGACCCTCGATAGATAATATCAATATTATAATAGTAGACGGCAAATAATTAATGCATAGAAGTTCGAGTCATTTCGAGTACGTACCAGAAGCACCGCCTTGACATGGCGGCGGTCAAAGTCAAACCCGGCGTCGCCAGAGTGAAGGATCCCCATGATCGTGTCGACGAAATCGAGGCTCTGCTCCTCCTTCTTGACATGATCGTCGATAATCCTCTCGAGAAACGCGTCGAAAACCCGGCTCAGCCTCTTCAGCCGCCGCGCCGACCCCTGCAGATCCATCCACCGGAGGTACGGGTAGTAGTCGCCGACGTTGAACGCCGCCGCCTCCACCGTCACCTCCGTCAACACATCCTTGAACCCCCTCTCATCCAAATCTCTATCCCGAACTTCCTCCCGAACACCATCAAGCACGTCATGTCAGCACTCTTCGACGAGATCCTCACGCTCATGTCCAGCGCCTCACGCGCCGCCCCGCCACCTTGATCGAGGCGACCAGGTTCCCGATCTCCGCCCGCCTCATCGGCTCGAACTGGGCGATCTTGGGGCCGCTAAGGAGCTCGAGGGTGCAGAGCTTCCGCATGTTCCGCCAGTAGGGGCCGTAGCGGCCGAAGATGATGTTCCGCTGCTCGTAGCTGAGGTGGTAGGCGGCCTCGTTGTGGGGGCGGCGGTCGGCGAAGATGAGGTCGTGGGTGTTGAGGAAGAGCTTGGCGGCGGCGGGGGACGAGACGACGATCGTCGGAACGGAGCCGAAGCGCATGTACATGATCGGGCCGTGCTTTCGGGCCAGACGGTGGAGATCGTGGTGGGGTTTGTTGCTTATGAGGTGGAAATGGCCGATGATCGGGAGCCCGCGTGGGCCCGGAGGGAGCTTCTTCTTGCTCCGCCGCCATTGATGGAGGAGGTAGAGGAATGCGATGATCGCTGCAACTGCTGCAGTTACCCAATTCCACTCCATTTTTTGGTTTGAGTTTTTTCTTTCAACAGGGAAATTGATCAAATGTTTATAGAGGACATTGATGGTGGAGGTAGAGAAATGTTTTATATGCATCGATTAATCTGAATCGTAGAACGTAGAATATAAATATAAAGTTATCACTTCCAACTTGCATAATTTCTGACGAAGGAGATTCGTCGTTCATTGCATTTCGGTGTGACGTTTTCTATTTTATCAACCGATTTTTAATATTTTCAAGTCAGCAATAAGTATAAATATATATCCATAAACCAAAATGTTAGTTGGTTTTAAAAATATAGAATGTTACGCTGAAATGTAATAAAAGATCTCGTTCGAAGATATGAAATATTTAGGCTCGTATAATACTCGGATTTTCAATATTAGATTATACAAGATGGTTCACGTGAAGCGTTGACATTCAAACTCTGACACTGTAGTATAAATTAATAAAATGACTGTATATTATAAATAATTAAGTACATTTAAAATCAGCTTAATTAATATATAATTGATGTATGATATTCGAATTCCTAAGCTCTGATTTGTGTATATAATCAAGGCAATTAAATAGTATATTTATTAAAAACAAATGGTAAACGATACGTTAAATGCAATGCAAGTATACGAATTATCTCACTAGATTTAAATCTTGAAAATTGATCATTTATACTTATAACTTAGACTTAAATCGGTTTAATAGTAATTAACGTACGTAAGATAATGATATCCTTGGTAACAAGACAATTTTTATAATAGTATAGATTACAGGAGATGCTCTAAATATGCAACCTATAGTTCGGAAATACCATAAGATGCTTAGCCCTCGAGGTGATGAAACCATAGTGTTCAGACATGTCGAGATCACCGAGCGCCACTCCATCGGGGAGCTCCCAGTCAAAGCAATGGACCAGTTGCGCTACCATCAAGCTAACTAAGATCAACCCCAACTGCAACCCAGGGCAACCCCTTCTACCTGCACCGAAAGGTATGAGTTGAAAATCACGTCCTCGAAGATCTACATCGCTCCCTAGAAATCTTTCAGGATTAAATTCTTCGGGATTAGTCCAAGCCTCCGGATCCCTCCCGATGGCCCAGATATTCACAAGAACCCTCGATTTCTTTGGTATGTGAAACCCTCCGACCTCACAATCATCCATGGCTTCGTGGAGGATCAAGGGGCCTACGGGGTGGAGCCTCATGGATTCTTTGATGACACAATCTAGGTATTTGAGGCTAGAGAGATGAGACTCGTCGACCATTTGGTTTAGTCCCACCACTTCTTCGAGCTCTTTTTGAAGTTTCTTCATTTTCTTTGGATGTTTAATCAGATCGGAAAGTGCCCATTCCACTGCTACTGCTGCAGTGTCCATGCCGGCTATCAGCATATCCTGCATTATATATATGAGGTTCGAGTCATGTCAAGTGCGTATAAGAGTGAGATTCAATAGTAATAACATTAATTAATATTATTAAAATACCAACAACACCGCCTTGACATGGCGACGGTCGAAGTCGAACCCGGCGTCGCCGGAGCGTAGGATCCCCATGATCGTGTCGACGAAATCGGGGCTCCTCTCCTTGTTCTCGGCATGATCGTCGATAATCCTCTCGAAAAATGCATCGAAAGCTCGACTCAGCTTCTTTAGCCGCCGCGCCGACCCTTGTAGGTCCATCCACCGGAGGTACGGGAAGTAGTCGCCGACGTTGAACGCCGCCGCCTCCACCATCACCTCCGTCGCCACCTCCTTGAACCCCCTCTCGTCCAAATCCCTACCCGCGAACTTCCTCCCGAACACCATCAAGCACGTCATGTCAGCACTCGCCGACGAGATCCTCACGCTCATGTCCACCACCTCACGCGCCGCCGCCGCCGTCTTGATCGAGGCGACCAGGTTCCCGACCTCCGCCGCCCTCATCGGCTCGAACTGGGCGATCTTGAGGCCGCTAAGGAGCTCGAGAGTGACGAGCTTCCGCATGTTCCGCCAGTAGGGGCCGTAGCGGCCGAAGACGATGTCCCGCTGCTCGTAGCCGAGGTGGTAGGCGGCCTCGTTTTGGGGGCGGTCGGCGAAGATGAGGTCGTGGGTCTTGAGGAAGAGCTTCGCGGCGGCGGGGGATGAGACGACGACGGTCGGAATGGAGCCGAAGCGCATGTGCATGATCGGGCCGTGCTTTCGGGCCAGACGGTGGAGATCATGGTGGGGATTCTTGCCTAGGAGGTGGAAATGGCCGATGATCGGAAGCCCTGGTGGGCCCGGAGGGAGGTTCTTCTTGCTCCGCCGCCATTGATGGAGGAGGTAGAGGAATGTGATGCTCGCTGCAACTGCTGCAGTTAGCCAACTCCACTCCATTTTTAATTTCGAATTAATCGAGAATTACTCATCAAATGTTATATAGAGGGTTCTCTAATAATTAACACATGGCTTTTCAATGATTTAAAATGGATTATTTTAATTCATGCACCGATCAATTTGAATCGCACGTTACTATACAACTATCGATATATACATATAGCTACAACAAGCATACTTAATGTGTATACGGTTGGTGTCATTACAATGTTTCCTGTCGGACTTTCAATTAATTACTACTTGGATATATGTTAATTGACAGATGAGATCTTCTGTCTCCAAACATGTATTTCAATTGTGTACGAAAGTTAAAACTACTTGGGTACACGATTGGAACACAAGTTTGGGGACAGAGGATCTCATCCGACGATGAAGTGAACTGAACAAGACTGTTTAATTTTGGTGTGATATATTCTATTGCATTTTGATGAATTACCTGAACATTTTCCAACTATTTTGGAATGTTACTTACTCGTGACGATTATCTCTCAATGTAATAAGGATATCACACCGAAATAAAATAGAAGCTCTCTTTCAGAAATATAATTAAGTATTCAGTGAGATCTAGTTTTCCAGCTGTTATATGATCTTCCGATTTCCAATAATCTCAAAAAATAATCTAAATATACAATGGATACAAGATTAACTAATCCCTTTTTTTAATTAAATAAGATTTTCGAATCACTTAGCTCCGATTTTGTATATAATTAATGCAATGCTAGTAGCCTAGTATACTTAAATAGTTAGTTTGAAAAACATTAAATTTACGTTAACCGAGGGTTGCATGTGAAGAACAATTATATTAATGCAATGAATGTATACGAATCTCACTAGAAAATCTTGAAAATTGGTCATTAATTTATTGTACTTTTAACGTAGAGTGAGGATTCTTGCCCAAGGGAAGTGGTCTATCTAGTTTTCGTAGGCAGTTAATGTAATAACGATGAACGGAAAAACACGAAGAGATTTACATAGTTCGATTTACCGGAATAGATCTACGTCCACGGGGAAAAACACGAAGAGATTTACATAGTTCGATCTACCGGAATAGATCTACGTCCACGGGGCAAGAAAGAATGATCTTTATTGATGTATAGGTATCGAATACAAAGAGTGTGAATGAATACTCTAACTCTAATCTAGCCCCTATTTATATACAAGTACATGGAGTTTAACTCTAACACAAAGTCTTTTCCTATAAGGATTCTTTAAGTTTATCTCCTCATTCGAGATAAACATCCGAATCTTTTACGTCTCTTCGAACTTCGGCTGTAGTCGTCGGAGGAGTTCTTCATGGGCCGAATCATTTGTGGGTCGAACTGCATGGGCCGAACTTACTGCTGAACCTATTTATATCGAGTCCAATACTTGGGCCTAATAATATATTGGGTCATATCCTATCAAGAAGATTTTAAAATTACTCGATCCAGGCTACTTAAAATGATCCGTTTCATATATTTTGCACTCATCTACGTTTAATAACAAATCTTTCCAAGTAGATTGATATAACACTAACATTTTATCCAAGAGATTTCTTTTTTATTAATGTTATAGTTTGTATCAAGAAATTTTAACTATATAAGGAGTATATTATTGAAGTATTATTTTATATTTATGTTGTGTTCTCTTTGATGCGAAAGAAAAGGAGAGAAAAGAAAAAATCACACTTTAAATTTCACTCCTTTTCTCACATTTTCTATTTTTTCCCCTTCATTTGCACTACAATGGAAAGAAAATATTATCTCTCCATTTTGATGTTGTAAATATTATCTCCAATTTAAGGAGTAAATCCACCATCATTGATAAAAGGTGAGAAAATGTGAGAAAATAGGTGGAATTTATAGGGTATTTTTCTCTTTTCTCTCCTTTTCTTTCGCATCAAAGAGAACGCAACCTTAATGGTGAAGTACTGAATTATGAAATAAAGGTATACTATCTCTATTTTATCTCTATTTCGTCTTGTTTACATATTCAATAATCGAGTCAAATGAGATAACGTAGATGAGCCACGTTAGTATAGTCGTAGGGAAATAAAAGTGTGAGGTAAGCGATTATGCATGCATGCTGTGCTCACGTGGGGAGACTTTCTACCTAGAGAAGGGGGTATATAAGTCTTTTTCCAAATTGCCATAGCCCATTCTTCAACAAAAATGTAGCAAAGAAGAGACAAACCTAATTTACATTTCTCAATTAAGATAATTTGGAGTATGAACAAATCATGATATCAATTGACAAAGGTAGTTTTCGATTTGGAAGGTATATTTTAGATTCTTTCTTCTTTTATCTTTTTATATACGTCTGGAATCAAGGTTAAATGATCAACTTCATACGATTGACGTACTCTTCCATAACTCGTGCAAGATTTCTATATGAAGCTTTGATTCCACATCATCTAGGTTAAATTGTATATTCAAAATCAATTGTGGTATAAATTTTAAATTTTAGCAAATAACAATAGTTAAAAAGAATAGTCAAATGTATAGTAAGATGCCCATTATATAGCTAGGCCCTTAGCTCATAACTTCATGGTTATTTCATAATAGATACAAAGAAATAGCATTATTCCACATAGAGAATTTCTAAAGTAACCTAAATTCGCAACCTATAGCTCGGAAAAACCATAAGATGCTTAGACCTCGAGATGATCAAACCATACTTTTCAGACATGTCTAGATTATCGGGCGTCGTTCCGTCAGGGAGTTCATAGTTAATGCAATGGACCAGTTGGGCCACCATCAAGCTAACTACAGTTAACCCCAATTGTAGCCCGGGGCAACCCCTTCTACCCGAACCGAAAGGTAGGAGCTGAAAATCTCGTCCCCGAAGATCCACGTCACTCCCTAAAAATCTCACCGGAGCAAATTCCTCGGGATTAGACCAGGCTTCAGGATCTCTCCCGATGGCCCAAACATTTACAAGAACCCGTGATTTATTCGGTATGTGAAACCCGCCGACCTCGCTATCTTCCATGGCTTGGTGAATGAGCAACGGGCCCACAGGGTGGAGCCTCATCGACTCTTTGATGACACAATCTAGGTATTTGAGGCTAGAGAGATGAGACTCCTCAACCATTTGGTTTAGCCCCACAACTTCTTCTAGCTCCTTTTGGAGTTTCTTCATTTCGTTTGGATGCTTAATCAGTTCAGACAATGCCCATTCTACTGATACTGCTGACGTGTCCATACCAGCTAACAACATATCCTGATAGATAATATCAATATTATAATAGTAGACGACAAATAAATAATGCATAGAAGTTCGAGTCATTTCGAGTACGTACCAGAAGCACCGCCTTGACATGGCGGCGGTCAAAGTCAAACCCGGCGTCGCCAGAGTGAAGGATTCCCATGATCGTATCGATGAAATCGAGGCTCCTCTCCTCCTTCTCGACGTGATCATCGATAATCCTCTCGAGAAACGCGTCAAAAACCCGGCTCATCCTCTTCAGCCGCCGCGCCGACCCCTGCAGATCCATCCGCCGGAGGTACGGGTAGTAGTCGCCGACGTTGAACGCCGCTGCCTCCACCATCACCTCCGTCAACACATCCTTGAACCCCGGCCCTCTCATCCAAATCCCTATCCTCGAACTTCCTCCCATACACCATCAAGCACGTCATGTCAGCACTCGCCGACGCGACCCTCGCGCTCATATCCACCGCCTCACGCGCCGCCGCCGCCGCCTTGATCGAGGCGACCAGGATCCCGACCTCCGCCGCCCTCATCGGCTCGAACTGCGCGATCTTGATCCCGCTGAAGAGCTCGAGGGTGCAAAGCTTCCGCATGTTCCGCCAGTAGGGGCCGTCAGGCCCGGCCCTGGGCCTAGGCGAGGGGTGCGCCCGCCTAGGGCCCAAGCCGGAAGAGGGCCCATTTTTTTATAATTCCTATGTTGATTTGTAGTGTATTTTGTGAAAATTTTTTTGGGCCCAACCGGAAAGGGCCCAGTTTTTCAAACAAATTTTATTCATTGTCCCTCTTCTTTTGTTTTCCTACTCTTGCCTCTATGTCTCGCCTTTTTAAGCTTTCTCTCTCTACGATTATTTTCGGAATTACTTTTCATTTTCGTTCTTATTATACCCATCATATACATATTTGTATTAATTTATATAATTTTCCCACTCTACTTGATTTCCAGGGGAGTTTTTCTATTGCACCAATATGAAATGGTTTATATGAGTTTTTATTTTTCCTTTTCTTGTATGACAGCTACAAACCCCTATTTGTTTTATTTTCTCTTTTCATTTTATAAGTTTTTTTATACTCAACTCAATTTCAATACATTAATCTCATTATCATTATTCATTCGTCGTATTTGTTAATTTCTTACCTAAATGGAAAATAAATTAACACAAAATCACACTCTTTAAAACACCTATAACTATGTTTCCCTTAATTATTGTGTCACAACTTTGGTAATAATGTCAAAGGGACAGATGCATTAGTACACACATGTATGCATATATGTTTATGTGTGTGCGTTTTGTGTATAAATGTTTTATGTTATTTGTATATATATAATTTTTTAATTTAGGAATTCATTACATATAGGAAAAAAAAGTACCTTTGCTTTAGAGTTTGAAATTTAAAAAATTATAAGGGCCCCAAATTTTAATTTTGCCTAGGGCCCCGAAATTGTTAGGACCGGGGCTGGGGGCCGTAGCGGCCGAAGATGATGTTCCGCTGCTCGTAGCCGAGGTGGTAGGCGGCCTCGTTGTGGGGGCGGTCGGCGAATACGAGGTCGTGGGTCTTGAGGAAGAGCTCGGCGGCGGCGGGGGACGAGACGACGATCGTCGGAACGGAGCCGAAGCGCATGTACATGATCGGGCCGTGCTTTCGGGCCAGACGGCGGAGATCGTGGTGGGGTTTGTTGCTTAGGAGCTGAAAATGGCCGATGATCGGAAGCCCGCGTGGGCCCGGAGGGAGCTCCTTCTTGTTCTTCCGCCGCCATTGATGGAGGAGGTAGAGGAATGCGATGATCGCTGCAATTGCACTAGGCCAATTCCAATACTCCATTTTTTTTTTTTTTTAATCTATAAATTTTTTGAGTTTTTTTTCTTGAAATTCATGAATATTAAAATCAATAAACTGATCAAATGGTTTATAGAGGTCATCCATTAATGGCGGTGCTTCAATAATTCAAACTCTTTAATTCATTCAAGATTTTTGAACGAATTTCTAGTGTCTATAAATGTTTGTAACTTATACCTAAGATATAGATAAGTAAAATATAAAGTTAATATATAATTATCATTATTAATTGCGATATCATATATCGCTTTTTAATTTAAGAACTTCAAAATACTTTATTTCCGTTTTAAAATAGATCGTTATAAGTTGGACGGATGAAGTACGTAATTAATTCGGAAACGATAATCTTATTCGGTGGTGGATATTTTGTTTGACTTGACCATATATACGACTTCAGACTTTATGTATCAAAATTAATGCGCAAGTGGAGGGCATTGACGTATAGCTTATTAAGGGTGCATGGGCTTAAAATTAAAGAAGCAATATTAAGTAAAATTAATTATAGATTATAACATCACAAACTTTTTTTATTTACAAAACAATATACATAGATACATCAACGATCACAACAATATAAGAAAAACATATACATGACTCAAACATCATTCTTAATAGAAGAACTATACCCACTTTGGCCATCATGGTACTTATCCCACAACATCACTCCTCCGTACTTAGCCGAACCCTTGATCGCCGGGAGCACGTCCGATTTAAGATCGCCGGCCGGAATGAATCCGCTTCCTGCAGCCGATGCAGAAGCCGGGAGGCCCAGGAAGATCTGGGCCCCCGCAATCGAGCTCCACTGCTTCCACGCCGCTTCAAGGTCTGACATGCCGGACGAGTACTGGCATGGTGGATTGTTGTAAAATTGTACCCAGACGTAGTCGAAAAGGCCTGTCCCCAACGCTTCCCCGATCCATGCATCGGGGAAGGGGCACTGAGGGGCGGCACTCAGGTACACTTTCTTGCCCCTTTTGCTATAGGCAGAGAGGTACCGTGCTAGATCGTCCCAATGAAGGTTGGTCCCGCCCTCGATATCGAAGTCTATTCCATCTAAAACCGCGTCCCCTAGCGGTCGGGTAGACGAGCTTCCGCCTAAAAAGTTGTTCCATAAGTATGTGGCTACCTGCCTGGCATCCTGAGCGGATGTCAGGTAGTAGCTGCCTGCGGCCCCACCTACAGACAGAAAGACCTTGACACCGTCAGCCTGACAGGACTTGATGTCGGATGCAAGGCCCGCGCAGCCACCATCTGTGGGGTCGCAGTGGCCGGCAAGATTGATCGCCGGAGTCTGGCCGTTGCCGAACGTCGCGAGGAACGCCAGGTTGACAAATTGGTAGTTCCCCGAGGCACAAGTGTCGGCTAGGGTTCCTTCATTTCCATTTTGGCCCCAGTAGATGGCTATTTTGCCGGCATGAGAGAGAGAGAGTGAAGAGAACAAGTAGATTGAGATAAGTAGTGCTAGTGAAAGTTTTGAGTGAAAGGCCATTTTTGGAAGTGATGATTAATTTTGATTTGATATTTTGCACTATGTAAAGAGCCCTAAATATATAGGGAATGTTTATAATAAGGTTAAATTAGAACTCCAAATTGGAATATGGGCCGTGGCGTTACGGTTATTTGTTTTTGATAAATTGGTTGAATGGTTTATCCAACTTTATCATTGAAAACTGATTTAACTCACATTGGAAAAACAGATGAGGAGTCAATATTTACAATTACTCGAAAAATTGTTCGATTTAGAGTGATCATAGTCCTTCAAGATTATAGGCCCGATCAAATTTCGAGACGATCGTGTTCAATTCGTGATAAGCTAAAGTCCGACAAGCTCGGGTCGGCCCGAATCTTTTGCTATGAAAAAGTGTTTCGGGTCAAGTTGGGCCTATATTTTTTAGTCAAAGCCCAATAATTGGTTTGGGCTCAAAGTGGTTGGCCCATATCAACCTATCTTGGGCCTTTGTAAGGTAAGAAATGCTTATGATGGGCAATGTTATTCATAGCCACGGTTTTACTTCTCATAGCCACCAAATTTAATAAATAAATAAAAATATAGTGCAAATTACTATTATATCCTCATAATTCTCCTTTTCCATTCTTTTCATAGCCACAATTCACCAAGTTAGCGATGAGGAAGAAAGATGAATAATAATCTTCATCTTTTTTCGTATTACTCTCCCTCCTTCCATGCTAGAAAGTACTAAATTTCAAGCTGAACATTATCCTAGAACCTTGCTCCCTCTTCGCATCTCCTTCGTTTCCTTAATGCCTCTCTCTCCCCAGTCTCGGCAAATCGTTCGGATAAAACCCACACATTACCAAGCAGCATCATGGTATTGGTTCCGTTACAACGAGTGTCAATCTCTTCTACTTGGAGAGAGAATTCTGGCAACAACCTACTGGGAGGGGTACTGGACTTTTCTCTATGTTAACTCGACTGTCGAAAATCGCTGACTAAGATTTTGAAGTAGAAGAGGTTCATGGTGCTGGTGGTTTAATGGCGGACTCAACCGGTAGATAGATCAAATCGTTTATGCATTGAATAAAAGATGCGTGTTGCCTCTTTGCTGCAGAAATGCAAGTTCTTGCTAAATAGCTAGCCACTCAAATCTTAAGTTCATGCCGCACACCAAATCCATAGAGACAAATTGAAAATTAAACAAAATTTTGCCTTTTTGCATCACAAACTCGGAGTCTACAACTATGACACCGTCGTACGGACCAGTCGGAGTGGAATACATCTGCTATGACCCGTTAGATATATGTTCGGAGATGATCAATTTCTCGGTGAGCCGTGGCTGAGATCCCCACCTCTGTTTCAAGCCTTCCCTCGAGAGAAGGCAACACCTTTGCCTCTGCTGGTGCCTCGAATAACCGTTTTTCATTGTTGAGAGAGGTTGCTGATGCAATTGGAAGATCCACTTCCGTAACTGTTCTTCACGTAGAGGCTTTAGTTTTAGTTCACGGGGGGAGGCATGAGGCTATGTAAGTAATTGGGGGCTATATTTTAATATGGGGTATAATAGTAACTTCATAATTATTTTTTATTGTGGGGGCTATGATAAGAGAAAAACTGGCTATGTTTAAAATCCCCCCTTATGATTCCATAAGAGCTCCAACATGGGCTTTGTCTCATTTCCTTTTTCTTCTTAGACAAATACTATTGCACGACACATGCACCCGAGATTACTCGAACCACAGACTTTTTGGTTAGAGAGAGAGCGTCTTACCAACTGCGTTATGCTAGGTCCTCTTGTCTCGTTTCATTTCTTATGTAAAAAACAAGAAGCTTAATTCCAATGTAAATTTATTGGGAAAGATTGCAAGAGGAAACTCTCTCTCTCTCTCTCTCTCTCGTAGCAGACCTAACCATGAAATCCAAACTGGACCCAAATCACATTGAAGAATGGCCATTGAATGAGCCTCACTTTCAGTGATAGCCAAGGATTTGGCAGCCTAAATGGAATACCCTAATTTTCACTTTATTCACCACTATTTATTTTATCCAACACTGTGCTGTATGACTCACCCCTTGTGCCTTCCACCTTCCTCATCTAGGGTTCTCTTCAAACACTCCACTAGTGGACTTGTGAATATCCGTCTCTTCTTTTTCTCGACACGTTTCTTGAATATATGTGACGAAGGGAGTACATATCTCGTATTCTGAATATACATTGAGAGAATCTTTTGTGCAATAAAATCCCCACCAACTTATTTCATGAATCACATTATAAATATGATATGCCTCAAATATAAAGAACTATTTTGCCTCTCATTTATATTTTGACCTTTTCAATATTTTAATCAAATAATATACTAAAGGTTCTAGAAAATTAATAAATATAGACATGCATCATCTTGAATTCGACCCATAGATCATAAGAAATTATAAAATTGACCTAGATTAGTAAATCAATTCATAGTCAAAACAATTATTTGAATTTGTTATTAGCACAATATGTAACATGTATGTATGGTAGGAAAAGTAGGCTATTGACATTTCTATTTTGGCCTCTTCACTTGTCTAAAGAACATTTCATGTGGCAATCTTTGAGAAATTAGATAGTGATTGATAGCTAAATTTAATAATTTATCAAGTGCTTGATGCTTTATTTTGTGACAAAATCACAAGTTTTGAACTTGTATTTGTTTCTAGTTTTTGGTATAATTTTTTTTAATCATCACTCTAAAGTCAATATGTGCCTTTTCCAACTATATTGGATAATTTGGATTGTTATCATTAGACACTCCCTCTATCCGTTTTATCATGTTAATTTACTGTTCAATCTGTATGTGAATAAAAATGTCATGATAAAATAGACACGGGAAGTAATTGTTATTATCTCCCCCCATTTCGATAAGGTGTTTAAGTTTACTTCATCAAATTATCAGACCATTTAATTACTACTCCTCTGTCTCGTTCAAAGCGTGGTAGAGTTATTTTTCACTCAAAAATAAAGAACGTATGAACTGGAATAGTTTGAAAAAGAAAGTAACGCTTCGAATGAAACGGAAAGAAAACTATCTATCGATACTCCCCATTGAATAAATGTACTCCCTCCGTCCTCCATTTAGTGACGGAGGGAGTTTGGGCACGCGTTTTTTCGCATTTTATGGTATAATAATAAATTAATGTGTTAAAGTGTTAAAGTGGAATAATTGCGGGTCCATTTGAATTGTTTAATAGTATTTAAATGTTAAAATAATAAAAAGTAGATGTATAAAGTGTTAAAGTGTTAAAGTGATTGTGGGGTCTACGTCCAAAAATGGAAATTGTCAGTAAATGGAGGACGTCCCAATATAGTATTAACGTCACTAAATGGAGGACGGAGGGAGTACTAATTTTTTAGTGGCGGTGGTGGGATATTATTATTATCTATAACCTCGACTGAAATCTCTGACAATTTTTATAAAAAAAATATAAATTTTTTTTTTAAAATTCTGATAAATTCACGTGCATTTCCTTAGTGGGTAGGGAATCGGATTCGGATCCTTTCGGTGGAGGCATGAGATCGCCTCACCGCTTATCCAACCCGTTTGCCCACTGACCCGACCCGATTGCCAATTCCGCTGGCACACGCTTCACCGACACGTGTCGCCCCCGCTCGTGTGCAGTCAGCAATCACGCGCGAAAAGAGCTGCCCTTTTTCCACGACGGAGCTTCCCTCCGGTTCGCTTCCCTCCATTTATCCACCTAAAGTCGCATTTCCAAGAAAAGCCCGTTTTCTAAAATATTGAATTAGTTTAACGAAACGTGTCTAATTGTTCTACCTCAAAGTACAGCTAAACTACACGTGATTAACTAAATTTAGGTTTCTTTTTTAATTATGATGATGATGATGAGAAATTTGGAGGGCTACTTTACAAGTATTTGATGTAGATAGATCTTGTACACTTAATTATTTTTGTACCGAATTCTCGATAATGATATATAACTCATTGTAATTTTAAAACGAACATAAAAATAAACAGATTATTCGAATTATGGTGAGGATTTAGTAAACATGTTAATATTGCATATAAATGAGCCGTTCACGACAATAAATAATGTACTCTTTCCGTCTCACTCATTTAGGGGTAATTTCTATTTTCATTTGTTCTACTGATAAAGATATATTACCTTAAATGCCAAAAGTTTAACATATAAAACTAATTCACACTAATTTATCTACCACTATCATTTCCGTCTTAATTTTTATATCTAGAAAAAGTTATCCTCGTATGAGTAGGAACGAAGGGAGGAGTTGTTAATTATGCAATTTTAATGAAATAATAATACTTCATTAATTAAATCTTAATAGTGAATTATGAATCGTGTTCCAGTTAGGATGGAATTGTAAGGAATAGCAGGGAAATGGAACCGGAGAGGAAAGCCCCGTGAAAATCGTTGATTTTTGATTTTCGATTTCTGTTTCCCAACTTCTAGCGAACAGGAAAAATTAAGGAGGAAACGGAAAAAACCCCCCAAATATTATTAATTCAAAATTAAAATTAAAATTCAACCCTCTCTCTCTCTCTCTCTCTCTCTCAACCTAGCTTCGTTTCTCTCTCTGTCATTTTCCTTCGCTCCTATTCTAGTAATGGCGTCCGTCCACAACCCTAGTATTCAGCCGCCGCCTTTTCTGTTGCAAGGTGGAAGATTCGCGCTAGCATAAGGAAACTGCCATAATTTTCTCCGAGCTTCTATTTTTTACTTTTTATTTTGGTATGTGAATTCGCCGATATAACACCTGTAAGTGCTTCATAGCTCAATTTTTAGCAATACATCATCATGCTTTATGTTGGTATGCGTAATTGCAAACTTAGTTTTTGTTGCGGGGTTTGAATTTTTGGGAATTTTTCTGTTTATTTTGCCGACAGGTAGAGGAATTGGGTTTGGGGAAGTGTTTGATTTGGTTAAGAGTTTGGTGTTCTGTTAGCTTTTGCCTTATTGGAAGTGTTTGATTTGGTTAGGCAGCTTGATATTGGATTGAATGAACTGTTTTGATTTTGTCACCTGAACTTCTTCGGATTTTCCTTCTATAGTCTAGGAGCGGATGATTATAGAGCTCTAGTTTATAGATGTTCGAGAGAGTGATAATTTGCCATGGATGTTGTTTTCCAGGTTTAGAGAGGGAGTTGATTGCTGTAGTCAAGTTTTACGTGGAAATATTCTGGGTTCTGATATCGAGTAGAGGTGTCTGATTGGGCCTTACTCGAGCTATTATAGGCTGCTACTAGTTGGCAATGGCTGATGAAGGCCTACGTCGTAGTGGGTTTTCTTCAGGATTAGCTGTTGTACTGAATGATGAAGATAAGAGGGAGGGTTCTGGAAAATCCCGTCTAGTTTCATACTGTGAGGGTTTTGGTGATCAATCTGTGGAGCGGACTCTTGAACATATATTTGGTCTCCCGTACAGGACAGTTAATCAGTTGAATTCCCCAGTTGATATTAAGGCTGTTCGGTCAATAATAAAGAATGAGTTCTATAAGCACCATCCAGAATTAAGAACTACTGTTGCTAGAATCAATGATGGGGTATCTACAAGTTATGAAGATTCACAACGTCGGATTGTTGAGCTTGATGAGTGTAGCATTTGTGGCGACATTCGAGTTGTGAAGAAGCCTTTGCTTGTTGAGAGTCATGCTTTATTCAGTAGCGCAAGGGCGAATGAGTGTGTTTGGAAAGGAAAGTGGATGTATGAAGTTACTCTCGAAACTTCTGGTGTACAGCAGATTGGTTGGGCTACTGTAGTCTGTCCCTTCACTGATCACAAGGGTGTTGGGGATGCAGATGATTCTTATGCATATGATGGGAAAAGGGTCAGAAAATGGAATAAGGAAGTCGAGGCTTATGGTCAATCATGGGTTGTTGGTGACGTGATTGGGTGCTGTATCGATCTGGATTCTGATGAGGTTTTGTTTTACAGGAATGGCATCTCACTTGGGGTAGCATTTTCTGGAATTCGGAAGATGGTTCCTGGTTTGGGTTACCATCCTGCAATTTCTCTATCTCAAGGTGAACGATGCGAGTTAAATTTTGGGGGAGTTCCTTTCAAGTATCCAGTCAAAGGATTTCTGCCAATTCAGGCTCCTCCATCTATAAAAGGTCTCGCTACTAATCTTTTAGACTGCTTTTTGCGGCTTTTGCAACTACAGTGTGTGGAGAAGGAAGAAAGTAGAACTGTCGAGAAGCTTAGCAGACTGAAGAGGTTTGCTCCATTCGAAGAATTATGGCAGCCTGTCTCTCAGGGGATCTGCGAAGAGTTACTCTCTGTTCTAAATTCTGAAAGTGGAAGTGCAGAGTATATTGGACGTGGTCCTTTCATGTCGTTTTTGATGGATGTCTTCAGAGTACATCCACCGCATGACTATTCAAATTTGGATAGAGTTCTTGATTCACTTCTTGGATTCAATATGTCCAAACAACTGTTTGATCATGTATTTGAGGCACTTTCATCAGGATGTAAAACAGCATCCTTGGTTCTTACAGAATGCCCTTATTCCGGGTCATACAGTTATCTTGCTCTGGCATGCCACTTATTGAGGAGAGAAGAGTTAATGACACTCTGGTGGATGTCTTCAGATTTTGAATTCCTGTTTGAGGGTCTACTTTCAAGGAAAGGCCCTAACAAACAGGATCTCCAATGTCTCATACCTTCTGTTTGGTGGCCTGGCTCATGTGAGGATTTGTCCAACGAGAATAGTATGGCACTGACAACCACGGCTTTATCTGAAGCAGTAAATTTGGTATGTTTTTTTGCATTTTGGCAAGTACCGTATGTGATTTGCTTAAATACTGAACTTGCTTTAATTTTTAAGGATTGGAGTGTTTTGTCATATGTTACTGCAATTTTGTGAGAGCCTAACTGGAACAGGAGGAAGATAGTCTTGAATTGGAAATAAGTATTGCTAAGCGCACTTCATGAGATCGTGATTTATTGATAGAACTTTGTTACTCTCTTATATAATCTGGTTCCTAACTTCAACTTCGAAACATTTAATTTTGTTGGCTGAACTTATAGTGATGGTTATCAAGTCTCGCTTTCTTCATTGTTCAACTTACATGAGATGATTCTATCATAGATTTCTTTTATTGACTTTCTATGTTTTTCGCATGGCCAATGATTCTTCAGATTGAGGAGAAGCAAAGGGATCTCTGTCGATTGGTTATGCAATTCATACCACCTGTAACACCCCTGCAGTTGCCTGGCTCAGTTTTTAGGACATTCTTACAAAACATTTTACTGAAGAACAGGGGTGCAGACCGTAACATGCCACCTGCTGGAGTCTCAAACAACTCAGTCCTTGTTTCTTTATTTACCATCATCCTCCATTTTCTGTCAGAAGGTTTTGCGGAAAGGGACATCTATGGCTGGATCAAGGGATCTGGTGCTGATTCTGAAGCTCATGTGGGTTTTCTTCACAGAGGTGGCCAACAAAGTTTTCCTGCTGGCCTGTTTTTGAAGAATGATTCTCATCGGGTTGATATACCAAGGCTTGGAGGATCATATGATCACTTGTCAAAGTGCAACCCTGTAGATGTTGACGAGGAAGCCAAAACTATTCGGTGGGAAGAAGGGTGCATGGATGATGATGAAACCAGAGTAACACATTTGAGCAGACAGAAGCCTTGTTGTTGTTCTAGTTATGATGCTGATCTATCAAAATTCTCTAAGTATCCTTTAAGATATTTGGCAAAAGGTTGCCGTGGAAGTTGCTCCTCTATTCCAGACAGATCTGCTCACGTTACAGCTGAATGTAGTGCAAGCAATCTTAGTGATGAGATAGCAGATAAACCCAGCACCAGTGACCATTCCGACCCCGAGTTTGCATATCGACCTATGCAACAATTGAGGATATTACCAAGCACGAGCTCAATGTCTTCGGCTACTTTGAAAGAGGAGGAGCTTTTGGATGCTATGCTTTTGTTGTATCACTTGGGTCTTGCACCTAATTTTAAGCAGGTCAGCAACTATAAGATTCTGCTACTACCCTCCCTCCTTCAGCCTACGGGAATGGCATGCGAATATCTGATGTCTGTGAACAAATTAGAAGTCTTTGATAAAACTAGATTATGATTAGATTATTTGCTTGCCGATACGTTTATATATAATGTCTGCTATTTGTCCTTTCCTCCTCTTCACGGAGGTTAGGAAAGTATGCAGCAGCTGGATAAGTTTAGGTTACATAAACTATCACGTCAGTCACACCTGTAAAAAGACTAATAGTTTTTGTACATTAGGTATCATCTTTCATGTCACGCCAATCTCAGTATATTTCACTCTTGGAGGAGTCCGATAGACAACTCAGAGAGTGCATTTATGGGGATCAAGTGAAGCGCTTGAGGGAAGCTCGCAGTGTTTACCGTGAAGAGGCTATGGACTGTGTCAGACATTGTGCCTGGTACTGTTTCATTCTCGAGTGGCATTAGTTATTATAGTTTGTTAGTTCTTGTTTTGCTTCTTTTTTTTCTTTTTCTTTTTTATAATTTTTTTAATGAGTCTTTTCTCATGTAAGATATCTGTTTTTTATCTCATGCTCTTTGAGTTCATGAATAGCTAAAGACTCTTTTGCCTTCAGTTGCTGGAGGCTCAATCTTGGATTGTATTTACTAAAGATATACTGATTTTTTTTATGCACTCGTATGCTGTCTAGTCTTCATTCCATATACTGATTTTCTGGATGCAGTCGTATGCTATGCAAGTCTTGATATTCTAATATGATCTGCACAGTAATTTAATCTTTATATTCATCTGTTTCACATCAGCCGTTTCCATTATCCCATGGATTAGTGATTAGTCACTTAAACACTCATTGGGAGATATTTCTTTGTAGTTCTGTTAGACCTTTTATTTTCTGTTGTGTCCAATGTTCAAGTTCTGCTCAACATGCGATTCTGATCCTTCTTAATAGGTATCGTCTTTCGCTCTTCTCTCGTTGGAAACAGAGGGGGATGTATGCAACCTGCATGTGGATTGTACAACTACTTCTGATCCTTAGTAAAGTGGACTCGATCTTCGTCTATATTCCTGAATTTTATCTGGAAACCCTGGTATTCTTCCCTTCTCTACATGACTAGTGGGACATCTATTCATCTTTCGGTTGGTAGTTTACATTCACATGATCAGTCTAAGGCTTCTATTACAAGTACTAGATGTGTTATCTCAAATTATGGGAGGAGAATGGTGTTGTCATATATACTCATTTTGGGAGCTTTGACAAACTTTCCAAAAATATGTATCAAGATATCCAAGGGCCTAAAATATTTAAATCCTTTTAGACGTGTTCAATATAAAGAAGGAACTATTTTTTTCTGCCAAGAAGTTATTGAATTTGTTTTGTTAATGTTATTTTCCTGTCCCTGGCAGGTTGATTGCTTTCATGTGCTGCGGAAGAGCGACCCCCCATTTGTCCCAGCTGCAATTTTTATAAAGCAAGGGCTTGCATCTTTTGTATGTCATTAACTCCGCTTTCTTTTAAATTTGACTATTTGTATTGTTTTAGTATATAGTTTGATCTCATAGAATGCTCGCATTACTTCCTCAATGGTTGCTGCATATTGAAACCAGAATTTGAGTTTTTTCAACCGGTGCAGTAACTGTTAGTTATCTCCATAGAGTTCCAATCTAAGAATAATAGTTTCCCTCATGATTTTTCTATCTCAAACAGCTTGACCTGCAATTGATTTGGTTATCTATCTTTTCTGTTTTCTCTGGGGAAGAGGGGAGGTGCTAAGTGTAAGACTGAGGTACTGAGGAGCTTGTATATATATTGTCTCTGGTTCTCGCACAGTACAGATTGTATACTTCATAAAGAATGAAAGCTCTCTTTGTTTCTGATGTGTATTTTCCTCTTGTTTTATTCTCATCAAGTGTAGTTGTGTAGTGGGAAGACTAAAACTATCAAAAATTATGCTAGGAAGAGGAAAAAGGATAGGGGAAAGTAGCTCAGATTTCAGATATTTTTGTGTTCACGATATAGATTTTCTTGCATACCCGAATATGTATTTTACTTTTGCGAATTTGGTTGGTTTATCAGGGCAATTTACCCAGAAAAATAATGACTATTTTTTGGGTATAAACCAGGTCACGTTTGTTGTTAGCCACTTCAATGATCCAAGAATATCTAGTGCGGAGCTGAGGGATCTTCTTCTCCAGTCAATATCTGTGTTGGTGCAGGAGAGGGAGTTTTTGGCTGATTTTGAATGCAACGAAGCTGCTAGGCAGAGGATGCCAAAAGCTTTATTGTCTGCATTTGATAATAGATCTTGGATTCCAGTAACTAATATACTTCTGAGATTATGCAAGGGTTCTGGTTTTGGGTTTCCAAAACGTGGAGAATCATCATCCTCATCTGTTCTATTTCAGGTGACAACTGACTATTGCTTTCTTGTAACCATTTTTATGCTGCGTCCCTTTTCAACCTGTTGTGTTAATGATTTTTATCTTTCCTTTCCTTTTATATTCTGAAGACATTGCTGCGGGAAGCTTGCATCAGTGACGATGATTTATTCTCTGCTTTCCTCAATCGTTTGTTTAATACTCTAAGTTGGGCGATGACTGAATTCTCAGTGTCAATACGAGAAATGCAAGATAATTACAAGGTATGCAATGTTTTAGGAAGCATCATAAACTCATTCCGCCTGTGGCTCGTTGAAATTGATTTTGCACATTTTCAGCTGATGGAGTTCCAGCAAAGAAAATGCAGCATAATATTTGATCTCTCCTGCAACCTTGCAAGAGTGTTAGAATTTTGTACTCGAGAAATACCTCAAGCTTTTGTCTCTGGAATGGACACTAACTTAAGAAGGCTGGCTGAATTGATTGTCTTCACATTGACCCACTTAATCGGAGCAATTGATCCAGAAGTTTTAGACCAGTAAGTAGGGGTTGATTTAACTCTCTCTCTCTCTCTCTCTCTCTCTCACTCTCATAGCGCTGAGCATATTCCTTCTTGCAGTTTATGGATAGTAAGGCTTCACGTAGATGTTTAATGTACCCCGTCATCTGATCTTGTCATACTATGTCTGCAGGTCGCTTAGAAGACCGGGGCAGTCTTCTGAAAAGCTCAACAGTGGCATGATTTTAGCACCACTTGCTGGGATCATTCTAAATTTACTCGATGTAAGTAGAGAGTCGACAGCCGAAGAGAACCAGAATGACATCGTTGCAATCTTTGCTAGCATGGACTGCGCGGAGACTATCCTCTACGGATTCCAGTATCTCCTCGAGTACAATTGGGTCAGTATCTCTACTATCTGTTCAATCATCTCCAAAATAATATTGGCTGATCTACTACTACATACGTTCGTCTCCATGGTTTCCTGACATTTCTTCCTGGTACGAATATCCCAGGTTGGCTCGATCAAGGGGGACGACTACACCGACCAGCTAACAAAACTCGAGAAATTCTCAAGCCTCCTGATCTGTCAGACAGAGCTGCAAGCAATCGAAATGAGGGTGCACGGTGAAGAGTCAGAAACTGACAACGGGAGCTGCTGCTGCATATGCTACACCAATCAAGCAGACTCCCGTTTCTCGCCATGTGGCCACGTTTCGTGCTATAGCTGCATATCCAGACACCTCCTCAACTGCGAAAGATGCTTCTTCTGCAACGCAACCGTCGTGGAAGTCACTAAACAAGGCAGCGATGCTGAATGAAGGAAGGCTCTTTAGATTTATTAGACGATCCTTAGAGATACCTCAGAAGTGAAGAAAGGTTTATTATATAATTAGGGTTTTCTTCTTTTTTTGGGTAGTTTTTGCTATATATTTATTTATTATAAATATGGCGTAGTGTATATAATATATGGGGTAATAAAAAGATGTGGGAAACATCAAGAATTTTAAATTTTTGTAGCCGAAAAAATGAGGGTGGAACCATTATTTTGTAAATAATGAGAGGTGGATAATGAAATACATTTCCAAAGTTCCTTCTCTCTTCCTTTGGAAGTGTTGCTACCGTTTAAATATTGTGGGAATCCGCAACTGCTATTTTCGACACTTATCGAACCATGGAGTTTAATTTTTGTTCAAAATAATGTATTTTATTACTCTATTTGACATGCTCTCTTATTTTACACATCAGGTCTATTCACTAAACGAAGGTGGTTGTTTATACATGTAATTAAGATATTGTGTAACACTAATTATTTGGGATTATTTCTTCTCTTGTTTGGGGTTTCATAGAACCGAAACAACGTCGTTTTAGTTCTTTTAAAACGACGTAGTTTCTTTTACCGGAAGATATAAATGCTGACACACTCTCAAGTGATATGTAGGATCCACGTCAGTTCTAATTTAAGCCAAAATATAAAAAGGTGAAAATTTTGAAAGAGGTGACATCTGTTGTAAACTGAGTGTGTTCGGAGATTGCGAGAAAGGAAGCTAAATATTTATATAAATATTTTTAATTAATTGGAAATATATTTGTGCTGATCGGAGATGTTGAGGTTGCAGGCCTCGAATGCGGCGGCGCTCCGCTGTAACTGCGGCGGCGGCGGCGGCGTTATTTCTCCTCGCCGATTGAGCCTCCGGCTACCCGCTCCCCGTCGTTTCGCTTCTTTCACTATTCTCTCCGTCGAGAATGCGCCGCCGGAGCCCTCCGTTTCCTCTCAACTCACCACCTCCACCGTCGGATCCCCCTCCTCTCACTGGGCCCTCTCTCACCGCCATATTCAATTCCTCAGCTTCACCGCCTGCGCGGTACTCTCTCTCTCTCTCTCTCTCTTGGATAATTCCTTGCTGAATTTAGCTTGACACGACTAATCGAGAGCTACATTGACTGCTTATGATTCGTTGCATTTAAATTGGAGATTGCTTGCTGCATTGTTCAAGCCAATCGGATTAACTGAATTTCTCCCCCTAGTAAATAAATTCAGATTCTGGAAAATTAGGGTTCATTCTATTGAAATCAGCTCCCTTCAGTTTCCCCCTTTGTTGTTGTATGCTGATATTTTCTCCATATGTGTTGCAGGCAGCAGTTTCTGCAACATGGCTTTTCTGTGCAGCAATTCCAGCACTTCTGGTTTGTGATTTCTCAGATTCTTATAGCTGTTTTAGATTCATGTTCTTGGGATGAAGTTTGGTTTCTCGACATTTATAAACGAAACTCGAACGAAAGTTTATATCGATGAACTCGATTGCTATTATCCTCTCCTTTTCCTGCATATGCTATGTGGTGATTGATGCTCGTAAGTTTCGTTGAAGGCCTTCAAGCGAGCTGCAGAGTCGCTGGCGAAGCTAATGGATACCACGAGGGAAGAGCTACCTGATACAATGGCTGCTGTTCGATTATCCGGGATGGAGATCAGTGACTTGACAATGGAGCTCAGTGATCTAGGGTTGGTACTTTCGACTTAGGATCTTCTTGGAGTGATGAATATTTATAGATTACGGTACTCATGGACTGATATCGTTTGGTTTACAGTCAAGAAATCACACAGGGAGTTAGAAGCTCCACTCGAGCTGTTCGTTTGGCAGAAGAAAGACTGAGACGTTTGACAAACATGAAGCCGATAGGTTGACATATATAATCCCGGACTTTTTCTTATAATCCATTGTCTGAAGTGATTGAATTTCGCTTAATCTTTACTTAAATAGTATCTCTGCAGGGGTTCGGACCAATGGAAGCTCGGACAGCTGAGCCAGTTCTAGCTAGAACCGCACGAGGCATGAGGGAAGGCATTGTTAAAAGCCGTGGAGTCTTTCAGATGCTTCTTGCTCTAACTCGGTATTCCAAAATCCTCCTTAACTACTTTGCTTCTCGATCGAAGGCATGATCTAGGTTCTGGTTGATGTTTGTGTACATTTGAATTTTTGCTGCGATTTTCTTAGGAAGCGATAGGTAGACTTCTATTGTATGAGTCGATTTTATTGCTAATTAGAGGAGCTGGAAAACACGAGTCTATAAATTCTGAGACGTTGCTACTGAATTTCCCCCGTACGTAGTGTTTTCGTTTATGTTATGTGAATTCTTACTTTTGATTCATTTCTTGCTGCAAGATTTGCAATATAGATGTGCAAATAGTTTTGAACATTGCACGAAGATGCCAAAATCGTGGGTCGAACTGCATCTTCTACAATGCGTATAGTACAAATACAGGACATTCAACAGAAGCTCAAACTCTTTAGCATTAGATCCTTGTTTGCATTTGTTGTCAAAGAGGAACGAGGCCATAGTCTCAAACCTCGAGTCAATCGCGTTTCTCATGTTCTCGACTTTGGGAGCTAGGATCTAACCCGAAACACTTGAAGAAGGCTTGTTTCGCCAGCCCAAAATAGTTGCAAGGGTGGTTCGGACTCCGGAAAATGCTAAAGAACAAGGTACCCTTTAGAGACGATTCGTCTTCCTCCTCCTCTCTACTCGATTCTCCGGTGATTTCTGCATCTCCTCCACCCCTCTCCCCTTCCACCTGCATAGAGACTCAATTTCAAGAAATATGAAATTAGGCATTTGCTACTAATACTATGCCTTAGACCTCTCTCTCTCTCTCTCTCTCTAATAGTTTAGCGGGTGAGTGAAGCAATTCTCAAAACCAAATGTAGGGACACTCTTATTATTATTATTGCCATTTTCCATTCAAATAAAAATTCAATCCTTTTCCACTTTCTCAAGTGTAGGAAACAAGTAAAGAATAATTAATAACAAGGAAAAAGAGTGGAAGAAATTAGAAAATCATAGAGAAAAAGGGTGAAAAGGGAGAAATCAAGAAAATTGTGTACAACACAAGCAATTTAATCTTCAAAGTGACAAAATTAAGTTCCAGAGAGAGAGAGAGAGAGAGATTTCAACCCCATTTCAATGAAGCAAAAATCGAAGTACTGTAATGGGGAAGGAAATAGAGAGAGAAACCAACCGTAACTATTCCATTTGGGGAGGTGGAGTTGTTGAGATAAGCCGACGGGGCGGGGGCGGCGTCGCCGCCAGCTGACGGAGCGGCGGCGCTAGTGGAGGCCTCGTAAGTAAAGACGGCGAAGCCAGAAAAGAGGAGGAGAACGAGAAGAATCGTGACGAGAAGCTGGATCCAAATCAGCCATGGAATCTTGAAGCTCTCTAGAAACAACTCCTCCCGAAAATCTACCATTTCTTCTACCCAAGAATCAAGAGAGAGAGAGAGAGAGTTGGTGAGTCGAAGGGGACGAGTGGCGAAACTGTCGTGTGGGGAAACAAAATGTGTTAATAAAGAAAAGAGAAAAAAGGCCGTTGTTAACTTCGATATAAAACTGAAAATTGCTTCTGCGCCCCTATATTTCTTGTTATTATCAACTCACTCCACTTTTTTTTTCCCTTTTCAAGGAGTGTACTTTCAAAACTTTTTACCAAACATTTTTTTTTAATTTAATCTTGATTATCGTACAATTTCCCTAAAATCAACCCGATTCTAGTTTACTTCTAAGGGGATTTTTAATTAATTATGAGTTAGAGGCGTAAATTTTCACATAAGGAGAGAAAAATAGGCTAAAATGACTCTAGATCTCAGACATATTCCCTCCGTCTCATTCCAGTTGATGTCTTTCATCACATATATTAAACGAACGCGTGACATGGTGGTCATACGTAATGTATTTACAGGTGACATGGTGTTATTATATTAAAGATAAAATATTATAAACATATTCCTTATATTCAAATTTTCTTAAAGAAATCAAATCATACTAACGAAAATCAAACCCTAAACAGAATTATCTATATATATGATATCGTTGTATCAAGTTTGTACTATATTTCGTATCATTAAAAAAATACCTAACATGTCCATAAAAAATAGAGAACCTAATTTGATTAATCTCAACCATGAAAACTAGTAGTATAGTACATTTAATTCATGATTAAATTGAGATAATAGTATATAATTATAGTAATAATATAAGTCTTTTCATAGTTTAGTTTAATTTGTTCATGATCCGAATACAATGGAATGAGGGGAATTCTTCCCCAAAATCTAGTTCCTTCCCTCCATTTCCAAACGGCTTCTCCCGCCACGTGTACGCCTCGACGGCTCGACACGCCATCGATCTATTTCATTCATGTATATATTGTTAATACCTTTGAAGGTATTAATCTTGATGGTCCAAATTATCAAGATAAAAAACACAACTCCTCCACGAAAAATTCACTTTCATTGTCCTAATTTTTCTCATTTTCTCAACCTCCGCCGGTGCATCTTCCGCCTCCGCCGCATCGGAAACCCTCGAACGACGTCTCGTTCTCTCGATCGATAGAAGGAAAAATCGATCAATTGGCATTAACCCCCTCCGTTTCATGGAGGCATCACCATCACATTGCTGATCAGGTGATGCATGGAAGACCCAACGGAAACAGCCGCAACCGCCGCCGCCGCCGCCTCCTCGCCGCCGTCGCCGCCGCTGGCCACGGCGCTCACCCTCGTGCAGCCCTCCGGTAAGAAGAAGACAACGAAGCAAGGCCGCGTCCTCCGCGTCTTCCGCAACGTGTTCCGGTCGTTCCCCATCATCACCCCGGCCTGCCGCTTCCCGGCGCTCCCCGGCGGCGGGCTGCCGGACATACGGATCTCCGGCGGCAGCCGCGTGACCGGCACGCTCTTCGGCTACCGGAGGGGGCGCGTGAGCTTCTCCATCCAGGAGAACCCGTGGACGCTGCCGACGGCGGTGGTGGAGCTGGCCATGCAGACGCACGTGCTGCAGAAGGAGATGGGGGTCGGGATGGTCCGGATCGCGCTCGAATGTGAGAAGCGGCCGCCGGAGAAGGACCGGACGCCGGCGCCGGAGCTGCTGGAGGAGCCGCTGTGGACGATGTTCTGCAACGGGAAGAAGACCGGGTACGCGGTCAAGCGGGAGGCGACCGAGGAGGACCTGCAGGTGATGGAGGTCCTCCGGGCCGTCTCCATGGGGGCCGGGGTGCTCCCGGGCCGATCCGAGGCGGAGGGGCCCGACGGGGAGATGGCCTACATGCGGGCCCACTTCGACCGGGTCATCGGGTCCAAGGACTCCGAGACCCTGTACATGGTGAGCCCTGATGGGAATACGGGGCCCGAGCTCAGTATTTTCTTCGTGAGGCTCGGATGAGATTAATAGCTTGAGACACGCACAGATTTTTCGTGTACTGTTTTGTGTTTCAATCTCGTATTTTATTTTGGGAACGACCTGGATGGTCGGTTATTGGGGAGATCAAAGGGTGTGATGAGAAAGGGGGTTTGAGGAAAGGAGAAATTAATGTATAATGGATGGGATCATTCGATTTGATTAGTTGGTGAATAATTAATCTTGAGAGAATGTCTTAGTTTGTTATATTCCTAGGGCTACACATTTTGAATATATTTCACCTTCTTTCTTGTTGCTTTCTCTTAATTGTATTTTCTATGTGGAGGTCACACTTTGAATTCATGAAAAATCAATTACATAAATGCTACATTTTGTAGTAGTAGCAATTTTTATTTTATTTTCTCCATTACATAGAAAATTTACCAATTTTTGGGCCTCTAATAATTCTCACTTTCTATGCATTTATGTAGCAAATTATAGAGTGATTTTAGGCCTTTGGGCTTATTTGGGGTTTTTTCCAAACTTTATTTTAAAACACTTTTGAATTTTGGGCCTATTTAGAATCTATAATCTATATAGAGTTTAGGAGTGTTATCTTTAAGTTCATTATTGAAGAGAGTAGACGGGTGAGATTGAGAAGTAGTTTCGAATTGGTGAGCGATTACTTGTGTCTCTGAAACTCTTAATAGTGAATTGTTTCCTTGAGAGAAATCCCCTACAGACGTAGGTTTTTCATAACCGAACTAGGTTACCACATCTGTGTATCATTTTTCTGTTTCTGTTCATTGGTTAGATCAGATCTATCCTTGATTCTTATCTCAAAGTTAATCCACGTCAAGTAGAACCAGAACATGAATTCAAAACTTATAGAAAATATACATGCTGTATAATATAATGAAATGATTCGTTTTAACATGATAGAAGAAATAGTACAAAAATGTAAACATTATATTATAGTGAACGAGACATTAGATGAAACGAGTGAGTAATAATTATGAAGAATTCAAACACGAAACTTCAATGTCAAGTTGTGGATAAAAACACCTCTAAACAAAACAAAAATATTAATAGAGAAAGAAACAACGACGACAACAACGTTAGCAATTCTTCTAAGCCTTCTCTCGACATAACGAAAAATCTTCTCAACACAAAAAAGAAAAGGGAAAACGGAAATATAAATATAAACGAAAGCAACGTTAGCGGGGCAGCGAAGGTCCACGTCAGCTCCGCCACCACCAATCACCGCCTCCTCCGCCCCTTTCCATCGACGTGGACTCTCCAACCTCCACCAAACACTCCCTTAAGATACCTAGATTCACACTCTCACACACACATTCACACACACACACCCAGTAACTGGATCTTATCTGAGATTCCGATGGCCCTAGCTGCGGCGCGGCCGATCTTCTGCCGCCTGGCTCCAGAGAAGCCGGCGGCGACGGAGCCTGTAACTGTAAGGCTGAAGGCGGCGGATCCGCCGCCGGACGGCGCCGCGAAGATCGTGCTCCAGCCGAGAGTCTGCACGTTGCGCTCGTACGGCGGCGGCCGCGGCGGCGTGATGAAAATCGGTAGGGAGAACGAGGTGTCGCGATTCTTCGAGACTCTGTCGGATTACGTCGAGAGCTCGAAGAAGAGCCACGATTTCGAGATCATCTCCGGCCGCCTCGCCATGGTAATTCACCTCTCTCTCTCTCTCTAAATCGAATACTCAAAAACAAAATCCAGATCTTAATTTACCTTTTTTTCTTCCCGAAGGTTGTGTTCGCGGCGACGATCGGAGTGGAGGTGGTGACGGGGAACTCGGTGTTCAGGAAGCTGGATCCGGTGGGGATCGAGGAAGCCGGCGGCGTCTGCCTGGCGGCGGTGGGGAGCGCCGCCGCGTTCGCGTGGTTTACCAGCAACCGGAGCAGAGTGGGGCGGATCTTCACCATCGGATGCAACACCTTCATCGATTCGCTCATCGACAACATCGTCGACGGCTTGTTCTACGATTCCGATCCCGGCGATTGGTCCGACGAAATCTGATTCACTGGAAAAAATTCGAACCAAAATTTCAAACTTGTGTAAATATATATAGATTGAAGAAATTATGTGAGGAAGGAAGGAGAGAGGTGGAGTAGATAATCTTATGTTGTCTGGGAAAATATTTTACCGTCGCGGTGAAAAAAATATAGTCTGTATTTATTTAAATTACAAAATAAAATATTTAGTGTGTATTTGGTGCGTATTCCCTCGTCCCATTTCCATTGACACGTTTTATTATATTATACGTATATCACATATTCAACGAACGAGTTAACTGAAATTTGACGGAGTGGGTATTAAGTAATCCTTCAAATATTGAATTATGGATTGTTAACTAGAAGGGATTTTTTTTTTTTTTTTCCGAAAAGGGGAAATGGTAGAAACAATAGAAAATAAAAATATATTAAGATAATATTTTCTTTTATGGAATGAAGATTGGTGATTGGGCCATGCAAACTTGGTTAGCTCTTGGGCTTGGCCCACCTTTTGTGGGCCTCTTATACCTTGTTTGGGCTTACCCTAAAAGCTAATGTATTATAGATTTTCCTTCTTTCGTTTCATTTCAGTTGATCTATAAATCGTATGTATGCACGGTACAAGCATAAAGCATGTCAACTGAAATGAAACAAACGTTTGTATATAAGTATGAATAGAAGTGGACAACTAAAAGCCTCTTTGATACATATAAATATCTATATAAGATTAAGGTATGGATTATATATAAAGAGTACATCTTCTCATGTTAAGAACCCGTTTGGTAGGCATGTGTAGCCCAGATAAGGATAGTTATCTAGGCTTAGTCGGCTGTTTGGTAGGTATGTTAACGAAATTGGGGGCCCGGGTTTGTAATCAGGCCCGAAAAAAAAAACATTGTAGCCTTTGTATTTTTATATCACGTCTCCACCAAGGGATAGTAATCTGGGTTGTCTACAGTAACCATGTGAAGGCTTGGTAATGTCCAATCTACCCTCAACTACCACGTAAATTCAATTCTCTTCATTTATTTCTTCAACAAATCTATGCAAGGAAAAATTCACTTCTCTTCTTTTATTTCTTCGACAAATCTATGGGAGGAAACTAGGGTTCAACAAGAAGGGCGACATAGGAGGGCGATTGCTGCAAAAAACTTGTTCTCTTCTCAAGGTTTCGATCCCCTTTTCTCTTGTTCGTTGCTCGGGTTCAATCCCTCTTTCTCAAATTGTTGCTTTAGGAATGTGAGAATGTGAATGACAATTGATGAATTGGGGCTTGCTCAGTCTCACGTAATTTGTAATGTGCCTCTTATTTTTTATTAATGAAAGTGGAATTTTTGCTTTGTATTCCAGTGGAATTTTTATTTGCAACTTGCCGAGCTCTTGTTTCTTCTCCTTGACTGCGGCGGAATTTTGTGAAAGGTGGAAATTAGGGTTTTAGGGATAAATTAGTTTCAAGGACATATTGATAAAATGCTTCTTATCATACTTCATCATGTGTGTGCTACCAAACACACTGGTTAAGATAAGACATTATTTTACCTGTTCTACCAAACAGCAGAATAAGAGAAGCTAACATACCAACCAAGATAATCATCTTGATCCTTATCTTGACGGGCCTATATCCAACATCCGTACCAAACGAGCCCTAAATGGAGAAGAAGAACCTCACTCACTAACACTAATGGCATGATAAAACATGCTCAAAATTTGACCTAAATACACTCATAATAACCTCTTGGCCAAAAATAAAGTTGTAGCATATGGTATCTAACAACTAAACTTATTACTAACTATCTTACCCTCCATAACTCTATACCCATATAGCTCCTGCCTTGATGAGCAAGGGCTTGAGTCGTCCTCTAATCTTGAGGCTTATGATCTCGTTCGAGCCACCGACAAACTCTTTATCGATGAAAACTGCAGGCACGCTAGGGTTGCACCCTAATGCCATCAGATCCTTCTCCATCTGCGCCCCCTCGGCCAGCTGGTCGAGCTCGTAAATCCTAGGGTTAGCCCCGTAGCCACGTATCAGCGTGTCGATCGAATGCGACATGCAACAATTGCTCTTGGTGAATATCACCACCGGACTTTCACTCCCTAGCTTCGTAACGGTGCTCATCTTATGAGCTTGTAGAGTTCTTTCTCTCTCTTTTCAATGTGTAAGGGTATTGAGTTACATTTCTTGTGTTTTAGGGTTGATATATATATAGGCAATGGATCAAGGTTTTGAAAGGTGACATCCAATCTAGAGATTTCATGAAATATGATGCCATTTCTCAAATTGATCTTGATGTGAATAATTTTGCATGGATTGGAATTTGTTTGTAGATATAGCACATCGGATAAAAGATTTCCCCTTTTTGTTATTCTTTGGAATATTTTCTCCTTTTCTTTTTTTCTTTTCCTTTTGTGAATGTATTTTTTCCAACACGTGTCATTAATATTTATTGGACAAGACTCTCAAATTTACAACAATTTTTCCATATTCATTTGAAATGTGATGTGCTCAAATTTTCAAAGTACATATAATTAAAATTTATATTTATTTTATATAATTATGAACCATTTAATTTTATGTCAATTATGAAAAAACACACACTCATAAGTAAATCTTTACTATAGATGTAATATTCAAATTTCAAAACAACTTGACAGTATCGAATTCCATTTATAACTCAACGTAAAAAATATCATATTATCGAACAATATATATAGCTGAAAATAAAATTAAATAAATATTAAAAAAAAACAACTGAAAAAAAAGAGATCCAAAAAGTTGTGCTAAGAATCTTTATCTTATTCGAATAAACACGTAAAATCTGAGAGAGAGAGAGAGAGAGAGACTATATACATATTCTTTTGATTTAAATATGACTCTTGGAACTTCGCAAAAACCATCAAATACTACCATGTCCGTACTCACGTACTTGAAAAAGTACTCAAACTTTCACATCTTCACTTTCACGAATTTGAGAGAGAGAGAGAGAGAGAGAGGTCGGTCGTGTATTTTTGTTCTTTCTCCGACCTTTGAAGTTGTGTTGGGTCATAAATCAAGATGAAATATTCTCTTGTACGGATTTACAATTTGGAAGAATATTTTTGTACAATTTAGATGAGTGAGCAAGATTTCGACACATGACGAAAACCCGACAATATTCGGAATTACGACAAAAGATCTCATATTCTTCGATCCATTGGTCACACGAACCCGGGTCGGACCCGAATGGACAAGGAAAGAAGGAGGGGGAAAAAACATTACTTCGATCATATTTACACAAAAAAGTCACGGTTGCTGAAATCATGGCTCAGCCTTCTCGATAGCTTCGATGCATTCGACGACCGTTGCATTGTTCGTCATTGCTGCCATGAGAGCTTCGTGCAGAGCTCGGTTGTTCTTGATCAATGATGCAGAGAACAGAACCTGCATGCATGTATCAGATTCAAGAAAACTCGGAGGAAATCGATCATATATATTCGAGAAATGCTGATAAAGAGGCGAAATTACCGCCCATCTCGTGAGATTTTGCTGCTGATCTCTGCTTAGTGGGGGCTTAGTCCTGTTTATAAACCTCTGAAAACGACGGTTGGCAATGAGTTGAAGAATTATAGTGAATTGCCTTGCAGAAAGTTGCAATTATGTTATATACATGAAAAATCGGGAACGAACCTGTAGGCTGAAGAGATCAGCTGATTGGCCGACTACTTTATCATACTGTAGACCTTCTGCAGCTAGTCCAGCCATTGCTACTACTGCTAACCTTCAAGAAGTGAAAACAAAATTCGGATAATGTTATTTTATTTATGTTTGTTTGCAGTTTTTGGATTAATGCAGATTAGGAGGATGTATTCTGATGTGGGATTCTTGTGTTATGAGTTTCAGATATCAGAAATGGATCAATTTGTACCTGTCGAGTTCCTTGGCATCGAGCTGACCACTGTAGATAAGCTTTTCAAGCCTCTTATCGATGAGATTGACATTCTCTTTCCCGATGTCCAATGAATATCCGAGGATAGGAAGGCCGAGTAGGTATGCAACTACAACATAAAAGTCTCGTCTTGAAATGAGTCGAGGCAAAATTATGGAAGGAGCTCACAAAATTCATATGTTTTGGAATTGTAAGAACATATTCAGAGTCTTATTGTGTGTGCGATTGTGTATGTTTTTCTGATGTCTTGAACGTGACGATTGCAAAAGTTACCTAAGAAATGAGCTGCTTCGTGCCTAGTGATCCTTTCCTTGTAATCTGGGAAGAACGAAGAAAATCCTCCGATTGCAGCTTGAAGCAGCCTATTCCAAAGAAGATTGACAACTGAGACTATAATCGTCTATCGTTCATTAACTTGCATACATTTGTAATAGGTAAGTATGAAAGACAAGGATCTCAAGAACGCGACATAACTGAAAGAAAAAGACGAGGGTGTATAACTTCTAGCAAGAACAGTTAAATGTGTAAAACGTAGATTCTTTGTTCAACTGCTTACCCGGGGGAGATACTCCCAATAGCAAGAACTACTAAAGAAATGCTCCCCACCAAGTATGGCACAAAGAAGCCCCAATCCTACGAATCAAGAGAGTTCGTTATACACATAAAAAATGCCAACAGCATCAAAGTTACGATTCGACTGTTATTCACAGGAGCTACAAAATGTATATGAATGGCAGCAAAGACAAAAAACTTTCCCCGTTTCTTCATTCGAGCTACTGATGCCAGCAGGAATGAAGAAGATTAGAAATACAATCATTTTCCAACTTTTTAGAATTCAGGAATCGAACAAATTAAAGTATTCGTAAAGGGAGGTTCGTAGGAGGCTACCCCAGGAAGCTGGCCAGCAAGAATACCCAAAAATCCAGTCGTGCCAACCACAGTAAACAGAAAGGCTGCCTGCGTCACTGAACAAAATCAACTCAACATACACATAAAACTCCATTCTAAGTTTCTGGTTACAATTCAAGAAACAGAACAACGCATAAGTTCCATTGAACTTACGTCGTTTCTGGTACTAGGAATAGCAAGATTCTCCGCGTTCTTCAATCCCAAAGTTGTCAGCTCCCGAAGAGACGTCTGTAATGGACATATGTAGTTGCTAAAATTTGAAGTTCATGTCCATGACATTCTTCAACTAGAAAAGCCAGAACAAAACTTAGAGACTAACCGTACGCCTCGAGATATAAGGTTGAGAGCTCCATTTTTTGGCCCAACCAGCTTCCCTCAATTGATCAAGTGCCTCTTTCACTCTATCACTATCTTGCTGCATTGAATCATACCAACATTCTAAAAATTACTCGAGAAACCATTTAACTTGTTCGTATACAACTGCAAATTTTATCATTCTTCAAGTATGGATAAATAAACATCATCACATTATATATATACATTTTAGATTATGCTTTCCATAGTTTTTCAATCATCAAATTCCAGAAGAACATTACAATCTAGCGGAATTTCCTTCGATAGTAATTTGCCCATTTCACCCGCCTATAAACCCTAATTACATAAATATGCATTTAATCGCAATGCTTGCCCCAATTCAATCAACAGCAATCAATTACCAAACAAATCAAAATCAAACCACTTCCAAAACTCAAAGAGGCCGAACAATTATCAAATCGACTGTGTGTAATCAGAGAGGAACAAGGAAGAAAAGGAACCTCAGCAATGGCGGATTCGAGAGTGGAGAAATTGATACCGGGGGCAGCTGATGACGAAGCTCTGACCGAAATATCACCGGATCTCGACGCCGATTTCGGACTGACCGGCCCTGGTTTGTAGAGAGAGAAGGCGAACGATGAGAGAGAATGGGACATAGCTGTGTGAATGTTGCTTTCGCGCCTCTCTCTCTCTCTGAGTTTGTGCGGCAATTATAAGAGATAAGAATTGGCGCCACTTCTCTATACCGTTGGCGCAATCTCAGTCACTAATTACTATTTTCTTTTTTGAATAAACATGTTCAAAAAAATAAAAACATAAATAATTCTATTTTATTGGGCCAATTGGTGGGCCCACGATGAAGCTTATTAGGCTAGGCCTATTGGGCTTTGAGAAATAGCCTTGTATCTCTTGGGCTTGGAATAAAATAAAATGAGTACTCCTTTATTTATTTTTACACTCTCTCGTCCCGGCTGTTTACGAACAACTTTTTATCAACCAAACCCACCTTTTTTATCAAAATAGACCATTTTTTCATTGAAGCCCAATTGGAATAGAAGATAAAATAGAATACCCAATTTCTGAATTTTTAAATTAATATCCATTTTGCAACATAAGTAATAATTTAGAAAGTAACCATTTATGTTAGTAGTGTTTAATTATTTTGGTATCCAAGATTTAAAAGGAAATATATTTTAAATAGTATTGTCTCAATCCCGTCTAACATAACACATTTCTTAAATTTGTGTGAGTGCAAAATAACAAAAACGTATCGTTTTTAATGAGATGAAGAAGCAGAAAATTTGACAATTGAGTATAGTGGTAGAGTAGGGTACAAATTAATTGTAGGGTGTCAAAATTTAATAAAAACCTAGCGATATTACAAGAACAAATCCCAAGCACACATTTCAACACATTTGTTGGGCTAGATATGGAATAAATTATTGCAAAGAGCTAAAGACAAAATATTAATTTATATTTGCTTCATGTAGATTTGATTCAATGTCTATGGTTTCTTCTTTTTGGACTAAAAACATCAATGCAAATGCAATGTCCCCAATTTAATTCTCAATTAAGCCCATAATATGTTTGATTTTGTTCTCCCCATGTCTTGGCCAAATATCATGAGACAACTCCGTGTACCCTGAATGCTACATTCCGACTACTCCCTCGTTCCCATTCAAAGACTTCTCTTTCTATCCTATACGTGAGAATCGAGAGATATAGTAAAGTTTGCATTATCTGAAGAATTGACAACTATGAAGGTGTTGTACTAATTAGACCTAAAATAGCTAAATAATTACAGTGATTGTGCAGCTGTTTATTTATTAATATAATTTCTAAAACTTAATCAACAAGAATTGCAATAAAACAGTGATGATGGGTCGATTTTGGGGAAGAAAAAGAAATAAATGAAAATTTTTACAATTTTTAATAATTTTCGTATGAATTCCGGCGCCGCTCTTTTTTGGGAACCTGACAAAAAAATTTGTGCTGCCATTTACTAGGTTTCATTCATGTACAATTCATGCAGCAGAGATGAGTCATTTTAAAATAAAATATAAATCCCATACTATTTTGCATGGGATTTGGATACATATATACATCTTTGATGCTGTTGTGACGGATTATGATTAAAAAGAGATAAACGATCAGAAAATTAGAAAACGTAAAGAAGACAGATAGTTATATATGTAGTTAATCAACGTTGTATTGAATACGTTTACGGGCGGAAAAGGAGAATACATTTAATTAGGCGAGTAGATAACAAATTATAGAATTGATCTCTACAGCTATATGGTGAAAAGAACATGACGATGGGTTCAGCCCAACGACGACGCCCATAAAGCCCACCCATATCGTTGGGAAAAGATACAGGTTAAAGGCATACCAATATATTGGGGGGGGGGGGGGGAGGGGGGGAATATGTAATTTATTACTACAATCATTCACTCAATTGATCAATTATGCCAAATTCTTTTGAAGTTTTCATGCTTAGTGAACGAAAATTCACACCTTTTATCAGTAGTACAAAAAACGCTCTCCTATTCATCGCAATAACAGTACATAAAGTTTAACATTTTTATTAGGTTTATGTTTTCTTTAAGTTTATATCGCCATTATATCAGCCGTGAACGTGTTAAATGTACTCTCAACGGATAGACGAATGTTATCTGACAACACGGTTTTCTTATTTTCATATTTCCTCTTGGAAATTGAGTAAATCACCAATTCACCATGGATGCCTCCTACCAAAATAGCAGAAAAACATATTTGGAAATTATTCTTAAAGAAAAAAAGACATCTGAAATTAATTAAATTATATGTCGTGAAACCAGGGATCCATAACCTGCAAATTGATTTGTTTTATTTTTCCTCTTATTTTAAAACAATGGTAGTATTTGATAACTATTTGTAACAAGTAGTAGTAATTAATAGATGCCATGTGAATTAATTCTGAAGGTGTAGTAAAGAATGAGACCTTCACATTAAAAGAATTCTTCTATGTACAGTAACCCAACATTGACCACTGCAACTTTGGTTGTGATTGGCTCTAATAAGGCAAGTGATTCTAGCCTCGATACGTTTAATATGTCAATCGTCGATATATCATTGTCTAAAACTTACCTTTTAAGGTATTTAGCAGGTTGGTCTGTATTGACCATTTATATGGTAAAATTATGCCAATCATGCTCGAAATAATCAATAAGATAATTATTTTTTCATATACATCGGTCTTTATGATACAAATAACTTGAGGAGTTCGAATTTGCTTAAGTTTAATTGTTTCGGGTGCATACGAGATCAAGCTCAATCGTGTAAGTTAATGGGAGTGACAAAATAACGATAGCGTTTGAAATAGGGTTTAAGATCGTGTTTTCCAGACAACCGTGAGATCTATATACTTAACATACACATACTTATGTAGTTGTGAGAACATACAGTCGTTACTTAAATTGTTTATAATGTAAAACTTGCAAATGACCTAAGTAAACCCAAACGATAAGAACGTGTCAACATTCCATGTGTTGACTTGACGCTACGAGCTTAAGTTTCGAGATTAAGGGTTCTGAGGAGTATTCGACGAGCTCTGGTTATTGAAGGGGGGAGAAAATTAAAATTAGGGCCACGTGGCGCGCATGGGGAGGAGAGAAGAGCCACGTAGGATTGGAGTCAAAGTAGTGATGGAGATGCATGGGCCCCGCCACGTGAAGAAGTCCCATGAAAGTCAAAATTCGATTAGGGTTTGGGGAGCAGAAGGACACATATTCTGGAAATCTCTCTCTCTCTCTCTCTCTACCTATCTCTGCTCGACACTTTGCCCTACGATTATGTCGTTTGACTTTGACCCCACATTTTCTACTACTAAAAATTACTAACGCCACTCCTCTCTTTTTCTTGTTTGCCCATTTTCACACATTCATGCATACATCCCTTAATTAATTAATTCATTGTATTTGTATTGCCGGAGATTAAAATGCTAATTAAATGATTAATAATTTGATTAATCAAAATTTTAAATATAATGACACGTGGCATGGGCTGAGGGCGGTGGGCCATCCGTTAATGAACTGGCAGCTGCATTAAATTTACATGACTGGAGCCAAGGCTGCAGCCTACGCAACCTATCCCTGCGCCTCACCGGAGCCTACCACATTCCTTTCCGTCCATTTCTGTACAGTCGGTTCGGTCGTTGCTAGGTCGAGTGTTCATTCTCGTGTGAATTTTAAATTTTAAAATATTAATCTTTCCGTCTCTCTTTAGTTTTTACAACGTATTTTCGTAGATTATCTTTGATAGAAGATACTGTGAGCATGGAAAGCGTATTAAAATTGTTAAAACAAAATGATTCAACTTGCAAGGGATAAAGGAAAAATAAAATTTCACTTTCGATATATATTGTGCTAGAACCTTTTATATCTCCCAATAACTTCAAGAAATTCTCCAAGTCACCTTATATCTCCCACAATTTGCTTCCAGAGGGAATCGAACTCAGGTTACTCATTAAAGAGAGGAGCCCGGTGACTAGGTGCGCTAAGTCACCTTGTTCAAACATTGAACAATTACAAAAAAGAGTTAAGCCCTAAACAAAATAGAGATCAGACCTCTTCATGCACTAACTTCACAATTTAGTGGTAATTGATTAATGAATTGTATACTTTCTAGAGCTCAGCTAAATCCGATGTACTCTAATCTCAAAAGTTATGAAACGCTCGATCTTCCGTCCGCCGTATGTATGCATGTAATCTTTCGACTCAAATTTTAACGTATGTAACTAATGACTATCAAAGTAGAAAGTATAACCAAAATACGATTTAGTACGTGTTAAGTGAATTGTGTACAAATATTACTCCATTAATTCACAAGAGAAAAACTATACTCCAGATTTTAGAAGGAAAATCTCCAATATACTCCCTCCGTCCCATGGCAATTGTCCATGTTGCCTTATTGGGACGTCCCATTTAATTGTCCACTTACCAAAAGTGGAAACATCACACTCTCACAATCAATATAATATAAAATCTCCTATCTCTTATGGCATTGGTTATTGTGTCATTTCCATAGTGGACAATTGTCATGGGACAGAGGGAGTACTATCTTCTCTCACTCCTAATTCTGATTTTAACGCAGTTTCATGGTGTGTGTAGCTCAAAATTTGCTGGAAAGCAAAAACCAAAGAATTCAAGCAAATGTCAGGTAAGTATTGGAATATATTAAGAAGTAATTTAGTTTAATGCAAGCATATTCCATTAATGTTCCTCTCTCTCTCTCTCTCTACAGCAGCTAGCAATTAAGTGAGCAACATAACATGAAGAAGAGCAGAGGTTCCATGCAAATTGCGAAGGAAGAGAGTGGTACTGAGGCTTGCTCTGGTTGGGGATTGGGAGAGGGAGATGGCTCGCTCTGATAATTAATTTAATTGCTGCAATTTTCACGTGCTTATGTTTCTTCCATTTCCTCCATCGATACTTGAGCTTCTTCTACTATACACCCTCCGTCCCCTAATAAGTGTCCCGAGCAGTCAAAGTGCAATAATCAAGGAATTGTATAAATTTATCATATTAACCCCTAATCATTACATTGAAAATTGAAAAAGTGAAAAAAAAAAATGTAATGATAATAGGGGTAAAATTGGTAGTTTAGCCAAAATTTTACATTGAAATATGTGATATGACACTTATTATGGGACAAAAATTTTAGCGGCTCGGGACACTTATTAGGGGACAGAGGGTGTACATACGTGGAATTCTACTGTTTCTCACCATTAACGTCGTCATCATTTACTGCTTTCACACCCCACACCTTCGCCGTTTCCATTAGACTATTCGACTAGTCTGCTGTATTAATTTGGTCGGAGTTCATATGAGTTATTAGGGTATATATATATATACTCATGAGAAGCTAGGTCGTTAAGCGAATTAAGCTACTCGGCAACTACGCAACGAATGACTTGAGAAAAGCTCGAACGGACTCGTACTTGTTAACAATTGAGCCGACCTCAAGCAATTAGATTTGTCGTTGACAAATATGCTAAGCTCGTATTCCAATACTCCATCCGTCTCATTATATTACTCCTATTAGATGGATAAATGCAAGGTACTATAAAATATCACTTCGTTCTTTTCAACATGAGTCATTTCTTTTTGACAATTCTGGCACGTTTTTCCACACTCGTTGATGATGGGTTTTAAAATAGATTTTTGAAGAATTTTTTCATTTACGAGATAATACAACTGTCATAATATGTTGAAAGGGAAAAAAATCTTCAAAAATCTATTTTAAAACCCATCATCAACGAGCGTGGAAAAGCGTGCCAGAATTGTCAAAAAGAAATGACTCATGTTGAAAATACTGGAGGGAGTATTTCAATATGAGTAATATAGTTGGACAAAGGGAGTATATAATGAGCGTCATGTTTGCAAGCTTATTAGTAGTATGTAAAAAATATTACACTTGTAACAATAGTATATACCTTATACAATCAAGCTTGGGAAATTCTTATGTGTGAGGGATAATTTAGTATTACACCTACATCCATTTAAGAATAAACCATCGAGCTTTTACATAAGCTCAAAATTGAACTCAATTAAAATGCATGTTTTAGTATTTCACGTGTCAGTTTGATCTCGCATTCGAACAACACTCAAATCAAACTATTTGTTAAATACAATACTATATTCATCTATCCAGACTCGAGCACAAAAAACTTTTACATCGAGTCAAGCTCAAGCTTAAATGTAAAGCTCGAGATGAAGAAGTTTTGAACGAGCCGAGTTCAAGGATGCCAATTCCCGGCCCCTTTGCTTCCAACATTATACAAAGTTAGTATCTTTGGAAAATATACTACGTACATATGTCATTTGTTATTAGTCACATTTGTCATTTTCATCTATCTCGTTATTAGTCTCACTTTTTTAATTGGTAAAACATTCTTGGCTATAGTTAATTATCTCCTTAAAATTGATTATAATCCATATATCCTCTCGTTTCTAAGTTTGTGAACCCGTCCTAAAGGGGACTAATAACGTAAGACAAAGACGGAAGACGGAAGACGGAAGACGGAGGTAGTATGATATTGAATGTAATAATGTGAAAGCATGACAGCATATTGGTATATGGTCGACATCCCAAAAGAAATGGTTAGTTGTAGTGAAAAGGACATGAAATAAAGCTATGATATGATTGGAGGGGGCTACCACAGATTTTGTAGCATCAAAAGAGAGATCTCTTCTTGTGGACTGTCTTAACCCCATTTATGTGGAACTGCGATTTCTCAATCGTACGGCTATTCTCCTTTCTCAAACTCTATCCATTAGGGTTTGGGCCCCATTCTTGACCTACTACAAGGAGTGCAACAGTTTAAGGCCCAAAAATCGAAGGGCTTAAAAAGAGTTGGTCTAACTATTGAAATCTTAGGACCAGGATTGTGAATAACCTTTCCTTCAAAGTACATGAAAATCGAAAGAATCGAGCTTTCCTTCAATTGTATATACCAATATCTTAACTGAAATTGTATAATCCCTACTTTGGTAGGTAAATGTAACTCAACACGTAACACAGAAAGTAACACAGTTGAGAACACAAGTTGGTAACCCAGTTCGGTGATAACCACACCTACGTCTGGGGGAAGCTATTCCAAGAAATAATTCACTATGACGAGTATAAGGGTTACAAGATATATGAACGTCAGCCACACTGAACGATCTCTCCTCGCCCGACTCTACCCTCACCAATGAATCCTCACGGTAAACTCTCTCTAGTCTACCCGAATACTTTTCTCAGAATGAAAAGATGAAACCCGATCTTGAACAAGGAATTGTTCAAGATATTACAAACACTCACCAATGAAACTAACTACCCCAATTGATGAATGTAATGAATAAACTCAACTCTTGAATGAACGAAGAAGACGAGCTTTCAATAATCAATGACAACGCGCGCAGCGGCTCCAATAAGATCTTCATGCTTATATAATCCACGCACAACCCTAGGAGATAATTAAGGCATATCTAAAAGATATCCTTAATAGGGTAGATAGAATCTTCATGCAAATCTTCTAATTAAGGATATAATATAATATACCTTGTAACCCTTGATCCACAAGGAATTCTACTCCACCAAGAATTCCTACGCATACATAAATTATGCCATACAAAAATACTCCATGCAATCCATGCAGCAACAATCTCCCCCTTGGCATTTTATGTATGCAATCACTCCAACATATGCAACTCACACAACTCCTCCAAGATACAAAGCACCCAATGCAAAATCAAGTAGGCAAGGAGCGCACCCACATAACCATACTCGAATGCATAGTGCATAAGACTCCCCCTTGCTACAAACACTCTCTAAAGTGAAGTACTAGTCAAGCGCACCCGAACTAGAATACCACACATAGAGAGAAAATAATCATACTGCATAACACCACTTATAACACCATATAGAACACCAGCTGATCAAACAATGCTTCATCAGAAAAACCAAGCATCACAAGCAGCAATTAGCAACCTAATTACTATTACAGACCATCAACTGAATATCCACCTCAGTATCCACACATCAGCAACAAAAACAGTTTGTTCATCCATCCACCCAGAATAGCAAAGTATCATTAACAACCAAATCGAATCAGCAGCAGCAGAGCAAGAAAAACAACAAAAAAAATACCTACAGATTCTCCCCCTTGAATGCACACATGAAATGCCAAGCTACGGCAACTCAGCATCAAGCTCCTCATCAACAGCCTCATCATCAACAGCACCTTCTGCAGCACCATCAGAAGCAGGAGCAGGAGCAGCAGCAGCTCCCCCTGGCTGAGTTCCACCGGCCAAGACCAGCAGCTTTTCAATCTCCTCTTTCTTTTTAAATAGCATCCTAATCTGCTCACACGTCATTTCATATTCCAGAGAGATAGCCTGGAACATGAGCTTGGAAACCACTGGTTCATAGTGCGGGGGAGCAGGGCCAAATGGCAGCTGGATATCATCTACATTCACCTCATGAGGCATCGAGGAAGAGGATGCCTTTTCTGTCTTCGTGCTGAATGGAGGAGCCTCAGCCTCTATCCCTGTCTGAGCCTTAGTAAAACGCATGAACGGAGCAGATGGAGCTTTAGCACCTTCAGGAATTTCAAACTCCACAAACTTCTGAAAGTAGGCATACAGGATACGAGGAAAGCAAATTGCCTTATTGGAAGACACCACCTTCTCAGCATGCTCAGCAAGAGCTTCAAAGACCAATCTGCCAAAAGACACAGGAATACCCTGCCCAACCTTGTACAGCAGTGTGGCCAGAGAGAGATTAACATATGTCTTGTGGGTTGTGGGAACCCAATTCCGGTTTGCAATGTAGTAAAGTGCCTTGTACTTAGGAGACAGAGAAGATGCCCTCAGTCTCTTAGCCTTAACAGGCCACTTAGCACCCTCCTTGTTCAGCAACGTAGCAGCAATAACATTAGCATCAATGGGCTCGAAACTCTCCAACACCACTTCACCACAAACAAATGCATCAATCAACGAAGGAGAGAAATTGAAGAACTGACCACGAACAAAACCTCGATGATAATCCGGGGACTTAATGTCGAACATAGACAAGCTTAGATTGGAGTAAAACTCCATGATTACATCCTTTACCCAGCAGAAACCTTCATCTAAAGTAGTCAGCAGCTTAGCATCAAAAATGCAGTCAAATACCCCTGCCCTACGCAGATCAAACTCCCTGGCAGGCTTATCCCCTATGATAATTTTCTCCGAATTAATGTCCCAAAACTTTGCATAGAAGGCGTCACGGAAGATAGGCATAAACTTATACCCAGCAGGCAAAGGTGGAACTTCTGTACCTTTAGAAGACGAAGGAAGAACAGCAGCTTCATCATCTGAATCGCTGAGGGGAGGAACCTCGTTCTCTGACTCCGAGTCCACATCAATAACGGGCTTCTTGCCCTTTCCCTTTACTGATTTCGACTTCCCCTGACCAGACGCAGGAGAGGCGGCCTTCCTCTTCCGATTCGAGCCTGAAAGAGAACCACTGGGAGGCGCACGAGCTTGGGACCGCGTACGAAGAGCGACTCCGCCAACAGGGGGCGGAGGAGGAGGAGGAGACTTCTCCTTCCTAGCGACCTGCTTAATTCTCTTTCTTCGCTGAGGGGGCTCCACTGAAGAAGCAGAGGCCGAAACCCTAGGAGAGGGTTCTGACGGAGGCGGAGGAGGAATGGAATCAGCATCACCGAAAAGAGGGTGAAGAGTCTCCTGGGTGACCTTGTCCCTGGGAGGAGATGAAGGAACGGAATCACGGAGAGGGGTTGAAGGAGCAACATCACTGCTGGAAGATAAGGGAGCCGTCTCCGCAGCCAACCCAGCACCGTACCACGGCAAGAGCTTGAGAGGAGGAGCAGGTTCGGCCAATTTAAACAGGGAATCAAGATCAATTCCCTCAGATATCTTGTAAGAAGCCATGGAAGCAGAGAGAAAAGAAAACTCCGGCGTGGAATGGCGAGAATCGAGAGAGAGATTGCGAAAAAACGGCGGAGGAAATTAGGGGAAGAAGAACCCTAACACAATTTAGGAGCAGAGAAGATATACTCTGCAATAAGCAAACGCCGGTTCGAAATCCAAAGAGCAACAGTAATAGCAAAAGGGCGCTCAGAAAAATAGCCCCTTTTTCAACTGACAAAAATACCACGTCAGATAATAACCCAAGAGATAACACCAAACATAACACCATCCATCACACCACGAAATCCACAAATAGAAGAAATCAAATAAACATAATCTGAGCAGCTCAGATTATACACATCCCGAGTGACTTTCGTAAAGCCTCAAACCTTTCTCCATCTAAAGGTTTGGTGAAAATATCCGCAACTTGCACACGAGTAGAGACATGCTGAAGAGATAAAGTCTTGTTTTCAACAAGATCTCTAATAAAGTGGTGTCTGATCTCAATGTGTTTGGCCTTCGAATGACTGACTGGATTTTTGGATAGATTGATAGCTCCAATATTGTCACAAAACAAGACATACTCTTTCTCATCAACCCCATAATCATACAACATCTTGGTCATCCAGATTAACTGTGTGCATGCACTCCCAGCTGCTATATATTCCGCTTCCGTAGAAGATAGAGAAACACAATTCTGCTTCTTGCTATGCCACGAGATAAGATTATCTCCCAAGAAAAAACATCCTCCAGTGGTACTCTTACGATCATTAGGATTTCCAGCCCAATCAGCATCACTGTATCCGGTAAGCTTCAGAGAACTTCCTTTCCCAAACCATAGGCCAATCTTGCACGTTCCCTTAACATACTTTATGATGTTTTTCACAGCCTTGTGATGACTCTCCTTCGGGTTTGATTGAAATCGCGAGCAGACTCCAACGCTGTAGGCAATATCCGGTCGACTGGCTGTTAGGTACAATAGGCTACCAATCATGCTTCTGTACACTGTTTGTTCCACAGGTTTGCCTTCTCCTTCTTGGGTTAATTTAACCGATGTACCCATTGGTGTCCTCTTTGACTTAGAACTCTCCATGCCGAACTTTTTCACCAAGTTTTCAGCATACTTCTCCTGACTCACAAAGATGCCATCTTCGCACTGCTTGACTTGAAGCCCCAAAAAGAACTTCAATTCCCCAAACATACTCATCTTGAATTCAGAGGTCATCAATTTAACAAATTCATTCACAAGAGCCTCTGACTTAGAACCAAAAACCAGATCATCAACATATACCTGGACAATAAATATGTGACCTCCATGTTGCTTAACAAACAAGGTCTTATCTGCACTTCCTCGAACATATCCCTTATTCAGAAAAAACTCTGCCAACGTGTTGTACCAAGCTCTGGGAGCTTGCTTTAGTCCATATAAAGCCTTGTTCAGCCTGTAAACATACTCTGGGTGCTCGGGGTCTTCAAAACCCTTTGGTTGCTTAACATATACCTCCTCTTCTAAATTTCCATTCAGAAAGGCACTTTTGACGTCCATCTGATATAGCTTGAAATCTAAGCTGCTAGCCATACCCATCAGAAACCTCACAGATTCCAATCTGGTAACTGGAGCAAAAGTCTCTCCATAGTCAATCCCTTCCTCCTGTGAGTATCCTTGAGCAACCAATCTGGCCTTGTTACGAGTGATGTTCCCTTGCTCATCTGTCTTATTCTTGAATATCCACTTCGTTCCAATCACATTAGCACCTTCGGGAAGAGAAGTGAGATACCATACATTGCAGCGCTGAAATTCCAAGAGTTCTTCCTGCATGGCAGCTATCCAGTTTTCATCCTGGAAAGCATCATTGACGTTCTTTGGCTCAATTTTTGAGACAAAACACACGGTAGCAATGTGGGAAACCAACTTCTTGAAATCTATCTCTCTCTTCCTGGTCTGCATCCCATCATTGATATGCCCAATCACATCCGAAGCAGAATGATTTTTATGAACTCTTGTTTCGGCCATGTCCAAAGTACCAGATTGAGTACCATCTTGAGTACCCTCCAGAGTCATCTCCTCAACTTTGACTCTTTCTCCTTGCTAGAGATCTGAGAACTCTCTGTAGTGCTAGTGATCGGGACCTCTTCTTCAGTATTTGCGTCGCCTTCCACTGAGTCATCAAAAGTAACATTAATTGACTCAATAACAGTGCTTTGATTTTTCAAGTATACTCTGTAAGCACGGCTGTTTCTGGAGTAGCCGACAAAGATTCCTTCAATTCCCTTGTCATCAAGCTTTTTCCTTTGCACTCTATCATTTACCACAAAGCATCGTGAGCCAAAGATGTGAAGATGTTTCACATTCGGCTTCCTTCCTCGCCAGATCTCATAAGCAGTGACCTCTGTCTGCGGTCTGAGGTACACTCTGTTGCAAATGTAGCATGCCGTATCAAACGCTTCTGCCCACAGTCTAAGGGCAATATCTTTCGCCTTCATCATAGTTCTGGCAGTGCTCTGCAGGGTTCTGTTTTTCCGCTCAACCACACCATTTTGTGTGGGGGTGATAGGTGCTGAGAATTCATGTCTTATCCCTTTGGCTTGGCAGAACTCCATGAACTCTTGGTTCTCAAACTCACGCCCATGATCACTCCTGATGGCCTTGAGTTTGCTCTCCTTCTCTACTTCTAATCTCAGACACAAAATTCTGAACGCCTCGAACGTGTCTGATTTTTCTCGCAAGAATTCAACCCATGTGTATCTTGAGAAGTCATCTACGCAAACAAGAATGTACTTCTTTCCTCCTAAACTTTCAACTTGCATCGGTCCCATCAAGTCCATGTGCATAAGATCGAGGACTTTAGCTGTTGTGATTCGGAGTACTCTCTTGTGTACCTCCTGAGTCTGTTTCCCTTGCTGACACGGGCCACAAAACTCCACATCTCCAAATCTGATCTTAGGGATTCCTTCAATGGCATTCAGCTGAATAAACCTCTGAATGTTCCTGTAGTGTGTGTGCCCGAGCTTCTGATGCCAGATTTCACTCATCTTAGAGACGACCCTGTAGCTTGTGATCTTTGGAGTGAAGACGTAACAATTATCAGCCGATCTGGTTGCCTCCAGAAACTTATCTGTTCCTTTGTTGATGATGCAGCTATTTTTCCCAAAACTTACGCTCATTCCATCATCACACAATTGGCTGATACTGACCAGATTTGCTCTCAACCCTTCCACATATAGAACCCCTTCCAGGACTGGCATCCCAGGTATATTCAGTGTACCAATTCCTCGAATTCTACCTTTTCCACCATCACCAAACACAACTGACTCATTTGAGCAACTTTGTACATTAATAAGAAGATCCATGTTGCCTGTCATGTGCTGCGAGCAACCACTGTCAATATACCAGGAGTTCCCCACTCTGGAGCTATTACTGGTGTGAACAACATAAGCCCTATAGCCCTGGCCACGATTCCTCCTATTTTGATATTTGATCATCTCCTGCCTCTTATCACCAAGGTAGAACCGACATCTTGGTCTGATATGGCCAAGTCTATGACAGTAATGACAGAGAGGAATGAATACTTCAGAATCTGGATCGTGCTCGTGTACCTTGTGGTGTTCTTGTTTGGGTACCTCCTCTGCATCTCCTTGTTCTTCAGATTTCTGTTCAACAGCGACTGAATTTTCAGTTAGTTTAGGCCTCCATTCTTCACGTCTAACTGTTTTCCCGCTAGATTGAGTTTCAACAAAGTCATTTGAGTGTCTCAATCCTTCGACTCCTCTCTCTGGCTTGCTCCAGTCTTGCCTTTGAGCTCTTGGTTGATATTGGTATCCAACTTGTTGATAGTTGCTTCGGTTGAATCCAAGGCCCTCCTTATCTGCAGCTCTCTTCCCAAGTCTGAGAATTTCGTCAAGCTTCTCGGTGCTGGAATTCATCATTCTAATCAACTTCTGAATATGACTCAGCTCTTCATCAGTCTCCTTTCTACCGTCCTCGCATTTTTTGAGCTTTTCTTGAAGAGATTCAACTTCAGATCTTAAGGCATTCCTTTCCTTTTCAAGATTCTGAATCTGCTCCGTAAGGCTCTGGTTCAAGATCAGTGCCTTCTCACATGCATCCATCAACTTATCATAGTCCTCCTGATCTTCTACTTCTTCCTCCACGTCCTTAACCTTGAAAGGATCTTGATCATCAACAACAGACACTAGCCTTGGGCCATTTACTGTGGCCACATGTGCAGTATGAGACGTATCCTGTCCTTCTTCGAATTCAGTGTCAGTGACCTCTTCATCGCTGTGAGTGGCTTGGAACGCCTTCCTGCTGACCTTCTGATATTTGAAGGTATTTGCACATTCGCTTTTGATATGCCCAAAACCATCACACTCATGACACTGTGGTCCCCTATCTCCACTTTCTTTCTTTTCTGACACATTAGGTCCTCTGTTCTGAGAATTGCTTTGATTCTCAGACCGGCGAAATCTGGAGTTACCTTCACCATTCCCTTTCCTGAAGAATTTCTTCCCAAACCTCTTAGAGATGTATGCAATGCACTCCGCCATGTCTTCGGTAGTCATCTCCTCTTCAGACTGACTTGTAGATGAAGCTTTGAAGGCAACAGACTTCTTCTTTTCATTTGGGTTCACACGCAAACCCATCTCAAACGTCCTCAGGGAACCAATAAGCTCATTTGGTGATAGCTCATCCACATCCTTCGCTTCCTCGATAGCAGTAACTTTGTAGTCAAATCTCTCGGGAAGAGATCTCAAGATTTTCCTTACTATCTTAGCTTCCGTGAGCTTTTCTCCCAACGAAAAGAACTCATTCGATAGGCTTAGCAACTTAGCATAGAAGTCTGAGATGTTTTCATTCTCATCCATTCTGAGGGACTCAAACTGTGAAGTGAGTTGTTGTAGCCTCTGATTCATCACCCGTTTATTTCCTTCATAAGTGATCTCCAAGATATCCCATGCTTCCTTGGCAGATCTACACGTGGAGATAATAGCAAAAACCTCAACACTCACCCCGGCGTGAATAGCGTTGATAGCTTTCTGATTCATTCCAGACAACTTTAGCTCCTCTTCTGTCCATTTAGTTCTCGGTTTCTCTGAGCCATCTTCGTCTTTAGGAGCACTCCACCCAGTTTCCACTGCAGTCCATGCAGCCTCGTCAATGGACCTGATGAACGAAGCCATTCTGATCTTCCAATACCCATAACTTGTGCCATCAAAAAACGGTGGTCTGACAGTAGAGCCACCTTCCTTGATAGTACTCATCGCAAGTACCACAAAAATACCAACGGATTATACCGATATCCCAGGATCTAACACCGCACCTCGATGACCTGCTCTGGTGCCAATTGAAATTGTATAATCCCTACTTTGGTAGGTAAATGTAACTCAATACGTAACACAGAAAGTAACACAGTTGAGAACACAAGTTGGTAACCCAGTTCGGTGATAACCACACCTACGTCTGGGGGAAGCTATTCCAAGAAATAATTCACTATGACGAGTATAAGGGTTACAAGATATATGAACGTCAGCCACACTGAACGATCTCTCCTCACCCGACTCTACCCTCACCAATGAATCCTCACGGTAAACTCTCTCTAGTCTACCCGAATACTTTTCTCAGAATGAAAAGATGAAACCCGATCTTGAACAAGGAATTGTTCAAGATATTACAAACACTCACCAATGAAACTAACTACCCCAATTGATGAATGTAATGAATAAACTCAACTCTTGAATGAACGAAGAAGACGAGCTTTCAATAATCAATGACAACGCGCGCAGCGGCTCCAATAAGATCTTCATGCTTATATAATCCACGCACAACCCTAGGAGATAATTAAGGCATATCTAAAAGATATCCTTAATAGGGTAGATAGAATCTTCATGCAAATCTTCTAATTAAGGATATAATATAATATACCTTGTAACCCTTGATCCACAAGGAATTCTACTCCACCAAGAATTCCAACGCATACATAAATTATGCCATACAAAAATACTCCATGCAATCCATGCAGCAACATTAACGGTGAAGTGAATAGTTTGTGATTTAAATAGTCATGTGCTATACATTCGACAAGGTTCATCATTAGTACCAACTAAACTCACGAGCATATAAATGCAGCATTAAGGCCGTAAACAACACGATTGCCTGTCTACGTCGAAGCTCAGATGGTAAGACGTTTTTCTCCCGAACAACCAACGGAGTGAGCTAGAGTTGGAATCACGTCGAGCGCATGGGAATTGAATTGATACATGCGTGAGGATATTGTAGAGAGATTCAAAGTACAACCATGTTTACTATTGAAGGGAAAAGGGCAAAGTAGAAGCAAACAAGGTATGCATGGTGGCGTGTCATAGCCCTACTCTATACCCTGCACCTACATCGCCTATAACTGCTGTGCTGTGCTGTGCTGCCACACACCCCAAATCTCTCTCTACTCTCTCTCTCTCTCTCCCCATCAACTATTGATTGCATCAATATGGTATCTTATGTCATGTGTTCCTTCTTCTTGCAGTTGGTCTTTGTCTTCCCCCTGCTCATCCACTCTGCACCAACGTGCTTCTCAATCAATCACTTTTCCCTTTTCCTTTTCTTGAACAAAAGTGTGTACATATAAATCAAAGAGTTTTTTCCCTCAAACAAGAAAAATCTATAGTGATTTTAAGAACACAAGTGATAGAATCCTGTCTCATCTAAAAACTCAAATTTGTAGAGATGGTGAGAATCTATTGGACTCATATTATGATTCTCAATACTCCCCCTCACTTGTGGGCTCGATTTTCAACTCTACCCTCTGGGTAGGAGACCCAACAAGTGCACATTTTTAATATAGGTGGAGTTGCTTTCAGCGAGATTCGAACACAGGACCTCAGCATATGCTGAAGGCTCTGATACCATGATAAAATTTCGTCTCATCTAAAAGCTCGAACTTGTAGAGAAGGTGGGAATCTATTGGCTCATATTATGATTCTCAATAACAAGCAAGCAATAAGAAAAATATACATGTTTATGTGAAAATTCACTATCCGAGAAAGTTAGGGCACACGAGAGAATTTCATTACCAGGGAAATAAGATACACAAAATAATAAGGTAGCCCGATCCCTTTAAGTCTCAAGCTACTCCTAATCTTTCAAGCAATGAAGACGGATTTGAAATATTGACATTTCGAAAGTATTATTATAACTTATGTAATTATCCGTTAATGCAAAGTATAAAGTATTGAAATTATACAAATTAGCTCACAACAGAGAAATGAGTCGCGAAAGACAGGTTTCTCTGGTGTGGCTAAGCGGCTCGTTTGTTCCCCGATGAGTTTTTCATTCGATAAACCAACCGCCCTTCATATAACTGTCGAAATTTAGGATTAATAAGCAAGGGTGGAGCGAGAAATTTTTCTTCCCACTGTCCGACTTTGCATAAGTTTAAAATATTACGGATATCTTATATTAATAAAAACTATCATAAATAAAAATAATAATAATAAATACATCAACACTAATATAGAAATAACTACTGGGGCCCATGGGATTGGGGCCCAATAGAGAGCTCATGGGCCCCCACGCCCCAATGTATAAATTAATAGATACAATTAATCAGCCCAAAGTAAAGCAACAAACTTATATATAATCATATAATTAAACATAAATCACGAGATAATTAGCAAAAAATATATATAAAACATGAGAAAATTGTCGACTCCTCATATAAAATCCCACATCAAAATTGGGAGTCAACAATTTCCGTTACTAAACAATTAAATGTAAAACGGGCCCCACTTAAACAAACCTTCCCCACGAAATCTCCCCACCAAACTCACACTAAAAGCGTAATCAATCTTAATTAAACATATTTTTCTACGAAAATTAAAAAAAAAAAACATTAAAATTAAAATTAAACACGGCCTTAGACTCTCTCCGCCGCCACCGCCGCCAGCGGGAACGCCATCTCGCACGACAGCTTCAGCTTCTCGCTCAGGTCCACCGGCGCCGCCGCGTCCTCCGCCCACTCGAACCTCCGCACCAGCTCCGCCACCCACATCGCCACCGTCGCCATCCCCAGGTTCTTCCCCGGGCAGACCCTCCGCCCGGCGCCGAACGGCGCCAGCCTCAGGTCGCCGCCGCGGACGTCGACGTCGGCGCCGCCCATGGCCGGGACGAAGCGCTCGGGACGGAACTCCAAGGGACGGTCCCACACCGCCGCGTCGTGGGTGATGGCCCACATGTTGACCATCGCCGTCGTGGCGGCGGGCACCACCATCCCGTTGCTGAGGTGGACGTCCGACGTGGAGAGGCGGGCCCACGACAGTAGGGGACCCGGTGGGTGGACCCGGAGAGTCTCCTTCACCACCGCCTGCAGGTAAGGCAGCGCCGCCACGTCCGCGTCGGTTAGCTCCGCCGCCTTCCTCGCCGCCGCGCCGTCGAGCTCGCGGCGGAGCTTCGACTGGATTTCTGGGTGGAGAATCAGCTCCGCCATCACCCACTCCGTTAGCAACGCCGTCGTATCAGTCCCTCTAAATATCATCTCCTAATAAAATTAAATCAAAATTAAATTAAATTAACACATAAAATTTTAAATAATTTAATAAAAAAGAAAATTAAATTACCCAAAGAACTGCGATCATGTCGTCTTCATCGAGCTTCTCATCGCCATCCAAAGAGAGAAGAACGTCGACGAAATCGGCAGAGTCGGACATGTTACCTTCGGACATATTCTTCGACCTGTGTTCGTCGATGATGTTCTTCACGAAGGTTCTGACACGTGGGACTAAAGCCTCGCAGCGAGCGACAATACGGGAAGGGTCGTAGAAGTACGACATCCATGGAAGGTGATCGGACCAGTTGAAGGCTCCGAGCAGCTCGAAACCTTCCCTCACCATCTCCTGCAGCTCCGCCATCTCCGCCGCCGTGTCGTAGCGGCGGCCGAAGACGCTGCCGGTGATGCTATTCAGAGCGGCGGTTTGTAAGTGCTTGCGGATGGTGACGGAGCCGTTGGAGGACTGCTCGGCTGCTATGGCTGAGATCATGGCGGCGCAGTCCTTCCGGCGGCCGGGCTCGTGGGCGGCGATGCGGCGGGGGGCGAAGAGGTGGGAGGCGGCGATGCGGCGGAGGAGGCGCCAGTAGGTGCCGTTGGGGGCGAAGCCGATGGCGCGGCTGAACATGAGGCTGCGCGCCGACTTCTTGATGGGGCGGTCGGCGAAGTGAGGGGAGGTGAGGATCTCCTTCGCGATCTGAGGGTCGGACGCCACCACCGCCGCCGTGCGGCCGAGGCTGAACGCCATGAGCTGCTTGGCTCCCGCCGCCGCGGCAAGGGAGGCAAGGGAGCGGTGGGCCAGGCCACGGCTGAGGGTGAAGAGGCTACCCAGCCAGGGCAGTCCGCGAGGGCCAGGGATAGCGACGGCGCCGGCGCGGTTACGGCCGTTCTTCCAGGCGGCGCCGCCGGGAGTGAAAGCCCAGGTGAGAAGAGCGAGAGAGATGAAGAGAGAGAAGGTGGCGACGATCAGATACTCGTCGAGAAGGGTTTTGGAGCCGAGGAAAGCTGGGAGCGTGAAAACCCACCAGCTCGAATCCATCGTAGGCATGGCTGAAGACATTTCAGTTGCAGAAGAGAGAGAGAGAGAGAGAGGTTGAGTTGAGTGAAGAAGAAGGGAGAAGGGGGGATTTATAAGCAGAGGAAAATGAAACAAGAAGGGGTTTAACAAAATTAGCTAAGCATATTAATTAATTATTACTAATAATAATCAATACAAGAACAATAAATGGTGTGAAAAAGGAGTAAATAATTAAGCATTAAAAGTAATTAGGCATAATGTACTCTACTACTAGACCGTCTCTCCAATTTTCCATATTTTTGCATAAATCTAAATATTAGTATGTGTGGAATAGCTGTCAAAAAACATTAATAATTAAATAAGAGTATAATTAAATGTTACTCCAATATTTATTTAAATTACTATAGTCAGGTGAATATGCATGTGCATGACAATAACCTTACCTTATAAATTTGTGGGCCCTGATATAAGGCCCAAGATCTTTGGGCTCAGGGTTACCAAAATTCTTGGGCCCATAAATTATCCATATGTTTATAAATAGTTGAGGCGTTTCGCTATTTTATGGTTCAATACACGCTTCGATTTTTTTTTTTTTTTTTCCTTCTTTGATCGGGCGATTTAATTCGGATTGTGCTTGCTTTATTATTGTTCAAACAAGTTTGTTTCTTGATTCTTTTTTATTCTCTCATGGTCATCGTTCATTGAGTTGACTATTCGACTGAAATGTCTTTCTCGTAACTGAAGTTCATTAAGAATTGGTAGACCCTAGTTACCCCCGTATTATAATAGCACCATATGATAAAAGAACTACATATTTTTCGTGACGATGAATCGTTATTCAATTTAAAAGACGTTTTCTATTCAATTAAAAAGCAATCGTTGGAGTTAAAACGTGAAATCGTTATTGATTCTAGTTATAGTGGAATAAACGATAAACAACTTATCCCTATGCATGCTAAACTAATGATTTATTGTATCATAATCTTAGATTAAGATGTTTTATTTATTAAGATGGGAAATTATATTCTTGTCTTCGGATTATTATTATTTCTCATAATTTTCCCTTCAAAAAAACAATTTATTTGATTTTAAAATGAAGAAAAATATATAAACAAGCTCGTAAAAACGAATATTCTCTCTCCCCCCCTCTCTCTCTCTCTCTCTCTCTCTCTCTCTCTCTCGCCTCAGTCGCTCGGACCTTCAATGGCTGAGCAAACCGCCGCCGCCGCCGCTGCCGACGGCGATTCCGCAACCTCATCAGCTCCATCGCGGCTAATCCAGAGCTTCCCAGACGACATCTCACTACAGATCCTTGCCAGAGTGCCGCGCTTCCGCCACCTCTTCCTCTCTCTAGTCTCGAAATCGTGGCGCGCCGCCATCAATTCGCCTGAGTTCTTCCGCGCCCGATCCCTCCTCCGCGTATCCCAATCTTCTCTCTACCTCAATCTCCGCATCAATTCCTCCTTCAGCTGGTACTCCGAGCAAAACCCCCAAAATTCGAAACGCACATTCACCCCCCTCCCCTCATCCCCCCAGCACCCGGTCGGATCATCGATTCTAGCCCTAGGCCCCAAAATATACGTAATCGGCGGCTCGATCAACGACATTCCGTCCAATAATGTCTGGATTTTCGATTGTAGGTCAAACAATTGGGAATTGGGGCCTCGAATGCGGGTGGCGCGTGAGTTCTCCGCGGCGGGGGAATTGAACGGCAAAATATACGTACTGGGCGGATGCAACGTCGATAACTGGACGCGATCGATCAATTGGGCGGAGGTTTTCGATCCGAAGACGGGGTTATGGGCGGCGATTCCGAGTGAGATTGAGCTGAGGGATAAGTGGATGCACGCGAGCGCCGTGATCGGGAGCAAGTTCTATGCAATGGCGGATAGAGGCGGCGTGGTCTTCGACATCGGCAGTGGGGAGTGGGGGAATGTGCCTAAGAGGCTTGATTTGGGGTGGAGAGGTCGAGCCGCGGTGGTGGATAATGTGCTCTACTGCTATGATTACTTGGGGAAGATTCGAGGTTACGATGTGGAGGGTGATGTGTGGAAGGAGTTGAGAGGGGTGGAGAAAGGGCTGCCCAAGTTCTTTTGCAGCTCAACAATGGTGAATCTGGATGGGAGGCTGTGTGTGGTGTGGGAAGGGAAAGGGAATGGGAAGGAGGTCGATGTAATGTGTGCCGAAATCGAGGTGAAAAGGGACGAAGATGGAGGATTGAGTGGTGTGATTTTGAGAGTGGATGTTATTCTTGTTGTTCCTAAAGGAGCTACTATCTCTCATTGCTTGGCTGTGGATTTTTGAATGGTTCAAGGTTCCTCATTTAGGGTGGAGATCATGTTCTTGCAGAGATTGAAGTCGGGATTCAATGACGAGGTTAGGCTCGTCTTCTTCGCTTTACATCCGATTTTTCTCCTTGAAAGTTATGCAGTAATTTGTGTTGTATTATCTGTGTTGATGTAGCTTGTTCTTGATCTCTTTACTCAAAGGGCTTGCAAGAACTGTTGTTTGCCTTTCGTAGTTTGAGTGTAAAATAATAAAAACGCGTTTATTAGAATGAGACGGGATCTCGACTTATTGTGCGATAAATGATGATTGATAACAAAAAAAACGATGGATTAATATAATCTAAAACAGCTGTTGAATTGCATAATTAAACAGAATTAGAAAATGCAGCAAACTCTGCTTTGATAATTCAGGCTTTGACACAGCAGTTGAAGTACCTGAAGAAGCTCCTCCTCCCCTGTTGCAAGAAATCGACATTCAAAACGATGAATATAGCACGAAAAAAGACGAGTGTTCTTGAAAGAGGGACGAGGGGTGGTACCGTTGGAGATTCATTGTGATGGTAGGGAATGTGAGTGGTGGAGGTGGACGAGCTCGTGGTGGATGAAGAGATGAGCTCCTCCTCGTTCCCGATGCTGGCCTTGGACGACGGATCCATCTTGTTCTGCTTCCTCATCTCTCTGATCTTGGTGAAATCCATGGAGTAATCCGGGATCACTCCCTTGTGATCCCAGTCTCCGAATTGTGGGACCGATAGCCACGCTGCATTGCTCTGCGTTTTCCACAAAAGTATACAGAATCAAGATTAGGACACATTGCATAGAACTCAGACATCAAATGCAAAACAAGAACTGAACTCATTTCCTACAAAGTAAACAGATGTGTGCATCGACAACGGAGTTTACGAAAGATTTTACGATGAATCTTGTTCGAGAAGCAACATAAAGCAGCGATCTTTACATTCTCAAGAGGCAAAAATGAAGAGAAACATAAAAGAGAAAGGGCCCTTTACCTCCTTGTGATCCATTTTCCGACAGGAGAGGGAAAAGATTTGATTTTTTTTTTCTTGACTCTTCTTCTCGGTTGAGAAACAATGACAATGTGCAGAGATGGAGAGGGAATTCAGCTCAAAGAATCAAACTACTATGAGAGAGAGAGAGAGAGAGAGAGAGAGAGTGGGGTATATAAAGGAGGAAGATTAATAAGGGTTGAGTAAAACTACACACGGGATTACATTGGAATTTCACACGCTTTTCTTCACCACCATTGCCACTTGCCTTCTTCATCACATCTCTCCTCTCTCTCCCTCTCTCTCTGTAAAAGTGAAAATATGGAAATATGGATGGATATCTAATTCAAATATAGAATATGATTATGCAAATATATACATATATACTCTAGAAAAGTGAGGTTAATTAAGGGGTGGAACATATTGAATAGGATTGAAACATTAGGGTAAAAAATATTAGATCCAAAATTACACAATGGAATATAATGCATATATTATAATCCAAATAATTAAAGAATCAAATTGGGAATAATATATGGATTTTTGCAGGGTTGTTGATTAAGTAGGCATAACATTATTGTTTTTATGCAAACTTAGGCCATGTGCCCTCAATTATGTTGAATATCAAACTATTATACCTAGAAAAGGAACATTCATTCCCTATTAATTTACATAAATCTCATTACTTTTTTGTAAATAATAATGCTTGTGATAATCCCATAGTAGATCAAAAATTGCTCGCCCCAATACCAATTCCTACCATATACTTTAGCCTTTGTACATAGGACATGAGTCTCGTAATAAATTTTGCATATTCATCCTTAACTTACACACAAATTATTAGGGACCGTCAGGTGTACCATCGAACCGCATTACTATGATATTGTCCGCTTTGGAGCAAGCTCGTACGATTTTGCTTTTGGACTACTACTCAAAATGCCTCATACTAATGTAGTGATGTTATCTGTTATATACAAGGCCCGTCTACCTTTTATTTTCGATGTGAGACATGTTGTTTGTTCCAACAAACCTCCCGCTGAAGCAAACAAGGACCACATTATGCCATCTCCTCAAACATAGACCGTCGATTCGTTGAGATTAGATCGAGGGGCCTCCCAATTCTCCCACGTCACAGCTACAGTCCACTATACCGGGTTCGCCTAGACACCGTGTCGGACTCAAAACAAAAGTTTAAAATCGTGTCGAATCCTGTGGAGCGTATATTTAATGGACGAAGGAGTAAATCTATGAAATCATTCGAATAAAACATGGCTTTAAACAGCCCATTGAGCTGTTGGGCCCCAACCCAAAACCATGAGTGGGCCCTTTATTGCACATTGTTACTCTCAATTTAAAATATTGGGCCCTTTATTTTATTTTATTTTATTTTATTTCCAACAACATTTCTCTTCCCATTATTTCTACCGGGAAAATAAATTATACTAAAAATAATTTAATTTGATTTTTCTCTAAACTCCATTTATCTATCCCAATTTGCTCACACGTTTATTAATTTCTTTATTTGGTATTGGAAAATTAATACTTATATCTATATACAATATGTCAAACATTTCAACCAATGTTTTAAAAACCAAACCGGAGGTCGAACCGGCGAGGCCTTCGATTCATGGTTTTTGCGGTTCAACCGTGGTTCAACCGGTCAAAACCGGAAATAACCGGGAAAAATCATGATCCGAAATTATGGCGATTCGTGGTTTAACCGGGTTCAACCGGCGGTTCGGTTCGGTTTTAAAACACTGGTTTCAACTAATTAAGAATAGTACTAGTAATTCGATTATCGATCAATATGTGGTTGATGCACCATATGGGATTTTTCTGTCCACGTGGCAGAAAATGAGAGGTTCCAATCATTTACTCAAAAACATTAATCTTAGAACCACAAAAATAGTTTATCTATTTATCAATTTACATTGTCCACATAATTTTGCCACACCCCCAAAAATTTGTCACATTCGGAAAAAATTTCTCTTTTTAAAAAAAAAAAAAAAAGTATATTTAGGAAATATTTGAGCAATTTCTTGGCTCGGATTTTATTTTGAATCATAGCAAAATAGTATGTTTTACTTTTCCCCTTAAATAAAAAATTGGAGAAATTAATGTAACAATTTCGTTTAATGGCAATAAATTCGATTAAAGAGAGAATTAAAAATGAGACCTCAAACATTTTCTAATACTATCAAAGTATTTATTCATTTATTTATTTTTATCAAAGTATTTATTTATTTTTATCCTCGGGGATTTTATACTATTTTATTAATTTAAATTTTCTTATCTGAGAAAATGATATTTTTCATCTTTTAGGAAATGACGGTTGTGTCCCAAAAGTGACGACGGCAATCTTCTTCCTCCGCCTCTATAGTAGCCTCCATTTCTCAGAGAGAGAGAGAGAGAGAGAGAGAGACAGTGTTAGAGTTCTAATCCGCCATTAGAGTGTTTGATAAGCTTGTATTTCTCTCTCCTAACCGCTTTCTACCACGCACTGTGTAATCAGTTGTATCGAAAGCATCGGATTTCTCATCCCCCTCCGTTGTATCGAAGGCCTAGAGAGAGAGAGAGAGAGAGAGAGAGATGGATATGGCGTCGAAGCTCCAATTCCTGGACCTCAGGTCGACTTTCATCACCGGCGCGACGCCGCTCTCCCACTCCTTCCCGGCGGCTCTCCGCCCACTCCACTGCTCCTCAACCACCACCATCACCACCGCCTCCTCCTCTCTCAAAACCACAGCAATCAGCAGCCCTAACAATCCCTTCAAAAGCCCTCTGCGAATTTCCTCGAGAGTACAAGCCACCGCCACCGAAGCCTCCACCTCCACCAAGACCCGCGAGGAAGAGAGGGAGGACATCGAATTGCTGTTATCGGACAACGGCTCCGACGCATCGGAAGTCAGCTACAAGCGCGGCAGCAACAAGAATTCGACCGGAGCTTCCTCGATTTCCTCCGGCGTGAGGCTCGAAAACGTGAGCAAGAGCTACAAGGGGGTCACCGTGCTGAAGGACATCAATTGGGAGGTGAAGAAGGGCGAGAAGGTCGGATTGGTCGGCGTCAATGGCGCCGGGAAAACGACCCAAATGAGGATCATAGCGGGGTTGGAGGAGCCCGATTCGGGCAACGTTATCAAGGCGAAGAGCAACATGAAGATTGCGTTCCTGAGCCAGGAATTCGAGGTGGTATCGACTAGGACTGTGAAGGAGGAGTTCTTGAGCGCGTTTAAGGAGGAAATGGAGGTGGCTGAGAGGCTGGAGAAGGTGCAGAACGCCATTGAGAAGTCGGTTGATGATTTGGAGCTAATGGGGAGGCTTTTGGATGAGTTTGATCTGCTGCAGAGAAGGGCACAAGCTGTGAATTTGGATGAGGTGGATGTGAAGATCAGTAAATTGATGCCTGATCTCGGTTTTTCGCCTGAAGACGGGGATAGGCTCGTTGCATCTTTCAGTGGAGGGTGGCAGATGAGGATGTCACTTGGGAAGATTCTGCTGCAGGTATAACCGAGTTCTTGATATGAATTGTTCGTATTAGAAGCTTTGATTGTTTAATGTACTGATATGTTCTACCTGTGCAAATTGATTGTTGATATGTTTGTAGTTCATGATTTGAAGGTTTAGAATCTTGATTGTTTAATGTGTTGGTTTAACTAGTTCAATTATTCTGCTGCAGTTTTTAAATGAATTCTTCATTTGATTGCTTGATTTTATGTTTCAAAAATGTTAATGGTAGTTCAGTGATATGAAAACTTGTGCTTGATAGCTATGGATGTGACTCTAGGCGGATGTGAGATTGAAAGTGTCGGTGTAAGATTACATGCTGTCTTATGAAAACTTTTGAACTCGAGTCGTGTTGAAACTCCCTCAATGGTTATCATATGTGAATGTGTACTTGCAGGATCCGGATTTGTTGCTTCTGGATGAACCTACGAATCACCTTGATCTTGACACAATCGAGTGGCTAGAGGGTTATCTCAACAAGCAAGATGTACCGATGGTGATCATATCCCATGATCGGGCTTTCCTCGATCAGCTATGTACAAAAATCGTGGAAACTGATATGGGTGTTTCTAGAACATTTGAAGGAACCTACTCAGACTATATCATGGCTAAGGCAGCTTGGATCGAAACTCAGCTTGCAGCATGGGAGAAACGACAAAAGGAAATCGAGAATACGAAGGATCTTATCAGTAGGTTGAGCGCTGGTGCAAATTCTGGTCGTGCTTCTACAGCTGAGAAGGTCTCTCTCCTTCATATTATTTTGCTCAAATTGCGAGTTGTATGTTATATTCGTGTTTAATTTTTGCATGTGTTTATAGATCGCGTTCTTACTATTCCTTTTGAATTATGGTGGCAACAGAAGCTGGAAAAACTCCAGGACGAGGAACAAATTGAGAAACCTTTCATTCGGAAGCAAATGAAGATCAGGTTTCCAGAGCGCGGAAGAAGTGGCCGCTCTGTTGTGGCACTAAAAGGTCTAGAGTTTGGTTTCGAAAATGAGGTAGTTAGCTAATTTGATAAGAAACGAAGTGCTTGTTATCTGTTGAACATAATTTCTGATAAAATCAGCTATTTTAACTATTTTATGTATATTTGCTGCCATTAGGTTTTATTCAAGAATGCAAATCTAACAATTGAAAGGGGAGAGAAGATTGCCATTCTTGGACCTAATGGATGTGGAAAGAGTACACTTCTTAAATTGATTATGGGCATGGAAACACCGGACGGAGGTGAAGTTCTGCTTGGCGAGCACAATGTGTTGCCTAACTATTTCGAGCAGAATCAGGTTTCCTACCTTCAGTATGCATTTCCTTTTCGGTTTCCTTTTCAACTTCCCTTTTCCTGATGTTGTTCTTGTTTTTCAGGCGGAGGCGCTCGATTTGAATAAAACCGTGCTTGAAACTGTAGCTGAAGTTGCAGAGGATTGGAGGCTTGATGACATAAAGGGTCTACTGGGACGTTATAACTTTAAGGCCGATATGCTTGATCGAAAGGTCTCGTTCCTAAGTGGTGGGGAGAAGGTATATATATGGAGTAATTTTTTGCTACTTTAGCGTACTTAAATCTTTATGCCCCTTCTTTCGGAACTATAATATACCTTTTTCTAATACTGCAGGCTCGACTCGCCTTCTGCAAGTTCATGGTGAAACCATCGACTCTGCTAGTCTTGGATGAGCCGACCAATCATTTGGATATACCTACAAAAGAGATGCTCGAGGTTTGGTTCTTGCTCAATTACTTTCTTGCTTCAAGAATCCTTTGAGATTAGTATATATTAGTCCCTTCGTTCTTCAATTCCTCGAGCTTAGCTTGTTTTTTTCGCATTCTTCAGGAGGCAATAAATGAATATCAAGGGACGGTTATCACAGTTTCACACGACCGATACTTCATAAAGCAAATTGTTAACCGAGTCTTGGAAGTCAAAGACGGGACTCTTCAAGATTATGCAGGAGACTACAATGTAAGCCTTGCCTTGCTTTGCTTCCGGATCTCCTCTCTTTTCTCAGTTAAAACAACTTCATTATCAATCCTGATTCCTCGACGTTTGTCACAGTATTATTTGGAGAAGAATCTTGAAGCAAGAGAGAGAGAGCTCGAACGAGAGGCAGAGGTGGAAGAGAAGTCTCCGAAAGCAAAAGCTAAATCCAAGATGACCAAGGTACAAGAGTCTTTGATATAGTCTTGCTTAAACTACCTCTAAGATTCTTCGACATAGTCTGAATGAACGTGCCTCTGTCTTTTGCTCAGGCGGAGAAGGAAGTTCGTAAGAAACAGAAGATGCAGGCCTTCCAAGCTGCTAAACAGAAATCGAAAGGCATAAAAAATTCCAAGAGATGGAACTGAAGACGAGCCTCGCGGATTGTTGAATCGACGAGGAAAACAACTGGCTTTTCGACGAATTCCCATCATCCCATGAATATACTTTTGTACAGAATTTATTGTACTACAGTATAAACTAGTGCATCATAGATCCATATGAATATATCGATGATTGATTTTAGATAAATATATGGAGAAATGAAATATATATATAGTTGTAGGGCCAAACAAGAAGAAACAATATAATTATGGCAGTCTTAATAAAACTGAAATTCTAGCAGATAATTGGAGGATTAAAGGACTAGTTGCTACTAAATAAGAGACACGCCTCCAGTGAGGCCTTATCATCGTTATTTAACCCTCTGAAAATTCGACGACAGTGAAGGTGTGTGTCGAACCTCCGGAGCTTGGATTGGAACAATGGCAGCGTTGAGATACACAGTATTGTCAGCGTCGACGGCTACCATCTTCCGGGAACCTCCAGAAGCCAATTCCTTATGCCTGTGCCTGAAAACAACTAAAGGGATACGATGCTTGTTCGTCTCCTTCACTTGTGCTATTGCTTTGGCTAGATCTGTGAGCTCATTGCATCAACTATATTAGTGAGATTATACTAGACATTCAAGCTGAACTTGAACTCCCGATCCATCTTTCGTCTTCTTGGACAACTTTTGAGTCGACCATGAGTCGTGATTCCCGAGTATTGCTGCCTTAGGGAAGTTGAGCTTTCCAATACATTCTCGTTGCCAAAGTCACCATACCACTCAACATCTTTTCAGACAACTTCAGCACATCACTGTAACCCGCAAATGCCATAAAAAAAATTGCAAGTCGTGACATCACTCAGGATGATTCCGAGTTTTCTCATCATTCAACACGTACGAGTCAGGTTTCCTTACACTTCCAGGGGCCCAATCCTCAAAAGTCTTCAGATTAGCATTCTCTTGGGCACTAAGACTCTGTATTGGCATCATGTGGAGGCAATGGGACAAAACAACAAAAGATTTTGAATAAATACTAAGCTCCCCTCCCTTAGATTTTGTTGGGAATCCAGTTACACCAATAATATCACCATATTTGACTAAGGAATGGAGCAGTGGGGGCGAGGTGGGAGGCAGCCCATTCCGGCATGGACAGGTCGCCGCGGCATTGATAGAGGTTGTGTTTCGTCAGAGTCGGGGAAAGGGATCTTGGCCGCTGGCTGCGACGGCCGGCGATGAGAGAGAAGGAGATTCAAATCTTGAGGTGACTGGGCGAAGAATAAAGTATTGTTTTTGGAATAGACTATCTTATTTTCAGTTGATGATGTTGAGATGTTATTTATTATTCTGTTCTTTTTAGGAGCTCAAATATGGTAAGCGGTTTCTCCACATGATTGTGGATCCTGATGTGCGAGAGATATTCAAAACAAGAGCAAGAGTCATCCAGTATTTGAGGAAATTTTTGGGTTGCAAAGGCTTCATAGAGTTAATGGATTATTTGATTTAGAACTGAGTTGGTTGTCCATGACCACACGCATATCTTGGTCTTCATGCACAGTTAATGAATTTATTTCACTCGCTTCAAATTTTAGTATATGAATGTATGATATTCAGTGGCTGATTTTCATATATTGAGGTTGAAAATGTTCACTTACCACAGAACACTCGTGTTTTAGGTCAAAACACTAGTTTTAAGCACAACTCCGAGCTTTGGGGCAGCCAAACCCTTTGTGGCATTAGGGGGAAAAAACGAGAAATTTTATCTTAGAAATGCACCGGGGTGCTATCTAAAGCAGCTGGTTGTTGGGGGTATGAACCGGGTTTACGAAATTGATAAACAGTTTAGGAGTGAAAACATTGATAGGACTCACCATCCAGAGTTCACATCCTGTGAATTTTATATGGCTTATACAGACTACAATGATCTAATCGTCATGATAGAAGAACTCCTGAGTGGTAATTATGTTCAATATTTTATATCTATAGTTGTTAATTAAATGGTTGATGAACATGAAAGGAGGTTCAAAGTCAGTGATTTTAGTTTCACCGTGTGATTTGAACTTTATTGTATAAGAACCTGTCAACTCCTAAACCATTCATGTTCATATAATATTCCATATTGATCAGCAACCATTTAATTAACAACTATAGATATAAAAGATTGAATATAATTATGTCATGACGATTAGATTATTGTAGTCTTCATAAGCCAAAATGGATTTGAACACAAGTCATCTACAAGTTTAATAAAAGGATTAACCGGTTTTTAGGCTTTGAACACAAGTCATCTAATAGTTTAATACAAGGATTAACCGGTTAAGATTAACCGGTTAAGCCAAAGGGATTTGAACACAAGTCATCTACAAGTTTAATACAAAGATTAACCGGTTAAGCCAAACGGGATTTGAACACAAGTCATTTACGAGTTTAATACAAGGATTATCTGGTTAAGCCAAAACTAATGTATCCAAAGGGATTTGAACACAAGTCATCTAAAAGTTTAATACAAGAATTAACTGGTTAAGACAAATAGGGTTTGAAAACAAGTGATCTACAAGTTTAATACAAGTATTATCTGGTTAAGCCAAAAGGGTTTTGAACGCAAGTCGTCTACAAGTTTAATACAAGGATTAACCGTTTTTTGGCTTTGAACACAAGTCATCTACAAGTTTAATACAAGGATTAACCGGTTAATCTAGCCAAAAAGAAGTTGAACACAAGTCATCTACAAGTTTAATACAAGGATTAACCGGTTAAGTTAAAATTAATGTATCCAAACGGATTGGAACACAAGTCATCTACATGTTTAATGAAAGGATTAATTAACCGGTTAAACCAACAATCGATTTATAAATTTTCCTAACCAAAACTTTATATAGAGGCATCCAAAATTTGGCGTCCCAAACAATGGTGGGCCCTGGGCCGTCACCCAGGTTGGCCCACCCTCAGGGCCGAGCCTGGAGTTATGAAGAAAGCCAAGCTAAAATTCAATCCATTGTCACGAAGTCCCTTAAAGTGATTTATCATCCCAGTTAAAACAAATGGTAGACAATCTATATTACCCACATCTGGTTATCAGATTACATATGAAATCAAACCTCTAAGCAAACCTCTGCACAAACACAAAGGAACAACTGCACAAACACAAACACAAACATACACTTCTTTTGATGCTAAGGTTTTTGAAGATTTTGAAAACAATGGGTAAAGAGCACACTTACAACTTCTTCCGGTATGCTACTCTACTCACGATATATATCTACTCTTAATTATTTTCTTTTCCTTACTTTTGACGATGCAAAATTGTGGTTATTCCATTTGGACCTGATTTTCATTCTTGTAAATAAACTAATTAACTCAACTGATTGTTATAAACACAAAGCAAATTCATATGTTATCACGAAACATAACAGTATCAATTATGAATGCTTCTAAATAACTCGCAAATATTAAATGTTCTTACCTTGTGCTGCTCGGCGGAAGAAACTGTGGAGTTCAAGGTTTCGCGGCGAAGCAGAGGCAGAGAGGAGGGAATGGCGTCGTCGGTTACCGGCGCTGAAAATTCCGGCAAGCAGAAGTTGAATCTGAGTGGGAGAGAGAGGGATACAGATTGTATGGAAAAGAGAGTAGAGAGAGATATTAAGCTACCTGAAAGTATTTCAATCGGCGGCGGAGTTCTCCCCCAACTCAAGCGACGGCGGGGTGCCCCTCCAGCTCTGTGAGAAGAAGAAAAAATTAAACAGAGAAGTGAAGAGAGAGATGGAGAGGTAGAGAGGTAGAGAGAGAGGTGGATGTTGGGTACAAACAATAAGTCCCACATCGGAATAATATAGAAGATATAACCTGTATATAAGAGGAGCATCACCACACTAGTTTGGGGCCATTTGGGAAGGAGCCCAAGAGCAAAACCGTGCAGGTTTGGACCAAAGCGGACAATATCAAACTAGAGTGGTTCGGTGGTGCGTGCAGCAGTCCCAACAAGTGGTGTCAAAGTCGATAGTTCGGCTGGGCAAGAGAGACGGATTATCATTGGAGGGGAGGACTCGGATGTCAAGTGGTATCAAAGTCGATGGTTCGGCTGGACAAAAGAGACGGATTATCATTGAGGAGAGGACTCGAATGTGGTCCTTGTGTTTGAGGGCAAGTGGTGTCAAAGTCGATGGTTCGGCTGGGCAAGAGAGACGGATTATCATTGGAGGGGAGGACTCGGATGTCAAGTGGTATCAAAGTCGATGGTTCGGCTGGACAAGAGAGACGGATTATAGTTGAGGAGAGGACTCGAATGTGGTCCTTGTGTTTGAGGGTCCCGTTGGTGATAACGGCAGTGCAAGAGAGACGGATTATCGTTTGAGGTTCGGCTGGCCAGAGCGTGGAGCCCAAGGGGTGGACTGTGGGTCGATGTGTAGAGGGCCCCCTCAGTGTGACTTCAACAATTGGGTTCCTGGAGGGTTCCTTGTATCGAAAGTCTTCCTAGAGCAGTAGGCAAAGCGGGTCCCGTTTGTGATAACGGCGGTGCAAAAGAGACAGATTATCGTTGGAGGGGGGGGACTCGGATGACGGATTATCGTTGGAGGTTCGGCTGGCCAGAGCGTGGAGCCCAAGGGTGGGTTCCTTGTATCGAAGGTCTTCCGGGAGCGGTCAGGCAAAGCGGGTCCCGTTGGTTATAACGGCGGTGCAAGAAAGACGGATTATCGTTGGATGGGAGGACTCGGATGTGGTCCTTGATTGTTGGGTACAAACAATAAGTCCCATATAGGAAATATACAGAAGATATAACCTGTATATAAGGGGAGCACCACCACACTAGTTTGAGGCCTTTTGGGAGCCCAAGAGCAAAACTGTGCGGGTTTGGCCCAAAGTGAACAATATCAAACTAGAGTGGTTCGGTGGTTTGTGCAACAGTCCCAACAAGTGGTATCAGAGCCGATGGTTCGGCTGGGCCAGAGCGTGGGGCCCAAGGGGTGGACTGCGGGTCGATGTGTGGAGGGCCCCTCGGTGTAACTTCAACGACGGAAGGTCTGTGGGTTCCTTGTATCGAAAGTCTTCCTAGAGCGTTCAGACAAAGCGGGTTCCGTTGCTGATAACGGCGGTGCAAGAGAGACGGATTATCGTTTTACACGTTGACGTGGATGATACTATTTTTCAATCCCTTTAAAACAAACAAGTTTCTATTATTTTGAACTACGTATTCAAAAAATTGTATCGTTTAAAATCTGATCGAGATAGTAATATTCTAGAATTAATGCATATACCCCCTAAAAGTCGGTTCCAAAACCAATTTTATTTACTCGAATTTTCTTCATATATTACAATATTCCTATTTTTTTTTTCCTAAAATAATTGTCCTACCCCTTTTATCAGTGCAACTTCTTTTCTTTATTTGAAATTTCTTCTGCTTAATCCCTTCTTCGCATTTTATATATAGCCGTCATTTCGACATGGTCCTTTTGAATTTATCTGTATCAACAATAAATGAATTACAATTGATAATTTGATAGTCTCTATATTGAAAACAATATTTGTTATAAGCTTTTATATTAAATCTTACTTACTATATGGTTCCTGGTGTCCCTTTTCTTTTGTTCACAATAGTAAGACGCGACACCTTTTATTTTGGGACTAAACTCCATAAGAGCTTCACTCTATTTCTTTCATCTCATTTATTTAGAGATAACTTTTTCTCGATACGAAAAGTAAGACGAGAGTTATAGCTGTAGGTAAATTAGTGTAATAGGTTTTAGCAGGTTAAAATTTTACCTGTAATGTTTAATATCTATATTAATGGGACGGATAAAAATAAAATTTATCCTTAAAATAAATGAGAAGAAGCGAATATATAATTAGTGGGACATTTCAATATACACTCATCATTAATATCTAGCCTTTCTAATTAAAATATAAATATTTTTTTTGATGGAAAAAATATTAATATTTAGTTATCACGCCCTCGAATTTTAGGAACAAATTTAACCGTATTAATTAAATGAATAAAATTAATTTCCAAAAAATAATTGGTTCATGCATATATAAAAGTCCTTAAACCATGAAAAGTATCGGTGCAGTGTACCGTATAAGCATCTAACAATATAACAGGAGATAGTTAAATCGAAATGTAATATAGAATCTGATCTCTTTTTGATTTTCTTATTAATAATATTTTGAGTAGTGATAAATTTTGTTATGACTATATATGTACCTACATGCATTCTTTAGTTCATTCTCTTGGTAACCCTAACCTTCAACCCATCCCTCATGTATAGAATCACCGAGCAATTCGGCTCGACGCGGTGGCCGGCGACGACGGAGATCTCGTAGTTATGGATCACGGTGGCCGCCACCGCCTTCATCTGAGCAAATGCCACCGCCTTCCCGAGGCAAGTCCTCGGGCCCGCATTGAAAGCCAGGAACTTGTACGACGGCTCGTGCTTGATCGTTCCACGCTCCGAGATCCACCGTTCGGGTTTAAATTCCGAGCAATCCTTCCCCCAGATCGACTCCATTCTCCCCATTGCATAGAGGACGAACATCACCTTCATCCTTGGGTGCACGTAGTGCCCCGAGGGAAGGATGTCCGGTGTCAGTGCCTGCTTGTGTTGGAACGGCACCGGCGGGTAGAGACGCAAAGATTCACATAGCGCTGCGTGCATGTAGACGAGCTTGTTCGTCTCCTCAACTTCAAACACCCGACACCGCTCCCCTTCTTCACAGGGACGGGCTGAAGGGCAGAGCGACTTCAGCTCGTCCCTGATCTTGCTCTCGACTCTGGGATGAGTCGAGACGAGCCAGGTGAACCATGTTAGGGCCGAGCTGGTTGTGTCACGGCCCGCGATCATGAAGTTGAGCACGGTGTCACGTAAGAACTCGTCATCGCCGCGGCCACCGTTGATGTATGACGTCAGCAGATCATCACCGCCACTCTCATCGCCCAACTTATTAAACTTCTCTCTCAACTCCTCTCTTTTCATGGCTATGTACTTCCCTATAACCTCATCAAGAACCATCCGCGCCCGTCTCAGCCGGAGCTCCGACCCGACTCCGAGCCACCTCAGCAGCTTCCACACCCTCTCCGGCAGCACATGGCGGGCAAAGATCGCCTCCTCGGCCTCGTCCATCGCCTTCGAAAACGGAACCTCCGGCGAGCCGATGGCCAAGCACCCCGGATCGTAACCGGTGACCAAAACACAAGTAGTATCAAAGGTCAGCCTCTGGAAAACATCCTGCAAATCAAGAACATCCCCTTTTCGACAAGCGGCCTCGAGCACCGGAACGAGGCCGCCCTCCACCTTCCGGCGGGTGGTCCCCGCCAATCCGCGGAGGAAGCGGTGGTGGCCGAGGAGGGCCCTCGCCGCCTTCCTCTGCCGCCGCCACGCCTCCTCGTCGGAGTTGAAGATCCCCTCCCCGAGGACATCGAACATCTCCCTAAACCTCTCCCCCTTCGGATAGTTGGCGAAGCGCGCGCTCGTCACGTGATGCACATTCGCCGGGTTCACGGTGACGAGGATCTCCATGTTCGACAGCCACGGCCCCCGGAACACGAACGTGCCCCGCCGAGTGCGGCGGAGGACCGCCGTGCACGAGTCGTGGACGCGGCCGACGCGGAGGAGGAGCGACGGGAGCATCCCGACGAGGGGGAAGTCCCACGCCATCCTCCGCCGGTTCCTCCACCCCCACAAGGCCAGAATCCAGACACAAGATGCTAAAAGAAACTCGAGAAAAAACGACGCCGTCGTCGTTTGTTTATCCATGAACAAAAACATTGTTTGTCGGAATGTTTTTTTAGTGGAGTGTGTGTGGATTGAGCGTGTGTGTGTTTATATTGGGGAAGAAGGTCTCTGCATGCTTAACTACCAGCGAACTCCATGGCTGGATTTTTGGAGGTTTGTTCGTAATTATGGGATTCTGGCAGCTGGTGAAGGATGAAGAATTGCATTAACATTTTCTGGATTTATATGCGAACTGTCCCTCATTTATTTCCAAAAATTCCGATTTATTTGAACCTAAGGAAATCGAATGAGATCCTCTATCTGCATTTGTAGTCGTAGATAATTAACACGTACTAGCTAGGGTTTAAAATTTTCAAATAGTTAGGGTAATATATTTTCGTTATTTAGATATTAAATTCTAAATTATTGATTATGTTACGTATCGATTATTTACGAATGCAATAATAGATATCACGCTTATATACAATAAAGATGTAATAACAGGTGTCACGCTTATATATAATAAAGGATCCGAACCGAAAAAAATTGTGTTTTGTTTTTTGGAGGTGTGATGAAGTCATGGGGTGAAGCCGTGAAGGGAAAGTCAAGCCGCAAATTCTTGAATATTTCATCACTATTTCTTGAATTAATCTTTGTTTTCAAGAATTAGCAAGGATATTGGATTTTTCTTCAAGCTTACGTGATTTAAGAAAAAATAAAAAATAAATTCAAAAAATAAAAATGAAAGAAAAGAAAAGAAATTAGAATTCTTTAATTTTTATTTTATTTTAATTCGATTTTGATTGTAATTAGGATTAGGAGTTCTAATTAGAGTAAGCATCGAATTAAGTGTATATTATAAATACATGATGTCTCTTTCCCTTGTAATTAATTGTACCTGAAAATTTGAAACGTTCTAGAGGGTTTAATTACTTCGCGACAAACTCGGTAAACAATTCTCGTGTACTTTGCGTTAATTCTCGCCTTCTTACGCTCTTTTTCGTTGCTTTGCGTTGTTTGCTTGAATTTCTTTTTCTGATTTTGCCGCTTCACCTCTCTGATTTTGATATATTTTGTTGTTTAAGTATTACCATGTTGATTATATGTTTACAAAAGACGATTCGAATTTCGAAGTTAGATTTTATAACTTCAATCGAATTTTGTTAGTGAAATTCTATTAATAGCTTCTTCTTCTTTTCCCACTTGGAAACGTTTCTCTATTTTGTCTTGAAACTTGATTTAATTTTGACTTAGGAAAGCATGCATTGAATTCAAATTTCGTGACGGAATGATATATAGAGATACGAAAGTGCGAAAACGAAGCATGTGTTAAAAGAAGAAAGTTGAAGTAATTAAATGCGAATTTTAAATATTAATCGAAGATAATAAATTGCGATAATAATAAAAAATAAAATCTCAATATGATTTTTTATCACTATATCTGTATTCTGAAATTCATGTAATTTCCCCTGCTTTTAAAAGGAGGGAAAATTAAGGTATAAACCCTAGTGGCTTTTGTATAAATATACATATTTTCTTGAATCTTGTTTGGAAATTTAAGGTTTTCATGTTTGTAGATAATAACAATTATGAATCGAAATGATTGCAAATGCGATCGCATTTAGTTATATAATACGAAAAATCGAGTAAGTAATCGGAGTACGAAGATCTTTCTATTTTCAAGAAAATTATCATAATTTACGATTTACAAGGTATCGCGAAAATACTAACCTAAATCGCATATTCATTGAGCTCTAATAAAATCTTGATTTTGTCTTGCAGGAATACAACAATGGCATCAAAAGCAACTCCCAACGACAAATCGAGCGGTGCTAGGGTTTCGAACCCGAACTCGAGCATAACCTCAACTAGGGATGTCAAACGGGCCAACCCACCGGGTTTCGGGCTAGCTCTATCGGGTTGCGGGCTTTTCGGATCGGGTTAATCGGGCTTTTTTTTCTTTCGGGCTATTATTTTTTGACCCTAACCCTAACCCACCGGGTTTCGGGCTAGCCCACCGGGCCATTAAGTTTATAAAAAGTAAAATTTATATCGTATAAATATAAAAATAATTATTATTTTAGCACATACTTGTATAAAAAAATTAAATAAATTATTAAATATTGTGAATTTAACAAAAATATTTTTGAATGTCAATCTTTATTTTACTTTTCACCAAGCGCCGAAGTAAAAAACGTATAGAATTCAAAATGAAGGTTATATTTTTATTAAAACAAATTAAAAAATACTCAATAATAATTAAAAACACATCCTAATTTATCAAATTTTATAAGTAGAGTAATGACATGAAATATGTCATGAATTCATAATTTATGGTAACCCACCGGGCCAACCCACCGGGCTTTCGGGCCAGCCCTATCGGGCTCGGGCTTTTTTTGGTCCAGCCCTATCGGGCTTTTTTACTTTCGGGCTATTATTTTTTTACCCTAACCCACTACTTTTTTCGGGCTAATCGGATCGGCCTGTCGGGCTCGGGCTTTTTTGACATCCCTAACCTCAACACAAAAGGTACGTGATACGAGCAACAAGTCACCCTTATCAAATGGCATTGTTGCTCCAGCCCAAAACGTGCCCGAGACGAGCAAATGGTCACCCGTATCGGATGGTATCGTTAGTGTGGACGACGAATCGAAGACGGAAATCGATCGCTACATAGATACTGTCCTCTATGGTAAAGGAAAGCATTCATTGCCAGTTTTTGAGAGGTTTCGCTCACGAGAATAATAGTTTCTTAATTAGTAATTTCATTACATTGTACAATACATTTCATTTTTTCAGTTTTTTTTTTTTTTTAAATTAATTTTAGTCTCTGTTTAATCTTTTGATTACTTTATATATATGTGTTTTCCTTTATTATTTGTTGCTATCGAACTCTTTTCACTTTGAGAGAGAGAGAGAGGCAAGAATCCAAAAATCAAGCTTGAAAATTTAGCAAAATATGTATTTTTTTACACACATTTCACACTTGAATAATGGCTGAAAAAGAATCAAGGAAATGGCAGGAGAGAGAGAGAGAGGCAAGAATCCAAAAATCAAGCTTGAAAATTTATCAAAATATATGTTTTTTACACACATTTCACACTTGAAAATGGCTGAAAAAGAATCAAGGAAATGGCAGAAAGAATAGAGTGATTGGAGTTGAAGGTGTATACTTCAATGGAGCTTAGAGTGGGAAGGCGATTAGACGTTTATGTCCATACGTTTCGATCTGTTGCTGGTGATCTCGTTGGAGCTCGGAAGGGCAAACCTGGGAATGCTGTAGTTATCCGGAGTCGACATAGGCTGCTGTGGGTAGAGTGTAGGAGGCGGTGTCAAGTTGCGTTGAGCTGGAAGGGGAGGAAGCACGTTGTACTTGTACGAGTCTCCAATAAGGCTAGAAAGAGAGAGGGTCATCGTTAGAAACTTGACGAAAAATTAAGCTGGTAAGTTCATATTCAAAACTCATAAACTGTATGCGGAAGAACCTACATAGATCCATGATTCCATCACTAGATTCGTATCATACCTTGAATTCTTGTAAAGATGATCTTCGTCACTTGAGATTTCGCCAGATTGAGTGATTGATCTATTAACGGGGCTGGACCACGAAGCTGTACCAGGCAATTCGTCTGAGAAGTATCTTCTCCTGATCAACTGTACGAGAAACACATCTCATTTACGAGATAGTACTTGTAAAGAGAAACGAGCATGTAATAGAGGAGTCGAAAAACTGACCATTTTGAAGAACTTCATCACAGCTTCCTTGTCATATCTAGCTTCTTTAGCAGCCTAAATTTCACACCGAAATTAATATAATGATAATTCATCGGTAATAAACAGTACTCCACAGCTAAACTTACAGCTATAAGGCCTCCGCCACTAGGGAAGCTCTCCACTAATGGAAGTTCGTCACTCGATGGAAGCAACCCCTGTTTCTCAGCCCAATCACGAGCTACATCAACGAGATTTCCACTACTGACTCGAGCGCCTTCTTTTGGAGCAATATCAGCTTTGTTTCCAACAACAATATACGGAACCGGAAGTCCAGAAGGACCTCCGGATGCCAACGGAGCCGAGAATGTGCCAGAAGCTGCAATCTCAGCTGCCCATTTTGTTAAGCTAGACTTTGTCCTTCGTTGAGAACGGTCGTGAACAAATATAACACCTATAAATCGAGTTCCCGTCAGAAAAAATGGCCAGAGGTACTTTTTGGCTTAATGTTGTGCTCATTTAGACAGTCAATCGTTCATGAAAAGTTCCGAGTAACAAGTGAAATAAAAATTGCTAACCATTGATTTGAGAGTAGAACAGGGATCTGCAATCTTTATAACGCTCGTGCCCTGATATGTCCCAGAGTTCGACAAAAAAGTCCCTCTCAACTTCGCCTTTCAAGCTACTAGATGAGCTAACAGAAGTTGCATAAGTTGTATGCTGCAGCGAAGAGAAATGACAAGCTTCAAACACAGAGTTTAGTTACCAATCGATTCGAGGATAAGGAAGGGAAAGAAATAAGTCTTACCTTAACACTTACGCTACAGCCAACAGTTTGAGAAGGGCGAGAAACAGAATGACCTTTCATTATCAGATGAACAAGAGAAGTCTTGCCCACACCTGAGCAAAGATGCAGTTACGTTGGAGCACGAAGATTCTTACTATAATACTATTATCAATCAATAGTAAGCACTGGGACTCCTAATTTGATCACACGAAATCTTATACAGCAACACTTCCAAAATTACCAGCTACCAAATATATAAGCTAAGGTCAATTTACGATGCATTATGTTTCACCGGAGCATTATAATAGGATTGCAAGTGAATCCAACAAGCAATAGTGATATTCTGCATTATAAACCATATGCCACTTGTATTTTCTCCAACATAAACCATATGCCCTGACTACGTGAGGAACATATATTCTACCTATGTGAATACATAGTTCAGAACAAAATGCACTTCAGTCCTCGAGTTTTATATAAGTCGAACCATTGTAAAAGGCCCCAACATAGTCATGGTATTAGAGGAAGTAAATTTGGGTCATACTATCACCATAATACACTTTCATGCTCTCATTCCTAATAATTTCAAACACGACGAATAGTAAAATCCGATCATCATGTTCTTTCGACTTCAGAGTTCAGACCAAACATTGACTTCAGTTGTCTCTAAACATGCACTTAATCCTCATATAAACAGATGATACACAACTGCAAAAGCTCGCAAACACCAAATATCAACAACAACATATTAAGTGGGAAATCCATATACACAAGAAAATGGTTGAACAAAACCATGAACAAAACAAGCAACATCGAGTTACCTGAGTCTCCAACAACAAGAACCCTGACCTGCCCAACAGGAGGCCCACCATTCTGATCTTTGCTCTCTCTCTCCCTCTCCCTTTCCCTCCAAAACATCTCTCTCCTCACCCAGAAACAACAAAACACCTAAGAGAGCAGAGTACCCAATAACACTCAATCACCTCACTACTTCCTCAAGTTCATCAAGTAACAACCTAAATCACCAAAATAGCAGTTTTCTGGAGATGGGTGTTTCAGATTCCAACCGAAACCGAAAACCCATTTCACCTATCAACAAATCTCAAACCTAATAAAACAGCATTTCGAATCCTAGAACGAACACCAGATCTTTCAAAATCTTCACAATAATCACCTCCAATCACAATACAACTACCGAAAAATCCCGAACACAAGGAAACAGTTTCTTCAACTTGATAATGCTATTAATCAAAAGGGGTGGGGGAGGGTAAAGGTAAAAGCTCGTCTCTTCTTCTTCTTTAGCGCAATGTGGCGACTGAGATCGGCGGAAAAAGCTTCGATTTCCTTCGAAAATCTAGCGCGAAATGAGCTCCAAAGCTAGCGCAAAATCACAGAGGTTGAATAGAAGCGATCTGAAATGGGATTGCTTTAGCTGGAAACACAGATTTCGAGCTGGGAAGCAATTGGATCGGACAATCACGGATTCGATCGACGGTTTGAACGGTTGATTTTGGGAATTCTTGGAGCTTTTCTTTGAAGAAACGCGATTTCAGTTACAAGTAAAGTGCGACTTTTGGCGGAGCTGCTTTTTTTTTTTTTTTTTTTTTTTTTTTTTTAAGAGGATCAATAATGGTTCTCCATTTCCCCCGTTAATGTGACTCGAACCCCCGACCTACTTTTGGCGGAGCTTATCGTGGAATTTCTTTTGATGATAAGTTTTGGCTATTTTGCACTTTCGTCCTCGGAGTTCGTGAAATTATTATCATGTCCTTTCATCGAATGTGATCAAATTTCTCAATAATGTGTGTTTTTATTTTTACCTTTTCTTTTTTTAATATTCAAACCAATGTTCACGAGGTTGAACTGGCAGGGCCTTCGACTCATGGATTTTTCGATTGAACCGTGGTTTAATCAGCCATAATCGGAAAAATTTACAAACCAAAATCATAAACAATTCATAGTTTAACTGATTTAATCGACAGTTCAGTCTGGTTCCTAAAACACTCAAACAATCAAAATTTCAAAGTAATGTCAAGCCCAAAAGTAATCCCGAAATGTCACAAAATGGACTTGTTGACTATCAAATACCACAATTTATAACAACACGTTATACGTTATATTTCACCGTATGTAACATCTACAAATCGACAACGTAAAAGAGGCTAAAGTTTGCAGCTAGCTCAATGACCTATTGGGCCATCTTGATCTTGAGCTAGTCTATGTTTTCTTGGAAATTTTTCATAGATTTGTCCAAAGGAAAAGTAGAAACCCATTTACATGAATGAATTAAAAGGCCCATCTAAGAGGAAATACATAAAACTTTATTGAGAAATTGATTGATTAACGAAGAACCTGACTAGAAGTAGTAGAAGAAGAAGGGGATCCATGGTTGTGGAGGCCTTCATAAGAAGTAATAACATAGCTTGAATCATTTCCATCTCTCTCTACCCTTTTCTTCACACTGCATCCTCCTTCTGAACATTTGTAGTAATTCCTACATACATACATGGTAAATCATTTCATAAGTTACATATTCTACTACCTCCGCCCCGAGAATAACGAGCACACTTAACGTTGGTTATAGGTTCTTTCTAATATAATTAAGTACCGAACTCGTTATCAACAGGGACAGACGTAGTATTGTGTAATACTACTTACATTTCATGATGTTGGGGAGATTAATGAGAATGATGTGAAAAACGAACAAAACAGAATCCTCTGAAAGGCGTGAAACACTTTCAGATTGAATCAATTCGACGGTTCAATCGAACTATTCAATCGGATACAATTCAGAGTTGAACTTTCATATGTAATATTTGAGATCAAGAACTAGAAGATGAAGAAATTGATCAGAATCGAAAATACGGGGAAACCAACTGATTTAACAGTTTGAAAAGCGGTTAAGGCATCCTTTCGTAAGCAACCTTTCGAAAGCACCCTTTCGAAAGCAACTTTTCGAAAGTTGCAAAATAGTTCTCGAAATTCAGAAAATTAAATTTCCGGTGAATTTCCTGCACAACAATATAAACGGAAATAAAAAATTTCCAAGCTGACACCCCAGCCAGGGGCTACCGCCCCTTGGACCCCGCTCAGGGGCACTGCCCCCGCACCCCCCGCCAGGGGCTGCCGCCCGTAGGACCCTGCTATCGGGGGCGCTGCCCCCGAACCCCCGTCCTTTAGGGGCTTCGCCCCTAAGATCATAATAAATTCATATAAGCGTGCACTCCGCACCTCCAAACTCATGCAAAGTATTATTATGACAAATCTGATCAAACTAGTCAATCCAATTACACTAAAATATCCAACACATGATCCATATATAATGGACCATTGTTAATTCTGGTGGCAGCGTTGAGATGGTGACCGGAAGTATTTGTCGCCGACGTGACAAGAGAGAGGGAGAGAGAGAGAGGAGAGAGAGAAAAGATCGAGGGGTTTGTGTGTGTTTTGTGATGGCCATGGCTAGACTAGCTAGGAGCAAATCAAAAGGTGAAGCTAGCACAGCTGCAGTTGATCTCATAACTCAAAATAATAGGAACAAGGAAAGCAACAGTCATTATTTACATAATCAAGGTTCAGTACTCAACATATATATTCTCCGATCGATCCTTCCATCCCCCTTCAAAGATGATACGCTCGTTTCATTATTTTATATACTATCACAGCTGTGATCATATCTAAAGGAGACGGAGGAAATATTAAGTAAGAAGATTACCTCAGATTAGGGCTGCTCTTGACCCTCTTTTTCCCATATTTCCTCCATTTGAATCCATCATCCATGATCTCAATCTTCGATCTAGTCCTAAATGCAACCCTAAATTCTTGTTTCACATTGTTGTATTTCTTCACTACCCTCTTACGGTACTTTCTGCAACACACATGAAAAGAAAATCAGTTTAATTATATGCATATAAAACTTAAAAAATCAAGAAAGAAAATAGATTCCAAAAGAGTAATTAATTTCAAGAAAAGTAAAGGTTTTGAGCTAAAGAAAACTTGCTTGTGATCATCAGCTACAAGAACTGAACTTGAAGCAGATTCATCACAAACATTTGCTAGCTTGTTCTCATGAGATGATAGATCTCTCTCCTCCACATCTTCTTCCAACATCAGGTAATCGGCAACATCCTTGAAGTAGAGGGCTTCGGATTCATCGAGGCTTTCGCGCGTGACTCGGTCGAAACTAGGGTTAGGGTTAGGGTTGGGAATATTGATGGTGTTGCTGCCAATTGAAGGGTTGAAGTTGAAGAACATTTTGATCTGAAGAAAATGGGGAAATATTCTTGCAAAACTAGTGGAAAATGAAGCATTCCCATTCCTTTTTATACATATTTTTTTTAATTTTCTTGAATTTTATCTGCATTTTGCTTGAAGAAGCTTCATGGACCCTTTCCAAGAGGCCCTCAATGAAGGTGCTACAATGCCACGTGGAGACAAAATAGTGGATAGGATGACGTCACGTGCTGACTTCGGACAGTTTAACTAAGCTAGTGTAGTGAAGTATATTATGCAATATATATCACTATTTATTTATTTTTTTATTGAAAGGTACCACTATTCTTTTCACTAAGAATTTCAATATTCACTAATTTAATTGTTTAATCATAAATCTGTTATTCCTAATTAAATTAAATACTCCCACGAAAGTTCTGTTTGAATATTTCGAATTCAACAATTTTATTCAACAAATTAAATTCAATGTAAAAATAAGTTAATTAAGGTTACCGAAAGTGGAATGAGGGGTGTAATTATATTCAAAATATCTTGTTTTTAATTAGTTGATTATATTTTTAGTCATGAGGGAAAGTGCATGGAAATGAGGAGTGGCACTGGCTGCTAAAATTCCTTTGTTGTGAATCATTGAATCGTAGATTTTTCTCCCAAAACCTCAATTAAGGCATTTCGGGGGAACCTTCCTCCATTAAAATTTAAATTAAATATCTTGTAATATAAATTGTGAAAAAGGTTAAAACCAAGTGTACTTTATTAATACAACATTCCATATCACAACAAGAAAAGAACAAAAACTGCATTTATCAGGTTATAATATGAACAAGTAGTATACTTGTTAAAATAGATCACAAACAAACAGAATGTTCACGTACTCGTCGTAGATATATATACTTAATGTGTCTATAGCTGAGGTGTCGGTGACGTAATTAAGAAGAATTATTGTGAATATATAATTGAAAATGTTCTTTAATTTATCCATCTCAAACTGCTTTGTAGGACCTAAATCCAAATGAATCACTCTAATTAATTAGTTTATACTATTAGAATTGTGAAATTTTGGCCCGGCCCATTCGGTCAGATGGGACGACTCGGTTTTGGCTTGGTATGGGCTACGTAAATGATGGCCCGATCAATTAATAGGTTGGGCAGGGCCCTAAAATGAAATAAATGGGCGTACTTGACAAAATTACAATATAATTTTCACTTTAGGCTGAATCGTGTTAGATTTTTAGTGATAGAAAGTATTCTTGGGCTGAACCTACCCAACAGGAATTTTTAAATTATGCCCGATGGTTTTGGTCAGGACTAGCTCGATTCATTAATTTGACAGCTATAGTTATTAGAATTGTCAAATTTTGGTCCCGCCCATTCGGTCTGATGGGCTGGCTCGATTTTGGCTTGGTACGGGACGTAAATGAAGGCATGATCAATTGATAGGTTGGGCATGGCCAGCCTAAAATGCAATAAAGCCTTATGGGTCTGGGCTAGCTCGAAAAAGTTAAACTACAATTTTCACTTTATGTTGAATTGTGTTAGATTTTTAGTGGCCTGAACTATTCTTCGGTTGACCCAACAAAATCCGATTTTTAAGTTTTGCCCGATGGTTTAGGTCAAGGCTAGCTCGATTCATCAATTTGACAGCTCTAGTTATATAGCAGGAGTCCCGTTTCATATTTGATACATTTTGTTTCTATTCTACTTTCCTTTGCATATTGCAATAGTATGCATAACTAATTGGGATAGTATAAGAATAATGTAATCTGAATGAAGAAATGCACGGTCTAGACCCATGCAAGGCACGAGCTTCGGTCGTAACTCCACGTGCCTCACGTGACCTCCACGCACACACCAATTTCAAGAATTTCTTCTTAAACTCTTGAATTCATGGAGGCAGAGAATCAACAGTTCGATCAACCCATGGCTTCTTTCAATTTGCAATCACCTCAATCTCTCTCTCTCTCAACAAGATCCTCTCTCTCTCCTCAAATCCAGTCTTCTTCACTTTCCTTTAGGTTTCCTGCATTCAAGAATAAGGCCCTTTTCTCGATCAAGTCTTCATCAAATGAAGGTACAATACATTATGCTTTTGATACATGTAAATGCAATTATGAGTTTTAGATAGAATGAGTATAGTTGGGAAGGAATTATGAATTATTCGTCCTGTCGCAGCTCCGACTACGGTCGGAGGATTTGCCCCGGCAATTGCCCTAACCGAGAATGCACTAAAGCAATTAAACGTGATGAGATTCGAGAGGAAGGAAGATCTTTGTGTGAGAATCGGCTTCAAACAAGGTGGATGTTCCGGCACGTCCTATACCATGAAGTTTGAGGAGAAACAAAGCTCGAGGCCTAGTGATTGTGCAATAGAATACGACGGCTTCGTTATAGGTACGAATTTAATTACGTCCTAGATATCTATTTAACTTAGATTTTTGGGTGTTACGTCTCGTATTTCACATTCATCTGATCATGCAGTTTGCGATCCGGAGAGCCTTGCCAACCTACACGGCGTGCAACTCGACTACGTCGATGCTCTCGTAGGCGGAGGCTTTAGCTTCAAGAACGCGAATGCTACCCCTAGAACTTGTAAATGTGCCAAGTCGTTTTGTTGTAGAAGTTCCAACATTGAGTCGCTTCATAATTGAATGTATGAGAATGAGATGTTATTTTGTCAACATTCGTATTGCTCAATATTGAATATAACGAGTAAACTATACTTCATCCGTCCACGAAAAGTGCGATACTCTTTATATGACATCGATTTTTGTAACATCTTGTTCGTGTTCGTTTAGACAATTAAGCTCAATTTATTAGCTCTATTCAATTTCCTAACTAATCATAATTCACTAATTGAAATTTCATATGATTACTTTTCTAATAGATTTTCAAAAATGGAGATATAATTTAAAAAATACTAATAATTATAAAAAAATTCAAGAAATTGAATTATGTATAATTATCCCACCTCCACCTCCGCCGCCGATTTCAGAAAAAAAATGGCTGCTTCATCTCTCATCAAGCTCTCTATCTCCTCTCACCACTACAGAATCCACACTCCCAATTCTCCCCGCGCCGCAATCGGCAGACCCTCATATCCATCCCTCCACCACCACGAATTCCGGCGAACCGCCGGAAAACTTTCAATTCCGCCGAAACCCACCACCACACCTCCATTTTCAGCCCAATTCTCACCGCCCCGGAAGAAGATTCTGAGATTTCTTGTAGAAAAGATTGCAACTATACTGTTGGGATCGCTGATTTTCGCGGGCTCTATGAAATCAATGCCTGCGTTGGCGGTTCCGGTTCAAGAAAATGAGGTCGTTGAGGAGGAGAGAGATGAAGAAGAGGAGATGTGCGAGAGACTGCTGCGGCAGAATCCTGAGGATGTGGAGGCTCTGAAGAGGGCTGTGAATGTGAAGATGAGGAGAGAGAAAACCGGTGAGGCTGTGGGGATTGTGGAGAGGCTGATTGAATTGGAGCCGAAGGAAATGGAGTGGAGGCTGGTGCAGGCTCTCTGTTATGAGATGATGGGGGATTTGAGTAAGGCTGAGAGCTTGTTCAAGAGTATACTCGAGCAGAATCCTCTCTTGCTTAGAGCTTTGCATGTATAACACCTTTGCTTGTTGGTGTGCATTTGATCATTTTTTGGGGTTTTTTTTGGTGGTGTTATTGTGATTTTTGATGTTCTTGATTGTGATGTGTTACTTGATGAGTGTGTTTAAGAATGGTGTGTTATTGATGTTGAATTGAGTTGTGAGTGATGTTTGATTTGGTTGAGTATCCTGTGTTGTGACTGTGATTAGGAGCGTTCTTCGAATTCGTCTCCGGTTTTATCGATGTTAGTGGTAGGCGTATCTGGGGTAGTATGTTTGAGATCGTGGGTGAGTGTGCTTGAAGGTTTAATCTTGGCATGAGTTTTAAGCATGTGGGGATATTGGTGAGTTCGGAGAACGAACATTTGTGTGGTATAGATAACAAGAAGGGACTTTGAAACGATGATCGTGGTTTATAGAATGATTGTTGATGTTCTTGGTTGAATTGTGTTACTTGATGAGTGTGCTTACGAGTGGTGTGTTATTGATGTTGAATTGAGATGTAAGTATGGAGGTAAGTTATGTGTGAACATTTGGTGGTGATGGTGGAGTGATTTGGTTGAGTATTCTGTGATGTGACTGTGATTAGGAGAGTTCTTGATCGAATTCGGCTTTGTTTTAATCGATGCTAGTGGTAAGCGTATGAGGGGGTGGGCTGTTTGAAATCATGGATGAGTGTGCTTAAAAGTTTTAATCTTGGAATGAGTTTTAAGCATGTGGGGACATTGACTAGTTCGGAAAATGAACATTTGTGTGGTGTTGATTGCAAGACACGATTTTGAAAGGGCGATTATCGTGATTAATAGAATGATTATTTGTGTATATTGTGCTATAAGTAGGGTTATTAGTGTTCTTGATTGAGTTGTGCTCCAATGTTATCTCTGTTAGGGGAAGGCATAGAGGGAGTGGGTAGGCTCTGTTGAAGACGACGATTCGTATCGTTTTTTTTTTCTAGCTTCTGCTAATCTCTGGATTGTTTTTCTTTGATAGGGTCTGGCAATGGTGATGCATAAGAACCAAGAAGGAGCAGCTGTTTTCGAGATGCTAGAGAGGGCTCTAGAGGTTGCTGGTCGCGAGAAAAAAGTTAACGAAGAGCGAAACATAAGAATTCTAGTTGCACAAATGCATCTAATAAAGGTGACAATCATGGCATCTTAGTTTTTCTGATCTATTGCCATTTCATCGTCCTTTTCGTGTGATAAAAGTTTATATATTCGTTCTTCATTTACTGCGTTTGGGTACTGCAGGGAGACTTGGAGGAGGCATTGAAGAAGTTTCAAGCTCTTATTGATGAGAATCCGAGGGATTTTCGCCCTTATCTTTGCCAGGTTAGTCGAGAGCCACTCCTATATATTGCTTGTTTTTCTCGTTAGTTGTAATGATGTTCTGTTCGAGGTAGAGTGATGCTCGATTTTTTCATGCATTGTTTTGAAATACGGACTTTAAAACTATCCCTATATTATGAAGTAAAGACTGATCGGTTGTTATAGTCATTTTCCTAGTTTTGTGCTACGAGTTCGGTTAATCCATACGAGCTTTAATCACACGTATATATCGATTCTTTTTGTGAAACGTGGTTTCAGGGGATCGTGTACAGTTTGTTGGACAAGAAGAAGGAAGCAGACGCGAGCTTTGAGATTTATCAAAGCCTCGTGCCTCAAGAATTCCCTCAGAGAGGATTCATGGATGATGTTGTTCTTGCAGCAAGAACAGAACCGAAACAGAAGCTTCAGACGGATCTGCAACGCTGAATCAAGAACAAACGGAGAAAAGGCAACAAAGCAAACTCAACCCCCCGAATTCAGCAGAAGCTTCAGACGTAATTGCAACGCTAAAACAAGAACAAACGGAGACCTGCTGTCTGTTCCGATGCACCTGGCTGACAGAAGATACCTTACGGTGCATTCTTGGCAACGGTACCTTTTGATGAAAGTTGATATAGAAACAAAGAGATCTAGCAATATTCTTGAGTGTATTCGACATTGTATTCTTTCTCTTTTTTCCCAAACACAGCATTTATCATGATCTCATTCTACATCGGAGTACACTTTCATACAATTTACGAAACATCATGTCTTTTTTCTGGATCGAGCAACACAGTTAAATAAAAGTACCGAACAGATTGCACGACGTGCATAACTACGCGTTCAGAATACAGAATCTCGACATCAAAAAACAAACCAACCATGACCGACCTAGTCATATAAACGATACTACAACCTGCAACGGTCGAGTAAACAACCTTAGCTCAAGTAAGAAACATAATTAGAAAAGAACCTACTCCTTTCTTGAGGTTCTGAAATCCAGAGGTAAATGCCATCGACTTCTCTAGTTCGACGAGGAAAGCATAAAGAGTCTCTGGGTAAACATGAATAAGAGATCTTAGATATACCTTAACACTAAAGCTCAGTTGGCTGTGTCCGGTGCCTCGACTCATCATCCTGCAAGATTTTCAAATTCGAGGTAAGAAACACAGCTTAAGGATGCAGAAGTTAGTATGCATGCATGTATGTATACTTTCCTTTTTATGAACAAAGTGCTACATTTCTTACACTCTATCTATCTTATTACACTCTCACACTATTACATGAAACTCAAATTATTCTATTGCCCTAAGGACCTTCGACTGAAACTGGGATCGATACACTTGTTTCGATCTGCTTCTGAATCCGGTTTGTCATGAATGATTATGCTGTGTAAGTGTAAAGAACTCGTCCATTTCCCTTCACTCTTCACAATCACTGAAGATGGTTTCTCGTCTACGCTTGAAACTTGGAAATGCTCGGTCGTATCTTATCTTAAGAAAGATCACACTTGTTGGAGCATATTTCATCTCTGCAATAAGGTAAGGATTTCTTCAAATTATGCAGTATGACATGAATGATGGAAGAGGCCTTGTATAAATGGAGGTGGAAAGTCCAATGGATGTAGACCAGGGGTAGTTTAGTAATTTCCCAGCTACATCGCCGGAGATAGTGGAGATAGGGGAGGAGAACAAGAGCTTAGCCACAAGCAGAGGTGGTGGTGGAGGGGCTAGTGATGTGTATGTTGTTGTTGGTAAGCACGACTTGCATGTGCTCAAAGGGGGTTCGATCACGTCGTCTCTCCCGAAGGTCGTGTTTTCCTCGTCCACGTCTTCACTCCGATCGCCTACATCCCTACTCCAGGTCCGGTTTCTTCGGTTTTGTGTGTACACATGTTGTTGCTTCATGTTTCTTGTTTTGTTTAGTACTAATTAAGTGGATTTGAGTATAAGAAATCATGATGAAAGTGAGAATTAATGTAAGTTTGTTTGTTTGTTTATATTAGTGGGGAGGCTATCAAGAAGCCAGTTGAGCAAAGATCAGCTGCAGATTTACATAAGGGAGGAAAGCAACAAGAGGAGACACTCTTGAACAAGTACATTCAACTCTACAACGAGTCGAAGGTGCCTAGCATATGATTACTCTCCTACCGAAACATTTTAGTACATAAATGGTAACAAAAGTATTAGTATGAAATTTTAATTTCGAATGTAGATAACAATAGACACAGTGCTAGTAGAGAGCAATGCATCAGAAAAGGCCATCTTGGAACTCATTGAGGTTGGCTAACATCACTCATCTTGTCATGGGAACCAAACAATCTCCCTTCGCAAGGTAAGTTCCACCACACACAGTCGACATGCGTAGATTTTTCATTTCACTTCATCAATGCACGTCATTAGTACCATCGAAGATGACTTTGTTGTTCCTTGAATTAGGTTGTCGAGGAAGGGTGTCGGGAAGGGAGAATACGTGAAGAAGTACGCACAGGAGCACTCTGAGGTTTTTGTGCATGGTATGATGGGAAGCCACAAAATGGAGAGGAATCCAAATACAAGGATGCATCCAATCAAAGGCCACAAGTAGTAGCCAAGAACCCTAAAAGGCACTTCTTTGTGCTTTTCAAGCAAGTTTTTGGTTGAGGAAACTTCATAATTCACATGCCTAATTAAGTTTAAAGTTTTGTTTCCTTTTTATTGGGAGTTTTAGAAGTAGAAATGTTATAGAAAATCCTGAATGTTAATGATAGATTGAGACAAAAAATCAAATATCTTGAATCCACTCAATAATAAAAACCAGATCCAAATTCCAGAACAATCTTGTCAACAAAAGATAAAAGATAGGTAGAAATAAATCAGCGTCTTCAAACACACAAAAAGCCTCCATACATATATGGCCTTGTTCCTTGTTGTTTGACAACAAATCACACACATGGAGGAGAGAGATGAAACTTATCAAGAAAATTATATCTTGATCACACACGTTATACAAAAAAGCGCATAGTCAACCCTCCTATCTACCCTTCCAACTATCGAAATCCTTCCAACTATCGAAATCCATAAGAAGTCTAAATATCAAAATTTCCTTTAGTTTCGATAGTTATAATTTCTGAAATTAAGCATCGTCGAAATTGCAGCTCTTCTGCAGCTTTTTGTATGGATCAAAATCCTTGCAGCACTTCCCGCTTAGATTGATCATTCCTACGTTAATGACTTGGAATCTGTCTTCATCTTGTCCTATGGGTACCATATGCATATCAACAGCAGCTCTTCAGTAGCTTCGGTCGAGTAGAACTCTATGTATACGGTACCTCTCTGCGAAATTATATGTTTAAAATTATTACGGGTAAAAATATATAATGACAGTTGCTGATATACATACTACTAATTTAAACAACTAATTATTACGGTTATCCCCTTTTTTCCCTTTAAAAATAAGTAAATATAGTAAATTTAAAATGTAAATTTCAATTAAAAAAATGATTATTCACACGACGCCGAAGTGTATGACATGAGAAGAGACTGCCCCTAACCGTGCTTGTGAGGTAAGTTTGCGAGGCGGTTGATCGTAATTTTGACTTGACTATATGATGGATTATGTTCGATTATGTCGTAATATGCGGTGGATCAACGTAGATTTGATTTGGAGATGTTGGACTAATCAAAACGATGTCGTTTTGATATTCGATTCGAATTCGAGTTCGTGAAGACAAGCACAAAGCAAGCCATTTATAGTGTATGTACAAGAGAAAATCATTTATATAGGCTCAAAATAAAACCATATTTTAAACAAAATAGGAGTATTTAAATTCTCCTCAAGCTGAGACACAGATGTTTCTTGAATTTTCCTAATTATTTTCCGGTAATTTCCAAACTCGGAAATCGATCGAATTTTTCCTCGATGACTAGCCTCAGCAACTGCGCGGCGCCGCTGCCGTGCTTCCTCCGCCGCAGAACGGCCGGTTCCCACCCCATCCGCCGGCAGCTGCTGAGGCTCAATACCAGCGAATTCCCCGCGCCGGCGGGATATTTGCCGCGTCGCCCCCATTGTTGCAGGAGTGCCGTGAAGGAGACGGCGGAAAGTAATAGTGCTGCGGCGGCGGCGGCGGAGAGTGAAATCCCGGCGGTTAGAATAGTGGCCGTCGTTGGGGAGGGCAGCGTCAGCCCTCTCAAATCAACGCCCTGGTATGACGTCATGCTCCACACTGTAAGTAGATGGTTAATTTGAATTTCAGTACCATTAAATCTGCTGTGAATTGAATGGAAGATTGAAATTATGAGAAAATGGGGGATTTTTGGTGCTCTAAAATCAAATTCTGGTGCTTCAGGTTACAGAAAAAGCTATTTTGTTTCTAATTTGATTCCTAGTTCATTTAATTTATGATTAGGTCAAGAGATTGAAATGGGTTGATGAAGGTTATGAAATGCTGGTGTATACTGATAGCTCGTTTCGAGCTGAGAATGCGGAGACGAAGGAGGTTCAGGAGAATGTGAGACGAGCAAATATTTTGATGATTGTAGCTGTTACTGATCAAGAATCGGTGAGATGGATTCAATCCAATAGTGAGGATGTTGCGAATATCATATGTTTCGACTCTTCGCCAGCTTTAACGAACAAATTGGGAGGTTCCCTCGTGCAAACCAAAGCCGTGTGGAGTATCTTTAGTAAGCTCCCATTGCCTAAACCGGAGAAGGTGAAGGAGTCCGAGGAAGTGGCAAGCTCAGTAAACGAGGCTTGGAGCAGACGTAACTCGGATGATATAAGGTTCTGTTTGCTGGTGATCATAAATTCGTACATCAGACCAGTTCCTACGCTGCAAAACTTGAGAGCAAAGGGCTTCTCGACTTTGAATTGCATGGTTCAAAACTGTGGCCCTCAAATCTTGAACTGTTTGTTGGATGAGAACTGTAGGAAGGCTCTTCAGTGCTTGAACAAATGCAGCCCGGTCGACCAGGTGTGCAATTACAAGTGCATCGCCTCTTACGAAAGTCGGCAGCTGGAAGAGTTCTCTTTATGCGTTCTTCAGAAGCACAACTGCCTCGAGCTAGATGCAAAGATCCCAGACAAGCCTGTTATTGACCCTATGGTTAAATTCCGAGGTCAGGAGCTAGATCATGAAACGGCTGAGGATCTTTTCGTGGGCTGGTTAGGGAATTTGGATTGGAGTTGGCGCGTTGTTGCAGGGCAGAATCCAGCGTATGACCAGTTCCCTTGCCAGTACCAGCTCTTCTACAGAGGAAAGGCGAAAGGGTCATTCTGGTACGAGCCCGTTTTCCAGGTAAGAACACTTGATGGTGATTTGCTATGGAGGAGGAGGAAGTATCGAGTGAAGAGGGGGAAGAAGCCCGGGACTTTCTCCTTTAGCGTTTTGGATAATGGAGTCATTTCTAATGAAAAGTGGACGATTGTGGATGTAGACGACGATCTGAAGTGGGGTCTGTTCCACTACCACGGAGCAGCTCGAGTTGCAGGGCAATCGTATACTGGGGCAGTGCTCGTTAGTCCAGACGGGCTCTACCCGGGGGAAGGGCAAAACCAGAAAGTGGTAGATGCACTGGAGAGATGCGGCATCAAGGAGTGGGAGATGTTTAGTGTAGATAACTGTTCGTGCTCGAACGCGCCTTTGGATCTTCCAGAAGATTCGAGATTGCATAGTAAGATTACAGTTGCATCTTTGGAAGATGCTTCTTCAAGTGTTTGAGGAGAATGTCTGAATTCAGACGCTTTCTTGAGATGAAAATGGTGGTTTTGATAGGGAGAGGTGTATGTATATGTGTATATTGTAATCTTTTATGTCCTTTTAATCTTTTTTTCTAATTTTTTTTGGAGTTTAGTTTGTGAATTTTTGTAAGGAAACATGTAATAAAACATTGCATTAGAATAAATCAGAAAAAAAATCCATTTTTCCCCTCAAGTTCAATATTAGAACAAATCATGATTGTGCCAAAAACAAACATTTGCATCTATTCTGAAACAAAAACTTGGTCATTGAGGTAAGTTTCCCGGGGGAACGGATCACCGGAACCGTTTATACAGGGACTGTATGAGCCTGTCCTTGTGCTTTGAAACGATCCACTGTCTCGTCTAGTATTTGAGGGTGTGCTTCCCAGAAGCTTGTCTCGATTATGTTGCAATGTCTTACGACTACTATCCTGCGTGCTTTACCACTAGCACCTTCTTCTTCGACTGCCATCTTTGTCTCCTACAGACACAAATTGATTCAACAGCTTCAGACCATAGTATGAGAGTGTAGAAATTTCAGTAGAATTAAACATACAAACATCCTCCTAGATAGCCTTGAAGATCCAGATAATATTAGCACCACGTATAGTTTTTTCAGCAGAAAGAGAGTGGGATCGGTTCTGGAAACAATCCCTTCCATTTGAACGAACTTTCATCTTTGTAAATGTGCTTTTTTCTGCATCTGTGTGTGTGTGTTAAGAGAGAGAGAGAGAGAGAGAGAGAGAGAGAGAGAGAGAGAGAGAGAGAGAGAGAAGGGCAGAATCTTCACCTTGTCCCAGTAGACAGAAGATCCATGGCGGAACATTGGCGGTAATGTGTTGTAAAAGTTGACGATTCCAGAGAGTTGATCCAGAAGTTCATTTTTCTCTTGAGTTTGTGTCCCCTGTGAAAATGGATATTACAACAATATTTGGGACGTGCCGATCCAAAAAGCAAAGAAAGCTAAATGCTCAGCTGCCAGCAAATATATAAAAAGTGGAGGCGTGACATTCAAAGGGACCGATTACCTTCAAGTAACTTTGTGCATCACTTTTGCTCTTCCCGGACTTTACAAGCAACCAGAAACACGTATTATACTGATTGTTGATATGACCTGAAATTCGGGAATGACAATTTCTACCATTACAAATACGGATCTTATATCCTTTTCGGAGTAAGCTAATTTAGAAGTAGATGGAGCCTCCAATGTAAGGTGTAACCAAAGAAATAACTCACAATCAACTTGTCTCCATGCCAGATAATCCTTGATAATCTCACGGGATGGGTAGCAAACAGCACGCCCGTCAAAATATGGTAGGAGTTCCATCTCTTTGTGTGGGAAAAACTCATTCCATCTCATCGAGTACGTTGAAGAGAAGAAGGATACAACAGCAGAAACTATCTCACTGCATTGGAAACGAATATATTTCAAACTAACAAGACAGCTTTGACCAGTGGCAACAAGATCGAAACAAACATATAAACATAGTGTTTCTATATAACCTAACCAATATGAATCAGACAAAATACCCTTTCAGAAAAAGAAAATTCGGAATCGGACAAAATAGATAGCCATCTTACTAATAAGCACCATTACAAGCTACAAATAAGCGGTGTACCTGGCACATCTTTGATAGAGCTGTGAGTCTTTCTTCAAAACAAAGCTGAAAACACACCAAACGAAAAAAAACTATCAAGTACATACAAAAAAATTGACAGAATGAAAGCAATGATGTAGAAACTGGTCAGTGAGAATAACCTGTACTCGTCACTAACGCCATAAGCAAAAACGATATCCCTAAACTCTTCCAGGACAGCAACAGCACATGCATTCATTAAATCGAGTGCTTGAGCATCATTTGGCTTCTCAAATTCATGAACATCGGAAAACCTACCATAATCCGAACAAAATAAAGCCTCTCAGTACTATCATCAACTAATATATTATTGTTTTTCTTTTAGAAAGACATGGATCGAGTCAAATCATAATACAATTTGGGGCTTCACTTCAACTAAGTATTCACCTGTGGAAATGACAACCATCGATACGAACAACAATACAAGTGGAAAGCATCAATTTGCTCTCGTATTGGAAAGACCTGACGTACTCAGGTCTAGTTTTGTTTAAATCTTCAGTAAATTGGCCAAGCTCTTTCAAGAGGCATAAATTATCATTCCAGAACCTCTTTGATGCAATATTTTCTGAGTGAACTGTTATGATCTTCCTCCTTCGTCTTTTGACAGGACAGCCATCATCTTTGTACTTCACAATATCTTCAACCTAGTCACAACAAAGCAATATTTCTAACAGTTAAATTTGTGTTAACCACAAGAATCAAAATTAATAAGCTCGTGCATTCTCGTAGAACACAAAGAATCCAGCCTGCTTATTTAGAAATCAAATCAAGACACAGAGACAGAATATACGGCGTTGTTTAACATCCCCAGTTTCAGCATAGATATTAAGAGGAGCAGTCGCATTTTTCCAGTTATATATAGTAGTGCACTTAAATATAAAAAGAAAGGAGGAGAAAAGAAAATGATTCAGCAGCTACCTCTGTTTTGAGAATGCATGTACCTTGGCGAAACATCTCCGGTATGTCTTTCTTGTAGTTGATGTTAAAAGACTGGAAAAGCAATTCATTCTTGTCTTGCTTAAGAGACCCCTAAATTGTGTTGCGACTTCAATTCAGTCATCCATTATAAAGAGATAGAGAGAAAAACGACTAGGCACTAGCCAATCAGAACAATCTCGAGTTTACCTTCAAGGTGTCTTCTGCTTCCTCTTTAGTCTTCCCACTCTTAATCAGCTGCCAAAGACAAGTATCATACTGGTTATTTATGTGACCTGTCAAAAGGATAATCGATCTCAATTTATGCATGGCAAGGCCTGAACAACATACGTATAGTTTCTGCAATCTAGAAGATCAATGGCAGTTCCGCAATGTATAGAGATGCATTCATGCATTATAAGATCTCAAATGTATCATGTAAAGTAGTACTGATATAGCAACTAAACTTAGCTTACATTCATACTGCCGCCATAAAAGATATGCTTGAAGAACCTCCATAGATGCACATGAAATAACACGAGCCCGGAATGAAGGGGCATATTTTAAATCGTTCTGAGGGAAAAAGGCCCTCCATTTGGTGACATAGGTGGATGTAAAGAAAGATACAATAAGAGAGAGTATCTTGCTGCAAAGTACTTTTTTAGTCAGCAACCATGATCCCGATTCCAAGTTTCAAACAGAGCGAACGATTAGGCATCATACTTTAAACTTCATTTCTATAAGATAATAGAACATAGAAAGGATAAAATTGAAATCTGTAATCACTAAATTATAAATTAGTTCCATTGGCAATGAAAAAACAAAAAGTAGTACACGTGCCATTTTAGAATGCCTAGAGCAGAACAATCCTAAACTGAAATTATTTAGCACGTGAACTAATCAACAAAGCAAATAGACGATAATAAATGTAACACAAACCTGCCACGACGTTGATAGAACTTGGTTTCCTTTCTGAATATGAAACTGCAAACGACCAACAAAAGTATATTAGATCAAACAATGGGACAAAGATTCATTTTTTGAGAAATGTTGTCATTTACCTGTACTCATCACTGTAACCATAAGAGAACATGACATCTGGGAACTGCTCCGAAACAGCCTTTGCACACTCATTCATCAACTCTAATGCTTGCTTATCATTCGGTTTCTCAAACTCGTGCACTTCAGAAAACCTGCTCCGAAAGAATCATCAATGCAAAGAAGGGGGCAATATAAACTTGCACATTTGTCAGGAAATTATGCAACAAACGGTACCTGCAGAAATCACGGGCATCAACACGAACAACGATGATGTTGGGCAGCATGATCTCATCCTCCACCTCAAACGACTTCACATATTCGTACTTGCTATTTGCCATTGCACTAAATCTTACAAAAATAATCTTGCTTTGTACTTTCACTTCCTCCACAAACCAGCGCTTCGACACAAAATTGCCTCTAAGGATTAAAAGGATATCCCAATCACTCCTAAAGCATTTGATTTTTACAGTGAAGTGTTACTAATTCTGGTAAATGCAGTGAAATTAGGCACTTTTAAACATAAATCAAATTCAAAAAAATTCAAATTCAAATTCAAGAAAATTTTCCCATACAGAGTAACTCAATCCTTCCTGAGGTTCAGCTGATCAATGATGCTAGATAACATTCAAACAAGCTATGATTTTTTCAGATTAAATTCTGTAAATTTAAGACGATTTTTCAAGCCGTAGACAAAATAAAGCACCCCTCATTCTTGCTACATGCTGAACAATAAAAAATAATTGAACGCAGAAATGGAGGCTTACCGTCGTTAAGGAGATCAGCCGCCGCCGCCGCCTCCCGGGTGCGGCGGAAGGTGGAGGAAAGCTCGACGGCGGGAGTTGGAGTAGTGAGGTTTGAATTGGGTGGGTCGCTCTCTCTCTCTCTCTCTCCCCCCTACCGCAGTGAGGAAATAATTCAAACAAAATCTATGATTTTTTTTAATAAAACCATAAAATTATTTAAACAGGTTTATTAATATTTTTTTTTTCCATAAATCAATTATTTTTTTTATAAAAAATAAAATAAATCTTCGGCTTTAAGAACTTCTCACTTTATAATTTCTTATACATTATAATATATTGTTAATTGTTAAAAGAATAACACGAGATTTGAATCATACAACTAACAATAAAAGTCATTAGCTAGTACAATATACTGTGTATATAAGATAATGAGAATGTTCTCTCATAACTCATAATCCTCACTACATAAGTGACACAATAACGTCTCAAATCTCATAACTCGAAGAACAACAACAGCACCGACAACAATAACCCTACTAGAACAGTGAATTGCACCTCCGTTCCAGCCCTCCACGCCGAATCGGCATCCAACGCGATCGGGAATAGGCAGTTCCCGACAGATGCGTTCGTCTCAACGACCCTGCCAAGCCCGTCGAAATCGCACGACTCCACGTCTTGGTACATTATTTGAAATAACATATTGAAAGCGTACGAGACCTGCGACGCCTTGTCGATCTTGCTACATGGGCCCCCGTATTTGAGCGCCGTGCAATCTCCGTTTGCGCAAGCGTAGTCCATGCTAGCCGGGACCTTGTAACCGCTCTCGCCATCGTCGACGTAGACACACCACTTCTTTTCCAAGTACGTCACGTTCTTCGCCGCTATGGGCAACTTGGCGTTCCCCTTCCCCGTGAAGTCTATTGGGAACTTTGGTTGGCCATCATAACTGATAATAAATGATTATAATATGTTAAAATTTGATAACGAAGCGCAACTCAGTTGGTAATATAAAAAAGCATACCTAAAGACGCCCCAGTGGCGCTCGAAATCGCCAGGGGCAATGCTCTTCTGGTTTTCGTCGGTCAAGCTAAACAGGTAGTATTCCATCTCCTTCTTGTAAAGCGGCGTCCCTTTCTTCGGCACCCATTTCTTGAAAAATCCGTCGTAGAATTTCCTCGCCATCTCGACGGTGGCATACTTGTCGCCGTCGGTAGGCCACCCGATCTCGCCAATGATGATCGGGACGTTCCCACAACCGGCTTTCTTCAGTGCACTGACGAGTGTGTCGAGGTTCGCATCAAGCATGTTGTTGTAGGTGGTCCCGCCATCTTGGACCGGTTGGGCCCCGCCGTCGAAGAAGGCGAACTCGACCGGGAAGTCGGGGTTCAACGACAGACTGAGGAAGGGGTAGATGTTGACGAGGAATGGAGCGTTGTTGTCGTGGAGGAACTGCACGATCTGCTTCATCGTCGTCCTGATATCGGCACGAAAGTCCCCAGCCGACGGCCCCTGGCTGCCGGAGCCGTAGACGTCGGCATTCTGCGGGATCGTCGCCTTGATTTGGTCGCCGAGCCCGAACTCGTTGATCGCCTTTTGTATGTTCCACAATGCCGGGTAGGTCGTCTGGAGGTTCGAGCCGTTGTACGACGTCAGGAACGGCTCGTTCCCGACCGCCACGTACCTATAGTATATATTTGTCATCAGGGCACATTGTTACTATATCAAAATGGCTATTTTTCGAGATAAATCTCGTCGCTTACTTGATATTGACGCCACCCTCGTGGATATGCCTAGTGAGGTTGGCCTTGACCCATGCCTTAGCATGTTTATATCGATCGGCCAAAGAGGCTAAATGTATGTTTGGAATTCCAAGCATCACTTCGATTCCTGTGCCAGCAAATTGCTTCACAACCCAAGGATCGGAATCGAACAACTTCACCTTATAAATCTTGTTATCCAAAAGCATTTGTATAACGTTGCGTGGTTGAAGGTTTTGGGCCGCTTGGTTCCCCCAATTCACTCCGATCCCCTCCGCCGCGCCCATGAGCTGCACCACCACGGCCGCCGCCAGGATGGCAGCGGCCGCGGCCCTAGCCGTGCTCGTCATCGCGTCTCGCGAGTACAGGGTTCGAATGTGGTCGGATCAATGATTCTTAGTGGAGTGTGTGTTATGAGTGGAGCGGGAAGAGCATTCGACTCGATTGTTAGGAAAAAAATACAGTTGATATCATGTGGTTCTTTTGGTAAAGAAGCACACGAGATCTTTTCTATTTTTTCAATCAATCGGAGGAAACTCGATGCAATGGGGAGTGATAGTAAGATAAGTAGCATTGAGATTTGAGATTTGAATGAGCGGTGAAAAAATGACGAATGACGAAGAATGGAATGGACGGGAATACTTGAATATAGGGGAGAAAACACATGAATTTTCGCCTTCTTGTGGTTAGGAAAATTTTGGATATTAGATAAAAATGTTACTAGAATTACTTTTTCCAAAGTATTGTTTCATTATTTGAGTGGGGTAAATCAACTTATAATATAATAATTATTTGAAAGTAATAGTTGCTACTAAAATTGATATATTTGACTAAATTACACACAAAAAAAATCTATAGCAGCCTCTAGTCATTGATATAATAGATTAGCATTGCCAAATTTATATTAGGCATTGCAGCTTATTTATTATTCTTTTCAATTATCACACAATTTTTAAGATATAAATAATTCCAACTTCACATATACTTGGGTAAATATGCACAAAATAACAGTATTCCCTCCGTCCCATTTCGTTTCATTAGTCTTATTTGATATTTTGGACTGTTCGATTATACTAGCCATGTTCTCTAAAATAGAATGTATTGACCCTTACGTTTCACTTCTAACATTTACGTATAAAATCTCGTGTCGAAACGAAACGAAACTAGTTAAGTTGGAGTGAGGGACTATAAATAAGAATAACAATCGTTAGAAGGCAGAAAATCGTAATTTGAACTGTTATCCCCTTTCTTCCTTCACACGCTCCGCGCTCCATACATACAGCTAGGTGCTCTCTCTCTCTCAATCTCAATGCGCTTGCGTAAATTCTTCGGCTGAGCAATTCTCTGTTCTTCTGCGTTTTGGTTTTCTGTTTCTCTGCGTTTTGGTATTCGAAACTTTGTGATTTTTGCTTAATTGAATGTCGACTTTTAGGTGCTTATGGCTCCTGTTACATTAGCTGTTGATTCGAAGAGCTCCTCCCCGTTATCTTCAGGTAATTTAGATGAATTCAGTCTATTGTTCCTGAAATCGTGCAATCTGCTCAACTGTGGTTCGATTTCTGCCGGCATTTGCCGGAGTACTTGGTGCTTAATCGATAATAGGTTTAAAATCATTGTTTGATGTTGAATCGGTATAGTTATCCTCTATTTTTGGTTTGATTAACGACTTAACCCTAGGTAAGGAAATGAGATTTAGGAGTGCCGTATGCAGCACTGGCGTTCAGTTTCGGAAATCTGAAATGTGTGATGAATGAGTTCTAGTTGCACTTTACAGTTTTCATTTAGATATGCTTGAAGATTACTGGACAGTTAAAATGGAAAGAATCTGAAAATTGAGTTATGTAGTCTTTGGGAACTATTAGATGCTTAATTCTGCGTCATGTCGTTAGTATTTATCTGCATTCCTACTTTTTGAACTGCTACTTTGCTTTGCAGATTTGTCTAAAAGGAGAATGCAAAATCTTCAGTTGGAACCTAAAAAGTTCTTTGCCTCGGTTAATGCACAAGAAGAAAAGCCGTTCGATTTCCTGCGGGTACTGTTTGGTATGGCTGAAGTCTAGATTTGAACCTCCTTTTGCTCTCAGTTTTGAATATATGCCTGCAGAACAACTGATAATGCGAACGTTTACCTACTTTGTTTGGAGTTACTCTTACTCATTCTTCTGCTTGTAGTCCTTGTAGTTAATATGGTTAGTTTCTGATCCGTGGAGAAAACAGCATGAATAGTAGTAGTATCCATGCTTGTACGTCACGTGCTTCTTATACTCATTAATTTTCTCTCACTAGTTCACTTCATTAACCCCCTAATAATACTTCTTACAGAGGGTGTTATAGCTGGTGGCACAGCTGGTGTTGTAGTTGAAACAGCTTTATATCCCATCGATACAATAAAGACACGATTGCAGGTAATTCTCATTGGCACAGATCATCCTAATTATTTCATAGTTTTCTCTTGATCATGCTAAGGTTTATGTTGGTTGCATGAAGTATTGTTCATATTAGAGAGAAAGAGAAAAGAAACAAGGTTGTTCATATATAAGTATTAGAAAAAGTTATCTAAGGGTATATACTATGAAGAAAGGCGTTTGTTTATTTTCATCAAAATTATAACTAATAAATGTGCTTCTACTCAATGTAATGGGAAGGTTTATGAAGATGAATGTCATTGGTTTATTTGTCACATCATGCTTCTGAAAGAGTTACTTCTATACCTTTTACTTGTCTAAGTAGTTTAATTCCTTTTTAGGCGGTACGGGGTGGAGGCCAAATAGTTTTCAAAGGACTATATTCTGGCCTTGCTGGAAATCTTGCTGGGGTCTTACCGTAAGGACTTGTATAAATCTCCAACATATTACCTTCTGAAATGATTGTTTGATGTGAACTACAGAAATACTTTGTTGACTTTTCACAATTTGAGTCATTCTATATGTTATTTTATCTTTTACAAAGCCATTATAGTTATATTAAGCGTCAAAAACATATACGCAAATCCTGTGCAGTTGAGGAATGGTTGACTTTTTTCTTTTTGACAGCGCATCTGCTGTTTTTGTTGGTGTTTATGAGCCTGCCAAGCAAAAACTTTTGAGGACTTTCCCTGAGAATCTCAGTGCCGTTGCTCATTTGGTAAGTTGAACCATTTTTGCTTATTACTACATAATACATTAACAGTAGCATATTGGGTTTGTTAATAGATGTAAGTTTCTATTGTCTAATGTTCAAAATACAAAGCCTCAAACTAATTCGTCTTTCAAGCATACTCCATGTGGCTGAGTATGGAATTGACTTCAATCCACTTGTTTTCAAATCCATATTGAACGAACAGATACTGGCCCATAAATAGCTTTAAAGCTCATAAAGCACATTATTTATCAGCATTTACTACAAAAGAATGTAAGATGTGATCCTAAAGCTACCTATTACATGTCTTCGACGCCCCATCCAATGCTTAGTGAAAGATCTCGTTCTCTCTGGAAAATGAGCATATTACAATGTGACCATTTTTTACAATTCCCATACTTGAATTGGTAAGAATCATCCTCCATACTGAATTGATGTTCTTGTCTATCCACCAAGCAGCATAAGTTTTCCTGTGTTTTTGTTGCTTCCTGATCGTATAAATATTGTGGATTTTTCATGTCACACTATGGTATGATTCTTCTTAGACACTAGGAAATGCAACATCCTAATGTGAGTCACTCCTTTTTATGTAGACTGCTGGTGCCCTTGGAGGCATGGCTGCTTCTTTCATTCGTGTCCCGACAGAGGTAAATGTTAAACACAAACTCTTTTTTTATTATTCATTTCCTTACTCTTTCTCTTTCAACAACATTATTGTGGATCTTTTATATAATTGACCTGTTTATTGTCCTTTCATGTTTACTGTTATTGCTGGTGTCATGCCTAGTCTTGATGCTTCAGGTTATTAAGCAACGAATGCAGACTGGTCAATTTAATTCTGCCCCTAATGCTGTCCGGATGGTTGTTGCCAAAGAAGGCTTTAAAGGTCTTTATGCGGTATAATATGTTTCCAGATCTTATCTTTTTTCGTGAACATGTCCCTTCATTTCCATCTTTCATGTATTCTGGTATTTCATTTCATTGCATTTCCGAGGAGAGTAACTGATGCTTTTTCATCATCATTGACTAAAAACATGAACTGATCCAATTATTTTTCTATGTTGCTGCTCAGGTAACAGCTTAGCAGGGTACTTGAAACTAACTCTTTGTCTTTATACAGGGATATGGATCTTTTTTGCTAAGAGATTTGCCATTTGATGCTATTCAGTTCTGCATCTATGAACAACTTCGAATAGGTTATAAGTTAGCGGTAACGATTCCCTCTCTCAAAGTTATTCCATGATTAGCATTAAGCAAAGGCCTCCTTTATAAACTGCATGTTCATTGTCTGAAGTAGTTTTATGGTATACGTACCGTACCTCTTACGGCTTCCATCTGATAATGCTTGTTCTCACATACTTTTTATTATTTACCTCTCTGACTAGGCTAAGAGAGAGCTGAAAGATGCAGAAAATGCCATAATTGGTGCATTTGCTGGTAAATTAACTTCCTGGAGAACTATTTGATTAATTATGCCATATCTTATCCAGCATGATTTTTACGATCCGCAGCAGTAACATTGAAAAATCTATTCGTATTTGTAGATGTTAGATTTTTTAGATCAAGAAATCTTAACGATGATGTTAATTTGGACCTTTTTCTTTCCTCGAGCTTCGACATCCTATCTGCTTTTTATTGGCTAAACATACCCAAGAAGAATGAAAACATAGTGGCAAATGCCATGTAGCATTTTTTCAATAAGAGCTCTGGTATTTGTTTTTCCGTTATCTGAATTGCCTACTCGTTTCTTTATCCTCTTAGGAGCTCTGACGGGAGCCATAACCACTCCTCTGGATGTGATCAAGACTAGGTTGATGGTTCAGGTACAACAATTCATGCTTTGCATTTGTGTTATTCGATGTTTTAGCTAGTCGATTTTAATCTTCCATGTTTTGGATACAGGGATCAGCAAACCAATATAAAGGTATCTTCGACTGTGTACAGACCATAGTGCGAGAAGAAGGCCCTTCTGCACTACTCAAGGTATGCACCCCTCGATCTCTACATGTACATAGAGAATTTATAGCTGCAAATACTCTTACTAACGTCTACAAATTTCGATGTAATTGCTTTATTGTTACTTATTTTAATTTTTGAAGATTGTGTACACGATGTAGCTAAAATTCTTCAAAAGAGTGATAAATTAAATATATATCTTTATGGAGTATTACATTTGTAAAATTTCGCATAACAGGGGATCGGGCCGAGAGTGATGTGGATAGGCATCGGAGGCTCCATCTTCTTCGGAGTACTCGAAAGCACGAAGCGATTCCTCGAACAGAAGCGCCCACAGAATCAGAGCCATTCTAAACCAGAGTAGTTTAGTTTTTGGAACCTTAATCCTAACAATATTCACTGTATACTATTGGGCCGGACCATCAGGCCCATCTAGATGTCCACTGGGCCGGACAAGCCCACTCCTGCTCGGCCCAAGCCTGTTATGGGCCGACCCAGGACCGGATCGGTCAGCCGGTGGCGTGGGCCAGGCTGGCCCAGGCCAAAAAGTGATGGGCCGGGCCGGGCCAGCCATACCAGTAGACACCTATAGGGCCATCTGGCACAAGAGATTTGGACAGGATAGGCAATGGTAATAACTTCGGCCTAAGTTAAAATATTTTTGGGCCGACCAGGCCCAATCTCGATGAATTGGGCCGGCACTTCGAAATGCTCCGTGCTGGGCTTTTTAGGCCCAGGCCCGGCCCGATTCGTTTCGGGCTTGGGCCGGGACGATCCCTAATTTGATGGGCCAATACGGGTCTGGCCCGGCCCAATATCGATGAAATGGGCCGGCCCTTTGAAATGACCTATTGGGCTTTTCCGGGCCGGAACGGGCTTTACACTACACGGGCCTCTACCTGGGCTTTATTTATTTCGGCCCAATGGATTAGCCCAGTAAGAAATTTGGCCCAATTACACAAATATTGGCCCAACACTGAGGCCCAATAAGGAACAATCTGGGCCGACGAGAAATATTTTGGCCCAATTGATTAGCCCAATAAGGAAATTCGGCCTAATTACACAAATATTGGCTTAACACAGAGGCCCAATAAGAAACTATTTGGGCCTAAGTTTTAATCTTTTGGCCCAACATCGGTGAATTGGGCCGGCCCATTTTCTTCTATACGTAACAAATACTACACGGGAGAAGAAAAAAGAAGCCATACCGGAGAGCATTTATTATCTAGAGAATTGATATATACATATTGTACATGTTTTTACAATGTATAACTTCGGCCAAAACAAGAGTGAAAAAAAGAAAGGAATATGCTTCACTCACACAACACTAAATCGCCCTCGAATTCGAAAGAAATCGAACTAAAGAATCAACCTGCTGCCTATAATAACCGCATATGTCAAAAAATTGATTTTTTCCTCATCAACACTACCTCTACCTGCATCGTTTTTCCAAAGCTCTAAACTACTCCATCGGATCAACAACGAAAAAAAACGAAAACTTAACGAGTAACCTTTACCTGATATATTCGAACATCCGTTCGTTCGAGCTCCATTACCTGACCAGTCGAAGCTTTTACATTAGAGGAAGATAAGCTCCTCCATGTCCTTTCCTCAAAATAAGAGGTCCAGCATTGTCAGGGACCTTATCCAGCTCCCTGTTGCATGATTCGATTACGTCGTCGAATCCCGTTGCTGACATGGCCAAATGCTGCTTCAATCTGATATCTCTGGTCCTCCTCAGCAAGCATCTGAAAGATCTGCCGAGGTACTTTGCCCAATCCGCAGGTAATCCTCCTCCAGTAAGCCATACGGAAAACTGCGACTGATCTCCTCGAGCTTGCATCTCTGACCGATAGAATCTTGCGAGTTCCACCAGCATGGATGGCTGGAGGGGCAAAACTGCGACGAACTCAGCTACAAATTGCTCGGTTAACTCGGGGTTGAGCATCTGTTCCCAGAGGACGAGGGCCCATTCGCTTGGCTGGTTGAGGCCGTAGGCTTCCGCAACGATTAAAGCTTCTTGGAATCGAGATTGCTCGACCAAGATTCTTCGTGCGTTTGTCTCGGAGAGATTAAGCCATTTCGTGTCTGGCATCCGTATCTGTAGAGACACGAGCGATGCCTGAGCGCAGGCTCTGCGGGTTTTGTTGCCAGCATCAATGGACGAGTGAACTTCTGCGGCTTCAATGAAGTAACACATGGATTCTAGGAGCTCTTCATTTTGATCCTTGTCATAACGGAGAAACCACTGTTGAGACAACTGCTTTGCACGTAACTCGAGAAAGGCCGCGGTTTCGTGTTTCATGTCGAAGTGATTGTAAACCTGCACGAAAAGTAGAGAATGCAGTATGTGAATTTAGATTCGAGATAATTATACACTGTAATTATTCTTTAAGAGAAAGGGAGCTACAAACCATGGCGAATGCATCGAGATCAGTGGGGTTGAACTGCTTGAGTGATGTCAAAACAGCCATACGGAATCCTCGAACAGCCTCAGCAGTTCCACTGCTGGCATCGGCTGCCGCGGAGTATTTTTGGAGGAGGAGATCCAGTTGGCCATTTTCTATCAGAATCCCGAGTATGAAGTTGAGTGCGTGGAAGTTTCCAACTCCTGTTATCAAACGAGCAAGACACGAGAAATCGCCCTCCCACACGTAAGCTTCGACCCTCGTTGCAGCAAGAGCTACGAGCACATCAACTCCATCGAGGCATGCAGACAATTTATAGAAGTGATGGGATAGAATAAGAAGTTCAACCTGCACCAGTGAGGGAAACAATAACTACGTTATCATCCGACGAAGCAAAAATTGAGGACAACTGCATGGGATGATGGTTTTCGACTTAATCCTACTTCAGATAATCACGTTTATCAATGGAGCAGGAAATATCTAGGGACCATATGCACTTGAAAAGACATTACTTCACGAATATTCCACTAAGTTCGTAACCTTATAAGTAATAAGAGATGCCTGCCGATAACATAATCAAAGAATGAAGCTTTATGCCATGTTAAACTGAAGAGAATAAAGTTACCTCGCATGCATGGGGTATTTCTTGCCCCGTGATTACTAATCTCATCAATGCATGGCCAATTTCCGAATCTGAAGGACAAAGCTCGGCCCATTTCAGGAAGTCGGAAATTCTCCAAAGCAATGGTGCAGGCCCTTCATCTTTCTGGGAATCCATATAACCCCCACGATGAGCTGCTAACAGACCCTGAAAGATTTTTTGATATAACGGGATTAGATCTCAAATACTAGAAAATGGAAAAGTTAAAACAAAGTGTTAGTATCATGCAAGTATCAGACTCGCCTTCAGGAATGATTCAGCAAGAATTTGGGCCGTACTAGCAGCTGGCATTGAGTGCGCCTGAACTAAAAGATGGGCTTCCTCAAAAGACTCTTGCGCCTTGAGACAAAGCAATTGCAGCAGTTCTATTGGCTGTTTCTCGAATGCCTCCGGAAATGTTAGACCAAGAACATTTGCAGCCTTCACAACAGAGATTATCCTCCTGCATAGTCCACGTCCACTACCTTCCTTAAGAAGGCTTGTGAAACTCTCCAAGAGCTATGTTATGCGATTATGACAGTTAAAAAATGGTATTTCCGGTTAGAATTCTGTTATGAGGAACATTCAGAAAAGAAAGGCTTGAAGCAAGACAAAATGATAAACATATGAAACAATATCACAAGGCATATTCGGACCTCTGTCCCAAGTCGAAATATCTTAAGATCATTAATAGGTCAAGCAAACAACATGGATCAAAACATAGCACAACTCTTGACTAGATGCATCAGTCATAGTGTTCCTCCATTCAGGAGATGGAAAAGATTGACAAAAATTAAGGTTTGTATGAATTTGCAGACAAGCTGACATGACTGTAAAGATAATTTCTAACGATTATACCAAGGGATATACACGAAAACTGAATCATGTCTAAAATTGGTCACCAAATATATGGATGTTACTTCTTTTGCAATAATTAACAAAATTCAAAATTTTATAACAATTATAATCAACATGGTGCAAGATCGGTATGCATGTACATCCTTGTCGACACCATGAACGTCATTCAAAATTGGTTGAAAATGTGAATTGGTGGCAAAAGATCTCAAGTTAGTGTATTTAGCAGCCAAATTCAAAAGTCGTGCACAAAACCAAAAATGGCTCTAGGTCGTTTATTTCAGGAAATTATCCGCAGTAATAATAAAAATGTAGCACTATTACCTGCAAGGGATCAATCACCCGCTCCTCAGCCATAAGATTATGCAACTGCATAACCGAGAGTACATCATCGTCCAGCATTAAAATCGACATCTTGTTGTTTGGAGTTGAAAGAGCAGCAAGCTTCAGGGCCGCATCAACAACGAAAAACTCAGATGGCATGTTGTCTGGAGCAAGTTTACTCTGCAGTTGTCTGGCAGCTGTTATGTGCCCAAAGTCCAACAATGAAAGAACAGCTCTTTCGAGCTCAGCAGCTCCAACTCTTTCCTCCCACCTCGATAAGGATGTATCAATTTTCAAGTTTTCATCATGAAAATGTGTTTCATCTCTTGGGTTGGGTTCAGACTTATCTGCTGTATCAAATAAAGGTTTTTTTGATCCAAAGCCTTTCGTTCTTCTTTTTGTCTTTAAGCTGGAATCAGCATTTTGAGTCGTCCTAACATGAGTCTGACCATTTTCTCTATCCTTCTTCTCAGAATATTTGAGCTTAAGTCCATTTATATGATTGTCCATTTTAGCAATAATGCTTGCTGTGCGGTCCATTAAGTCAGAACCCTTGCCAGCTCCAGGTTCTCGGGTAGGTGAAATTAAAGAATCTTCACCTTCGTTCTTTACCAGAGCTTCTGACTCCACAGCCAAGAGCCACACTCTGGTCTCAATTTCGCGTAGAAGGTGTGCTGGATAAACCCTGCAGAGGTTGTTCATTTTGAGTACCTCAATATGTTGACAGAAAACAAACTTTACGAAGAAATACACTGGAATAAAAAGAGCAAACAAGATCTCACAGGTTTGACAAAGTTGTCATTCCACTCAGCCACTGCAGAGCAAGTAGCAAAACCTCATGAAGCTCACTTGCGGAAATGTCTTTTTCTGCTACTTCTGCATGTTTTAGGAAGAACTGTCCAGCCTAGATACACATAAAAGAGATTTTCAGTCAAAGCAAGGGTCAATCAAATAGAGATGCAGAGCATTCCTTTAGCCTCTCTCGTGAAATAATCTTACCTGCAATGCAGGGAAGGAATATCTGATGAAAAGCGTCTGGCAGTGGCTCCATAAAGCAACCCTCTCTTCTGGGATATCCCAAAGAAATTCTTTCCATTCAGCAACCATGGCTTCAGCCTAGAAAATAGCAGAAACAGTTGAAAAATTATTAGGATAGAAGATAAACTTGAGCTGAACAAGACACCCAATTTTTTATTCGATAAATGCATATCAATTGCACTATCATGCAGTAAGTGATGAAAAGCTAAACTATCATTCACTTCCAACTCAATGCATCTTTAGCTCAGTTAAATAAAACCTCATCTCCTTATAGCTATATTTACACAAGGAGGACATTTCTTGCAACAGCACCATTAGGTCCATTACCTCTCCATACAAGAGATTTTAAGGCCTTTTGAGTTGGCATTTTTAGATGTGAAATGAATCTCACTACAAGGCACTGAATAAGGAATATTTAAAGCTATTTTGTAGCATATTGAATAAATAAACCTTATGCAGACATATAAATATCAAGTTTAAGCGTAAGAGGAACTCCCTCTGGGTATTAATATGAATAGCTATCACTATAAAGCTCGTATCGAGTTGAAATGTTTGGATTTACAAATGGAAGACAAAATTAGAAACCAAGTTACCTGCATTTCAGTTACATGATTAGCTGCGAATTTCCAACATGATTCACCACTGGCCTCCAACTTCTTTGCCCAACTCCGTGCTTGTTCCCAGTATCCGTTCTTTTCCAATGCAGTTAGAAGTGAAGCATCATCAAATGTTTCATTTCCTAGAAGAGGGCATTCATCACTCCTTAGAGAGGGTTCGGCCATATCTATTTTCCAAGACAGTTGCCCATATCGGGAGGCAATAGACCCTCCATCACCAAAGTCAGTAGCAGCTAGGAGCCTTAGCAAGCATCTTTTTTCGTATGGAGATGGGCAAGTTAATAGCATAGAGTCAGCAGCTTTGACAGCAGTGGAACTTGTCCATGTGTTCCCGATTTTCCCTTCCTTTTCTGTATTAGGTTGTGTTGGAGAAGATTCTTCCTTGATTCTGGATGAAAATAATCCAAGATGTGCTGATGCCTCTGAGAGGCGCATTTGTGAGAATGCCTAGGAAAGAATAATAAATCAATTGTCATATGGTCCAGCTGAACACTGATATCAAAAATTGAGGTACTGCAACATATATATAAGAACTTAGTTCTATTCTTATCTAAAGAAAGAAAAAGTGCAGCCAATTTGGTAATAACAATCACCTAAGGTAAAATGGGAATTAAAAGAACAAGAGAGAAAGCAATAAAAAAATCTGTCATACTTTACCTTTGTCATTCTAGCTGCCTAAAACAAGATCTGATTTTAATCTATACTATTATATATATATATATATATATATATATATATATATATATATATATAAAAAGTGTCTTGTTTACAAAATGTGATTTGCCTATTTTAACCTTATAATTAGAATAAATCTTAGAATATTCAAATTGTCATTGGAATATTATACACACCTGTTTTCTAACATTTTGTTGAAGTTGATAATAAGTAATTTATAATTTTACAAATTATAATGATTTTTTATTTATCTTCAAGTATATTAATATTAATAATAAACTAATTACATTATGTAATCTCAAAACTATCAAGGTAAAACTTTCCAAGAAGTGAGAATTCAAATACAAAAAAAAAGGTGGCTATTTGCACATCTCGTGTTGTATAAGATCCGCAAAACTATGATCATACAACTCAAACTGAAGCAGGTCAAATCACTAGTTTCTGATAATCACACCTCGAAAATCAAGCATCAGACGTGAAGACTTCATGATGCTATGCTATAGCCCGTAATAATCAGGTCAGGAGAAACTAAGTTATGATTCAGAACATTAAAAGTAACTAAAGAGCTCTTAGCTGTTAGAACATGCACATATTCTTTTTTTTGAGAGGGAGTTGGGGGTGGGAGGTGGGGTAATGCAAGCTCTACTTTCTGAAAATACTGCTGACATTTTCTACAAGTACTGATAAAATGAAATGTGCATTCACCAACCTGAAGAGCACGAATGAAAGGTAACAATGAGCATGAAGGTAGAAATACTTCAAAAGCTTGTAGCAGATGAAGGAACAGGTGCTGCTCACACAGCACAGCTACCATTCTCGACAACGCATTAGCCATGCTATTAGAGTCGGTTCGAAACATGGCATCTCCGCCGCCTATTTTATCCATTTCCTCTTCATGAAGAGAACCTTGAGCATTAGAAACCATGGAGCTTTTAGAACTCACTGAATCTCCCGAAGTCAGAGAATCCAGTGGAACAGGTTCCTCAAGGCGCCTTCGCTTCGAGCTTTTCCTATTATAACGAAATGTTATGGTTCTAGCACTAGTAGAAAGGGAGTTAGTAGCCTCAACAGCAGCTCCAACGTTTTTTGAAATTTGAGAAGCAACGTCATTAACTTTGATTGCAGAAGTCTCCCTGAGAAGTCAGGAAAATGAATGTTAAATTCCAGTCGAAACTAAAGAAAATTCAAAAGTTCACTAGAAAAATAAAACTAGGATTAAATTATGGCATGGAAAGATCCACCAGACTGATCTGGGGAAATACTTGAAGCATAAGAGAAAATCATTTAGAAACCTTGCTGCAGTGATTTCCAGCCAAATGGTTAGGCAGGACAAATGGGAGACATCAGGAAAGCAAGACGCAATCATAGCCAAAATAGACCAGCTTAAGTTCTTTGCTTTCAGGAGAAGAGCCTCTCCAGGTCTCTCTTGTCTTTCACATTCCGCTATAATTCCAAATAATTCAACAGGCATGCATAAATTCTCATTTAACAGAAAAGTTCTGTCTCTTTCTCCAGTATCTGTGCCCAATGGACCAGATTTTTTCCTAGACTGCATGCTTTTCAGAACTGTTGAAATGTGAGACTTTAAGCGTGGGTCACTGAACTCCTTTGATGCCTGACACATGGTAGACAAGACAGATATGGAGTGGCATCAGCTACCATCATTTATAAAGGAAAACAGATAAATGAAAAGTAGTCAGCGGAAGGGAATTTGTCTTTCTGAAACGCATTCATTCAAGGATATGAAGCTCACCACTTGGATCACTGTTTCAAAAGGATATTTCCCAAATTGAACTTCGGACAAAAAGCCAACCTGTTACAAAGATAAGGTATAAGTAACTTTGCTCTAGGATACCGAAAAGTCGTTAATCAACAGGTTAAGGACAAGAACATAGACATTAGATAATGTACCCAGTCGTTATCCCTTGCTAATACAGCAAGATATTTAGTGCTTAAAGGAATGCTATGCATCTGACAAAAAGCTGTGACCAATTGCCAGTGCTGGCTTGTGGCTTTCTGTTGAGACCTTAAGTCAGCTCCATCTCCATTGCCACTCGACAGCCAAGACCCACAGGTCATGCCATTGGTTGGAATTGGTAGGCTTGCCTTTTCCAAGTGCTGAAGAACAAGCAGTAAAGCCCGTGATGGTTGATTCGAAATGCTATTGCTTCCGTGACTTTTCTGCATTAAGCCACTAGAATATTTGTGAAGATAATCATCTGCCAGTGCTCGAGCAATAGATTCTGTTACATCCACTTCAACAGGTGGTTGAAGAAAAGCAGATCCCCTAGGAGAGAATTGCCTGTATTGATTGTTCTCTGCAGACTTGTAGAAAGAAGATATTCTTCTCAAGGCAGCAACATCCATTCGAAGAGTACTAGCAGATAAACCACATAGTTCCAAAAGAAAAGCGCATGAAGCCACCAATACAGAATCGTTAAAATGCTGAATAGCAAGGGGTATAACCTGTATATCAGAAGGGGAGACAAAAGTGAGGGCCAGATTGACACCAGAACCAGGGGTACTCCTTATTTGTCATTATATCCAGTATTATTAACCACATTGTCGGGTTGTTTGCTAATTAACGCTGTTGGTTAGGAATAGTGAAATACTCTATTTCACTTATTATGTGTTGCTTGGAAAATAAAATCTAGCAGTAAGTTTGGTGCCACAATGTATCCAAGTCCCTGAATTAGCAATCTTTTTGATAGGGATATAAAGTTGAACCTCATTGCAGCAAACGTATCAAGGTTAGTAAACACCCATGACTCAAATTTTGAGGCTGTCTTACAAACACAATAACAATTTCTTCAAGAATTTTGCATTTTTGACCATTGTTTCATATTCCACCAGAGCAAAAATAGTAAACATGCAGAAAAATGTAGTTAGTTTTCAGGCGCATCTTATCTATGATAACTTCATCTTTATGTATCAGAAATTTGATTCTTACAGTTGAGAGAAGAGACTCTTCACTCTCAGTTATAGGTGAAAGGAGGTTCTGCACATCTGACTGAATATTTGTCTGTGCAGTTGACGGGGATTCAGCTTGCCCCCGCTGCTTATCATCAGATTTCAACTTATGGACCCTCGCCGAAAGGAGATGGTTTAAAGCAGCCAATGCACGCCCCCGATGCAAATGGTGTTCAAGTCCAACATCTGCTCCCTGAAGATAAAGTAAACTATAATACCATACAAAAGCATTCGGGAAGAGTACCCTTTTCAACATTCGGATGCTAACAATATAGAACGTGAATCAACATGCTATTAGAATTTTCTGGTGTGCTTAACTGGTGTATCAATTACCTCTAACGAAGATGCATAGAGTTCCTCTTCTATATGCTTTTGGATGGCAGCTTCCCAGGACGTGGCACTTATCTGAGCATGACCACTTGAATTTACGACATAATAGATGTCCCTCACGAGAGAAAGTTCTTCAGACTCCGAATCAGCCAACGACTGCCAGCCAATGGGACCCTGTTCAGACAGAAGTATAAGGTCAAAGAAGAGATCCAAAGTCGAATATTTTATCTCTCTATTCATGAATCATGATTCATCAATCTAAATTACAAGGATGTAAAGTTCCATGGTACATGATTAGTATAATAATCTTATAAACTATTTACATAAAAAGAGAAAGTGACCAACTGACCACTAGCATATAGCTTAGTTGGCCCTCCCCTTTGTAGGGATGAGAGACTGTACGAATCCCAACCCCCATCCCCAACAAAAGAAAAAAAGGATGAGGGAAGTGACAGTTAATTGGATAAGCAGATAACTAATATAGGTCAAACTAACCTGCACATAGAGCTGAATCAATCTCCGGATTGCCTTAGGGAACCAGCACGGGATCATCTGAACAATTGAAGTGTCTCGTATTGAAGAGAAGAAAACACCTTCCCGCCAGTTCAAGTAGTCTAACAACTCTGAATATCCTGACACTATATTTAGAAAGTCAGAACAGAATGTAACAGCGCAATATTCAATCGTACAATATTTCAAGCAAACACCAAAGAGTATAAGGTTGTAAGAACTTGCGTTTTGTCTTAAGAGCAAAATTGGGGGAAACGGGATCTTGACCAAAACATGCTGCGACAAGGGTGTTCCACAGTGTAGGGAACCGATGAAGGGCTGGTCTAAGGTTCTCCAAGGTACATTGAGCTGAGCTACAGTGCCTGTTTACACTACCACTACTAAGGCATTCTTGTAGAGGAGAAGGAGCAAACATCAATGTAGCTAAAGCAGCCATTTCCCCTGCCCCTTCCGCAATGTCATCAACAGCTTGGATGATGTTATCTGTCTCCAAAACATTAAGCTTATTACCTGGAACTGAATTTAGGGCAGAAACTGCACGAGCATTCGAAAATGATGCGTCATATTCTTTTCCTCTAACCCTTATCAAGAGCAAGCACTTTGCCCACTCATTATCACCCTGAAAAAGCAAGCTCTGTAAATCAATATCTTCAAAATGGATGTGGCATTACCCTTACCCAGAAAAACTGAGAAATACTACTTTGGAAGGCAAAAAGGTATGTGACAATCATGATCTACTTCATGTGGCTCATAAATTGAACAAGTATATAGCAAAACCTATCATATGATGTCGGCTACCAGCCTACCAATAAATGCATTCCACTAATACCAGAAAACAAAAATTGAATTAGAAAAAAATAACATCTGCTGAACTTACTGCTGCATCCAATAAAAAGGAAAGGGAATTCTGGTCAATCGCCAGTTTATGAGCGTCGAGATAAATGTCCAGAAGGTAAAGCAAGTTATACTGGGCGCAGAAGTGTATAACAACTTTATGCAGAGATTGAATTGTAACTGGATCAACAGATGCATCACCAATAACCAGTAACGGATCAGACGAACTATCATTTGCTCCGTCCAGGAAAGAATCGCCACGTAAATCGATTAAAAATCCTGACTGGGCCAGCAATGGTACAATATCTGAAGCTTTATTCCAGTAATCGACCAAAAAAATAAATTTTTTTGCAAGCTGCTGCTCCATAAGCCTCCTTAACCACATAGAAGACAACCTGTTTGTGGGAAACCTGAAAAGTCTGATGTTTGGGACAGTCATGCATACAGTGTCCAACTCTTCAAGAAAGCTTGGGTATTTGTTTGATCGTGGAGGCTCTTGACCAAATTCAATGGATGAGGCTGGTTGTATATCATCCAAGCTGATGCTGAGGCTTCCAGGAGATAGTGCATATGGTGGAACTACCTCTAGTATCTTGGAAACTTCTAACCAGTCATTATGGCATACATAGTACTCAAGTTGCGATTCCCACAGTACATCAACACCCATAAGAAGAGGTTGGTCCAGAAGTATCTGCACAGGAAGTAAAAGATGCTATAACTGAACAGCAGTTTCCTGGGCAAACATTTTCTATAAGTTATTAAAAATACAGCACAGTCCACACATCTCCATACAGCTGAACAAGTTTGTTTGACAGCACTAGAAACTTAAATTACAAAAGGAAAGAACGCAATGCATATTTCACAGCAAAAAGCTCAAGATCATCATTCGTAAACTGAGTCAACACAGAAGAATGTACACAAAAAAGTTAATAAAACAGTAACTGGTAAAGAGAAAACTAATGCTAGCGTAAGCAAAAATATCTAATTACTCAGAAATTGTATCATCTAACTTACACGGTCAACAACTCTTTGATCCCAGGCATCTGACCAAGCTGCAGCAGCAGCCCAATAAGCAGAGTGGGTGGAGTCATCATCTACTTCAGCAGTGACAGAATGTTTGTCAATGGTCGTCCATGAACCCAATACAACTCCATCAATCTCTCCGCATGAAATGACATGATTGTTATATAGTGGATGCAATAGGTGCAAACTTATCTCCCCAGGTGGTTCTTCATTAGATGCTCTCTTAAGCAATTTTCGCCTGGTAGCTAGCGTACTGAAGAAACTATTACAAGGATACACCCTCTACAGGAAAGAAAATATTAAAATAGTGTTAATTAATTCGAAATTTCCACTGCCAAAGCACCATAATCCCAGAGTGTAAATGCATAAAACCTTCTCCTTTAGTGAATTGGTGCATTTTACCAAAACATGTCAGTTTATGAATTGTACTCAGATTCACGGTCTTTGAAAGTTATATGCCATAAAACTCTCACATACCTCTACTAGTGATAACAATTCCAATAGCTTCAGCTCATGTGGCCCAAGGTATGCATACTGTCTCATCTCTTCAGCAACTCGCACCCGCAGAGATCTTCTGACGGTACCAAACACTAACTGTTTCAAGGTTGTTTCAACATCCTCTCCAAGCTTTTGCAATGTTGTTATAGCAAGCCCAGTCTCACCCTATCCATTGTAAATTGTAACTCGGAAATAATTAGAACATCCATGATAAATTCTTCAACTTAGTAGCTAGAAAGCCTAGAATCAACTAACCTTCACAAATAAATCATACGCAATAGCTCTTCCAGCAGTCCGGACATCATTAAAGGTATCATGACTTTCTGTGCCAGGTAACATATTATTCACACGATGTAGATGCAATCTGAGCACGGCTAGAGGAAGACGACCAGAAAGCAATGCATCATTCACAACAGTTTTAATGTCCATATTATCCAACTCCCAACGAGCTATCATATCTTTAGGATTCTCTAAGATAAAAGTTCTTTTTCCATAAGTGCTTGCTTCAGAAACTACGACTGCCTTATCAAAGTTCTGAGAATCTGAGATGTCAGCACCAACTGTACCCACAGGCATCAGAGCAAGATTGTCTGCATCGCTCAATTCAGTTCCAGGTGTAGGAAATGCAGTTCCACGTGGATCTGATCTACTCAACAATAAGGCATCTTCCGTAACAGCGGGAATCTTGGACTCATCCTCTGATGAACCAGTACTGACCATGTTCACCAACCCAGCATTGACCGTCTAATACACAAGAAGAGCTTTTGTTAAGTGTGATTCTCTAGAAAAACAAGTAAAACATTAAGAGCTTACCAATAGTTGTCCTGGTCTTCTGAATTTTTCATTTAACTGCTGCTGCAATCTTCGAATTACCACCAAATATCGTGCTGTTTCTGTAAGTGTTCTGGAAGTTCCCTCGTCATCATGCTCTTTTTCAGTCAATGCTAATAGAGGATAAGTACCTAGATTACTGCTCACCTCCAATGGCTTTTCGGCCACTTTCTTATGATGCAATAGGCCATATTTACGAATAACCCTAGTTGCATAACTGGCTGCCAATGCTAGAAGCCTGCATCACAGTCACTGAAACCTAGTCACGGAAATATAACCAAGCCAACCAAAAGAAATTTTAATTGGAATTTGTTCAAGCACTTTAAATGTGATAATTTATTACCACTAGTCCACTACGCAACAAATACGGGAGCACATGTGGTTAGTATGGAAGAAGGAAAGGTGATGGTAGAACTGGACTGCGTCATCAAACACAATATAAAATACCATTTGGGTAATCCTTTCCTATTACCAAGCATCAACTTCCATTCCTTCCCTAGGCATATCAACCAAGCACCCTCTAAATATTCAAGATACCACCAGCTGAAGCAACCCTGGCCCAGCTGATGTTGTATCTTTCTCATTTTTCTAACCTAATAGCAAAGAAAGAGCTCGTGGCAAGTGAGATTGGCCCAACGTTGAAAGAAAGAACCTAAACAAAGTAAAACTAGCACCCCATTCCCTCCCTCCATGCACAAAATTTGGAATGATTAAGCATTTCTTGTAAGTTGTCTATGTAAAACATATATGTCGTATCAAAAACAACTGTAGCCCATGCATCTATCAACTATAAATTTAATAAGTGCCTTTTGATGAGGTGTCAGACATCTTTAGTGCCTATAAGCTTTATTAACTAAATTTAATGTCTGATTATGCTGTCACTTGTGCATCTAATCTCAGATGAGGTGTGCTACTGCAGGAAAACTTGATGGAGTTATTCTTCATTAAGGTCACTATCTCAGTCTTGATAATCGCGAGGTAGATGACTTCAGCAGTGCGGTAACAGAGAATAAATCATCAAAGTAATAAAATGAAACCCCATTCATGCTAGAATTCTCTCAGATGGAAGTTTCTCGACATAAGTCTACAATAAATACTTCTAAATATTACATGTGAAGTGTCATATATTGCACCTATGTCTCATCTTAGCACCCGTGCAAGCATAAACCATGTGCCACCAAATGTTTCAGATATGTAAGATGCTGCAGCTGAAAAACTATCATACCTTGAAGCAGCAGAAACCTCATTGTCGTTGCTCACTTTATTGAACATCAAATAAACAGCAGCAAATAGCAACCTCAAAATGCCTTCCACTACCATATCAACCCTCATAAGCATTTCCAGAGATCTGGTTGTCAAATTTAGAAGCACAATTTCAAATTCTCTATCATAGGAATCCATCCATTTTAACAAGTTATCAAACTATACTAGATTAGAACTATAAATAAAAATCCAAAGAAATATGTAATCTTACTTCTCAATTTCATCAAATTCAAGGTAAGCCAAAGCCAACTGCAAATGACGGATCCGAGAAATCCCCAATTCCCAGCCTGAAACATTTCAATGATAGCTCTCACATGTATTATATTGTTTTGAGTTATGTCTATCCTCATAAATGAAGAAACCCAAGCAAACTTAGCCCATCCACAATCTAATATGACACCTAGGGAAGAATCCTAGGGAAGAGGAGGATTACCAAACTGCAGGAGATGCAAAAAGCAAAGCAAAAGCAAAAACCAACTTTGATAAATCTTTGCACCTAGCCAACGTTCAGTTGATTATGTAAAATTACATGTTACATCTGGGTCTCTAGCCACACAAACCATGTATGGCACTTAAAAAGGGGAAAAAACATGCTAGCGCATATGATAACACAAAGAAAAAAGCCAGCAGCAAACCCTCTTAATCTACTTTAGCATATTCCCTAGACACAGTTCTGCTTTGAAAGTGGCTGATCTAAACATGCAAAGCATTTGCAGACATTCTCAGAAGAGAAGTGGAGCAACCATCACCAGAAATAGAAAAAAAGAAAGAGAGCAAGAGTACTAAAGAGTAGAGTCTTACCATTTTCCAAGCATAACTTTTCTGCAACTTCAGGGTGTTCATATAGAACAGCTCTATCCAAACCCTCCACTTTCCAAGGTGACAGGGCTTTTGTAGTTCTACCTCCCATAAGATCGCCAACTCCGTACTTTATGCTGTTAGAAGAATCTGGCAAACAATATCCAATAGCTTCAACCGGAAAAAAATTTGGGGGAGCTGATATTGAGGGTAGAACAACCGAGAGACCTCTACTCGTTACTAAATATAAGCATCCACTGAAGTTGCAGCCAACAGCTTCACTCGGAGAGGTCTCCCCAGCAGGTATGACAAAAGCTGAATCATCATTCACAACACAATCTAATTGCAGATTGGCATGCACAACTCGGCACCAGTTTTTCTCAGAGCTAGATCTATTAATAAGGCGAGTGACTCCAAAGTGAGAACAACAAATAACATCATTTTCACTGGATCCGTGAAGGGGTATAAACGCTTTCCTTGTGAGGCAGGACAGAGAATCAGGATGCCTTAACTTCTTCTCATTTGATGTCTGTGCTACACTAAAAAAGGACATTGGATACGAGCCATTCTGACGCTTTGAATCCTTTACATTGATATGTCCAAGATTCCCTTTGCCAGTGAAACACGAAGATCTACCATGTGCTGCTAACCTAGTATTTCCCCATGCTGCTGATGTATTAGAAAGTATCCTTTGGTAGCCAATCTCAGCACCCCCTACCTCCCAGCTAGTTAAAAACCCATGATCTGAATAGTATTGATACGGAAGGACGTCTTCAAATGAAAAATGGTCCTCATGCACGTGGTTATTAGTAGGTACAACATGGATTATGCCAGATTCATCCATCACACCCAGCAATAAGGAGTGAGGAAATACAAAGAGCCTTTTGAACTTTCTTTTGATGGAAAGACTACCAATATGGTGATGGGATCTTGAAGAATAGCCATGTCCATTCATCCTAGAAACATTAAGAGAGGCTACATACTCACCGGTCATTGTACCATACAATGAGATTGTACCAGATGTACTGAGACAAATGAGAAATCTATCAGAAAAACTGAAGTCTATCCACTCAAATGGCCCTGCATCTAGTTTCTCACCAACCTTTACTGAGTATAGCCATTGTATTCCCCAGCTCATTGTTCTGGCTACTGAAACCAGAACTTTAACACAGTTTCCATCATTGATATCAACAGGTTTGGAGCTAATATCTACTAGAGCAAATCCTACTAAACGATATGAATTGCTAGAGAACACTTTGGTGCATTTATACGAACTACTTGCATCATCTCTTTTTAAGCTATTTACATTATCGACTGCAACAGATTTGATGGATGAATTAAGTTGCCCGTCTGTTTTACTGACACTGGGATTTGTTTGGCTGCATGATGCTGTACCACCAGGAGACTTGGGGTCCAAAAAATGTGATTCCTGGTCAAGTATACTGAAAGAAACAACGTAACTGTTGGGAAATAATGGTCTCCTCGGAAACCTGGTATAATTGTGACTGCCAGATGTTACATTTTCAACTTTACTCAAAAAAGTTTCCATCCATATTCTCGTATTAGCTGACCTACCATCCTCAGCAGCGGTTTCCGCATCAAAAGTTTTTGTACTCTCCTGGGAGTCCTTATGATGAGATTCCTTTTCTTCCCCAATGCCGGAAGTCGGATATAAGTTTGTCGAGGGCCCCCACTCAACCCACTTCCCTTCCCCGACATCATTTGTTTGCTCAGGTTTTATTACCCCACTATATCTACAAAATTGTGAAAAGGCATGTACAAAAACCCCTTGTTTTCCCGATACAAAAAGTAGCTCTTCGAATGAACACTCCTCACGCTGATCGAATGTATCCCCACATAGACCCCATGCCACTGAATCTACATCAGATATAAATGCACCAGCAGATCCTTGAATACTATCTCCTGATATACTGCCAATTTTTCCATTCAACTCTTCAGAGTCAAAAGAACCAGAGATACTTTCCCTTGAACACGGAATACTGGGCTTACTTGATTCATCAGAAATAATTTCAGAATCCTTATCGCCTGTACATCGACCTGCATTAAGAAATATATGAACTGATACGTAAATAAACACTATCTCTAAAAATTGTAAAGGGTCATGCCTTCAAGACCAACATTGAGTAAGTCATGATTATGAAGTTACCTTTAACTAAGGGAAACCATAATGCCTCAGAATCATAAGTAAGTAACAACAACGATCTTCTTGTCGGAGAGATAAAACCCTCACGAAAACTAGAAGGATTGTATGGAAACTCAGAAGGACTCCATTTCCTTAACTGCAGCACTGGAAGACTATCCTCAATCGGAGGGGAATCGAGATCCATACAGACCCCTGCGTACGAGAAATAACACAAAAGTAATTGAATGAAACAATCCACTGAAAACTAACAAGCAAAACATAACATTCTCAAAATACATCAAGCGAATTACAGATTGAATTACAAAACATCCTCCATTCATCACAACCTAAACTCCAACTAAGCAACAAATCCATACTCAATCAACACAAATCACTACGAAAAATCAACTCCGCAGCACTGAAGTAAGCAGCATAAGTTCAATCTTCATCTCAAACATCCAAAACAAACTAAAACCAAAAATCGCTTCACACCATCACTCTCTTCCTACTAATAATACACAAGCTGCACAGATTAAATACTCAAAAAAATCGCGATAAACCAGCAACGCAACTAACTATTCACCCTAAGCTTCAAACTCGAGCATAATCTAACGGGAAAAAATCCACAAAAAACGAAAACAAAACATGCATAAACAAATCTACACAAACACGTACGAAAACAGTTGAAGCTGCGGAGTGAACCTGAAACGACGACGTTCTAGATGATCGGTACCATGAACGGAAATGCAACCTTGATTTTCTTCTTCCAGTTTCTCTTCTGAGATTGGAACAACGGTAAATCGAAATTGGAAAATTGGGGGGCACGATGTCTTTGATTTAATTTTAATTATTTGTATAATCCATTCTTATCAATTATTACGTCATCTTGCAGTATATTTTGAAAAATTTAATTTTCGGAGTGGGCCCCTTGTGTTTGGGTATATTACATGATTGCCCCAAAAGTTTATGGAATATTTCGATTTAGGTCCACGTGGATCGCTATCATCAAATTTCATGGCTGGAAATTTACAAATCGAAATTGGTCTTAATAAATTTAAATAATTTTGAGAAATTTAAATCGAAATTGATGACTATGTTGAATGTCTCGTCTAAGTTCCGTTTCGTTCGGCGTTTCGTTTGTCTCACTGATATAGCTAAATTATCTTAAATAGTAGTAAAATTTTAATCCACTAAAACTTATTAGCACTACTTTATTCACTACAATCGCTTTCGTTTTAATTTTCATGCCGAAAAAAGTTACCCACGTATATTGGAGGGACCGAGGGAGTATTTAGCATGGAATTTTCCCTTTTAATTGAAGATTTATTGTAATTTCAGGATTAAATACTCCCTCCGTCCTCCATTTAGTGACATTGTTTTCTGGGCACAGGTTTTTTTGCATTTTTATGGTATAATAATAAATTAATGTGTTAAAGTGTTAAAGTGAAATAATTGTGGGTCCATTTGTATTTTTTAATAGTATTAAAATGTTAAAATAATAAAAAGTAGATGTATAAAGTATTCAAGTATTAAAGTGATTGTGGGGTCTACGTCCTAAAACGGAATATGTCAGTAAATGAGGACGTCCCAATATAGTAATAATGTCACTAAATAGAGGACGGAGGGAGTACTATTATTGATAAATGGAACATGGGCCGTTTGGAAATAAAATAGACGTATAGTTGGGCCTCATTTTCTTAATATTGGATTGTTATACTTATATCACATTTGAATGGGCTAAATTGAATTAAGCCCAAATAATGTTTGTAGCAAAGTTCATTTATTTAGGGCCTATATAAGATTAATAATTGGGCCTGAAAATTAGCCCATAATATTATAGAACCGCTACTTGCAGAAAAAGCCCATCAATATCTCTCGTGTCGTGTCGTCGTGTCAAGACTCGTGATCGTGGCCACCGTCACGACTTCGCTACTGCACGATCGGCGGAGCAGCGGTTGTGATCGTGGCACATGACCGTGTATCGTGATTGTATTTTTGTCATGGGACGGGACCATAGCCAAAATTTATCTAGCTAAAAGTGATTTTCCTCAGTTCATGTTCTAGGGCCAGATGCTCCGACACGAAGTTTTACGTATACTAATGATGTGTAAAAGTGTAGTTTAAAGGGGGAGGAGTCGCTTCGAACTGAGTTCACGAACCGGAATTCGAGTCACCCCTTTTATTTCTCGATTTGCAAGATGAATAAAAATGCCATCTAAAGAGATGAATAAATTGTAATTTTACACAATGTACACCTCGATTATGCATAATGTAAGAGATGCTACACCTTTTGAAAACTCACAAGTCCAAAAATCCATGAAATTTGTCTCTTAAAGGGACAAATTGTGGAGCCCAAAAGTGGTGGAGTTGCAAAGGGAAGTCGAGGCATGACTTTGAGCAAATCAAGGATTAGAAACAAACTCCCAAAAGTTATGGCGATTAGGATCAGAAAATATTAATGTCTTTCCGTTTCAACGAAAGTGAGACGTATAAGATAAATATCCCATTTTAGTTAGAATGAAAGACCGTCTCAACGAAAATAAGGCGTTTCTTATATATTCGTACAGTTATAAAATAGTTAAACGTTACACTATCATTGGAACAGACAGAGCAGTAGTATTATACTCCCTCCGTCTATTTTTTTTTTTAGCACGAGAATTAAGATGTGAATGATAGTAGTAACATTTAAAATAATAACCTTATATCAGTGAGACAAATAAAAATTGAACATATCACTACATGACTGAGACGGAACGAGTATACTATTAACAAAATACGTAGAGTGGAAGAAATATGGGAATTCATTTGGTATTTATACGAGTATTTAAACAACTCCAAGGAGAGATGGTGGGAGATCGACAAGAGCACGTGAGGGTTTGTATTTTCAAGGGTTGGTTTCGATTATAGTAATTAGTAATGAAAAATATTGGAGAAACTTCCAAAAAAGCCCTTGGATTATTACATGCTTTCTAATTTATGTAAATACACTAGTATTTAATCAATTTATATTTATAAATACATTTCTAGAGAGAGAGAGAGAGGAGGAGGCCTCCCCGGGGTGCCACCGAAAACCACCACGTGGTCCCTCGTGACCCGCACGTTCATCTACGTATTTATTTTGAAAATAATCCAAAATTATAATCATGATTAATAATCAAAAATTATATAATTATTGGCCTTGGTCTTGGTCAACATACTTCGAACGTATTATCCAATATTTATACGTTATTTTAATGAAAATGTACGTGTAGAGTTCATGTAATGTAAACATTGTAGCCACCACTTAATTATTAATTAAAACTCTATTATTACGCTAAGTATATTACTTATTTTAATATTTTGTCCCGTCTGATTAAGTCTTCTTAATTTTTAATAAATTTATAAAATAATAATAAAATGGCAAAACAAAATCTACCTAGAGCACAGAAAATTAGTTTTTGAATTAAATTCAAAGAAAAAAAATCGGTTAATTTGGGTAAAATTATGGATTAAGTGGGAAATTAATTAAAAAGCGATTAATTTAAGTCAAAAATTGAAATTATGGGGATGGGCCCCACGTGCTGGCGTCCGCACGTGGGCAGATCCAGCTGAGCTCAAAGTCCTCAATAATTCTCGCTGCCCCTTCGGGCAGCTATTCCTCACACGTGTCAACCTCCAAACAAAAATCCCCGAATTTCTATTTTTGAGGGAAAACAGAAAAAGGAAATCCCAATGCTTACGTGTCAATTGCACAACTCAGTTAATTCCACTTGGAGTATTATGTATGGATTATCTTTAAATAATTTTTTTTAATTTCTTAAATTATACTCTTATGTCTCGTTGATATAGGATAAGTTTTACTTTCGTCCGTCTCATTGATATCTGGATATTAACTCAAGCGACAAAATTTTAACTCATCAAAACTAATGTACGACACTTTATCGACTAGCATTACTCTCGTTTCAATTATCGTGCTTGAAAATGTTATCCCTATATCAATGGGACAAAGGGAGTAACAAGTAAAATTGACGGAAGGAATATAGTACTTCTACGTCTCACTTCACTTGTTCACCAGTCATATTTGCTATTTTAGATCGTCTCACTTTACTAATCATGTATTTCTAAAATGGAAATTACTACTTTTCAATATGAAACTTCAATTTCTCCTTTAATACTTATGTATACAATCTATTGCCGAAAATGAACGAGACTACTTAAATCGGACGTACGGAAGTAGTGAATTTAAATTGACATCACTAGCCCATAGGGCACCCTACTAGCTACAAAATATGACGACGTTTTGAGGGGAAAATATCCCAACTGTTTTTATAAATAGGAATAAAACCCTCCCAAATAAAGAAAAGATTAAAAAAATAGTGGCCACGTCATCAAACGAGGCTGAGAATTCTGTTAAGTCCATCAAATTAGCTGATTCGAATATTCCCTTCTTTTTTCTTTTTTTTTTCTTTTCTTTTTCTAGTCACAAAATTCCATCGCAGTGCTGACGTGGCGCCGCTAACATCACCTGGCGGTGACTCAATCTCGCACGAGGTCCAATTGCCATGGCCCCTGTATTTTTTGCATGGAGCAACGTCGAGATTTTTTGTAATTGTAACATATGTTTGATAATACTAGCATAATTATATATGAGAAGTTAACCTGTGTCGATTATCGTATGTCTGTACATACATGATGTCTTCTCGTTTTGTTTGATTAAACTCTTTTTTTTACAGATAGTGTAACGTAATAAAAAGAGACGTAATCAGGTGGGATGGACGAAAGACGATGATTTATCGTTAGTGTGGAGACAATGTTACTAGTGTTTCCTGCAAGTCATCTATGTTTCACAAAATTTGTCCAATTTGATTTGAATATTATGCATATTGGACTTTGATTTTATTTTATTTAGAACATACAAATATCTAGCATTGTGGTTACAAAAAAAGATAGGGAAAATTTTTGTGGAGGAGAGGGGATTTGACGACAAAATTGGCTGGCAAAATAGTGTGATATAAATAATAAAGTGATGAGGGGACAAATCAAAATAAATTTCTAAACTTTTAGAATTTTGCAAAAGGAAAAATTGTCTAACCATTTAGAGACTTGGGGCCAATCCACCCTCCCCCACTTGCTCCAACTATTTTTTGATCTACCTTATTTTCTCCATAATTATTTACTAATACTCACTTATATAGGATAATTGACTGCTCTTTTGTTTCGGATATGACAATAAAACCCAACTCGAGTATTATGATGTTTAATCTTTGAATCAGTAGGTCGAAAGTTCGAGTAATCTTCGAATATGCCACCGCATAGTTCAAGGCTGTCTTTGAGCATGTCCAACAAGTTCATAAAAATAGGGCCTCAAATAAAATGGCGGATCGGATCCTCAGTCCTCAAATTGGTATACCAATGGTGTACCCAATACAAAATTAGGAAGTTTTGAATTATCTTTCTTAGTTGTCATTTTAAGTTTGGTTATTAGTCTATGTCAAAACTTCTTAATTTGTATTGGGTACATCATTGGTACACCAATTTGGAGACATAGGATCTCATCCGATAAAATGGGACCCCAAAAGAAAATATAAGGCCCAAGATTTAAATTATAAGAGACTTGGGGCCTCAAATATAACGCGACCCTAAAAAATATAAGGCCCAAAAGTTTAAATTATAAGAGACGTAGTAAAAAAATATACGCATCTACATTTTTATTTTTTTCCTTTTGTCATTGTCGTAAAATACTTCGAAGGGTTAGGGATCCAATTCAAATTTTGCACAAGGCATCGATATTGATCGAGACGAGCCGTCAAACAAATGAATCGATGTTCTTGCATCTAAACATCAAATAAAACTAATAAGTTTCTACTAATTAGTTTGTTTTATTGAGTGCACGAGACCCTTTTCATCAAAGGTTTTGTCCTACTATACATCAACCCTTTTAAGTGACAACTCAAACATGATTAAGGGACTTTTAACACATAATTAACTAATAATTAAGGGAATAATTATTGTTTAAACATCACTCTTAGTACAAAATTTGTACGTAAATTAGGACATCCGTATTTTGTCACATACTTCTCTGATTAAATGACAGATAACTAATGGATTAAAATCATTAATTTATAAAACCCCACATGTGATGAAGAACTAAACTAAAATTAATTAATTATTTTTTTCTATCAATAAAAAAATTACAACTATTTTTTTAAATAATTAAAATTGTAAATTGAGTACCGGTTTGGTGGGGGATTTGTCTGGTTGGCTATAATTAAATTAATTAAAAATAAAATAAAAATATTAATTCTTTTTTATTTTGGGATCTGAGATATAAACGTGTATTTCTTAGACTAAATTATTAATTAATTAATTAATTAATTAATTAATTAAAACAAGTGGATTAATTATTTAAATGAAATAATGCAAGGTAATTAAGGGAACAAAGTGCAATTATTTAAATGGTGGAGTTGGAGAGATGAAGAAACAAGAACAGCTGTATTTGCAGGGAGATGTTTAATTAGGTGTCACACATTTAATTAGGTAGCATAGTTTTGTTGTTAATATTGTTTGGTTGTGTAAAAGTGAAGCAATTTTTTTTTTTTTAATTTTTCAATATTAGTATATGGTAGTTTTTCAATGAGGAAAAAAGTAAAAGCCTTCAAACTCAAGCTATATACACTTAATTATATTTTGATTTCTCCCAAAATTTATTTAATATTTCAACATTTAGTTCAAACCCAAATCGAGGTATAAAGCTTGAATGAACTGAAATTCTTTTACGTAGGTCCATGCGTTTAGGTTCAGTTAATCTTATTGAATTTAGGGCTAAGGTTCGTTGGTATTATTATAAATAGTTGTTTACTCCTTATATATCTGAAAATTAGTGAAAAATTATGATTTTTCATTTTAATTTGTTAAAATATATTGTAAAATGAATAAAAAAAAAATGAGTGATATATGAAAGGTGTTGAGGGGATGAAGACAGGTCTTGAAATTCTATAAATTATTATGTATATTATAAAAAATATCCAAAAAAATTGAAAGCAAGTGGGCAGGTATTAATAAGGATAGAATAGTTTGTGCCTTGATGCATTGAAACTATGAGATAGTTGGTCTATTTTATACATGGTCCACTCTTGGAATTAAGCACTAAGGAATATTTAAATCAATAGGTACTTAAATATTCTTCTTAATATGAGTATAGAATTTACATTTTCTCTCATAATATGGTCCAAATATTTATGATACTAATCCCTATTTCCCCATTTCAGTTCAATTGACGTGTTTTATTTCGATACGAGATTTTAGGTGCAATGTTAAAAGTGAAGAGGAAGGGTTAATTTTTTTCATTTTAGGTTACAAACGTCCCGATTACGAAAGAAAGTCAAGTGAAGTGAGACGGAGGTTAGTAAAATACAATGGCACACTTTACTGAAAATGAAGCACATACTTGAGGGACGAAATGATTGTTATATATTACCCCATTCGTCCTGTCTGATTATACCACATTCGTTATTTTACGAGGTGTAATCAGGCGAGACGGGTCAATCGAGTGTTACTCCCTCCGTTTTACTGAATGGCGTCTATTTCCATACATTCAAGAAACGCACGTCATTCGGCGGGACGAAACGGAACGAGTAACTTTATGATTAAATTAGGGCTAGGGCATAGAATTGGACTTTTGGGGGGGAGCTTGGAGTTGATAACTTTAAGGTAAAAATGTGCACTTTTATTGGTAATTGAGCACTCAACCTTGCTTTGCGCAATTGCATAGTCTTCAAGCAAGACTACACGTGCACATGCGCATGCACACACTAAACAAACAAACAAACACACACAAAATTGTTGCACTACTATAATCCAATCAAGAATTATAAAAATTTCAAGGACCACAAACTAATCTCGAAAGTAGAGTTTGTAATAATAATATATGTACATATGTAATGACAAATTGTATTCCAAGTGAAATGAGTACACATATATGTGACATGATATCTCCCCCCAAAAAGTGAATCTTATATAAATTTCCCCAAAATCATTTTCACCTTTAATTTTGTACTTTTCATGTGATCTAAGGTGATATAAGATAAATACCCTCTCCGTCCCACTTCACTTAGCTTTCGTTCCTAATCGGAACGTCTCACTGCAATCGACTTGTTTCTTAAAATAGAAATAATTAACCCTTACTTTTCACTTTTGACAATGTGCCTGAAATCACAAAAGGAGATGGTGCAAACGTTTGTAATATAAACGCTCAATCCTGAAATCAATTAAAAACAAACGAAAAACCAGAATCGAACATTTGTATTACACACGTTTGTATAATCTCAAGTCCTCCTGAAATTTCGAGCCGAAATGAAACAAGTCAATTGAAACGGACATGTCGACATGATGACAAAATTGTAATAATCCAAGGAAAATGAGTGCAAACAATAGATCTCCTCAAAAGTGAGACATTTTTCTTATTCTTTCTACTAAAAAAGTAAAAAATAAAAAGAAAATTAAATGATGGGAAGTGATGGATTAATTATGAAAAATGAAATGATTAAAATTGTCCCATTTATGAATCTTTACATGGACCATGAATATTAATAAGGGGCCAGATTTAGTGAGACTTTTTTTTTAAAAGTAGCTGGCATCCCAAAACTTTAATAGCTAGCTAGCCTTTCTATTTTTATATAATTATCTAAACATTTCATTTCATTAATTTTTAATTAATTCAACTTGAATCTGGCCTTTTAGGGTTCTAATTAACTAGGATTAATTTAATATTCACATTATAAAAAAAAGAGGCTTTGACTAGTCAAAGGGGCTTTGCTTTCTATATCTCTCAACAATTATTGGATTATGATAGTTTGTTACACCCTGTTTGGAAAAATAAAGTAAAATAAAATAATTATATTTATATGTTTATATGAAAATTAGCTGGGAAATTACAGCTGGCAAGCATGAGAGTGGAAGTCCCTACAAAATTCACAGTTTTAAATGATGGATTTGATGTGTGAATTGCATGCATGTAAGAACTCATTCAGACATATTTTCACATTTCTCTAGGTTGTAATTCTCGTGTCGAAATGAAACGTCTGCTATTCGATTCGACAAAAATAAATAAAATTTCAGACAAGAAAAGAAGAGAACAAAACTGAAAAATTCATAACAAATTACTCAAACTATATCTGTACAACATTTGTTACAAGTTAAAAACAACACCCCCCTTTTTTTCTTTTATGTGTAATAACAATGATTTTCCTTTTTTTTGTTCTTGAGATTTTGGGCTAAGCCTAGGTACAACAATCTCTAGCACAGAGTACAAACAATCACTGCTCATTAGTGCTCATTCCCTTCCTTGATGCTCATCCCCACCCCTTCCCCTGCTGTGCTGAAAACGGCGTCGTCTAACGAGGAGGCGGAGTCGATGCCCGACCCCGCCTGGATCTCCTTGAACATCGCCATCACTTGGATGATCGTGGGCCGCTTCCACGGCCGGTCGTCCAGGCAGGCGCACGCGACTTTAAGGTGCTGCAGGAGCTCGATCTCGAGGGTCGGGTCCTCCTTGAGGAGCATTGGGTCGAAGACGTCGCTCACCCTAGTCCTCGCGATCAACTTCACCCACCCGACAAGATTGTTGTCGCCGAAATCGGGGGAATCCGTGGGCTGCCTTCCGGTGAGAAGCTCGAGAAGCACGACTCCGTAGCTGTACACGTCGCCTCTGGTAGAGCATCGGAAGCTTTGGTAATACTCGGGAGGGACGTACCCCGGGGTCCCGGCTAGAGTGCTGACGCTCAAGTGTGTGTCCATGGCGCTCATCAACCTTGCCATTCCGAAATCCGAGACCCTAGCTTCGAGATTCTCGTCGAGAAGCACGTTGCTCGATTTCATATCTCGATGGATGATGTGAGGGATGCAGTTGTGGTGGAGGAAAGCTAGCCCTCGAGCTGCTCCGATCGCGATCTTCCTCCTCGAGCTCCAGTTCAGGGTGATTCCCGCCTTCCTCCGGTCGTGCAAAACATCCTCCAAGCTCCCGTACTTCATGTACTCGTACACCAAAAGGCGCTCGTCGCCTACTTTGCAGTACCCTAGCAACGGGACGAGATTCCGATGCTTGATCTTCCCTATCGTCTCCATCTCTGCAGTAAACTCCCGATCACCTTGCCCACTCACATGTATCAGCTTCTTGATCGCGACGATGCTCCCGTCCTTCAGCTGCGCCTTGTACACGTCTCCAAACCCTCCGGAGCCGATAAGCGTGTCGTTGTGGAAGCCGTTGGTCGCCTCCAGAAGGTCGGCGAACGTCAGCTTCCTCAACGGCTTCTCGAACGTAGCAAGGTTTATGCTCAAGGCTTCGCGTGCGCTGAGCTTCCAGTTGCTCTGCACCGTGGCGTTGTTTGAGTGATTCTCCATGTAAGCCTCGAGCGCCGCCTCCTTCTTCTTCCTCCTCTTGTTCGTCTCGACAGCCACGATTATCAACCCGAATATGCAAAACAGAGAGAAAAGCAACCCCATAGCCACACTACCCGCGAGCGAAGCCTGCTTCCGGTGCGACTTCGGATGCTGCGCCCCTCCCGCGCCTACGGCCCCACACGAAGGGAGGGGGTATCCACACAAACCAGAGTTATTACTAAATCTGTAATCAGGGAAAGTATCAAAGGGAGCCGACTCCGGTATACTCCCGGAGAGATTATTGTTCGACAAATCGATATCCCCTAGCAACGTAAGCCCCGTTAACGAGGGAGGGATCGTCCCGTTGAGCCTATTATAAGACAAATCAAGAATGGCAACATTCTTCAAGTGCCCTAGCTCCTGAGGGATCGGACCGGACAAATCATTGTGCCCCATATTCAGTATCGACAAGTAGTACATTGTCCCGAGCTCCTTCGGGATGCTGCCCTCGAGCACGTTGTACGAGAGATCGAGGAAGATCATCGACCCGTTGTGGTTGAACGTCGGCTGCGTGATCCCCTTATACACCCTGGTGAAGTTGCAGGGGTGCCTAGTCGAGATCCGGTCCAGCTGCTCCGCCCTAATCCCGCCAAACTCGAGCAAATTCCCGGCCCCGTGGCACTGCTTGCCCCCGTCGTTCTTGATGTACACGTAGCTCTTCCCCGTGAGGACAGCCTGCGCAATGTTGCCTGACTGCTTGAACAAATCTGAAGGGATCGATCCGTTGAGGTAGTTCGTGTTCAAATCCAGCCAAATCAAGCTCCGGCAATCGCCTAATTCCCCCGGAATGCTACCGGACAAGGAGTTGTTACCGAGCTTGAGGATAGCCAGGTTTCCCAGCTGCCCCAACGAGGCCGGAATCTCGCCGTAGAGATGGTTATTCGACAACGAAATCCAGTTCAACCTAGTACAGTTGCTAAGGCTAGAAGGGATGAATCCAGTCAAATCATTGAAATCAAGAATCAAATTCTCCAAACTCTGTAAAAACATGAACTCTTGAGGGATTTCTCCATGGAGCTGATTCAACCACATGATTAAATCCTTCAATTTCTGCAGATTTCCTAAGCTAGGAGGAATGGTGCCGCTTAAATAATTGAAGCTAAGATCGAGGGACTCCATTTTAGAACAGTTGCTCAAGCTTGGAGGGATTGTACCTGTGAGCATGTTGTTCTGAAGGTACAACACCCTCAAGCTGTTCCGAGGGTCGGAGCAGAGCCCCGCCGGAATCTGGCCGGAGACATTGTTGGAGCTCACGTCCAGGATTTCTAAATTCACGAGCTCGGAGAAGGATTCCGGCAGGTTTCCGACGAATTTGTTGAAGGAGAGCACCAGAGTTTTCAAACTGGAGAGCTTCAAGAGGGTGTCGACGGGAAGCTCACCGGAGAAGTTGTTGTTGGAGGCGTCGAGGAGGTGGAGGGAGGAGCAGGCGGCCAGGGTCTCCGGGAGAGCTCCGGTGAAGTTGTTGGAGGAGAGGTCGAGCTCGAGGAGGGTGGGGCAGAGGTCGGAGATGGTCGCCGGAATTGGGCCTTGGAAGTCGTTTTCCTGGAGGTAGAGGTACTGGAGGGTGCCGGTGGGGAGGGCGGGGGCGGCGCCGGTGAGCTTGTTGTTGGTGAGGTTGAGGAAGGCGAGGTTGGGGCAGGACGAGAGGGAGGCGCCGACTTCGCCGGAGAATCTGTTGGAGGACAAATCGAGGTGCTGGAGGGCGGAGCAGTCGGAGAATCTGGGGAAGGCGGCGGAGATGTTGTTCTTGGTGAGATCTAAGTGGGCGAGGCTCTTGGAGCTGAACTCCGGGAAGCCGCCGGCGAGGTTGTTGAACTGGAGGGAGAGGTGCTGCAGCTGGGGGAATGCGGCGGAGGAGAGCAGCCACGGGACGACGCCGTCGCCGGAGATGTTGTTGTACGAGAGATCGAGTACCTTCAGCGACGAGACGGCGGCGGACCGCGGCGGCGAGTGGGGGAGCGGGTCGATAGAGTTTCTCGACAAGTTGAGCACGGCAAGAGCAGGGCAGGCGGCGAGGGCCGGGATGACGTCAGAGATGGCGCCGGAGACGGCGTTACCCGACAGATCCAGCTCGGCAACGGCGGCGCCGCAGGTGAACCTCGCCGCGGCGGAGACGGAACCCGAGATGTTACAGTTCCTGAGCGAGAGCGACTCCAAGCTCCCCAACGAAAGCAGGAACGTGGCGACGGTGGAGAAATCGGTGGCGAGGTTCGAATCAGAGAGGTCGACGGCGGCGACCCTGGAGTTATTACACCGGACGCCGTCAAAATTGCAGGGGGAGACCGTCGGCTGCCACGTCGGAAGCTGGCCGGGGTTCGACAAAGCGTTCTTGAACGAAATGAGCTGCTGCGAGTCCCTCACGACGCCGTTTTCCGCCCCGTCCGCCGCCGGAAACACCACCGCGGCGGCGATGAGGAGAGAGAGAGTAACAACAGAGTATAACGGGTGGTGGAAGAGATTATTATCGGCACCTTTCATCTTCAACAAAATCTGGATTCTCACAGCGGATTGATTAACTCTCTAATTTCCCCCTTCAGCAGCACAACTCCAACTGCCCTTTTGCTTCTTCCATTTCAGAGAGAGAGAGAGAGACTGGAACTGTGGATTGGTCAGTTTCTAGAGAGAGAGAGAGAGAGGTGAAATAAACTGAAAGAGGAGAGTCAAAAGCTTGAGTAAGGAAGGTAAGAAGGGTATATATAGTGAAAAAAATTCATCAAGCATTATTTTCTACAAGATGGGGGAGGGTGGGTGCTCCCAGCTGTTCACATGCCATGTGACACTAATTTCTCTCTCCCTCTCCTCTTTCTCTCTCTTGTTTCTCTCTCTATACTATACGTATAAAAAAATTTAAAAAAAAAAAGAAAAAAAGTTTAATTACAACAATCTGTTTGTCTCTCTCTAGGTTTCCGCGTACGTGTGATTAAGAATGGATGGAAGTGTCCATTTTATTTAAATGGAGATTCCTTCTCCCTTTTCTTTCGTTACAATAATTTTATTTTGATAAATTAATTAATTACAGTTTGGCCCCTCTACTATCGTTTAATTAATTAACTAACCTTACTAATTACACTATTTATATATATGTGTGTGTATATGTATGTCTGTGTATGTATAAATGTACAGTTGTGATTTATGGCCCTTAGCTCACTTCCTAGATGCTTCCTCTCTTATTCTCTTCTAGTAGGTAGGTTTGGACTTTAATTTGATTATGGTATTTTTTATAATTAGTACTAATCCCCATCGTTCGCTCTATTTGACCTATAGAATTGGAGATACGACGTTGAAAATAATATAGTAGCTTAAATGCAGTGGGATAGAGGGACGGCGAAGTATTAATTTTTTCGCTACGGTCTCACACGAGCATCTTACGTTAGTAGTACTAGCTTGTGACGCTCGGCGTGATAGGGTAGAACGATATAAATGAATCGTGTCAGTATTGCGGCGGGTATTACGCCTTACTTCCCGATCAGCTTTTAAAAGAGGCGATTGCAATCAGTGCTGTCGAATACGACAAAATTTTTAAATTTTACGGAGCATAAGTCTGCGGACAATGCGAAAAAAGCCCGTTTTCTTGGCAGGCTTACGCCTTACAAAAAGGCAAACGGTATATTCTTTCATGACATCGAGTAAATTTTTATATCTCTATCTTAAATTTCTACATGCTTGACTAATTTATATCTCAATCACCGAAATTATCTGTATGTTAGGTGAGACGTGTTGAAACTCATATGACTTCACAACTATACACTTAAATTACGTTGGGAAAAAACAAAATTTTGAATGAAAGTCATGGGATAATATGTATAGTTATGAAGGAGAGTTTGTTACGTTTTGTCATGTTTTGATTTAATGGAAGCAATTTTTTCACACTAAATGCAGATAATTTTAGTTGACATTTCTACAAATTAATGGCTTTGGTATTGATATTCCATACATTAATACATACAAACTCCAAAATCAATCAATTATTGGAAAAAATAATTTAAAGAAAGTGCCCTTGTGAAATTAATTTCATGAGCCATATCTATTTGTATTTTAATGGAGAAAATTTCAACTATTAATGCATCAATAATAATTTAAAACATGTTTTTTTTAAGATTGGATTAATATAACTTTAAATAGGTTTTATTAATACCTTATTCGATAAATATGAATGCGACGTAGAGTCTGGGCCGTCTATGAACGCAGAAGCGAATTCATAGATTCCAAGGCTTGCCGAATCCGAAGACAGGATGTTCATTAAGTTTTTTTCATAAGCGGACATCAAATAAAATGGGCCCAAAAACATAAGGCCCAAAATTTTAAATTATATTGTAAGGCCTAGTAAAACAAATCATTTTATGAATATATTTGTATATTTTGTAAGATATTGTCGTAAAATAATTAATTATTTTAAGTGATATTTTGGAAAAAGAAAATTAGAGACCCGATTTCTAATTTATATTGGGCTTTGATATTGATCGAGACAGGCCTGTATAGAATAGTACTCCGTAGTTGATTACACGCACTCCCTACTGTATGAAAACAGTTTTGATTAATACTTTGATCTAAAATCATATGACATAATATCTCAATATATGCTATAAATATCAAAGTTACACTCAATAATCTTTTCATTAGGAATATTCATTAATTTCCTGATAAAATTATACATGTGTATATGTAAAAATAATATATTGGGCTTGCAATGTAAAAATTCCACAATTTTTTATTCTGTGTGTATAAATTAAATCGAAATTAGATTTAGATCCTAATACGAAAGACCATTTTATGCAGAACTCAAATTTGAGATTTTTAATCTTAAAATATAACATCCTACTGCTAAGCCAACGAACGATACACAGTTTTAATTATCAATTACTAAGAGAGCCCAAATTAATGAATTGACTCAATTTTGTTTTAATTTGCCAATATTAAACACACACAAAACACTATTAGAGTGAAAACACACACACACAAATCATGTGCATTCATAAATATTAAAGCTTGGAGAAATAATCTATAGCTACTTCATATAGCCTCAATATAATTAAGTAACAAAAGGCTAAGGCCTATAGCAGCATAAATTAAATAGTTTAGTTATGAAGATTGTGACAAATAATTTAGAATCTTAAATTTATTGATTGACATCATAGAAAAGATAACCTAGTGGTTCCTACATTATCCTAAGACTATCAAACTTATTTGTCCATATAAGAATAAAAAGCATATGCCTTTCCTTCCTCTATAGATAATTTGTTATGGATAAGTGAAACGTAACATCTTTAAAAGAACGTAGAGATAGCAGATAAAATAACAAATACGGAGTATTAAAAAAGAAGTAGCATCTCTATACCTTCTAAGAGATAAAAGCGAGACGAGCTTAGTAGGACATATAGAGTATTTTCTTCTTTTTTTTTCAACTAGCTTTATCACCATTTGTATTTTTGTTAAAAAAAAAATAATAAATGTAATTAAAATAAACATTATCACAACAAAAATAACCCCTATCTATCTCCATTAAATCAATTGATTTTCATGGATGTAAAATGTAAATCATGGACTTTTGTGACTATGAATATTAAATATTAAAAAAAATCTAATTAATCAACTCAAGCAAATGAACCCCGAGCGTGGACCGCACGCGCCGCCGACAGTCAAGTGCGTCCCAATCCAAGGTGGTGGCAAACTCTCCTGGGCCCACACAAGAACAAAATCTCCACCGTTGATGACGTCACGACAAAATAATACTGAACAGTTATTTCACATTTATTGGCAAAAATAGCAAAAAATTTAGCATTTGTAATGTGCCAGCAGTAAATCTAGCTTAAAAAAACACCCTAAATTTTGCTAAATTACCAATTTTTTTACACGAATTATTATATATTTTTTATTTAGGATTTTTGCAATTTTTTTGGATTGATAATAGTTTTTTTTTTTTGTTTGAAAAAGATAACTTTTTGGGTTTTGATTGATTTTTTCATAAATAAATTAATTATAAATAGAGCCCAAAGAAATTACAAGAGTAAGTTGAAAATTCAATGAATAAGTCCAAGAATAATTAAGTTTACCTATATGGAGCCCAATTGTATTTTTAGGAAAAGACAATTTATTTCCCTACTTTAAATATTTAATTTATATTTGCATTATCATGTCACATTTACTAATAGTTTTATAATGTACTATATATTATGCAATAAATCATATATACAAATGAGAATATTGGCTTAAAAAAGGGGGAAACAATTAAGGGCTTGTTTGGTGTATGTGATCGGGCCTTATTATATCTCATTTTTCACTTATAATATGTTTGTATAGCAAGATAGATAATAATGTAAGGGGTCCGTTTGGTATATGTGATCGGACATTACTATTTTTTTACTTGTAATATGTTTGGATTGCGAGATGGATAATAATATTAGGGGGTCGTTTGGTATTTGTGATGGAGCATTTTTATATCCCATACTCCGCTTATAACATCTTTGGATTACCAGATAGATAATAATATAAGGAACTCGGTAAAATCTCGAGACGGGGAAGCCCATTAATAATCTCGCGATTTTCATTTGAATGCTACCCCTTCGATAAATAATGGCATCGCGGATGATTTTCAATACTATCGTGTAAACTTGGTTATTTTTATCAAATCATTACACCGCCTTTCACGCGTCTCCAATTCTACGATGATCAAAGGAATACTCGGCTTGCAAATTTCCTATATTATAGTATCTACTACTCCCCCGTCCCATTTATAAAAGAATAAGTTATATTTTCATCCGTTATACTTATATATAGGGATGGAAATTCGGGTTCGGGATTTCGGGTAGGTACTAAAATTCCCGAACCCGGACGGAATTTCGGATACCCAAACCCGAAAAATTCGGGTCCGGATTCGGGATCGGGAATAGAATTTTAAAAATTTTGGGTTTTGGGAATTCCCGATCCCGAAATAATATTTCCCGAATACCCGAAAATAATAATAATAATAATAATAATAATAATAATAATAATAATAATAATAATAATAATAATAATAATAATAATAATAATAATAAGACAATTTTATTTGTGTTACTGCACATTGATTGCACAAGAAGATCATCAGCTTTTCTAAAATTGTGAACCATAAGGCGGCTGACATTGGTGCATCGATTGTCACCGTCTTGGAGGGAATAAAAGGAATTTGCTTATTTGTGTTTATTAAGCTTTGATTCGTGGTAGTGAACGTTTTTACATTTTACACTTTAATTTTTGAATTCGTAGTTTTTGTTGTTTTGAACTTTTTGAATTGTGACTATTTGTTTCCAATGTTTATTTATCTTGACATTTGGCGAAATTTTTGTGCAATTTTTCATTAATGTTGAATGAATTGAAAATTTATTTCAGAATAAAAATCGGAATTTTTTAGGGTACCCGAATACCCGAACGGGATACCCGAATGGGTATTCGGATACCCGAAAATATTTTCGGGTCTGGGAACGGGAAGTGAATTCATGAAATTTCGGGTTCGGGTACCCGAAAATTTCGGGAAGGGTACCCGACCCGTCCCGAATTTTCATCCCTACTTATATAGATATATTAATTTAAATAGTAAAATTGTAGCCACTAAAAATAAAAATGAAGTTATCACGAGAAATTACATTTACGTATGTCATGGGTTATAAAAATATTTTTTTTTTTATAAAAAAAAAAATCACATTTGGAAATAACACTTTGAGTGGAAAAAAATTTAGAGGAGGGGAGGGAAAAATGGTCAGTTCACACAAGATGAGGGGCCTGATTTGAAATAAATGTGATTGTTCTGCCCATAAAAATTTGAGTGTCAGCTGTTTTTGCCTGGGGTTGGAAAAAACGTTGTGGGGACAATATTGTCATTTCACGCACCCTCTTTGTCGCCACACGGTAAGCTTTGGAGAGATGTCGCACGTGTGACCCGTGCGAGGTGCTGTCATTTTCATTTTCAATTTTCTCTTTTCTTTTTAGAGCATCTCCAGCAGTTTCCCCTATTTTCCAGCAGCACTATCACTAAAATAGTGCAGGAACAGTAACTCATCTCCAACAGTTCGCACTAAAATACAGCAGAAAGGAATATTCCAAAATATCCTTTTTCATTCATTTTTTTAATAAAATGTGAACATGATTAAAAAAAATGACAATGATATAAATTTTAACTCATTTAATTAAGATAAAATAAGTAGATATTGCAAATAATTAAAATTACATTCTTAATAAATTATAAAATTACAAAAAAAAAAAAAAAAAAACAAATAACGATGATCGAGCCTCATCAAAACCTCTCATCCACCATTTTTGTTTTTATATTTTGTTTCATTAATTTATACAATCATTTTGTATATATATTTGTATCACACGTAAATTATACATAGAGTTTAAAAAGAAGAGAAAAATTAGTTAAATTATTAACAAGTAACATACGATAAATTGTGAAAAGAACACAAAAAAAATAATTAAAAAAATTTGATACACACAAAACAAATAAGCATATATCAAATTAAATTGTGAAAAAAAAAAAAAAATTATCAACAAAACAAACTAAATTGAAATACTACACCACAAATAAAAATCGCAAACAAAAACAAGCACAAAATGACTCCCACAAAATTATAGTGCAGTGAATAGTGTTACTCTATATTTAGGGGAACACTGTTCATTGCACTATAATTACGCTATTTTAGTGCGGACTGTTGGAGCAAAACTCTGCACTAAAATAGTGCTCAGCACTATTTTAGTGCTGCTGCTGGAGATGCTCTTATAGAGTTCCTCAAATACTAGAAAATAAAGGAAAGAATTATTATTTTAGAAAATTTTAAATCATTATTAATTTATCTTTTGAGATAAAAAAATCATGAACATTGATTCGAGTGAATATTTATATGTTTTTTTGGAAATCAATGCTATTATTAAAGTAGAAAGAGTATATATAGGATGTGTATAGTATTTCTTCAAGCAACTATGTCAAACAATAAAAATCCTTACAAAAATACATATATTATTCATTCATTGATACATAACAGATAAAAGAATATTCATAATTTTAAAACTATCACCAGCTACTACATGACAAAATAAATATTTTATTATTCGACCGAGATATAAATTGTACGGGCAATTTACGTTTACGTAGAGATGTTTAGTGTTTGCCAAATCGGTTACCAAAAAACTTATAACATACTTATTTTTGAAAACGTAATGCTAGTTGATCTATAATAATTAGTAGATGTAATCTCCGTGACGGGGAACTTTGATCAAAACCCTAAAAATATTAACATTGAGAATAACATAAGTTTAGATGTATTCAAGATGATGAGACGAAATTGTTAGAATTCATAGATGCCATGTAACAATCTTTATTACCTTTTAACATTTAACATTGTAGCAAAAGTCACCCGTACGAAAAGACTGAACAAAATATTATATTAGAAAAATTGGTAGTAATTAAGTTTTACTTTGAATTTAAAAAGTATGACCAAGTTTATTCGAGTAAATAAATATTTTACTTGTTTTTTTTTTCATGAAACTTTTAAAACTTTTTGACGATTCTCATGTTAATTTTAAGTAGTTTCTTGCAAGAATGAAAAACCTACCCACAAATTAACTACACAAAATTTAAAAAATAAAATAAAAAATCAAGTATGGTAATGAAAAATTTCAAAAAAATTATGCTATGTAATTAAATGAAACCACAATCCCTCCAAAGGAAAATTCCAAGGATTAAGTAAATAAAAAAGGTTTACTCAAGTACTCTTACTTTACAAGAAATTGAACAATTATGATATGACTAACCCATCAAAAAACACCAATTAAATAAATGAAATAAAATCTTATAATTTATTTAATATGACCCCACATTATGCATCAACAATCAAAGTTCCCCAAACTTTTATACATTCATTCTTGAATTATGAGGCACTGAATATCTTGAAAGTGGGAGAAGTCTCAATTATTTTTTAATTTCACTTTTATCTTACTTTTTCACATACAAACCTTTATATTTTCTTTCTTTCTTTAAATAGGGAAAGATACAATGATGGTGTGGTTGAGTTCACATTTCTTTAAATAGTGAGCAATTTCAATCTATGTATACTTATATTACCAACATCCATATTAAAATAAATCTTACAAGCATTAATTTACAATTTTGTGCCAATTAACTTAAGTCATTCATCGAATATATCTGGGTATAAAATAATAAAACGATTCAAATTCGTTTAGACATAAATAGTATATCGAGAAAATCAAACCGTCAGTTAATTTTGTTTTCCAATCACACTACTATTAGTAAGAAAATAGTGAATCAAGTGTGTATGTTGGTCGAGTGATAGAGATTAAGTTTCGAAATCAAAATCCTGAACTTGAATCTTTCATGGCTTAAGGTCTTTAAATTTCTATGGTTAAAAGTTAAGTATGATATTATAATTGATCCTAAGATTTGGGAAAGTGTTTGGACGGTGGTGGAAAAATAGTAACACGAATTATTAAATTTTGAGAGCTAATATAAATTATTCTAATTCGATTAATAGTACTTAATGGTTATTACCCCTCCGTCCCACTTTATTAGATTTCATTTTCTAGTCGGTACCTTCATTTTATCAATTGATATATTTTCTAAAGTGAAAAAGAATTAACTCTTACTCATCACTTTTAATACTGCGCTAAACTTCGATTTTGAAATAAAACAAGTCAATTCATCCGGAACGGGACAGTGGGAGTGTATAATTATAAACCCATAATGGTAGATGCCATGTGATTAAAACTAGGGTTTGTTAATTGAGATGATAATTTGTGGGTCAAATTTGATATTATAGGCCCAAGGTACAAAAACACTATAGCCCAAAGTACACAAAACTCTTGAGATTGAATATGATTGGCCCACAAAAAGTTTGATTTGAGAGAGGATAAATATAAATTTATTTTTCTTGTCCTTGAATTTATTTTTCTCTGTCACAATGTGGAAAAACACGTTACTTGACAGGTAAATAATGCACTTACAATTATGGAAATAGTATGAAAATAATTAATAACTATACATAGATTAAAAAAAAAATCATCAGCATCATCGAACCAGATCTTCTATTGCATTTCTATCGACAGACGATCACAAAGTCTCCATAATACTTTTGAAAACTCACAATCGTTACCACTGTTATAAATATTTTCGATAGTGACAATCAGCCAACAGTATAATAGACGATGCAACACGAAAATACGATCGGAAATTAGGTTAAAGTTTTGTTGATTAAGGTGGGAATTAGTTGGGAGTATGGAATAGAAAGAGTGGGGCCAAAATGCAGCTGTATGTGTGGAGCAGCATCTTGTCATTTCTTCAACAAAAATCATTGTTCTATGCTTACTATTCATGGACCTCACCCCCACATTTATGGAAATAAATTAATTAATTCTACAATACTATGTAACTTTGATTTTTCCTTATATAAATTTTACCACTATTTCAATTGTTACAGTAATTGCCTGCTGCCAAAATTCAAGTAAAGTAGATATCTGCATTTATATGCCTGTCATCCAATATCAAATCCCAATCTCGAATATCCCGGTATCTGCATTGTACGAGTGCAAAATCTAGTTATCGACGACGAATCCTCGCCTCTAACCATGTCCTGACCGTCGGGTTGATGAGATAGAAGGAGGCAAGTGACGTTTACCCACAAACGCATGGAGAGTTGCCAAATCACGAACCCGAAAACTACGGACTTCGTTAAGAACAAGAACAAGCTAGCAAGAAGAAGGCAATGGGGGTGTTGTAACAGACTAAGATTATATATCGATAAACGAACAAAAAGAAGACACAAATTTATTAGGCGGTTAGGTTACGGTACAGAAAAATAAAGGAAAAAGTATCTATAATGTTGAGTACACTATTTATATGTATACAATCACAATTTTATCAAATATTATCATATCATCATCGTCTAATCATAATATATATAGATTAATAATTAATCTAATTCATGTGGCTTTCTAAACTCTTTCTTAGATCAATTCCAAGAACCTATTGATCGAGAATGACAAAAATGTACGAGATCGTAGCTCGTTTCGATGTTTTGTAACGAGACGTAGCGGAAAAAATCAGCTTCGATCTAGCTAGACGTTCTCATCGAGCTCGTGATCTGATTTAACCAGTGCAACTTCTTCTTCTCCTTTGTCTTTGATGCTAGACGAAGAAGAAAGAATGCGTTCTTTACCGCCTGGCTGAGACGAGGCGTGGCCGTACCAGATCATCCCGACTACTGCAACAATCATTCCGACTATCACGTGCAGGTTCAGTCCCTCCTTCCCGAAGAAAATGAACCCTAATGTCAGGACGAGGATCGTTTTCATGTGTCCTAATACTTGGAAGGTAACTGCAGTGAATCTGCCTATGCAGATGAACTGGCTCAGGTTCGTTCCGATAGCAATGGCACACGATATTCCAACGAACATCTGCACACGAGAGAGAGTTAGGCTACGTACCGTTTATTTTAACATCTATATATAAAAGATCGTGTTTTCCTACCGTTGATGAGACGGTGTAGTTATACGTGTCTACTCTCTTGTTCGTTAACCAGTAGTCCATGAAGGGCCCGACTAGGAGCAACGAAGCAGCTTGAGGTGGTGCGGTGTGGCCTAATAAGTTGAAGGAACCGATTGAATGCTTCCGTTGAAGATAATGAACAAACTGCAGAGTAATATAAACATGAGAAAACCGAAAAATTGCAAGAATCCATTTTATACGAACGAAGGTTGTAAGATATGCGTATGGTTTGCTTATGAGTTGAACGGAAATAGGACGTACATACTGCTGCAGAGAAGTGCTCCAAACGGCTATCAAAGCAGCAACGAATCCTTTTGCATTCACACTCACGTCATTGACTGTACAGATCGCCACGCCCAACAAAACGACTAGGATACTAAGCTTCGTGTCCCTTGAGTACCGGACTCTGTCCAGCACAACTTCGAGGAGGCATGAGACGGGGATCATGCTCAGCTTTGCAATCTGATACCGAGGCAAAATTTGGAGTTATGAATGCGAATACGAGTAGCTAATTTTATGGGAGGTGAATCTATCGTGATTGTTGGATCGAACCTGATAGAAACCAACCGAGTTCCACATTAAGCTCACGTTCATTCCAACAATCGAGAAATTTGCAAACAAAACAAACTTCACGAGATCTGATAATGGGAGAGTCGAGCTTTGGATGTATCCTTGCCTTTTGAGGACGAGAGTCATAATCGTAGTGGCAGCAAAATGCAGGCCAGTTAAAGTTGTAGCTACACAACACCAAAGCCGAGTGAAAGCAAATTTACACATTTTTTCGAAGAAGCAACAAACGTACGTTATCCATGTACCTAGACTTAAAAGCATAGCATAGAGACATAGAGTTCACATAACAGACGAGATGATGCAAGAATATGCTAACTTATCGACATAGAGGCATAGTCGACATACCAAAGGTGAAGCCGTAGGAAGCCATCAAGGTTTTATTGACAATGATGATTCCAACTGAGGCGACTATATTGAACAGCCATGCTGCCAAATCAAGAGTCAACTTGTTTTCCTCCTTGCCTTTCGGAGACATACTCTTCTGCTTCAAGAAAAGAACTCTCATGAGATCAGCTCGAATGAATGAACGAATGCAAATTGTTCTTGGCTCGTAACTAACTCGAACCCCTCCTTAATCGTGAATCCATCACAATTATCACATATGAAGAAATCAGGCCAGCTAAACCAAGAAAATGAACAAGGCAATGCTACTATACTACCAGAAAACCCCGAGAAATGTATTGATAATCGCAAGCATACGAAGTTACAGAATCGAACTTCAGTGAGAATCAAACAATGCAAGTCTCTAGCTGAAGTGCAACACATTTAACACTAAGTAACTTACGAGATACTACTACTTTCGACTCCGGTCTATGAGACTCTCCGACTAGTCATCGAATCTCTACTATTCGATCTTTCGTGAGGCTCGATTTCTAGATTCTGTACCAAACTACCAAGAACAAGTCAAAGTGATCAAGCCTAGGTTCATTCATGTGCTACATTGCCCTCAACAACAAGAAATACATCAAAAATCAAAAGCAAAACCCCCCTTTCCCTGCACTTTCTCCAACCAAAACAAATCTCAGAAATTCTAACTCCAAATCCAATCGATCGAAGAACAGATTCGTGAAATTACAATATCAATCTCAATCAGCAATACAATAGTCAAACTTTGATAATCCAATTTTTGCCCAAAAACCAAAAAACAAAATCATTGAATTGGAATTCTGAATCTGCCATGAGAGAGAGAGAGAGAGAGAGAGAGAGAGGGAGAGAGAGAGAGTAATATACAAAATTCAATTTCAATTCAACCGATGCTGAAAAAGTCAAACTTTGATCTCCATTAGAACAGCAGAGCGCCATAAAAACTCCATTAAAGGAAATCTGAGAAACCCAGAAACTTACTTGCGAAATACGATTGAGAATTTCTTGCGTTATGGGCTCCGAACAGATGCAAAGAGGAGCTGAAAGGGGATGAAGAATGAGCTGTATTTATGGACTCATGTTAAAATAACCGTAGACTTGATAGAGAATTAACAGCCGTCTTCTATAATCTCTACCATTCCACTCTCTCTCCTCTCTCTCTCCTCTCTCTCTCTCTACCATTTTTCTAACATGAGTGGCCGGCCTTTGGAAAGAATTTCCGAAGAATCTCTTTGCACTAACAGATTTCTCTTTTGTAGTGGTTTGATCACATCGGAGAGATGAGCTAACTGCAAACTATATTATAACTATTCTTGAAGAACAACTCTAATTTTAAATAATAATAATAATAATAATAATAATAATAATAATAATAATAATAATATTTCGTTCGTCTCATTCATACGTGGATAAGGTCATCCCGACACGTCATTAAGACGACAATGATAGTGGTCGATAAAGTAGTGTGAATAAGTTTTAGTGGATTAAAATTTTGTATTTAAAGTAATATCTCTATATCAATGAGACATACAAAAATAGTGTTGTGACGAAATATGATAATTGAGTAATCGAACAAACAGAAAACGTAAAGAGACACAGAATTACGTGGTTCACCAACGTTGTATTGGCTACGTTCACGGGCAGGAAACGGATAACAGATTGTATTACGACGGCTGTTACAGATTATACAGTTTGTGCACTAGTTCTATAAAAATAGAGTACATCAGACGGGGTAGACCCAATACGCTAATTAGGCCTAAAGACAACCCATACCGTCGGGTCGGGGGCGTCTTAATCGGAACTTGACCATAGATGAATGAGACGAAGAGAAAGGGAGTAATGTTTTTTCTATTAAGTTTAATGGCATCTATGCAATACTTACAATATTAATGTAGTAGTAATAAACTAATAACTAAGTAAGAATTACTTTGTCCTTTGCATAATTTAATGCATGTTAAGTACTTCCCCCATATTTTAGGTTATATCCCTATCAAATTGATTTCACATTATAGACTTAGCTCATTTTAATATAAGTGGATTTATTATAAACGGATCGAGAATATTACAAAGGCGTGATAGTAGAAAATGTCCAAAGAGATGAATATCAATTACTACTAAGTTGCACGATTTGAATAAGAAATTAATTATCCATGTACATGTACTTCTAATTCGATTTATTTATTTTCAACATAATCGCCATTATACTCTTTCACCTAACACTCACTTTTCAAATTTTAGAAATTCTCGAAGTAAATATCATCAAAATTTAGCCTTGATAAGTGACAACAACTATGAATTGGTTTGATCTATGAAAAATATTATTTCATAAATTAATCCCACTCTGCCAATCCCAACTGTTTACGCACAATTTTCAATTTTTGTACGTCTCGACGGAATATTATCACTCTCCGGGGATTCTCTGAGAACTCTATTGTCACTCTTTTATTATTATTTGACCTCGCTGTTACAATTTATTTACAAATACCCCACCTGATGCAGTGTTTATTATTAGAGTGAATCCCTTTTCTCAATTAAAGTGGACTCCAATCTCCGCTAACACTACATTCACCCAATATTCATTAAATTTAAAAGTCGCCTCCCGAAAACATATGCATAAACAGCTGGGACGGGACGGGACGGGACGGAAGGAGTATTAAAAAAATAAATAAATAAATAAAATTCCACATTATGAAAAGCCTATGCACAATAAAGGCCCAATACTCATGGACCCAAAAGTTCATAGGCCCAATATTAATGGGCCCACAATGTATGCAGTCCATTTAAAAGGCCCAAATATTAATATCAAGATATTTTCGAAGGCCAGAATTAATTAAAGATTATAGGAAAAAGAAAAAATGGGAAAAGCCACGTGGCGCAGTGGGAGCACGAAATCCAAAGCCCTCACGTCGCGTATAAATAGGTGTCGGTTCCTTGTTCATTTCTCCTTCCTCTCTTTTGGAATCAAACGCACTCCATTTTCTCGCCTACGTTTCCCCCAAAACACGCACCGCGCGCCTTCCACCGCTCTCTCTCTCTCTCTCTCTCTCTCTCTCTCTCTTAGGGTTTCAATCCGAGCGGAGGAGCGTTCGATTTTTGTCGCGTTCGGAGGTTATTTTTATTGCGAATGGCGAAGAAGAGGAAATCCGACGCGACGCGGCTGGACGAGGTGGATCGGGGGATGTACACCGCCTTCTGCGGCGCCGCCAACTCCCTCTCGCAGCTCTACTCGCAGGCCGTCAGCCACCAGCGCATCTCCTTCCACGCCGGCGAGCGCCATGCCATGGTTCGTTCGTTTACCGTCGTTTTGCCTCATGTTTTTTTTTTTTTGGCGTTTTCTGCATTTTTTGTCGAATTTTTGTGAGTTTGCGTGATTGAGCGGCGATTTTGATGGCTGTTTGTGGTAGTCGTGAGCGAGTGAGTTGATGGAGTTGGTAATTTTGGCGTGGTACTTGGTGTTTCGATTGGTTAATTCATTTAAATGTTTGTTTCGTGGGGAAATGTTTGGAGTTCTGGAAATGGATTGATTTGTAATTAGTTCGTGTGAAGTTTTTGGTCTCTGCAATCATTTCAGCTCAGTTTTATGTTTCTGTGGACTGTGGAGTTTTTGTTCTGAAATGTATGGTTGTTTCTCAATATGTTTGGTATAGGATGATGTCAAAGTATAGAACAATTGATTTTGAGTTAAGCGTTTGGGTGTTTTGTGGATTTGAGGAATTGTGTTTGACGCTCCTTAAGCCTGTTTTCTGGTTGTAGGAGAAGCTCTATAGTTGGATTTCGAGGCAGCAAGAAAATGGTATTAGAGTGATGCCGGGTGACGTACTCGCCTATTTGCAGGTGTCTCTCTTTTCTATGATTATGGTTTGATTGAAAATGCCACTTCTAGGCTTAGCATTACATGGTTAGTTTTTTACAGTTTCCTGCTGAATCGATTCTATAATATGCATATGATTGCCTGTCTTTGGGTTTGGGCATTCGTTTACATTTAAACAACTAGAGAAATTCATGGGATGATAGACATAAGTATTTCTCGGTTGGTTTATTGATGTGGGAAGTTTGCCTATTCTATATTGAAATGTTGTGCAGGTCACCACATTTCAATTGTAGTTACTGATTTCCAGTTCAATATTCTAGAATCCGTGCCTTGCAAGTTGTGGAATCTGATTTTCTAGTGACTGTATTCGGTAGAATTCATATTTTGGTTCTCTTTTTCGTTTGATTATTTGGTGGCTGTGCAAACATCTTCAACATCTTCTCCTCTCCTCATACCCCCTCCCCCCGAAATGTTTGTTATACTTTGGAGATTACAAGCAAAAGGATAATATAATAGAGGACAAAGGTGCTTTTGATCATTGTGGCAAAATACGGAACTGCATGTTTCAGTATTGCTTGGCAATATACGAAAACAGACCACATATGTAACTTCCTGCTACTAAATTATTTATCCTTCACCTCTTATCTCATGGCAACTTTTGAAAAATTGCAGAATGAACTGGATTTGGGGACGGAAGAGACTCCGTCTTTGCCATTCCTCCCTCAGCAACAGTCTCAAACCGCAACACAGCCAACTCTCTCAGGAATTCCAGTATCTTCGAATGCATTTGGTGGACAAGGGTTGCGTTCCGACCAAGCCAAAAACACTGTATTCTCGAACGCCCTCTCTGGCCTCCAGCACTTCCACCTCTCACAGGGCGGTGCTGTAAGGAGCAACGACAATAGTAGAGATCCTAACCCTCCTAGTTCGGACAGTTCTTCGATGGAGATGCATGACCCGACCTACTAAAAAGATCACCCCTCTCCTCTTTAGATTCAAAGAAAACAAGACAGCAAAATGTAGTTAGGGAATTGATTGATTGATTGATGATACTAACTTGAACGAATTGTGCAAAAGATTGCAAGTGTAAGTGAAGTTCTCTTGATGTTTAGAGTCTCTTTTTCATGTTGATATTTGTTCTGGTTCATTATCTTCTCTCTTTCATTTTGACAAGTCACTAATAGAGTAACGTATAAATTGCAAACACAAGAAAATTAAAATCTTAATCTCCACAAGAAAATTAAAATCTTTCACGAATTTTCAACTTTAGAATATAATACAACCAATATATTTATAATTTAAAAAGAGGGAAAAAATAAAATAAAATGAGAACAACAAAAATCAATAAACCTGTTTAAAAAAAAAAAAAATAAAAAAAAAAAAAAATAAAAAAAAAAAAAAAATAATAATAATAATAATAATAATAATAATAATAATAATAATAATAATATTAATAATAATAATAATAATAATAATAATAATAATAATAATAATAATAATAATAATAATAATAATAATAATAATAATAATAATAATAATAATAATAATAATAATAATAATAATAATAATAATAATAATAATAATAATAATAATAATAATAATAATAATAATAATAATAATAATAATAATAATAATAATAATAATAATAATAATAATAATAATAATAATAATAATAATAATAATAATAATAATAATAATAATAATAATAATAATAATAATAATAATAATAATAATAATAATAATAATAATAATAATAATAATAATAATAATAATAATAATAATAATAATAATAATAATAATAATAATAATAATAATAATAATAATAATAATAATAATAATAATAATAATAATAATAATAATAATAATAATAATAATAATAATAATAATAATAATAATAATAATAATAATAATAATAATAATAATAATAATAATAATAATAATAATAATAATAATAATAATAATAATAATAATAATAATAATAATAATAATAATAATAATAATAATAATAATAATAATAATAATAATAATAATAATAATAATAATAATAATAATAATAATAATAATAATAATAATAATAATAATAATAATAATAATAATAATAATAATAATAATAATAATAATAATAATAATAATAATAATAATAATAATAATAATAATAATAATAATAATAATAATAATAATAATAATAATAATAATAATAATAATAATAATAATAATAATAATAATAATAATAATAATAATAATAATAATAATAATAATAATAATAATAATAATAATAATAATAATAATAATAATAATAATAATAATAATAATAATAATAATAATAATAATAATAATAATAATAATAATAATAATAATAATAATAATAATAATAATAATAATAATAATAATAATAATAATAATAATAATAATAATAATAATAATAATAATAATAATAATAATAATAATAATAATAATAATAATAATAATAATAATAATAATAATAATAATAATAATAATAATAATAATAATAATAATAATAATAATAATAATAATAATAATAATAATAATAATAATAATAATAATAATAATAATAATAATAATAATAATAATAATAATAATAATAATAATAATAATAATAATAATAATAATAATAATAATAATAATAATAATAATAATAATAATAATAATAATAATAATAATAATAATAATAATAATAATAATAATAATAATAATAATAATAATAATAATAATAATAATAATAATAATAATAATAATAATAATAATAATAATAATAATAATAATAATAATAATAATAATAATAATAATAATAATAATAATAATAATAATAATAATAATAATAATAATAATAATAATAATAATAATAATAATAATAATAATAATAATAATAATAATAATAATAATAATAATAATAATAATAATAATAATAATAATAATAATAATAATAATAATAATAATAATAATAATAATAATAATAATAATAATAATAATAATAATAATAATAATAATAATAATAATAATAATAATAATAAAGCTATGAAAACAGCGAGCGGCCCATGAATATAAAAAGTAGGCCCGAAGCTTCGGCACAATAAACCCTAACCCTTTCTCTCTCTACTCTATATAATTCTCCGCAGTTTCTCCCAATACTCCATCTCAGCTAGGGTTTTAGCTCTCTCCAGCTCAATTTTGCAAATCTCTTTTCTTCGAATAAATATTCTGCTATTTTCGTATCTGTTTCGTTTGAACTTTTACGAAATTGTGATTTGAATTTAGGATTTTGATTTGAGCTTCGCGATTCAGAAATTTTGGTTTTGATTTCGTTTGATTTTTTTGGAAATTTGGATGGGGGTCGATGATGATGAAATTGAAGGCCGGTTTCTCAAAACATTCGCAGCGGCCGCCTAAGAACTTTCGCCTTAGCCGGGCTTGAGAGTTTATGCTGCTCAATCCTTCCTTGGATGACTGAGGCCCCCCTTTCAATCTTCTTCTTTCTCTTTTCTTTTCTATTTTTTGAATGAATCTCCATTGATGGATGGATGGATGATTCGGTATTTTAGAGCAGGGACAAAACGCTTTCCCCCTCTAGCAATTTTTTGAAAAAAGAATTAAATCATCTTTTGTGGGATGATTGCGTCCCTCAAATTCAACCCCTCCTTCACTTTGTCAGCATATTCTTCGATCCGTAATTTGCTGGCCATAATTGGATGGAAATTTCTTGTTTATTTTTCATGAATTGAAATCGAGAGAGATGAGATCTGTGATGATAAAACTGTAAGGCTTGTTTCTCAAACATTCGCAGTGGCCGCCTGAGAGTTTTCGCCATCGCCTGGCTTGAGAGCTTCTGCTGTTTTTTCCTTCCTTGGATGTCTGAGATCTCTCTCTCTCTCTCTTCAACCTTTCAATTAATGTTTTATCTAATTACAATATTTGTTTTTCAATCTAACTTTCGAATGAGAAAATATCGCCATGATAATACTATTACGATTAGCTCAAGATATTACAATTCTTTTAGAGGAATTGATGATTAACGAGCCTATTATTTTTTCAAATTATTTTGTTCTTGATTTTTTTTAAAGCTATATTAATTGGAAAAAGATACAATTGAAACCCATTTATTAAAATTGAAACAACTGAAATTATAATTCAAGAAAAAAGAATTAAAATTAATTTTCAAGATAGCAAAGGCCCACTAAAAAAATTTGGGCCGTACAACAGGCCCATTTAGAAACTATTGGGCCTTGGTGCGAAAAAACCAGTCCAGTAGAACTCTGTTCGGCCCAAAGACAGGCCCATTTGGAAACTTACGGGCCTTGGCGCGAAAATATCAGTCCAGTAGAACAGAGCTCGGCCCAAAGACAGACCCATTTTGTGACTTATGGGCCTTGGCGAGAAAATTTCAGCCAGTAGAACAGTGTTCGGCCCAAAGGCAGGCCCATTTTAGAAACTTATGGGCCTTGGCGCGAAAAAAACAGTCCAGTAGAACAGAGCTTGGCCCAACAACAGGCCCGTTCAGAGATTAATGGGCCTTGGCGCGAAAAAATAAGTCCAGTAGAACAGAGTTCGGTCCAACGATAGGCCCATTTAGAAATTTATGGGCCTTTGCGCGAAAAAACCAGTCCAGTAGAAAAGAGCTCGGCCCAACAACAGGCCCATTTAGAAACTTATTGGCCTTGGTGTTGGCCCATTTCTTACTGGGCTTACAATAATTTTAGGCCCATTTATATTGGGCAGACGGTAAAATTAGTCCCATCTATTTGGGCCGACGAAAATATTAGGCCCATTTATACTGGGGTGGCGATACAAATTAATTTGTGTTTTCTGAGAAAAAAAAATTATTCTCTTAAAAATATCGAATCTCTCATAATTTTATCTTTCAATCGTTTAGTTGTAGTTAATGTTGCAAATTAGTTGAATTGAATATCAAAGAATTTGATTTGAATATCAAATTAATGTTAAAAATCATATTACATATTTACAATATGTTTAATTCTTAATTGAATATCTATGATTATATTGAAATCACAATCTTGAAATCGCATTTGTATATATGTTGAATAAAAAAATTTGTTTACAAATTCAAACTGTAAAATTTTGAATATGAATAATAGCAAACCAATAATATATAATTTGTTTATGAAGCTACTAACCCATCAAATATACCATTTCTAATTAAAATTCCTCAGATTAATTATTGCCAAATATTACCATATAATGTTGTAATAAATTAACAATTTATGAAGCCTAGCAGTGTCAAATTAAAACAATAAAACAAATAAACAATAGATAATACATACAATTGTTGGTATATTTCTTGGTTGTTGGCGGAAACTACTAAAACTCTTACAGCATTCTTTAATCGCCGGCTTCATTGTCTTCTTCTCTCTCTCTCTCTCTCTCTCTCTCTCTCTCTCTCTCTCTCATCCATCGAACCTTATCATCTCTCACTCTCACCCCATGCATGCTGCAATAAGCCACCACCTATTCGCTACCAACACTTACCATACCTCGGAATAATCGAGCCCCTTACTCGGAGAGTCGCCTCTGCGGTCGATCGATCGAGAACCATGGGATGTGTCCAGACTAAGGGGATTTCGTGCAGTCCGCAGTCTTCGACGCTTGAGAGGTTGAAGCTGAACAACGACTACGTCAAAGTCGAGAGCTCCGGTAGACTACGGAGCGGTGCTGAGGCGGCGGAAGTGAGTGGTGGGAGCGGAGGTGAGAGGAGGATTACTCGGGAGAGTGAAAGGAAACATGGAGGGGGGAATTTTACGCAGAGGATCTCGGTGAAGAAGATCGTGGCTGTCGATGAGACGGTCGATGGGTGGCCGAAATGGCTCGTGGAGAACGTGAAGGGTGATGTTTTGGCCGGCCTTGTTCCGAAGAGTGCCGATTCCTACGATAAGCTAGCAAAGGTTGGTGATGAAGAATTAGTTTAATTCTTTCTCATGTTTCCTTATATACTATATATGTTTTCGTACCTTAGGTAGGGCAGGGAACGTATAGTAACGTGTACAAGGCACGGGACAAGGCCACCGGAAAGATCGTCGCCCTAAAGAAAGTCCGGTTCGACACATCAGAGCCGCAGAGTGTGAAATTCATGGCGAGGGAGATCATAATGCTCAAGAAGCTCGATCATCCCAACATTATCAAGCTTGAAGGGATAGCTACTTCAAGAATGCAATACAGCCTCTATCTAGTTTTTGAATTCATGCCTACCGACTTAACCAAAGTCATCTCTCGCCCCGAGGGAAGGCTCACCGAGCCTCAGGTGCAGCTCTTCCCCCTTAGGTTCCATATACTAAACTGACCAAGTTTTTACCTTATTCTCACGCGCTAGGGATTTATATTGTAGGCGAAGACCTATATGATGCAGCTCCTCTCGGGCCTGCAGCACTGCCACGAGAAGGGGATATTGCATCGGGACATAAAGGGGTCGAACCTGTTGATCGACAAGGATGGAGTGCTGAAAATTGCAGATTTCGGGCTGGCAAATGTCTACAAGAATAAGCCAAAACGACCCCTCACGAGCCGAGTAGTGACACTATGGTATAGAGCTCCGGAATTACTCCTTGGCTCCACGGATTATGGAGTCGGCATTGATCTATGGAGTGCCGGGTGCCTCCTGGCGGAGATGTTTGTCGGGCGGCCTATTATGCCCGGTAGAAATGAGGTGATCTATGAATAGAATTTTATCTAATCTAACCTATCACCAATGTAAATACTCACTAAAGATTTGGAAATTTGACAAGTTTGGCAATTGCAATTCAGATTGAGCAGCTGCACAAGATCTTCAAACTATGTGGATCGCCATCGGAGGAGTACTGGAAGAATGTGAAGCCACCGGCAACCTTCCGGCCTCCGCAACAGTACAAGGCTAACTTCGAGGAGACATTCCCACATCTTCCTCGCTCTGTGTTCGGGCTCTTGAGCAGGCTTCTCTCGCTCGATCCAGCTTACAGAGGTACCGCAACCACGGCCCTAAGGCACGAGGTGAGTTACCATTTCACTTCACCGATGCAATCGAACTCAGAATCAGTTAATTGCTAATCCAATACCATAACCTAGTGAGTTTTGATTGTAGTTCTTCACGGCAAGTCCCTTGCCGTGTGAACCGTCCGGTCTGCCCGCGATCACCACAGGCGAAAACGGGGCGGTCCAATCAACAGACCGGAGAAGGTATGCCTTCTCTTTACCTAACTAAAAGTCACTAACCCTAACATCAAATCAGCATAGGATGAATATGAAATTGAATGTTTGGTTTATGATGAAACAGAATTAGCAACGCAAAACAACAATCTCAGAATGGAAATGCAGCTCATAGAAGAAAGGTCTCATTCTCTGGTTTCCTCGGTGAAGAAGCATACGCCAAACAGGTAATCAATCAGCCTACAAATCCAATCTCTCTCTCTCTCTCTCTCTCTCTCTCTCTCTCTCTCTCTCTCTCTCTCTCTCTCTCTCTCTCTCTCTCTCTCTATTTTTTTTTTCATTTCTTCAATTAATCGCATCCAAATTTCATCAAAAAATCAAATGTTCGCAGCATCAAACCAGATCAATCCACCAAAAATCAAATCAATAAATAAACACGCATAAACAGAGAAACTCAATTACCTCTGCAGGAAATGGAAACGGCGACGAGCTCAAGCAGCACATCGTCGGCGCCGAAATCGAGCAGCAGCGGGCGCCGCCACTCACCTCCTCCGTCGCCGACTCCGGCGGCGTTCCGATCTCAGCTCAGCCGCGCCGCGAAGACGGAGGCGCACCCGAACGCGCTGAAGAACATCAAAAACTATCCCCTGCTCCTCGCCTCCCTAACCGAAGCTGCGAATCACCTCAAGGAGAGCAACTCCAGCCTCTACCGCCGCTCGATCTCGCACATCGACTTCAGAGACCTCGATCTCGAGAAGATTTCGAAGCTTTTCGGAGTAGACGATAATTGATTTTCCGCGGAGAATGAATGAATGAATAAATTGTGTAAAGTTTGAGTCCGAATTTATTTATTTGAAAATTTTCAGATGAATTTAATGGAGAAAAATTGTTTTTGGATATATAATTTGCTTACTTGGCGTGGTGTGATTGGTTGAATCGGTTGGGCCCGGCCCGGCCCATGTCTATGCATGAAAACGGGCTTTCGATGGGCCGACTTGGCCCATGGCCATGTGGGTAAATGGGCTATTTCTTGGCTATGAATTTTGAGAGTTTATTTTACTTAATTAATTCCAGAAAATGATTTATCTTACTTTATTAAAATTTAAATTGAAAAACTCAATTTTGTTAGAATGATAATGGCTGTGAAGTACGGAAACGAATACGAAATATGTGAACATTTAAATTGAAAAACTCAATTTTGTTAGAATGATAATGGCTATGAATTACGGAAACGAATACGAAATATGTGAACGAATGATAGGGTGAGGAAACACTTTCAATTATGGGATTAGGTATGATATTTGATCAACCCAGATTCTCAAAGCCTCTTTTCCCTTAATAATCAGAATCTAATTATATATATGGAATTTTCCATAATTATTTTCTCTCTGATTTTTTTATTTTTTTTGGTATATTTTTCCTTCTTGTCTTTTCAATCTCATACTCTTTGAACTTCAAATTACTAAAATAGAGTAAAAAAGAATCCGAGGTCTTTAATCAACTTTAAATCGGAGATAATATTTTTGAAAAACTTAAACCACTTATATTATATTCTTAAGCACCATGAATGTTTTTGTAAGATTATTACAGAAACCCGACATTAATCAACAATAGAATTATCGCCGGAATTAATCCGTAACCATTTAGCATATTGAGAAACACTCCCCTACCAACGTGGGCATACTTAATGTGTCCACCGCTAATAAAACAGTGGTAGGGTTTCCTTTTTAAGGGGTTTAGGGTATATATTTTAATCATGCTATTCACTAAATATAATTTACATACATTGTGTTGTGAAAAAAAAAAATTATTAATTAAAAAGAAATAACTATATTACCTAACAGTTTTCATACTAGGCCAAAAAGGAAGAAAAAAAAAAGAAAAAAGGAAAAAAAGAAGAAGTGAGTTTCATGCTTGACCTAAAACACCTCCATCTCTGATCACGAACTCTTTCCTTCCCCTCGGCGCTCTTTCTCCCCTTCCGCCGGAGCCGCCGCTCTCCGTTCACCGACACTCGGAGCACCCGGCTTCTCGACTAGGGTTTGACCTCCATGCACTCCCCCCTCTTTCCTCTCCAACTGCTCGCGGAAGTTTCTCATGTTCTCGAGATAATTCTTCTGCTCTTGAGTCCACGCCTCAGGATTCTGAGGTTCTTGGTTCCCCCTTCCGAAGAAAACGTCGACTTCGGAGCTCGAGATCCCGAACACCGATGTAGCACCGCTGCTTTCACCCGACACTGCCCTGTTCAATCTCTCGCCTAGAAGTCTCGCTATGGCCATGGATGTGGGATCACCACCGCCACCGCTACGGTTCTCTCTCCTCGGATAAGACATTCTCTCTCTAGATTTACAACTTGTTGTGTATATGATCATGCACTTATATATATAGGTACATGGAGAAGTAGAAGGCAACAATAATTATGTAATTTGATCAAATAATTAAGGAAGAATTTAGGCAACAAATAATAATTAATTATTAGGGTTTTTGTAAGGAAAAAGAACGAAACAATCTCTCGTGTTAGGGCTTGATGGATGCCACGTAAGCAAGTTTAGAAAATTAGGGTTTTCTTAGGAAAAGATAAACATGGAAATTATAAGATATGATTCTCAAAAGGAATAAAGGTTAATTATATTATACTATAATTTAAATAATGTTTCATGATTTATACACATCAAAACTCATGAGTTCTAATTAATCACATTCGAACTAGGTTTCCTTCTCTCTCTAAACCTCAATCTCTACCTCTTTATAAACACACATGCACACGATGGGAACATCATAGTTACATTGTAGAGCACTACTGAAAATATAGAGAGAGAAGTAGAGAGAGAGAGAGAATGGCTGGTTTCACCGATCCAAACGACCGTTCCATGGCTCTAGCAAGCCTTAAAGGCTTGAGATTGAACGAAACATTGCTCGATTTTCCCAGAACTGCTTCGCTACACGTTCCGTCTGTAGATGGTTTACCAAGAACTGCATCGCCATACCAAGGGGCGTACGTGGAACCCCACGGTCCGTCCGTAGATAATTATCCGGGAACTGCATTGCCATACCAAGGGCAGTACCCGGAACCCTATGGTCCGTCCGTAGATAATTTTCCTGCATCGCCATACCAAGGGCCGTACCTGGATCCCTACTGTCTGTCCCCCTACGGTCTGTCCGTAGATAATTTTCCTGCATCGCCATACCAAGGGCGGTACCCGGAACCCTACGGTCTGTCCGTAGATAACTTTCCTGCATCGCCATACCAAGGGCAGTACCCGGAACCCTACGGTCTGTCCGTAGACGATTTTCATCCGAGAACTGCATTCGAAGAGGCTGATCATGTTAATTTTCCAAGAACCGCATCGTCGTGGGGAACTGCATTCGAAGATGCTGCAGTTTACTATACCAACTATGTTGCCATCAGAACATCCATTCGAAGATGCTGATCATGTTAATTATCCAAGAATCGCACCGTATAATTTTGATCCGAGAACTGCATTCGGAGAGGCTGATCAGTTTACTTTAGGAACTATATTGCCATCAGAAATTCCATTCGAAGTTGCTGATCAAGTTAGTCATGTTCCGATCACGTTGGTGCCGCACGTCAAGCCTCAAGATTCGCCTCGGGGTGCTCTGTTGCCGGATGACGATGCTTTCTACCAAGGGCCGAAGCAGCAGGCTAACGGAGCTGAGGAGGAGGAGGAGGAGGAGAAACAAGCGGCGGACGGAGAAAGCCAACCCTTAATCCGGGAACCGAAGCCTTCGAGAGGCTGCTGCGGCGACTGGGAGCGGAGACTGGCGGAGACGGCGGCGGCGGCGGTGAAGAGGATCAAGAGTAAGCTGATGAAGAGCTACTGCTAATTATATTTATTATTATTATTATTTTTTCCCCTTTTTCTTTTTATTTGCATGGACGAAATTCTTTGTTTTTTTTATAAAATTTGTTCCTTGATCTCCATTTTTATTACTTTCTTTGAATTCGAGCTTGTGTAATCTCCATCGCTACAACCTGCAAACATATTGAAGAGTGATGCATTCATCTAGATTCTTCTAGATAAATATAATTCTAGACTAAGGGAATAAATGTAGAATCTAGATAATTCTCTTAGATATTTTTGATAGAAATTTCTAGTCCTAGCATTTAATGAGGATTCTAGAGAGATCCTCCTACTACTATAAATAGAGGCCTTATGAGCCATTTGTAACTAAGCCTAACTACAAACACTCTATCTAATACAAGTGCTCCTTTCTAAATCCCTTCTACACTCCTTTCTAAACTCCCTAAATCTCTTCTATAGCCTCCACACTACCTACACTAAATACTAAGCCCTCTATACATAATTCTACTAAAATCATCCTCTACATTTCAAACACCCACAACCTCTACCATTTTCTAACAAGTGGCATCAGAGCTCGTTCGATCATAAACGGGCGATATGGCATCATCAAGCTTCACCGTGACGACTCCGATCTTCAATGGAGAAAGCTACGACTATTGGAGCATCCGTATGAAGACTTGCCTTGAGTCTCACGATCTATGGGATATTGTTGAAGAAGGTGTGCCGGAAGGAGAAAGTGACAAGGCATCATCCTCCGAGGTACGCAAAACAAAAAAGCAACAAAATGCTAAAGCTCTCTATCTTCTTCAACAATCAGTTAGCGATACCATCCTCTCAAGAATAATTCAAGCTACTACTGCAAAACAAGCTTGGAAAATTCTTAAAGAGGAGTTCCAAGGGAGTGTTAAGGTACGCACAATTAAACTACAATCCTTGAGAAGGGAGCTCGAAAATCTAAAGATGAAAGACTTCGAGTGCGCAAAAGATTATTTCTCTAGAATTATGGAAATAATCAATCAAATGAAATCTTTTGGAGAAGATATCTCTGATGAGAGAATTATTCAGAAGGTCTTAATTACTCTCACGGAGAAAACGATCCAATAGTAGCTGCCATCGAAGAATCGAAGGATCTATCAACAATGTCTGTTGCCGAATTGATGGGGTCCCTCGAAGCACATGAGCAAAGATTGAGTAGGCGCCATGAAAGTTCACTTGAGAGCGCTTTTCAGTCCAAGCTCAACATAAAGAAGAATAAAAATGGCGGGAACCTTCAAAATAGCAACAAAGAAGGAGGCTCCAACAACATGAAGAAAAGAGGGAAGTTTTCACCTTGTGGCACGTGCAAGAAGACAAACCACTTGGAGAAAGATTGCTTCCATCGAGGAAAGCCGCACTGTAAGAACTGCAACCGATTTGGGCATGAAGAGAAGGATTGCAGAGATCAAAGGAATCACCAGGCCAACTACTCTCAAGATCAAAGGGATAAGGAGTGGCTATTCTATGCTTGCCACTCTGCCACGGAAGCAAAAGAAGAAGAATGGTTTATCGACAGCGGATGCAGCAACCACATGACATCCAACGAGGCCATCTTCCGTGAGCTCGACACTTCAATCAAATCAAAGGTCAAGATGGGAAATGGAGAACTTGTGGAGACAAAAGGAAAAGGAATCATCGCCATAGAAACGAAGAAAGGTACGCGATACATCAAAGATGTTCTCCTCGTTCCGCATCTTGCACAAAATCTACTAAGCGTTGGCCAGATGATGGAAAATGGATATGCCCTTCATTTTGAGAAAAATTCGTGTCGAATTCACGACATGAAAAATAATCAAGATATTGCGGAAGTAAGGATGGGAAATAATAGAAATTTTCCCATCGTATGGCAATATCCGCAAAAGGCGATGTTGGCCCATATGGATGACACAAGTCTATGGCATCGAAGATTCGGACACTTCAATGTGGATGCACTGAGGTTACTTCATCATAAAAATATGATGAGAGATATGCCACTGATAGATGAGAAGGACGGCGTCTGTGAAGGATGCATGTCAGGAAAGCAACACCGACAACCATTTCCATCAGAGTCGACGTGGCGTGCCAAGGAGATATTGGAGCTTGTCCACACTGACGTCTGCGGGCCCATGAGGACACCTTCAATAAATCAAAACAGGTACTTCATTCTCTTCATTGATGATTACTCCAGAATGACGTGGGTATATTTCCTTCAAGAGAAGTCGGAAGTTTTTGGAATCTTCAAGAGATTCAAGAACTTCGTGGAGAAACAAAGTGGTCTCAAAATTAAAAAGCTAAGGAGTGATCGAGGTACCGAGTACAACTCAAAAGAATTTGATAAGTTCTGTGAAGATGAAGGTGTAGAGCATCAGCTAACTGTGACCTACACTCCTCAACAAAATGGGGTGTCAGAAAGGAAGAACCGAACAGTCATGGAGATGGCGAGATCCATGCTGGCGGAGAAAGGATTGCCAAAGAAGTTCTGGGCGGAGGCAGTCTATACATCAGTCTACCTGCTCAACCGATGTCCAACGAAGGCCGTGCTAAACAAGACGCCAATTGAAGCCTGGTCAGGACAAAAGCCTTCAGCCAAACACTTGAGGGTCATCGGAAGTATCTGCTACATCCACATTCCCTCTGTCAAAAGGCACAAACTGGAAAACAAGACGGAGAAGGGCATCTTTCTTGGCTACAGCTCCAAATCCAAGGGATACAGAATATACAATCTTGAGACGAAGAAGCTCATAACAAGTCGAGATGTGGAGATAGACGAACAAGCTTCTTGGAATTGGGAGAACGAAAGTGACGAAAGGAGGACGATAATGACACACCTCGAAGAAAATCCAAGACGGGATGAACGAGGTCAACAAAGCCCGATGTCTACACCAAGAGCCTCAAGAGAAGCCGATACCTCAAGTGACTTCGACTCCTCACCAGATTCTCCACCTCCTCGGGTAAGATCTTTAGCCGACTTATATGAATCCACCGATATTTATGAAACTTGCAACTTTTGTTCTTTGGAGCCACATAGCTACGCAGAAGCTTCCAAAGAGAAAGTTTGGATCAAAGCAATGGAGGAGGAGATAAAGATGATCGAAAAAAATGATACTTGGGAGTTGGTGGATCTTCCAAGTGACAAAGAAGTTATTGGGGTAAAATGGGTCTTCAAGACAAAGGTGAATCCTAACTGTTCGATCCAGAAACATAAGGCGAGACTTGTCGCAAAGGGATATGCTCAAGTACCGGGAGTTGACTACACGGAAACGTTTGCTCCAGTTGTCCGGATGGATACAATTCGAGCACTCATAGCTCTAGCAGCTCAGAAGCAATGGAAAATCTATCAACTCGATGTCAAGTCGGCCTTTCTCAATGGAGATCTGAAAGACAAGATATACGTGGAGCAGCCAGAAGGATTCATGAAACAAGAAGGCAAAGCTCTTCGCCTCAAGAAAGCACTTTACGGGCTCAAACAAGCGCCACGAGCTTGGTACAGCAAAATAGACGGGTATTTCACCGGTCAAGGTTTTAGGAGGAGCAAGAACGAGGCAACTCTATACATCAAATCCCAAGGTAAAAGTGACATTCTGATTGTCTCTCTTTACGTTGATGACTTAATTGTCACAGGAAATAATAGAAAATTGATCGAGAATTTCAAGGGAGACATGATGAGCACCTTTGAGATGACGGACTTGGGATTGATGCACTATTTTCTCGGAATGGAGATAAGTCAAGAGGAAGAAGGCATCTTCTTATCGCAAAAGAAGTATATTGAAGATATGCTCAAGAAGTTCAAGATGCAAGACTGCAAGCCGGTTGTTACACCTCTCGTTCCAAACGAGAAGTTGAAGAAAGAAGATGGGTCCAAACCGGCAGATGCTACCAACTATCGAAGTTTGATTGGGAGTCTTCTATACCTGACGGCAACAAGGCCCGATATAAAGTACGCAACAAGTCTTCTATCCAGGTTCATGGAAAGTCCGAAGGAGACCCACTATGGAACAGCAAAAAGACTTCTCAGATACCTGCAAGGAACACTCAACTATGGAATTTGGTACAAACCAAATTCCGACTCACAACGAATCAGTGGATATAGCGACAGTGATTGGGCTGGATCTCAAGATGACATGAAGAGCACCTCAGGCTACGCTTTCAAGCTTGGCTCAGGAATTTTCTCTTGGGGATCAAAGAAGCAAGACTCGGTCGCACTATCAACAGCAGAAGCCGAGTATGTTGCAACAGCCGAAGCAGCATGTCAAGCCATGTGGCTTAGAAGAATACTAGCGGACATGGGAGAACCGCAAGGCTCAGCAACAGAGATCTATTGTGACAACAAGTCAGCTATCGCAATGGCGAAGAATCCAGTGCAACACAACCGCACCAAACACATCAACATCAAGTATCACTTTCTGAGAGATGTTGAAGCAAAAGGACTTATTGAGATGAAGTACTGCCCAACAGAGGAGCAGCTAGCAGACATCTTCACGAAAGCGCTACCAAGGGACAGATTCCAGTTTCTACGTAGAATGCTTGGAGTCACCGATAAATGCATCAAGGATGAGTATTGAAGAGTGATGCATTCATCTAGATTCTTCTAGATAAATCCATGATAATTCTAGACTAAGGGAATAAATGTAGAATCTAGATAATTCTCTTAGATATTTTTGATAGAAATTTCTAGTCCTAGCATTTAATGAGGATTCTAGAGAGATCCTCCTACTACTATAAATAGAGGCCTTATGAGCCATTTGTAACTAAGCCTAAACTACAAACACTCTATCTAATACAAGTACTCCTTTCTAAACTCCCTAAATCTCTTCTATAGCCTCCAAACTACCTACACTAAATACTAAGCCCTCTATACATAATTCTACTAAAATCATCCTCTACATTTTCAAACACCCACAACCTCTACCATTTTCTAACAAAACATCTCTCTCCATCAAACCCTAACTATGATTTAGTTTGTTGTAACGAAATAGAGTAATTGAGTAATCGAACGAACAAAAAACGAAAAGAGACACAGATTAAATAGAGTAATTGAGTAATCGAACGAACAAAAAACGAAAAGAGACACAGATTTACGTGGTTCACCAACATTGTGTTGGCTACATCCACGGGCAGGAAACGGAGAACAGATTGTATATGACGGCTCACATTGTGTTGGCTACATCCACGGGCAGGAAACGGAGAACAGATTGTATTATGACGGCTACAGAGTTACAGAGTTTTGTACCCTATTTCTATATAAATAGAGTACATCAGACAGGCTAGGCCCAATACACCAATTAGGCCCAAATAAACAGACAGTCCATACCGTCTCAGTTTTGCGAAGGGGCAACTGATTCAATGCATACTAACAAATCTCCACCTTGACTTGAATTCTCCAGATGTTGAGCAAGTCCAAACAATGTCGGAACGTGCTATGCGGGACCGGCTTGGTCTCCTTTCCTGCCTCAGATTTGCCCTCCTTGGGCAACTAACAGCTCCAGACGTTGAGCAAGTCCAAACAATGTCGGAACTTGCTATGCGGGACCGGCTTGGTGAACATATCAGCAGGATTATCAGCAGTACCTACTTTCATCACCTTGATTCTCTTCTCATCCCTCAGAAAATGATACCTCACACCTTGATTCTCTTCTCATCCCTCAGAAAATGATACCTCACATCAATGTTTTGGACCGACAGACGAGCTACCAAACCACATTAGTATGATATTATCCGCTTTGGGCCTAAGCTCCCACGGTTTTACTATTGGGCTCCTACCCAAAAGGCTTCATACTAATGTAGAGGTATTCTGCTTTATATATAAGGTCCGTCCACCTTATATTTCCGATGTGAGACGTACTGTTTGTCACAACATAGTTGTTGATCCTCATACTCTATAAACTATGCCTATTGAGATAAGTAATTTGTAAATTCTTTTGTCTCCATTCGATCCGATTCTCAGCTCGATTCTCCGATTCGGTAATGCTAACGTTGATGCTCGATCATGTCCTCAATATGTAGAAAACGGGAGGAGATTCGCGCACATTTGTCGATTTCGAAATCAACGTTTAACTATTTTGTTTGATGGTTTAATTTAACCTAATCTCGGATCTAAAATTCTAGAAACTTCTAGTAGACCACATGCATTACTCATCGTACAAATTAAATTTTCCTCTGTTGACTATAATACAATAGTACATGATCTTTGACAAATTTGTGGTTGTCAGGTTTGATTTTCCTACAAATTTAATATTCTTAAAAATGTTGTTAGAATTAGACCATTCCATTTAGATCTATTGGAATTTTATGCGGTAGCAAAGTTTGTTGCGTTTAACTTTGACATGTATATGTTCTTCGTCGCAACGAACTTGAGTCGTCGTCGTTTGTTGAATATATACGCTTGAGTGATCAAGAAAATACGTATTAATACTTTAAATTTACTTTATTTGATTGTTATTATCCCTCCGCCCCTTACTATATTCGTCTCAGACCGTGAATATATGTACGATATAAAATACTTCTCCCATCCTGTTTCGTTAGTCATGTTTGCTATTTTGGATCGTCCAATTTTACTAGTCTTGTGCACAAAATCTCATGCCGAAAAGAAAGAGGACTACTGAAATGAGACAGAGGGAGTATTAATTTAGAACAAATAGTAAGTGCTGAAGGAGAGATCATCTATTCCAATTCGATGTGACGTCTCTTATTACACAGATTTTGAAGATGTTTTTAGCATGTGTCGATTATTCATTGACGTGATAAGTATTACATCAAACTGCAATAAAGGATCTCTCCCGTGAGGAAAGTATATAACACTTAAATAGTGGAAAAATTGAATTGTGCCTTATTGCTAGTGAAGGCTAGTATCTAATTGAGAGTGATGGTAATTAATTAGTGGACCAAAAAGCAAGCTAATTAATTTCAAAACAATTGATTTTTGAGGGAATCTAATAAAGTGTTTCAAAGAACCAAAGTCTAACCTAGCTATCAAGTGGCAACTCAAAATCAAATAGTAATATTTTGAACTATCATTGTAAGACCAAGTCAATCCAACCCATTTGTTTTGATTTTATTTTGCCATTTTTATATAATGTATTCACTTTTTTCTTCTTTCTTTTACAATTCTATCTCTTCTTTTCTTCTTTTTGTAGCCACTCTTTCACTTGTTACAAGACATTTCAATATGTTTTGTCTTATATTTAAATAATTATATATATTTGAAAATATTACTACTATATATTTATAAATTTCCAATTTTTTTTCAAAATTCAAGTGGACATTTTTTGATTTATTGAAAGTTTAAAATTTCAAACAACTTGTGATAAAAGGATAGTCTACTCCTACAACCCATGCCACTTGATAACAAAAAATTAAAATTAAAAAAAAATGAAAAATAATTATAGCCACCAAATTTTTTGTTATTTCCCTTTTAAATAAAGTCAAAATTTTCAATTTGGTTATGGGTTAAAAAAGTCGTGGTGTTTGAATAAAAAGCTATATCAATTTGCTAAAAAAAGATAACGCGCGCTTTGAACTAAATAAAATATGTCGTTTGAGGAAAATCTTTCTAAATTCAACTTCTCAACAATATTTTTTTTTCTTTATTTTAATTCTTTTAGGTATAATTCCCTTTTATTATGCCATGAATAATGGCGAAATTATACCTCTAGTGGTTTTTAGCCTTGAATTTTGACTTTGACTACTTGTATAGTTTGTTTGTGACAAGAGATAATAACAAATTAATCAAGTAATTAGTTGTTAGTGTATACTCAGCAAACCTTTCGTCGCTCACTTTATTACCTCCGTCTCTTCCTAGGCAGCTCGTTTTATATTCATACGTGAAGTATAGAATAATAAAAAAGGTCACTTAGAAAAAAACAGAGAGAATATTATCAGATTTTTACTTCATTTGTCATTTGTTTATTATACGAATCTCTTTTGTTATTAAAATGACACTACTATAATGAATTACGAGTATTATTATTGTTGTTGTTGTTATTATTATTAGAATTTGTGAGTTTGGTTAAATTCATAAAATAAAGATTAATAAAATAAAATAAAAGCGTGTTGCAGCAAAGAGGTTGACTGTGGTCAACGTTGACAAAAGAACAAATGGGATAATGATAAAATTACCATCACCGTCATCGTGTACGACTCGAATTCTTCCACGTCATCATTAGCGCCGCACTAGATTAATTGCCACCGCAAATTCTATCCACTTTAGTCAAACATTCGAGTCGAAAGTAAAACCGCACGAGTTTAGCTTAAAGCAGAAAATATCATACTAATATAGTTCGACAGCTCATCCGACGGTCCATAACAGTTAATTAATAAGAAAAAACGGATGGAGCATAAGTCAAGGTACATTGCATAGCTATAAAATTAGGGGTTTTCTGCAACAAAATGTTCCGACAATAACGCGATTTTTATAAAATCGCGAGACTTGTAAATGTCACCGAATAAAATTGTTACGGGTGGGGTGAGTACAAAGTTAATTTTAGGATAAATCCATTTTGACTTTCTAGATTTTTCCATTGAGTAACAAGCTTCACCATGCAAGTAATTAACCCTAGTAATTAAAATACTAATTATATGCTAACAACCAACAATTATTTCTTTTGAGTTGAAAAACTCACAATCAATTTTATTGACATTTGACTGGTCTTACTATATACTATATAATAATATATAAATATAAATGTCTAAACATACCACATTATAGTACAAGTAACATTAAATACACAAATTGCATAAAAATTTGATTGAAGACAAAATGGCTTGCATTTATGTAGAAATTTTAGTAGCTTTCACTTTATGGTCTATTTTTGGATAAACCTTGCACACATGCAATAATCTTCAAATTATATTTGATGAATATATACAAGAAAAAAGAGCCTCAAGTAATTTGTAATGTCAATATTTCATGGCATATTAGGTGTATATTATTTATTGAGTTCATTTGAAACAACTAATTCAACTACATTTGAAAAAAAGAAAAAAAAAAAAAAATCCAATTCCATTGGCTACATATTTCAAAAAATGTTTAAAGCATCACATGATGACATGCACTACTTTTAATTGAACTAACACCCTCCCATACATTGACTAATTATTTACTAGGGGCGGAGTAAGAAAAATATTTACATCGAAAAGTACAATAACAAATCTGCTATCTATACGAATTGTGACACAAGTCTTTTGTTACATTTCGGTATGACTATGGATATATGTTATTTTTTTTTTTAGAAAATGTTGGGTCCGAAGAGGAATGCTCGATCCTCGAAGATTAATTGTAGATTCGATTATACTCGTGACCGATTTTGAGCTTAAATCTAGATAAATGATATACGTAATTCAAACACTGTAAGTACTTTCCATATCGAGATGAAATAATCTAATAGAGTATACGAAAGGCAACTCCAAACAAAGGCTGAGCTGATCGAACCTAGGCAATCCCAGCGGCCGTCCGGGTAAAAAAGAAAGTTATATCAACATTGTATTTTGTATTTATTACTCCCTCCGTCCCACTTCACTAGTCCGCTATACTATTTTGGTCCGTCTCATACCACTAGTCCACTTTCCTTATAAGGAAAGAATTAACCCTTACTTTTTGATGTGGACCCCTTACTTTTTTACTTTAACACTGCGCATAAAATCCCGTGCCGAAAAGAAAGTGGACTAGTGAAGTGGGACGGAGGAAGTACGTTCCAATATTGTTATACATATACGCATTCTCGTCTGACCAAACTTACATATACTTATTCTCGTCCAGCTAATCAAAAAGACGTAGCTTCATCCATACAAGCAGTGGCGACGCCAATGTGGGGCAATGGGGGTACAACTGTACCCCCAAAAAAAAATTTATTAATAGGATTTTCTCCCATCCCACCGAATAGTGTTCGTTTTTATATTTTATGTCTCACATATATTTAAGAAATGCCTACTATTCAGTAGTACGAAGGAAGTATATATTAATTTTTGCTCATTACGTTGATATTGATTTTTTCGGTTGCTACTGCAAGTGTCGAGAGAGAGTTTTTTCGAAATGACTTGATGCTAGATAATTTTTTTCGCACCCCGAATTATAATTTCTGGAGTTGCCACTGCATACAAGGAACCATAATATAAACCAATAAATTCCACACCTCTTCACAACCCCTCTTCACAAGTTCGAGCTTTTACATGAAACGGGAATCTATCTATCCGGTCGTCCCCCTATACCAAAACAAGCTATCTTGTACACAATCAAATCACATTAAATCTTAAATGTTAGCATCCCAAAGGCCAAAAAAGAAGTCGGCCGGCGGTGGCAGATGTCGGCTCCGCCACCCTCCGCCGACAAAAGAAATATGTTCGAAAGCGTGTATTGGGCTGAGTTCCAAATTTACAGATATACCCATGCCTCTTTATCACATGTGGATTCACACATTTGCCGTTGACCGTTTTTTTTCGCGGTTGAATTTCTCTATTTATTTTATTCAATTATAATTCCATTTCTTTTCACTTTCAATTTTTTTTCAAGTCGACTTTTAATTTGACGGCGTTTATTTAATTCTTAATTTTTTTAAAATGAATTTATTCAACTCTTGTATTTTTTATATATATATAGCGGTCTGTTTGAAGAATGCCCTATTAAAATCTCGTCAACTTTTATATATATTTTTTATTTTAGTTTTATTTTTTATAGAAAATAATACTGTTTCATTGTTCTTGTTCTATAATTTTCGTTCAAAACTATAGAAAAAAATATATATATTGAAGAAAATTAATCTGTATCTATATTTCCGCCATTGGAGGGGTTTATATGTGCGGTTTGAAGGTGGCGAATCCGAGCAAAAGCGGCGGCGGAGGCAGCGGCGGCGGCGGCGATGATGATGGGGTGAATATTAGTAATGCGTTGGATTCATTGGTTTCGCCATTGCTTTCTGGGTTCAGTAGAGAGAGAGAGATGTCAGCTATGGTGTCGGCGCTGGCGCATGTCGTGGCCGGAGACGTCGGGGGTGGAAGCGCCGCCGTGGATGGCGGCGGCGGCGGCGGTGGTTCGAACAAGAGGGGACGTGATGAGGTGCAGCCTTCGGAGTCGGTGTCGAGATTTTTTAGAGGGTATAGTGATTTCTCCATTGGAAGCTCTAATTTAGGTAATTATTTATTTTATTATTGCTACTTTTTTTTTCAGTTTAATTACAAAAATAAGTGGTGAAAAAAAAAATCTGATGAAATTTTATGATATTTTTTGTTATTAATAAAATAGTGGAAATTGTATTTTGAAATATAATTTTCCCTCCATAAATGCATGTTTATACTTTAATTTCCTTATTAAACATAAAATGAGTAAATAAAAAATAACTAACTTAACTAACTGACATTTCATGGTACAACAGGAGATGCGGCGGGTACAAGCATCATAGCATCAACAACAGCTGCAGCAATCTACAGCTACACTCCCACACTAATCCCCCAAGAAAACACGTCAAATCCATCATCTTCCACAAGAAGGTACAGAGGCGTGAGGCAGCGGCCGTGGGGGAAATGGGCGGCGGAGATCCGGGACCCGTTCAAGGCCGCCCGGGTTTGGCTCGGCACCTTCGACACGGCGGAGGACGCCGCCCGGGCTTACGACGAGGCGGCGCTCCACTTCCGGGGGAGCAAAGCCAAGCTCAACTTCCCCGAAAACGTCAGGCTCATCCACGCCTCGTCGTCGTCGTCGCCGCCTCCTCCCGTTTTCCGTCATGATCGTGACCGGGTCCGGTCGCCGCCTGCGGCGGCGAGGATGGCCGCTGTGTCGACGTCGGCGGAGGCCATCGTCCACAGCCGGCCGCAGTTCCAGGGGCAGAGTGTCATGAGTCTTGATGATGTGCAGATGCAGGGGGTTGGTGGTGGGTATTTTGGCAGCTTGACAAATTATACGACGGGTTTCTCCGATGGGTTTCAGTCCTTTCCGGCGGCCTCGACACATTTCCCGGGAGTTTTTCCGGGGGACCCGTCAGGCGGGGCGGAGGGCGGGCAGAGCAGCGGCGGGGGAGGTGAGTTTTCTTGGACGGATTCCGGCCATCAGAGTTCCTCTGGTTGATTATGAGAGGAATGTTTTTGGGATTTTCCTTTTGTTTTAGTTGGAATGGGGAAAAAAAATGTTGAGGTAATTAATTATCATGAAATGATAGTTTATTTTCATGTTTTCCACATTACATCTCGACTTCACGTGTTTCTTAAATATAAGTACAAAATAACATAAACAAGTCGAGAAAAGTGAGACGAGTGAAGCACTAAATAACTACGTAAGGAAAAATGGCACAAATCACCATAGATGAAGAATAAATATGATTAGACTTAATCGATGGCATTCCTATAGTCAAATTCAAGAATTGAAGAATTCATCCTACACTAACTATGATGATAGCATATCTAGATAGAGAGAGAGAGAGGAGACTAACTCTTTCTAGAATATATTCTCTCCATTAAATGTATAACAAAATACAAGCATACATATATCTGGTTAAGCAAAATCTACCTTCAAAAGTCAAAAACAACGAATGAATTGCTCGAAAAGTAGAAAGGGCGAATAAAGAGGGAAGGTGAAGCAATCTACTATTCAAGAAACTGATCAACTTTTCAAACTCAGCGCAGCTTTGTGGACCATTGTCTCCTTGTGGATTTGGTGGCAGCTCTTCTCCACGAGTTCTAGGAGCTTCTCCAAGTTCGACGCCCACGAGTTCAGGATGTCGTTGCTGTCCTTGGCTGTTTGAAAGCAGATTACCCCTAAAGGCCTGTCGATCTTCGCCACAAGTGCTTTCGAGACAACCATGTCTGAGAGGTGTTTCTCTGCTTCCTGTGATGAGAACGAAAAAGATTCAAGGACGATTATGACTTTTCCACTCTGAATGTATCGATAGCAAATTATTAAACGTAAGAACCCAGTAGCCTTTTGATGATGAGACAGTGCATTTGTTCATAACATCGTTGCAGACTTAAAATGAATAATTTTGCATGCTAAATTCCACTACTTATGTTGCGTGGTCTGTTCTAACTTCTGGGACACTCTGGGAATCGGCTTATTAGATCTCATACATAGTTCCCGACTAATAAGAGTTCATAATATCCAAGAGACATGTAAAAGAGGATGATAGGCAACATAAAGAATAACTCAAGGCTATAAGATTACGAGAAATGAACTTTCATAAACATAATGCAGACTGACCAGGACAGTGAGGCACAATAGATCTGCAAGTCTCTTCAAGGTTATCCGTGAGTAGTACTTAGAGACGACTAGGATGTTCTGCAAAGGAAGATTCAGGTCATCAGAAGACAACGAAAAATAAATCACAAGGCATAGAGAACTGGTTGGTAGGAGCATTACGTGTTCTATGACTCGGAGTTTCAAATCCTCAGCTGCCTTTTCACCTAAAGAACCACCGAGCATGTTCTTTTCATTCTCAAACTCATTTTGGAATGTGCCCCACAGAGCCGTCCATTGAATAACCTCCATAGTAACCAGTTGTTTCAACAGCAACCTGATGGAAATGGTTGATTTATATAACTACGAGAAGCATAAAACTAGAAGAAAAACCATAAATACTAGAGATAGGTAACCTGAAATGAGGAATTTCGGACAGGTTCTTATCCTCAAGGGTTGAGTTAAGGAGGCTAGATTGCATAGGATCATGAGGAGCCAAGACCAGGAACCAGCATATTTTCCTCAAAACCTGCAAGATATATGGTAAAGATTAAATCAGATTACAGAAACCAAACAAAATCTGGTTTTAGTTTTTAAAAGTGAAAGCACTCTAAAAGTGGAAGCCAAAGGATCATACCGGTATCCACTGGGCAGAATCTTCTTTCACAGAGGGGATCTCGTATATCGACTTGTATGATCGACATATTTCGAGGTAATCATTGTTGTGCGAGTAATACCTACAAAAGATAATAGTCAATCAGAAACTACTCATGTATATGCATGAGAAAGGCAGATTCAGACCTCAGAGGAGGATAAGTAGGAATCATAACCCAGAGCTTTTCGATACGATTGTCAAGGCAGTAGGAAAAAATCCGAAAGATATGCATGCATAGTAAATCTATAGAGAAAGTATCCATAAATTGACCAAAATCCATCACTGGACATTTCCACAATGACATAAAAATGAACTAATGAAGACATAACCCTGTCATGAATATTGCACAGACAACAAAAGTTACAGCTAATAGTATGGAAAGCATGCATTCTCTTTGGCCATATTCTTTTATTTGCATGGCTGTGGGTCTGGTGAGCATCCCCCGTGTGCACGAATTATATGATGGCAAATGTAGCATATTTACTATGACACCCCTGCTAACAAAAATGTAGGATCCTTGTATATAATCAAAATTGAAAATGGTGAATACCTAATCATCAATTGGTAGTAGATCCGCTTCAACTCCAACAACGTTGGAATTTCAGCAGGAGCCTCTTCAACAATGCTTTCACCTTCTTTGGGCTTCTTCTTTTCTTTAGACGTATCAGCCTCAAAAACTCTAGGACTGATCTTTCTTGCAAGTATTTGAGCGCGGACATAATCCTGGCGGTCTAAACATAAACGAACCTGCAGAATGCAAGGTACAAAGGGCCTTGACAATTAGCCAACCAAACTCAAGATATAGAAAGAACACCGATAAAACAAAGAACTTACTTGCTCAAGTATGAAAGCTATTTTTTCAGTTTTTGCCATGGCTCCGAAAGTTTCCACCTGTAGCAAAAAACTGTTAAATAGCTGCCGAAGAAGAAAAAGATTCTACAGCATAACTAGTGCATAAGGTAAAAAGAGACTGACCGCAACTTCTTGCATTAAGTCTGCAGCCTCGGCTATTTGTCCTTGCTCTTCCTTAAGCTTTGCAAGTTTCTTGATTAAGCGAGCTCTCTCTATCTCAACATAAATCTGTATACATTTCAAGAAAGAAATACATTATACATCAAAGTCCACAAAACAAAGGTATAGGAAAGCGATTTCTGCACTTGATTCACCTTCCCAGCCGATACATTGTTGAGGGTCTTGATAAGCTCAATTTTAGTATCAATATCCGGAGTCTGATCAATGAACTGCATCGCTTGTTGGACCATGGATTGCACAGCCTGCATCAGCCAAACAGAAAATTCAATATCCACTACGAACTTCGAATAAGCCCAGCAACATCAGTTATCAATAATGTAATCGTCGAAAAGGGTCAATAAAACTCTCATGCCTATAACTATTTTCCATTCTGCATTAACAAATGATGAACCAAAAAAGTTACAAAATAAGCAAGAGAATTGACCACCCTAACTAGTGCAATGCTCATAGCAGAGATTAAAATGCAGAAAGAAAATCAACATAAACTCGAAATCGACATAATAAAACACGAAATCTAACAGTGAGAAATCAACTCAAAGTCTCAAACTCTAAATCGACACAATAAAACACGAAATACATCAGTGAGAAATCGACGAGACCTGTTTCAACTGCCCCCGGCGCTTGGATATGAGCTGAATCTGCTCATTGAGTGTTTGCCACGCGCCGGCTTCAAAGCAGAGCTGCACAATATCCGTCACCGCCTTCCTCGTTCCGGCAACGTCCCCTATCTGCCTCATCTGCTTCTCCACATTGAGCAGCGCCTCAATTTTCGCCTCCAAGCTTCCCCCTCCTCCATCGCCCTGCAAAACAAGCAATCGCCCCAAATTATACACAGCGAGATCCACAATCGACCGGAAAAAAGGCGAATTCGCAGAAGGAGCGATTGCTTACCATCTTGGTGGAAGAGATTCGACCGAGTTCGTTCGCGGTTCCTCGAGCAATCGACCGAAAGTGAAAAACCCTAGAGAGAGAAAGGAGGGAGGAGAGATTTGGGAATTTCTGAGTGAGTTGAAATCTGTTTTACCTCGAGCTCAGCTTCAGCCTTAGTGCTAACCTTTTTTCAGATAATAATATTTTAATATTTTAATGAAAAACTCAAATTAATATTTTAAAAATCCATTTTAAAGTTCGTCATCGAAAAGTTTGACGAAAAAACGTGACGGAAATTGATAAAAAGAATCGTCTCGTCTCTCGTTGCGGGGTCGGGTACGGGGACGGGGACGGAGACGGAGACGGAGGGAGTACTTCGTAATTTATTTACATTAAATAAAACAAAGTGTTTTGGAATCAAATTCGATAATCGTTATTACTATAATAAACAGAAGAAGGTTAGAGAAAACGGAGTATATTTAGGAGAAGAGGAAACGGAGGCTAAAACCTCTCGAGCACGGCGGCGGCGGCGGTTAATCGGCGGCGAGTAGCTCCGATTGAAGTAAGGATGGGGAGGGCGAAACCGAGTTCGTCGATTTGTAATGGAATGAATTGGGTGTCACGTTCTGGGTGGAAAATCTCAATCGGTGTGCTGGGTGCTGTCGGCATAGTTTCTGCTGCGAGATACGGAAGGTTTCTCGATTTCAGCATCTCGTATCGAGACGAAGCTCCGGCTCCTGATTGGGTTGTTCCCGGATTGCAGAATCTCGGGAACAATTGCTTCTTGAACGTTGTTTTGCAGGTGAGGAAAAAGAGTTCGATTCGTTAATGTGGTTGGGATTTTCAGCTTCTTTCGAGTTGATGTTAATGTTATGTGGTGATGGGATTTTTGCTCTGATTGTTTTGCACGTAAAATTCGAACCTTTAATGTTGTTTTGTTGCCTGCAGAATTTTTAGTCTGTGTGTAGTTGGTAGTTATTGTGATTTGTGTTGAGCTGAATCGAAGTTTGGTTCGAGCTTTCGAGCTATGTTGTGTGTGATGAGATTATAATTTGAGGTTGGAATTATGTGGAGTGATTGTTTAGTATGTATAATTCGTATCTTTAATGTTGTTTTTGTGGCCAGAATTTTTAGGCCTGTGTGTAGTTAGTAGTAGTTACTGTGATTTGGTGTTGAGCTGAATCGAGTTTGATTCGAGCCTTGAAGCTATGTTATGTGGTGATGAGATTGTAATTTGAGGTTGGAATTATGTGGAGTGATTGTTTAGTATGTAAAATTCGGATCTCTAATTTTGTTCGAGTCTTTCTGATGATGTTAGTTGTTTGTGTTAGAGTTCTTCTCGAGCTATATGTTATGGGGCAATAATGTCGAACACTCTGCTTACGGATTATGTTGTGTGGGGTCTCTTTGTTGAGAGGGTAGGCGGGGGGCGAGAGATTATTTCTGATGGCTTGATGTGTGGGTTCAGGCATTATCTAGCTGTTCAAGCTTCCGGAAATATCTATGGGAGATGATCGAAGGATATGGCCCATATTCAGTCGAAGAAGTAGATGATAAATGGAGGGATCAACATCTTCCACTATTTAGTTCATTGTCTTCACTAGTAGAAGGTTAGTTTATCCCGTTGTGCACTGATTATTCGAAACCCGGCTCTAGTCGATCACTCATCACATCTTTGATTTCAAGTATGTGAATTCACTTACTGCAGCAAGTTTCCATTGCTTTTTCACATGCTATTGAATTTTTTTACACATATTGCTTATACCTTCTCTCAAATCGATGCCTGTTGCTTATTTTTTGACTACTTAGTTCTGATTTTCGATTCATATCATCTCGAGAAAATGATTCTTGAAGGTGTACTACTTTTCTTGCTCTTTATGAGATCATATTTCTTTATTGCAGATTTATGTACCCTTCGCCACCAAAGAACTGTACTAAGCCCTCGAAAATTGATGGCTGCTATGGATTATTACATTCCGAATTTCAATCTTTCTAGGCAGCAGGTATTAGTTTTTCCACCATCCTTCGTCTCTATCAAGATTTCAAAGGCTCCGCTTCTGATTTTAGTCTGAATGTAGGATGCCGAGGAAGCATTCTCCCATCTCTTATCTTCGTTAAGAGAAGAAATATCCGAACACTGCGTCCCAACCACGAGTTCCTTGGCTGATTTGCCTGCACTTCCTAATGATAGAATTCTTACAATAAAGAGCAATCAAGAAGAAAACGACTGGCAAAAATGGAGACGGAGTTTCCTTAAGCCCTTCGATGGAGTTCTTGGCAGCTTCTTAGTTTGTCAAAGCTGTTCGTTTCAGGTTGAATGGTACTAGTTAGAATTTGCTAAGTATATGTTTGATTCTTGCGTGTATAATTTCATGGTGGTTATTGATATATTCTTCGTTACTTGTGCAGATCTCTCTAGATTTTCAACTTTTCCATAGTTTACACCTTTCGCCTCCAATGAGCGGTGACGGTACAATTGTAAGTTTTGGAAAATAAATTCAATCAGTCGAATTTCTTTTATTTATGTCCACGCCATGCCTGTTTTAATTTATAGTCGTGAAAACTTAGATGGCTGGCTGCACTCTCGAGGACTGCCTTAAGCGATATTTTGTAGCGGAGCATGTTGAGAATTATCGTTGCAGCAACTGTTGGCATACTGCTGCAATCGAGTATGTATCTATTTCCGAAGAAAAGGTACTTCACCTTTACCCATTTACTTCAATATGTTTCGCTCTGTATCCAATCCCTGTTTTTCGACTTTGGTATTTACTGTTCAGCATCTCAATTCTTTATTTTAGACAGATATTGAAAAACTACGAAGCTGCAATAGGAGCGAATCCTGTGAATGCAAAAGGCGCTCGTCCCTTCAAGCATTTCCTTGGTCAAATCGATTCTCTCGTACACTCAAGCAACTAAGTATTGCCCACAGTCCAAAGGTACAAGCAGTGTGAAACTTGCAGATTTTATGCATTCATTGATAACAAAGAAGCATATTTATTTCTAGCTATATTTGAACTTGCAGATTCTATGCATTCATTTCCAACGAGTTTCGTACAACGTGCTTGGACAATCGATGAAACTTAGGGTACTCTACTTCGAACCTTTACTTTTTTCTTTGCATTATACCAAACCTGTCTGTATGCAGAGCTATAACCAATGCTACGATTTTCATACCCTTTTTCATGTTATGTCTTAAAGGGCCACGTCTCTTTCCCATCGATCCTCAATCTGTCTCCGTTCGTCAACACCGGAGTCGGGATAAAACCCACGGAAGCAAATTCACCGTTCGTACCATCAACCCACAATAGCCATCGGATAACAACAGCATTCCCTCGTTTCCCGTACCAAATGATACCACTGGAGGGCACCGGTTTCTCGGAAGTCGCGCCCAGAGAAGAAAGAAGCGCTGCCGTTGCGGTCGAGGGCAGCCCTCGTTCCGGAGCTTCCACAAGCTTCCGACTCGTCTCCGTGGTCGAGCACTTTGGGAGCAGCGGAGGCGGGCACTACACGGTGTACAGAAAAGTGAGAGGCAAGATCGGCGACGGAGACCCCGTGGCTCTGCTCGAATCTGGGATCGAGCAGTGGTTTAGCATCTCGGATTCTGAGGTTGATAGAGTTTCGGAGAGAGAAGTGTTTGATGCAAATGCTAGCATGTTGTTTTATGAGAAATTAGACTGTGATTGATTTTATAGGAAGAGCATAATTTTTTAGCTTCTTTTTGAAATTTCTAAATGTTTGTAAGGCAAATGTGATGCTTCAAAGGTTATTTTAGCTTCTGGGTATTGGGTTCAATTTTGAGAGAGAGGGAGAGAGAGTGTATTCTTTGCCGAAGCTATCTTAGCTTCTTAGTTCGCCAAAGACGTTCATTTTGGTATGAATTTGCTCGTTTATTGTGTTCTATTCACGAGTGTAAGTTATATCGTGCTCAGCATTCGACTTTTCACCAGCTTTGTGTTGTCGGGAGAACGTTATATTCTCTTGGATTCCGAAATCTACGCGATTGCAGATTGATAGAATGAAGGTTGGTAATGGTAGAGTTAACATGACTCTTTTAACAGACATATTCGGAGGCATCTCTTTGAACCATAATCTGCAAATATTCCTCGAATTTGTCATCGTTTTCTTCCCCATTCTCATTCCCGGTTGAGAACAGTCGGAGTTTGTAGCAATTGAGATAATTCGAATCCGTCATCGTCTTCTTCCCCATTCTCATTCCCGGTCAAGAACAGTCAGAGTTTGTAGCAATTCAGATAATGCAAATTTGATGTATTCAAATTATTATAAAAATTCCCTAAATTAAGCTTAAAGGCTGGCAGAACTATTGATTCACTATATATTCAAGAAACGTGAACAAAATGATAACGAATTAAGCGTAAAACAAGCACTAAATATAAATAGTAATAATATTTTGAAAATCCAAGAGTTTGAGTCTTCATACATTGCAAATACAGAAACATACTACTCCTAATAAATAACTGAATACTACTACTAAATAGAATCAAACACATCTTCTCTTCTTCCTTGTTTCTGCAATTGAATTCTTCCTTGTTTCTGCAATTGAGGCCATCAGAGGATTCCGGAATCGGCAAACGTGCGCAAATTTCCTCTTCGGTTTACTGCATATTCATAGAGAGATTCAGATTAAGGACATTAACATTATCGAATAAGAGGAATTTAGCTTCGAATCGAAACGAATTGAGGAAATTAGCTTCGAATTACTCACCTCAGTAGGGCCAGAGTTAAAGTATCAGGATCAATAATTAAATCGTAGTTCTTTGTATCAGGTGGCTCGATCCCGGCTCTCTTCATGTCAGCATACAGTTTAAGAATTGACTGTCTTTTCACCTCAGCCTGCATTGCATTCATCGATTCAAATTCAACATATTATTCAAACTCAAAACAAAAATCTAGCTAAAAACGAAGGTAGGTAGGTACGGTACCCTTGCTTCTTTCTGAGACATATTCGGAGGAATCTCTTTGGGGTACTTTTCAACCACAATCGGCAGGTATTCCTCGAATTCATCGTCGTCGTCTTCCCCATTCTCATTACGGATTCCTGCACAATCAAAAAAAAATTAGGGCTTTGTGTGAAATTGGGGGGAAACAGAGAAATTAGGGTTTGATCGATGCACTCACTATCTCCTAGAACCAAGATCCAACATTCGTAGACCATCGTGGTTCCGACCGTGACGTGATCGAGAGTATCGCCGCGATCGACCGCATAATGCCGGTTAGTGCGATTTCCGGGCTTTGCTCCGCCGTGAACAACCGGAGGGTGCGGCCCTCCGAGCGGCAGGCCTCTGATGAGCTGGGGGGTGGTCGAGATGAAGTATTCGCCGTCATCATCGATCGCCAGATAACGGCCGCGGTCGATCTCCAGATGACGACGATCGTCGTCGTTGATGTTCAAAAGTTTCCCAACCCACTCTTCTTCCATCCAAGGAGACTTGACTTGAGAGAGAGAGAGAGAGAGTAATGTTCTGCAGGTTGTAGCGATTGAGAAAATAGAGCTCGATGGATTATTTATAGGGGAATTTACAGAGAGAATTCGAATTCGAATTCGATGGGTTATAAATACTAGTTGAAGGAGGCGGCGGATTCCAACCGTGTTTTTATTATGGCCGCGGAACTCAATTTTGGCGGGACGGTTCACCTTCAACTTCAAATAAGTGTATTTTATTTTATTTTTATTTTTTTAGTATTTTTTGAGAAAAGCTTCGATTGAGTGGACCCGAATTGTGCCACGTAATAAATTATAATACCTCCTAGAATATACAAATACACATTTAGAGAGAGAAAGGAACAGAAGCAGCAGGAAGGAGAGAGAGAGGGGAAGAGCTTTAGCTTGAGCTATTCAGTTCAACTCCGCAGCAACCATATTCCATCTTCGAACTGTAAGTATCTCCTCTCACTCCTAATTCCACGCCGATAATCTCAAAACTGGAAACTGAAATTGAGCTGAGTTTTCAATCGATAATCTGGAACCGTAACTGAATTGATTTCTGTAATAGGGGCATGGGGAAGAAGGAATTAGTTGTTAATTTCTGGAAATTGTGTTTCAAACTTCCAATTTGGGGAAATAGGGTTTTTGAGGGGGAGACGCCGCCGTGAGAGGCGGCGGCGGCGGCGGTGTCGAAATTGATTCAATTATACTGAGAATTGAACTGTTACGCTGATTAGATGCATAGATTAATTGATTCTCAAAACAGAGGTAGAAGAAGAAAGTAGAAGGAAACTGATTTAGTCTTTCATTATTCAGAAGAAAGTAGATGATAAATGGAGGGATCAACATCTTCCACTATTTAGTTCATTATCTTCACTAGTAGAAGGTTAGTTTATCTCGTTGTGCATTGATTATCCGAAACCGATTCTAGTCGATCACTCATCACATCTTTGGTTTCAAGTATGTGAAGTCACTTACTGCAGCAAGTTTCCATTGCTTTTTCACATGCTATTGAATTTTATTAAACATATTGCTTACACCTTCTCTCAAAACGATGCATGTTGCTTATTTTTTGAGTTCTTAGTTCTGATTTTCGATTCATATCGTCTCGAGAAAATGATTCTTGAAGGTGTTCTACTTTTCTTGCTCTTTATGAGATCGTATTTCTATATTGCAGAACTATGTACTCTTCGCCACCAAAGAACTGTACTAAGCCCTCGAAAATTGATGGCTGCTATGGATTATTACATTCCGAATTTTCAATCTTTCTAGGCAGCAGGTATTCGTTTTTCCACCATCCTTTGTCTCTATCAAGATTTCAAAGGCTCTGCTTCTGATTTTAGTCTGAATGTAGGACGCTGAGGAAGCATTTTCCCATCCTTATCTTCATTAAGAGAAGAAATATCCGAACACTGCGCCCCAACCACGAGTTCCTTGGCTGATCTGCCTGCACTTCCTAATGATAGAATTCTTACAATAAAGAGCAATCAAGAAGAAAACGACTGGCAAAAATGGAGACGGAGTTTCCTTGAGTCCTTCGATGGAGTTCTTGGCAGCTTCTTAGTTTGTCAAAGCTGTTCGTTTCAGGTTGAATGGTACTAGTTAGAATTTGCTAAGTATGTGTTCGATTGTTGCATATATAATTTCATGGTGGTTATTGATATATTCTCCGTTACTTGTGCAGATCTCTCTAGATTTTCAACTTTTCCACAGTTTACACCTTTCGCCTCCAATGAGCGGTGATGGTACAATTGTATGTTTTCAAAATAAACTTAATCAGTTGAATTTCTTTTATTTAAGTCCACGCCATGCCTGTTTTAATTTATAATCGTGAAAACTTAGATGGCCGGCTGCACTCTCAAGGACTGCCTTAAACGATATTTTGTAGCCGAGCATGTCGAGAATTATCGTTGCATTAACTGTTGGCATACTGCTGCAATCGAGTATGTGTCTATTTCCGAAGACAAGGTACTTCACCTTTACCCGTTCTTCAATATGTTTCGCTCTGTATCCAATCCTTGTTTTTCGACTTTGGTATTTACTGTTCAGCATCTCAATTCTTTATTTTAGACAGATATTGAAAAACTACGAAGCTGCAATAGGAGTGAATCCTGTGAATGCAAAAGGCTCTCATCCCTTCAAGCATTTCCTTGGTCGAATCGATTCTCTCGTACACTCAAGCAACTAAGTATTGCCCACAGTCCAAAGGTACGAGCGGTTTGAAACTTGCAGATTTTATGCATTCATCGATAACAAAGAAGCATATTTATTTCTAGCTATATTTGAACTTGCAGATTCTATGCATTCATTTCCAACGAGCTTCGTACAACGTGCTTGGACAGTCGATGAAACTTAGGGTACTCTACTTCGAACCTTCAATTTTTTTCTCTGCATTCTACCAAATTAAACCTGTCTGTACCAATGCTACGATTTTCTTACCCCTTTTCATGTTATGTCTTAAAGTGCGACGTCTCTTTCCCATCGATTCTCAATCTGTCTCCGTTCGTCAACACCGGAGTCGGGATAAAACCCACGGAAGCAAGTTCACCGTTCGTACCATCAACCCACAATAGCCATCGGATAACAACAGTCTTCCCTCGTTTCCCGTACCAAATGATACCACTCGAGGGAACCGGTTTCTCGGAAGCCGCGCCCAGAGAAGAAAGAAGCGCCACCGTTGCGGTCGAGGGCAGCCCTCGTTCCGGAGCTTCCACAAGCTTCCGACTCGTCTCCGTGGTCGAGCACTTTGGGAGCAGCGGAGGCGGGCACTACACGGTGTACAGAAAAGTGAGAGGCAAGATCGGCGACGGAGACCCCGTGGCTCTGCTCGAATCTGGGATCGAGCAGTGGTTTAGCATCTCGGATTCCGAGGTTGATAGAGTTTCGGAGAGGGAAGTGTTTGATGCAAATGCTAGCATGTTGTTTTATGAGAAATTAGAGTGTGATTGAGTTTTAGGAAAAGCATAATTTTTTAGCTTCTTTTTGTAATTTCTATATGTTTGTTAGGCAAATGTGATGCTTCAAAGGTTATTTTAGCTTCTGGGAATTGGGTTCAATTTTGAGAGAGAGATAGATAAGAGTATTCTTTGCCGAAGCTACCTAAGGTTCTTAGTTTGCCAAAGGCGTTGGTTTCGGTATGAATTTCTCGTTTATTGTGTTCGATTCACGAGTGTAAGGTATAGCGTACTCAGCATTCGACTTTTCAACAGCTTTGTGTTGTTGGGGGAACGTTATATGTTAGTTCGAGTTGATTCAACAACTCAAACGTGTGCAAATCTCCTCTTCGGTTTCTGCAGACCGATAGAATGAAGGTTGGTAATGGTCTTTGGGGGACCTTTGAACCATAATCGGCAAATATTCCTCGAATTGATCATCGTCTTCTTCCCCATTCTCATTCCGGTCGAGAACATCAGAGTTTGTAGCATTTGAGATAATGCAAATTCGATGTATTCAATTTATTTATTAAAAAATTCCATGGATGAATCTTAAAGTCAGAACTATTGATTCATTGTATTCAAGAAACGTGTTGAGGGATAGAACAAAATAATAACGAGGATGTGTAAAACAAGCACTAAATATAAATAATAATACTTTGAAAATCCAGTATCATAGAGCGTTGCAAATACATAAAGATACTACTACTAAATAACTGAATACTACTAAATAGAATCAAACTTGTCTTCTGGAATTAGAGGATTCTGGAATCGGCAAACGTGCGGCGAATCTCATCTTCGGTTTTCTGCATATTGATAGAGAGATTCAGATTAAGGACATTAACATTACCGAATAAGAGGAATTTAGCTTCGAATCGAAACAAATTGAGGAATTTAGCTTCGAATTACTCACCTCAGTAGGGCTAGAGAGTTATGTTATCAGGATCAACAGCTAGACTTCGAAGAAAATACCCAAATTATTCCAAAAAATCCGTTTAAAGTGGAACCAACACATGCACTCATTATGAAATTATCTCACAACAATTACTCGAACACACACCATCATCCTCAATCATCAAAGCAACATGCAATCAACCCAATTGTGTGACTAACCTTGATTGCTTTCGGAGTGCTGCTGGTGACGTGGCCTACTTGTCTTGTCTTCATCTCCACCACTTTCGCCTCCAAACTGCCCCTCCATCAATCTCTAGTCCAAAACAATAAATCACCATGAGATCAACATCTCAAGGAGGATTGAGAGCTTTGTAAACCAGTTGAACCAACTCAAGTAGTACAACTTGGGATGAATCAGTCCATGCTGCAGAGTTTCAAGCAACAATTTAAGGATCTAACGAACGAGTTGATGTCGAAAGGGAAGAAACCAACGGAGAAGGGGAGTTGAGCATGAAGATGATCAAATTCGATTGTCTATAACCTCAACCTCAGATTTAGATTTAGTAGGGGCATGATCAATGACTTGCTTTGCTTGACTGTCCGCATATTGTACAACATGTATCAACTGAATAGAACAATCAATACCACTAAAAAACTTAATGCAACAAGTAAATGACCATGGACATCATTTATCAATCATGTAAGAGTTGAAATAAGTGATCAAAACTCTGATGTGTATAGCTCACAAACTAAATAAACGGATGAGTAACAAAAAAGCCAAAAGTTCATTCCAAAGTATACGTCCCATACTAAAAATGAATTAGATTGTATCACCTTATGTTTATCTATTTCATTGTTTGAGAAAAGTTTGATTTGTGTGTTTGTTGTGAAAGCCATTTGAAGAGGATATAAATAATTTCGGTGTTTAAAGGAAACGGTTTGAGGTTAAACCGGTTGAATTGACCGGTCCAATCCAATTTACAAAAAAAATTGTTGTTTGTTGTGAAAGTCGTGAGTTTAGAACCTTTTACTTCTATTTTTACAATGTGTGGGGTATTTTTTTGGGTGTGAGAATGTTGATTATTAACTATGGTTTCGATTTACCGAATGTTGATTTGATTTCATTTGATTTTATTTCCCGATTGTTGATTTGATTTCATTTGATTTGATTTACCGAATGTTGATTTGATTTCATTTGATTTCATTTCCCGATTGTTGATTTGATTTTATTTGATTTGATTTACCGATTGTTGATTTGATTTCATTTGATTTGATTTACCGAATGTAGATTTGATTTCATTTGATTTGACTTCATTTGGGTTCTCAAGTACGACAGTCCTCCTCTGCCTCGATAAGGAGAGTCGGACCCTCCTCTTCACTCGAAAACCCCCGACGAGGAAGACGAGGAGCTACTCTGATTCTTCTTCTCCTCTTTTGCTTTGTCTTCTTCTTCTTCTTCTTCTTCTTCTTCTTCTTCTTCTTCTTTCTCCTCTGTCGTGATCATCTCGTCCTCAACCTGGATAACATACACATTTAATGTTTCAAACAGAGCATAGAGGGTAGATGAAAGTGGAATATCACTACATCACACATACTTTATCTGATTATGATGTTAAAGGTGGATGTCTGCATTATTTTGAACGACACACTAGGCCAGTAAAATCACAATAACCTATCAACGAATCTTTAGCAAATTATGTTTTTTTGTAACTGGAACTTGGAAATTCCATCCGGGAAAGCTATCTCAACCACGCAAGTATGGTGAAAATATAAATCAAGTGACAGAACAAGACACTTCAATTCAGCTTGAAATTCCTACTACCTTGTATATGTTTTGTAGTACAGTACTACGCATCAGTCAAAGAATTGCAAACGAATGTCGGGGATGATGATACACGAAAGGGAAAAACGAGAGAGAGAAAACACTCTAAATCCGGCTTTATACTCCTACTACCAGACTACTTTATAAAACCATAAGTTGCACGATAATAGAAGTTTTTTACTTTGCGGGATTATGAAGGGGGGTGCAGCATGCAGGTGAAGCGGCCTTAATCCACCCTATACGCCGAAAATCTGCTTTTGCCTACAGAGGGCAATATAGTAAATTGAAATGAAAGTGTGATTTTATAATAATTCTTTTTTTCCTACCATGGTTACATGGTTAGAACTCGCCCTCTTCACATTTAAACTCCACCGCCCTCCTCACTTTAGCCCCACCCTCACTAGGTCTGGGAATCGGTGCGGTTATCTGATAACCGAACCGCAATTGCGGTTACCCGAACCGCAATTCCCGTGAAAACTATACCGATACCCGAACCGTTTTAAGTATTCGGTTACCCGCTAACCGCATAACGTTCTTTTTTTTTTTTTTTTTAATTTATTAATTTCGAATTAGTATTCCATTTAACTTCTTTCATTATTTCACACATTTTTGTCATATATATTACTATGATATATTGATATTTTATATTTTATCGTCTTAAAGTGAAATATATAAACGAATTAACGATTTTACAAAGTTACAAATATATATTTATATTAAATTTGTTTTCAATTTGGGCGAATTTTCAATTTGGGGGGCGAATTTTCAATTTGGGGGTTTCTAATTTTCAATATTTTCTTTTGCACAAATGACAAATCATTTAATATTTAAAATACATATTATATAAAAATTATATAATTTATATTAATTAATAAATTGCGGTTATGCGGTTATGCGGTTATTTACCCGAACGGTTATCGGGTAACCGATAACCGTTTAGAATTTTATACCCGTACCGTTTACCGAACCGCTAACCGCAATTGCGGTTAGCGGTTAACCGTAACCGCGCGGTTAGCGGTTCGGTACGGTTATAACCGAAATTCTCGGTACCGATTCCCAGCCCTAACCCTCACACTAAAATTAAACTCAAAGTATATTTCTCACCTCAAATTAATTGAATTCTTATTTTTATTTTTATCATTATTTATTTTAATTTAATAGCATATCAATTTTCAAAAAATACTACCACTGTATAATAAATTAAAGGCCAAATACATCAAAATAACCCAAACTTTGCCCATTTACACCAAAATAACTCAAACTATTAATATTACACTAAAATAACCTAAACAATTATAAGTTTGCATCAATTTGACATCCGTCAATGTTATATGGATGGAGCCGTTAGTTTGCTGACTCAGCAAACACCATTCCTCTTATTGACGCTTACGTGTAAATACATATGTAGTAGTATAATTTTTTTGAAAAAACAAAAATAAAACATTTTTTATCTAATCCAAAAATATTTTATTATTACTCAATTATTTTTTTTAATGCTCCCATGTTTTGTGTTGGTAACATCATATAGCATTATTGCAAATTTTAATTGAAAAGATATTATTTGATATGTATTCATTAATTCTTAAGTTTTTTTTCACGTTTTTGGGATATTAGTGTGAGACCTTTTGTCATACTATAATAATAATAATAATAATAATAATAATAATAATAATAATAATAATAATAATAATAATAATAATAATAATAATAATAATAATAATAATAGAATTGATATTACATTGATTTTTCAAATTTTTAGTGAAAACCAATAAAATTCAACTAAGTGTATTTGCCAAGTGAGCAAAACTAACGGCTCCATCCATGTGACACTGACGGATGTCAGATTGATGCAAACGTATAATTGTTTAGGTTATTTTAGTGTAATATTAATAGTTTGGGTTATTTTGGTGTAAATGGGCAAAGTTTGGGTTATTTTAATGTATTTGGCCTAAATTAAAATATGCATCATGGTTAATGTTTGTTTATAATTATATAGTTTTGTTATTTTATAATATATCTTACATTGTTGTATACTGAAATGTTGATGGAAGCTATAGAATCATGATAAACGATCAATAACTAGTAACCTTATCTTGTAACGTTATCCTATAAACTCTCCTTTTTATTGAACATATACATGAATTTTATTTTGGCAATTTTTAAAATATAATAAATAATACTCGCATTTCATTATTATACCTCATTTGTATTCAACGAACGTGTCAATTGAAATGGTGCAGACAAGATATTTATATATATATATATATATATATATATATATATATATATATATATATATATATAGAGGATGGATCATATAGAAATAAGTCCTGGTGTGAGAAATAGGAATAGATCTGGACCATTGATCTTGATTTGATCTGTGGCTGTAATTGATTTAAGCATGATTATAAGGTATCATAAGCATGACTAAGTTTAAGCATGAATTTGTACATTAAAAAGCATAATGGTGTTGTAAGCATAAATATATACTGACTTAAGCATCTTTCTCATTTTCTCACGCAAGGATTTATTTGCACACGAACCACTCCCTATATATATATATATATATATATATATATATATATATATATATAATTTAGTTAAAGTTACTCTACGTCTCACATTAAGTATTAATGATGAACTATTTAGGGGTTTAATAGTTTATAAATAAAAAGTTAATAGTTTGCTAGTTTTTGAATTATTAAACTTGGTAAATATTACCTCCGTCCCTGCCCATTAGTCTCATTTTTTATTTTTGTTTCTCCCAATTTTTAGTGCATCAGCAACAACAAGCACGGTGCACCGTACGCACGTCAAACATACGTTGATGCGAGCATCCACGTGGTGTATGGCTTACGCAAGGGTGTACGCATGCGCATACGCGTACAACGCACCAAAAACTTAAACCTAGAATATACTTGGATAAATTTGAGTTTGCACAGGCGAGAGAACAATAACAATTTCACAATTTAGAGTCTGTTCACAGTGAGAGGGAAAGTAATAAGCACACACGGAGAGAAAGAGACGAGAAAGGGAGAGAGAGAGAGACCAACAGTACGATGACTGCAGGAGATGATGATGCTCGGCAGCAACGAGCAAATTCCGGCGACAAACCGAGATGATTGCGACAGGCAAGCAGAACTGTTCATAATGAGAGAGAGAGAGAGAGAGAGAGAGAGAGAGAGAGAGAGAGAGAGAGACCTTCAGTACGACGATGGAAGCAAAGGACGGAGGACGAAGGACATCGACGGTGAAATACACGGTATACACCCTCTGCTACGAAATTCGGCAATGCGCGCAGAAGGAGAGTGAGATAGCGAGCGAGAGATAGTGAGGGAGACATAAATTGAGAGAGAAGGAAAATGGAGGCGAAGTCGACGGCAGCAGAGGACAGTTGGCGGCGGAGGACAGTCGGCCGATTTCTACCAGGTAGGGTGAGAGTATATAGTATACTACTATTGTTTAGTTAAGAAATTCAATTTGGGGGTGGGGGGTGAGGGTGAGGTGGGATGTGGGATGTTGGGGTTAGTTCCTGTAACCATGGTAGAAACTTGAAATAAATGATTTATTATAAAATATAATTTTTACTCTATCTTTACAAAAATACCCTTTATAGGCAAAATGCATAATCACAAGTGTACTGTGGATTAGCCCACCTTCACCTGCATGCATGAATAATTATACAAATTTTACATGCATGAATTCCCTAAAATTCTACTACTCCCTCCGTCCATGATTTAGTGATACCCTACATTGGGCAATTTTTTTTTTTTGCATTTTGATAGTATAGAAATAAATTAATGTGTTAAAGCCTGTTAAAATGGAATAATTGTGGGCCCATTTGAATTTTTTAATAGTATTAAAATGTTAAAGTAATAAAAAGTAGATTGATAAAGTGTTAGTGTTAAAGTGACTGTGGGGTCTACATCCTAAAACGGAAAGTGTCAGTAAATGGTGAACGTCCCCGATATAGTAATAATGTCAGTAAATGGTGGACGGAGCGGATACAATTTTAATTCCTAATTTCACTTTTGCATCAACCAAATCGATTTATTTTACTCGACCAACCATCAATTAATATATTAAAATTGCTATATAAAAAAAAAAAAGGATGGAGAAAGAACAAAGAAGATTTAGATAATGAAGAGAGAGTGTAATGTTATGGCGGCGGAACTCAATTTTGGCGGGACGGTTCAACTTCGAATAACTGTATTTTATTTTTATTTTAATTATTTTTTATTTTATGAGAAAAGCTTCGAATGAGTGACCCGAATTGTGCCACGTAATAAATTATAATATCCTCTAGAATATAACTGATGCCTAACCGCAGATCCACATTTAGAGAGAGAAAGGAACAGAAGCAGCAGAAAGGGGAGGAAGAGGAAGAGGAAGAGGAAGAGGAAGAGGAAGGGCTTGAGCTATCCACTACAACTCCGCTGCAACCGAATCAAACCTCGAAGTGTAAGTATCTCCTCTCACTCCTAATTCAACGCCGATAATCTCAATACTGGAAACTGAAATTGAGCTGAAATTTCAATCGATAATCTGGAACCATTACTGAATTGATTTCTGTAATAGGGGAGGAGGAATTAGTTGTTAATTTCTGGAAATTGTGTTTCGAACTTTCAATTTGGGGAAATAGGGTTTTTGAGGGGGAGACGCCGCCGTGGGCGGCGGCGGCGGCGGCCGCTGATCGTGAGGGGGGAGGTGGTGTCGAAATTGATTCCATTGTACTGAGAATTGAACTGTTACACTGATTAGATGCGTAGATTAATTGATTCTCAAACCAGAGGTAGAAGAAGAAAGTAGAAGCGAAACTGATTTAGTCTTTCATTATTCAGAAAAAATGGCAACGAAGCTACTAATATCTCCTCTCTCTCCTCGTTGCTCCTTTACGACCCAAGACTCGCAGCAGTTCCACCCATGGCCCCGAAGCGGCCGAGTTCCGATCAGGCGAAGAGCCGATCCGGTTCGATTGTCAACCTCCGTGGCCGATGCGTTGCTGTCTACCTCGGATATGGCGGGGCATCTTCCTCGCGATGCGGATTCTCTCTTTCTGCTTGCAGAAGCTACCAGCTACTCGTTGGCTAGCTACTACACTTCCCTCGGCCTCTTCGTCATCTCGGTTCCCGGCCTTTGGTCCCTCATCAAGCGTTCGGTTAAATCTAAGGTGCTCGACTTTTGTCACCAACCGGTTGTATTATACTATTATGTGATTCGAGCGTGCTGATTACTGATAGTTGTATGTTTGGATTGTGAATCAGGTTGTGCAGAAGACGTTTGTTGGAGAAGGGGAGGGGAAGAAGGCGCCCGCCCAGGTCGCAGGAGAGATCCTTTCGTTTTTCACTCGAAACAATTTTGTAGTGTCGGATAGAGGAGAGACTATAGTGTAAGCACTCGCCTTCCACTTCTCATCGAGGATTTTTATATGCTAGTTCGGGTTGGCTCCATAGCTCATCGTCTCCTAAATTAGAGTTTTTGATGCTTTGATTCCATACTGCATGTTTACCTGTGGTGTCTATGATCTTGAGTATTTACACTTGGGGAACGGGGACTTTCGACGTGGTAGCTCAAAGTCTACGTTCTCGTCTATCTCTGTACCTAACACACATTCTCCCCCATGGCTTCATCCCTTTAGAATTAGTCTATAGTTTGATAGTGATGGTTTATCTGTTTGAAGTTCGAATCATCTCTCTCTCTCTCTCTCTCTCTCTCTGAGTTTTTTTTCGCGTGTTTGTTTCTCTTATCAGGTTCGAAGGGATAATGGTGCCGAACAGAGGTCAAGCAGCATTGCTCACTTTCTGCACCTGCATAAGCCTCGCAAGTGTGGCCCTCGTTCTTACGATAACTTATCCAGACATCGGAAACAATTGGTTCTGGCTGACCGCATTGAGTCCGTTGGCGTAAGTGAACGATACTGTAATCTTTATCGGATGATCGGATCAGGAGGTACTGACGCATCTGAATGAAACAGGGGAGCTTACTACTGGACGAAGGCATCGAGGAAGGAGCAGATCAAGGTGAAGATGCTGATGGCAGACGACGGGAACGTAGCAGAGATAGTCGTCCAAGGCGATGATCAGCAAGTCGAGCAGATGAGGAGGGATCTTCAGCTGAGTGAGAAGGGCATGGTGTACGTGAAGGGCATCTTCGAAAGATGAGCAATCGACGAACGAATGAACGATGATCGAATCCGAAGAAGGGCATTTTCGGAAGACGAGAACTGTCGAATTTTTGGGAGTTTTATGCATTCGACGATGTAGAGTATGAAGGAGTTTTGGAGCTGATGTATATGTGTACTTCACACGCAAAGATATTGCTCTTTTTTCAAGTAGCTCTACTTTTTGATCTCGATATGAGTTGTTTAAGTTGATAAATTATCCATCAATTGTTGAGAAATGTCATATTACGTTACGTTTCTTAAGTATATGCTACGTATATGCTACGTTTCTTAAGTATATGCAAGTATAAATAGTGGAGAATGTTCTATAAACGACATAAACGAGACGAAGGAAGTACGATGCAAGAGGTAATTGAAAATTGTTTATATGTATAGGAAGACAGACATAATACATTTTCCACAAAAATATTCTACTTGAATTAATTGTTAAAATGGATAAATTATGCAATACAATTGGAATATTCATTATATTTTCACAAAGAAAATGTATATACATATAAAAATAATACATTTATATACACACTATTAGCATAAAGTAGGGAAGAATAATAATTTAATTTTGTAAAATAATGCAAAATATGTCCATTTTTATTTAATTAAAAAAAAAAGGTGCTCAATTCGTATAAAGAGTTCCGTCGCATAAAAAAAATCCCCAATTTCTCCACCGTTGGTACAACTGAAATCCCTAGCTTCCCGAGCGGAAGAGCTACTGCAAAATCGGGGAGAATCTGAGTGTTTTCGGCAACAATGGCGGAGGACAAGGACGCCACGTCGGTGCCGCTGAGTCAAAGCGCTCGCGAAGATGAAGAGGGGCGAGATCCTGAAGATCCGTTGAAATCTACTTCTACTTCACCCGATTCCTCCACTCGTAATGTTAGTCAACAGTATTTCAGCTCATTGACTTCTATATTTAGGAATGTGTATGAATATGAGTTTGTTGATGTAGATTCAGTTTTTGATTATGTGACTAATGTTAGCTAGGTTTCTCACGGCAATTGGGTTTGATTGAATGATATGATGATTGAGGATGTCGAGTGTGATCTAGTAATGATTGTGGGAGAATTTCATAATGAGTGTCGGTTCAAGTTTAAACGGGTTTTTGTGGAATAATCTGGGTTGTTTATTTCGAATTATGGTTGAATTAATTGATGGTGTAAATGGATCCATGATAATCTTCCAAGAATATTAAGTCGGATCCTTGTAATCTGGTTTTTAAGGACTTGTTTGTTCGACATTGTGATATTTTGTCTCGTTGACTTTCGAAGAATTCTAGGTGTTGTAGCCTGGGTTTTTCGTGATATAATAATTGAGGTTGAAAAGGGAGCATAATTCTGAATTACATTTATAAAAAAAACTCCATGTACCTAACTTACATTTTCTGGCATTTTTTTATGGAGAACGTCACACGAAAATTCCCCTGAATTCATAAACAAGAAGATTGTTGCCTGTGATTACTTTTTGTATTCTGTAATATTATGTTTACCTTATAATACGAATGATTAACTATGATTGAATGTAGCTGTTGCTCCAAAAGATAATCATAAATGTGGCTGATATTCGATAATGTAAGTTGGACTTCTTTTTTACTTCTATCAGTTGAAAACAATTCGAGATCTAAAATCCAGTTCCATACCTAGCATATGTAATGCACTTCCAGACATCTCAAAAAAGCTACAATGAACGAATGAGTAACTTATTAGTAATAATAATAGTAACATTAGAGAATTGTTTGGTATTCTGCATACTTTAAGCCACTCATGTAGTAGAGTGGACTTCTGACTACTTCACCGTATTTTTCTATCTTAGCTACTTGTAGATATATATGCCTTGTGGTGGAATGTAGGCTCCTCTGACCCTGCAAATAGCTTTACAATCGTTTTTCCCAGCTTAGAGGTCTAAAAGTGTTGATTCCACAAGTTTTTCTACTGCATTTGATGTCAATGTTGTCTCAGAGATTGTTGATTCTATTATGTTTACCCAATCGATGTTTAATCAGCAGAATTGTTATTCTATCTTTTCATGTTAAAAGGCCTCATATCTTTTGTTTTCCAGGCTTGCTGTTTTTTTCTTCAAAGCTGGGTTTCGAAAAAGTTCATGACTGGATGGTACTTATTCACCTCACATCTCGCTCTAATAATGCAAAACTTCTCAAGATTTGTCTGTTTAAGCTTTACATTGTGATAAATTATATTTGCAGCGTAGTCCTATTTCCGGTTGCTGTTACATTCTTTGTGACATGGTGGTTTGTTCAATTTGTTGATGGTTTCTTCAGTCCTCTATATGATCAGCTGGGCATTGACATATTTGGTAAGTGTATTCTTTGTCCATTCAGCTACATTCTGTATCCTGCATTGGGATTTTTGTCTATTTCATGATTTAGCCAATCAAGAAGTTCAGCATTTTGTAACCTCATGATTAGATAAGGGTATCCCTGTAGAGACCTACTGAAGAAAGTAGGACTACTGGGCTAGGGATCAGTTGCTTCCTCACCAACATGCTTTTTATCTATGTAACACGAGCAGCTGGGGAATCATTAGATTGTTCAGTTGTGATTTATGTACTGTACCTCTTATGTAAAGCGCAACACGTAATAGCTTGACAATGAAGTCTTACAATTTGAGCAATATATTTTTCTACTTCTACACCGATATGGTACTTGAGATCAATTTTAGCATCAGCATAATTTTATTGGTTTTTATTTCTGGTGCATTTGTTCCCACTTCATCCCTTTGGGACTTGCATTGTGTATAGTCTTTTCACTTGGAGCTCTTGGATTTTCTTGTGTGCAGGACTTGGATTTGTCACATCATTACTTTTTGTATTCCTTGTTGGCGTATTCGTTTCATCATGGTTGGGCGCTTCAGTTTTCTGGCTTGGAGAATGGTTTATAAAGCGAATGCCATTTGTAAGGCACATTTACTCAGCTTCCAAACAGATCAGCTCTGCAATTTCTCCCGGTAAATAACAGAAATACTTACCTGATTTCTGAGATTAGGTGATTCGAAATATGAATCTTGCTATGTGCCACCGAACCTACATGGGCTTTATTTATAGTTATCATAGCTGTCTCCTACTTTTATATTCATGGTTAGTGCTGTTTGAGTTTTATGCGTACTGTTTATTGCAGACCAAAATACCACTGCATTTAAGGAAGTGGCAATCATACGTCATCCTCGCGTGGGTGAATATGCGTTTGGCTTTATCACTTCCTCAGTTGTCCTACAGGTACGTATTGTTATCAGGACATATGATAGCATCAAGCTGTTGAATAATCAATAGATGTGAACTTACAAAATTGCTATATTCATTCTCTAGTCTCTCAACAAGGAGTAGCCATCAAATTAGATAAAAACTGAAGCAGGATTTTCTTAAAATGATTTACTATTCCGTTTATGGATCTTTGTTTATATGTATGTTTTATCTTCTACGGGTCTATGTTTATATGTATGTTTTGTCTTCTACTGCAGAGAGACGAAGGAGATGAAGAGTTATGCAGTGTTTTTGTCCCAACAAACCATTTGTACATTGGTGATATATTCTTGGTCAGCTCCAGTGAGATTATAAGGCCCAATCTGTCTATTGGTGAAGGGATAGGTACGATAAAGCTTTCTAATGTTTTATGTCTTCCATATATGCTTTTTTTTTTTTTTTTCTTTTTCTGTGGCCACCACATCTATACCATCTTGAAATATTTCCCTGGTTACACGATAATCGAGTTACAAGAAAATTGGTTTTACGAAATCCATATAGGAGCTGTGACAGAACCATATGCAATGTCGATTACATTTGTCTAAGCATGTAAACTTATCAATACGTCCATTTTTCTTCTCGAGCTGCTTATAGAATGTCCCATCAATTTAAGATTTTCCAATTTTATGATCTACTGTTACCATTTCAAATTTGCTGCCCCATAAATTACCTTCGATCTTTGATTACATTTTCACATACAAACTGCAGAAATAATTGTTTCTGGAGGCATGACTATGCCGCAAAGGATCATGCCAATCTCCTCGATCGAAAGAGTTGCTCGACCCGGAGAACGAATTCCCCTCAACAGACTCTGATGCAGCAAGAGGCCAGCTACCGTTCAATTTCAGTGTCGTTTACAAAGTCACTATTTTGTAGCTGAACCAGATTGAAGGCAAACATGAACATAGAGGTAGAGAGCCATGAAACGGTAAGTCGAACAATCGACCGGGCAGAGCAGAGCTCGGGCGAGAAAAATATCGTGTGCTATTATGTTTTGATACTAGAAAAGAAATGTGTGACAGATATTATGAAGTGTGAACCCCTAAAGTTGCTGAGATTGAATGTTGTTGTGAAGCTTATTAGTCTATGTATATATAAGTTCTCTAGTTGTTCTTCTCATTTGTAATAGATATTGCCTTTCCCTCCTATTAATATTTCTTTGTCATTCTATTCGTGTAATGCTCCCTCCATCCCATTCTAGTTGACGTGTTTTGTTATTTTATACGTCACATATATTCGACAAACGTGTCAACTAGAATAGGATGGAGGAGGAATGATGTGCTACCCACCTAATGGTGCTCACCTTCGTGAGCAATTTCGTCATTTTTTCATTTCTACATTATTTTGTTCGATTTCTTCAATTGTAATATATTCTAGTACCTTATAAATTAATAGAATTCATTAAATCCAAAAAAAATATAAAATTTGAAGCTCGATTTGTTCGTTTTTACTTCTAAGTTCAAAATGTGAATAATAAATCAAATCGAGCTTTGATTTTTATGTTTTCTTGGGATTTAATGAATTCAATATTAATTAATAAGGTACTAGAATATATTACAATTGAAAAAATCAAACAAAATAATGAAAAAATGACGAAGGTGGTGAGCACCATTGGGTGAGTAGCACATCATTCCTCTAGGATGGAGAGAGTATATGTTAAAAGATGTTGATTTAAAAAATCAAGAAATTATGTATGCATGTTTGATTTTTTTTCCAAAATAATACTTCTATTCACTTTCACTTTCGCTTCCTTTCCTGATCAGGACGTCCACTTCAATTGACTTGTTTTCTAAAATCGAAACAATTAACCCTTACTTTTCACTTTCTGTCGACATAAAATAAGTCAATTAACATAGAACGGAAGGAGTACAAATTCAATTTTTAAACAATTAAAAATAGAAAAAATAAATAAAGAGAAGCAAATAAAATTTCTAACCACAGAAAAAAGAATGATATTAACCAGTATATGATCTTTTTCTTCAATTACAAGAAACCATGAAAGAAAAGGAAGAAGGAAAAAGAAACACATATCCAACAAAAGAATGAATGAAACCATGAAACCATCTCTCTCTCTCTCTCTCTCTCTCTCTCTCTCAAGAAACAAATATCAGTTTCCACTTCATATCTACACAAAACTACTAGACTCAACTGACCAAAACACCTTCTTATTCTACCTTAGGTACACGTCGAAAATCGCGACGGAGGCAAAAACGTACCAGCGAACGCGCCTGGCTGCACAACGGATAACCTGTCGAATCTCACCTACGAAGTCGAGCGCTGCAAAAATTCCACTCAGTCGTCGCAGTTGAGTCCGCAGATCTCGAGGATCGGACCGTCCCTTGAAACGAAGGGGTTTATCCGGACCCACACGAGCGTCAGTATAGACGAGAGCAAAACCGACCAGATCACGATCACTGTCGGAACTCCCTCCTGCTTCCCCATCAAACCTTTCAAGAACGGGTACAGGTGCATGATCACCCAGATCGCGAAGAAAAGTCGACCGAAAAGCGGACCCCATGAGTCGTAGCCGTTGTTTACGGCATCTGCGACTCCGACCACAACCCCGACTATGTTGATGATCAGAAGAGTCGTAGGTGGAATCAACAAGGACGTCCACTTGAAGAGGTATAGCTCTGCGAATCCTCCGTCGTCCCCTCCTTTTGAGGTGACGGTGAAATTCGTGCTAACTCCGGCTAGAACCTTGAGGAGCCCTTGGAAAAGAGCGAAAAGATGGGAGGAGACGCCTCCAATCACCCAGAATTGCTCGTTTCTCCACCAATCGTCGATTCCAACACCTCCCCATTGCATCTCGAGGATTCCAGTCACAGCAATCGTCATGAAGAGGGCAATGAAAATTATGCTTGCATAATTACTAATCTGCAAACGATTAACGAGGAGATGTTCGAAGATCGATATTGTGCTCACTGAAGAAACGGAAAAGGCTAAAGTGAATAATTATGTACCTCAGGCACGATGAATTTTCCTGTGAGGAGGCAGATAGCTGGCAACGTGCAGTATACAAGCAACGGGATAGAAGTCCACGGATACACGACAGAGTTTATGTAGGAGAAACGTTCCAGAAACTTCAACCCTCCGCCATATCCGTACCAGATTGGACAGTGTTTGCTCAAGAAAATCTCGACAGATCCTAGAGCCCATCGAAGAACTTGGTGAAGACGATCAGAAAGATTGATCGGAGCAGATCCCTTGAATGCGGGCCTTTTAGGCATGCAGTAGACGGAACGCCAGCCGTGGCAATGCATCTTGAACCCCGTTAAGATATCTTCTGTGACAGAGCCGTAAATCCAGCCAACCTTGTATAGGATTCAAAAATTTAGAAGATCCAAAACGAGATATATATGATAGAGGAACGAGAAAAATGAACACTATATATGCATATACCTCCTTTCCCCATTCCGTTTTGTCTTCGTAACCACAGCTGATAACATGGATTGCTTCCTTCAAGAGTAATGTGGAACTAACGGAATTCGGCATTCCGCCATTTTCAAGTAGCGTCGAAGCCACAAAAACCGGTGACTGACCGAACTTCTTCTCGAGCTTCTCTTGGGGGATGAGCGGGCGATCGACAGTAGTTATTTCTACACAGCAATAAAGTTTCTTCAGCCATTACTGCTACAATAGTTTCATGAATTTCTCAAATAAGAGCAAGAGACCTACCTTCAATTCCTTCTTCGATGGTTTCTAGAGCGTGTACTTGCTTCGATGCCTCCTTGTGCTTCGACTTCCTCTTATCTTTCTTTGCTTTCCCTCCTTTCCTTTTCTTGTTCTTCCTCGAACCACAGCAGAAGCAGCACCATTTTGGCCAGCAGTTGCATGTTTTACTAGGTGCCTTCTTCTTGGTCGGAGCATCGAATCCGTATAATGCTTGCCTTCTGAATACACAACCCGTTCCAACGTATATTGGTCCTTGCAGACCATCCAATCCTTTCATATTGATCTGCAGAAAAAGTCATACAGTCACATATTATGATACAGTATAGAGTAAAGGAAAGTAAGTAAAGGAATGAGTGCAGATGTACGTACATCGAAGAACACGACATTACGGTTGGAATATCTATCGTGACTATCAATCCCATCGAACCTTTGGGGAAATTGCACATAGCATACTTTCTTTCCCGAGGTGGGATCCATCATGAAACACATAGCTTCTCTCAAGGCCTTGCTATTGTTTATGTAGTGATCGCAGTCGACATTGAGAAGATATGGAGCATTTGATAGAACAGCCGAAACCCGTATCTGTACAATATACACAAAATTAAGTTTAGCAACAAAGTAGACATTTCTTCTTTATTCTCGTAACTATTTTTTTCAAGTCGGAGATGGGCTTTTACCAGAGCATTCATAGCACCAGCTTTCTTGTGGTGCTCGAACCCGGGTCTCTTTTCACGTGAAACATAAACCAAACGAGGGAGCTCGTTTCCTTCAATATCACGTACTCCTTCATGGCCAAGGAATACCTGTTGAAAAAGCATCCAAATAATGAAAAACTATCACGAATGGACAAAAAATAATGACATGAATAGATAGATCATATATTCATAGATATATACATAATTGTTTGGAAAGTAGATTCATATATATATAAAATACCTGCTCTTCTAAAAGCAATATAATGGTAATTGCTATGTTATCGCACATTACTCAAAAACCATGGCAAATGATAATACGAAAAAAGAAAGCAGAAAGATTCATATATTGTTTGAAAACACTTAGAAATGGCCAAAGTTTATTTTGAACGACACTTCATAAATTCCAACATGCTGCGCATTAAACACATATAAAATTCACAGACTGCATAAGTAGAGGCATGGAGATCGATAGTTGCAAGAATCACCGACCTGAATCATACCAGGATGGTCCCGGACATTATTACCAGGCCAAGGTGTCCCATCCTGCATCGTCCAACCTTCTTCTGGAACCTTCTCTGCCATGGCCACCAGTCGATTAATCCGAACTTTGAACTCTTCATATTCTCTCTGTACACAACAAAGATATCAAAAAATTGAATCATCTATTGCTCTTGCACAAAGGAGTAACGTAATATAGGCGAAACCAACCTTCATTGCACGCCTTTCTCTCACAAAGGAAGGATGGACTTTATTCCTCAAATAGTCTATCTTCTGAGAGAAATACCATTCAGGAGCACGAGGTTCAAGATTGAATTTCTTGCAGAAGGGAACCCATCTTCTAGCGAACTCAGATGTTTCCGAAAGTGCTTCAAAAGTAAGCATCGCTGCACCATCGTCTGAAACATAGCACGATACTTTATCTACTGGATAATCTGCTGCAAGAATGGACAGAACCGTGTTTGCTGTAATTAGAGGAGGTTCTTTCATCGGATCTACTGTGCTGACAAATACGTCAACATCTGCCAATTCTGAAGGCTTTCCTTCCTTTTCGTACCTGTAAAAAGTCCAAGAAAACGTTACAACATCAGCAATGACTGTGTGTGTGTGAGGGAGAAAGAGAGAGATGATTCATACCGAAGAGAAAGGCGATCGAGGTAAGTTTCTCTCTCAATAGGATACCATTTAGGGAACTGATCAAGTATCCATGAAACAGCAAACCATATTTCACAGATAACTGAGGTCATCCACAAACCGTATGCACCCGGAACTGGATGGCGAATTCTATAGTGAAAAAACAACCCAAGAACAGCAAGTCGTAGGATAACTACCATTCTGTATGGATTAATCTTGCTCGAAGCAATGGGTAGTTTTCTTGAAAGCGGCTGTCTTCCTTCATCCATTCTACATAGAGTTCCAACAATACGCATGTCAAATTATACTTTATACCAAACAAATATAACCACCATCAATCCCACCCCGACATGCATTTTCTTGCATTATATCTAGAGGATAACTAGAGATAGAAGCCCTAACTATTCAATTTTTTGATAGAATTGGTGGTAAACTGATAAATTATTAATGATGTTGAAGAAAGCAAAGGAGAGATGAGCTAGAACTCACATAGGCAAATCTGCATCAAAATCACCTCCATCAAAATCGTCACTGGCTCCTGGATGTTTGACAACTTGAAGTCTTTCATTTTGCCTTCTCTTCCATTCCTCCATACGATCCTTCCATGCAACACTTCCATAGCCATATACTGCAATATCTTTCTCTGGAACCATAGGCCGTGGATTCACTGCAACATCAGAAATATCTCGTGAGTAATCTTTTCACAAACTCAATTTGCTTTACCATAGAAATCCAATCAGAAGAACAGCTAACAAGGCACTGTCGTACCATGAGGATTCGGATGAAGTCCATTCCCATTACTGGCATATGGGGGTACTATTATAGCTTTGTGATTAGGCGCGATCTCCCCATCCTAGACATCATCAGAAGCATTAACCCCAAAGTGATGTAACATGAGAGAGAGATAGAGAGAGACCCAAGGCGTAAATCAACCATTACCTCTTCACCATACGTCAGGAGAGGGATACCGAAACCCTGGGATGAATCATGTCCTGAGGTTGTGGCTGATCCAGCTAAACCTCCATAGGCAGATCCTACTGCACCGCCATTCTGGGTAAAGCCCAAAACCTCGTTCTTTACATAATCAAACTCATTTTCCAAATCGTCAACATCATCTTCATCCTCATCACCCTCAACTCTAGCGAAACCTATGTTACAAATGGACTCATCAATTAGATATTAAGACAAGAGAACAAGGTTTCACCAAGTACAGAAGCGGGAACTAAAAAAGACTCACCTTTGATGCGCTTGTATCTAGTTTTGCATTGAGGACAGGCCTGAGTTCCCTCTTTCCTCTCGTACTCATAGCAAGTTCTACATACTGGGAAAGCACATTCATTGCAGGCCACAAAGGGTTCCTCATTTAATATCTCCACTTCATCCCCACAAATTTGGCATGTTTGCCCGCTCAGTTCATGAACAGCCTTAATCTATAAAATTCAAAGAAATACGGATTTCGATCCCAAATCAGTCTCTCATCCATAAGTACGATCAAACCATACAAAACTCCCTTCATAATAGAACTACTACCCCCGTTTCTAGCAAATCTATAGCTCCTAGGGCCATTAATTTGACATTTTCCAGAGATGTTCTTAACTTTACATGTGATCACTAATCAAATTTATATTTAAGGCCAAAACAAAATGCTTCTTTTTTCTGCATGTAATGGGAGAAAATGCATGCAGAAAATTGATTGCCATCACTACAAAATCAAGTAAAATAACAGCATCTATGCAGAGTTGACATAAATACTACAAACCTAAACATTTTCAAATTCTTACAACTTCCATGGAAGAAGTTATTACAAATGAGAAACACAAGATTAACACATCACAGCCATCACAAATTCATCCAAATTTAGACATCAAAACCTTAAACCAACCAAGGGATAAAGAACTCCAGTAACAACCCCTAATTCACAAATTCATTTGAGCCCATGAATAAATTCTACAGCAACAAACACTTAAATCCAAAGAAGAAGCAACAAAAAAGGGAGACGAAATGAGGGTTTATACAAACACTCACCCTTCCAATTTCATCAGCATTAATGAGAATAAACTCATTCCTATTATGAGAACCAGCAACAAGCCTCCCTCCTGTATTCATCGCCATTTCTCTCCCAAACACAAAAATCTGCAAAAAAATCCCAACTTTTCGAATCCCACTCCAGAATTACAAAAATCCCGTGGTGGAAGATGAACAGCTGGGATTTCTCCAAACCGCCACCAATTTTACCGCAGGCGAAAATCCTCGAAATTCACACTCAAAACCCCAAGAAATTTAGCTCCCAAAAATGCCCTAATGCAGCTTCAAATCCTTCCTTATTTCACCACCCAGAATCTCAATCCGATGCACCTAACCTCACCTCCAGATTCAACAATGGCGGAAGAGAAAAAAGGGAGGGATTTTGGGCTAAAAATCCAGCCTTTTCTAACCGAGTGTAAACCCCATTAAACAAATCGCCACATTGGGAAAATGGAAATTAAATTCGATTAAAAATCAAAGAAAGAGAGAGAGAGGAGAGAGAGAGAGAGAGTGAGGAAACTAATATACTACAATATTCTGGAAAGTGAAGGGAAAAACCAAAAGGTTTATGGTGTGTGTTCCTCGCAAAAATGGCGATGAAGAAACGAATAATCGAATTATAATAAATGAAATTAGCAATTAAAGTTTTTTCTTTTTTTTCACTTTTCAAGCTAACGCTTCACTGTAATATAGCTGGACAGGACCGATAGACTTTCTAGAGTCTTGATTTTGAGAGAGAGAGAGAGAGGAGAAATGTGGGTGGACTTGCATTTGCATACTTCCTTATAATAATAATAATTCATGTGAAGATTCAAGAACACAAGCAACAAAATCTCTCTCTACAAAAATTAATGTCTGAAAAAAAAAAAAAGGGAAAAAAGGAGAGTAGTGCGTGTTAGTGTGTGAAAAATGTTGGGCCCCAAAATGCTTGTGGTGGTGGCTGCTAGCTATGGAGTTGGTATTGTAATAAATACAGAGGCGTGTGTGTATTTTTAGAGAGAGAGAGAGAGAGGAGAGATTGCACTCCAGCTAACAATGGTGGTTTCACCTGTATCTATATATATATACATATCCTGTATCTAACTGTGTTTCATGGAGTTGTACGTTTCCCTATTTTGGATTGTACCTTAATATTTTTCTCTTTTTTTTTCTGTCAATTTTAAGAATATTGGTTCTCAATTAATATTAATATTATTGGAGACATAGATTTGCTTCTCTATTTTTTTCGCAATTAATATTGTTTTTTGGTCAATTCAATAATTATAGTATTTTTAGAGAGAGAAACACACGAAAATGTAGAGAGAGAAACGCAATAAAGGAAACCGCGTTAGGAGATGATGAAATGATCCTAAATAATGGGATTTTGCACTTTATATTATAAATATTCAAAGATTATTATATAAACATTATTTCATTTTCTATGTATATAATTATATGTAGTGAAATATTATCTCAACCAAAAAAAAGTGCTTGAGATTCGGTGTATATTTAGACAAGTGTTTGAAATAATTTGTAATAATACTTTGGAGAGATTTTATGTGGTTAAATTAAATTAAATTAAATACTATAGTCAAATCTACATTTAATAGTAAAATTTATTTGACTCGAGGAAACGTAGGGTTGGAATTTATATATGACGGAGAAACTTATTTAAATTTTACTATTTGATATTGCCTAGTATAAAATTTATCGGATTATCGACATTTTCGTATTGTTTATTCTATCATATTGACATACGGTCATTTTTTAGCCCGAATTGATATGAATTGAATTAGGTTAACCAAATAATTAATCTTTCCATGAATTGGAAAGGGCCACTATTTCTTATAGAAGAAGGAAAGATTGGAACTTTTCCTTTATATATTTTATATCATTTAAATGTTTCATTTTATTAAAATTAAGTAATTTAACTACTTCAACTTTAAGAATCTCCAAAAAAAAATTAAAAATGAATAAATGTTAGTGGTTTTACTTAATTAGGTACCTATTTTGCCATATTTTAATTAAAAAAATGTTTTTGCCTTAATAAATACTCTAACAAACACCATACTTTAAAAAATGGGACGTTGAATAATTATACATCACACCTAAGCATACTTTCATTATTTCCAATTAAAGTAAAATTCAAATAAAAATTGATGAAATTAACCAAACAAAAATTAGTATATCTCACTATGAAAAACTGTCCCACTTTAGCAAATGGAACATGATTAGAGAAATTACATCATTACCCTAACTCACACCTTTTCCAAAAGATTAATCATTGTCTACTTTTTTTAATGAAATAATCTTGTGACACGTGCCATGTCACTCATTTTAATATTAAAAAATGGTGGTTAAGATTTTTTATTGCATTAAAAAATGTTTAGGAAAAAAGTTCGTTCATCTGTCCAGTCTCATTTTATTTGCACGATCATGTTATTTACGTACTCACGTGTGTTTGTAATGCATATAGATAGAATAAGCCAATCTCAATTGAAACAGGGATCGGGGATTGGTTGTCTATATGTCGCTAAACGACTGCAGAATTGTATTTCGGTCGTTAAGTATGTAGTTATTTTGCGATTTTCTTGTTCTTTCAAGAATTGTTATAGTAAGTGCTTGTAATTTAATCAAATTGTGACATTACCCACTAAAGAAAAGGGAGTGATTGGATGATTATCAGATCACACTTGCTACAATATAAGTGGCTCATCCATGCATAACAACACTACACTTGATAAAATCTTGAATCTAAAGTATGAATCAAACCCTTAAATTAACACCAATCTTTTAGTTTAAGCAAAAAATAATCAATTGTCACAATTAATTAAAAATCCTCTCCTATTATTGGTCCAACAATAGAACGTTGGTTCCATTTTTTTAATGTTAAAATGTTGAAAAAGTCAGAGGTCTTGGATTTTGAATTAGGATTGAAAATTGTCAAACAAGCATGGATTTTTTTTAAAGTTAAACAACAATAATTGATGTAAACTAGATTTAGCTAGGGCTTTCTTTAATGAAACTTTAGTATAAATTAATCAACCATGAGTCACCCTCATGTAATAATAGTATAAGAATAGAATGCATCAATTAAAGAGATGGAGAGAGAATTCGACAATCCGAATTAGTTACGCATATCTGGCCGAGTAGTAAGCGGATTAATGCTCGAGATCTACTGTTTCAGACTCGAACCCTTTGTGGCGTTGCCTTTGATTAGTAGCCGAAGTCTTGAGTTAAATAAATGTAAGTTTGAAGGTAAAATCTTGAATTAAACAAAAGTATAAAAAAGGGTGCAAGAAAGCATAGGTTAAAATTGTTAGGCTAAAAAAAGTCATGTAACGGCCCATTTTCTTAGGCAATTGAGTCAAGTGGGTGCATGTGAAAAATTGCCTACCCATGTGCTTTACCAAGTAAATGTGTACAATCACCCTTTTGAATCGTAATTCCTTCGTCCCAACGAGTCTGAGACGTTTCTTGGATACAGACAAACTATAGAATAATGAAACGATTCAAGTTCGTCGAAAGGGAGTATACAAAAAAGTCACTTCTTGGATCAAAAAACTCAAAAGGCCCAAATTTAGATGGGCCTCATTGCTTCTTACAACATGTTTCAATGCCTTTTCGCCCTGTCGTTTTCGGACATGATACTTCGTGTTCTTGGTCGACTTCTTTGCCTGACGAACAGCTGCAAAAAATTAGTAACGGTCGATGATCTGCAGCGACAGATATGCGGTTAGGACTAGGATAGGCCAAGAATGAAGAGTTTTGTCAACTTGAGGCAACTAGCAAAGTATTCTGGGTTAATAAACTACCAACCATGTGACGGTTAGATGGTTTCATCGTCTCGAGTAAGAGATAGACGTTGATACAATGAGCAATGCCGTTGCAATAGCAAATCCGAAAGTAACAGCGGATACAGCTGCAGCATGTTCTTTGTTGCCACATGGTATTTCCCATAAGACTGGACTAGCTTTCTTGTTCCAAAGATGATTTGTGGGCATAAATTCACAGCTCGTTTTTCGTTCACCGCAGCAGCACATGAATATATCGGGTGCTCCAAACTCGACCCTCGAGAAATCAAGTCCTAGAGGCTGTATAGTAGAGAAAAACAGAGAAAGAAAGGGAATCAATTAATTTATCCAAAATGTGAAAAGTATTCTTGTAGCCTCTTTGCTTATACTAAAGAGTTTGCTGCAAAATGAACGATGCCGAAAAAAACTCAGAACTTCTTGCTCTAAAAATGCTTCCCTAACTATGGAAGTTCATCAACATCACTAGGTCGTCAACGCAGAAAAGCACTACATCTTTACTTAGAAATGAATAGAACTGATAAAATTAGCTCGAATTCTCGATAACCTTCGTGTAACAAGCAATCAAGGAGTATTAACAAACTCGAGACAGCAACGAAAGGAAAAATCTGGTTCATGCTTAAACTTTCTTCAGATCACTAACCTGATATCGAGCATGTAACGGGACCTCAAGGCTGACTTCCAAATCACCATCGCCTCCGGGCAACACTTTGTGAATCTCGACAACTGTTTGATTTGATTTGAAAGAAGGCAGCTCTAAATTTGTGTCACCAAACACAGCTGCATCTGTGAAAACTTTTCAGCAAGGAAAGAGAAAACACCGTAAACCTCAAACTCGAAGAAGAAAAGCTCATGAACTTGCTTCATATTCATCCCACATCATAACATACCACCACGGTGAACAAGGTGCTGAAGCTCGAAAGGATCCGCAAAGACCCCAGATGGCAGCCGTTCGATAGCTAAAACTTTACATAAACGTGAAGTCAGCTCATCCTTCGACCCGTGCTGCAACTTAAGCCGTATGGAAGAAGATAGCCTACGATGAGACCCTTCACCAACGACACGTCTACCAAGAGACACAAGTGAGAGCAAAACTCGATTTCTATCTTCGAATACTTCGCACGAGCCTAGTAGGAATCTGTTAGCAATGTAATTGTCAAATTCTAGCTCAATCAAACTATCATATTTCTTGAAGTAGCCTTCCGTTATGAATTCATCAACATAACATGTTTCCCCCTGCAAATTTACAATGCAACATCAAACAGCAGCTCAATATTCAAGAAGGAGGGGCAAAAAAAACAGCTGAAATCGCATGAAATTTCTACACAACTGAAAAAAAAAAAGGCAGCTACAGATTCTCACTTACATAGCTCGAAGCAACCACGAAAAATTCGAAGCTTATGAGAAATATCAATGCTCGCAATCGAAATAGTTGAGCTTCCATCACGAAATCGAACCTCAAACAACCCAGAAATGCGATTGAAACCCTAGAATTGATTCCAAAATGCGCAATCGAAATCAGAAACGGAGAAAATCGATTTCTCGGATATGATAACGGCACAAAATTAGCTACATTACCACAATTACCCGACAGTTAAGAAACTCGTACGGTTGGAGACGGCAGCGCCGCCGTCGACGGGTGGCGGAACTGGTGGCTCGGCGGTGAAATCGACACAGGAAAGCTCGATAGTAGAAATGTAGAAAGTCGCGTTCTCCGCAAAACACGTTTTATTCCCTCAGCTTCTCCGCCTCCATTAAAAATTAAAAAAACAACTAAATAAAACTCGGCCCGACCCGGCCCGGCCCGAGGCCCGAGGCCCGAATCAGTTCAGTTCCCATTCCTCGTCTCTCCATATTACTCTGTAATAATTCAAACATTAATACACAGCCCCTTCCTCTCCTAACTCACCCTCTATATATACCTTTCTTCTTCACTCAACCCTCCATCTCCAAAAAAATGGCCTCCAACGTCGCATTCCTCATGCTCGCGATCGCGTCCCTCGCCTTCATCCCCGCCCACGAGTCGAGGGAGTTCCCAGTTCCCGTGCTCGAGTCCACTGGCCTCGACTGCTGGACAGCGCTCTACAAGATCAGGTCGTGCTCGAATGAGATCGTTGCTTACTTCGTGGACGGTTCGATCGACATAGACCCGCCGTGCTGCGAGTCGATAGCCCTCATCACGCATCACTGCTGGCCTGCTGTGCTGGGCGTGCTCGGATACGGCCCCGACCAGACCGACATCTTGAGGGGCTACTGCGATGCCGTCGCCTCTTCTGTCGGGCCAGCTCCGGGCCCTCTCGGGCCGAATTAGTGAAATGATCGTTGAGTTTCTTGTTTTTTTTTTTTTGTGAGTTTTTAGAATAATTTGCATGAGGTTATGTCTCCTGCATGTTTTAATACTTTATATGGTTTCCACTGCTTGAATTTTGATGAATTTTCGACTGAATTATTTTTTATTTGAAATAAATAAATAAATAAAGTAGAAAAACAACAAAAATAGAAAAAAGAAATCTACTTGCACAAAAGTAGCCCAACCAATTTCATGAATGAAAGGAGAAGCAATACAAGAAGTTCAAGCACACAATTTTTACTCCATTTTATCACCATGTTTTCACTATAATAAGCCACTAAAGATCGAAAGGTTCGAACTTCTTCGTTTCGAGCTTAAACACAAGACGTACGTACCAGCCTGCTTCCTTGGAAGCTCCCTTGGACGATTGCATCCGATTTTTATGGTACAAAAAGAACAAAAACATCAGCAATATCATCTATGGTGCCTTCCTTGAAAGCCGCCACCACCGCCTTTGTTCTTGGCGAAGAAGGTGTTCTTTGGTTTGGGGATCTCGTGAATATCCATCATTTGTATCGTCCTCTGCTTTTTGGCTACACGAACAACAGAAGAAGGGAGTAAGCATATAAGGAAAATGACATTACTGCTAATGTAGATTCTGAATTATGAAATCAGACCATTTTGAGCTTCTTGATAGTTCTCTTGAAGCCGCCTTCTTGCTGAGTTCAGCTTCTCGTCATCTACGACGGATTCCCTTTGCCTCTGCAGATGTGCAATTCATTAGTAATCACATTGACCATATGTGAGTAGGGACTAAGAGCTCAAGATTCTGAATGACCTTCATTTTCAGTGTGTTTCGAAATTCAAAATGATTCGATACCATTAAACTCTTTCACAGTGAAATTTTCAATTTATCCAAACACGAGAATGCATATATGATAGTAATAAATAAGACCAGAAGCACCAACAGCAATTTAGCAGTAAATGAAGAGTGTGTAAAGTAGTAAAGGATTCAAGTTTATCAGTTGGTACATTTGAAGGAGGAACAGAGGAAGATTTCGAAACTGATTGTGGTGGCCTCAATGGAACTTCTCTTCGAACTGAAGATGGAGACGGTTTAGATTTTGATTCGTGTTCGACATAATTCCTTTCTGGAGTAGGACCCCCATCTAACAAAAAGGGTAGCAAATTTATGAGATTAGTCTATGTAGCAACAGAAACCAGCCCGGAAAAAAATAAAGTACTAGCTGTGAATTCGAGAGATTCGACACTCACTACGTGGATTTGGGGAGTACCCAAAATCAGGAACCTGCAACAAAAGAGACAAAAAAATCAAAACTTCAAAAGTCCAACAGCAATAATTCAATATCCAATTATTCCCTTTCTTGGCCTTATTTTCTCAATCCCTCGATTCCTTTTTCTTCACTTTCTCCAAAAATTTAACAGACTGGAACAACTTTCAATTCATTCACCTGGTGATGGCCATTTTGTTGATTTTTGGGTATGTTCTGCTGAGGTGAGTCCACATCAGCTGCCACCACCATCACCACCAATATATCAACACATGAATCTCTTCTTTACTTTCATAGTATTATTCATTTGCAGAAACTACTTATAATATATACCTTATCTACAGTTATTGCCATACATAAAGAGAAGTTTCCAAATTTGAAACGACAGATAAAATTTACCAATGAGGTTTGTACTTGCTTGTGGTTGGTTCACCCTAGCCCATTCATCCACAGTTTCCTTCCATTTTCTGCAACCAAATCGAAAACCCAAAAAAGTTTCCGAAACAAGAAACACAAATTGAAGTCAGTCACCGCAACGAAAATTCAAACCTTTTTCACTTCAATAATTCAACCATTTCCCAAAAGGGGCTTATTATTGTTCTTGGTGGGAGAGTGAGAACCTGACTAGCTGCTTCACCAATCTACGAACTTCATTCGAAGGGTGCTTCCTCAGTCGATTCACATGCCTTCCTATATCAGTTTCCTACACCAAGAAATCAACTTCTTTCAGCAATCAAGCACAAACTATTCATTCTTGAATACTTTGAAATTACTTCAGCTAGAAATAGAGTATTGATTTCACCTTGAGAGCTTGAAAATTGATATCCATATCTGCTAGAGTTTGCAGCAGCTCCACCACAGCATCTTCACTCTACACAGCAACAAGAAGATTCATATACATATATATACACACCATAGCTATTCAAAATCCAAAGCTGCAATCACACAAAACGAAGAATTATACAGAAAAACAAAAAAAAAGGAAGAAGAAGAAAACCAGCTGTGGATCTTCAAGCTGCTCTTTGATGCTGAGAATTGTAGTCTGCTCATCATCGAACAAACCACCGTACGGATCGGCATCGTCTTCGTCTTCACCGCCGCTGAGATTCCGATGGTTTGACTCCGGAGTCAACGCAGTCTTTCCGAAATCCACATCCAAATTCGCATCATCATCGACGCTGTTCTTCTTATTGCTATCGAAGTTATTATCCTTGTGATCAACATCATCGCTGCTGTAATCAATCTTGCCGCCGCGATTGAACAGCCGGCCATCCCGATCGCCGTCGTTGCTCCCGCCGCCGCCGCAGTTCCTGCACGGCTGCGCAGCTGGCGCGAAAAGCGACTCGACGATCCCGTCCCTCCGGCGGCGCAGCTCGTCGCCGTAGTCCGAGCTGGCGACTCCGATCGCCGCCGCAATCATCGCCCAGATTCCGACTCCCGATCTCGATAGAATAGTACGAAACTCCTCCGAATCCATCGGATTCTTCCCTCGCAATCTCAACAACAAACACCAACCAAAAACAAAAAAAATCCAAAAAAAATCACGATGAATCGATGCGAAGCAGCTCGCGAGGGTGACCTCAGCGGATCTGAAGGAATTGCGAAGAGCACGAGGGAAACGACGTCGTAAAGGAGGATTGGGATGAGAGAATCAGATCTTGGAGTTTTCCTCTGATCGGAGGAGAAGAGGCGGAAAGAGAAGAACAAAAATTTTATTTTTATTTTTTTTTTAATTTATCTTTTGATGATTTGACCAAATTAGGCATCGAATTCGCGAATATTCACTCATTTATCTATTGATTCAGCCGCGTAAAAGCATAAGAATCTGAGGGCATCTCATGGAATAAAAACTCCTTTTCCAATTATTTTTATATAATAGTAAAATATAAATAAATATTCTAAAACGAACTTCAGTTTCTTTCCTTTATTGCTTTGTTTTATCTGAATTTTAAATTGTTTAATATTCGAAAGAAAAATAAAATTAAATAAAAAAATTGAAAAAAGAAAAAATAAAATTAAACATTCAGTTGCAGTAAGAAGAATGCTAGCCATGGCTGCAAATATTAAACTAGACTTTCTTATTCTAAGCTACCATACCATATTTTTACGGTAACGTCGACGAAGAACGCTACGACAGCTGCAGAATCGCGCCCTACATAAGGTGTTCGTGCAAGCAGAAGCAGAAGCAGAAACAGAAACAGAAACGACTGCTTCAGATCAAAAGATCGGAATCAGCTGACTTGTCAGTCGGTTTGTGTATGTTGCGTCGTATACCAATGACTAGTTTGTCTCTCCCTACAGGATCGTGTTCAACGAATGAGATGCTCTTCCTAGATTTGGGTTTACGAGCAGGGTTAGGAGCCTCGGGTTCATTTTTGGTTGTTCCCGGATCAGTCTCCGTGCTAACTGGGTTCCAGACGTCAAGAATGTTGAGCAGAGAACTCGCTGCATCCGCTTTCAGCTTGGTTTCGTCTTCTGATCCAGTGTAGGGTGATTCTTCATCCGTATCAGAAAAGTCGGAGTCTTTTATAGGCTCGTAGCACTGAACCCTCTGCTCTGTTCCCTTTCGACTTTTCCCAGTTGCTCCTGCTTCCGAGTCATCCTTTTCTGAGCCTGAAGAAGGATCAATGGGCCCCAGTTCATCCCAAGAGTCCGATTCATCATCTTTCTTTGATGTGATCGAGGAATCATCATCCGAACAGACAACCTTCATTTCTTGAACGGGAGGATTCTTGAGAGCTCCGCCCGGTAAGATCAAATTGGCCTCCAGTACTATCCCAGGAAAGGTCTTCAGAAGAGAAGATATTTTTTCGTGGCCGAGTTTCTGAGGATCAAGAGCATAACCGTATTTCTCCATGAACAGTTTCCTGAAGCCTCCAACATTGAATCCTTCTGGATATCCCTTTACTACCTGCTCTATAAGCTTCTGACAGTCGGCCATAACCTCGCTCTTGGGCTTGCTTGACGAGTCTTGGTGAACTACAGGTTGCGCAACTCCGGTATGAGGATGATTATTGTGCTTCTGTCTCTCAGCGAACAAATTACTCAAACCAACCGAACCTGAAGGGCGGTTGTTTTCTTCAGATTTTCCTGCTTGATTAGTAACCTTGAAACGATATCTACCGTAATCACGCTCCTCAACCCATTTCTTTTCAGAGATCAATAAACCGATCAAGTGCAGGAGATCGCTTATGGGAAGAGATCTCAGTGCTACAGGTCCTTGTCTTTGTAAAGTTCGCGCCATATATTCCCTGGATTGACAAGGAATCGAGTAAGAGGAAAAATGAAGCACATAAAAGCAATATGTAAGGGAAAAAACGATCATCTCCATACGGCCATTTTAGTATACATAGAAAGCTCACGTCTAAAGGTGGAACCAACTTATGCATCAAGTTTACTAGTAATGAAATGGCATTATGGCTACTATTTTGTAAGATACTAGGGGGAACATAGTCATTTATTCAGAGGCTTCGTAATGATAAGATGAGGTTCTAGGAGATGATACCTGGTCCTCGACCCTGTAATGATGGATGAACCTTCAAGTGAAGTAATGAATGACTCCATTTCCTTCCAAAATGCCTCTTTTGCAAACACTTCATGCTGCTTGGGTTTCACCTCAACACGAGCTGCTTCGCTCTTTTTATCTTCCTTTCTTTCATCAGCCAGCTTGACATTTACCTGAGGATGATGTGCTGTCTCACCATTATTTTCTACCTTATCCTCATATTTAGAGGAACTCCGAAATTTAAACCAACTCGAGCTATGATTTGAATAGGCGGCATCACCACTCTGAGGAACCATTCCATTAGCCAGAGCTTCATGGCTCGAAGGAGAAAACAAAGCTGGACTAGATAGTTCTGAAAATTGGCATGGTGCAGCAGTTTTGTGTGTGACAGGATCGGTTCCAATCAATCCTTCACTATGTTTAGCATCCGTTTCATTCAATCCCTCACTCTGTTTAGCATCACTACTTCCGAACAACTTCATCCACATTCTTCTAAAGATTCCAAATTCAGAAGCAGGCCTAGGATCATCAACAATGAGAATTATATCTCCATTCTTTTCGGACAAATCCTTCATTTCGACAACTGGGGGAGCTGAAGCCTCATCTTTGTTTAATTGATCCTTCAGTTTCACCTTCCTAACCTCCTCTTGCATCTCTTGTACATTACTCTTATGACGGGATGCTTTTTCATGCTTTTCCTTTTCCAGATCCTGCAAATTTGATGCATGAGCTTCCATTTTCACATCTTGCATCTTCATAGATGACTCATTTTGCTTGTCTGCCTTCGGGACTTCTTGCGGATTTGTGAACGTTACTTTCACTTGGGAATCTGAAACTGGAACAACTGGTGACTTCTCTGCTATGTCTTTACAGGAGATTTTCTCAATAATAGTTTTAGTATCACTGCGAACTTGCGATTCTTCATTGCTTAGTTCCTCAGATGCAGCTGGAGATAATTCATCAGAATATTTGGTGTTGACGCGTTTTGCCATAGCTCTCCCATTATCTCCATAAAGCTGTAGGATATGTGGCATCGCTGAAAGAAAGCGAGTGAACTTTTTATACCCATAAAGATCTTTATCCAGATTACACTTGCTCAGTTTAGCACGAAGTTGTACAAGAGAGATTCCTTCTGGATGCGATTTAAGAATCTGAGAAATATAATTCACCAATGATTTAGGAATTGGTCGAAGCTTGACCTCTGACGTCAAAAGCTTGGGCTCTGAAGCCACTAGAGATGACTGGTCAGCACTTGAACACGAGGATTGTTCCGTAACAGCAAAGGGGTCTGCAAGAGGAGCCTTGTAATGGCCATACCAAGAATTATACGGGCCATCCGGAGGCTGGTTGAAGAGTGTTCCAGTGAGATTCTCTCCCTTGAGCAACGAACTCCATTGCCACATAAGAGTTGCAGCACTGCAAAGAACATTGGGTGCACTATCAGGACTGGCTAGTAAGATATTATAATTGCTCATCCTAAGTCGATGTAGAATGCCAGCAAAGTCTCTGTCCCCAGAAATCAATAGAAGGTGTGCTGGAGGAGGATTCTTGGTAACCCAGTACATGAGATCCACAAGAAGAGATCTATCAGCACTGTTTTTGCCACCTACAATTTGAAGAAGTATAGAAACAGATTAGCCATTCCATGCTCGAAAATCAGAAGTATGAAATGACACTGAAGTAGAAATCTCAAACGAGTATGTAACAGGACTCTAGACTTCTTTCCTGTGAAATATACATATTGGAGGAATAGAAAATTCCAAGAAACCCAATAAAGTATAACATAAAAATACGAGGAAAAAACCAAACTCAGTACAAAGTAATAGTAACACATCTTGAGGTCAAGGACATAAAATTCAAGTTTGATCGAGACTTCCGAGAATTCATCTAGTTCAGATATCATATCATCCATCAGCAATAAACCATCACTGAATACAGAGGTAAGGCTCCTAACATAAACCAAATATTAATCACACATTCACAATCATCACACAACCCATAGACAAATATACTTTCCATAATGGTTTGCTCTTACACCTTTGCTGAATGAGCAACTATTATACTTCTAAGTTCGTTGACATCTACTAGCACATTTCTTCAGTTGTTTCGACAAAGTACATTTTTACTTCACCAGAAAAAGGAACAACCACATAAACACAAAAATCACTACCCATGAACACCAACCAGAAATTCACAGTTCCAAATAATCGAAGGGAAAAAAATGTCTGCTTCGGAGCAAGCGAACTACACTCCACTCCAACAACTGACCACACTCTCAAGTGATCAATCCTGTTCCATCAACAAAGCTTCAAACCTCGAGCAAAATTCAATCAAAACCTCTACATCATATCGTCAACTAAACAAATTACACCTACTCATAGCTGGAATTCCCAAATCAATAACAATTCAAAAACTGCACAAAAACAAAACAAACAATAACCATAAATTCTACCGGAAGGAACATGGGTGAGATTAATCCCAGTAGCTGAAAGAGCTTCCTGATTAGTCCTCGAAATCTGCATTACGTCTCCGAACGCCGTGATCTCGATGGGGCCCCTAATCCCATTAGCCCTAATCGCATTGGTGATGCTCTGCGCCACCCTGAAGGCATTGCCGTTCACCGGAACATGGCAGTTCTCGAAGTCCCACCACACCGACACCCGCACGGCTCGGCTCTCCTCCTCCTGCCGCCGGAACTGGTGCTGGTGGCCCTGCTGGGTGGAGAACGCCACCACATGAGGAATCTGGGCCGCTCTCTGGTTCGCGCCGGTGAGAATCGAGAGGGTGAAAATCGGCCTCGGAGAAACGGGCTTCATTTCGGCAGTTCGGTGGGGAAATGGAGTGCAGAGTGCGGTTAATTGTGGTGGAGATAATCAAAAGACGCCATGGATGGAAGTGGGTTTTACCTTGGGGCACAAGGGTTTTTGAAGGAGAAGGGTGGGAGCTAAAACCCTAGCAAAACCCCTTCCCAAATTGGAATTATCCATTTAACATAATTTCCTAATTCCTCGTCTGACGGTGCGATAAGACGTGTCACACTGAAATACGATGAACGATTCTAGTCGTAAATGCATATTTGGAAATAACTAAATTGAATGATAAAAAAGATTACTTGTCCACCAATCTGGGCATAAATTGTTGGGATTTTGTGTACGTGTGTCAGCTTAGCAGTAGAAAGTCAAGTTTCGAGGCTAAAAATTTCGAGTTCAAGTTCTTTGTGACACGATCTGTAAATTCCATGTTATTTGTTTCAAATGTTGTGATTTTGTACTTATTGAAATGTTGTGACATGTATAGTTACAATTGACATGCATAGTCACACTGAAATACGATAAACAATTCTTGTCGTAAATGCATACTTGGAAATAACTAAATTGAATGATAAAAAAGATTACTTGTCCACCAATCTAGGCTTTAAATGTTGTGATTATGTGTACGCATGTTAGCTTAGCAGTTAAAAAGTCAAGTTTCGAGGCTAAAAGTCTCGAGCTCGAGTTCTTTATGTCATGATCTATGAATTCAATATTATTTGTTTCAAATGTTGTGATTTTGTACTTATTGAAATGTTGTGACATGCATAGTAATTGTTTACAATTGGTAAAAGAGGCCTAATTCATCATAATAAAGCAAAACTCAACAAAATACAGTATAACTTTACTAACTCATTTGTGACTGAAGGAGTACATTTTTACGGAATAATCGAACTCGAAATTTATTATTATTGATTTTTGTATGCAATTTAACACTTATCCTATTAATAGGCCCAAATAACTCAAGCCGGCTTGGCCCGAGACCATAAATGGGCTTAATGGGCTTGGGCCCAAACGTGTAAAGCCCAAATAATAAGCCCCATACTTAATGGGCCTCTAACTTAAAAATCACTCGGCCCGGCCCAAAATCTCTTGAGGATTGAGAAATAAATCTGATTAAAATTAATTGTGATTATAATCAATTAATTAATTAATTTAACAATGGAAATATAGCTATACTCTCAATTAAAAAAAGAGCTATACATATTTTAACCCTAGAAAATCTACTATTTTCTAATAATTAATCAATAATTCCCATCATTCAAAAAAAAAAAAAAAAAAAAAGAAAAAAAAAAAAAAATCTTGAAATTATTTTTTTTTAAAAAAAGGTTTTAAAAGTAGAAAATATTTCATTGGACTTTCTTTGACATTTCCTTGGATGTGAATAATTGGTTAGTCATAACTAAACTTTTTTGAGGCTTTTTAGCACATGTGTATTCAACTTTTTTAAATTACACATCATAAAAAAGTTTTTATAAATTAAAGTTGATAATAATAAAATTTATAAATTATTTATAAAATAAAAAAATAAGGCCCCCCCTATCTTTTGTTTTTGGTAATAAAGTGGATTTCTTAATGCAACGAAATTTTCCACTTTCGGTTGAAACTTCCAAAATCAAATGTTATAAACGTTACATGTTTATCATTTAATTTGTCATCTAGCGAGATCACGGTACGTGATTGTTGTGAAGGATCAGGATTGTAGAACGATAAATAAACGGAAACGCAAGAAAGACACAAAATGAGAACAAATGTTATTGGACAGCGAGATCTATCGACTCTGCCTACACGAATATAGAGACGTGTCGACAATAATTTAATTTATTTGATTATTTATATTCAAGATTAATTTATGAGCTTAATTAAATGTCAGTATAATATCATATAGTTAATAATTTACTTCCAATTAATGAGTGGTTATCGACTCTTGTAACACTAGCAATTGCACTCGTATAGGGAAAAAATATTATATAATTAGCAGTTAAATTGAAAATATAAATGTCACTTTATAATATGGTTCAAATATTGAGGACCACCAAGTGCATATTAAAAAAATATGATAAAATAAAAGTAAATTATTCCGACCATATGTTATAATCGGATACGAGTATATATAGTTTAGGACGGAGCGAGTACCTTAAAACTCTTTTCGTGTTATTAACACGTGGGATATGAAATTGGGCGCGAATGTTCACACCTAGTATTAACGAAGAACGAAGCAAAACAAAACAGCTCAAAAGGTTGAAAAAACGACTGATAGAATCGTATTAAATCTGCTTCGACGAATGGCAATCTCAAAACCCTAGTTACGTACTTCCTTATCCCAACGAGTGGCTATTGACGATTTTAACCAAAGCAAGGAAAAGAGAGGCAACTTCACTCACGAAATTCGATTTCGCTTTTTTCTTTCTTTCTTTCTTTTCTTTTTTATTTCACAAAGCGAAGAGCCTAGATAACGCGTAACGATTTTGCTAAAATTTATGGAAAACAACATGAGATACTGTTTGATTGGGTGGAAAAAGGTAGTCCAAATTGAGGGATAGAGTTATCAACATCTCTTTTACACTTGAATATGACTCAATAAAGATGAAATGTAGCTATCCAATTTTTGGAACTATTAATTGATGAGATAATACTTATATGATATTTAAAGAGCATGCTAAATTTAAAAAAAAAAAAAAAAAGTAAAAAAAAAAGATCAAGAAAAATTAGAAAAAAATAATAATTCACATTGCTATTTTGGTGAAGAGTGCTAAAAGGCATGGAATTCTTCCATACCTCTCTTTATTAAATTGTGGGGAAATTCTTTTGAGATTTTATGTGAAGTGTATATGTGTATATATAGACAATTATTCGAAAAATTGGGGGGAAGAATATTATAAATAACCGGTGAAAATTCGATTAATTATATTCTAATCAATTAGGTTCATGTAATTTGGGTGCAAATTTGGAACCCTATATCTCTCTATGTACCTATAGATAAAGGCATGAGTGATTGACGTGCATGCACTCATTCATGTGAAAATATCATTATGATTTACGGTAGGTAAGCACACACGACATCGTTACTGGTATACTCACTCGATCAGTCGATTTGTCCTGGCGAAATTGAGCATATACTTAATATATATTCAAGAATCGACTTGACTTCTCGACCAGTCGATTTGTCCTAACGATCGAAATTAAGCATATATTTTATATATATTCAAGATTCGACTCAACTTTTCATCGAGATGGAGTATAGTTTAGCTTAATTAGCACTTTCTCACCTAGCCCATGATTGAAATTAACATAAGTACTATGGTTATTTTGTAATTAGGTCAATAAAAGTGCATGTAAGTCTTGATATTTTTAATTTCAAGTCAAATATTTGCCTAAATAGAGTTTTAAACCCTAACAAGTGTAAACTTTTTGGTCAAAATCAAGACCAAATTAATAAATTACTTAAATATCTCTTTTTTCCAAAACACCTAATGATTAGAATAGCTAAAGTATTAATCAAAGCATTCCTAATTATTAACTTAATAGTTGCTTTAACTTTCTTTTATTGGAGAATTAAAGAATGGCTTTAATTATCCTTCTGGCTAATTGGTGATAATTACTAGTGCATAGACCCTTTTATAAACTATAATTAAAAGGGGATATTTTAAAACTATATACATTACATCCGTCCCGTTTCAGTACTCGTGTATATTATGCTGGTAGATCACACTTTAGTAGTCATGTTTTCTAAAATGAAAAGAAATTAACCGTTATGTCTCAATACGAACCCTAGCTTTTACACTGTAATTTTGGCATCATGACTAAAATTTCGTGACGAAAAGTAACATGACAAATGAATCGGGACGGACGGAGCATTGAGATAGTTGGTCAAATTAAAACTATTATAGTCTACAAGATGAGTGAGTAGGGAGGAACGTGCAGAATATTTCTTTAATCTCTATCCCTTCCAAAATGTGCCAACACAAGCAAGTGCTATACTTTGGTGTGGCATGGAACTTCTTATAATTGATTTGTCACTTCTTATTATATTATTTAATTCCAATAATTTCTCCATTTGGAGAATCAACCTTTTTAATCTTTTCCCCACTTTAACAAACCATTGGGATTTTTAAGTTTTAACCCACAAAAAAAAGAAGAAAATATAAGAGATAAGGTGAAAAAATTCCATGATAAAATATATTTTAAATGATGTAAAGAGAGGGGTATATATAACTATATTATCAAGATTTGAATTGTGCAATCAAAAGGTTGGTTTAATTCAATAAAATATAATATCAATGTAAGAATAAATTATAAGATTTTGTGCTCAAAATATTTTAATTTGGAATCCCATTTTGTTTAGATTCTTTGGTATATAGTGATTTCATATATAAAATAATATGACTTAAGATAAATATACTTACCACCGTTCTTTTTCTGGACATCGACTTATACATAGTACTATTGTCTATAACTGTTAAACGGTAAACTCTTAACTGTTTACTATTATCAAATTCTGAAACGAGACACTTAAAAAGAGAATAAAAATCAAAATCAAAACAAGGCATTTAAAAAATTCGAAAAGAGTACACAATAACTTATACTACGGAGTATCACTTTTTCTAACTCCGTCTCATCCTACTTGACGCATTTCTATTATTCAACAAATGCGTCAATTAAGATGAAATGGAGGGAGTACGTGTATATACAATAGACCATACTTCTAAAAGATATTTTGCACATGGCCATAACATACCTAAGGTTGGAAATGGTCGAATCAAGAAAAAGCACACATGTATATAAATACAATAATCATAAATCGAAACATGAACATATTTTTATGCTTGCTTTATTTAGTAAAAGGGAAGAACCAAATCATTGGAGCTCCAACTATACTTAAGCCCACATTAGTGCTCTTTTGATTTGATTACTCACAAACAAACTAATCTACATATGTTCCAACAAACTCGACTCGTAATATATGTCTATCTGTTCGAACAGACTCAATTCGTCTTTTCATTTTCCGTCTCAAAACACCGATTGTGAAGATGTTTTTTCACCTTGACTTCTGAATAGTACTATACGCTCGAATTCGAGTTAAATATCGAGGATTTTTCGCCTTGACTTCTCGATAGTATACGCTCGAATTCGAGTTAGTTATGAGAGTATCTTTCCCTAACAAACTTAAGAAAGAAATTGATGTGTACTTCAAACCATATGCAATAGATTAATATTGATTAAATCTTTTGTGATGAAATTAAGTATTTGGAGATAAATCACGTGGCCTTTTAAACGGTCGACATCCACACCCTTGCCCTATTTATACATATACATCTTTCTAGCGAACTTCAGAACTTGAAATATCATCATCACATACAGTTAGAGAGAGATCTAGAGAGAGAGAGAGAGAGAGATGGAGGCAAACAAGCCCCTTCTTGCAGTTCTTGCAATACAACTAGTGTATGCAGGCTATTTCTTGCTAACGAAGCTTGCATTCGATGTGGGAATGAATACTTTTGTGTTTGTTTTCTACAGACAAGCCTCTGCTACTCTCTTCTTGCTCCCCATTGCCATCTCTCTCGAAAGGTACTATACCTAGCTAGGTTTCCTCTCTCTCTCTCTCTCTCCTCTCTCTCTCTCTCTCTCTCTCTCTCTCTCTCTCTCTAGAATTGTTAAGTAAAGAATGATTTATAATTATTGCAGGAAAACAGCTCCACCATTGCCATTCTCACTCTTCCTCAAGATTTTCTTGCTCAGTCTAGTAGGGTATGGTACCTCTCTCTCTCTCTCTCTCTCTCTCTCTAGAACTGTGAATTAACGGCGGCGGCGGCGGTGGCGGTGTAGGATTACGATGAGCCTGGATATAGTTGGGGTGGGATTGAAGTACACGTCAGCATCGTTGGGAGCTGCCACTTCCAATACTCTACCTGTTATCACTTTCTTCCTTGCTGTTCTTCTTGGGTAATTTCCTCTCTCTCTCTCTCAGTCTCTCTCTCTCTGTTCATGATTTAATTTACTATTTTAACACTGTTTTTTAGTAATTTATATTAAGCCTAATTAATTATTAATCCATGCTAATTTTGAGATGATTAATTATATAACTGCATGTTAATTGATTAGTTGGCCCCTTTTAATTTTGACTTGTTTAAAATGCATTGATTAAATGAAAAAAAAAAAATTAGAAACCTTAATGATGCTCATGAACATAATTAATTAATTAATTAATTAATTCGTGAAGGAATCAATTAATTAATTAATAATTATAGGCTTTTACATAATGTATGAATTATGATTTTGATAAATTAAAGTTATTATTCTTGAAATATATTCTTGTCAAAAGACTGATATATATTCTATAATATTGTCTCTAATTTAAAATTAAATAAAATTTGGACCAACCATAACGAAAGACGACAATATTAGTAATTAAGAAATGGAATAAAGCCAATATATAAATATTTTTCAATTCATTGTACCTAATAGAATTTGTTGTCACTCAATAAATATATTCACCACAACCCCACCAATTAATATATTTAAAAAAAAAAAAAAAAAAAAAGCAAAAGATAAAGCCTAGCTAATAATGTCCCACTTTTCTTTATCTTTATTCATGTTTTTCTTTAACATTTTAATTAATTTAATAATTTGTGATTAATAAAAGTAATTAATAATTCGACAGGATGGAGAAAGTGAAGATACGAAGTAGCTCGGGATTGATGAAGATTTGTGGAGTAACACTTTGCCTTGGAGGAGTAGTGACCATTGCCTTCTATAGAGGCCCTTTCTTGAAACTATTGCTTCACCACCATTTCTTGCACAATCATTTGCAACAAATCCAACCTCACTTGCCCTCTACCCAAATTTGGATCAAGGGTGTTTTCCTCATGCTACTTGCCAATATATGTTGGGCTTTCTGGCTCGTGTTACAGGTACGTACATACACGTAATGTATAAATAAGTTCTGGTATGATCAGATAAACGAACGATCACTGATTTTAGTTTGATTTATGATTGTCGTTGCTGATTTAGGGAAGAGTGTTGAAAAGTTACCCATCAAAGTTGCTTTTGACAACCCTACAATGCTTTCTAAGCACAATTCAATCATTTGTGGTTGCAATTAGTGTTACAAGAGACCCTAATGATTGGCAACTTGGATGGAACATTAGGCTTCTCTCTGTCGCCTACTGTGTAAGCCCTAATTTTCTTCGACCGGTTTTCCTCATAACGAGATAAAATACAAGACTGAAATATGAACTATTTCTTGATTTTCGACAGGGGATCGTGGTGACCGGCTTCACATTCTACCTTCAAACATGGGTTGTGGAGAAGAAAGGCCCGGTTTACTTAGCCATGACTACTCCATGGATCATGGTTTTTACCATCATTCTCTCTGCATTTGTTTTGGGGGAGATTATCACTTTGGGAAGGTGTGATTAGTAACTTAAAAACCCTAATCCTCTCTCTCTCTCTCCTTCTCTCTCTCTTAATATTATATTGACTAATTGGTTGGAATTGATGTACACGTGGCAGTGTTCTGGGGGCAATTCTGCTGGTTGGAGGGCTTTATTTTGTGCTGTGGGGAAAGACAAAGGAAGAAGAGAGAGAAAAGGGGGAATGCATGCAGCTTGGAGATGTTGAGAAATCATGTGTAGTAGCTCAAAAGGGAGAAACTACTACTACTACATAGAAATCATATATTCAAATTATATAATATGGTTTATTTTAACTATATTAGATCTCTTATGGAATCATAGAGATATATTTTCTGTAACACATTTCATATTTTAGTTATCGAGACGTGTAATCGCATCAGATCATATCATAAATGTACACATGACTTGTATCGATGAAATGTGTACCTAACAAGTAACATCTAAAATCGTAAAAGTCGGACATTCTATTGCACGCGACAACGCATGATCAATGGCCCATATTTATGTAAATAAAAGTAGATTTGAAATGTTTTTAGCACAAGCGTGTTAATCATCTGTCGTTGCGATATAGTAAGTCCAATTAAAGGTCAAACATGAATCTCTCCGAAGGAATGTCGGAACGAAAACCAACGCTACAAGTGTTGCGCCTTCCAACGCTGCTTCTCTCTTATAAATATTTCATCGTGTCCGTTTTCGAACTCCTTTTCGCCTCTGGTATTCTATACCATTCAAGAGCTCATCACTCTCTCTTTCTCTTTCTCTCTCTCTCCTCTATGCAAAGAAAATTGTTTAATTTGACATAGAGAGAGCGAGACCACAGTTTGAGAAATATGGGAGCGTGTACATCCAAGTCCGCGATGCGGAAGAACGTCGTCGACGACGACGATGTTGTCCCTCGTCCTCTTCCAGCCCCGGAGAAGGAAGAGAAGAATCCGGTGAAAGTGGAAGAGGAGGTTAAGGGTAAAAAGGTAAATTTGTATCGTGTTTTAATTCGATTATATATATGCATGCGCTTGTAGCATGTGAATTAATAAAATACGAGACCGAAACACCCTATGCATGTAAATTATGAGATTTCTTTTGGCATTTAGGGTTATGTTGATGATTTCATTTTATTCAAGTAATACGTATATTGTACTACCTCGTTATTTTCATTCCCTTACTTTGAAATCGAATGACATTTGTGTACGTAGATTGAAGGGTATAAGGACTTAACCGACGTGGATGTCGAATATGAACGCGAGCAGATGAGACGAGAAGATAGGGCTCAAGTCGAGCTTAATGAAGCTCGTGAGCCCGGTGTTGAAGTAGAGAAAGAAACAACTAAAGGTCAATCATCGGAAGCTCCAAGATCCGATGTCAATGCAATCGGAGATAAATCAGCTGAGACGATAGAAACATCGGTAGCTAAAACTTCTGAGAAAAAAGAAGCGGAAGAAGTTGAAGCAATTGTAGAGAATGCGGTAGCTAAGACAACAGAGGTTGAAGCTTCTATCAGAAAGGAACTACGAGAAGTTGAAGAAAGTATTGAGAAGGCGATAGCTAAGACAACAGAGGTCGAAGTTTTTATAAAAAAGGAGGCAGAAGAAGTTGAGGCAACGGTTGAGAAGGCGATAGCTAAGACAACAGAGTCCGAAGCTTCTATAGAAAAGGATGCAGGAGAAGTTGAAGCAACTGTTGAAAAGGTAAGGGCTAAGACAACGGAGGCCGAAACTTGTATAAGAGAGGAAGCAAAAGATGTTAAAGCGACTGTTGAGAAGGCGGTAGCTAAGACAGCAGAGGCCGAAGCTTCTATCCAAAAGGAACTAGAGGAAGTTGAGGCAACTGTTGAGAAGGTGTTGGCTATGACAACAGACACCGAAACTTCTAACAAAAAGGAAGTCGAAGCAACTGTTGAGAAGATGGTAGCTAAGACAACGGAGGCCGAAAATTCTATAAGAAAGGAATCAGAAGAAGTCGAAGCAATTGTTGAAGAGGTATTAGCTAGGATAGCAGAGGCCGAAACTTCTATCAAGAATGAAGCAGAAGAATTCAAAACAACAGTTGAGAATGTGATAGCTAAGACAACAGAGTCCGAAACTTCTGAAAAGACCGAGAAAGAAGTCGAAGCATATAACAAGGCCGATGTAACTGAGAAAATAGAGGCCGAAACTTCTAAGAATATTAAGAAAGAAGTTGAAGCACATAATGAGAATGATGTAGCTGTGAAAGCAGAGGCCGAAACTTCTAAGAAGATTGAGAAAGAAGTCGAAGCATCCGATAAAAAGATGGCCGTAGAGAAAGGAGACGAGGCATTAGAGGCCAAAACTTCCGACGAAAACAAAACAGCAGTCGAAGCATCCAAAGAGAAGAAACCAGAGGCGTTAACCCTAGAGGAGAAACGCGCGGCGGCGGCGGCGCTATCAAGGTTCAAAATGTGGGGCTTTAGAGCTCGAGCATGAAGGAGAAGATGTTCGAACATGGTTCATTTTCACCACACTCTTTACATCCTCCAATCCTTCACAATTTATTAGCATTTTTGTTCTTTGTTTTTTTGAAGATTCATAGCTCAAAGTGTTTGATTCTTGTAAATAGAATTGAGTGTTGATTTGCACTCTTTTGTTTTAGTAATTTTGTGTTTTCTCTATTGATTTGAGCTTAATTAAAATTTTTAAATAACACTATAATTATTAGCTAGAAAATTAATAATTAACATCAAATTAATTCAAGAAATTTTTTTAATTTAACATTAATCACTTCACTAATTCACATCAAATTGAAATTCATCCAAAAATTATAATTTTTTCTATACAAAAAAAAAAGGAATTATTTTTATACAAAATAATGGCTTTACATACTTTGTTATTCCAAGCCCTCACTCTAGTAATAGTCAAAAACAACACTAAATTTACACCAACAAATTTTTCACTTTTCTACCCTGGTTAAAAAATTTAACCATACAGTAATTAATTCCCCATACATTTTTACATCACAACAAAAAACCAGAGAAGGTACAAAACAAGGGAGAGAGGAGGCTAGTTAGATCACAAGAAGGATATCAAGCTTCTTCTGAAGCTTTGGTGGGACCTCGTCGGGCGTCGGGGCGTGAAGTTGAGACCGAACATCTCCTTGTCATGTGCCTGGCCGTGCTCCATGGAGGAGACGAGCTTGGCCACGAGGAACGCGCTGTCGGAGATGTGATTCATGTCGTCGGTCTTGGTCCAGATGCGGTAGGAGAGCTGCAGGCGTCGGAGTTTGGAGTCGATGCCGATGCCCCACTTGACGAAGAGGCTCTCGCGTTCTTGGTCGGTTAGCTTCTTCGACATCCTCTTGCTCAGCATCCGTCGCTCCTCACGGAGGGCCTTGAGGCTGTTTTGTAATAGGATGTGTTAGAACCGGAAGGGACAAGCAAAAGTTTTTCGACTGTGATTTGGGAAAGGGATGTGTGTGGTCTTACCTCAATGCCAGGGTTAGGCGTTGTCCGTTCACGATGGTGCTCTCGCCTCGAGAGAATTTTTCCTTCAAGAACTTCATCCTCCTCATCTCCACCTCGAGGTATATGGCATCCGAAGGATCGCCACCTTGGAAGAGCATGAAGAAGTAGCTACGGTGAATGAGCGAGACGTTGCAAGCATGCCAGAGCTCGATTATTTGTCGTTGGAGATTCCTGAATTCGGCTGGCCAGTTTGATACAACTTTGTTGGGTTCGTCTATGATGGGATCTAAACCAACATCTTTCACTTCCCTCATGGGAGATTCGTCGGCTTCTGGTACAGCCTCGTTCGACTGCATCATTAAGAGAATGTTGTGTTTGTTATAGTCGAATCTCTGCTGAAAATCGATGAAGGATTCGGTTTCCATGATATATGTAAGTATTAAGAGATATAAAACACAACTCACCTGATTCTTGATGTGTAAATCTTCGGTCGAATTTTCAGTCTTCTCCTTCGTCTCAGCTGTCGAATGTTTTTCACCTGGGGCGTCGATCTCAACATCAAGAACATTTTCGGGTGAAAACCGAGAGTCTTTTCTTGATGAATTCCGAACGAAGGGAGTGAAGCTCATTGGGGAAAATTTCTTTTCGTCCGCGTAGCCTCTTTCCGATCCGCACCCAATCTCACTATAATCCATCATCCCGAACCAAGGGGAAGTCGAGCTAGCGATCCTCGCTCTGCAGCTGCGGCTTTTCTTAAAACTGAAGAAGCTAGGCAGGGATGAACTTTCGTATTCATGTGTACTGCATGGGAAGTCGAGTGGCTCGATGTTGGTCACTTGTCTCTCTTCCCTGGAAGGAGGAGGCGACGATTCTCGCTCTTTCTCTTCCTTTGACTCGACAACCTCAGGCTCCATATCTTCCTTCGTTGCACAGTCGCTTTCATATACTTTTACTTGAGGGAATTCGGTGTTCTCTTCTGAACATACGGAATCGCATTTGTTGCTCGATTCTTCAGTCTCGATGCAACGGACTTCTCTGCAGATATCCTCGGATGTTCCATTACTCTGCTTCTCGATTTCCTCCCAACCATGATCGGAGTAACTGTCACTGGAGTGTGACATTAACATCCTCGGAGATGCATTGTTATTCGTGAAGTTCTCGTCAAAATATGGAACTTTCACTATCTGACCGTCTGAACTCGTCCTGCTATGTGCACCAGAACATGTTCTTGCATCAACATCCGAGGATTGAGGTGTCGAGGCCTCGTCTTCTGCCATTTTTCTGTCTGGTGATCGTTGTACCCGCAAGTGAGGGTAGTGTGCCACTCCCACCTAGACAAGGAAATTAGAAAAGAAGCAAAATTATGAGAAAGGATCGGGAGAAAAACGGATAACTGCACAAGAAAAACGAATTTTGGGTTGTTTTCGGTTGTCCGTGCGACTTTGATTCACAGTTTCAATTATTTGAAATCTACGCGGTGCAAGATCAAACATACGAAGTTTTACGATGATCATTACCCGTGTCAAGGAAGCGTCATTTCCAATCATTTCTAACAGATCTTTAACTTGCGATTGGACGACATCTCGTTGCAGGATAACCTCGTTCAACTTCTCCTCGAGCTGGAAGAAAACGAAATTTTCAGTCGAAGCTCCAACGTTCGCACGACTCAACATAATGACATGAAGATTTGTTTTCAACCAACATAAAAGTGTAGTACCTTTGCGATCTGAAGATCTTTCTCTCTCAGCAATGCGGAATAATTCGGTGTGGGAACATTAGACTGAATATCTCTCTCTCTCAGCTCGCTCTCGAGTCTTGCCAGCTCTCGTTGCAAGTACTTGATCATAGCTTTGTCGGACATGACTACGTTGACTTTGGCGTTAGTCATCACTTCCTTTGCACAGCTAGCGAAATGAAGAGTGTTTCTCGATTGCTCCACGTGGGTGCGTGCAGGGCTCATGGTGCAAATGATGGCAGTTCGAGCATTTCCACCCAACGATGTTTGAAGAATTCTGGTTAGCTTTGAATCTCTGTATGGAATGTGTCCGCCCCGACCCTTGCTGTACGAGTCAGTGATACAGAGCTTCTCATTACGAACTTCCGATTTCAAAAATCAATGAAGTAAGAACGATTATCGATCATTTACCTTAGCTTACGAATAACGGTTCCGAGAGTGAGCAAACTGCGATTTATGTGGCAGCCTTCTTTTAATCTCGTGCCAGCTGATAATGCTTGCGATGCTCTTTCACTTCCAGCAAGATCGACAAAATTCTATTTCATGATGAAGAGAAACCGATTCAATGAGGGAAAGAAAGAAAGAAAAACACGAAATTCAGAAAAATCGAAACTGTATCACTATTAGTACTGATTTTGCATACCACATAAGCTGCAAGAGCACTAACATTGTCCCTGCCTGTAAAATCACGAGACGTGCTTTCCACCGCCTGCAAAAAACGAGTTCGTCTTAACAATAATCATCTGAATAGGTGTTTCGGAACAAAATACGGCTATCAAAATTCCATTAGTCGATAAATTTTCATTCTCTAAAGAAAAAGGAGGAAAGTAAAAGAAAAACAAGCCTTACTAGTCTGATAATCTGGTGAGATCTTGAGCTCACTTCGTTCAGGGACGTCTCTCCGATTTGTCTTTCAGCTGCAGAAATCGACAAATTTATAGCTCAACACGTTGTAAGAAAAAGCCACGTGCAATTAGGAGTTTACGATAAGATTCCAAACTCGACCAACTCTAGCAAGTTTCGATCTTTTACCTAATAAAAACGAGTAACGCTACATGGATATGTTTCCTTACCTTCACAAACGGAAAGAAGCTGAATCACGTGATCCCAATCTCTTACGGTTTCCTCCGTAAGCTTCTCAACCACAGTTCCTCTCTACCAAAAACGAAGAACGTTTGTCAAGAAATCGAACAAATTCTCAAACAAAAGTCGGGCCTGGGTAAAGCACTCACCTCAGGATCATCCAAGAGTCTGAGAGGGGTGCTGTCTGAACTGAGGAGGTCTCTCACGGATTCGTTATAGATTTCCAAAGCCGAGAACTTCAAAACATATTCTCTCTCCGGATGCTGAAAAACATCACGATTTTAACAATGTATAAGCTGATTTATTCGTAAACTTGCAAGACTGCATTTTTCGGGAGCAAAAATGTACCTTTTGAATATAATCATATATGTCGGCTATAGCAAATTCGGTTATTCCAGTCATCGTGAATGTCTTCCCACTGCTAGTTTGCCCGTACGCAAAAACACTTGCTACACAACGATTTATTGAGGTTTGGATTAAGAATTTGACGAAAGAGAATGCATAATGATCGAAACAAGCTAGAAACTGAAATGGGAATGAGAATGTCGAGAGTTTACTCACAATTCAGTCCGTTAACAACTGAAATCGCAACATTCTTGGCTGCTTTTTCGTATACTTCCCTTGTCGAGCAATTCGGCCTAAACACCTTATCTATACAAACAAAAATTTGCAGATCATTCACTAGCTATTCTCAAAATTCATCAATGTAACAGTGGGATCCGAAGACAAACTATTTTTAGCACAAAATCGAGATATTCTAAAACCTCGTATACCAGATTTTGAATTCGAAATCCATAAAGAGGCAAGAAGAACAAGCTATATTCTAACCTCTAACAAATGCTCGAACTCTTCCTCATTATACTCAAAACACTCGAAATTCCGGAAACAAGAACCGCCATTTTTATCGAATAAAGCAAACTACATTTGGAAACTGCAACTCCATACAGTAGATCATGATCACATTCTTACACAACATGATCAAACTCAACCTCATTACTCGAAATTCCGGAAAAGGAAGAAGAACAAAGCATCAAAATCATGAACTAACAAAGCTACATTTCAAAACTGCAGCTCGTTTCACTAGATCACGATCAAGTTCTTACACAACATGATCAAAGCCAACCTCAAGAAGCTCAAAAACTCAAAATTTCTTAGAAACAAAACAACACAAAGCATCAAAACAATGAACAATGAACAAACAAGTTGCATTTGAGCTCAAAAACTCGAAATTTCCGGGGAAAAAAGCAACAAAACACACAAAACACACCACATTCAAGAAACTGGAGCTCACCAAATGTATATGCAGAAGGAAACATCGACCTCTCCGAAGCAGAGAGATTGGCATTCTTGTAAATAACCGTGTTATCATTCACACAATCCCAATCTGAGACATCATGCCTCAAGATCTCCTTCCCATTCAAAGGCCTCAACCGCACCGACACATAAATCCTCTCCTCACTCCCCCTCACCACCTCCCCTCCTTCCATTTCCACCCCCAAAACTCGTGGGAAATTACACAAACACCCCAACAAACCTCACTCTACAACCACATGAGCTGAGCAGAGAGAGAGAGAGAGGACAAAAGCAACAAGATTCAGAAAAACTACAAACAAAAGAAGAAAATAATGAAGCAACCAATGATGAAGAAAAAATCGTCAATGGAAATTTACTAATCCTTCAATCATATATACTGTGGCCACCCCCTTTGTCTCATGCATTAAATTAGGGATTTTTTTAAGCAAAAATTTCTTCGCCAAAGGGGGTTGTGTGGTCCAAATCTACAGACTGTCAAATGTCTTGATTCTCATGATTGTTTCCGAACTCAAGGGCTTCGAAGCTTATAATAATGGAGGGATTAGGTTGTAATGCTTAGGAATCAAGCCTCTAGATTAGAGAAGAAAGAAAAAAAAAGATTTCAATTTTTCTTCCCTCCCTAATAATGGGTCGCTGTCGAAAGAATGTTTTATAGAAAAAGAAATTCAAGAAAATGTCTCCCTCCTCTCTTCTTGAACAATCCCTCTCCTCCCTGCGAAATGGGACTCCAGAGAGAGAGAGAGAGGAGAGAGAGGGAGGGAAGAAATTTTGGATTTGGAAGCGAAAGTTTGGTTCTTTTTCTTTTTCAAGCTTTGGTTTCTTGGAAAAGATGAACTTTTTTTTCTTTTTCTTTTTTTTTTTCTTGGATTGCTTTTTTGTGGGATTTTGTTTAACGTAAGCAACGGTTAATAATAATCTATTCTAACTAATCCTCTAACTAATACTACTATTCTTAAATAGTGCTTTCTTTTTCCTTCAAAAAATAATAATTTAATCCTAAATACTCGAGTCGGGATGAGATTCGGCACAAAGTAGTTTTTTCTAATAAAATAAAAATCGATGAATTTTACGACAACTATAATGCAACAGTCAGTATGTTCATAAGACATATATTAATCTGCATCGTAAATCATAATAAGATCGATGGTTCAGATCACCACCGATGATAATCTAATTTAGAGTTAGATAGGAAATGTCGTTGGTTGACAATGATGCACAAACATGATTTCTTATAAAATAAAGTGTTGATTTTTAATTCTTGTTCTGACTTTAATCACGTTTTTTTTTAATATATACTTTAGTTTTTTTTATTTAATCATTTTTGTGAAAATGATGGACCATCATCTCGTACTTTGAAAAATTGCCTCCAAGAAAATGATGGTTTTTTTTTAAAAAAAAAATAAATAATATTAAGCTAAATTTGTGCTGATTAAGTGTTGTAATTTTCTGTAATTAATGTGTGGTCCATCTTAATAAAGTTTTATTACAAGGAAAGTTACTAAAGTCATAGTCTAATAATAATATAAAGTAAGGATCTTTTCAACTAAAAATGTTGAATAATTAGCACAATACTTTTCAGAATTAATTACATTAATTTCCGCAGTTACCTCCACGCATAGAATAGTTGAAGTAGTATTAAATTAATTTGATAATGCAATTCTTGAAAATTGATTTCCTCTCAATTATTTTGGAATTATTGTGTATGTTTCTATGTGTATTTAATATAAGTAAAAATATAAAAATTATATAATCCATTTTTTTAAATTAAAACAGCAAAAAAAATGTTTATTTATGCTTAGAATAGGATCTAGCAAAAATCCAAAAAAAAAAATGTTTAATATAGTGGGAAAATAATTGTGTTTTGACATAAATTCTTTGAGTATGAGTAGAAGCACATGGCTTCCATATAATCCTTAATTAAACTAATAATTAGCGCCGACCCATGTACTTAAATTTAATTGCACCTAAATTTAATCAATGGTGATTAAAGTGCAATTAGTGAATTGTTGAATGGTATTATATCCATTCAAAGTTCAAACCTCATTCAAGTTTTTTTTATGCATAATTAATTTAGTATGCTATTCTTATAAAAAGGTTGTAATTATATTGATCTCTCCTTTTAATTTAAGTAAGGACCCTAAGTATTTGAGGTTTGAGGTTAGCAACGATGATGGCAACTCGGTTGGTAAGACTCTTTTTCTGTAATTAAATGGTAGGAGATTCGAGTCATCATGAAAAACGTATTTGAGGTAAGAAAGGTTTTCAAAATTCAACCCATACTTTAGTAGTGAAATTTTATGTTCCTATTTAAGTGTCTCGCTACTGTTTTTACGTTAAAAGTAAGTAGAATGTTCGATTTTTGAACTTTACATACAATAATCAGATGTTACGATAATAATAAGACTGTCGATTTTCTTGATATTCACATTTTCAAGACTTGTGACGCTTATCGAGAGACAGAAACAATGCAGTCATCCACATTATAACCTGAATATACACTAAAATAAAAACACAAGCACTACTAATCATCATTTTTTTTTGTGTCAAATATGAAAACAATTATCCACTAATCATACTTCAAATAAATATAAAATAAAATGAATAGCAAACATTGATCATGAACATGTTTTATTGTTGAAAACAAAGAACAAAGAAAAGTTGCTAAAAGAGAAAAGAGTTAGTAGAGTGGGGACATGAATTTCTATTCTTAATTCTTTGACCAAAAAATGGCTTTACATCCCATGTGCATTTGCTATTAATTAATTAATTTCATCCATGCATTTGCATGTGACATTACCCTAAAAATATTGGTATAGGCCCCCTCCAAATTATGATAAATTATGCTATATTATATTTGCATCAAAACCTTAAAATTGTTGAAAATATTAGAAAAAATAATTAAATTTTTTTATTAAAAAACTATCACAATTATTCATTGCTTTCCATATGCAATGTCTATTGTAATATGAAATGAATTATTCAATTGTTTGAAGTGATAGTGTATTAATTTGATTTTAAATTACACTATTAAAATTTGAATTTTAAATGTTCCCCTTTTGTGTGTGACATTTTGAAATTACAATAATATTCCATAACTCTACAACATTATCCATGCACTAATATAATTAATTACCTCTCAAATTATGCCAATAGATATTCAATTTTTTTTTTAATTACTACTATAAATTTGTAAAGATTTACAATATAAAATAAAATTCATCAATGATTGTGGAATACTACATTCCAAATTTGAGGAAATCTCAATAATATTATTCAACTGCCATGATTGTCCATACCCTTGCTCTATATTTATTTATTTTTGTTATTTCATGTACAATAATAATGATTTTGGATGATTTTAAATAATGACAAAAACAAAACATTCATAGAAATGAGTTTTTTAATTTTCTATGAACAACTTTAAAATGAAAATGAATATACTAAAAAAAAATAATTCACATCCAAATACATTGAACTAAATTACAATTTCTATTTGTTTGTTTGCAATTTCTTTTTAAAGTGGTGTATTTTTAAAGTTTGACAAATTAGAAAGTAAACCTTTTTTTATTATTATTATTATTAATATTGAAAAGGATAAGTAGATAAATAAATTAAAATAATGTGAAGTGGAAAAGTTTGAGGAAGTCGGTGGGAGAAATAAATATTTTAAATAACAAAAAGTCCAATATTTTTTAATTTTTTCTTGAGATAATAAAAGTCCAATAATTGAGTGGCTGATATTTTGAAGAGATTTATGAGAAACTGACAATAGTAATTTAATGGTGTCACATGACACTTTATAAATGATAAATCTACCATAACCCAATAACTATAAGTGTAAAATTCATTAAAACTTGGGCCTCTAAATTGCAAAATTCCACATCCCGTCGTCTCACGTGGATGTTATGTCGTCGGATAATTAAACTGAGAGTAGACTCGATAACAAATTGATAGTTTGAGATTTAACTATATATCGAGGTTTGAACCTCGTGACCCATCGAATCACAAGCTGACCCCCTCGATCACTGAGTCACCACTAATAGACAGTTTGAAGTTTTTTAATAAATGAAAATTAAAATAAAATAATTTTACTAATTTCCAAAGAAAGTCCAAGAAGAAAGGGTCCAAGTCCAAGAAGGAAAGGCCCAAATTTGCGATTGGACTCAAAAAATGGACAAACGAATGGACTATTTTACCCTCTTAAAGTTGAAATATGGCCCAATGATTGTAATGGACCTTTTGGCCCTTATTTATATTTTAATTCCTAATTTCTATAAATACACTTCGGAAAAAATCAACTGTATAATGCCAAAAATAGTAAAAGACTTTTCCCACCCACTATTTCTTGAAATATCTATGAAGAATGTTGACAATTTTATAAATAGAAATTCATTTCAATTTTTATCAATTTTGTTCATTTTAAAACAAGACTCAAATCCTTGTCCAATTATTTTTCTTTTTGAAAAGAAAATTAATTTCAACATAATTTTAAATCAATAGTATTAGCATGAAATATTCTCTCCGTTTCACTTCACTTGCTTTGCTTCATAATCGGAACGTCTCACTTCAATTAGCTATTTCCTAAAATAAAAAGAACTAACACTTCGGGCTGTTTGATAGGGTAGATAACCCAAGATAAGACTATTTATCTTGGGTTATCTTGTGTTTGGTATGCACAATTATTTATTATGGGGGCCCTAGATTGTAGTTGGGCCCATGATTAAATCACTATTTTGGTAGGATAATTTATCCCACCTCCACCCCTCCGATAAGTTGTCATTAGTTCTACAGTATTTTGAATTTACCATTTTATCCTCATCTCTCTCTTTCTCTTTCTCTTTCTCTTTCTCTTTCTCTCTGTACTTTTCTGTTCCTCTTTCTCTTTCTATTTCTGCAAATTCACTTGGAGCAGCTTCAACTCGTTGCCGCCGCCACTTGAAAGAGAGAGGCTACCGTCGTTGCTACACTCACCGGCGTCGCCGCTGCACTCGCCGGCGTCGCTGCGGCAGTTGATATGAGTCATATGACGGTTGGGTTGGAGCTTTTAACTCTCGACTTCACCCTAGCTATAGCTCTCGAGAGCTTCATCGCCTTTTGCGATGAAGCCAAAATTATACAATCCTTCATTTTCCTCCATTCACGTACTATTAAAACATAAATTCAAACTGCAAAATCCATAAATCCATAATTTCAAACTGCAAAGTCCCATGCTCACCCAGTAGGTAAATTTGGGATCTTTTTCAGGAATTAACAAATGTATTTGAAATTTAAAAAAAAAAATCATATACATTAGAAAATATGTAAGGTTATTTTGGTAAATTCAAATTTAATATTGAATTTTATACCAGTATATAATATAAAATACCTATTTAACTTATCTCACATTTTAAACTTACCTACCAAACACTAGTAAAGATAACTTATCTTACTTCATATTCATACTAATAATCTCATGATTATTAATCTTACTATATCCTACCTTACCTACCAAACACACCCTTAGTTTTCACTTTTAACATTGAGTCTAAAATCTCGTACGACGAGACTGAGGGACTAGGAGTTATAAGAACAGTTTAATCTACAGTAACACACACTTTATGCTTAATTACTCTGCATCAAAGCGAACAAAATTTTCTTAAGGGCCCCTTTTCTGCTAATTTCTAGTTCCATGGAAAAAGTTAGGCAAACAAGAACCAATGGGAGAGAGAGAAAGGAGAGAGAGAGAGAGAGAGAGAGAGAGAGGGGAGGAGACAAAAACCTGATCAATCAAAGAAAGAAAAGAAGGGAGGGGAAGAAAATAAAGGTGGAGGTGAGAGATATTCAACTAGTGGGCAAGAATCAAAGTTGGGGTTTCAAAATCTCCAGCCCCACATGCATCAAATTCCAATTTGTGGCACCAAACAATTTTCTCTCTCAAAAAAACAACATCTCCCATGATGTCCCACCAACTTTCATCCTAGTCAATCACTGTTGTTGTTCATGCTCATTTCTTCACCCAAACAAACAAAATATATTAAAAAATCCATCCAAAGCAACTCCAACCAGTCAAATTCCTCAAAAGAAACCCCCAAGATTCGATCTTTTGCGTTAGTGAACTCGAGCTGAATTTGTGTGTGTGTGTTGTTTTGAAGGGTTTGGTTTCGAGGGTTTTAATGTTTGTTGTTTGGTCGGAGAAATGAAGTATGCGGACGCTTTGTGATGTGTGTGAGAGTGCCGCTGCTGTGCTCTTCTGTGCTGCCGATGAAGCTGCTCTTTGTCGCCCCTGCGATGACAAGGCATGCCCTTTTCTTGAATTCTTTCCCCTTTTGGGATGCTTTGAAATGAATGCCATTGATCTTCAATCATGTGTGTTTATGGGATTATGTTGTAAAGATTGAATCTTTTTGAGGTGGGGTTTCTTGAATTTTGCTTATTGTAGTATAGTTATGAATGATTTGTGTGTGTGTTGATGTTTTCTTGATTTTCTTGTGTCCAAATTCAGACAGAAATGTTGTGTTCTTACAGTTGCTTCCACTCAGTTTGATGGTTATTACTAGTAGTTAACTTGATTGAATAGTCTCCTCATGTTATTGTCTGTTTTGGAATAGGAGAGAATAAACATGATTTGCAACAAAGGAGCTTGATTTGAGTGGACTATGGACATGAATCTAGGTTTTTATATGTATAGTTGCTCCAATGATTTCGATGGTGATGTTAGATGTTGCTCGTTGTCGATTAGTTAGCTCGTTCGAATGATTTCACTCCAGATTCTCTGTTCTAAATCGTGTGTGGTTTGCTAGAAAAGGAGCTAGCTTGATTTGGAATGGGAGTATTCTTGATTTCTTGTAAATCTACATAAGTGTATTGAACATGTGTTTGCATGTGAGGTGCAGGTTCACATGTGCAATAAGCTTGCTAGTAGGCATGTAAGGGTTGGTCTAGCCACTCCTAGCGACGTTCCACGCTGTGACATATGTGAAAACGCTCCGGGTATGCCCGTTTTCCTCTCTTACTCTTCTCGTTTTTCTTGAAAGTTTGCTATCCATTTATCTCAATAAGGGTGAAATACTTTGTGTTTGCAGCCTTCTTTTACTGTGAAGTGGATGGCAGTTCCCTTTGTTTGCAATGTGACATGATCGTCCACGTTGGTGGCAAAAGAACGCATAAGAGATTCCTCTTGTTGAGACAGAGAGTCGAGGTTTGCTTCGTACTTACTAAAACTTTCTCATCTTTCAAGCCATGTTTTCAATTGAAGTCACTAGCTAATATGCGCTGATTCACAGTTCCCGGGAGATAAGCTTGGGGATCCCGTTCCACAAGCAGTAGCCGGAAACGAAAGCAAGAGAGAAAGTAGCCACTCGGGGAAGCTAATGGACGAAGATGACAATCAAAATCGGGTCTTTTCTCCCTCTGCAAACTTAGACGGCAATGATGATAATAGAGACGTCAAGATTGGTAAAAGAATGATCGACTTGAATATGCAGCCTCACCGTCTCCACGGCCACCATTCAAACAATTAGGCAAGGCTCGTTGTTTTCTAAACCTCACCGTCTCCACGTGATTGCTTTCTAAACCTCGTCCTTCTTTTTCCCTATGTCTCTCTAAGCAGGGGCTGTAAGTTCGAAGGTAAGGCTCGTGGCTTGCGTAGCTATGGCTTCGGATCGGGGTCTCGATTGCGGCAATGCCAGCCATTCTGCTGAATAGGTTTTGTGGAGCATTGGGGATTCTTTTGAGTGGTTAAATATAGCTTGGTTTTGTTGTAGACTAGAAACAAGAACAAGAACAAGAACAAGAACAAGAACTAGCCTTTGATTGTGAAATGGTGTTAGTGTGTGTGAGGAAGAAATTAGTTTATGCATTCCTTCAATAACTGCTGACAAGAGTTCTCTTTTGTACAACAGAGTTTGATCAATCTCTCTCTCTCTCTCTCTCTCCCTCTCCCTCCCTCTGTCAAGAAGACAATACCTCAAACGTGATACAAATAGTAGTATATCAATAAATGTTGGAATTGAAAAGGACATAACTTCACCAGAAAAAAAAAAAAAAAAAAAAAAAAAAAAAAAAAAAAAAAAAAAAGAGAGAGAGAGAGAGAGAGAGAGAGAGAGAGAGAGAATGTAAAAGAATAAAAATAAGAAAATATCAGTATAAAGAAAACAGAGGATTCTTATCGCTTTTTTTCTTTTTACGGCAAATTTAAGAGAAGGAATAATCCCTTGAACTCTTCTTCTTCCTCGGGCGAAGGCGCGAAGCTAAGCACGATGAGGTTCGCGGCGCCGGCGGTGATTGTGCTGGCGGTTTTGGCGTTAGCGGCGGCGGTTACGTCGGCGCAGCGGCTGCGGCGGGTGCGGGAGACCGGCAGCAGCAACTATTTGACCAAGGAGGAGCACTGGATGAATCAAACTATCGATCATTTCTCTCCATACGTGAGTTTGATTTGCTTCGATTCGTTTGCTTGCTTGCTGCAGTTTGTTTTTGAATCTCGCGTAGATTGGGGATTCGGTTTCGATTTTGGTAGCAATTTTCAGTTTTGAACTTGAGCTTGTGATCGGTGAGGTTCTTGGTGAAGATATATGTTGGAAAATTTTGCCCTTTGGGAAGATTGAGCTCGTTTTTAACCTCAATTCATGAAAATGAAGATGTTCAGTTAACAGTTTACAGTTATGACTAGCATATGCATTCTCGCGCCAATTAGGGCAATATTTTTTTTTTTTTTTTTTTTTTTTGTGTGTGTGTGTGTGTGTGTGTGTGTAGCATAATGAAAGTGGATGGCCATGTATGGAATACATAATGAAGAATTTGTTACTTGTACTGAGCATATTGGCTTCTTTGTTTGCAGAACCGGGACCAGTTCGCTCAACGTTATTATGAATATCTCGATGAGTTTCGGGCCCCTGATGGTCCAATCTTTCTTAAGATCTGTGGAGAGTCCGCGTGCAATGGGATTAGTAATGACTATTTGGGGGTAAGTCTATAGTCCATATAAGTTTGCTTATTGTATTTCCGAAATATTTCTTAGGTAGTTGTGCCCCGTCCATAAGAAAGGGCTCTATTCATTTCGTTTACAGATCACTCGAGTTAAACAGGCATTGCATAGTAGAAATGATGAGTCTTGAGAATCACATAAAGTCCTACGGTAGCTATTGGTTTGAAAATGTTTCTGAATCTTGAAAGCCTGGCAGGTTTTAGCTAAGAAGTTTGGAGCAGCTGTGGTTTCTCCCGAGCATCGTTACTACGGAAAGAGCTCTCCTTTTGGATCCCTCAGCACAGAGAATCTGAGATTTCTTTCGTCAAAACAAGCATTATTTGATTTGGCTGCCTTCAGACAGTACTACCAGGTAGCAATCCTCATAATGATGTTGTGAGTTCTCACGTTTTCTTATGATCATCTTTATAAGAATCACTTGAGTAACTGATCTTTCGGTTTCCATTGCTCAGGAGTCCTTAAATGTGAAGCTCAACAAAACAACAGACAATCCGTGGTTTGTCTTTGGTATTTCATATGCAGGAGCTCTTAGCGCATGGTTCCGCTTGAAGTTCCCTCATCTTACTTGCGGCAGTCTTGCGAGCTCTGGTGTTGTTCTTGCTGTCTACGAATTTACAGAGTTTGATGAGCAGGTGAAGAAAACTTTTTCAGTTCATTAATTTCTTACAATATTATATGATCATTTCTTTTTACTTCATCTTTAATATTATTTGATTTCGTTCCATTCTCATTTTCTGTGTCGAGAGTGTTGAGTGTTCTCAGTCTTATCACCTTGCTCTTGATATTCTCGTTCAGGTTGGTGAATCTGCTGGTCCAGAATGCAAAGCTGTGTTGCAAGAAATTACCAGTCTTGTAGAACAGAGACTTGAATCGAATCAGAAAGAGCTAAAGAGCTTGTTTAATGCCAATACGGTAGAAAAATATGTTAATCCTCTTTCGTTAATGGGTTTTATTAGTAGTCAAGCCACATACTAAATAAAGACAAACTATGAAGTAACAGAAAAAATCAAGCTACGTATATCTGCTAGTAGTTTTTACTTTCACAAATCATTTCCCAGATTTGTAAGTTTTATCACCTTCCTGAGTTCCTGGTGATGTTCTTCGAACTTGGTGAAAATGATTTTGTTCTGAACTAGAGTCTAAAAATTTCATTTTGTGCGGAACCTAGGACTGTAATATCGAATTCAATAATGACTTTACTTCTGTTACAGCTATCAAAAGATGGGGACTTTCTGTATTTTCTGGCAGATGCAGCAGTCACGGCGGTACACGAATTTACACCTTTATGGAATAGAAACTTTTAGTTTTCTACGACAGTCTTAGCATGTTTTGCCCCTTTGCAGATTCAATACGGAGATCCAGATGAACTGTGCAACCCTCTTACTGAAGCAAAGAAAGCCGGAGAAGATTTAGTCGTAAGCTTGTTTCCTTTTCTAACCTATAATTGGTTGTATATTCCTCGCGTGCCCAAAATATTCCCATGGTTATGATTTGGTTCTCTTGTAAGCTGATAATAACTTCAGTTATTAATTATTTGAGTAAAGCTTTTCGAAAAGCTTCATTGAAATTCACATTTTCTGCCTTGTAATAAGCTGCTGTTATTTTCGTGTTCAGGAAGCATATGCCAAATATGTGAAGGATTATTACATAGACTATATAGGTGTCAGTGTTGACACGTACAACCAACAGCATTTGAAGAATACCAAAATAAGCGATAGCAGTTCTGATCGCTTGTGGTGGTTCCAAGTATGTTCTGAAGTTGCATATTTTCAAGTTGCACCTGCAAACGATAGTATTCGTTCTTCAAAAGTTGATACGAGGCAAGTATTTTTCCATTTTTCCTGATTTTCTGTACCAAATGCATGCGGTTACTAGTAAATTAAGATGAGTAAGCTTTTATATTTTGCAGATACCATTTGGATCTCTGCAAGAATGTCTTTGGGAACGGTATGCCCGGTCCTGATGTTAATGCAACGAATCTATACTATGGAGGCAGAGAAATTGCTGGTAATCATACCTGTCGTTATTTCTCTTCTAAATATGTTTTAAGTTCTTTAGCTGATTTTATTATCTAAAAGCCGGGCGCTGTATATTTTACTCAAATTTTATCTGGAAAATGAGATGTCGAGTTCTCTTAACAAACGGAATTACGATTTCTAAAGTATGTTTCTATGTTCCTCATATGATCGAGCTCATTCATTGTGGACTGATACATTGCTTTCTTCGTTAAATATCACTAACTACGCAGGTTCAAAGATAATCTTCACTAATGGTTCTCAAGACCCTTGGCGGCATGCATCTAAACTGACATCATCAGTCGACAGTGAGTCTGAACGTTACATTTATCCCAACAAGGCTCTTTGCTAGTGAACTTTGCAGATTTTTTATACATCTTTTATTTCACCGTTGTCTGTTTACTCATTTTCTTCAGTGCCTGCATTTACTGTCAAATGTCATAACTGTGGTCATGGCTCGGACCTGCGTGGCTGCCCTCAGTCTCGTTTGGTTCCCCAAGGTATGCCGCGTGCTTCAAGCTCTCGCTCAAATTAGTCTTTTGAGCTGTAATGAAATCTGCTCTCGGTTGCCTTTATATATAGACTTTGTTTCTCTTAGATCAACAAAAATAATCTGCTTATATGAGTCGAACAATTTTGAGCTTGTTTATCGTTTAATCCTTCAAATACTCGACCAGTCAAAGTACACACACCCGTAATCTCTTTATCTTGCAGGTGATGCGAAGAATTGCTCGTCTCCGGATGCAGTCAACAAAGTGAGGCAGAACATCATCAGCTACATCGACCTATGGCTGTCTCAGTGCCAGAGCTCAGGTAGAAGTGCCATGTAAAGTGTGAACTATCAAAATAGTCGAGCGAAGAAAGGAGAACTTACACTCGACTGAATACTTGCAGATGTGTAGTTTGATCGGGGGAGACGACGTCCGAATAAGTTCTCTTGTATATATTCACTACCCCCCGTGGCATTTTAATCGTGTAATCGTCGTCCGAATAATTTCTCGTTTTATTGAAATTTGATTTCGATTTAAACAGAAGTCAAGATTACAACAGCAGCAGAAAGTATTGTACAAAGATCATAAGCTAGAATCGAAAACTCCGATACTTCTCCATTATTGTCTTGATACAGGGAGAGCTTAGTAACTGTACCCCTTGACGAAGAGCTCCTTCTTCGCCTCCTCGGACTCTCCCTCTCCGGTGTACTTCCCGAGCTGGGCGAGCGAGTTTGATTTCGCTCTGAGGAGGAGCGCGTCCTGGGCTGCCTTCACGTTCTCGGGCCTTCCCCCCCACGTCTTCAGGCACGTGTTCTGCAGTGCCCGTGCGTATGAGAACGACACGTGCCATGGGTTTGGGCTCTGGTTCATCGCGTTCAAGTTGAGTGTGGCCTCGACCTCCGACTGCCCTCCGGACAAGAACTGTTTTTCCATCAAGAACAAACTAAGGTTAGTCCGACAGCTCGTTTCGTGATAAGTTAGAAACGGAGAAGCTCGTGTTTACCATGATGCCGGGGACGGCAGGGGGGATTCTTCGCTTGAGGAGCTTGAGGGTGAGATCGGCCACTGTTTCCGGCGAGGCCTTGTCTTTGCTCTCTGCTCCCGGTGTAACCATGCTAGGTTTCAACAAGATTCCTTCGAACAGCACGTTGTTTTCGGCCAGGTAGAAGAAGACCTCAGCCCACACCTTCTGAGCAACCTCGAATGTCCTCTCGATTGGGTGTTCCCCGTCCAGCAAGATCTCCGGCTCCACAATCGGGACGAGGCCGTTGTCCTGGACAAAAACCGAGGTGTTTCTTACTTTCGTTGCGTGTAACAAGAATCGAAAAGACTGTGAAGTAAGAGTAGTAGTAGTAGTGGTGTAGTACTTGTGAGATAGCGGCGTATCTGGCGAGGCCCCACGCGGCTTCCTTCACGGCCAGCGCAGACGGGCCGTTGGGAATGCTCACAACGGTCCGCCTGTGTTTTTTTTTTTTTTTTTTTTAACAAACACGACACGATCAGATAAGTACAGAACCAATACACACAGTGCAAAAAGTAACACTGGATGTAGGACTCACCACTTGGCGAACCTGGCCCCCTGCTGGTAGTAAGCAGCGGACCGGGAGGCCAGGCCGTCGAGCCCCTGGCACCACGACTCGTTGTTCGAGCCCGCCAACGGGACAAGACCCTACAAACCACCCCAAAAAAAATTAAAATCGAGAGAAAAACCAATTCTAGCCAACGGAGCTACTCAACATACCTTGTCGACTTTGATCCCGGGGACGATGTTCTGCTCGACGAGGATGTCGACGATCTTCTTCCCTTCGACGGTGGATTGGTACAAGGTCTCCTCGAAGAGGATGGCGCCGGAGATGTACTGTCCGAGGCCGGGAGCCGTGACGAGCAGCGTCCGGTAGGCCTGGCGATTGGCCTCGGTGTTCTCGAGGCCAATCGAGGCGAGACGCTTGCCGCAGGTGGCGTTCGACTCGTCCATCGCCAGGATTCCGCGCCCCGGCGAGGCAACGGTTTTCTTCATTCAAAAAGTAGTTAAGTTAGTTACTACTTCCCACCTTAACACAAATATAACGACAATTCTTCTAAAGTTGAATACATATAACATTAATTGCATGTAGAGAGAGAGAGAGAGAGAGAGAGAGAGTGCGTACGGCGGTCTTGACGAGCTCGTCGGCGTAGGAGGTGGCGCGGACGGTGAGGGAGGAGGGAGGGCAGCGGACGGAGGCGGCGGCCACCGCGTGCTGGCGGAGGAGGGGCTGCCCCTTGACGAAATCCGACTTCATGTCGAGGACCGGCGATGACTTGAGGAGGGAAGCGGAAGCCATTCTCTCTCTCTCTCTCTCTCTAGAGTGAGTTAGTTCTGAGAAGAAGAAGATGATAATATTATCTCTTTAAAGCTCACTTCCCCCACATATTTCACACACACTGTACTAATTTTGAGACAAGTGCACGTTTATATACTTGCTGGGAGATGAATGGTTTGAGGCCATCGCGCCTTCGCCAGTCACCTCTCGACACGTGGAGCGATAGCTTTTCTGACGTGGAAAATCCGATTTTATTCAATTAACTAATTATTTGAGAGTGGTATTCAAAGTTGAACCACTAATTAATTCATTTTAAAAAAAAATCGAAAATTTGTGGCGTTTAGATTGTTTCCATAATAGGCAACACCACAAGTTGTAGTTGGAATTTTATTTTGTAGAAATATTAGTACTCCCTCTTACGTGTATTCGTTTTTGAGTTATCTCATATTTCTTGACACGTTTCGTTTAACAGTAGTAGTAATATTTAGTTACTTCATCAAAAGCTTTTGAATTCCGTGCCGAATAACTCCTTAAACAGAAAATTATCAATTCTCGTACTGAAAGAAACGTGTCAAGAAAAACGGGACCGGTGGAGTATGATATAATGACAAAAATAAAATGAAGAATGGTTACATCATTGCACCAAACTCTCTCTACATAGTTCCATAGTAGAGAAATGTGTGTTGATAATCAAGTCGTGCCTAAAAATCAATGCTAAATGACAATATATAACTATTTCTATTTCTTGTCTCTCTCAATTTTGAAGCCCACATTTTTTTCAGACTAAAAAAAATAGGAGCCGTTAATTGAATGACACAAATGTACATGGCGAATTAGTTTTTAAATTCATTTTATAATAAATTACGTACTAAGACAAAATCACAATCCGTTGTAGTCTAGTTGGTTAGGATACTCGGCTCTCACCCGAGAGACCCGGGTTCAAGTCCCGGCAACGGAATTTTTTTTTTGGCCAACACGTAGTTTAGAACGAGACCTACCACCCGAGAGACCCGGGTTCAAGTCCCGGCAACGGATTTTTTTATTTTTTTTTGGCCAACACGTAGTTTAGAACGAGACCTACCACTAGAACACGTAGTTTAGAATGAGACCTTCCACTAGAACGCGACATACCATTAGGCTAACACATGCACTTAGTTCAAGTCCCGACAAAGGAATTTTTTTGCTTTTATTTTTCCGCATAGTTTAGAACGAGCCCTACTACTAGGCCAACAAATGCACCATATTTTTCGTTTTTCGGTCATTTTTTAGCACTCCCTCCATCCCAACGCATGAAAACTATTTTTCGCTTTTCAATCATTTCTTAGTACATTTAGTGCTAAGATAAATTGATAATATCTTCAGAGAGAAACATATACAGTGTAATGACTAATTTACACATGCAATGCCAACTGCTTGCCTTAACAATAATATTTGAACATTTGTAGTCCTGTACAAAGGGAAAGCACACGCTTCCGACTACCATTCCACTGCTCGTTCCTGCAACGAACCGGTTTCATATATGAGTCGATAAGCAAACCGATCAAATTTAATGTGTTGATTTTGTTTGTAGTTTCACAACAGAAAGAGTTCTTCGCATGTGACGAGTTATTGAAACCGAGGATAGCGCTTGAACGCTCACCGTATGAAACTAAGACTGGAAGAGAGTTACGGTTGCAATGTGACCGTTTTTCATGACCTGAGAACGTCGAGTTATGCTGTTGATTAGGACAATTCGGAGTGAACAGAAAATGAGTTATGAATGGGAAGGAAATGGATGTGGAAATGCTTTACCTCGAAGGCGACATTTGGGTATCCATATACGAATGTAGATCCGAATGGATTGCTAGTGGATCCTTGCGTTTGGATGGCAGCTCGCCCGCTGTCTCCGAGGATTTCCTGCAGAATTAATATTGTCTGTTATTTCTTCGGATATTTACTGGAAATACGAGATGGTACTAAATAACACTTGTTTGAGAAAATAGAAGTCGATGTCTAATAACTCAGAAAGCGTAACACCTTAACTTGCTCCCACTTTGTGCTGGGCGTAATGGCACATTTAGAGGTGTTCACATCCTGATGAAACGACCCGTCATCTGGCATTTTGTCACCAAAAAATGGAAAGAATATTCAGTATACATGTTACTGCAACTGTAGATCATAACGAGAGATAGTTCGGGCTACTTACAATCAGAACTATATATCACGAAGTTGCACTTCATGTACGAGTTGAAATCCGAATGGCCAGGATAGTTGGTATGCAGAACAAACTTCTTTATCTTATGAGTCTGCAGATCCATCAAAATCAATCTGTCATCTCATTGATGAATTCGAGCAGTTTTAGAGTCTCATTGCATGGATACGAGATGAGACAATACCTGTCCATCGAATAAAATGTCCAAGCCACGTGTGAAATAGTTGTAGAAGTAATCGCCACAGAGGGTGGTTCTTGGCTTCGGATCAGAAGCAGAATGGATCACCATTTGATCCACCTAAGTAGCTCAAAAATCATCAATCCCATGTCATAAAAGTCGGAAAGCCAAAGAAAAGAAAGAGGTGTCGGACAATAAATTGCACACATGAAGCCAAAAGAGAGACCCCGTACACTGGATATACCTGTTTCTGATGAATCCCACAGGGGCGGCCCAATTCAGTCCAAACATCCTACATATGAGTCGCAGATGAAGACAAAAATAAAATTATGCTTGATCGTCCGTATAGTAAAAATGACAGTAGAAAAATGAGATAGAGAGTAAACGTACATTAAAATGCAAGTATTTCAGGTGAAGATTATATTACCTGTGGCGATGCACCAAAAGGGATGTGTTGACCACCAACCGTAAACCACAATTCTTCTCCTAACTGTTCAACGAAGATGACAGAAAGGGTCAGCTATTAAAGATGCCCACTACTATTAAAGATGCCGATATATAGAAAGACACGAGTCATGACAATGGGTGGACTTGAAACATAATTTAAATAGCACTACAGAAAAATGGAAAGCACCTCCATAAGGACAAATCGTAAATCAAACACCTATTAAATGTGGACGAGTAATTGATTGCCAGAGCTAAATGACTTCATCCTCGTGTTTACAGTATCATGATTGCCACATAAATGTACCAAATATATAACTGTGCAACAGGCGTAACTCGAAACACCAACTAGTATCAAATTTTGGAAGGAGGACCCACGGAGCAATTATGGTTATGCTACTTTACATAGAACAGAAAATGAAATAACTTACCTTCACTACTATTTCTTCCATGTAGAGGCTGCCAGCTGCTAACGGAGGAACGCATGCCTTCATCATTGAAGATCCTACACCAACCTTACGGTCTGTGGAAGAATCATAAACAGAGACTCGGCAAGTAACTGGGGTTGTTCCATCAGGAAATTCCAGTGGAAGCTCAGCTATCAAAGACGAAAGAAACTCAAATTAAGCTCTCTGGAATGGAGATCTTCTTTAATATAAGAATAAAATATAACGACAATAACCTTCTCGGTCATGACAGCACTGTGCATATTGCGAGGGGATTGGAAATGCAAAGGATAATCCCTGCAAAATGCAGTCGTCAAAGACCGCCTAGTCATATAATTTGCAGAATGAATAGTTCGGAAATCGTGATGGTATATAACAGGCAGACATACTGGGTAAAATAGAGTGTACACGCCGCGGTCTTTGTCATAAATTCCAGGATACGTGGGCCCAAAAAGAGCGTACACAGCCACAAAGGTTGCCAGAGTAGACGATCCTCTACAAGTGAAAACAAGCATCAGAACTCGCTTATAGACAAAATAAAACTTTATGATTGGAAACAATTGAACTTACCCAATCAATGACGTGGCATACCGCATCTGGAGCCTCTTGACATCAAAGATTTCAATAAGACGGAGCCGCTAGAGATAAGGGAAGGCATAAATAGAAATTAGCTATATAGGACAAATACCATATCTATTCCAGAAAGCGATTTTTGACTTTATTCGGCAAAATCTCATGTAGATATAACGATGTGATCCATAAGAGAAAATACCTGAGACCAAGGGTCAAACCTCAGCTGAAACCCATGGTCAGGGAAGCTAATAACAATGTCAAGTTTCAGAGGCTCCTGAAGAACACGTGAACAGGGTAAAGTAGGATGAAAAGATCTTCCAAGGATAATCCAACAATAATGCATTATCAGTCATTCAAAGTTTTCTAAACTCGATTGTCGTTTAGCTTGAGCTGAGATCATCCAGCTTACTCTAGGTAATATAAATGTAATGACAAGATATGATATACTCCAGTAACTCCAATATGCTACGTACTCTATAAGATATAGAGAGTTAAACACCCATTTCACATCGAAGTGCAAGCAGAAGGCGACTATTAATAAGAAAAAAATGAACTTGAGCACCATTACTGCACATACAATTGACCATAGACAGAAAACAGACAAAATGCACGAACACCATAAATCCTCCACACAGAAATCACCTATGCAGACAAGAGCAACCGAGACGAACCTCATCATAGTACTTCACATGAACAACGTCGTAAATGTTAGGCTGCTGTTCTATCTGAGCAAAAGCATCGCATATCGGCATCCCTACAACATCACCCAAATAAATCGAATCAAATGCAATGGCGGCAATCCTGATCAAACAATCCTCACCTCAACCTAAATTAGCCACTACTATCAAGTTCAACAGAATCCGATCATCAATCATCTCTACTACTAGCACACAACAATCACAATTCAACAAAAACCCCTGATCAAACAAAATTCCAGCTGAACCCCACAGTCGCTAAAATGGGGAAAACGAAAAACCCAGCATCATTTACACCATTTCCATTCAAAACCCAGAATCAAGCTCATAAAAAACGGACAAAACAACGGAAAGTTCAGTAATTTACCGAGAGAGAAAGGGCCGAGACCGACGCCGGGCCGGAGATCAAGGATGATGGAAACCATGGCAGTACTCTCACACCTCCGCCTGCTCCTCTGCATATTCCCCCCTTATTAACTCTATATATACCGATTTACTTCAAACCGAGACCCGATTTCAACTTGGAATGATGATTGCGATGACTAAAGTCCGAATTTTTTTCAAGAAAATCAAAAAATTGGGAAGTAAAAGGCGATGGATTTGTCCCGATTCAGCAAAGAAAAAAATCCCAAGTTGCTTGAATTGCGGGAGAAGTGGAGTTTGCTTGAGAATTGAAGATTATCGGAGTTGAATCGAATTTTTGATTATGTAAGCGTGTGTACACACACATGAAAGTGAACAACGGTGGTGATGAAAAGTAATGTGAAATTCAAATTTCTTTTTTCTTTTCTTTTCTTTTCTTCTTCTTCTTTTTTTATAAGTTTAGTCTGGCCCGGCCCAATTATTTTCGGCCCGATTTAAATTAACCCAAGTTTTTAGAGGCCCAAATAAATTACTGTCTAAATATGGCTGAAATCGGGCCGGAAATAATTGGGCCGGGCCAGACTAAACTTCATATATTGGGTGAAATGTGGGGTTAAAAAATTATTCAACATTTGAACATGCAATTATTTGTGGGGGTGGGGTTTAATTTTGGTTCTATTATTTTGAGCAATGGTGAAATGACTTTCTATCGAGAACGATAGCAGGTGTCGATAATATTTTCGGATGTCGAAGTCTATTAAGTTGTTAAACAGTTAGAATAAATTGGGCCCATTGGCGTAGGCATGGTAATGGTGGGCTTAAGTCCATATCATTTATTTTAACGTTCTTTAGTTTTTAAATCATCGATTTTTGTCGAAAATTTTTATCGTAAGTGCATACTGACTGTGAGTTCAAATAGCTAGATTTTGTCTTACTCGTGCTACTGGTCGATTGAGCCTGTTCCTTCTGAAATTCCTGACTCCGCTGTTGATTGGGCCATTATAATTAATAGTGAGACATTCAGACAAAGTACTTTACTTTTGAATAAGAATTTACATAGTTTTGAGACAAGACATAAAAGAAGAGTTGTTGCTAAACTTCCACCTTTGAATGTGCAAACAAAACTATATTATTCACAAAAGATGTTTTGATAAATAAGACATTCCAAATTAAGTTAAATGTACCTTTCATCCACATAATTATTAAAAAAAATTATTTAAAAAAAATAAAAATAAAATAAATAAATAATAAAATGAAGATGTGGACTTAAGTCACCACTTTAATTAGTGGGCACCTGTCCAATTTTTATAATATAAAAATGTGTCATTTTCTTACACGACCAAACTCATATACTTTCCCTAATTTCTTTAATTAATTTCCACACAATCCTATATTTCAAGCCTTTCATTTATAATTTGGAACATTAATCTAGCTTTCTTTCGATTTTTTAGGAAAGAATATAGCAATAAGTGGAAAGATTAAAGTAACCATCAAGCTTAAATATACACGTAATCATGCTTGTTTTACAGCCGTAAGTAAGTTCGTAACTCGTATCTAGCAATTCACTTTTTTTTTTTTATCGAAAAAGTTAACTGTATGTTACTACCGAACGGTACAAGACGTACCATCCACGTCGAATCAAGTTACAACCATTTTACCAGCAACTTATGCTTAACCCAATCTACAAAACTAGTTCTCGCTTCCGTATCACATCTGACGACACACCAATTATAAAAACGACACTTAATCTCCTTCACAATCCTTCCAAAATCCCACTCCCTCGCGTCGAACACCATTGCGTTCCGCTACTTCCATATCACCCATGCTACGCACACCCATAGACCACCGAAATGTAACTCATACTTAACTATCTGTCATATTTATTGTGATCCACGATATAGATTTTGTTTTTAATTATCGTATTGCACTGCAATCATTAAAATATGCATGTAAATTACAAAAGACAATAAATGTTGGAATATTACACTAAATCAAAGCATCAAATTACCTTTTTATTATGTGAAGGCTTTAGAAAAATCAAATGGTACAAAATTCTACAAAAATTAACAAAGATTAACTCAATTAAATGGCAAAGATAAAATGGAAAGAAACAATAATTAAATAGAATTACACCTCTCTCTCTCTCTCTCTCTCTCTCTCTCTCTCTGCGGCCCCATCACACGACGCACCGGCCGCGTTTTGACTCTGAAGCATTTCATCATACACTTGGGCTACACTGTTTCCACTAATTTCCTAAACTGTAGTTTTTACCATTTTTTTTTTGACAAGTTCGGTTTTTTACCATTGTTACAGCTAGAGGGAGAAAAGTGGGCACTAGAATTCATTACACCTCACCCTCTTTTTCTTTCTTTCCCCACTTCATCGTAATCTGAATTTCCCATTTTTTTTCCTTTTTTCAACTTTGCTGGAATGTGTTTGAATTTGATGGGAATTGTTGTGAATCTGAAGTGGGATTTGTTGCTGGAGGAAGTGGGATTTTGTTAGGGTTTCCTTTTTTTTGGTTGGGAGTATGGAGAATATAGAGACTCTGCTAGCTGCCGTGGCTCAGACGACGGGGTTCGGCGACGAAGAGTCGGTGGTTGCTACGCCATCGGAGCTGGGGTTGGAGAGTTCGGGGTCTCCGGCAGCTGATGAGGTTACCGGAGGTGGCGGGCCTTCGCCGGCGGTGGGTCCAGATCTGGAAGGAGCTGTTCCAGCTCCAGCTCCGGTGAACGGCGGCGGGGAGAAGCGGAAGCGAGGTCGGCCGCCGAAGGGGCAGGTCGTGGCGAAGCATCCGCCTGTTAAGAGGGTCAAAGTTGAGGAGGAGGAGGAAGATGTGTGCTTTATTTGCTTTGATGGCGGCTCTCTCGTGCTCTGCGATCGCAAGTGAGTTTGGCGATGATGAATTGGATGCATTTCGGTTTTCTTTTTCAGAAAATTTGAGTAGTGATTTTATTGTTTTGTTGTCAATTGCGATCTCTCACCGAAGTGGCATGTCGATATTCGTATGGTAGAATGATTGAATGAGAGGCGTTTACTTTGAGTTTGATAATTGGATTTACATTATATAGTATTGAGTTCTTGAGTTACTGCACGATCCAACAAGTAAATGTCCCTTACGTGTGTGTAGAATGTAGTTATCGAAGTAGATTAAGTGTTCGAAGTATAGTCTTTGGAATTGCTTTAGTAAAGTATTGAATCTTTCTTGTTATGTTTAGGGGCTGTCCGAAGGCATACCATCCAGCTTGTATCAAGCGAGACGAAGCCTTCTTTAGATCAAAGTCTAAATGGAATTGCGGTATGTTTGTCTTTGGTTCTTAATAAAAAGTATAGTGTAGTTCTCTACTACTATGTTTTAGATGCTGATTAAGGTGCCACTTGCCTAAAGCTTTAAATGCCGTTGAGTTTAACTTGCATTTCCTACACATGTTACATAATTTTCGTGGTTCATTTTGTGACACTTCATATTTCCCCCTCATCAGCTCCACCGTAATCTGGTCATGTATGCAATTTTTCGTCTTTGTTTTTTGTCATTCCATTAGTTTCATCATTTGTGCATATGATATATGATTGATTACGTTGCTTTTGTGCTGTTTCTTTCAGGGTGGCACATATGTAGTACATGCCGGAAGAGTTCTCATTATATGTGCTACACTTGCACGTATTCGTTGTGCAAGGGCTGTACTAGAGATGCAGACTTTGTGTGTGTGAGAGGGAACAAAGGGTTTTGCTCAACGTGCATGAAAACTATTATGCTGATTGAGAATAAAGACCAAGCAGCCAATGAGTCGGTACGGAGATTATTTCTTTACGTAATTAAATTATATTAATTACGCTGAATTAATGGCAGTATCGAGTATGTTTGTTGATAAGATTTCATTCATATCTAGTGAGGCTTTGTTTGTCATTACATCGGAGTCATCAATTTATTTTATCTTTGTCATAAAGATTTCTATTTTATAACTTTGTCCCAGAAAATCTTCAATGGATTTCTGTCCTCCAGTTTGACATTGTACCAAATCAGGAAAGTTAGCATTTATGAGGATTTCTACTGTTATCTCTATTTTTCTGTTCACCTTGTTTCGTTTTGCCTTGGCAGCTTGGTAATGATAGTGTCAAAGATTACCTTTTAAGATGTAAAATTTGTTTAGGATACCTACTATCTGGTATGAAATCTTGGAGTAAATTATTGGGGTGGATCAAATCTGTTCAAGTTTAGAGCTACATGAATTTGTTGGGTTACTTGGGGGCAATGATAAGCTGGTTCGTTTTCTGGTTGCTTGTATGGTGATAACAAAATAGAAGGGCTGGATGCTGAAGAATCTTTTCCTGAAGCCAAAATGTCATTACATTCTATAGCATTTGTACGTAGAGAACAGGCATTAATGAGTCTACCAAGGTGTAAGGTACTAAAGACGGCCTTTGCTAATGTTTCCAAATTGGATTTGTCTCTAGAGACTAATTAATGCGAGTATAGGAGTTTTTATCTCAAGTTCTTTTGAGTTTGGGTGAAAACTATTGTAGTGGGACCCACGTTTTCCTTAAACATCTTATTGTCGATTCTTTATTTTGCTAGTGATAAAGCTGATAATTGTCTTAAGATTAGAGTACTAGCCATATTGGACAAATAGCTTAAAGATTACAATAAATGCAGTTTCTTTTTGTTTATTCGAGAATTTTGTTCTGAACATTAAAATGGAATTACTATTTATGGCAACTCTGGGAAAAGTTCCGTTAACATTTTACTTCATTGTAAGAAATGAGTTTTTCATCTAGCATTTGCAGAAATATTACTAGTCTAGTCAATATCTATATGACATGCTCGTATCCCTGGCATTTTCTTTTGCAGATTCAAGTAGATTTTGACGACAAACTTAGCTGGGAGTATCTCTTCAAGATGTATTGGGTACTCCTGAAAGAGCAATTATCATTAACACTGAGTGAGCTCACCCAAGCTAAAAGCCCTTGGAAAGGTGTCGCTACAGTGACTCACAAGCCACAGTTGAATAGTGTGCTCCGATCGGCAGGTGGTGTGGAAGTTTCTATATCGTACGCAAGGCCTAGACGTATGGAATTGAATAAGCCTCAGACAGAGATGAATTTGGTACAAAATGATAAGTCAACAACATCACTGTTGAGCAATGGCAGCCATGTGGAGAAATTAAACACCGATACGGTAGCAAATGGGCCGATTTACAGCAAAGAGACTGTAAAGCTAAATGTCAATGAGGAGAGTGCTGCTAAATTCGCTGACAAGCCAGAGATTAAGGATGTTGTCAATGTTCCATGTACTGTCGAAGATACCAGCAAGAACACAAATAACCCAGAGTCATACAAGCCAGCAGTTTACAGTAGTGAATGGGCATCTAAAGAACTCTTGGAGTTTGTTAAACACATGAAGAATGGTGATACGTCTGCTTTAACACAATTTGATGTCCAAACACTGATGGTTGACTATGTACAGAGAAATAACCTGTGGGACCCACATCAGAAGACTCAAATAGTATGTGATCAGAGGCTCAAAAATATTTTTGGCAAGCCCCGTGTTGATCATATTGAAATGCTTAAGCTTCTTGATTTTCACTTTCTTGACAAGGAGGATTCTCCGAAAAATTTGTTTGTTCCTGCTGAAGTTGTTGGATCCACTGCAAGTAGGATTGCTGATGGAAACATGAAGGGATCACCAAAGCCGAGTAATAGTAGAAAGCGTAAAACACGCAAGAAAACAGAAAACAGAGTAGCCCAGCTTGATTTGAATGAATATGCTGCGATTGATGTCCATAATATCAATTTGATCTATTTGCGGCGTAAATTGATGGAAACTCTTATGGAGGATCGTAAGAGTTTCGAGGACAAGGTTGTTGGGTCTATCACGAGGATTAAAATTTCAGACAATGACCAGAAACCAGAAGTTCACAGGCTTGTCCAAGTTATAGGTAACGTGCATGTACTTAACGCCTTAGTTATTTCTGTCTGTTCCTCGACACTGCTTGCCTTGACTTCGTTATCCTGGCACTAAATGTTTCTCGAATATGTTCATATTATTGGTAATCTAGGGACAATTAAGGTGGCCGAGCCTTATAAAATTGGCGACAAGACAGCAGATGTCATGCTTGAAGTTCTAAATTTAGACACAAAAGAAGTTGTATCAATTCATGCCATTTCAAATGAAGAGTTTACTGAGGTAACGGGGATATACAGTCAATCCATTTTCCTACTCACTCTGATGCTTTAGTTTGATTTTAGATATCTTTGGAGGTTATTTTCAGTCATGAGATGTTTTTTATTTGTATGATACTTCTACACACACACACACACAAAAACACACACGCATTATAATTTAGTAATCTTGGTTGTTGTGTCCTCCACTGTAGAAGGAGCGCATTATTGCTTGTGTGAATGTTCTACGAATCTTGAGTTGAAGATTGAGACTCATATCTTATCTGAGATTAATGTAGTTCCTTTAAAAGCTTTACGAGATCATGCACTTTGTCGAATTAATCTGTTGTTCTGACACACTCAAAAGTTAATATTTGAAAAATTAGTCAAATTACATGTGTACATGTTAATAAGTGGTAGTATTGTGATTCATGATTGCGGCACTGTAATATGCATATACATATGTGGACTCTTCCATCCTATCAGTCAGGAGGATACATTTACTTGCAAGAACATATGCACCATGAAATGCCAGCTCAACTTGATTGCACAACCATGAATATCCCACCTATTCTATAATAATAATAATTTCTCTTATTCAGGATGAATGCAAATGGTTACGTCAAAGCATTAAATGCGGTCTCGTAAAACAATTTACTGTTGTAAGTCCTCACACGCCCTTGCTTATTTGCCATAAATATGCAGAAGTATTGTATCTTATGTAGGCTTTATCATGCAGGATGAGGTGAAAAAGAAAGCCTCTGCACTCCAATCAGTTAGAGTCGATGATGTGAGTTTGCTGGTTCTTATCTGTTTGAAATCAGTTATGTGATTGCAATACGTAGTTTGTTGAGTTGTTTTCTTTTTCTTACACTTCAATTTGTCTGCTCTGATTTTCTAATTTTCTGAACTCAGGGGCTAGAGGCAGAAATATTGCGGCTAAATCGTCTTAGAGAAGGAGGTGACGAGAAGCGGGTTAAGAAAGAATATCCTCTATCTATGATTTACTGCTTTTATTATGCACAAGGAATGGTTACATTATACCTTCAGGCTATTGTGCTCAAAATCTTTAAATTGGCGCATATACATTTTGTCTTCTCGATTTCAATGCCAAATTACGCATTAAATCATGTTATCTTGGTTTCTTCTCTGTTTAATCATGAAATGACATTTTGTCGTCATTACTCTACTGGATTTTTCAACACACTCAGAGTTCCTTTGCCAAACTTTCGGAGCATATCGACTTTGAATCGGATGATTCAATCTAGTCCCTGAAATTCAAGATGTAGGAGGGTCTTTTAGTAGTAGTTTGTATAGTACTTCTCCCTTAATAACATCATCCTCTCTTTATATATATTGAATGTTTCTTGAAGTTCCTTGACATTCTTCACGCTTAGAGAATATATCGACAGATTACACCTGCTAAAATCCCCTGAGGAGCGCCAACGCAGAATTTCTGAAGTTCCAGAGGTACATGCTGATCCGACAATGAATCCAAATTATGAATCAGAAGAAGATACCAGAAGTGGTCGCCAGAGCAAAAAAGGTAACATTCGTAGAATTGTCATATGTATAATTTGTGCTTCTCTTGTACTGTTTTACATGAGCAAGGGCTTAATTGATGGCTAAACTTGATTGTGCAGATCAATCTGCTAGGCCAAGCTATTCACCGTTGCCTCAAAATGATTTCGACCCCATTTCATCTACTAAAACAGGTGACATTTCGTTGTAGATAGGTAAAAATGAAACGTTTTACTTTACTGGGAATTTAATGCGCATAAATTTGTTTTGACATCTTATTCAGGTAAAGAAGGGCACGCTGCAGAGGCACAAGCGAAAATCACGGAGAAGAAAGATGCTAGTGCACCAAAAGATTTGAGCAAGCGCAGGAATCAGATTGATATCAGTAGCTCACCATCCGGTATTGGAAACAAACATGCCGTGCAAAGGTCTGGAATGGAGAAATCGAGCCCAATTGCCTCTATCGGAAATTCACAGCCTGATGATAGTATAGAAACTGAGAAACTATGGCATTATCGGGACCCAAATAGTAAGATTCAAGGACCCTTTTCTATGATGCAGCTGCGGAAATCTAATACTACTGGATTGTTTCCTCCCGAAATGAGGATATGGACCAATCATGAGCAATATGATTCGTTACTTCTAACTGACGCTCTGAATGGGAAATACCATGCAGCACCAGACTTGTCGAATAAAGCCTTACCGTGCTCACAGGAAAACGAGCCCACTGGGGGAATTGCTGCAACTAATGAAGGTACAAACAGGACTAGTGAAGATAATAATAAACAAACAGAAGAGACGCCATGTAAAGTTTCGGGTGTTTTGTCCGATAACGACACTAGACCTGTGAAGACCGAAGAATCTGGCCCATCGGGATGGCTACGATGTTGGGATTTGCTTAAGGATGGTAATCCAATTGCTGATGGTGTCCAAATTCATAATCTGCTTCCTCCATCGAACCCTGAGTCGAGGGACGAACCTATGAGTGATGAGGTAAACCATAGCTCACGAAATGGGGAAAAGAACTCAGGCGGCTCCACGACTCAAAACCCTATGCCTGGTGGGGATGAATCTCAAAGTCAGCCTAATGACGAGGGTCCATCTTCTGAAGGAAACTCGAGACCATTTAACATTGACTTGAGCTCGACCATCCTTGAACCTGTGCCGGTTTTCCCTCCTGTATCAAAGTTGCCCTCTTCAAGTAAACCGGTTGAGAACATCGATGTCTTGGATCTTCTTAGTCCTACCACGAAGGCTGAAAACCAGCAGCCTGAATCTGCTGATCTTCTGGGGCAAGGCTCGAGTTTTCTCGAGCTGCTGAGCCCTGCACCAAGATCTTACAATGAAGGTCAGGCACCTCAAGAAACTGACACCAAACAATCTGGGTTTGTTAATCTTCCGATGCCTAATTCTGGGACAGACTGGATTGGCCCGTCTAGTCTAGGGATCGGTGGCGTGCAGCTTCCAGATGTAACTGATGAATGGTGTGGATATTCCCAGGCACCTGCAAGACCACCTATCCAGGAATGGGATGCAGGCCTCGCCTCCGCCTCCAGACCGCTGGAAGTTTCCGGAGAAAACGCAGTTGCCCCGGTTCCTGATTTTCTACAAGCGCCTTCTTCCCATCCTTCATCAAACGGGCCTAATTGGCTTGCCATAATGAATGAGCCTATCGAATTTGTTGCTCTAGGTGAGGATTCAGTTTCAGATCTCTTGGCCGAAGTTGACGCGATGGAGTCACGAGGCGCCCTCCCGTCGCCTACTTCAGCCATCAAGTTTGCTAGAGAATTGCTTGAAGATTGTAAAGACGACTGCTTCAGTTCGATTGAGGATTTCAGCTCGACTCATGAGCCTCGGAAAAGTGATGCCTTAAGCTCCACGAGAGACGTGCATTTCACTTCCCAACCCCCAGCACCGTGTAAACCTAACACGTCTCCAGTCGACGCCTTCGACTTTTTCCGTAGGTCGAGCGTCAACTCTTCTGCAAGCAGCGAGGGGGAGACTAGCGCTCCAGTTCATTCTGGGGACGCCGGTTCTGAATTCCATCCATCCGCACCTCACATCCCGAACCAAGAGATGGTGGGTGCTGGTTCTGGTCCGACCACAGCTCCCATTCCAGGAGCCGATGGTGCTGATCCCGGTTGGGGACAGATGCAGGGTAACATAAACTTGGTCACAGTGCAAGGAAACGTCAATCTCGTCCTCGGGGGACCCGCAGCTCAGGGAATGGCGAACAACCTCGGATGGGGATCGAACCAGGCCCCAGGTTGGGCAAACCCCAACTCGATCCGGAGCCCAAGAAACGGCAATATGCCGCGGGATGGGCAACGAAAGTATGGAGGCGAAAGGTTCAATTGCCCAAGAGAATGGAGCTATCAGAACAACGACCCGGGCTATGGGAGGGGGAGGCTGCCGCGAGGCCGACAGCCCTACGGAGGCGGAGGCGGTGGATATTCGAGGCCGCCTCCGAAAGGGCAGAGAGTGTGTAAATTCTATGAGAGTGGTCACTGCAAAAAGGGTGCTTTCTGTGATTATCTTCACCCATGATTTGTTTGTTGAAGGTAACTTCTTTTCTTCTTCTTCTTCTTTCTTTTTGTATAAATAATTGTTGGAGTAATATCTCAATAGGTTTAAGGTAACTTTTTTGTACTATTAAAATGTATGAGTAATATGTGTAGGTTTAGATTTGTACTTGAGCTTCAATTCTAATAAGAAAACTAGAATTGAAATAGCTTGTTATCTACATGCATGTAATGTAGTTTTTGAGTATGTTATATTCATGTCACATTTTTAATTTTTGGGGTTGCTTTTATACTTTATCTTTCAATCAATCATCGATATGTATATAATTCTGTTGCGGATTCGAACGGAGACAACCGTTACATATGAAAACAAACAGTATTTTCAATAATCTATTTATTCATGAAATAATGATAGAGTACGTCTATTTATGATAAGTAGGACTCCTAGGGATAATAATAGACCTGATCTACGAGCTTAACAACTGGTCCAACCAATAATATAGATAACAAGACTCGGTTAAATAATTAAACTAAATACTACTAAACTAAATAATACTAATATTATATTATTCTATGTGGTATCGTGTTCTTCACTGTATCTTGTTGGAAGCAACGAAACGAGCCAAGATATCGATACATATATTTGTCATTATTGTCATTATTGTTAGGTTTCTGAAATTGAAAAAATAAAAAAAAAATAAAAATAAAAAGAAGAGTTTATGAAAGGCTATATGATTAGATTAACTACGAATTTAATATGATTATTTTCCTTAATATAAAATTAACATGGGATATATTACTCTAGTTTTAAATAAGTCCTATTCCTAGAAGAATTGGATATAACCTATATATAATTAACACTACACCCTCTTCTTTTCTTGTATTTTCTTTTCTTTTCAATGTCGACGATTAAATCCAATTTCTTGATTAAGATGGAAGCAATGAAGAAGAAGATCGAAGCATGTTTTTCGACGAAGATGGAAGCTCTAGGGAAGAAGATGGAAACATGTTTCTTGGTGAAGATGATGAAAGCAATGGAGGAAGCATGTGATGATCCAAGGAAGAAGGTGTTTCAACAGTTATTCATTTTTAATGTTGCCGTTTCTCTAACATTAATCGTGTTTGTTTTTTTGCCATTCGTATATGTATTCTGTATATATCAAATATCACTCGTCGAAAGGCGAGTCGACATGTTCATTCGCTTGAAGACGTTCCTTGTTTCCGGGTGTGTGATATGGCAATTCTCGGTATGTGCCCTGGTAAACACGAAGTTGCTCCTCTTGCTTTATCAAGACAGCGGTCTAGATAAACTCCGCGACAGGATCAAAGGCAAGGATGCCGAGTTTCTTAGTAAACATGTTATGGGGTGGGACTTGTTGAACTTCGTTGTGGATCAGGGGTCTCCGAGTGTCCAGGCTCGGTAGTCGGGGTTCGATCTTTTTTATTTTTATTTATTTTTAGTTTATCTCGTTTTTCTATTAGCATAAGGTTTCTTTTCTTTTAGCATGTCACGAAATATTCGCCAATGTTTTATAAAATTTATCATTACATTTTCACATTTCTTACTATATTTTTTCATGAGAAAGGATGAGGAAAAATAGGTCTTGCAGATTACTCCTTCTCCTAATTTTGTCCGCCTCCCTTATTTATTCGATATGCAAAAGCGACGTGTAGAATCTTGCGTAGAAAAATAAAATAAAATGACAATTGAAGTGAAACAGATGTAAAACTATATTGTTAAATCTTTTTTTGCAACGAAATATATGGCAGTTTATGTATCAACATTGATATACGTATACACTCTTATCGTCACGATCATAATGAGTTGTACTCGTATTAGAATGAGTTTGTTATGCTCCCTCTATCCTACTTATAAAGCTACACTTTCCTTGTTGAAACGTTACAGGTACCTTTTCCTTGTTAAAAAATTTAGACTTTTAATTAGAAAAGAACTAGGGAAACTAATTACAATAATTTTGTTAAAATTTAGACTTTTAATTAGAAAAGAATTAGGGAAACTAATTATACAATGATTTAGAGGCCTAATTAATATCGGATTCGTATATATTAAATTACACTAGTTTTAGATACGTCATATTCCTAGAAGGCTTATATATACGGCCTTGGCCTATATATATGCACATGCACATATAATTCATTAACAATACACCCATTCCATCGCATTCCTTCTAATCAAGATGGAAGCCAAAATCCATGGAGCAATAAAGAAGAAGTTGGACGCAATGGAGCCTTTTCTTTCCTCTCCAAAGCGGACGATTAAATCGAAGATTTCGACGAAGACGGAAGCAGCAATAAAGAAGACGATGGAAGAAGCAGGTGACGCCGCAGAGACGGGGAAGAAGCTGTTGAGACTGTTCTTGATTTTGAATGTTATCGTTTATATAGCTTCAATCATAGTTTTCTTAGCAATGGCATTTCAAACATGTTTACAGTTTTTATGCGGTATAGTTCTTGGATATTACGTATTAGTTGTAATATTCCTACCGATGACCCTGTATGCCCTGTGGGCAATCCGGGGACTATATGGAGGTCTCCGGGTAATCGCGAGCTTGATCGTCCTGCTTCATGGAGACGGCGGCCTAGATAAACTCCGCGACAAGATCAAAGGCAAGGATGCCGAGTTTCTTAAGAAAGGGGTATTGTGGTGGGACTCGTTGAACTTAGTTGTGGATCTTGTGGATCGTGCGTCTCCGGTTTGATTGTTGTGGCATGAAGCAGTCGAGGGCTCGATCTTTTTTATTTTTATTTTTATTTTATCTCGTTTTTGTGTTAGCATAAGGTTTCTTTGCTTTTAGTTTTAACATGTCACGAGTTGATTAATAAATATATATACCAATGGTTTATATTCATGTCACATGTTTAATTTTGGTGTTCTTTTATACTTTATCATTCTGTATATAACTCTTCTAGATATAAATTTATTTTATTTATTTACTGGTTTTCCTATTATTCAATCAGACATTTGGGCTTTTGGGCCACTAGGCCCAGAATATTGATAAAAAAAATATATTCTTGATTTTAGCCCATTTTTCTAATGTTGGCCCAAAAACAACCCTTGAGATTAATATATCATTGTGGTTCAATCCACTTTATTAAATTATCATCGTTTCACGAAATAATTAATACGACATAACTAAACTATGAAATAACGATCAAGTTATTACAATATTTGATTTTACATAAAATTTTAATGAAAATACATAATTTTGTATATTAATTAATTATTTCAAGTAGCCCGTTACTCTTGGTAATATGAGATGAGTTGGTATATTAATATTTTTACGATTATTTCATCCCGTCAAAATTTGACATATATCACTTTATAATGTTATTTTAATCAAAATATAAAATTAAATAAAATATATTAAGCCACCCCGTTTTTATTTTAACTAAAGCACCCTTCAGATGAATCTTTTTGACCGAATAAAAATGGATAGTTAGGGTTAACATTTCTAAAATAACTATATAGTTTTACTATGTCATGCCAAAATTCGACTCTATATTGTTAATTTTAAGCAAAATATAAAAGAAAAATATCAAAATATATCAAGTCACCCGTTGTTTGTTTCGATGAAACTGATAAAAAGTTGTATTTATTTTATATCTAAAGCACCAGTCGAACATGTATATTGAAATAAAAATATGTTGATAAAGGCTAACATTTCTCAAATAATTATACGTGGTATGAATGTCAAACCTCCCGTTATTTATTATAACAGTTATTCTCCTCAAAATATATAAACTTAGAGAAATGAATTATTACGAATTCTTATAAATATTTTGATTAAAATAACATTATAAAGTGATTTATGTCAAATTTTGACGGGATGAAATAATCGTAAAAATATTAATTTATTAACTCATTTCATATTACCACGAGTAACGGGTTGCTTGAAATAATTAATTTAATATACAAAATTATGTATTTTCATTAAAATTTTATGTAAAATCACGAAATAAATTGAATCCCGTCGAATTTCGAACTACCCTAATTTTTTAATTAACAAGTAATAATCATAAATTGTGTGTCATATCGATTTTTTACAAAAACTTAACAATGAATTACCTTACCTATATATTACAAACTTCCGATGAAAGCAAAGAATGTGTATACCGATCGAAAGAAACTATTCTTGTCAAAATAAAGACTTGTTTTCTTTATCACTTTTTCTCAAGTTTTAAGATTTTTTACGGGCCCCGGCCAAACTCATCATTACACTCATAGCATTTATCTACCGCAATGATTACGTATCATTCACGTATAATTTCTCGATAAACAAATTTGTTTTGACGAAAGAATATGTAAAATCTCTAATTAAATAGTAGTAGTAATTGTTTTACTTAATTTTTATAATTATACAAAATAACATTGTTATCCTTAAATTTAGTATTAGAAAACCGGATGGGATCCTCTGTCCCTAAATTGGTGTACCAATAGTGTACCCGATATAAAATTAGGAAGATTTTAATTCTCTCTCTTAATTGTCATTTTAAATTTGGGTTAGAAAAAGGGTATAAGTGGCCATATATATTTTGTAAGAGTGCATACTTATACATTAGTATATATATAAAAACTAATAATAATAGATTCATTTATGTATTTATGTTTATTTGTTACAAAGAGAACAATAAACCTTACAAAAGAAGCTCAAATCCAAAGCATACATATATCAGCCGACCTTTTAAAAATAAAGAGTTGCGTATGTAATTTTTGCAACCTTTTATTTAGAAGCAAACTTCAAACGCCAGCAACGAATATTTACCGAAAATCACATATATTTTGCTGATTTTATTTTCCTTTCGCCTTTCTGCATGCTTGGTAGTTGGCAGACCCGTCTCAATATATATTTTTTACGGGGCTCGGCCCAACTCATCATTACACTCATAACATTTATCTACCGCAATGATTACGTATGATTCACGTATAATTTCTTGATAAACAAATTTGTTTTGACAAAAAAATATGTAAAATTTCTAATTAAATAGTAGTAGTAATTGTTTTACTTAATTTTTATAATTATACAAAATAACATTGTTATCCTTAAATTTAGTAGTATTAGAAAAGCGGATGGGATCCTCTGTCTCTAAATTGGTGTACCAATAGTGTACCCGATATAAAATTAGAAAGATTTTAATTCTCTCTCTTAATTGTCATTTTAAATTTGGGTTATAAAAGGGGTATAAGTGGCCATATATATTTTGTAAGAGTGCATACTTATACATTAGTATATATATAAAAACTAATAATAATAGATTCATTTATGTATTTATGTTTATTTGTTACAAAGAGACAACAATAAACCTTACAAAAGAAGCTCAAATCCAAAGCATACATATATCAGCTGACCTTTTAAAAATAAAGAGATGCGTATGTAATTTTTGCAACCTTTTATTTAGATTCAAACTTCAAACGCCAGCAACGAATATTTACCGAAAATCACATATATTTTGCTGATTTTATTTTCCTTTCGCGTTTCTGCATGCTTGGTAGTTGGCAGACCCGTCTCAATATATATTGAGGCACTGTGTTATTATAAAATCTAAGCCTTTTAAATGTTACTTAAATATGATTTTAAATAGTATTAAATAAAATATTAAAACAAATGCGCATAGAGATTTTTTAAGAGAATTTAAAATTACTTCAAAATAAAGTAAAAAAAAAAAAAATTAGTTGGGGAAGAGAAGAAGTAAAAATAACAAAAATGAAAGAAGTAGGCTGGAAAAAAAATGAAAGCCAAAAAATGAAAGAAGAAAGAAAAGAGAGAATGTCCATAAGACTTACCATTATCCGTGACGGAAAACTGCCGACCCCAACCTTCTTGTAAAAAAAAATTAATTCTAAATTAATGTAAATATCAATTGAGAGGTCAGATGCATGGCAACCACCAACCTCTCAAGGTTTGGTGGTTGTTTTGTTAGTAATTTATTTAATTTTGGTTTTAATTGCGATTGTTTTTGTGGTGAATTGAAAACGTTTATGTAATATGTGTTCATACTTTGCGAAATACTTATTTTCTCATTTCTTTTATTTTTAATTATTATTCGAACATAATTAAATTATTATTAAAATTATATTTAAAAATTATATATAATGTTGGGGTTGGGTAATGTTGAATGGTTATGGATAAACATATAAAAACAGAAGTGGTTGAGGTTGGATGGATAGTGAATTAATATAAGAGAGAGAAATTAATATAATAATGTGAATGTTGAATGGTTGGTGTTGCTGATAAACATAGTCTAAGAGAGATTTGAGCTTTTAAAATAAATTGGACTTGATATGAAAGGAAAAAATAGTGTCTAAGTAATATTATCTAAGAAAGAATTTAAGAAGGGGAAGAGAGAGAGAGAGAGAGGGATTTGGGCTTTAAAAAAAAAATTGGATTGATATATTTTAGGGGCCTATTTTTCTTGGGGCCCTATTCTGTACTTGCAGAGCCTGCTCATAAACGGCCCGGTAGTTGGTAACTATTAGTCCCTTATATTTTAGGGGCCTATTTTTCTTGGGGCCTTATTCTGTACTTGCAGAGCCTGCTCATAAACGGCCCGGTAGTTGGTAACTATTAGTCCCTCCGTCTCTGGCTTAAATAAATCGTCTCACTTTATAATTAAATGTCTATTTTAATAATGAAATTAATGAGATGACATCCATTGTCTTAAAAAAAGAAGAAGATCAACGTTATGGATTGGGGGGTCTATAGATCTAAATCCGGATCCATAGCTTTCATCCCTAAGATTAATTTTAAAACGAAAATCAATTATACATTTTATATTTAGCTTACATTTTCTTTGATGCGAAAGAAAATGAGAGAAAAGATAAAATTAGCCTATAAATCTCACCTTTTTCGCCACATTTTCTCACCTTTTATCAATGATGAAAATTTTACTCCTTAAATTGGAGAAAATATTTACAACACCAAATTAGATATATAACATTTTCTCTCTATTAGTGCAAATGAAGGAGAAAAAATAGAATATGTGAGAAAAAAGTTACAGACAAGGAAGATTTTAAGGGTGATTTTCTCTTTTATCTCATTTTCTTTCGCATCAAAGAGAACACAACCTTATTGACCAATTTTTTGGTCATTAGATATAACTTCTTTAGTGTGCACGCGTTGATCACCTAGTAATAGCTATGGAGTTAAGTTTCGGGGCTAAAAGTCTCGAGTTCGACTTTTCAGTTGTGCCATTATTTAAATTTCTGTATAAACGCTTCAGAAATAAGCACATAAATAACTTCTTCAAGAAACTTACTTCTTGAATACGAAAGCGAAAATAATCGCATGAAAAATATTTGAAACACAATAAAAAGAAACTTGATGTGGGGTTGCACTTTTCGCACTTGTATATATGCTTGCAGTGTAGTTCGAATACTATCACTGTGGAACTAAGAAGAAGAAAAGAAACAAAAGAAAGAGAGAGAGAGAGAGAGAGAGATGAATGCGAAAGAAGAAGAAACAGAGGAGGTGACACTCGATCATTTCTACCATCACCATCCACTGTCATTGAATGTAGCAGTCAAAAGCGGCCATTGTTATGGCTGCACAAGGTACATTTTCACCGGGGAGACGGTCTACGGATGCCGCCTCAAATGTAGGTACCCCCGTTTACAATTACACGAACAATGCGCAGAGATGCCGCGCGAGATCACCCTCTCATTGCACCCTCAACACACCCTCATCCAGAAACAAGAGTTTCCCCGCGCCCCCAAGTGCGTATTCTGCGAAAAAGACATATATCGTATCGGCTACTACTGTACGAGTTCCGATCCATGCGACTTCCAGATCCATGTGGGGTGCGCACGGAGTGGTGATATAATTCATGCAGCTGTGGGCGAGCGCAGCTGCATGAATCACCCAAGCCATCCATATCATGAGTTGACTCTGATGTGTAGGCCAGGGAGGGCCGCGTCGCTCAGGTGCGATGCTTGCGGCACTATAGAGAAGGGGAACTTCTACATATGCACCGTTTGTCAATACTCTATCCATGAGAGTTGTGCTACTTTGCCCGCCACCTTGATCCACCCGCAGCACGAACACCACCTCTCGCCCGTTTATCATCTCCCTCAAGAATACGCAATGTTCGACTTCAGGTGTGAAGTGTGCTTCAAGCTCCTCCCCCCTAAAAACTGGGTCTACCATTGTCCAATTTGCAGGTACATTGTCCATATCAAATGTGCCGGGAAATCTCCAACCACCACGTAAGATCCGATCCACCTTACATTCTTTATTTTTAATTTTGTTTAAAGAGTTGTCGTGTCAGGAATGTCAATCAGGGCAACCCACATAATTCAGCACATTAGGTTTGGGTTAATCGAACTAGTAAATTGCAAAATTTGACCCTCGGGCCTCAATTATGAACAAAGTAATTGACAAATTAAAGTATTATTCTCAACATTCATGAACCTATTGTTAAGATTAAATAAAAAATCAACATTCGTATATAACTCGTGTGTTTTCACTCTAACTTTGAACCCTTCCATGAATTCATGTGCAAATAAATTATGACTTGTGAAATTGTCAAAAGTGTTTAAATCAGCATAAATATGTGTGAAATCGCGAAAAATATTTAAATCAACATGTATTCATCATGTGTGATATTGTGTATAAAGTGGAATAAATATATGATATTAAAAGGGTATAATAGGTAGTGTGATAGTGAATTCATGTCGAAAATTGGAATAAAAAGTAACTTGTAGGACGTCCCAAAACGAAAACATAGAAAGAAACTTGAGGATGAAGACAATATACAAGATAATATATTTAAGAAAGATAATATAAATATATTCCAAATATATATTTTAATCTTTTAATGATTATAATATATAAAGTAACAAAGAAATAAAAATTATTGTCTTATGCTAGTATAATATAATAGTTAAATAGAAAGTTTCGATATTTTTTTCGGTATTTCGGTATTACTGATCCATTTCAATGAGTATCGAATTTTCATCATACCGATATGCATTATACTTTTCTCGACTTACTTTTAACTTTTAATCGATTGAAATGGAACGGATGGAGTATTAGGCATGAACTCATGAATTATTATATGTACTACTATTATATAAAAATAGTAAAACAAGTACTCCCTCTGTCCTATTGGGATAGAGACCTTTTGTTTCGACACGGGAACTAAGACGAGAGTGATGATATACTCCCTCCGTCCCGCCCGATTTGGCCTAGTTTTTTTCGGCACGATTTTTAAAGAGGAGTAAATTACATTAATTAATAACCTTGAATTTGTGTTCCCAATAAAGGAAAATTAAAACTAGCCAATCAAATTCATTCTTAACAATTTAAAAGTATTAAACTAAAAAAGTGAAAGTGATATGTTGGTCCCAAAAAGGAAATAGGCCAAGTCGGCCGGGACACCCCGATTTGGAAAACGGGCCAAATCGGGCGGGACGGAGGGAGTATAGTGTAGTGATGAGTAGTGGGTTAAAGTGAAGTGTCAGAATTTTATTGGCTTAGAATTTTCTATTTCGGGAAAGATCCTTATATCAGTGGGACGCCCCAAAAAGAAAATGTCTCTTTATCAGTGGGACATGGGGAGTTGTAAACATTTTAGGTTGCTTAATTCTTCTCACATCACTTAAAACAGTTTTAATTGAATTATAAGTTTTTCTCCTCTAGGATTGATGCAAATGCAGATGTCATTACTTTTCCAATAAATAACCCGGTGGAAGAGCTCATTGAAGCTTTTGTTAAGAAATTAGGAGGGTTGGTGATGATACCCGGTGATGAAAAAGAGATCCAATACAAATTCCATAATCCCAACCATCGATTACGTTTAATCTCATCATCACTGCCCCATGATCAAGACATGCAGGATGGAAATGAACACGATGATGATGACGACGATGACAATGACGATGATGATGGTCTTTATTACGGAAAGTTATCAAAGCTAGTATGCAACGGATGCACGGAGCCGATATTTGAGACTTCCATTAGTTCAAATGATAACTACTCTTACATAAGTTGTGAGCAATGCAAATTCTATCTCCACTTGGCATGCTTCCAACTGCCACTCGAGCTTACCTCCTCTCTCACCCACAAACCCAACCACAAACTAATCCTTCAATCCGCTCCTTCTTCCAAACCAGACTTAACTTTCTGCCGATGCTGTCGTGTCTACACGAACGGGCTCTTTTACGGGTGCGAGGAGTGCGAATACTTTAGAGCAGATATAAAGTGCATTTCTTTACCGGAAACCATAAAACACGAAGCGCACCCGCAACACCTTCTCAGACTTCTTTCCGAAGAGACTACAACGGAACGCAGTTACCGTAAGCTCATGTGCGCCGCATGCGGTCTTGATACTATTTATGAGGTATGTTACAGATGCAACATCTGCGGAATCATCTTCCACTCTCGTTGTTGTCTGTTGCCGCCGCAGGTGAGTAGCCGCAGGTACGACAAGCACCCGCTTCGCCTTACGTTCAACGCCACCCGGAACCGTCCTGGTGAGTTCTACTGCGACATCTGCGAACGACAGATGAATCCCAAGATGTGGATGTATTACTGCCACAAGTGCGATGTTTCAATTCACCCAGATTGCTTTCCTAGCGTGTCGGATGATTATCGGAACATTAAGTTCGGGCAACGGTATGTGGCTGCCGCGCATCACAACCACCCTCTCACGTTTCTACCTCTCACCGGTAGGAAACTGAGGTGCGACGTCTGCCACGAAAGGATGGATTATGGTAAACGTGGATTCCAATGTTCTTCGGAAAAATGCGACTACTTCGTGTGTTTCGACAGGTGTTATTATAGGTACGGGAGGTTGGCGTTGGAGGCCGTTGATGATTGAGAATGATCAAAAGCTTCAGATGGCAATTTCTTATATGAATCAAAAGTTGTGATGTGTTTGTTTGGTTTCCTGTCTACGTTGCACTATTTATCAAGTGTGTTTTTGATACGAATTAGTTTTATATTAATTAATTGTATTTTGATGTTGGGCTTAGCCCGTTTAATTATTTGGGTCAATCTTTTCGGGTTTTCTTGTTGATTCTTTCCCGAATCGTAGGTCGAATCAACCCTAGGTATTTAGTATAAATAGGAGGATTGTATCTTATTTTCATTATCAAGAAATATAATACAGAAACCCTATTTTATTTTGTCGTCTTTTACTTTTTCTTTCTGCCGTATTTTATTCCTTTCGTATCTGCTGACGTGATCGACGGGGAAAGCCCGCGACTGTCAATTTTCTTTATCGTACTGGCGTGATCGACGGGGAAAGCCCGCGACTGTCAATTTTCTTTATTTTTATTTCTTTTCGTTCGTTTGATAGAGGAAAATCGCCCCATCCTCTTATCAGTTTTCTGCCTTATATTTTAGATGTTCAAAAGTGTATGAAGTAATATTAAATTATGCCATTTCAAATATCATGTAATGTTTACACGTGTGTTGAAGCTACTCATTTGTTTCACGTTGATTCATAAAATATAAACTTTAAATATAGATTAGATGATTCACCTTCTTCATTATAAAGCCTTTTGACGGGATAAATGTCGATTCACCTTCTTTCTCATATGGCGTTTTAATAGCTAGTACTAAGACATAGTTACGTGTAAATGCGCAAAAAAAGAAAATTTAAATAGGCAATTATTTTAACTGTATAATTCTTTTTAAATTTATTCATTATTTTTTCACAATTTATAGTAGGTAATAGGTAAATGACCTGCCAAAATGATATTGCGAGGTTTTACCGCAAAGAAATAAAATCATCATTGATCTTGATTCGTCTCTAATTTATATCAAACTCTCTCCGTCCACCATATATTCATATGTTGACACTAGTCAAACTAATATTATAATGGAACATCCCCATATGTTGAACCCTTCCATTTTAGGAAGTAAATCCCAGAACAATACATTAACACTTTAACATTTATAATACCATTAAAAATTGTCATTGCACGTGTGCTTGAAATATTTTTGATTATACTGCGATTGGCTATTTATTCTAGAAGTCTTCTATTGTGTTACCTGCGTGAATAAAATTGCGTCAAGATTCATTATTGGATATCATTATTCAATATTTATTATAGGAAGATTTACTATGGTACGTATAAGGGATATTACCATATACTTCCTCTGTCTCTTCCTAAGTGACTCATTTTATTATTATATACCTCACATATGAATAAACAATGAGAAAGGATGAGGAAAAATAGGTCTTGCAGATTACTCCTTCTCCAATTTTGTCCGCCTCCCTTATTTATTCGATATGCAAAAGCGACGTGTAAAATCTTGGGAAAAGCGACGCGTAAAATCTTGGGTAGAAAAAAAAATAAAATGACAACTGAAGTGAAACAGACGTAAAGCTATATTGTTAAATCTTTTTTTGCAACGAAATATATGGCAATTTATGTATCAACATTGATATACGTATACACTCTTATCGTCACGATCATAATGAGTTGTACTCGTATTAGAATGAGTTTGTTATGCTCCCTCTATCCTACTTATAAAGCTACACTTTCCTTGTTGAAACGTTACAGGTACCTTTTCCTTGTTAAAATATTTAGACTTTTAATTAGAAAAGAACTAGCTAGGGAAACTAATTACAATAATTTTGTTAAAATTTAGACTTTTAATTAGAAAAAGAATTAGGGAAACTAATTATACAATGATTAGGGGCTTAATTAATATCGGATATATATATATATAAGTCCTATTCCTAGAAGGCTTATATATATATACGGCCTTGGCCTATATATATACATGCACATGCACATGCACATATAATTCATTAACAATACACCCATCGCATTCCTTCTAATCAAGATGGAAGCCGAAATCCATGGAGCAATAAAGAAGAAGTTGGACGCAACGGAGCCTTTTCTTTCCTCTACAAAGAGGACGATTAAATCGAAGATTTCGACGAAGACAGAAGCAGCAATAAAGAAGAAGATGGAAGCCGGTGACGCCGCAGAGACGGGGAAGAAGCTGTTGAGACTGTTCTTGATTTTGAATGTTATCGTTTATATAGCTTCAATCATAGTTTTCTTAGCAATGGCATTTCAAACATGTTTACAGTTTTTATGCGGTATAATTCTTGGATATTACGTATTAGTTGTAATATTCTTACCGATGACCCTGTATGCCCTGTGGGCAATCCTGGGACTATATGGAGGTCTCCGGGTAATCGCGAGCTTGATCATCCTGCTTCATGGAGACGGCGGCCTAGATAAACTCCGCGACAAGATCAAAGGCAAGGATGCCGAGTTTCTTAAGAAAGGGGTATTGTGGTGGGACTCGTTGAACTTAGTTGTGGATCTTGTGGATCGTGCGTCTCCGGTTTGATTGTTGTGGCATGGAGGAGTCGAGGGCTCGATCTTTTTTATTTTTATTTATTTTATCTCGTTTTTGTGTTAGCATAAGGTTTCTTTGCTTTTAGTTTTAACATGTCACGAGTTGATTAATCCTTTTATATATAATAGCAAAGCGGATTCGGAGCCCCACGATAATTCACGTGCCTACGTGGCGCTCCGTATGCTCTCAATTCCTATTTATCTAAAAATTCTATTTTTATATATTTTTTTTACGTAAATCATGTATATATAATATATTGTAAATCACGTATGTATATCCCATGTAATTTATAATAGATTAATTAAATCATGTATATATAATATATTTAATTTATTTTATAATATAAATCATGTAGACTTTTTAAATTTACGTAAATACATGATTATTATATATTTACGTAATTAATCTATTATAAATCAAATAAGATATATTTATAATATATTTAATTTATTTTATAATATAAATCATGTAGACATTTTATTTTTATTATAATAAACAACGGGCTACCTTAAAGTAGAAATATAAAGTGATTCATGTCAAATATTGACGTTAAAATTGATTATAACTATGTGAGACTCTCTTTGACATTTTTTTTTTTTTTATCAAAATAAACAACGGGCGCTAAACTTATTTTGACGTAACGACAACGGGCTACCTAAAAGAAGCAATATAAAGTGATTCATCTCGAATATTGACGTTAAAATTGATTATAACTATGTGAGACTTTCTGTGACATATTTTTTTTTATCAAAATAAACAACGGGCTCTGAACTTATTTTGACGTAACAACATTATTTTTATTACAATAAACAACGGGCTACCTAAAAGTAGCAATATAAAGTGATTTACATCGAATATTGACGTTAAAATTCTTATAAACACGAGTAACGAGAAACTTCATATTGACATTTTGTTTTATTACAATAAACAACGGCTACATCTCTTTGACATTTTCTGTTTATTAAAATAAACAACGGGCGGCTTGACTTATTTTGATATAACTGTCATTTTCTTTTTATTACAAATTCTCTTTGACAAGAAGGGTGCACCATCATGCTACTGTGAAATATTGACTCATCGAATGAACTTTGCAATGACATAAGGATGATTGTAACAAAACTTGGAGGCCGTGTGATAGAAGCAAATATGCTTTCAGGAAAAAAATGCTGGTAAGAAGTTTCCAATTGCAAGAATGACGATATATAACTACAGCAGATCAAATTAAGTTACCAGTTAGATTGCAAAAGATGCATTTTTCACTGTGTGTTTGGTTTGCTATGATAATAAATAAGATTCAAGGACAATCTCTCTAATGTAGGGTTATACCTATCAAAATCGGTCTTCAGTCATGGACGGTTTAATGTCGCAATATCGAGAATCACTAGGAAAAAAAGTCTCAAAAAGGTGGTTTGGTCGTTGTTTTAGGAGGTGATTTCAGACAGATTCTACCGGTCATCCCTAATGGGTCTTGACATGACATTGTGCATGCTTATGTTCATCTTTTTATATATTTCACGAGGAACTTGGCTTTGTCATTTTCGCACCAAATTGATTTATATGTCTTTAAACGTCGAAGATTTAAATATAGTATTAAAAGTACTATAAATTGGTTTTGGAACAGGTTTGGGACGTAACATATGTACATACTTATCTTATTTGTATGTGTGTCATTAATTTCAATACTAATCACGTAGATATATTCATATAATCGATATTAGTATTAATTATATTATATACAACTTTTAATTTATCGTGATCGTCATATTATAATAAACAAATCAAATTCGATACTCCATGTTTAACGCAATTAGGGATGTCAATGGGCCGGGTTATCACGGGTGACGGGTTTGGGTACTATAAATTGGGTTTGCAACGAGTTTGGGATACCCGGAACGGGTTTGGATCGGCTATGGGTATACACCTCCGGGTACCCACTACCCAAACCCATTTAACGCAATTAGGGATGTCAATGGGCTAGGTTATCACGGGTACCCGCCTCGCCCAAACCTAATTGAGACGGGTTTGGGTACTATAAATTAGGTTTTGAACATGTTTGGGACGTAACATATGTACATAGTTATCTTATTTGTATGTGTGCCATTAATTTCAATACTAATCACGTTAATATATTCGTATGATCGATATTAGTATTAATTATAACTTTTAATTTATCATGATCATCATATTTTTAAAAACAAATCAAATTCGATACTCCATGTTTAACGCAATTAGGGATGTCAATGGATCGGGTTATTACGGGTGACGGGTTTGGGTACTATAAAGGTTTGGAACGAGTTTGGGATACCCGGAACGGGTTTGGGTCGTCTGTGGGTATACACCTCCGGGTACCCACTACCCAAACCCATCTACATATATGGTAAATATATATATTTCACATGTATATAAAAACTATATTTATATTTGAAAAATAAAACATTTATAACTATTAGTAATTTTAAGTTTTTTATTAATATATACAACGTTGTATATCTCATAAAATCTAATTGATAATTTGATATTTGTATATTGTTAGTTAGCAGTTATTTGAGATATACACGTTTAAATTAAAATTTTCGATTGTTATATACTCCCTTCGTTCTATTTAAATTTATCTCGCTTTATTATTATAATAGACACATTTGAATATAAAGTGAGGCAACATAAATTGGACGAAAGAAGTATACATATTAAGTTATAATTTATTTTATAAAAAATTATTACTATTAATTTTATTTTGGTTTAACGGGTAATAAACGGGTGTTATTGATGGGTTTGGACCGGACTCGAGCATTAAAATTCAATTTTAAACAGGTTTGAGATGGGTATGGGTATATGAAATTTCAACGGGTATGGCCCGTTTCCAATTGCAAGAATGACGATGACTACATCAAATCTAATTAAGTCACCAGTTATATTTCAAAGGAGGCATTTTCCACCGTCTGTTTGCTTTGATATGACAATAAATAAGAGTCGAGGACAATCCCTCTCTAACGTAGGGTTATACCTACCAAAACCGGTGTTCAGTCATCGACAGTTTTAAGTCGCAATATCGAGAGTCACTAGGAAAAAAGGTCACATATATTTTTGATATGTGACGAAGATGACAATAGCTTCGACACCACGACTAAATTCTAATGTTGTTTACCCGGAAATATTTCAAAAGTTATGAGATAATTATAAATTCAAATATCTATACTTTATACATAAAATTATTATATTTAGATCTTATTTTCTACGATTAAATTTTCTTGAGTTGCATGAGAGTAAATTGCAGAAGGAAGAACGAAAAGCTGCTACGCTTAGAAGAGGACCCGGGCTGATTATTTTGGTCCTGTTTTCTTATATAATTTCCATATTGTTTCATTTACTTTAAGTATTTTTGTATTACTTTTAAATATTTTTTTTTAGATTTCACTAGAAACTTGGCTTTGTCGATTTCGGCACCAAGTTGCTTTATAAAACTTTAAACGTCAGAGATTTAAATATAACTGCATTGGATTGGGTCATCACATTTATTATTCTTAACTTCATTTTATTGCTTGTAAGTACATAGAAATCGAGGATCATAGTATGAATTATTTTTAAATAAATTTCACTAATAAAATATTTAAATGTTAAAAATTATTAGCACTCGTCGATTTTCGACGGGCTGTAAACTAGTAAATATATATACCAATGGTTTTTATGTCACATGTTTAATTTTTGGTGTTCTTTTATACTTTATCAATCTGTATATAACTCTTCTAGATATAAATTTGTTTCCTATTATTCAATCAGACATTTGGGCTTTTGGGCCACTAGGCCCAGAATATTAACAAAAAAATATATTCTTGATTTTTAGCCCATTTTTCTAATGTTGGCCCAAAAACAACCCTTGAGATTAATATATCATTGTGGCCCAATCCACTTTATTCAATTAACATGGTTTCAAGAAATAATTAATACGACGTAACTAAACTATTAAATAACGATTGAGCTATTACAATATTTAAAATGATAGTATATCTGATAAAAACATAAATTGCACCACATAAAATGTTAAAGCATTGTCATCTAAACATTACTAAACAAATAAAATTGTCAACAATATTGTTCTACTTTTTATTATCTAGATATAATTCCACTAAAATATTAGAGGATGAACTAATAGTTACCGGCATATTACTACGTATGCATTTTAATAAAGAAGAAACAATGAAACAATATATGATACTTTATCTTTCTTAGCGAACTTGAGTTGAGAGACAGAGAGTTGCTACATTCACCATGCGGCATCCATTGCCATTCAAACTACCTTAAAACCCCAAAACATAAAGTCGCAACAACCAAATACAGTCACACAGTTCTTGCATAATAGAGTCCTATTTGTGTTGATCGAGAGCAGCTAAAGGGACCGAACGAGCTTGATTAAGCCCCAATCGAGTGTCAAACATAAGCTTGAATAGAGCTCGAGTAGCTCGATCAAGGCCATTGAGGTCCAAGCATGTAAGTGTTTCTTTTACTTTTAGCACGTAAGTGTTGACTAATAGATATATACCGATGTTCTATGGTAGTATGTTAAATTCATGTCAATTTTTTTTATTTTCGGTGTTGCTTTTATTCTTGTTGATATAAATTTCTTTTGTTTATTTATTTATTGATTTTTCTATTATTCATTCAGCCATTTGGGCTTTTGGGCCACTGGGCCCAGAATATTAATTAAAAATAGATGTTCTTAATTTGGCCCATTTTTCTAATGCTGGCCCAAAAGACACTTGAGATCAATCTATCATTGTGGCCCAGTCCACTTTATTCGATTAACGTTGTTTCCCGAAATAATTAATTCGACGTAACTAAACTTTTAAATAACGAATGAGTTATTACTATATTTAAAATGATAATAATATAATAAAAACATAAATTGCACCGGATAAAATGTTAAAACTTTGTCATCTAAAGGTTATTAAACAAATAAAATTGGTAGCAATGTTGTTCTACTTTTTATTATTTTCTAGATATAATTCTACTAAAATATTGGAATATTACTAAATATGCATTTTAATAAAAGGGGGACAATAAAACAATATACAATACTTCATATTTCTTAACGAACTTGAGTCGAGATCGAGTGAGAGAATTACTACCTATCTTTCTTAACAAACTTCAGTCAAGATCGAGAGAGATAGAGAGAGATAGAGAGAGAGTTATTACCTTCATCATGCGGTATCCACTGCGATTTTCGAACTTCCTCAAAAACCCAAAACATAAAAATCGCAACAACCAAATAGAGTCACACGCTTCTTCCATAATACAACCCCATTTGTTTTGATAAAACGCAACTGAAGGGAGCGAACGAGCTTGATTAAGCTCCAATCGAGTGTCAAACATAAGCTTGAACAGAGCTCAAGGAGCTCAAGTGGCTCGATCAAGCTTGAGCTTAACAGGTTTGTGTCAGTATCAAGTCGACACGATAACAACATGACACACACAAATGTCAACCCTAAACAAACCGGTTGGATATGACATTTCGATTATGAAAGGAAATCAGGTGAGGTGAGACGGTTCACATGGAATTGACTAATAAATTACTCCTAATTCGGGTACTTCACAATCTCAATGTTGTAAAGTACGTAAGGCGTACTTGAGGCGTTTTCCCAAATTGAGGCGAGGCGTAAGCCTCAAGGCGTTTTGAGGCGCAAGCCTCAAACTTAAGACAACTTTTTTTTTTTTTTTAATAAGAAAAAATACTAAATAGAGAATTAACAAACAAAATATCAAATTTAATAGTCTTAGACTCTTAGAGGTTTTTGAAATATCAAATTAAAAGCATAAAAGACCGAATTGTTTTTTAATTCTTCCAAATTCACTCATCCTCCTCATCATCCTTCTCCTCCTCCTCCTCCTCCTCCTTCTCCTCCTCCTCCTCATCCTCCTCATCCTCCTTCATTTTTTTGTTGACATAAACTGAGAAATGGAAAGGGAAAGCTGAATTAAAACTCAAAACTGAAACTATTTAGTATTTACTGCAATCTGCATTCCTAAACAACTAAATCAACCAAAATACTTCAAGGAATAATAGGCGTAGCAGCAGCAACACATAATAGATTCCAACAGCAGCAAAAAGTTATGAAATATGATTACCTGAGGTGTGTAGCAGCGGCGGCGGTCCGGTAGCAGCGGCGGCGGTCCGGTAGCGGCGGGAGTTGGGCAGAGGCTGGAGTTGGGCAGCGGTTGTGAGTGAAGGAGGAGGAAGAGCTTTTTCGCGGCTCGCGACTGAAGTTCAGTTTCTGTTGGTTTTTTTTTTTTAATTTTTTTAATTGATTTAGGGTTATTAATTAGGGCTTTGCTTGAAATTCAGAATGGGCTTTTTAATTTTAAGTATTAATAAGTTAAAGCCCACAAAAAAATATGAAAAGCCCAAGCCAATTTATCAATTTAAGTATTTGAATGAGGCGCTGCGCCTCAATGAGTATGAGGCGTTGTGAGGCGAGGCGTGCGCCTCACATATATGAGGCGGCCGCCTCAACCACAACTTCTGAGGCGCAAGCCTGCGTTTTTCAGGCTGAGGCGCTGAGGCGTACGCCTTGAGGCGCGCCTCAGAACGCCTTTCACAACACTGCACAATCTTTCCACTTACCCGGCCTCCCTTATTTTATAACTTGATTTCGTGTGGGGTTCGGGTTGGTTCGTGTCAGTATTGTGTTCGTGTCGAGTTCGAGTCGTGTTCAGGTTTGGCTAATCAGGTCGTTTTTCGTGTTTAGGTTTGGAAAATCTTTAACGGGTCATATTCATGTTTGAGCTTAACAAGTTTGTGTCACTATCAGGTCGACACCATAACAATCCGACACACTAAACAAAGCAATTGAAATATGACATTTCGATTATGAAAGGAAATCGAGTGAGGTAAAACAGTTCACATGGATTTGACTCACAAATTAGTGATTAATAAAAAGGTCAATATAAATGTGAATTAGTTCAACGGTAAATGTAACTAACCACTCCTCCATTAAATATCAAGAAAGTGAGGACCCATAAAGATGGAGTCTTTGAGTTTCGAAAAAAAAAGGACAAAAGCTTGACTCTTGATTTACCATGGTAAACCTCTGATCGAGATGCTTTCGCAAATTGCAGAAAGGGGAAGGTGGAATAAAAAGTGTAGATAAAAAGGAGAGAGAGAGAGAGAGAGAGAGAGAGAGAGAGCACTGAATTTGACCCCTAATCACGTGTCCTCCAATTCCCTCCGGCTCCATCATTTCCACGACGCGCGGCCGCTATTTGACTCTGCCGCCGCACTTCCACACGTAACACTTGGTGGGTGGGTGGTGGCGGAGTGGGGTGGGGTGGGGTGGGGTGCGGGGTGGGGGGTGGTGGGGGCTACGTACAAATTCCACTCTCCTCCTCCTCGCCGAAAGATAATCATATTAAAGAGTTTGGTTTTACCCTTAAACAGCTATAGAATAAAAATCGGAAAAAGGAATCCAACTTCGACATTCAATCCCTCTGGGCCAATCCCACCAGCTCCACCGACCACCTCCTTGTTGGGTTTTTCGTCTCGGTGGAATGTGTTTTGATTCGCGAGATTGCGCGTGATCGATGGTTGTGGAGCTGGAATTCTCACTGGAGGAATCGGAATTCGGGGTTTTTCTAGGGTTGTTGTGCGCCGATGGAGAACATCGAGACGCTGTTAGCTGCGGTAGCTCAGACGCAAGGGTTCGACGACGATGAGCGGGTTGCTTCGGAGCTAGGGTCGGAGAATTCCGGCTCCGCGGCGGCGGCGGCGACTCGGGCTGCTGCTGGAGTTACGGCTCCGGCGACGGCGTTTCCGGCGGTGGGGGAAGTGATCGGCGGCGGGGAAAAGCGGAAGAGAGGAAGGCCGCCTAGGTCTCTGCTGTCGACCTATCCTCCGCCGCCTAAGAGGAATAAAGTGGAGGAAGAGGACGAAGATGTTTGCTTCATCTGCTTCGATGGCGGTTCTTTGGTACTCTGCGATCGCAAGTGAGTTTAGTTTTGTCATTATAAGATCGACTGCTGCATGAATTTCTGGATTTTGAAGTGTTTTATTCCGTTTTTTTCGAAGAAATGTTTGCTTTAATGGCATTTGATATGAGTGAAGGTAGTGTTATGAAGGTTGTTTCAATGGAGTTTTATTGGAATCTTCTTCTTCTTCTCAGTTTGCTGTGGAAATTGTTTACTGAACTCACCCTTTTGTGATTAGGGGCTGCCCGAAGGCGTATCATCCTGCGTGTATTAAGCGAGACGAAGCTTTTTTCCAATCGAAAGCAAAGTGGAACTGTGGTACGTTTGCTCGATCAGAGTTCTAAGTATTCGTTGTTTCATGGTTATGGTTTTCTCAGAAATGTCTTTACAGTGATATTCTAAATGTTCATTAACTGCGCATTCCTAATGCTTAAACTTAGCTTGCCATTTCCTGCAAACTCTACTTTTTTTGGCTTGGTTTTGTTTTGCAACCTTATGTTCTTCTTACCGGTTACGAATTTTGCTTCAATCAATGCACATTTGTTGATTTTATAATTATTGCTTGTCGATAAGGAGGTAGTACTTCGATTATAGGCTTATAGCTGTTTTTTCGATGAGCTCCTTGCAGAATGTTTATTAATAGCTTATGGTGCTATTTCCTTTTCAGGGTGGCACATATGTAGTGTATGTCGAAAGGCTTCGTACTTTACGTGCTACACCTGCACCTATTCGTTGTGCAAGATGTGTATCAAGAATGAAGATTTCTTGTGTGTAAGAGGAAACAAAGGATTTTGCTCGACCTGCATCAAACCTATCATGCTAATTGAAAATAAAGACAATGTGACTAGTGACTCGGTATGGTTTCTTCTCTTATTTGAAAACCTTAATAATCTCTTATTTGAGTTATTTGGAGTAAGTTTTAGAACAATGTCTTTAGTATTAGAGGAACCAACTCAACCTATAGACAGAATCTTAGATGCCTTGGTTCTTTTTTGACGATTTGTGTGGTGAGAACATTAGAGTGAAACGTGGAAGAACATTCTCTAACCACTTCTTGTTTTCTCATGCATCCTGTAATGTGCACGTGGCATGATACAAACATTATAGACATCGTGACTTGCAGAAGCCTTTTTTTGTGTGAACGGTGCAACTTTTATGTAAAGAAAAGGCGTGACCTCTTCTTCAATGCTGCTGTTCGGGGGTCTAGCTAGTTGCCACTTGTGCAATCATTTTAACCCTCGATAAAATCTAGGGTTGTAAGGATTATGAAGTTCAGTTATGACAAATTCCTTTTGCTTAAATTAGTAGTAGTATTTCTGCTGGAAAAGATGAGAACATTTTTGTCGTTTTGCACGCGATTCAAAATAAATGTGCTGCATAAGGCCTAGCATTAAATAAGAATTAGTCTCTTATGTTCTTTTTTTGGTACTTATTATCTGTTCTAGGAAACATCCAAATACACGATTTCTCTCCTACGCTCACCCAATCATTTGTCGGTATAGCTTGCCTTTATTTGGTTTAAAGTTGGTTTAATTTGCACCTATCATCAGACCGTCCAAATCAATCCGATAAGCTTCCATTAGTAAAGCAATAAATTAATGCTTTATGGTTAAATTCTCGTTTGTCCTAATTTGGGACTTATAGTAGGATATCAGTAAAATAGTGCTTTACAGTCGAATAACTTGATGGTTCTACAGCGTGAATTATCAATAGTGCATGCATACATTTCAGGAAATTGATAGGTTCATGTTTCTTCTATTGCGATTATCTTGCAGATTAAAGTAGATTTTGATGACAAACTTAGCTGGGAGTATCTCTTCAAAATGTATTGGCTACAGTTAAAAGAGAAGTTATCGCTAACATTGAGTGAGCTGACTCAAGCTAAAAACCCCTGGAAAGTAGTGGCTGCAGAAGCTAGCAATCCGCAGTTCAATAATGTGCTTCCTGCTGCAGTTGGCGGAGAAGTTTTTGTGTCATGTAGGAGTACTGAAACACTGGAGCTGAACAAGCCCCCTGTAGATACTAATGTGCTACAGGATGATGGATTAAGGATATCGAGCAATGCTAATGCTGTAGAGACACTACTCAGTGACAAGACAGAGAATGAGTCGAGTTGCAGCAGAGATACTTCAAAACCAAACCTGGACAAAGTCACTGATCAGGCAAGTGCTGACAAATCCACCGAGAAAGATACTGACATGCCATGCATCTCTGAAAGCACGAATACAAGGGAGTTAGAGAAGCCAGAAATTGTCAGTGACAAGACAGAGAATGAATCGAGTTGCAGCAGAGATACTTCGAAACCAAATCTGGACAAAGTCACTGATCAGGCAAGTGCTGACAAATCCACCGAGAGAGATACTGACATGCCATGCATCTCCGGAAGCACGAATACAAGGAAGTTAGAGAAGCCAGAAATTGTCAGTGAGTGGGCATCTAAAGACCTTTTGGAGTTTGTTGCACACATGAAGAATGGTGATACATCGGCCATTTCACAGTTTGATGTTCAAACACTTTTGCTTGAGTACATAAAGAGAAACAACCTTCGCGACCCACGCCGGAAGGGTCAAATTATTTGTGATCAAAGGCTGAGGAGTTTATTTGGAAAGCCGCGTGTTGGTCACATCGAAATGCTGAAGCTTCTCGAATTTCACTTTCCCATAAGCGAGGATTCGCACAAGAATTCTTTTATTCCTGCTGGATTTGTTAGTCCTGTGGTGAATGATGTGGAGAGTGATGGTAAAATGTTTGGATCGGCCGGGCCTGTTAACAGTAGAAAGCGAAAGACTCGTAAAAAGAGCGAAGAGAGAGCACCACAGCATGATTTGAATGAATATGCTGCAATTGATGTACATAACATTGGTATGATCTATTTGCGGCGTAATTTGATGGAGAATCTTTTAGACGATCGTGAGAATTTCAGTAATAAGGTTATTGGGTCTATTGTGAGGATTCGGATATCAACTAATGATCAGAAGCCTGAAGTTCACAGGCTTGTCCAAGTTGTAGGTATGGCCGGTGCAAATATTCAATTCATTCTTTAATTTGTTTCTTAACTCCGCCTCCTCTATTTCATTATGCTGACATTAATTCTTCCTAACTACGTTAATATCACAATTCAGGGACTAGTAAGGTGGCCGAGCCCTATAAAATTGGCAACAGGACAGCAGATGTCATGCTTGAAGTTTTAAATTTGGACAAGAAAGAAGTTGTTTCGATTGATGGCATTTCAAATCAAGACTTCACTGAGGTAATGAGGGATGACTGTTTCCCCAGCTTTTTTTCTTCACCTCTAATGCTTCTTTATTAGAAATTTCTGTAAATTATTTTCTGTTTCTAGATCTATCAGGATTATTGGCATTATAATATCTTTCTTGCGTACTAGTTCCTTCCAAACTCTTGCCAAATCGTAAAATTGTAATGCATTAAGCTCTTCTTTGCTTGTTAAGATGCAATATCAGGTTGCATTTTTGTTAAATTAGTTTCCTGCTCGTGAACTTAAGATTAAGATAAATTATTTAGTTTTCCAAAAGTTGATCGATTTGTCACCTCATTTATTGACTCCTCAAATTCAAGAGATATATGTTCCTGAATCACATATACATATTTAGGATTGTATATGCTCATCATATAGTGTGTCGATCCTTTCATACTAGCTGTACATTATGCACCTGAAATTCTTAAATCAACTGATTATACTACCATTAATGCCCACAGCATATATCCTATTTGTTGAATGCTCCATATATCTATTAATAATCATCCTCCCCTATGTAGGAAGAATGCAGAAGGCTACGTCAAAGCATTAGATGCGGCCTCGTGAAACATTTTACTGTCGTAAGTATTCATGTCTCTTTGATTCAGAAATTGACATTAATCTGCAAAACCATTGTATCACTTAAATTATTTGCTTGTAGGGTGAGGTCCAAAGTAAAGCTGTGGCAATCCAATCAGTCCGGATAAACGATGTGAGTTTATGTTTCTTGGTTCACATGACTTTTTAACTCTTTTATTGGTCATACTCCTATCAGTTGAGATTTTTTATGAGAAATGCGGTCAAATAGGATTCTGATCTGTTCTCCGATTCCTTTTTCCCCCTTTGACAAAATTTATGCCTCTTTTGGTTCTGATACTCTGTTATTCTGAACGTAGTTGCTGGAAGCAGAGGTGTCGAAGCTTAATCATCTGAGAGATCGAGCTAGTGAGAAGGGACGTAAGAAAGAATATCCTTTATTTATGGCTACTGCATTTATTGAGTTTATAGAAGCATTTTATACAATTATGTCATCCATAAGTATGCCCTGTTCGAATCACTAACCGACTTTATTTCCTCTCTAATCTGTGCATGCTAGAGTAAGGATGAGAAATTATCTACCCGAAAGTTGTACTCCCTCCTATTTTTTATAATAGTCATTTTAGCTATTTGCACAAGTTTTAAGAAATTTAAATTTTGTCTAAAATAGCCTCAATTAATATTATGTGTCTATTTATGAATGAAAGAAGTTCAATGCATAATAGAGGGAATAAACATAATTTAGTAGGGACATTATTGGAAGAATGGAGTAGAATGACATTTCAATTTTAAAAAGAGAAAATCTCAAAGTGACTGTTATAAAAAATAGGAGGGAGTATGATATTGGCACCCTACGTATAATATGGAGTCATGTGTATAAGAATGTGAGAGGTCCATGCTTTCGTTGAGTTCCTTAACAGTCTTCACGCTTAGACAATGCGTGGAAAAATTGCAGCTGCTGAAATCCCCTGAGGAGCGAAAACGCAGGATTTCTGAAGTTCCAGTGATACATGCTGATTCAAAAATGAATCCGAATTATGAATCTGAAGAAGATAATAGAAGTGGCGGCGATGGTAAAAAAGGTATGTTCATAAAGACACCTTTACTTTTACGTGCTATTGTTTCGTTAGTTGGGTTATTCAGTTTTTGCTTGATTATGCAGATGAGAACGTGAGGCCAAACTATGCTCGATTTCCTCGAAAGGCACACAAGATGAGTTCTGATACGACAGGTGACATTAAGATAACATTAGCATATAGTATTTCATAAATAATTCAAAGACTTTTCTTCCTGGAGACTTAATCCGAGGAACTTGAATGAAATCTTATTCAGGTAAGGAAGAACCATCTGCCGAGGTGAAGAATCAAATAATCGAGGAAACGGATGCAAGAATCAATCTGAATAATGGCGGAAGGAATGATCAAGCCATGCAGAGGTCTGGTTTAGAGACGTCTACTGCATCTGCTGATGATGTGGAAACCGAGAAACTGTGGCATTATCGCGATCCTCATGGTAATATTCAAGGACCATTTTCCATGATGCAGCTACGAAAATGGAGTACAACTGGACTTTTCCCACCTGATATGAGAATATGGTCGAACCACGAGAATTATGGCTCGTTACTTCTCACTGATGTCTTGAGTGGAAAGCTCCATGCAGCATCGGATTTGTCAGATTCACAACGATCTTCAATGTTACCCGAAAACAAGCCTCCTGAGGGAATTGGTGTAAGGGAGGGTCCAAACAAGGGTCCTATAGATGATAAACAAACGGAGGCTAATCGAGCCGTGAAGGTGGATGAGTCAGGGTCAACTGGTTGGCCACATTGCTGGGATCTGCTCAAGGATAGTAATTCGAGTGTCGATGATGCCAAAGCATGTGATTTGCCTCCTCCATTGAGCTCCGGGACAGAATCCGTAGGTCTGAATGATCGATGCAATGAGGGAGATGATCTCAACCGTGTCTCACAAATTGGAGCAAAGGATTCGACAGCTGTCTGCAAACTTCAGACCCAATTTAATAACGAGGATCGATCAAGCAAACCTTCTGAAGAGAATTTGGGATCTTTGAATATTGATTCAAGCTTGAATTGTATCGATTCTGGATTCGTTGCTGCAGCTGTTTTAGAGCAACCGGAGTTGAGTAAACAGGCTGAGGTTGTAGACATCTCGATTCTCCCTAGTCCTACTCCTGTGAACCATTTGTCACAGAAATCTGCTGTTTTGGAGCTGCTAAGTCCTTCACCGAGATTAAACAAGGAAAACGAGGGAGCTCAGGCAACAACGGAGGCCAAGACATCAGGGCCTGTATCGAACACCGGGATGAGCTGGAATGGTAATGTGCAACTTCCGGATGTAGCTGACGAATGGTGTGGATATTCTCCGACGCCCGTAAAACAATCTATCCAAGAATGGGATCTTGGCCTCCTCTCTCCTCCGAAGCCTCCTGAAGGTAAGATCGAGCTTGTTGACACTTCAGCACAGGAAGCCTTGCATGAGTCCTTGTCCTATCTGACGTCCAACGGCCCTAATTGGCTCTCGATGATGAACGAGCCGATCGAGTTTGTCGCGCTAGGGGAAGACTCGGTCTCTGACTTGCTAGCCGAAGTCGATGCAATGGAATCGCGAGGGGCGTTGCCATCGCCGACTTCGGCTATCAAGTTTGCCAGGGAATTGCTTGAGGATTCCAAAGACGACTGCTTCAGCTCGATCGAGGAGTTCCATTCGGGGCCCGAGCCTCGAAGAAGTGACGCTTTTAGCGCCACCAGCAACGTAAACATCACGTCCCGATCAGAAACGAGCAAACCCAACTTTACCGGCACATCTCCAGTCGACGCCTTCGATTTCTTCCGGAGATCGAGCGCGAACTCGTCCGCTAGCAGCGAGGGGGAGACAAGCTGTTCAGCAGTTCACCCGCCTCTACCAAATCAAGAGATCATCGGTTCGGCACCGGCCCTTCCCTCCGGAACCGGTTCTGATCCGTCCGACCCCCCCGGCTGGGGAGGAGGAGGAGCTCTACAAGGCAACATCAACCTCGTGACAGTGCAAGGAAACGTCAACCTCGTCCTCGGAGGGCCAGGCCAGGGAATGCCGAACCTCGGGTGGGGGTCGGGCCCAGGCCCCGCATGGACGAACCCAGGCTCGAACCGGAGCCCGAGGAACGGGAGCATGCAGTGGGAGGGACAGAGGAAATATGGGGGAGAAAGGTTCAACAGTCCTAGAGAGTGGGGGTATCAAGGAGGTGGCGACGGGAGGGGGCGGCCGCCGTGGGGGAGGCAGCAGTACGGCGGCGGCGGCGGTGGCGGATATTCGCGGCAACTGCCGAAGGGGCAGAGGGTGTGTAAATTCTATGAAGGTGGCCATTGTAAGAAGGGGGCTTTCTGTGATTATCTGCACCCATGATTAATTCAACAATTTGTTGCAAGACAAATTTCTTTTTGCATGATTAATTATGAGGGAATTAATTCTCTCATTTAGGGTATGTAGTCCTAAAACATTAGTCCCCTATTAGATTTTTGAAGGTCCTATTATTATACTATATATAAATCTATGTGCATTGTAGTAATATTTCAAAAGCTTTTAATACTCTATCTGTCTCGTTTACGTGGATAATTTTTTTCGTTATTGAGAATTTAGACGTAAGTGATAATGGTGAATAAATTTTCGTCATTAAGGTAATATCCTTGTATAGTGTGACGGGGAAAAATAAGACTTGCTCATAGATGAACATGACGGAGGGAGTATTTTCTTAAATAGTGTCGATGAAAACGGAATGTTATTCCTTCATTCCATTTCAATTGGTCCATAATACTACCTCCATCTCACTCCATTAGCTACAAATGGAATAGTGTTTTTTTGGGCACGCTTTTCCACCGAAACCTAGTACGAGTTTTAAAATATAATTTCGAAGTATTTTTTTGTTTACGGGATACTACGAGTGTCGGACTATCCCGTAAAAGAAATAATATTTCAAAATTATATCGTAAAACTCATACTAGGTTTCGGTGGAGATGCGTGCCATGTCACATCAATAAAGCATTTGTAGCTAATAAATGAGATAGAGGTAGTACTTTAAATCGGCTCGATTATGTTCTCGTCATAAATAATATCACTCCGGTCCTAGCTTCTTGACTCATATTCCTTTTTGGGACGTCCCATGTTTGTTGACTCATTTCCTTTTTTGGAAAGAATTAGAGTATAATTAGTACAATTAGTAAACCCTTATTACACTTAACATTCCATACTTAAATCTCATCCACTCATTTTCTGCACGTAGTTCAATACAATTTAAATTTCGAAAGTTTAAATTATTATAACTTGCTCGTTTATTATCGGATTTTTATGATTTTTATATCAAATTAAAGGTCTTTATACGATCTTTCATTTATGATCAGACAAGAACATGTTTTTATGCATATATGATGCTCTGTTTCTAAAATATGTTTAAATACATAAACCACATTATATTCCCTACTAAATACACTTTATACACTAAACATTTTCGTCTTAATTCCCGTGCAAAAAGCAAATGAGTCAAGAAGCTAGGACCGGAGTGGTAGTAAGATGTAACAAGTGAAATAGGACGGATAGACAAATGATTCCTTCGTTCCATTTCAATTGGTCCATATTAGTTTAAATCGACTCGATCCTGTTTTCGTCGTAAATAAGATGGAACGAGTGAAATAGGACGGTGAGATACGACGTGTGCATTAATTGGCGCGTAGTCAAATGCGCTGAAGTATCATCGATACGACGTCGTTATTGTATTTCTTCAACCGTCAAAAATGAAAAGGTGGAAAGCGATGCGGAGTGATCGCGAGATATTCGACGAATTGCCTGAATCAAGTTTAGTATTCAATTCAAAGGCGATTGGACTTTTCTTGCTGGGTTGAATTGTACAACAGAGGGAGCTGAAGGGAAGGGATGTCGTCATCGCCGTCGCCGCTGACGGCGACGCAGAAATACGCCGCCGGGGCGCTGTTCGCGCTCGCATTGCACCAGGCGCAGATCCATCAGAGTCGGCCCTTGGGGTTTCCGTCCCAGCTAGACGACGATGGAGCCGCCGGCAGCGGCGGCGGCACGTCGGAGGACCGTGTCAGCTCTAGTAGTGGCGAATCCATCTCCGATGACCCCCAGCTCTGGGCACACAATTCCGCCGGTCTTCTTCGCCCTGTATTCAGGTAGCTGCCCCGTTTTCTCCCTGCCCCTTTCACGTGATGATGGGACTGAAATGCGAGAAAGAAGGTGATTGAGTTTTGGGTTTTTCTGATTTTTCAGGCATCTGGAAATTGATAGCAGAGCGTGGGAGGGGCTGGAGGAAACTGTGGCATATTCAGCTGCTAGTTATCACGTTGGAGCTGTTGGTTCTTTTCTTTCTTCGTTTTCTCTCGTTGTTTAATTTGTTTATGAAGATTAGGCTTTGAATTGCTGTCATTTCCTTGAGTTGTTTGAGCGAATCTGAGTTGCATGGTAGTGGAAAAACCACCCAATTAATGGATGTTGTATGAAGTTAGATGGTTTCTGATGATAAACATTGCCTATCTATCAGTTTATAAGGTTGCTATCCGAGGAATGTGGTGAAGGGTCTCAAGAATCTGCTGAGAAGGAACTAGCTTTAGCTAATGGTATAAAAGCAATGACGTTGAGCCTAGAAAATAGTCATGAAGATTTTGCATCCCAAGAGGAAAAGCATCGTCAATATGAGCATGCTTGTCGAGAGAAGTTCAAAACCTCTGACAAGAAGCAAGAAACGGAATCTCAAACCTCTGGCAAGATGCCAGGAACGGTATCTCAAGAGGATAATGTGCTTACTCACTGTAGGGAGGAACCAAATCCCACTACAGCTGAGGAAGCTCATAGACAGGTACTCTCTGAATCTGATGGAAAACCGCTGGAAGAGATGACAATTCTTAGTTACTCAAGGAAAGTGACAGTACTATACGAGCTTCTTGTTGCTTGTTTAGCCGATGCACCTGGAGACGAAAAGGTAACAACCAGACAAAGAACGGGCTACGATGCTAGACATCGTGTGGCTTTAAGGTTGCTTTCTGCCTGGTTTGATCTGAAGTGGGTTACAATGGTACGTTATAACACCTGCTAAAATTTTACGGTTCACAGTTTTGTGGTTCATCATTATGTGTTCAACTGTTAGTGTTACAAATGCAACCTGCAGTTCTTCTAAATCAATTCTTAATGTGTAGTGAAATTAGCAAAGGGTTGCTATGCGTAGTAATGATATGACAAGGTTGCTGAGTAGAGAGAATATGATGTGCTCTTATTGTTACTCAGTAGAAGTATATGATACTTTGTGGCCAAGTGAAGCCGAAGTGCGTGTTTTTTATTTTCTACCAGGACAGATTAAAGGATCACTTATGAGGTCAAAACTGATAGGAACCATAAATCTGCTGCACAAAATGAGCTCTACTAGCATGGTCTATAAATCTTAATGTTTGATTTTTGTCCTAGATTTTTAGGCTACAGTTTTGTATCTTGGTCTTTTTTCATGCTTTTAGGATATGCATTGACTATTGAGGCATGTGTACGTATTCGTAATGTTTTCTTTAAATACATCAAGAGTTGAGTATATATAGCCGAGACTTGGGCACTTAATTAGCTTATAAGTAGCATAGATGATCTTCATACTGAACTTAGTATTCATTATATCGATCTAAGTCCTAGTGCATGCATACTATCTGTTTTTTCCTAGTACGTGAGACTATTCTACTTATATGACGCTGGTTCCTTTTTCTTCTTTTTCATTGTCAAAAGAATTAGTCTTATCGCAGGAGTCCATTGAAACTATTGTAGCCTGCTCAGCAATGGCTCTTCAAAAAGAAAAGGAAGCCGAAAAGGTTTCTCAATCTCCAAAAAGCTCATGGGCTAAATGGAAACGCGGAGGAATCATAGGTGGTGCTGCATTAGCTGGAGGAACATTGTTGGCAGTTACTGGAGGTATGACTACTTTTTCTCATTCTATGTTGTCTTGTGCTTTTATTTGCGGTCCATTTAATTTTTTGTAAAATTGGATTTTGGATTTACTAGTGAGGTATACATGAACAGGTTTAGCTGCTCCAGCAATTGCTGCTGGATTCGGTGCCTTGGCGCCTACATTAGGGACTATAGTTCCTTTTGTTGGAGCAGGTGCAGCTGCTGTTGCCAGTGCTGCTGGTACTGTTGCAGGCTCTGTTGCAGTCGCAGCTTCCTTTGGTGGTAAGTTGAAGATGAAGCATGTTATATTCAATGCATGAACTTTATTTCCAAATTAGATAACCTAATTGCTAGATGGAAGTTTCTTTCATGTCTGAAAAGCAACTCCAACAGGCTCTTTAATTTGCAAATGCGTGTTATGTGTTTATTTTGTTTACTGATCACATATCTTGTCGACGTTTCATTGATAAAGCTGCTGGAGCTGGACTTACTGGGAGTAAAATGGCAAGAAGGATCGGAGAAGTTGATGAATTTGAGTTCAAAGCTGTAGGAGAAAACCATAACCAAGGGGTTAGTATATTTGGCTTTTTCTGTAGATTGGAAGTAAAGAACCAGGATAAAGCTATCTTCCTTTAAGATTAAAAGGCCACTGTTCTTGTAGCAAATGCACCTGTTTTAACTTGATCATCGTGTTAGTTGAAACATCTACATTCTGCATGTCTGTTGCCCTCACTGTGCCCTTCATCATTCTCTTTCCATGTCAGCGACTGGCTGTTCAGATCTTCATATCTGGATTTGTTTTCGAGGAAGATGACTTCAGCAGACCTTGGGAAGGACAATGTGACAACTCTGAAAGGTAGAAAACCAGTTCTTATATATGTCACTTGTGAGTGATTTGTAAAAAATCCAATCTATTAACTCATTGGTTCACTTTCTTTTAACAAATACTATTAAAATTTCATCTTACTTGTGTAACAAAATGTAGATGACACAATGGTTTTAATATTTTCTAGTTTCGGGATACTTCAAATGTGTCTCCTGAACTCGTCATGTTTGTGCTATTCTTCTTGACTTTTGATGTAATTATTTTTCCTTAGTTATGTACTGCAGTGGGAGTCAAAGCATCTAATTGCTGTAAGCACTGCTATTCAAGACTGGCTTACTTCAGGTAAAAGGATGTCACCGACAGCTACATTAAAATACGATTATACTCTAGGTATTTCTCATTGACATTGAAACGATCACTATATTGCAGCTTTAGCAATGGAAATGATGAAACATGGGGCAATGATGACTGTATTAAGCTCTCTTTTGACAGCACTGGCTTGGCCAGCAACGCTACTCTATCTAACTGATATTATTGATAGCAAGTGGACGATTGCTCTGAACAGGTTTTCCTTCATACTTGACTGTTAAAGGTTCAGAGAGCCACAGTAAAATATTTTTATATAACCTGAATATTTGCATACTTGAAATGTGCTCTATCTCTGCTAAAAAACTTTTAATTCATATTCTCGAAAACCAACTGCATATTAATTTTTTCTTTTCCTCGTGGTGGTTGTATGAACTCTTGTGGTTACAAATATGGATGTTTCCATCGAACAATTTTTTTTTGGTTTGTATTGCTAATCATTTTTCTTGTTCTGCAGGTCTGATAAGGCAGGAGTATTGCTCGCTGAAGTATTAATGAAGGGGCTTCATGGTCAGAGGTATACTACTTTCAAAAGAGAGTTATTCAATGGCATCCGAAAATGCAGAAGTTCTTTCTTTTGAGGATCTTTAATTCTAATGCGGGGATGTCTGTAAATTTCTCAGGCCTGTGACACTAGTTGGTTTCTCACTTGGAGCGAGGGTGATTTTTAGGTGCCTCCAGACTCTGGCTGAAAGTGAAAACAATGGTAAGTGTAACTGAAATATTATGCTTTTTTTAGTTATTATTGTCGTTTTTTCATGTGGTTTAACGTAAGTTGTATTTATACCAGATTTTCATTAGTTATGAGTGACTCGATCCTTCTTTCAGTTCAAGTAAATCCTTTTTCAACGAGATTTGTCATCCTTTCGACATTTGGTTTATAGGCAGTAGCCAAGTTCACGAGCACTGCTAATGAGACCTTATTATTATTATTATTATTATTATTATTATTATTATTATTATTATTATTATTATTATTATTATTATTATTATTATTATTATTACATCATTCTTTTCAATTCCTAGCTTGTATGTTCGTTCCAATCACCTCCTAATGTTTGTTTTTTTTAACTCCTACAACTGTTGAAACTAATCCTCAGCTGGACTCGTGGAAAGAGTTGTTCTTCTTGGAGCTCCCATCGGGATTAAGGACATGAACTGGGACGCCACACGAAAGGTGCTCAAACATTGCCTATCAAAGTTTACAAATTCTAACTCGTGAATGCTTTTATCTATTAGCAGTGCCTCAAATCTAAAAGTTAACTTCCATACACTACAGGTGGTTGCTGGGAGATATGTGAATGTCTATTCTACGAACGATTGGATGCTTGGAATTGCATTTCGTGCTAAGTATGCAACTCCAGAATCACCTCTTAGTTCCACCGTCTCATTATCTGTCTTGAATCATTGCTCCTCGTCTGATTTTGCCCTCTTGTATGTTTTGACAGTCTTCTCACCCAAGGGTTAGCTGGGATCCAACCCGTTGATATCCCTGGCATCGAAAATGTATGTTACTCTCAACTCCGATCACTCTTTCATATAAAAACACTCGTTTCTGATCATCTGTTGGGTGAAGATCTGTCTTACACTGGAATCCCTACACTTCGGTACTTATTTCGCTCTTGCAAAGAATGACACCCTCGTGGCTTCTAACAGGTAGACGTGACTGACCTTATCGAGGGACACTCATCCTACCTATGGAGAACCTACGACATCCTCCAACAGCTGGAGCTCGACGCTTACTTCCCCGTCTTCAACAGAAAAATCGTCATATCATAGTACCCGTTGCAGTTTCCCAGAAATGCCGAGGATTGAGACCTGCAGATCGTCGAAACGCGTCTCAGCTGTGCGGCAGGGAGAAAGATCATTTGTCGAAATGTATAAAGTTGTAAGTAGTTTACAAGAGGGAAAATATGGAGTATGTAACAATAAACCTTCTTGCTATTTATGGATGAGAAATGCAATGCATGTCTATCACAAGGTCCTTTGTATACTTGCTTCGGTAGTTCGGGCTTACGATAAATTTTCGGGCCGGGCTCGAACCGTTCGGCCTACGGACCAATTCTTACGAAAATCGAGTTAGATGGTTTCGTGACGGAACAATATCGACAAGAGAACACGAGAATTGATTATCCAGTTCGTAGATTTATATACAATGCCATGAAACATATAACGAAAGCAAATGAATTTGGCTAATATTGGACCTTGTATTATTATTTTTTCTTTATGTAAATAAAATTATAAAATGAATGAAAATCCAATGAAAATCCAATTATTGAATTTAAATATAGTTTTAAAATTTTAATTCATGAAATTCTAAAAATTTAATTTATTAATTTTCCAATAGTAAAAACTAAAAAGAATGTAAGAAAAAGAATTCCTGAAATACAATTGGATTGAAGAAAAGGAAATCAGGGAGAGAGACTAGAGAGAGAGAGAGGGAGAGAGAGAGGAGAGAGACTCGGTGTTTGACGAAAGCTTGCTGCACAAGGGAAAATCGAGCTTACTGCTGCTGCTCATGGCGGAAGAGAGGACGACGAAGAACGACGACGGAGATAAGGCGTTTCCGCGCGCGAAAATGGCGGAATCGTCGGAGCCGGAGACAGTCGGCGTTCCTACCAATTCGAGACCGGAAAATCCGAATCCGGGTGATTTTACGAAGAATACGAATCATGGTGAAGCCACGGGCAATGGCGGGAACAAGGGGAGATCGTGCAAGGGTTGCCTGTACTATTCGTCGCAATTGAAATCCAATTCTCGGAACCCTCTCTGCGTTGGGCTCTCCCGTTCTATCCCTAATGGTAGCCCTAATTCCTCTCGTCTCATTCGATGTTCATTATTTGGATTCGTACCCTTGAACTGTTTTTGTGTGTATGTATTGTTTGATTAATTGATGGTGAAGAGTGGGATTGGATGTTCTGGGTGTAATCTGTGTGGCACTGCATCTTGTGGAGTATTCATCGTCCATTTGCACACAAACACACTCTTAGTTAGTCCTGTGTATGAGTGCCGACGATGATAGATAATGTCGGTTGGTGTAGTGTCGACGAGGATGGATATCTCTGTTGCTGATTCATAATTTGGTTTAGAACTATCTTTACACTTCATATGCACATGAAATCTTTTCTAGCATGTGTTTTTGTAAGAATGGTGACAGTTGAATGTTTACGTGTTGTGTTGTGTTTGCGAACTAGTTATTTAGGTATAACGAGCTCAATTCCTTTTGTTGATTGATATGTATCGATTTTATGGATGTTGAAAGTTAACAAGAGTGCTTTTGATTGGTTTGTCGAGTTAGTTGGTGATGGGGCTGCACTCCTTGGTTATTCGTTTAAAATGTGCTTAATTCTTTTCTGCATTTGGTGAAGATGCCTGAAACAGTATGCAGTATGGAAATGAACTTTGTATGCTCTGAAATTCTTGTGCTTGTGTCTGGTTTTCATATTCTAGCTATGCATTATGTAAGCTAGTAATCTCATGTGTTTCCTATTGTATTCAGTTTCTTCATGTATCGAGGTATGAATTATACGTACTAGATTATTGTGGTGATAGATTGTGGTTCTATGTTTGATGAATAGCGCCTAGGTATATTGTTGGGAAATCTGAGATGGAAGCATCTAAAGAGGGTAAAGTCCTCAGGGATTTTAGGTATGGTTGCATTGGTTATTCTCTTTATGCTGACCAAAAGAACCGGACCTCTGATGCTCAACAGTCTGAACCAGAATTGCCGGTCTGCATTGGACTTGAGGTTAGTGTCATGACTGTTGTTCGTTTACGTGTCTTAGTTACTTCGATTCTGCTTTCTATCCTCGGATTATATGCATTGTGTCGTGTCCTTATTCAAGAAGAAATAATGCTACAACATTTCTTTTGGGATGTTATGACTGCACTTGTTTTAAGCAATAAGATCTGGCATTGTTCTATCCGGTTACTCACTATAATTGTTAGAGCTTATTGATGCAATAAGATATCTTGGTAGATCTAAGAATTTTTGGTTAAAAGACATTTTGACGGCTTATTATCTGTATGATTGTAAGCTTTTTTGTCTTGGTTGAGGGTTTATCTCCTCCGATTGTCATGCCTTCTTCCACATGTAGTCGACTAATATAGATTTTCCTTCCAAGCAGGTTTTAGTGGATCGGAAAATTAAAGAATCTTTGTCTGGTGAGTGTTCTCCTGTCTTTGCTATTAGTATAAGGTTTTATCAAATGTATTTTACTAACAACTGGTAATCTATATTTGTGATTCACACAGATGAAAACAGATTGCCGCAGCATCGGACGCCTCAACCATCTAATGTTAGTCGAGATGAGTTCTTAAGCAGGTAAGCTAATACACTTCATGGTGTCACATGCCTCAATATATGCAAACTACTTGGATTAGAGAGTGTTGAACTTTTTGTTATGATCCAAGTATAACAATCAAGATTACGAAATATTGCATGCTTCATGATTCAGCAATGCTCTTCCACTCTCGACGTTGATTCCTTTGTGTGCTAATAATGCAGGTTTACCCGGAATGCAAACCTGATTGCGAATCAGGTAGTGAAGAACATCCGTAGAGTAGGGAACCAGATAAAGCAACGCGTGGATGATATTATGTACCCGTACAAAAAACGGCCAAAGTAAGATCGAAACTGCAATCCGATTCAGAGCCAGCCGGGCAATGAGGCAATTGAAGCCGAATCCCCACAGAAATCATGACACATGTTTTTGGTGCTGATGATGATGCTAAAGAGACGATTCAATTCTGTAGGTTTTATGTTTGTATTGCTTACACTCCTATTCTGCCCCTTATTTACCTTCAAACAAAACTGGTCCAGGATATGAATTGACAGCCACATATCAAATAGAAAATAAAAGGAAAAATTGAAGGACTGCTAAAGTTTGTGTTAACATAAACTTCCTCGATCCCATTCAAAATGAAGTATTCTTTGAATATATATGAATATGATGGTATTTTTTTGAATACATACAAGATATACAATAAATTTTGACATAAACTTACTTTCTCAATCTCATTCAATTTTTTGATTCTTGGGCTAAGACGGTGGCTGTTCGCTCTCGTTCTTCCCCTCGTTTACCTTCTTCTTCCCTCGTTTTCCCCTCCTTGTTGTAGGTGAGCTCGTAGAAGGTGAGGAGCTATAGTTGTTAGCTAGATGAGAGATGTGAGATTTCGGTGCTTGAGACGAGTGAGACAAGGCTGAAACCGAGCTGCCCTTGGCTGAAAATCGTCACTTGCTCTTGCCCTCTCTACTTGCTCTCTCTATGATAGGGCTTGTTATTATGGGCCCTTGGGCCTTTTGATTGTTAGGTCTTTTTCTGATGGGCCTTTTGGGCTAGATAATTAACGAGAATCATATTATATCTATCAACTCGGCCCACGTGGCTTTCTCTCGTAGTGGGTCTCGGCCAAAATCTTTTAAAATAGGATATCTCGGTTTGACTCACGATCGCCCTAACAACTTTAATTAATAATAACGAAAATTTTTAACCCGTAAAAACTACAGTCGTTACAAATGATATCGTTTCCTCGATCATCTTCAGACGTCCTCTCGGCTATTGAAACTTATATGAACAATTAAAAAGACTTTGAATAGATACAATATCTATGTTAATCGAGTTCTTTCCTTCGTATTTGCTCACTATACACCTAAAAGCTACTAATACTCAGATTCCGACACCACTAAGAGCTAAAATCTCCTAAACGAACGTGATCACAAACATAAAACCAAATAAGCACCTCTAATTCCTCACATATCACCGGTTCTTATACACTACAATCAAAATCAAAACTTCTTTCTCCAATTATACACGAGTGTGGCTGGGTCCAGTTCATCAAACTCGCATTTTCCCTTGTTCCTTCGGTTTTGGAGAACCTTTTCGCCTTTAGATAGTACCTTCTTGAGGGGTTTATCTCCAGAAGATAAGGAGGAGGAGCTCAACCCTTCACCACTCTCTCCCCCTCTTTTTATCCATGGCAGCAACCTGGTTTCCTTCTAAGTCATCTTCTTTTCAGATCCCCTTCCAGCCTTCGCCCCAACACGTACCCTTCACAGTCAAAGATTTCTTCAACCCGTCTCTTCCAAACAAAGTTCGAACACACTTCCCCTCAACGTGAGCCGCACATCCCCTTATGGTTTACTTGATTGGTTTTCTTTTCGAATTCTGTAGGTTTTATGTTTTAGTACTAGTTAGTTATGGTCCTAGTTAGTTATAATAGGTTGTCCGTCTAGCTCAGTTGGTAGAGCGCAAGGCTCTTAACCTTGTGGTCGTGGGTTTGAGCCCGACAGTTGGTGTCATTATTTTTATTTAGAATTTTTTAATAAAAAAGCAAGCTATATATAATATTATTTTTATTTGAATTTAGTATATCATTTCTTTATCATTTTTATTACAAAAAAATTGATCAAGTTTCAAAATGAACAATACAAGCTATATATACTAGCAAAGCTCAACTAACTCGTGTTTCTATAAAACACGATTCATACATGGATAATGCTAGCCACATATCTAAACATCATCCAACGGTCCAAAATAATTGTGCATGTAAATAGGTCTAGATATCTTTAGGCATTAAAAATATAAGTAAAAATATCAATAGACATGAAATGCAACATAATCCAAGATAACATTATCCAACATTTTTTTACTTTTTAGTAATTTCACTATTTTTTAAAATAAATTTTGATCATCCAACATTTTATTCGAAAAGAATTCTATCTAAAAGGATCTAATTTCCCCACAAAATAGATTATAATAAATCACACTAAATGAAAAATGCCCAATTTTCGATTTAAGGCTATTGAAAAAAAAAAAAAAAACGCTGGAAAAAGAAAAAAAGAAAAAAAAAGAAAAGAAAAGAAAAAGGTTGAACGCCATTCTTGAATTCTTGTTTTTTGTTTCAATTGAATGGCAGTTGCTTATAAATTATTACCACCTCCAGCACTACAAGGTTGTCAAACCCAACCTCCTGTTTATCAATTCCTCACGTTTTTCTAGGAAAACTCCCACCTTCCTTCCTTTTCAATTCAATCTTCCATTCCCTCTCTCTCTCTCTAATTCCGCCCCTTTTTGTTGATAGCCCAGCAAACGGAAGAAACCGAAAGATTTGATCTTTGAGCTTGTTTCAGCCGATTACGTTGATTCGAAGCAATCCCTTTTTCCACTTTGATAGAATCTTTCATCCCATTTCGCAGTTGAAGCCGTTATATCCTCGATTCGAGTGTCGAGATCGGATTACAGCAGTTATAGAATGACCGCATACGCGGCGGCGTGTAAACGGGTGCTCCGATTAGGACCCGGTTTAGCCTCGGCCCGACCCATTTCCGAGCTTGCTAAATCCAACGGCGGCAAACGGGTTTACCTCGTCGACACTTTGGCCCTCGTAATCCCATTTCTGATTTTTTGTCGGTTCTTGTTTGAATTTAATTGAATTTACTTTTCTATTGCGATGATTTTGGTTGCATTTCTTTTGTTGGGTTTTGATTGATAGCTGAAATTTTGCTTTACTGTTGTTATGATTTAGTTGAATCCTTGTTTTTGATTCTTGATTGATTGATAGCTGCAATTTTGCCTCTCTGTTATTGAATTTCTGGTTTTTCTGTTGTGATGGTTTTAGTTTCAATTATGTTGTTGGGATACAGGTGAGGAAATTAGAGGCGCAGGGGGTGGAGTCGAGGCAGGCGCAGGCGATAACGGAGGCGATGATGGAGGTGCTAAATGACAGTATGGAAAATGTTTCTGGCTCCTATGTTTCTAAAAGCGAAATGCAGAAAGTGAGCCGTGTTTCCAATTTCCGTGGTTTTATGTTTGTGATCGAAGAAGGGATTTCGTGTAGTTAACTTGTGTTGTTATTTTTGTTTCGTGTAGAGCGAGATGTTTCAGGAAAACAATCTTTCCATGTTCAAAACTGAAGTAAAGAGCTCTCAGGTATATACCTAAAGACTACTCCTTTTCCAGTACTTGTTCGTTTAGAACTGATACGGTGTTAAGATATTAGCTCGTAGTTGTGTCTGAATCTGAGGCATTAGTACTTGTTAGTAATGATAAAAAGAACACCGAGTTTAGTGAGCATGTAGAATAACCACGACTAACAGATGTGGTGTATTGATTTAATCGTTTTGAAGGACTTATGAGTTGTCGAATGTGTGAAATTTTACAACATGTTATGAGTGAAGTCTACTTTAATGTCTATAATTAGTAATTTCCCCATCTCAAATTTAGTCCACTTTGGTCTCTCACAGAAATGATGGATTGTTTATAGGAAAATGAGTTTTTCTATTTTCTTGTATCACGACTATTTTGACGAAGCTCTTGGAATTATTAAACGTGTCGTATAAGTTCCGACACCAAGCTTCAAGTTTTACGAAGTTTAGATACCAGATTTGTAATTGTATTATTCTTAAACTTCCACTTAGGAACTGATTATTACTGCATTAACGCATACGAATGCATCCTACCTTGTCTTGCAAAGATCTATCTATACTTAGGAAATGTGTGGCTTGACTTGTTCTTCAATATGTGTTTTGACTTGTTGACTACTTGGTCGACCCCTCCAAGCACTTAGAAACTCTTATGGTGGGCCTCACTCATTTGATTCCGAGTGCAGGATCACCATTTCTCGATGCTGCAACATGAAATGGAAAAGATCAAGAACGATATAGAGAAGATGCGTAGTGAGCTAAGGTGTGTAGATGATGGAATTTTGTGTATCTGAGACTTTTGTTCTCGACAGTTTATTCTGTTAGACACTAAAAGCAATGTTGGCGCAGGTATGAAATCGACAAAGTCACAGCAGGACAGCGCTTGGATCTCAATCTTGAAAGAGGGTAAGTTTTCGAACGAAATGAAGAGTACTTCTACAGGATGATAGGTTAGGTTGACGATACTTATGATTGGATATTTGAAGGGTTAGACGATCAAGCAAGCTCAAAGTTGTTCAATCTATCATCTGAAAAGTAGAGGCCTCTTTATTATTGGTTTATCAACTGAAAAATCTCCGAAAAACTGTGCAGGAGAATTCGAGACGAGCTGAACAATCAAAACCAAGAAACAACCAACCTCACCACCAAGCTCGATCGAGTAAATACTCTATATAGCTTCTTAAAGTTGAGAATTTGTGTTCTCTTATTTATGCTTGAATCACACGATTCCTTTGTGTGATGTCAGGAAATCCACACTCTTCGAGCTCAACTGGAAGCTGCAAAGTACGACGTGATCAAGTATTGCATAGGTACTCTCGCCTCCGTCTCTGCCGTCGGCCTTGCTGTGATCCGTATTCTGATGTAGCTAACGGCGCCACTCGTGCTAGTTTTCCTGGGGATTTTACACTCATTTTTTTATGTCTAAAATCCTTGAATAAGAAGAAAACTAGGCTCAATGTTAGGAATTCAGACAACAATGTGTATTTATTGATTGATCCTTTGTGAATTGCAAGCAGATTGTAATAGTTTTATTAAACATATTTGTCAAGTTGTTAAAAGTTTATTCGGGTTTATATTTTCTTTTGATAAATGTCACATACTGTATAATCCATCTTCTCTCCATTTGATGTTAATCCTAAAATTTAGGTATATTATAATTTATGGCCTGAACTTTCGTTCACTTTTCAATTTATGGTTAGACCTTTGTAAAATTGCTTAATATGGTCTGAAACTTTAAATCTATGTTAACTTAATGGCCCGATTGATGACTAGGATAGTCACTAATGATGACATGGATGACTAACGATGACATGGAAACTACATATAAAAACTAATTATTTTTAGACTATATCTAACCCGTTTTGGTCATACCTAACTCGTTTTAGATCCAAACAATCCGATTTCGAATCCCCTTAAAACCTCGTTCTAATGGTTACAATGTTGACACGCGAATTTTATATTTGACCCGGTATACTAGGTTAAAATCGAGTTCGAAAAGGGCATCCAAATTTACTTATTTTTATGACTAATCGGGAAATCTGGCCTATGCATAGGAGCTAAAAGGATGCAAATTTCATCATGTACCACTCACAAACATCATCGGGATGCTTTGGAATCATAAAATTTAGATTTCATTTTAAACCGTTTTGACGATAACTCTACGGGATACCACTAGGGCGAAAACTTGTTTTTTACGGCTCGGGCGAGGAGCGTTAGCATTATGCACCTCCGGGGGACCCGAAACCATTGTTCTAGAAATAATATTGCGTGTGGCAAAAGAATGAAACGGATTGGGACGATAACGAATAAGATACGAACCTTTTGCCCACGACTCTCGTTATCATTTGTTGTTGAAGAATGAGAGCGTGAGGATCCTTCACATTTCCATGAGGGAGTATATGGTATAGTAGAAACTTTACAATGGTTTTTTATTTTTGATTTATATATGGGGCTATAAAGATTGAAGAGAAAAATCCCGGCTATGTTTAAAATCCCCCTTCTATAAATCGAATAGATTAACGAATCTGAATTGAGACTCGGCTATAAATTGAATAGATTAACGAATCTGAACCGGGTCCAAAACTCAATGTCATCCCATTTAAGTGGAGGGGCTTGACTACGATATTTTATTTAGAGGAGAAAAATAAAATACCCAATATGGTATAAGAAAATCAAATTAAGGACACACATTTAAAAAACACAAAAAATACCCATTTTTGATGCGAAATGACACAAATACCCTTACTAATAGACTTTGACTTTTACTAGTCAACACCACTCTTCTCTCCTCCCCCTCCTTCTCCCTTTTCCACGTGTCTTTTCTGTCATCATTATTTTTCCTTTTTTTTTTTAAATTTTATTTTCGATTTTATTTTTTTTTTTTTTTTTTTTTTTTTTTTTTTTTTTTTTTTCTGACTACTGTAGCTGTGATATTTGTATAACTTTAAGGAGGTACGAAATATAAAGAATTCATACCGGTTATATATAAGGATTACGAAATACATATTTGAGTATGCAATTATGCAGTTATTGGTACGAATACATTCACTTCGTACTAAAGCAACTATGTATTGGTACGAATAAGATTCACTTCGTACTAAATCAACTATGTATTGGTACGAAATAGATTCACTTCGTACTAAAGTCTACTGAGGAATTAAACCCTGAAACTAAAAATTAAACCTTAAAAAACATTTTAATATTAACAAAATCTGTGCAATACATAACCAATACTCCCTCCGTTCCGCTCCATTTGGCCTATAGAGTGAATAGAAGTGAGGTATAAAATAATAGAGCATGCCAAATAGAGTGGAACGGAGGGAGTATAAACAAACTTCATTGTTTATAATAAAAATCACAGCACATGCAGTACGAATTAGATCATTTCGAACCAGCAAATCTTAAAAAACACTTTAATACTAACAAAATTTGTGCAATACATAACCAATATGAACAAACTTCATAGTTTATAACAAAAAATACAACATATGCAGTACGAATTAGATCATTTCGAACCAGCAAATCTTAAAAAACACTTTAATACTAACAACATCTGTTCAAAACATAACCAATATGAACAAACTTCACAAATTTTAACCAAAACACAGCACGTGCAGTACGAATTAGATCATTTCGAACCACAAAATTTGAAAAAACAGTTTAGGAAGTACGAATTCAACATTTCGTACTAATTTCACATGCTTGTCCGGCTGAGCACTAATCCCTACTACAAAAGTTAAAAGTAAAAGAATAAATTAAATAAACACACGCATACAAACACTCAAAGGATCAAATGGAAGGAGAGAGAGAGAGAGTTAGAGAGAGACATTGTACGAGGAAATGAGAGGTAATATGGTTGCATACTTGCAGAGATCCAAAACATACCCCCATTCATGAATTCTCACGGCCAGTGGCGAGCATCCTCTACCCGTTATGCCTTCCCATTTTTTTTAAATTTTTACTTGTTGAAAAAAATCAATGTAAACTCAAATTCAAACACAAATTATGGACTACGAAGCAACAAGAATCAAACTAGTGGCTTAAATCCAATCTTAATTAGCATAAATCGATTCCAAATTCCTCGAAATCGAAGTTCAGAGAGAGATAGTGACCACCGTGGAACGCACCTTCTTCTTCGACCACCACTGTCGGCGACTGCGAAGATGAAGCCGAGCTAGAGAAACTCGATCGGACAGAAATCGTCACAGTGGCTGCCTCCGCCGTCAACTTCCTCCTCCGCCGCGAACAGATCCACCACCGTACGCTTCCTCCTCCGCCGCCGCCGTCCACCGCGAACAGATCCACAACTCTTGAAGCTTGCTTTCTCGTTGTAGAGCTTCCGGCTGCCGTCGCATTCGATGCAGAGGATGAAGCCTACGCCGTAACCCCCGCACGTGTCACACGTGCCGAGCTCGCCCCGGGGCAGCCTCTCCACGTACTTCTTCAGCTCGCCGTTCTAGTGGAAGCAGCGCACATCCTCTGCGCCACCGACGTACCTGCCGCCGATGAAGACCCTCGGCAGCTTCAGTTTCGACCACTCCGAGAGGCCGAGGATCCTCACCAGCTCCACCGTGAACCGCGCGTCCATGGACAGACCTCGCTTGTCGATCGGGACGCGGAACGCGCGGAGGATCGACCGCACCGCCTTGCAGTCCTCGAAGGTCGACCGGACCACCCGCAGGCTCATGAAGTAGACGACTATCGTCGTCTCCATCAATTCCACTACCTTTCTTCTCACCTGCCCCATAATTCCACTATCATCAACTCGAAATTCAGAAATTCAGCTGAATCAAACCTAACTATTGAGAAAATTGTTCATAATCAAGCAGAAATTCAGAAAAACTTAGAGAGAAAAGGAAAGACGAACCTCAATTCCTCCTCCACCCTCGCCACCGCTTAATCATCCCGATCTACGTCGCCGGAGACGAAGGATCTACTTGCAGCGGCTCAATTTGTTCTCCGCCGCCGTCCACCGCGAACAGATTCACCATCGTTCACGTTCTCCTCCTCCTCCTCCGCTGTTTGCTTCTTCCTCCATCGCCGCCGCTCGCAGAGAAGCTGGAGGATTCCACCGACAGATCTCGATTGAAGTCGCCGGGGTGGAGGACGACATCATCGTAGTCGCTTCCTCCGCCGTCGTCCTCTTCCTCCTCCACCACCTCCGTCCACCGCGAATAGATATGTCGTCGTCCGTTTCTTCCTCCACCGCCGCAGTCCGCTTGTTTCTCCCCGTTGGATAAAAGAGATAAACAGGGTTTATTAGAGAGAAATAGGGAGGGCGCGAGAGAAAAATAGGGAGGGCGGGAGAGAAAAATAGGTTTTAGTGAAAAAGTAAAGGTATTTGTATCTTTTCGCATCAATTTTGGGTATAATTTTAGTTTTTTATGTTGATGACTTACTATTGATTTCCTTATGTTAAAGTGGGTAGTTTATTATATTAACTATTTTATTTATCCTATGAAATAATTAACTACTTTTATAGTAATTAAAAAGAGGTTAATTTTTGATTTAAGGTAATAAACGCCGCCATTGAAATAACGTTGTCGGTTTAAGGTAAATTCTGTTCGAATCGGAATCCCTCTCCTCTTGGAATTCGATTAAATGGTGTGTAAATTCTCTATAAATTGGACCTCCCGTCTCTCTCTCTCTACATTCTCTCAATCGCAGCTCTCGCTTCTTTAATTACTAGTTTACTACTGCCATGGACGACGACTACAACCCCACCTTGAGGGATATAATGGGGACGGAATTCGACGGCGATCGTTACCTGGAGATCGATCGCGGCCGCTACCTGGCGATTGACGACGACGGCGAATACGTAATCTCCACCGAACCCCAAGCGATCAGGGGCAAGCCGTACGGAGGGTTTGAAGGTTACCGGGTTCCGCTCGGAGGAGGGCGCCGCGGAGATTATCGCGATTTCGTAGTCGATCGCGGCGATACCGTCGATCACGTCTCGGTCGGGATCTTATACATCACTGACGAATGTATCTGGATTTCTGGTGATAAAATCCGATACGAAGGCGAGGTTGTGGAGGAGGATGGGAGAGAAGACTACTACCCCATCCTGGTTACCAGCTACCCCAAACAGAGGCCTCACAATCTGTCTGACAAACAGCTCTGGGATATAGTGAAAAAAAAGGCACTTGACAAAATACATGCGTACCTGAAAAGTCAATATTCGAGGTAAATTTGCAATTTTCCTGCATTTTCATATTGAAATTTGGATATTCTTGAGTTGAGTTTATTAGTTGAAGATGATCAATTGCTCTTTTATTGATTTGTGTTTGTTCGAAATTGTCTGCAGCAATGGAGATAGCACTGAGAAAGTGGAGGAGAGGACGAGGAGTTCAAGGAAGAGGAAGAGGATGAGATACATTTGTTCGTTTGGGAAGAGACACGTCTGCCCTCTCATGACTTCAATTGCAAGGAAGAAGAGAAGAAACCATTGATGTTTTTAGTAGTTGATTTCGTAGAACATTTGCATAGCTGTTTCGCTAGTTGGTTTATTTGCTAGGTTATTAAATTATCTCAAACTTTGAATCTATCTAATTACATATTCCAAGCAACATATTAGTGTAGAGAGAGGTATATTATAGCCCTCAAATGAAATATGTCAATTCTTTCTGTGTATTGAGAGAGTATTCTGTGTGTTACAATCAATCCTTTCTTCCCTAGATCTAAAAACGCATTAACTGCCGGAGAACATGGGAAGAGATCGTGGGGACGTGAGTTATTCTTCCATAATCCCACGTCCACGTTGTGTTTAGGGCACAATTCCCTGAGCCCGAGCTGACCTTCTCGTTGTGGACTGGGATGAGCTGTATATGGGCCGAAGTGCCTGTTGGGCTTGCTTGCTGTTGGGTCGGGCTGTATGTATCGGGCCAAGGGATTGGGCCTCATCCTATTAGCCTATTTCCTTGTAAAGCCCAACAAATATCACTTTTATCTTTAACATTACATTTATTTTTGTGGCATTTTTTGTTAAATGGGCTTCGTACCGGCTCTATTAGAAATCAAGGCCCAACCCGTGACCACGATCAAATGAGACCCTAATGTTTTTCTTCATAAACTAAAAATATTTGAAAATTGAGAAATGACGATGAAATAATAAAAATTATGTATTTTCCCATCCATGTTATTTCAACATGGTAGGTCCTTAATAAATTGATATGTGATACGTTACTCATTATCCAATCTTTCCCATTTTTGTAGTGTAACAATCATTGCAAAATTCACAATTCTTTCGTGTTAGTGACAAACACATTTGTTTTCATTATCTATCCATTCACCATAAATTCAACCAATCCAATTAATTATTTCAAAATCAAGTTAGAAAAATATATTTTAATTCGAAGAACATAAATTTCTTAATTATTGCTACTACTATCAAAATTCAAGTTGATATTAGGTAACATAACAATTAATATACGACGATCTGATTAAAAAACATGACAATTAAAATAAGACGAAGACGGAGAAAGTATAAGAGTATCAAACACATTTTACATTTAATGGACAAAACAAAAGAAATTTAATAGACACAAACCCCCGAATTTTCTCAAAACCAAGAAACAACCAATCTCACCTCCAAGCTTAATCGAGTAAATACTCTATTTAGTTTATGAAACTTGAGAATTTGTGTTCTCTTATTTATGCTAGAATTAAATGTTTCCTTTGTGTGATCTCAGGAAATCCACACTCTTCGAGCTCAACTCGAAGCTGCAAAGTACGACGTGATGATAGAGGATGGGGCGATTTCCTCTATCAAGAAACGAACGAAAAGAGATAAACGATACAAAGGTAGACGCGAGATCGGAGCTCGACGTACACACCCAAACGAAGCAAGAAAACGCAGCAAATAATATAAATTAGGGTTTATTGATTCATTGATTGATTATTCACGGCAATACACCCCACACCTTATATAGACCTAAACCTAGGGTTGGTTCGATTTACGGGCCAGGAAAGAACCAACAAGAAAACCCGGAACGGACTCGATAAAATAAAAACACGGGCCAAGCCCAACAAATAATTAAATCTACGAAACTCGTATCAACTCCCCCACCCTTGAAAACCACCTTGTCCTCAAGGTGGAGATACAAATTCCTTATAAACTTCCGCAAGATCGTAGAGGCCGAAAATAAACTTCAGCACCTTCACCGAACCATTGCTCGGCGATGTCACCTCCAAAATCATCTTCGACCAAACTCCCTCCTTACTGATCCCCAATTCTATTCGCTCCACTAATCCAATACTCGGTAACCTTGAGGCATGCAACGAGATTGAGGTAGCTTTGGCCACTTTTGGAGCACCGTAGCTTTGTTCCATAACAACATTGATGGCATCAGCCAACTCCTCCACACCTCTGAGCATGGAAGTCCTAGCCTCCACCCCAAATCTGATCTCTGAGCATGGATGACTATAGGCGTGCGTTTCTCCCGCCTCCAACGTGACATCAACAACCGACACGAACTCTTCTTCCGTTTTCATGTCGAGTCCCTCTTCAGTAACCAACTTATCACCTCTCCAATTCGCAGGCGCAGCAATTCCGTCAACAACCTCCGTTTCACTCTCGACACAAACAACCCGATTAACTTCTTCCTCATCAGCTATCTCCGCCACTCTCCCCTCTCTCTCTCCCTCTACAGGGGCGGTGTATTGAGCATCGTTGAGAGTGGTTAGAGAACTTGACGAAACCCAAGGTTGTTGAGGTGGAGCGTACGATGGTGGCTTCGGTTGAGGAGCAGGAACGTAGTAGCCGTCCCGCGGAGGAGGGGGTGGCGACTCGTACGGGTTAGGTTCGTTTGCGTAACTACCACCCGAGTATCCTCCTCCATAGTTCGAATATGGCGAGTAGCTTCCACCTCCTTGGTTTTCGCTCGCGCCGTACTCGTACTGTGATGATCCTCCGCCTCCATAGCTCTCAATACGAGGCCTTGGAAGATCCCACGAAGTGAGTGGTCGGCCAACGGGCTGATCGTAGGCATACGGATCCGCGTAGTTCCAATATGAAGGGTTGCTACACAGATTCGGATCGTAGGCATCCGGATCCGGAGATGATGATGATGGGAAACGCTGAGCGTGTGGGTCATACTGCGGCCGAGACTGAGGTAAGTCCCAAGACGAAACGGGCCCGGCCGGAGGAAGGTCCCATGACGACAAAGGTCGCGAAGTCACGTCAGCTCCTGCTGCCGAGGACTGGGCCCATGACGACGGAGCGCCCTGCAGATGCCAACCCGTCGAACTCGGTGGCTGCTGAACTCCAAATGCCGGCTGCTGCGGTGGCTCTGGAAGGTCCCACGAAGTGCGTGGCCTGCCGAATGGCAGATCGAATTCCGACCGCGATGGAGGGAACGCTGTGGCCCGACGCCGTTCTTGTGCCTCGAGTCGAGCCTCGAATTTCGCCATTACACGGCCCATCGTGGCTAAGAGTGTTTCCATCGAAGCAGGGGCAGAATTGGAAGGCGGCGGCGCCGTGGTAAACGCCGAAGACATCGGAGTCGCCGCTGCTGCTTATGCACTCCACTTCTAGCGCCAATTGATGGAAAACGTCAATTGATAGCCTCCAATTGATAGTCTCCAATTGATAGATCCCAATTGCTAGATCCCCCTCCTTCTAGCGACGTCGTTAATTGAAGTCGGCGACGCCGAAATAACCGATTTTTTTTTTTTTCGCCCCCTCAAAGAGACTCCACTTTGGAAGCTCTCAATGAAAGCACCAATTGATAGAGGATGGGGCGATTTCCTCTATCAAGAAACGAACGAAAAGAGATAAACGATACAAAGGTAGACGCGAGATCGGAGCTCGACGTACACACCCAAACGAAGCAAGAAAACGCAGCAAATAATATAAATTAGGGTTTATTGATTCATTGATTGATTATTCACGGCAATACACCCCACACCTTATATAGACCTAAACCTAGGGTTGGTTCGATTTACGGGCCAGGAAAGAACCAACAAGAAAACCCGGAACGGACTCGATAAAATAAAAACACGGGCCAAGCCCAACAAATAATTAAATCTACGAAACTCGTATCACGTGATCAAGTATTGCATAGGTACTCTCGCCTCCGTCTATGCCGTCGGCCTTCCTGTGATCCGTATTCTGATGTAGCTAACGGCGCCACTCGTGCTAGTTTTCCTGGGGATTTTACACTCATTTTTTTTATGTCTAAAATCCTTGAATAAGAAGAAAACTAGGCTCAATGTTAGGAATTCAGACAACAATGTGTATTTGTTGATCGATCCTTTGTGAATTGCAAGCAGATTGTAATAGTTTTATCAAACATATTTGTCAAGTTGTGAAAAGTTTATTCGGGTTTATATTTTCTATTGATAAATGTCACATATAGTCCATCTTCTCTCCATTTGAGATGTTAATCATAAAATTTAGGTATATTATAATTTATGGTCCGGACTTTCGTTCTCTTTTCAACTTACAGTTGGAACTTTGTAAAATTGCTTAATATGGTCTGAAACTTTATTAATGGCCTGATTGATGACTAAGATAGTCACTAATGATGACATGGATGACTAACGATGACATGGAAATTACACATAAAAAGCTAATTATTTTTAGACTATATCCAACCCGTTTTGGCCATATCTAATTCGTTTTAGATCCTAACAATCTGATTTCGAACTCCCTTGAAATCTCATTTAGACAGCTACGACGTGGACAAGCGAAATTTTTTATTTGACCCGTTTACTATGTCAAAATCTAAGACCGAAAAGGGCATCCAACGCGGTTACTTATTTTTATGATTAATCGAACAATCTGACCTATACATAGGAGATAAAATTAAGAAAAATATTAAAAAATTTGTCTCAACAACTTGTTTGATCTATGTTTTGAAAACTAATCAATATATATATAATACCGTTACGGATCTTCGTCCTACGTGGCATGGCGTGTGATTTTTATGAATATTTTCCAATATTCTCATTGATTTGGCTTATTAAAGATTAAAATCATTATAATTAGTATTTTCGTCCCACATCGAATTTTTAAAAGAACTTAGCAACAAAATTCCTATATAAATAGATCATGTATCTCCATCAAAATACATATTTTATTTGAAAAACTATTCGTCCTACGTGGCATTTTTATGAAAACAAATACTACGATTATATCAATTATAATAAAATACATAATTATTAAAATTTATAATAAAATATATAACTTATCGTTATATATTTAACATTGATTTATTAAATATTCTCCAATATTCTCATTGATTTAACTTATTAAAGATTAAAATTTAACATCACATAATTGATATATATTACGATTATTCTATATGCCCTCAAATAAATAAATATATATATATATATATATATATATATATATTTATCTTCAATTTTTATCCCTACAAACAAAAAATCAATATTCATCGATAATTTACTTCATTTATATTATAATAAGGATTTCCGTCCCACATCGAATTTTCACAAGAACTTAGTGATAAAGTACATATATAAAAAGATTATATGTGTTAATCAAAATCATACTTGATTTGAGGAACTACATTATATTAATGTAGAAATCTCAAAAATGAAAAATTCTAAAAAGCCTCAAACTGGCTAACGAAAAAATTAACAGGTAGATTTGCACTAATTATGTTAACGTAAATTAACAGGTAGATTTGCACTAATTATGTTAACGTTATGCTGAACAACGGGCTAACGGGATATTATAATATTACGCATGCATTATTCATGCTAAAGTTTTATCGAACAACGGGCTAACAGAAAAATTGACAGGCAAATTTGCACTATTCATGCTAACGTGATATCGAGCAATGAGCCAATCGAAAAATTGTGATATTACGTCTTAACATTTTTTTTTAATGTCACAAGTAACGGGCGGATTGCAATAATTAAATATAGATGCTAACGTTATATCGAACGGGCTAACGAAACATGCTAACGTTATGTCGAATAACGGGCTAACATTAGATTAAAAATTTTATGCACGATTGCAAAATAAATTAAATCCCGTCGAAAATTGATATTTACTATGGACATTCCTATTAAGTGATTCAAATCGAATTTTGACGTGACTTAAATCGTATAGTTTTTTAAGAAATGTTAACCCTTTTTATTCCTTAAAAAAAGATCCATCCGAAGGGTGTTTAGATAAAATAAACAACGGGAGGCATAATATATTTTTATTTTATTATAATTTTTTTTAAATAACATTTTCATGTTAGAATTGACGGGATAAAATATAAAACATATCTATCGTAAAAATGTTTAATTTCTTAACCCATTTTCATATTTACTACGAGTAACAGGCTACTTGAAATAATTTAATATAAAAAATTATTTAATTTTTATTAAAACTTTTATTTGTAATTACAAAATAATTTGAAACCCGTCGAATTTCGACGGGTACTGCACTAGTTGACCATAAAACTAGCTACCGATGAACAGGTAAAACCCAAAACAAAAACAAAAAACTACTCCCTCCTATTTTTTATAATAGTCACTTTAGGATTTTCACTTTTTAAATTTTATATGTCATTCTACTACATTTTTCCAATAATGTCCCTATTAAATTATGTTTATTCCCTCTATTATGCATTGAACTCATTTCATTCATAAATAGACACATAATATTAATTGAGGGTATTTTAGACAAAATTTAAATTTCTTAAAACTTGTGCAAATAGCTAAAATGACTATTATAAAAAATAGGAGGGAGTATTTTTTTACATTTAATACATATGTTCTCTGCTTTAAATAGTTTAAATATGTTTGATTCATGCATAGAAGGTTTATCTGAATTTCACTTTTTATTACTTGGACAAATACTAAAATTCGAAATTTAATTACAATATTATGTACTCATTTATGTTAGAAAGAATGTTCATGTTATTTGAATATTACTTTTTATGAAAGGGGTTGATCAATCATCTCTAGAAGTAATCGGAAAGAATGGGTAGAGGCGAAGAGATTTTAGAAGGTGATTTGAGTCAAAAAAGATGATTGAGAAGGAAACTATCAGACGATGCAGGGTGATGCCCGAACGGATAAAAAGAGGAGGTGGAGAGCGGTGAAGGGGCTGAGCTCTTCCCCTGAACACTCCACTACCCTTCCCAACGGTTGAATCATTCCCTACTTCAACCTTCCTTAACTCACATTTCTTCATTATTGTGCGTTTTGAAAATCTAACTTCTTTCCACTTCCATAACTTTAGTACATTTGGAGATATCTAAGTTAATGTTTCGCCATAATGAATGTTATTTGATTATTCTCATGTTTGTGAATCCTTTGTCATATATAGAAGGGTCTGAAGACTGGAATGTACTATATATAAGGTTGTGTGTTGCAGCTGATTGTCACGCCCCACTTAAAAGACGGTCAAATCTCGGAGGTTTCCCGGAATAATCTAAAATTTACTTGACGAGTCCGACACTTTACGGAATATTCCGGAATCCTCTTGTATATAGTAGAGTCTTGTAGATTTCTCTAAATTATCGTAGAAGGACGTGAAAGCCTCTATCTAGACACGAGAAGGATCTAGAACCCCTCTCCCACTTGTATATATAGGATCTAGAACTCCTCTCCCACTTGTATAAATACGCCCTTGGCCATTCATTTGTAATCATCCAAATTTTAAGCAATACAAGTTCTCTAGCATTCTCTCAAACTCTCTCTTTGCGCACGGCGGGTTGAAAAAATTTTGTGGGTGATAGAGGATGGGGCGATTTCCTCTATCAAACGAACGAAAAGAAGGAAAAATACAACGGCAGACGCGATGCTAGGCTCGTCGTTCACACCACAAAATTACGAGAAAGAAAAGAAAGGAAAAGGTGCCTAAAATAAAACAAATAATGTATCAACTCCCCCACTCTTGAAAATGACCTTGTGCTCAAGGTGGAGATCTTTATATACTTCAGCAAGTGCATAGAAGCCGAAAATAACCAAACGAACGTCGGAAACTTCTCGCTATTTCAGCCCTTTTCTTCTTGAGCCTTCACCTTTTATATTTGGTGTTAAGCCCAACGGATCCGCCTGGCCTGGGCTTTGTACAAGGCCCCATAATTGTAAGAAGCACAAGCACACTCAAGGGCAAATTCATCGCCCTCCTTCACGGCTTTAGAGCCACAGGCCATCAACTAGTCGGTGAATTCCAAGGTCTTCTCGCGCTCATCGTTGTTAATGACGGTGGCAGAGCGTTGAACGGCGCTCCACCACCGTTGCTGGAGCCACTCGTCGCATTGACGGAGTTAAGACTTGGGTTCTCGGCGGCACCAAGCATTTTGGAGTCCCCCTCCTCTTCTGCCACTTTTGAACCAAGGGAGAATGGGGCTAGCCCTCTCTCTCTCTTCTCTCTCTGGTTCAATCGAGCACGGGCACAGAATCTGTGTGTGACGGCGGTGAATCGGAAACACACGGAACCAAATACTTCCAATCTGAACGGTTGCTGCAACATTCCGGGGGCAATACGAGGCCAAGGAGATTCCCACGGTGCGTGGAGATCCGCCAGCGATGGCCGGGGTGCGTGGCTCAGCTGCCGAAAACCTAGCAGCGGCTGTACTGTGTCGGAGGCTGTGGGTGGGTGTTGATGCAGCGCCCATGGCGGATACATAGTGGGAGTGGTGACGAATGGGAATGGATCCGGGCGTGGCGGCTCGTGTGCTGTGGTCCAGCGGAGGTCCCACGCCTCGAGCCGGTCCAACTCATCGAGTCGGGCTTCTATTCGCTGTAGCCTGGAGAGAATATACTCCATGGCGACTTGTGTAGATGGGAAATACAACGACGCCATAGATGATGACGACGGAGAAGCCGACTTGTTTCGCCCCTTCAAAGAAACTCCACTTCGGAAGCTCTCAATGAAAGCACCAATTGATAGAGGATGGGGCGATTTCCTCTATCAAACGAACGAAAAGAAGGAAAAATACAACGGCAGACGCGATGCTAGGCTTGTCGTTCACGCCACAAAATTACGAGAAAGAAAAGAAAGGAAAAGGCGGCTAAAATAAAGTAGGGTACGTTTTTGTATTTTATTTCTTGTTAATGAAATCATACATTCCACCTATTTATACTAAAGACCTAGGGTTGATTCGACCTACGATTCGGGGAAGAATCAACAAGAAAACCCAAAAAGGAAAGACCCAAATAATTAAACGGGCTAAGCCCAATGACAACTACAATTAATTAAAATAAAAACAAATAACGTATCAGTGGAGCACAAGTTTTAGTCCGTGACATAGATGCTATGTTAAAAATATTTCGAAATCAAAAGTTTTGTTTATGAAAATATTTAATCATGGCTAAATTTCAAAATATTTTTAGCATGTGACAAGCATTGATAGTATAAACCGTCATGTTTTTTTCGACACGAGATTGTAAATTTGCAATGTTAAAGGTGAAAAGTATTGAGTTTCATATTTAAAAAATAAGCTCAATGGTCAATTCTTTAAGTTAGAAAATAAGACGAGTGGAGGGCCAAGAATGCTGATGAGGCCAAGAACGCTGCTGAAGAGACATTGAAGAAGAGAGAAGGAGTACTGAAATCTGAAAAGGAGAAAAAGAGGATGAGGGCGGTGGTTGGGAGAGAGAAAGCTCCCAAACCCAGCCAGAAGAATCGCAAGAAGAAGATCGACATGGCTAAGTATGATCCAGCTATTCTTGGCCGGAACGGGAGGTTCATCTATGGAGGTTTGTTCTCGCGTAACTAGTATAGATTATTTATACTCAGCTTTGTAGCTCAACTATGGAGTTGAATGCAATAAATGGGAAATATATAGTATAGTAGTTCTATGTATTTAATGGTGACCAGGCAGCTTTTCCTTGATCTTTTCCATCATTCCCTTCTTCTCATGGTGCTCCTCTCCATATCCCATGCCGCCGGTGGTGGTGGTGGTGGTGCCGTACGGCTGTTCTTCAAGCATGACTCTTGCCTCCGGGAAGCTTCTCCTTGATCTTTTCCTTAAACCCCTTCTTCCTCCGACTGTAAAATAACCATTATTGTTAAGCCCTAATCAAGAATTTAATAAAGCATAAGACATTTTGACTTAAAGAAAAGCTAGCTAGATATATTTTAAGTGGCTCGATTTCGTTCGTTCTATATATTCATGTGCTCGTGTTTGTCTTAGGAAATAATCAACTATATATTCCGTATCTACTCGTTTTTCTTCGTTTAGACCACTTTATGTAATCATATATGATCTATTAGAACGATGTTCAATCTAAATACAATCTCTACTAATAAGATCAAATTAACCAAAGGATTAAACCAACTCAAAATCCCAGTCAACGTAAACACATTATATATATATATAAAGCCTCAAAATAAATAAAGTATAAACACAAATAACAACAATTCAAAAAAACTGCGCCAAGTACTAGTTAATTACAACAATATTTATGAAATCAAACCCTAATTAATTTCAAAAACCAAGCTCAAAACCCTAATTAGCTTGAATCGCACGGCACAACACCTCTCTAATTTCAACTGGGGAATCAACCGATCGAATCACTTGCTGCAAGAACCCAACCTCCAAGCTACCATCATGGAATATCACTTCCTCCACACCATCCACCTCCAAAGCCATGCAGCTCCCCCGAACGCTCTCATATCCTCCTCCGTAGCTCAGACTGCAGCCTCGGCGCAGCTGCAACGGCCACCGTCTGAACCCTATCTCTATCGAGGTACAAATCGACCACCTTCAGTTTGTCCCCGGAAACCCTAAAAAAACTCAAACCCTTCACACAGTTCGATGGTGAGTTCTTCAAGAAAACGACAACCCTCCACCAGGTTCTTTAGGGTTTCTTGATCGATCAAAACCCTAGTAAGCTTAACCTCTTTGAGAGAGAACACGAACGGCGAAACCGGGCTTCGAGAACTCTTCACTTTGAGAGAGAACACGAACGGCGAAACCGGGCTTCGAGAACTCGTATCCGAAGAGGTCGAGTGTCTGCAGCGATGTAGAGAGAGAGAGGGAGTCGGGAAGGACGTAGCGATGCACCTTCGTGCAACTAGGGTTGCAATTAGGGTTTGTGTGGTAGGAGAAAGAGATGAAATTATATATAAAAAGAAACGCCGCCAAGCCATTGATACAAGTTACAACGTTGTTGAGTTAAGGTAAAATTCATCCTGAATCCCTATCCTCTTCGAATTCGATTTGCGTGTAAATTCTCTATAAATTGGACCTCCCGTCTCTCTTCTCTCTATATTCTCTCAACTCAATCGCAGCTCTCGTTTTCTTCAATTACCAGTTTACTGCCATGGACGAAGACTACGACTACGAACGCACCTTGTACGACCGCACCTTGAGGAATTTCATGAATGACGACTACGACTACGACCGCACCGCGAGGAATTTGTGGACTTTGAGGAAGATAATGGGGACGAAATTCGACGGCGATCAATACCTAGAGATCGATCGCGGCCGCTACCTGGCGATTGACGACGACGGCCGATACGAAATCTCCACCGAACCCAAAGCGATCAGGGGCAAGCCGTTCGGAGGGTTTGAAGGTTACCCAGGCATGAGGGTTGCGCTCGGAGGGTATCGCCTCGGAGATTATATCAATTATGTAGTTGATCGCGGCGATACCATCGATCACGTCTCGATCGGGGTCATATCTATCGGCAAAAAACGTATATGGATTTCCGGTGATAAGATCAGGCACGAGGATGAAGAAGAGGATGAGGAGGTTGTGGAGAGAGAAGAATACTTTCCCATCATGTTTGGCAGCTACCCCAAACAGAGGCCTCCCAATATCTCTGAGAAACAGCTCTGGGTATAGAAGACTAGATTTCAATTCTAGGGCTTTTGCTTGAATGTTGAAAGACTGATTCTTTCAATGCAGGAACTAGTGGAAAAAGAGTCAAATAACAGACTGCGTGCGCAGCGGGAACTGATCAATAAGAAACTGAAAAGATATGGGGAAGAGATAATGCGGAAACTGAAAAAGGAACTGAAAAGATCTGGGATAGAGAGAGAGGTAAAGATACACAGAAAGAAAGTGAAAAGATTTTTAAGATCTGGGAAAGAGATAGAGATACAGATGCAGGATGATGATTTGTCGAGGTAAATTTGCACTTTTCCTGCATTGAGAATTTTCTTTATTAGTTGAAGATGATCAATTGCTCTGTTTGTTCAAAATCATCTGCAGCAATGGAGATAGCAGCGAGAAAGTGGTGGAGGAGAGCGACGACAATGGAGATAGCAGCGAGAAAGTGGAGGAGAGGACGAGGCCTTCAACTTCAAGGAAGAGGATCAGATATATTTGTTGGTTTGGGAAGAGACACATCTGCCCTATGATCACTTCAATTGCAAGGAAGAAGAGAAGAAACCATTGATGTTTTTAGGAGTAGTAATTAATTTGGTAAAACATTTGCATAGTTGGTTTTAGTAGTAATTAATTTCGTACAACATTTGCATAGTTGTTTCTTTCGTTGGTATTTATTCAAGATTTGCTAGGTTTATTAATTTTCTCAAACTTTGAATCTATATACTCCTCGCTCCGTTTTTGGTGACCTATTTTCTGATGGCCTATGATGAATCTTAATTTTGTTGGTAATCGAATGTATATTGATCTTGATAGTGTTGAGATGTGAAGAAACAAAAGTACGCAAGGAATTAACATGGTTCGAGATCGAATGATCTACGTCCACGGAGAGAAAAGAGAGAGATTGTGTATTGAGAGAGTATTCTGTTTGTGTTACAATCAATTCTTTCTTCCCTATCTAAACACGTATTAACTGCCGGAGAACATGGGGAGAAATCGTGGGGTCATGAGTTATTCTTCCATAATTCCATGTTGTGTTTAGGGCACAACTCCTTGGGCTTGGGCTGACCTTCTCATTGTGGATTGGGTTGAGCTGTATATGGGCGGAAGTGCCTGTTGGGCTTGCTTGCTGTTGGGCCGGGCTGTATGTATTGGGCCAAGGGATTGAGCCTCATCCTATCAGCCTATTTCCTTTTAAAGCCCAACAAATACCACTTTTGTCTTTAACATTACATTTATTTTTGTGACATTTTTGTTAAATGGGCTTCGTACCGGCTCTATTAGAAATCAAGGCCCAACCCGTGACCACGATTGAATGAGACCATAATGTTTTTCTTCATAAACTAAAAATATTTGAAAATTGAAAAATGGCGAACAAATATTAAAAATTATGTATTTTCCCATCCATGTTATTTCAACATGGTAGGTCCTTAATAAATTGATACTCCCTCCGTCCCACTGGGATATGAACCTTTTTTTTCGGCGCGGGAATTAAGACGAGAATGATGATAGTGGGATAAAGTGAAATGTAGTGGGTTAAAGTGATGTGTCAGAATTTTATTGAGTTAGAATTTCTATTTTGGGAAAGGTCCCTATATCAGTGGGACATCCCGAAAAGGAAAAGGTCTCTATATCAATGGGACAGAGGGAGTATGTGATACGTTACTCGTTAGAGATGTCAAAAAAGCCCGAGCCCGACGGGCCGATCCGATTAGCCCGAAAAATATAGTGGGCTAGGGCCAAAAAATAATAGTCCGAAAGTAAAAAAGCCCGATAGGGCTGGACCGAAAAAAGCCCGAGCCCGATAGGGCTGGCCCGAAAGCCCGGTGGGTTGGCCCGGTGGGTTACCATAAATTATGAATTCATGACATATTTCATTACTCTACTTATAAATTTGATAAATTAGGTTGTGTTTTTAACTATTATTTAGTATTTTAAATTTGTTTTAATAAAAATATAACATTCATTTTAAATACTATACGTTTTTTACTTCGGTGCTTGGTGAAAAGTAAAATTAAGATTGACATTCGAAAATATTTTTTTTAAATTCACAATATTTAATAATTTATTTAATTTTTTTATACAAGTTTGTGCTAAAATAATAATTATTTTTATATATATACGATGTCAATTTTATTTTGTATAAACTTAATGGCCCGGTGGGCTAGCCCGAAACCCGGTGGGTTAGGGTTAGGGTCTAAAAATAATAGCCCGAAAGAAAAAAAAGCCCGATTAACCCGATCCGAAAAGCCCGCAACCCGATAGGGCTAGCCCGAAACCCGGTGGGTTGGCCCGTTTGACATCCCTATTACTCGTTATGCAATCTTTCCCATTTTTGTAGTGTAACAATCATTGCAAAATTCACAATTTTTTCGTGTTAGTGACAAACACATTTGTTTTCATTATCTATCCATTCACGATAAATTCAACCAATCCAATTAATTATTTCAAAATCAAGTTAGAAAAATATATTTTAATTCGAAGAACATAAATTTCTTAATTATTGCTACTACTATCAAAATTCAATTTCATATTAGGTAACATAACAATTAATATACGACGATCTGATTAAAAAACATGATAATTAGAATAAGACGAAGACGGAGAAAGTATAAGAGTATCAAACACATTTTACATTTAATGGACAAAACAAAAGAAATTAAATAAACACAAACCCTCGAATTTTCTCAAAACCAAGAAACAACCAATCTCACCACCAAGCTTAGTCGAGTAAATACTCTATTTAGTTTATGAAACTTGAGAATTTGTGTTCTCTTGTTTATGCTAGAATTAAACGATTCCTTCGTGTGATCTCAGGAAATCCACACTCTTCGAGCTCAACTGGAAGCTGCAAAGTACGACGTGATCAAGTATTGCATAGGTACTCTCGCCTCCGTCTCTGCCGTCGGCCTTGCTGTGATCCGTATTCTGATGTAGCTAACAGTGCCACTCGTGCTAGTTTTCCTGGGGATTTTACACTCATTTTTTTATGTCTAAAATCCTTGAATAAGAAGAAAACTAGGTTCAGTGTTAGGAATTCAGACAACAATGTGTATTTATTGATCGATCCTTTGTGAATTGCAAGCAGATTGTAATAGTTTTATCAAACATAGTTGTCAAGTTGTTAAAAGTTTATTCGGGTTTATATTTTCTTTTGATAAATGTCACATATAATCCATCTTCTCTCCATTTGAGATAATCATAAAATTTAGGTAAATTATAACTTGTGACCGAACTTTCATTCTTCTGTTCAACTTATGGCCAGACCTTTGTAAAATAGCTTAATATGGCCTGAAGCTTTAGATCTATGTTAACTCCATGGCCTGATTGATGACTAGGATAGTCACTAATGATGACATGGATGACAAACGATGACATGAAATATTACATATAAAAAGCTAATTATTTTTAGACTATATCCAACCTGTTTTGGCCATATCTAATTCGTTTTAGATCCGAACAATCCGATTTCGAACCCCCATGAAATCTCATTTAGACAGCTACGACGTGGACACGCGGAATTTTTTATTTGACCCGTTTACTAGATCATAATCAAGATTGAAAATGGCATCCAAAGCGGTTACTTATTTTTATGATTATCGGACAATCTGGCATATGCATAGCAGCATAGGAGCTAAAAGGATGCATGTTTCATCATGTAACCTCACAAACATCATTGGGATGCTTTGGAATCATAAAATTCACAAACATCATTGGGATGCTTTGGAATCATAAAATTTAGATTTCATTTCGGAGGGTGTTTTTGACGAAAACTCTAATAAGAAATACCACTAGGGTGAAAACTCATTTTTTTTAACCCGGCGAGAAACGTTGCATTATGCACCTCCAGGGCCCCGTAACATAGATCTAGTAATAATATTGTATGTGGTGAAAGAATGAAATAGATTGAGATGATAAGTTGATAACGAATGAGATATGGACATTTTTGCTTACCACACTCATTAATCCGAACAACCCGATTTTAAACCCCTAGAAACCTCATTCAGACGGCTACGACGTTGACTCACAAATTTTTGTATTTGACCCCGTTTAACAGGTCAAAATCGAGCCTAAAAATTTCACATAAAAGCGGTTTAACAAAGAATTTAACGATTGGGAAGAGCAGTGGGAGTTACGAAGGGATCGATAGGAAGACAGTTCGAGTAGGCGCTGCGAGAGACGTTGTGATGAAAAAACTGAGATTTCTTAGAGGGAGAAGGCCGTGGTGATTGGGGATGGAATCCGTTGGAATAGCTGGGAAAACAACCAACCGCCATTAGGATGGCTATGTCCAAAATAGTTCCCGTCCTTTTCATTCTCTCTCTCATCGCATTGCAACTGTAATTTTTTTTCATTCTCCCTCTCATCGCATTGCAACTGTAATTTTCTTCGACTATGACGGGACGTTCGCTCTCGATAGCATCCGAAACTTTACAGAATATTACGGAATCCTCTTGTACATCGTAGAGTCTTGTAAATTTCTGGGGGTTAAATCTCGGAGGTTTCCCGGAATAATCTAAAATTTACTTAATGAGTCCGAAACTTTACGGAATATTCCGGAATCCTCTTGTATATAGTAGAGTCTTGTAAATTTCTCTAGAATATCGCAGAAGGAGGTGGAAGCCTCTAGTCATACAAGATCGAGACACGGGAATGATCTAGAACCCTCTCCCACTTGTATAAATAGACCTTTGGCCATTCATTTGTAATCATCAAAGTTTCAAATAATACAAGTTCTCTAGTATATTGGCAAGTCATCTTTATTGTATCAGTGCTTGTCACAATATTAAAAATATTTCGAAATCAAAAATTTTGTTTACGAAAATATTTAATTATCTCTAAATTTCACAATATTTTTAACCTGTAATAAGCATTGATAGTATAAACTGTCATGTTTTTTCCAGCACGAAATTTTAAGTTTGCAATGTTAAAAGTGAAGTGTATTAAATCCATATTTTAAAATAAGCTCAATGGTTAATTCTTTAATTTAGAAAATACAGATTAATTAAGATGGAGGGAGCGGGACGGTAGTCGTGGAGGTGTGTGTGATCGGGGGAAGACTGCTGCTGGTAAGGGTGAAGAAACAGAAGTTTAAGAGAAGAAGCAGAGGAGGCCCTGTGATCGGGGGAAGACTGCTGCTGGTAAGGGTGAAGAATCAGAAGTTTAAGAGAAGAAGCAGAGGAGGCCCGTTGCGGGAGCCAGTGGCGGATCTTGAACTTTCAATTCGGGGGTGCGAAAAAATCAATTACGAATATAAGAAAAGAAAGTCATTTAAATTAATATACCGTAATATCAAATACATTTCAAAATGCACTAAAAAAAACATAGTTACTAATCTAACTTTCGACGAGGCTTTATTTCTTGAAAACGATTGATAATCTCGTCTTCTGAAACTTGAAGAAATACGTCCTTTTCAATATAAGTAACCAAAGCAATCATTCAAAAATTGATATCCCAAGCTATTTCTCAACTTATTCTTGATTTAAGTCATTCGGAAAAATACTCTTTCCACACTTGCAATAGCAACCGGAAGAATCAACGCCAACTTGATAAACAAAAACACCAAAGGATAAGCCACATATCTCTCTGTTTCAACAAATTTCATGGAAAGAAAACGGGAGCAAACGAGCAGTAGCCCGAGCGAGCAGAGCAGCTAGCCGCCTCTGTTTTTTTTTTTTTAAGTTCTGCTCTGTTGCAACTTACTTGCGTGTGTTCTCTCTTCACTTTGGTATTAGTTTTATTTTAGTTTTTTTTTAATTTTCTGATTAAATAAAATTCATTTACTTTACTATATTGTTGGGCTGAAAATAATTTATCAATGGGCCTTTGTTGGTGGATTATTTTTAAGGGTTAATTACGTCAAAATACACGAACTTTGCTTGAAATACCATTTTTTCCACGAACTTTAAATTATCTGTCAAAATACGTGAACTTTGGACATTGTCCAATTTTTCCCCGAATTCAGTCTCCGGCGACCGAGAAACTTACGTGGATCCTACGTGTATTTAATTTAATATATATCTAATGACGTGTCTCCAAAACGACGTCGTTTTGCTTAAAATTAAAAAGATGATGTGTAATTCAACTTCAATTTCACCCCAAAACTTTGTCTAATTCTCAATTCCACCCCCAAAACATCTCCCAACTAACTCTTTCAACTTTAATTCAACCAACCTTTCTCTCCTTCTCGAATTCGTCCGCCACTCCGATGCAGCCCAACCGCGCCGACGGCGGCGGGGGAACGGAATTGAAAGGAGAAGAATGTCGGAAACCCCAATTCCGGCCGGCCAAAGACGACACCAAACCGCTGCCTCCGAGACTCCATTTTGAGGTCCGACCCGATCGAGACTGAGCACGAGCTTGCCGCTGAAACTCAACAAATCGATCGAATTCCGGAGCTCTTCAGCTGCCGTTTGGAGGGAGAGAGTGAAGAACACGAATTTTCCAGCAATTTTGGGGATTAGGGTTCCGAAGCAGGACGAAGGGCCGAAATTAACGGAGCAGAAAGCATCGAGCTCCCGATTGAAGGTGGGATTGTGAAGCGGAGGATCGCCGATGCGCACGAGGTAGACAGAATCTTCCTCCATTACTCCTGCACCGCTACTGAATCCTTGGAAAAAAAAAATTAATGGGGGCTAACAAGTAACAACATACAAAACTCGCTCCTCCGCCGAGACCACCGCTTCTGCACCAAGAGGGAGAAAAAATTTTGAGGATTTAAATTTTAAAAGAACGACGTCGTTTTGTGCTTTGAAACGACGTCGTTTTGTTGGTCGGAAAAAAATAAACACGTCATACTCCCGGTGACCACGTAGGCTCCATGTCAGCATCAATTTGGGGAAAAAATCGATTCAGGGAAAAATCGGACAATGTACAAAGTTCATGTATTTTGACAGATAATTTAAAGTTCGTAGAAAAAATGATATTTTAAGCAAAGTTCATGTATTTTGAGGTAATTAACCCTATTTTTAAATATGTTGGGCCTAAAATATGAGGGCTGCACTATATATACATATATATTTTAAAAAAATAAAAATTAGGGTGCAATATAAATATATACTATAGTAAAAAAAAAAATAATTTTGGGGGTGCAACTACAACCCCCATGCACCATGGAGGATCCGCCTCTGCCGGGAGCTCCTCCTCCTCTGGGAGAGCTCTGACTTTGTGGTCGGGAGCAGCTCCTCCTCCTCCTCCTCCAAGGAGACTTCAGTTGACTCCTCCTCCTCCGATGTGGAGGAGCACCGGATGGACATAAGTCAGTATGACTTAGCCTTTATCGGCAAGAATTACCGGGCGAGGGCGTTCCATGGAGTTAGATTTTGATGGGATTTCTTTGGTATCTAGTTTCACTCTTGAGCCTTTTCCTGCATGAAAGATAGCATCTAACAAAAACTAATCCATTTTGTTTTGTTTCAATGTTTTTGGCTTGTATTATTCTCAACTCACAAGAGAGAGAAGATGGGTTATGATCCATGGAGAGAGAGAGAGTAGAAGAAAATTGTAATTCAGCAATCGCAAAAGATTCGAATATCCAAATGGTCTAACGAATACAAATCGACTCGATTGCTATTTGCTTTGATTCGATCCATTTACAATATCTTACATGTTTGGACTTGATCATTATTTTATAATTAATTATGGAGGAATGCAAAAATAATAGAGAAAATCACTATTTCTATTATATCATATATAGAAAATGACATAACAGCAATAAAAAGGAAATAAAAAGAGCCCTAAATAATTAAAAGGAAAAGAAAATAAAGATGTAAAACAATCCACTCTATTTTTCTAAAAGTTTATTCGTGTTTATATTTTCTTTTGATAAATGTCACATACTGTATAATTAGGGCTGCAAACGAGCCGAACCTGATCGAGTACTGGTCTGCTCGGGTTCAGCTCGTTTAGTATTTTACAGGTTCGTCGGGCTCGGGTTCGAGTTCGATTCGAGCTTTAAATTCGGGCTCGAGCTCGGCTCGAGTTAAAAATTTTGAGTTCGAATTCGGCTCGAGTTCGGCTCGTGTTCGGTTCGAATTTGAGCTCGAATTTTGCTCGTGAAAAGCTCGAGTTCGGACTCGTTTAAAAAAGCTATGATTTAAGCATATTTTATTAACATTCCATTTTTTTAACCTATAATTTTTTATACATAAATGATAAAGCTCGTTTACAGGCTCGATTAGAGATTTGATTAAGAGTTCGTGAAACAGGCTCGCGAACATGCTCGATTAATATACGATCCGAACATGTTCGCGAGCAAAACGAGTCGAATACCTTACTGCTCGAGTTCGGCTCGTTAAGTTAACCGAGCTCGAATTCAGGCTCGAGTTCGGCTCGTTTGTTAACGAATTCGAGCTCGAACGAACTTTTACCGAATCGAGCACCGAGTATGTCCCGAGTAGTTCGGCTCGTCTGCAGCCCTATGTATAATCCATCTTCTCTCCATTTCAGGTTCCATCGGGCCACTAAAATCAACGCTATACCCGGCCCATGAGAAATTTGTAGTGTAAATTAAAAATGATCGGGCTGATTGGGCCGCCAAAGCCTATCGGGCTTTTGAGTGTCATGGGTCAGTTCGGGCCAACCCAAAATTTCAATGGGCCTCCAATGTCATAGCCCAAGCCCGTCCAAACTACGGGCGGACCGAGACTACCCATCGGGCAGGGCTTTTCGGGCCAAATTTGACATCTCTAATTATAACTTATGGCTCGAACTTTCATTCTCTGTTCAACTTGTGGCAGACCTTTGTAAAATAGCTTAATATGGCCTGAAACATTAGATCGATGTTAACTTAATGACCCGGTTGATGACTAGGATAGTCACTAATGATGATATGGATGACTAACGATGACATGGATGATAATAATAATATATCCAAATAAAAAATAAAAACAAAATAAAATAAACATGAAAATCATGCATGAAAATAAAAAGAACGCCGCCATTGATACAACGTTCGAATCCCTCTCCTCTTCGAATTCGATGATAGGTTTTCTGTGCGTAAATTCTCTATAAATTGGACCTCCCGTCTCTCTCTCTCTTCTCTCAATCGCAGCTCTCGCTTCTTCAATCGTCGTAGCTACTCTCTCTCGATTCCGATTACTAGTTTACTACTGCCATGGACGAAGACTACGACCCCACCTTGAGGAATATAGTGGGGATGAAATTCGACGGCGATCGTTACCTGGAGATCGATCGCGGCCGCTACCTGGCGATTGACGACGACGGCGAATACGTAATCTCCGCCGAACCCCAAGCGCTCAGGGGCAAGCCGTACGGACGGTTTAATGGTTTGATGGTTACCGTGTTCCGCTCGGAGGAGGGCGCCGCGGAGATTATCGCGATTTCGTAGTCGATCGCGGCGATACCGTTGATCACGTGTCGGTCGGGATCTTATTAATCGACGACGAATGTATCTGGATTTCCGGTGATAAAATCCGGTACGAAGGCGAGGCTGTGGAGGAGGATGAGAGAGATGACTACTTCCCCATCATGGTTACCAGCTACCCCAAACAGAGGCCTCCCAATCTGTCTGACAAACAGATCTGGGATATAGTGAAAAAGAAGGCACTTGACAAACTGCATGCGTTTCTGAAAAGATCTGGGCGCGATGTAGATAGCACCGACGAAGTGGAGGAGACGAGTTCGAGTTCGAGTTCGAGGAAGAGGATGAGGATGAGATACATTTGTTGGTTTGGGAAGAGACACATCTGCCCTCTCATGACTTCAGTTGCAAGGAAGAAGAGAAGAAACCATTGATGTTTTCATACAACATTTGCATGGTATAAGTTTCTCAAGATTTGCTAGGTTATTATTTTTCTGTTTTGCTCGTTAGTATATACTTTATTTCTTATATATTTCTCAAGATTTGCTAGGTTATTAATTTTCTCAGACTTTGAATATTACTTATATATTTTTCAAGATTTGCTAGGTTATTAATTTTCTCAAACTTTGAATCTACATGCATGATTGGAATTGGAATTGTTTCATTTTTTTTCAATTTTTTTAATTTGTAATGATTTATTTTAATTTTATGATTATTTCTAGGGTTCACTAATCCAAATTAGGGTATATAATTATTTTTTAACATTTAATTTCACTTTTATTGGTTATATAATGATTGAAAAATTCAAAACTAGGGCATATTATATTTAAAAAAATCTAATTTTTTTTCCCATAAATGTCTATTACAATTTGTTATATAATGCAATTTTTATTTTTTTAAAATATACTAATATTTAAACTAATAGAAATTAGGATTCAGAACACGATTGAGACACAGAGTTTGGGACAGATGATCCCATCGCTCAATTTTTAGTACTATTAGTGTTCTTTTATGCCGTCGACGGCTTGAATGAAACTGGTCAATGGTGAATTAATTGTATATTATTTTTGTGGCATTGTTTATTAAAATGGGCTTGGTACCAGGTCTATTAGAAACCAAGGCCCAGCCCGGGAACACGATTGAATGAGGCCCTAATTAATGTTTTTCTTCATAAATTAAAAATATTTGAAAATTGAAATAATAAAATTATGTATTTTCCCATACACATTATTGAACATGGTAGGTCCTTCATAAATTGATATGTGATACGTTATTCATTATGCAAACTTTCCCCTTTTTGTAGTGTAACAATCATTGCAAAATTCACAATTCTTTCGTTAGTGACAAACACATTTGTTTTCATTATCTATCCATTCACCATAAATTCAACCAATCCAATTAATTATTTCACAATCAAGTTAGAAAAGAGATGAAAAGTATGATATATTATACTCCCCTCTTTCCACTTAATTTGTCTCATTGGATATTCATATTTAAGGTATATAATATTCCAATGAGATTAATTAAGTGGGACAGAGGGAGTAATTATAAGAACAAAAATAGTGCTACTACTATCAAAATTCAATTTGATATTAGGGAACATAACAATTAATATACGACGACTTGATTAAAAAATATGACAATTGAAATGAGACGAAGACGGAAAAAGTTTAAGAGTATCAAACACATTTTACATTTAATGGACAAAATAAAAGAAATTAGATAAACACAAACCCTCAATTTTTCCATCAACTCAACAACTTATATCCTTTTATCAAATTATACTATGCTAATTATTTTTTTTATTTTCCCTTTAATTACACATATTATAATAATATATCCAAAACAAAATAAAATAAAATAAAAATCATGAAAATCCACGCAATCAATTTTCCCGCCGCCGCCGCCGCCGGCGTCTAGTACAGCGGGCACAACAGCCTCGGCGTCGGCACCGCCATGAGCCTGGTGGCGCGCGGCGCCGTGAGGCCGAAGACGTCGTCCATGTCCATCTCGGCCGGCTTCATGCCGTCGGGGAGCTCCCACGTGAAGCAGTGGAGGAGGTGCGCCACCGCCACCTCGAGCGCGTAGAGGCCGAGCTGCATCCCGGGGCACGACCGCCGCCCCGACCCGAACGGGATGAACTCGAAGTTCCCGCCCTTGAAGTCGGCGGCGCCGTCGCGGAGGAACCGCGACGGCTTGAACGTGTCGGCGTCCTCCCACGCGCCCTCGTCGCGGCCGATCGCCCACGCATTGATCATCACGCGCGCCCCCGCCGGCACGTGGTAGCCGGAGACGACGGCGTCCTCCGACGTCTCGTGGAGGAGGAGCGGGATCGGAGGGTGGAGGCGGAGGACCTCCTTCAGGCAGCAGCGGAGGAAGGTCAGCTTCTCGAAATCGGGCTCTTCGACCCTTCGGGCCGGGCCCACCACGTCCATGAGCTCTTGTTGGGCCCGCTTTAGGTCCTCCGGGCTCCGCATCAGCTCCGCCATGGCCCATTCTATGGCTGACGCTACCGTCTCCGTCCCACCGAACATCACGTCCTGACATCATAAATAATTAGTCGTCTATCAACTATCTATTTATCTTTAAATCATGCAATAAAACGATACTCTCTTCGATTCAATAAAGTCGATACGATTCAACTTCGTCGGGATACAGTACGAGCTTATGTTACATTACGTGTGAATAACGTCATCATGTCGTAATCAATTGGATAACTATTGTAAACATTTATTTTCAACAAGTTTGATTTTAAGTGGTGTGATCTTTGAAAATTCATGACCACATTCATATTTTAAAATCATATTTTGATTTTTGAAGACTTTTTAAATATAGTAAAATATTTGATTGAAATTTACAACAATATCTTACATTTTTGGACTTGATCTATTTTATAATTAATTATGGAAGATTGTAAAAATAATAGAGAAAAGCACTATTTCCATTATATCATATATAGAAAATTACAAAACAGCAATAAATCCAATTGAAAATGATATCTCAACTAATGCATTTATATTGTCTTTTTTTATATATACTCAACAATGAGAGGTTTCTTTTTTTTAAAGGTAATAATAGAAAATTCATTATTTTGCATATCAAAATTAATTCCTCGTGTCCACCTGAAAGTAGTTTAATTCGGAAATCTTGAAAAATAAAAATAATATAATTAATTAAATAATTAAAAAATAGTGAATTGTTAGAGTTTTAATTAATTAAATTAAAATTCTATCTACCCACTTCTCACACTATCTAATATGACGATGAATCTAAAATAAAATAATACCATAGTATATAATAAATAAATAAAATAATAGTATAGTATATAAATAAATAAATAATTTTTAATTCTTACCATAATAATGGCTTTGATATTATCCCTCGTGAGCTTGATTGAATTCTGCAAATCCTCACTTTCCGAAACCTTTGCTTCATCACTGTAGAAAGCGAGCAATTCATCAACCATGTCAGAGTCAACGGGCTCACCGACATCCTTTTCGGGTCGGGCCTTCTGCATGTGATCGTCGATGATCGTATCGATGAACCCATCGAGCTCGGCCCGAACTTTCATCGATCTTTTGTTGATCCCTTGAAGATCAAGCCTTGCAAGAAACGGGATGAAGTCCGAAATGTTGAAAGCTCCGAACAATTTCGAGATCTCTTGCAAGATCTTGATGAACTCGTCTTGGCCCTCGTGCGAGCTCGACCCGAAGGCGGCCCGGTACGTTATGTTCCTCGTGAGCCCGAAGACGAGCTCCCCGACGTTCACCGCGGTGCCGCTGCTTGTGGCCACGGCCCGGACCATGTCGTCGACCTCGGCCCGGACCGAGTCCCAGGACTCGGCCCGTTTCCGGCTGAAGAGCTTCATCACGCAGATCTTACGCATCTGGCGCCAGAACGGGCCGTAGTGGGCGAAGGCCATGTCGGCCCGGTCGTAGGTCAAGTAGCTTATGGCGATGGTCGCGGGCCGATTGGAGAAGATGTTGTCGTGGGCCTGGAGGACTTGTCGGGCCTCGTCCGGGCTTGATATCGCGACCATGTGGAGGAAGCCCATCCTGAGATGTAAGATCCCACCGTACTTTTTGGCCAGACTGGCCAGTCCCCTATGGGTCAGCTGGTCCATCAAGCCCATGTTACCAATCACGGGCCAGCCAACTGGCCCGGGAGGGTAACGTTTGCGCCGGAACCTCGATAGGATGAGGAGGAGAAGTAAAGGGGTTATGAATAGTATGAACAAGGGTTTGCCCTCAAGAATTTGATCAAGAGTGATCATTTCCTTCCCCATCACTAATTTTTTCTAAGATACAATTTAATTTTCTTGTATGATTTTGCTACAATAGGTATATATTAATGGTAGTGCAACTATGGTGTTTGTTGCTAAGTTTTTGAGTGGATGATATGAGAGGTATATATAGTGGAGGAGTGGTGGTTTAAAATGGCTCAAGGTCTCTCTTCACACACTTGTACACCTAGTGAGTGTGATAATTTGTTTAATAATTAGCACTTTTTTCATATAAGTTTGGGTTTGAATAAATCCAATGGACTTTTACTTAGGTGGGCCATTTGGGGAACAATATTTAAAGTATAAAATTGGAAATGAGGTGGGGAGTATTTGTCTAATAATAATAGAGAAATCTAGTTGTAGATTATGAACAAGTAGGGCCCATTTCTTGAGTATTGAGTGCTTAGATATTTAGCCATCTTTATATATTTTCTTGAAGCTTCCTTGGTGAAAAATGAAGCAAGATAATATAGATATACTAATGGTTTAGTTGTGGAAGGCAAAGTTCATTTGAATATTGATATTGGAGATGGGTCCTCGTAGTTTTATTCTCTCCGTTCAATTTCATTCGATCCGCTTAATGAATAATAAATGGAATCACTTACGAAGAGAATGTATATTAGGTTTGAAATACTAGAAAGAGCTAATTTTATATGCGATCATGGATTGAGTGGTTAGGTTTAAACTTGGGATGTGGTTTATGGTTGTGTGTGAATGTGTGTGTGTGTGAGAGAGAGAGAGAGGGGTATGTATTGCATGTGTGAATTAGTGAAATATATTCATACATTCCATATGTATACTTGCCTTGTCTATATAAATACTTAAATGGGTTATAAACTTTTTTTTACATTTTACCTGACGAGTTTCTTGAATATGTATACACGTAAATAGCAGAAACATATTAAATAGGACGGAACGATGTAGAGGGAGTGGTATTATTATGAGCTCAAACCATTTCAAACTCAATTTTATGAGCTTTAGCTTATAGAGTACTATACTTTGTGTAATTATACTTTTCTATGTTTGAAAAATAATGTAAAGGCTATAATTACTTCTTGAATTACTCTACACAAAGAATAGTTCCAATTAACAAATTCAAAAGGCAAATCAGTCGCCACCTTATTGGAACAAATCAAAATTTCTAATAAATATAAAAAGAATTCTTTTTACTACCTTTTTTTTTTTGAAGAAAAAATAGGTCTATGTTCATCAATAATTCATGATTAATACCCAATCATATCATTTGGTGATTTCCACTTCGTTCCTTTTGCTCTCACTAAAGTCCCTTGACGAACATCCGATAAAACTGAAACGATACCAAAAAAATTAGCATAATCGATGCACACGTATAAATCGAAAATATTATTTAGATGATTCAATAATTGATATAAAGAGGTATAGAGTGCAAGAAATCAAATAAGAAGTTATTTAAAAATAATTAAAATGAATAGAGGAAAGTTAGCATAAACAAATCACAAAGGACAGCTATACATATAAATTTTAGGATTTGAATTTATAATATGAATTGAAATCAATGATGTTTGCTTCCTTATTTTCTAAATATACTCAAGCTTATATGATATCAATAATTGAAAATTAAATATAGTATAAAGGTCTTTTTCTTACTTACCTAACTCTCTAATCATTAATTCATTTACAAAAATTGCAATTTAGGCAACTGTTTTATAAGTCCATGTTATCCACGCCCCCTATTTATAAAATTACATAATGTCTATTAAAATAGACATATTTATTTATGTATACATAAATTACGAATGTTCGTCTATTTACCGTGAACATATTTAATATGCCACAAATGACGTTATTAAATATAAACTCTATAAGAAATTAAACTCGAAGTAAATAAGTTATTGACGTGGTAATGTTACATCAACCATGAACGTTGTATATTACTCCCGTATAAGATAATAATATCTCTTACCTTCCAAATTATTTAACATTTTAAACCTTGCTTATACCTCTTCCCAACTGAACAATAAATTAGCTTTGAAATCAAAGTACCAACTCAAAAAAGGTGATAAATCCATTTTTTTTTCCTATAAAAAAACTAGAAATTAAAATATTTAAAAATAAATGTTTTAAGCATGTGCACATATAGATTAGAAACATTAATCACAAATTAATTAATTATATTATGTTTTTATGCTTTTGGTGCAAGTGATAAACATCTATAATTATTATATTTCTAGTCATTTTCTTGGTTTAGACATTTTAACCTTTGATAATTCCATCTTATCTTTGGAAATTGGGTGTACACATACACGAAACAAATCATTGTAAAAAAATTATATAAAGTGTAATTAAGAAAAATAATTCCAAAAAAAATTACCGACATGATATACTAATAATTAATTTAACCAATTAGTGGCCAATTGAAATTTTTTAAAAGGTGGAAATTAAATCCATAATTAGCACTAATTTTAATTATATTTTCGTCATTTTCATGTCATCGTTACGAATTAAATAATTAAATACGCCATAATTCTAGATGATATTATTATTAAATAGTTACATAGTTTTCCACACGACTAGGTAATTAATCAAGTCTAATTTATAAAATTAGACTTGATTAGTTTTCCACACGACTAGGTAATTAATCAAGTCTAATTTATCGGCTGCGTAAAAATAAATAATAATTAAATTAGTGAGAGATTAATCTAATTAACTATGATCAATAGATTATTAATCGAATGAAAAACGTGGGCCCTTTAGATTTGTGGATGTTGCTATAGTTCACCAACAAATTTAGGAGTATATTCCACTATAATTATTTCATTAATTTGAATTATGGGACACTCTTAATTTGGGTAATGTTATTTTACACTAGTGGGGAAAAAAATAATTAGATAAAGATTTTCAAAAGTCCAATTAGGAATTGACTAGTCACTGTAAAATAAATTAAGAGATTTTTATAATTATATGCGACCAATAAAACCCATGAAATAAGATCGAAGAAATTTTCAACTCCATTGACGTTTTACGAAGAAATAACGTCAATTTAATCTACATTAAGTCAATCTTTAGAGATAATTAATTAAAATTCAATTTGTCTTCATTTTTAGCTAAAAAAAAAAAGTAAAATAAAGTTTTTTTAATCAATGTATCCTCCTCATATATAGATTCTACTATAGACTCTCTATGCTATTGATATAAATTAATTTTTTTCGATACGAGAATTAAAACGAGAATAATAGTAGTTGATAAAGTAGTGTGAATGTGTTATATAGGATTAAGCATTCGCACCAAACGCATTTCGCGGTTTTCATTGTTTGGGTCGTGAGTGAGTGCGCGCCTTGAGGCGAGGGTTGTGGCCTTCGCGCGATCTCAAACGAACTGTCCCTTACTCTTATGCCATGCATGTGTTGTTGTCGCGCGACATGTCCCTACTCGGTCCCGACCCGTCTCGGGTTGTCTCTTCGGAGCAATGTTTTTAAAACCGGACCGGACCGGCCGGTTCAACCGGTTCGACCGGGAACCGGCCATGGACCGGTCCGGTTTGGACTATAAAACCGGAGGTCCATTTGAACCACCTTTGAACCGCCCGAACCGGTTCGAACCGGTCAAAACCGGATGAACCGGGGAACCGGGGCGGTTTTCTCCCTTACCCAAAAAAAAAATATATTTTTTGTGTACAAAGAGAATTGAACCCGTGACCTACTAATTGAAAGACTAGAATTTCACCATCTACACTACAATAATTATTTATACATAATATAAATGTTATTTTATTTAACAATTAACTAAATAGAAGTATTATTTATTATATTTAATGACTATTTTATCTCTCTCTTTCTGATTCTCAATTATTTTTCAAGAAAACGACCTATTAACGTAATGTGAATCATTCTCATTTATGATAATAAGGATAATTTTACATTTTTTTAATCTTCATATAGCTACTAAGAATAAAAATTCAAATATAACCAATAAATTTTTATTGAAAAACTATTTTTAGAACATGATATTTAAATTATATTAAGAATATTTTTTTTTTATAGCTTTAATGTATTTTTTACCTTATAAGTTATAAATTTATTCATATTTTTATATATATCATGTATTTATTTATTATTAATATTATTTAATATTAATTTAATTATATAACGGTTCAACCATGGTTTAACCGGTTCAACCAATTGAACCATGACCCGAAAGCCTCACCGGTTCGACGTCCGGTTCGGTTTTTAAAACATTGCTTCGGAGGTCCTCGCCGCTAGAGTGTCATATTTTGGCGAACCAAGCATAGATGTCCCTTACATTATTGGTACGAGCCTTCTCTTGCCCGAAGTTTTGTCTTATTAAATAATATTCCTATAATAACGGGACGAAAGAAAATGAAATTTATCTCTGTGTCGATATGACGAAGAGAGTAATAAAATTCAATTGAACATGAATATAAAACATGCTCGAAAAATGTTTTTTTTAGCGACAAATTCAAGAGATATAATTTTTTCTTTTTCTTTTTTTAGATAAAAGAGATTTAATTTCTTGTGTTGATATAAATTTAATTTTTTCATAAATTTCGTTAGTCAAACTTAAAGTCTCAAAGTGTGAAAACTTCAAATTTATTGGCTTGAAGTATTTGACTTTAATTCGAATACATTTTCAGCATGTTATTAATTAATTAATTTAATTATTTTGGGTTGTTAGTGGCCAAAATAAATCCAAATAAAGTCCCACTAAATTAATAATGGTGCTTGACTCCAAAGTGTGAAGCATTCATATTCGACTTTAATTTAAAAAAAGAGGATTAAATTTAATAATTTTGTTGAAATTGTCTATAAATTTATTTGACTCCTTTTAGTCAAGAAAAAAATACTACTCCCTCCGTCCCATGGCAATTGTCCATGTTGCCTTATTGGGACGTCCCATTTAATTGTCCACTTACCAAAAGTGGAAACATCACACTCTCACAACCAATATAATATAAAATCCCCTATCTCTTATGGCATTGGTTATTGTGCCATTTTCATAGTGGACAATTGTCATGGGACAGAGGGAGTAGTAGAGATCCAAATAATGAAGAAAAAAGTAAATGGGTTGTTACGAACAACTTAGAAAAAAGAATTAGTACAATAATTGATAAAGATAAAGACCTAAACCAATGAAATCACGTTTAATTAAGCATGTTAAACATACATATAAGTATTGAATAAGCATGACATCATACATTAATTGTGCTTAATTAGTCGTTACCAAGAGATCTTCCCACAATATTTTACAAAGATTTAATCACTAGAGAATGACATGAAACGAATTAAATTACAATCAGGTGACGCATTTAGTACTCTCTTCGTTTCATTCTATTTAATCAATAGAGTGATTAGACGTGGTATTTATAATAATGCAGTAGGCCAAATGAGGTAAAATCGAAAGAGAAATTGAGTACTATAGTATTTTCCCTAAGTGGGTTATGAAGAATTTGATAATATTTTTTTTAATAAATAAATAAAAAGTGGCTTCTTACGTCATCATACTATCAGTGTGACGTGTAGGAAACAACAATTATTGATTTTGATTAAAATTGTATGTATGCAACTATAATGGTGCATACCATCAATGGAAAAGCTAGTCCAATTTTGCTCCAATTGGATTTACAACTAAATGATATAAAGTGGATTCATCCTCGCCCAACTTGAAGACTACTAGCAAGGCATGCATGAACAATGACTACCACCACGACGACGACAACGATAATAATGTTATGAGAGAGCCAACGAGATCTCGACATAATAGTAAGGTGGAGGTACATAGAACTCTCTTTAGGATAAGATTCTATGTATATTTCTCATCTTTGTATGGTGTAAGTATACAGAATAAAAGAAAGCGTGCTTTTATTAATCATAATAGACCCCACATGTGTGTGGTACAAATGTCTTGTATATACGAATAGAATAGAATTCAATTGACGCGTGTACTCTCAAAACATTCACCTCATACGGGAGTTCCGAAAGATAATTTTGCACAATCAGGGCTGAAGTTTGTGAATATGAAGGTGTAGTAGTGGAAATCTGGTTCAAACTAGGGGCGGAGATTGCATGATATTCTCCCATCGTCCACGATCTATGGACCCGTTTAATATTTTTAGCTAGTAATTTGGGCCACTTTCATCCAAATATTGGTTTGTGAAAAATAGTGTTAACATGAAATGGGCTATGAGAATGAAAGCATGTGCCAAATAATTGAATCAACCCATTTCATAAACTGAAAATGAAAAATGCCCACAAATTAGGCCCAAGCAACCTCTCCTACAAAATGCACTATTTTCTTCTCTGGGTTCAATTTCAAGAAAGTGTAGATTATATTACATGATGAAGTGGGCTCGGCCCGAAATAAATGATCGGGCCGGCCCATTATCGAAGAAACCTTATCCAATTTTAGACCCTACTTTCACCATAAATTAATAATCAAACATAAAAGTTTAAATCTACCAAAAATTAGTCAAAACTAATTGCAAAAAGCACTCTTCTTTTCTTTTGCTTTTTCTCCCCAAAATATGAAGTAATTTACAACAAGGTAGTAACATTTTTCATGTGATGACATGCTTTAGAAAACAAAAAAAAAAAACAAAAAAGTGCCACGTCAGCACCTTTATTATTATACTTATATATTTCCTATATTTGAATTCGTTATTCTCTTTAATTATAAAGTTGTACGAGCATTTTGTACACAATCATGCAATGCATGTACACGTGTATAGTACTAATATTTGTAATCTTTCGTATAAAAAAGAACCGTCAACTGACTCTCTTACAATAAGATGAAGACGAAGGGATTATAAAGCCGTTTGTTTTGTTCTTTTTTTAACCAAGTAAATACTCCACTAAACACAATCTCAAGATGAAAATGCAAAATGACAAGCATGAAAAGGGAAATAGAAAAATAAATTGGAATTTGCATAATAGAGAATAAGTCTTTCCTAATTAACTTTACTGCCTCCTAACCTACCTCACCTAATATGGGTCCACGAAAAGGAATGTACACTGGTTCAACCGGGTTCGCCTCGAACCGGCCTCATTGAACCCGGTTTCTCCTACAAACTTGCTACTTCCATTTCCTGCCTAATTTAATTCAAACCCCAAACAGTCCAAATTTACATGAAAATTCATCTAATTATCGGAGGTTTCGAAATGACTGAATTACCCTTGCGTCCTCAGAAGCTCCGAACCGGCGGCGGGCACCTCCGTCCCCTTCTTCTGCCGCATCTCCAGAACTTTCCGGTGGTTGTTGGAGTGGATCTCGGTGGAGAAGGTGGGGCTGCAGGCGGGTCGGTATTCGGGTAGGAGCCGACCCGACTTGTACCTCACGCCACAGGCGTTGCACAGCGTCTTCGCGCCGAGTGGGCCCGCCCTCCACTGCGGCGTCTTCGTCACTCCACAGTGGCTGCACTTCCTCGGCTGTGCAGCGCCGCCGCCGTCGGCGGCGGCGGTGTGCTTCCGTTTCTTCTTCGCCGGCGCGCTCTCGGGAGGGGAATCCGATTGCGGGAACGACGCGGTGGAGGAGGTTGAAGAAGGTGGGGAGGAGGACTGCTCTGTTGAGGATAAGACGTGCCAGACCGGGGGCCCGGCCCGTGCTCGCTTCGTTCGGGCCTTGGTTTGAACTGGAGTCGTGAAACACGGCTCCTTCTTCGCCGCTGCCGCGGCGGCGTCCGGCAGTTTTCCGGCGAGGGAGTAGTCGGAAATTGAGTCGTCCATGAAATGCGAGAGCCATTCCAAGCTCTCTAAACCCTCCGCCTGCAAATAATTCGGCCATTTTTTCAGCTCCTCAGTTTCCCCCCAAATTTCCAAAACCGCCATTGATATTCCACCGCCATCAATTCCAGACAACAAAAAACCAAAAATCAATTCCATAAACCGTAAATTCAGGTATACCTCAAAACACAGTTCGCCGTCGTCGAGAGAGCCGAACTCCTCACGCTTAGAGAGAGAAACCGCTCCACTCCTCTCCTGCAACAGAGACGTCGTCTCCAGTTTCCCCTCTTCCGCTTCCCGCCGCTCTTCCGTCAGTTGCTCCTCCGTTTCAGAATAGTCATTCGAGAAGTCAAGCAGCTCGTCGACGCTGAAATCATCACCGCCGCTTCCGGTCTCCTCCTCCGCCTCCGTCTTCACCTCGAAACCGCTCCTGCAATCCTCCTTAGCCGATTCCATTTCCTTCACACCGAAAAACACATGCAGAATGAGGAAAACTCCATCACGCAATTAACAGAGACAACAATGGAGGAAAGGAGGTACCTGGAATTGCGAAAGCGGCGAAAATTGGGGGAAATTATTGAAATTAAAGAGGAAATGCTGGTGGTGAGTTCGGTAAAACATTGAATGTGTGTGTATGTGAGAGAGAGAGAGAGAGAGAGAGAGAGAGCGCGACTGTTAAAAATAGGGAAGCGGATTAAAACAGACTACAGTAACATAAATAGTAAATCATACAGTAAAAAGCATAATTAGATTATTATAATTTGATTAAAAAATATTTCAGATTATATAAAAAAAAAGCAATTTCCCCCGCTTAATTTTTCCCACATTTTGAATTTTTAGAATCATGTTACGGTAATATTAATATCTTATTATAAAAAAATTATTCAAATAATTATATTTAGTTTTGTGTGTTGGGCTTTGATTTTTGTATTATTTCAAAATTTAAATAATTCCCTTTTGACTAATTCACATTGAAAGGCGCTGTCAAAGGTAAGTCAGCATTATTGCGCCTCTTTCCCGCTCTTATTTTTCACTTCTTTTTTCAATTTTATTTAAAATTTTAATGCACTAAATGTGTAATTTAATTACTCCTTTTGTGACAACAATCAAAGTTTATGTTATAATAATCTTTTTTTTATAGGGATTTAATTTAATTAATTTTGAAAATTTTAAAGAAAATAAAACATTAGTGTGGCCTTTTATTCAATTTAAAGGAAGGCCAAAGTACAATAGAAAGGTTCAAAAAAGTGAGAAAAGATAATTATGTATAATAATCAATTAGTATAATTATTTCATCACTCCTTTTACCTAGATTTATTAGTAGTATTATTCACAAAATTAGATTGTTGAAACGAGTGTGACAGCTAGAAAGTCTAAACCAAATTAATTAACTTCCATTATCACCTCAATAATTAGTCTATGATTTAATTTTAATTAGGCAACAAGGTCAATTGGGTTAAATCTTGGGCCCTAATTTTACTACTATGATGGGTTGGGCCTTATAAATAAATTAAGAAAAAATATTAGTAATAAATTTTAGGGGTGGTTAATAGAATATTAGACATATGTACCTCTGACATTTAATTTAAAATGTTACTCCCTCCGTCCCGCCCGATTTGGCCCGTTTTCCAAATCGGGGTGTTCCGGCCGACTTGGCCTATTTCCTTTTTGGGACCAACATTACACTTTCACTTTTTAGTTTAATACTTTTAAATTGTTAAGAATGAATTTGATTGGCTAGTTTTAATTTTCCTTTATTGGGAACACAAATTCAAGGTTATTAATTAATGTAATTTACTCCTCCTTAAAAAGTGTGCCCAAACGAAATGGGCCAAATCGGGCGGGACGGGGGGAGTACTAATATTAAGAATATTAGTGGCTCTAATTATGAAAAAACTAGCATGCCTTGGAAGCGAAGGACATGTTTTGTCCTTTATTTTATAGTACTTGTGTTTGCTACCCACCAGATTTAAAATTTAAATCTTTGGCTCTCAATCTCCCCGTGACGAACGACATGGCTCGATAGGAAACTGGATTTATTATAAACGGGACGAGGAGGAGTTAAAAGAGGCGTATTCGCTAACACTTCGCTTTCAACAGGTTATTTTTCGTGTTGTCCGATTAAACTTGTTTGAGTCGGATTGATGACATACTCGATCTTGTAAGGGTTCTGAGTACCCCTTGTACTCATTTTCTTAATGTTAATTATTTGACCTTTCAAAAAAAAAAAAACAAAAAAAAACACTTCGCTGGTACAGAATGGTGTCATGTAAGAGCGCCACGTGTCAGCCGTCTAGAGGCGGAGGTGGTGGGATGAAGATGGGCCGGGTGGCCCAAGAGGGAGGTGAGAGGGGAAATGGGCCGGGCCAAAAGGACAATGATGGGTTTGGTTTGACTGGGAACAGTGTGAATTTGTCCACATGCTAATTTGGGAAGCTGTCACACGTCAAACCCAAGGCCCAAAGTACAGACAGAATCTTTCATTACATTTGGTCTCTTTTTCATTATTAATTATTCTTGGAGAAGAAAACAAGAGGGTGTTTGGTCTAGTGGTATGATTCTCGCTTCGGGTGCGAGAGGTCCCGAGTTCGATTCTCGGAACACCCCAATTTTTTTTATCGAACCGAACCGCCAATTGAACCACGAACGTTTCAATTTGTGGTTTTTTGCCGGTTATTTTCGATTTTGGTCGGTTGAACCACGGTTCATCCAAAAAATCCATGAGCCGAAGGCCTCATCGGTCCGACCTCCGGTTCCGTTTTTAAAACATTGGAAATACCATAAAAAAATGCACCAGCCGGGAATCGAACCCGGGTCTGTACCGTGGCAGGGTACTATTCTACCACTAGACCACTGGTGCTTGATGTGTAAGCCTTAACGAATTGTTGTATCTATTCGCGATATACAGTCTGTTCTTCCAACTATTGAAACTTGTTCTTTACTCTGATTGATTTTCTTTGCATAATTTGGGTCATTGCCGGAGGTAGACGAAGTTATAGAGATTGCAGACGGATCCAATTCATAGAAAATGCGTTTCGAAACGACGAAAACCTTACCTTGTAACGATAGACGCCATTTCAAAATCGCATGTTAAGTGCAAAGGATTGTATCATTTCAATTCACATGCATGCTACTACTGTAACAAGTGATCAAGTGTTTCAAAAGAAATGGAAAGGGGTGAATTCTACATTCATTCAATCTGTTAAACAAGTTTAAAAACAATAGATCATTACATTAGATAAAGCTTAACTAACATTGGAAAGGCCTAATTAAGAAAGAGAAGAAGTCTTGCATGGAGGAAGAGGAGCTCCGCACAAGCCGGAATTATTCGAGAACGACGACGTCGGGATCGCCAGCTTGTGTGGCGGAATCTCCCCGCTCAGCCGGTTTCCGGAGACGTTGAAGTTCTCGAGATGCTCAAGATTCAAGATTCTTGCCGGAATCTCCCCGGTCAACCCGTTTTCCGACAGCACAACAGTGTTTAGAGACTGCAAATCACCGAGCCCCGCCGGAATCTCCCCCGACAATCCGTTGCTTTCGAGCTTCAGCACCTCCAGCCGCCGTAATTTCCTCAAAGATTCCGGAATCTTCCCACTCAATGGATTATGAGAGAGAATGAGCGATTCCAGGTTTTCCATCGCAGACAAATCACCAATGCCGGCGCCGATCTCGCCGGAGAAGTTGTTGTACGAGAGGTCGATGGAGATGAAGTCGCCGGTGGCGTTTGAGAAGATCTCGGTGAGCTGCCCAGAGAGGGAGTTGGAGTGAAGATCGAGGTAGAGTCGAGAGAGGTTCTTGATCTGTTGGGGGATAGAGGAGTTGAAGTTGTTGTTTGATAGATTCAAGAACCAGAGAGAGGTCATGTTTCCGATCCACGCCGGCAGTTCTCCGGCGAGGGAGTTCCCGGACAGGTCGAGCTCCATTAGAGACGACGAGGCGAGCCATTCGGGCAGCTGCCCGACGAGGCCAGTCTGCCCGAGGTGGAGGTGTTGGAGGGGCAGCTTCTGCAGCCATGGAGGGATTGTGTGGAGAGAGAGGGGGTTGGATGATAGGTCAAGATCTAGGAGATTGGGGATGTCGACGAGCTGCGGTGGAATCGGGCCGGAAAGCCCGTTTTTCGATAAATTTAGGGCTACGAGGTTCTTCAATTTGGATATCGATGGAGGGATTTTGTCTGTGAACTTGTTGTTGGAGAAGTATATGTTGTTGAGGCCAATCATGTCACCAATGGAAGGGGGAATGTTGCCACTTAGCTTGTTGTCTCGCAAGGAAAGTATTCGGGCCTTTCGGATTCGGCTGATAGAAGGAGGGATCGGGCCCGAAAGCCCGTTACCCGATAGATCGACGACATCGAGGGTTATGAGGTTTCCGATGGATGGTGGGATGGGACCGGATAGTTGATTTTTCGATAAATCGAGGTAGGTAAGTTTCCCAAGCTCGAACATGGATTCAGGTATGCTTCCGAAAAAGTTATTTTGGCTGAAATCGAGGTAATCTAACTCTACCAACGAGCCAATCGAAAATGGAATCTTTCCTGACAACCTGTTCTCTTGAAGCCAAATAATAGATAGCGAAGTCATCACCTCGAAAAGATCCCATGGGACCGGGCCTGTGAGACGGTTGCTAGAGAGGGCGAGAGTCTGCAACCGACTCAAGGCCCGAATCGACCGCGGGATGGTGCCTTGGAGACTGTTGGTGTTGAGAAGCAACTGACGTAGGTTGACAAGGTTGCCGAATTCCCGAGGAATGGGGCCCCTCAAGTTCTTGAGATTACTCAGATCAAGAACTTGAAGGGAGGAGAGGTTCCCGAGGAGCGGGGACAACGTTCCGGACATCATGGTATCCACGGGGACATCGTGGTAGGTAAAAACGCCGGGCCGGGTCAAGCTGAGAACCCGGCCTGAATGGGGATCGCACGCGATCCCCTCCCAATGTGTGCAGCAATCATTGGTGGGGATCCAAGAGTTGAGCAATCCGAAAGGATCTGAAGTAACTCTTCTCTTGAAATCCATGAGTGCCTCTTGTTCTATAGGGTTACATGCTTGAGATTCAAGAACAATGGCCCCCAAGAAAATGAAGAGGAAGAGAAGGTGGTTTTTCATTTTAGAATTTTTTATGTATAATTGTGTATTGAGATTTTGGTTTGATCTCTCTATATATAGTGAATTTTGAATTAACGACGGTGACTAATATTTTGCATTTACGGTAAACTTTTCTGATAATGCATCGTTCCCTTTTTATGTAATTTATATTTATTTGATTTTCGATTTCGAATTTCATATTTCGTACCATTCTGTATCGTTTATGTTTTGCATTTACTATAAATAAATTCGGTATGTAAAGATGAATATTTCCTTTCGTTTTCCAATTACAAGAAATTTATATATATATATATATATATATATATATATATATATATATATATATATAAAGGAAATCTTCAATCAGAAATCAATTTTTAAATGACGATTTTGTAAATCTTTTCAATTTGAAGGTTTTAAAAAGAGGAAATATTATTCCAAAAAAATCTTTGTAAATTTTGTTCTTTAATTTTTTTTTGTTGTAATATTTTTGCAGTTTGATATAAATAACATATATATATATATATATATATATATATATATATATATAACATGCATCGATCTTCAATTAAAGAGTATAAAAAGATGTTTAAATTGATATATGTTGTATTAAAAGTAGCGTAGATATGAATAAGTTAAATTCATTTCAAAGTAGCGTAGATATAAACATAGGTTTATGATGAAATTCAAGGGCAACAAATCGCGGAAAATCGTGATAGATTTTCATTGATCCAAAATTTTAATATAATTCAATTTGGAATTTTAATCTTTTTCTTTTTTGAACAATTCAATTTATTGAAAAAAAAAAAAAAGCCCAATTCAATATTTTTATTTAAAATAAAAGTAAATATAGTTTTTCCGGATCGTAATCTATAATATATTAAAACAAAACAAAAAAGCGGTTATTTTTTCCCGGCAAAATTGGTAGTTATGGATATTCTTTTTTTTTTTCCCCTCCTTCTCACGTTCTCTTTCAGTTTTTCTCCCACGATTTGTAAATCTGTAACTGCCCCTCATTAACCTCAAAGCCTCTGAATTTTTTCATACACATACATCGATAAAAATTTGAAATCTAAAATCACAATTATATATAAATGCTTCTGATCATAGATGCATTGACTTGGGCGGCGGCATTGTGGCGGGAGGGGTGGGGTGGAGTTTCGTCAATGGAGTGGTACGTAGATGGCGTCGAAGGAGGACATTTTGTGGCGGTGCTTCGGTTGTAATTTTCTCTAATTTACTAAGTTTTCTGTATGTGATAAAACTTTACGCATTGACAGAAGCCTTAAAATTACTTCTGCAATATCCACATGGTACTATTGATGTGTCGCCGAGACCCGAGAGGGAAGATATTTTTTACCAAGAATTATTTGATTTATATGCCATTGTAATAAATTTCATATATTTCTTTGTAATAACAGATAACGACTTCAATAGCATGATCTCCTTGCAATATGAGGATGTTGATTGATGGAATCATGGAGCAGTAGGGGTGTGAAGAATTTTCGGGTCAAACAATCTGTAATCAAGAATAAGATGAAACAATCAATTTAGTCGATCAACACACCGTCTTTCAGTTCCTCTGATGCAAAGGAGTCAATAGTAGCATTGTTGACTAGATGAAGATGGAAAATCATTTTTTTCTTCTTCTGAAAGTGTATACATTGATCTTGCAAGGTATGTTTAAATTTCTCTTTAATTTCATTAGTTCATAATTAAATAATTGTATCAGCTTTAGAATATAAGAAATATTTCATATTAGAGTGGTGATATGTAAATTAGCTAGGCTTCTTTTCGATCAAAATAAAAAAAAGGGAAATTTATGCACATATTTGCTATATGCTATAAGCGTTTCAATCTTAACTTTCTTAAGTATTTTGCCACTGTTTTGATATACCGTATATAAATTAGAAGTAGAGCATATGCTTATTTTTTGTGTGTGCCATTTCGTAGTATGGAAGAGTACATTTCACCGCTATTAATTCGTTATGTTCTCCCAATAGTTGCTGATATGTGCATAAAGTTGGATGCCAGTAGCGATCAACAAAATGAATTACGTATTTATTCTTCCTTCTTATGTATGCTATCGTACTTGCACATCTACAATGGATTTCTGATATATTTATTTAAATCATCAAAATAATATTCTGTACCCAGATGAAAATCTTTTTAGTAATGGAGCATAATAATATTTTAAGATTTTTTTCCCCACTTTTATAAAAAGAAGATTAATAATGGTTCCTAATTTCCCTCCTTAATTTGGAGGCAAAATGTCTTACCATTAGATTGCTCCCCGTTGACTAATAATATTTTAAGATTTGGAGTCATGATATAGAATAAATAGAATAATCCCTTAAGAAAATAGGATAGAATAGACACTTAAAAATCTTTTTTCCTTTCCGTCATTCATATACAAGCTTACTTTATATTTATTTTATTATTAGATATATAAAATTTAAATTAATTGAGATTGGAATGAACATTATATTGTATTGTGTGGTATCATAGGGCTTAAATAATTTATCATTGTATTTAAATAATATATCCGTGCATCGCGCGGGTAAAGGTACTAGTTAGTATTTATAACAAGAAATAAAATATAAAAAATTTATGTACACTAATAAAATCAAAATTAAATGATAAAAATAATTATAAACCCGAATTTAAATGAGTGTAAATAATAATTTTGAAATTAAACTTAATTATTCACATTGTTTTGAAATTGACAATGAGAGGGAAAGATCCATAGTAAAAATTAATTTTAAATTCGAAACGCAATCCGTATATAAATGTCACGAATTCGAGTCATTTGTAGAACAACGGCATTGTATCTTCGATCTCACTGCATATATTTAATAAATTATTATTAGTGCAATACATTTTGGAACAAACCTAAAAATTCGAATTCTTGCATGGCTGAAGTGGGGCCCCACACAGTCCAGAATTATCGGCGAACGACGACGCCGGAATCGAGAGGTTGTGCGGCGGAATCTCCCCGCTCAGCCGATTCCCGGAAACGTCGAAATCGTCGAGCGACGTAAGATTCAAGATTCTCGCCGGAATCTTCCCCGACAGCCTGTTGTGTTCGAGTTTCAGCACGTTCAGAGAGGTCAGATTCCCTAGAGATTCCGGAATCTTTCCGGTCAGCTGGTTATGAGAGAGAATGAGAGAGTCCAGGTCCCTCATGACGGCCAAGTCACCGATGCCGCCGTCGATCTCGCCGGAGAATTTGTTGTACGAAAGGTCGATGGAGTTGAAGCGGCCGAGGGCGAAGCCGGAGGCTTTGGAGAAGACGTCGGTCAGCTGCCCGGAGAGAGAGTTGGAGTGAAGGTCGAGATCGGAGAGTTGAGAGAGGTTCTTGATTTGGTGGGGGAGAGAGGAGTGGAAGTTGTTGTTGGAGAGGTTTAGAGAGTAGAGGCTAGTCATGTTTCCGATCCACTCGGGCAGTTTTCCGGTCAGGGAGTTGCCGGAGAGGTCAAGGGTGGAGATGGACGATGACGAGAGCCACTCGGGCAGCTGCCCGACTAGGCCCGTCTGCCCGAGGCGGAGGCGAAAGAGGCTCAACTTTTGGAGCCATGAAGGGATGCTCCGTAGGGAGAGAGGGTTGGATGATAGGTCGAGATATTGGAGATTGTGAGCATCGACGAGCTGTCGAGGAATCGGGCCGGAAAGCCCGTTTTTCGATATATCTAGGGTTACGAGGTTTTGGAGTCTGGATAATGTAGGTGGGATTCGGCTGGTGAGTTTGTTGTTGGAGAGGTATACATCGACGAGGTCAATCATGTTGCCAATGGTTGTGGGAATGTTGCCACTAAGCTTGTTGTTTTCCATGTTGAGCTTTTGGACCCTCCACAAGTTGCCGATAGAAGACGGGATTGGACCGGAAAGCCCGTTATTCGATAAATCGACAAATTCGAGGGATTTCATGATTCCTATGGACGTTGGGATGGTTCCGGTGAGGTAGTTGTTTCCGAGATCCAACTTGGTTACTTTGGTCAAATTGGCTATTGATTGGGGTAGAGGCCCGGATAGTCGATTGTTGGATAAATCGAGATAATCGAGGTTTTGGAGATTGTTTATGGATTGGGGTATGCTTCCGGAGAAGTTGTTATTATTGAGATAGAGGGTACTTAACTTGATCATCGCACCAATAGAAGATGGTATCGATCCTGACAACATGTTGTCTCTGAGCCAGAGTTCGTCGAGTGAAGTCATTTTCTCGAAAAGATTTCTTGGGATCGGGCCCGTCAGATGGTTGTTAAAGAGATAGAGCTTTTGTAACCGAGTAAGGGCCCGGAGTGAGCCCGGGATGGAACCTTCAAGATTGTTATCATAGAGATACATGTGATTCAAGTTAGTAAGCTTACCTAATTCAGGTGGAATATGGCCCGTCAAGTTCTTGAGGTTTCCCAAATCAAGAACTTGAAGGAAAGAAATGTTCCCAAGGAATGGGGACAACGTTCCAGACATCATAGTATCCAATGGCATTTCATGGTAATCGAAAAGCCCAGGCCGAGTCAAGTTGATAACCCGACCCGAATAAGGATCACACATGACTCCCTCCCAATCGGTGCAACAATCTCTGTTAGGAACCCAAGAGCGGAGCAATCCAGAAGGGTCGTAAGTGATCCTTCTCCTGAAATCTAACAACGCGCGCCTCTTTGTCCGTGGCGTGGCAAGCCCAGGATCGCGGAATCTCGGGCCCGAAAAGAACAAGGTGGAAGAAGAGGAGAAGGAGATATTTGGTAGGATGATTCTCCATTGATAGAGAAATTGTGTGGGGGAATTGAGCTTCAAATTTTGTCACATTGTTATGAATAGGTTAGTATGGTTGGAGAATATTTTTGAACTATCTTCATCTATATATTTTGCAATTTGCCTTTCTCTTTGAAATGTATTATTCCCTTATTGAAGAGTGGGGCCAAACACATGATGATTTAAATAAACCAACAAAGCATGTAAGTTTAATTCACAAGTAACCAATATGAACATGAGATATTTTCACTTTTCCATAAAGTTGGTAGTTGATATGAATATGTTATTGTATACTATTTCTTTTAATCTAGATCTAGATGTGGAATTGAATATACATAACCAAAAAAAAATTGTAATTTAAAGAAATTGTACCTAAATAAGTTTAATTTATTTTGAACTAGTTTGTTACTTTTAACTATTTTAAAGCTTTGGAATAAATGAGAATTAGGTTATGATTTTTAAATAATTTGCCAAAATAGCAAAAGTCCCACTAGTTTAGAATTTCTTTAGTGTTTACTAAAATGATGAAAAAGTATGGGCAAAAATTGAATTCCCATATATCTAAATGCTAGGGTTTGTGGCATGCCTCATGTGAATTTTTGGTTAGCTTTATTAATTACATGTGAAGTGTTTCAAAAGGGTACGACGTCGTTTGTGGAGTACTTTTGCCTCTTTATTTTTGTATTAAAAACTAAAATAATTGTAAGTAAATAAATAAATTGAATTATACAAGCTTAGTTTGTAAGTTACTCTACTACTACTATACATGGTTTAATCATTTCTATACATATGATTTCGGCCTCAATGAATCACTTCTATATAATTAAAGCACAAAGTAGTTGGGAGTTCGAGTCGCCTCGGGTGCGTGTGTTTGTAAGTGAATCGTGTTTGCCTGATAAAAAACAGAACTCAGCTTGATATTGAAACGATCTCATTGGATGTCGACTTACAGTCATAATGTTACTCCCTTCAACATAGTGTAACCCTGGCCTGATAATGAGCAAATCGTACTTGCAAAGAGCTGAAAGTTCATTTCGCTTGATTATGTACCTATTTTTATCATTTCAACATACTTATAAAAATGTTTAAAAGAGTCGTGTGATCAGACGAGACTGGTGGTACTAGTTAATGGTGTAGAGTGAGGATGTGAGCCCTACTTGACACTCACCAATTCATGATCACTAGTCCATATAATTAGAGGCCCACATAACTTGAAAACATTGGACCTAGGCCTAATCCATTACAATTCACTCAACGCTCAATTTCCCTTAAGTGACTATAGCATGATATTTACTTTTTGTTGGGCCCATTCAAACTATATTCAACTTAGTGGGCCTTTTGCACCTTAAGATATAACTCTACACTTCGCATCGTCCCATTTTATCTGACATGTTCCGTCTACATAGGATGAGTAAAACGAGACGAAGGGAATAGTGGAAACACATTCAAGTGGATATGTATAGTGGAGGTGAGAGTTGTTCCCATCTATGAGGTTCAAAAGCGAAAGATGCCACGTGATTTTTTTTTTAATCACGGGAGACTCAATCAACTATTGTCCTCACTTCTTTGTCCTCTTCCTTTTTCGATTTTCCGTATATTCAACAAACGAGTCAAATGAAAAGCAACGAAATAAGTAATATAGCAAAGAAATTCTATAAATTAAAAAAAGAATTATTGTACATTGGCCCAATTAATTACTTATAGGGACCATTAAAAGACAGAAAAATCAGAGGCATTCAAGGAATGATAGGGCCCAAGGCCCTGCACTCAGTAAATGACTTTTGTACCCCTCCCTCACAAAAGAAAAATCTCATGGGGCACCGGTACAGGCAGTTATCCCCTAACCGGACCGTTAACGAACCGGCTTTTAAATTCAAGAACCCGCCCGGTATCGCCCCGAACAAGTAGTTCCCGCCCAGCAGTAGCCTCTCGAACTGACCCAAACCTGAACCGGACCCCAAAACCTTTAAAACGTACTCAGGTGGAATCGGGCCGGTCAGCTCGTTGTTCTCTAACGAGAGGGCGGATAACCGGGGCATTAGGCCCATGAACCCGGGTAGGAGCCCGCGGACCCGGTTATTGCTCAAGTCAACGGATATGAGCGGGCTGGTCAAGCCCGAGTTACCGGGTACCTGTACGGAGTCGATGAGGTTAAACGACAGCGTTAGCTGCTCGAGTGAGGGGTGAGTGAAGAGACTCGCCGGGACTGACCCGGTGAGTTGGTTGTGACTCAGGTCGAGAACTTGTAGCCACGGCGGCAGGCTCGCCGCCGGGATGCCGCCGCCGATTTGGTTGTTGCGTATGACCAGCTCGATGAGGGACGGCGGGAGGGAGGGCGGGAGGTTGCCGGAGAGGGCGTTGTCGCTGGCGTCGAGGAAGTTGAGGTTGGTGAGCTGACTCAGGTCGGGGAACTCGGAGGTGAGTCGGTTGCCTTGGAACTCGAGCCGACGCAGATTCTTGAGGCCGTTGAGGGATGGCGGGATCGGGCCGGTGAGCGAGTTGGCGTCGAGGTAGAGCTCCTGGAGCTGAGTCAGTGAGCCGAGCGAGTCGGGGAGTGAGCCGGAGAGCGAGTTGCGGGAGAGGGCGAGTCGAGTGAGGCGGGTGAGGGCGGAGAGGGAGGCCGGGATGTCGCCGGAGAAGTTGTTGCCGGAGAGGTCGAGGTTCTGGAGGAAGGGGAGGAGGGGCCAGGAGGTGGAGGAGAGGGCGGCGGAGTAGCCGGCGGAGTCGAGGGCGAGCTCGGTGACGCGGGAGGAGGAGGAGTCGCCGGAGACGGCGTCGCAGCGGAGGCCGCAGGTGAACTTGTCGGAGAAGAGGGAGTCGCAGGGGTCGACGGCGAAGTCCCAGGAGTCAATGCAGGAGGCCGGAGGGATGGAGGTCGGGGCGATTGTACTCTTGAGCTGCTTCAGAGCTTGTACGTCGTCCCAGTGGGTGGCGGCGCCGGCGTGGTGCATGGAGAGGGAGAGGAGAGAGAGGGTGAGGAGGGAGAGGAGGGAGAGAGTTGCTGGTGCTGCCATTTTTGGGATTGAATGAAGAAGATAGAGGAAGCAGTGATGATGATGGTGGAGTTGCAGAGAGATGTCTTCACTTTCTTGATTTTTCTATGGATAGAATGATTTTTAGAGAGAGAGAGTCAGAGGGAGGAGAGAGAGAGGGGAGCGTTTGGTGATTTAGCATTAATGTCATGCTACGCTACTCGTCCCACCTATATTATATACACACATTATTAAATTAATATTTATATTTATATAATCATACTAACTAGTTTAATTTGATTTAATTTTAATGTCTTCGTATGTTGTGACATATGTTTACATAATTTATTACGAACTGAAATGAATGACGTCGACAAATATAACTACCGTACAAAATCTATAGTAAAATTGTGTTACTCAAATACTCCCTCTGTTTACTCTGATCGGCTCCTATCGTTTCAAGAAACAGGGCCAGATTAGAGCGAACGGAGGTGTATATAAGATTTCAGTATAGTGCACTCTCACATGCTTATGAGTGAAACCTTATTTATTTATTACTATTACTATTACTATAATTAGCAATTACTTTGGGAAAGTGTATACAAGTATAAAAAAACAATAAAATTGGAAACAATTAAAATTAAAACTAGTCTAATCATTGATGAAGGTTGCCTTAATCATACTCCAAAGATGCTCATATCTACCCTAATCACAGCCCTAATGCAGCTAAGCATTAGGTGAAGGAAACCAACTTCAATCATAAAATCAAGAACACCAACTCTAGCTACATTTCTTAATCATCGATACGGTGGATGCTACACCTGATAAAATACAAAGATGCCCTCGAGTTGGAACACGTTAATAAGAATCTACGTTGGACACGTGCAAGATATATTTCACCAGGTGTAGCATCGAACCTTGTCTCTGTTTGCATAAATGATTGCCCCAACATTACTAACTTCCCCTATTGTGTAGTTAATGGACCACAACACTACCAAATCAATGTTCATGTAATCATCCACACTTAACTTAGTTACTACTTCAAATACATAAGCAAATGTAGGAATCTATGAATGATTATTTATTTACATAAATAACCAAGCAAATGTGGGCACTTCAATATTCCTTTTCCAAGATGCCTCTCTCTCTCTCTCTCTCACCACAAATTTGGAAAAAAACTACTACAAGATTTAGGCATATATCCAAAGTGAAGGCATTCATATCATGAATAGAACAATTATACTTTCCTAAGTCCTATATTCGATCATCTTCGCATGGAGCAAGGCATCTTCGTCACATAAGGCAAGGGTTAAAAGACGAAGGCAGTTGCAAAACCTCGTTAATTTCTAACATGTCGAGGAAATCAAGAAAGAGTATAACGCATAGAGAGAGTGTGTGTGTCACATATGGGCTAAAATTAGGATGAGCTCTATAGCATGGTATATCTACAACACTAGCGCTGTGAATCGAAGCAGTTTATTTCAACCTGAGGATGTAAGCCTATACACTGACTAGATATTCACTTACCGAGATACCTTTCCTACTCCTTTTCGTATGCTCATGATTCGTCCTCAGCCGACCAATCAGATTTGCCCGTTTTCCCTTTATTTTTGGGGCAAAATTTTGCCAAGTTCTTCTTCACGTAATCTTGGTTTATCTCAAACACAAAACTCATCCCCCTTATCTACAAAATGCAACATTTTTCAGTTCAAGATTCGTGACTGGTTGAAAACAAAGTATCGGAGAAACTTCTTTCAAGAATTCAAGAAATTACCTCGATCAAACAACTAGTGTTAAGGTTCAGCAACTGGCCATAAGCTACTGGAACACCATTCACTGACACTGAACTCTTACCGAGGTTTTTTAAAAAGAACGATCCGTCTGACTCCATTTTAATAATAGCCTAAGCAGAAGATCCAAATGAATGTGACAATTAATTAAGGTCCCAATTTATCTAAATGAGCAATATATCTATTTTCCGTGAATAAGGCTCTTAGGACCACCTTTCATTCTTTATAGTGTCGGGAAAAATTATCTAGCACAAACTTGTATAACCATACCTGCCGTCTAGATATTTTATTAGCTCTTCCTTCTTTTCCTAGATCAATATCAACATCAATATCGTCAGTTGATCTTCCAAGTAAAACCTGCAAAAACAGATTCATTAAATGATGATCAACGACAAAACTTTACTGATATACTTATACTATAACTTAAATAAAACACAAAGAAATACATATATGCATGACTGCATAAATAATTACTTTGAAGGAACAGTCGTACCAAAAGAAGGTGAGCGCTGTACTCAAGTAGCAGCGAACACAAAAGGCCCAAAAAACAAGGCATAAGAAACCAAGAGTAACCAAAAATCTAGACTCAAGCAATTTTAGCAGCAATTATCATGTCGAAGAATGTAAAAGAAGTCGTGGTTTCGTATAAACATTAAATCAGAGAGTCCCTAGTTTTTGAAATCGTCAATAGTACCTTAAATGACAGACTTATCAGATGAATGAAGCACTTGTTTCATACAGAACTATTTAATTTACTTCAAAGTATAAATCCATGTGTAAAATCAAATTTCTTCACATCACTTATTACTACTATACACTCGATTACAAGTCAGAGAAAGATGATCGTGGCAATTTCAACTAATTCTTGAAAGCAGTGGTAAAAACAGGGTACCTCGGTCTTCCGGATGTAATGCCGCAAATGTCGGCCATATAAGACAGCCAGAGCTCCGTGAGATGTCATTGCCCTTCGAGTGGAGGAACAAGCACCTTGCTCCAACCTTATGATCGTCCTCTTGGTTTCTTCATACTGATAACTTGGAACTGAAAAGTGAAGATAACAGATAAAGAAAAAAAGAAGAGGTTTCGTGAGGAAGGCATAATTCAGATAAAAAAAAAACCAATGGTGCAAAGTTTAACACTCAGTATATGAGAAAAGTTCTTAGTCAAATAAGATACGAAAAGATTTGATCTATCAAAGCAAACGGGAGAGTCGGAAATACCTTGTTTAAGAATGCTGGAGTCCAGATCATATGGATCTAAGTCCATTTCTAGTATCTGCACAGTGGATATTGCATCAGAAGCAGAATATCTTCAAATCATTTGAGGGAAGAAAAGATTTAAGTTGTCCGTAAAGAATCAATACCATGGCTTCAATGTCAGAAAAATAAGGTACATCATCATCAATTTCAGATTCTTCAACTGACACTGAGTCGTCGTCCACTGAATCTAGATGTTGGCTTCTTGAGGAACCTGCTTCTGCAGATCGTATTATATCGGATACTGTTGTCGGGTTTTGTCCATCCTGTGTACGAGAAGTACATTTGTGTAAGTTTTGGCAGTAGTCTCACCTAGTCCAACGATAAAGGAAAAAAAAGAATCAAGTGGAAGGCAAACTACCTTCATATTCACTCCGGCAGCTTCTTTCTTACTATTGCTGCATTGTTTTGGAATTGCATACATCGGACCACCTTTACTGAAATCTCCGATGGTCGGGGCCACATGCCCTGGAAGTAAAGGCTGCGTTCTGGAATCATGAATTTCAGTTTTGGCTATCCGCGATTCGGGCCACATAGAAGATTGTACCGAGTCATTTGCTTTAGTTGAATAATTCAAAGCTTGTCCATATTCCCTCTCATGAGAAGACGATGTCATATGATTCATGGAGTTTGGTTGTGTCGCAGAAGAACCAAAGGACGTAGAAGGATGTATAAGCAAGAATATATCATCATTGCATGGAATTTCAGTGTCCTCGGTGTTCAAGATGCAGCAGATACCACTACCATGTCCAGAAAAATCAGAAGCCGAAGTTATATTTGAAGGGGCATCGACTCCTGTCTGGCTATTCATGTGTCCGTGTTCATGAACAGAGGACGTAGCTACTTCAGAAACAGTCGGAGGAATAACTTCTGTAACTGTCACAGGCTCGAGTTCAGATTTTGCCGGATCATTTTCATGGCCACCTTTGGTAGAATCTTGAACAGCTAAATTATCAGCAGAGCATTTATTAGCTGCATATTTTTCATCAACTATTTCCTCAATCAACATCTCATCCTCATTCGAGAGGTTCAAAAGTGAATCGGGATCAGCAAATTCACCCACAGTCGAGCTATTTTCCTTCCCCTCGACATCATGTAGGATTTCATCTTCAGCAATTCGATCGGTGTCAGAAGCTGAAACATCCTGCATCCTGCTCCAGTGGCGCAAGTGAGCCTGATCAGGAGAGAACATGATTGTTTGCAAAGAAGGAAAACCGTCTGAATTCGAGGTGTTGAATTGTTGAGGATTCTCATCCATTGAAAGTTTTCCATTCTTGATATCAACCTCTAAAATATTATTTCCACCATCTGTTATCGAAGAATTGCCATTCCCTTCAATATCCCTAATCGTTCCTGGAAAGGCGTGCCTCAAAATATCCAAGTCTTCTTCCTGAAGTCCTAGATGATCTGGCATGCCATGAATCACTTGTTTCCGGAAATCGCCACTCTGCTCACTGAATTCATGAGGATTGGGTTCGAAGAAACCCAAATCGCTATTGCTGAATAACTCACTACGGAATTTCTTCCTCATGGCATAGTATTTTCTACGGATGCTCGAAGATTTCCTCTTCTGAGCAACCTCTTTACTCCCTACAAAACTGCTCTCCGACCTGTTGAATTTCAATGAAGTGCTGACACCAGATAGCTCGAGTTCAAAGATTTTTTCAGCAGCTAGGGCTGAAATGTCGGGATCGTAGAGAAGAGAGTGCCATCTCTCTCGGAGCTCTCGTAAAGTGTATCTACGGGAAAACGGCACTGCACCTTTGGCTAGTGCTTCCAATGATGCACCAGCCTAGAAGAAGAACAACTTGGAATCAAAACACACACTAAAAGCAACGATTTCTCTACATTCACTCCTAATAATTTTCCAATTCCAGAAAATGGTTGAAGATTTTCCCCATTCCAGAAATCTAAGGGGTATGCATAAATTCAGTCTACGCAACCAAATTTAACACAGAAATCACACAAAATTCAACCAAATAAAGCATCAATGCACAAACATTAACTCAGAATTAGAAGCGACGCAATGAAATTCCAAATCGGAATTACCTCAACAGCACTCTTCAACAAGATGTCATCCTCAGGGATCCACTGAAACGACGCCGTAGGAGCCGTCGCCATACGAAATCAGCCACTCACGAACCCTAATTACCCATTTTCACTTCGCCCAAACTGCAAAGATGCAAAATCAAGCTCACCGGATTAGCCAACAGCAAGCTTCGACGATGGGAAACGAACAATTCTCGTGGAATTTCAAGCTCCCGATTCAACACATTCGAACGCTGCTGGTGCGAGAAACTGAGAAAATGGGCTGCAGAAGAACTCAACCCCTTTTCCCCACCCAATTCAAAAGGGGAGCTAAAATTTGCGATTTTTCTCGGAAAGGTAATAAGGAACGACGTGAATTACTGGAAATTCGGAGATTGCTGCATCAACTGCGGTTGAATTGTACTGGATTCTACTGCGTAAATTCTCGATTTCGAACACGAAGCGCCCAATTTCCCATGAGGATTTGATTGTCTCATATGAAATTTGCGCACAGCCGCTTGATTACACGATTGTTGGGAATTGTTTGGCTGTAATTTTAAGCTCAGTCAGTAGTAAGAGTACAGAAGTAGTTTATTTCGGAGCTTGCTTGGCGAGAGAGGGGAGAGAGAGAATGTGATCTAAAAAAGTGGAAAAAGATTTTAAGAATTCGAATTTCGTACTCCTCTTTATTTTTGGAGGAGTTACGTTTTTTTTTTTTAACATTTGTTATAAACGTTTTCGAGCGTCTCGATAGTGAGTTTTAAAATAGTTTTTTAAACATTTTTTTTCTTTTTATGAGATACTAAAACAATTGTAGTATTCCGTAAATTTAAAATTTTCACAAAAACATATTTTAAAACTCACCATCATGACGCTCGAAAACGCTTTAGACAAATGATGAAATGAAATGTAACAACTCCACAAGGACGCAGGTAGTATAAATTAGTAGTACAAGTTAATGTTAATTAATTAAGAGTATGGAATATTCATAGTGTATGTGTGTGACATTATATCGATAAAAATTATAGACATAAAGTGAGAGGGATACTAGCTCGTCTCATCCAAAACGACACGTTTGTTGAATATATGCGAATGTAAAGTACTTTGTAATAGAAATGTGCGATCTTGAATTGGGCGGAGTAGTATAAACCATAAGAGAGGATTCAAGTTCAAACTGTAGAAAATATAAAAATAGGTTCAAAAGTTGTAACGTTACAATCTAAAATGAATTGGATTCAACAGAAGAAAGAGTTGAGACAGCTCAAGACAACCTTAAACAACACAAATTAGAAATCCAAAATCTCATATTTTCCAACAGAAAACCTGCAAATCCTAAGCAGAATCTTCAACCTCCATAGCTGTTGCGGCGGCGGAGCTAGTCTCGTCTTCATCTCCCTGAAGACGAAGCTGTTGCACCGCCAATGCAGCATCAGAAACGGAGCCACCGTCTTCCACCACTCCCCACTTTCGATTCCCACGTCGTTCCTTCAAAATGAGAGGATTTCCGAACTTGATCAGATTATGGGAAAAGAGGGATTATGATTTAAGAAAGTGGGAAAATTAATAGAAGATCAGTACCAAGCGATTGATGAGAAAGAACTGCATATCCTCCAAGTTCCTCACCTGCAAAATGGACAAGAGCTTTGCTGGTTGAGAAAGTTGAAGAAGCAGAATGGAGGCCAAAGCATCAAGATTCAAAAGTTAACTAACCTTCTTTTTGTAGACCTCCACTTGATTGTTGAGCACTCGATACTGATTCAGAAAGTAATGACAGAAACATTACGAAAACAATATAGGCGAAAGTAAATTGTTATAACCTCAATATCAGTATCAGCTCCATTCTTTGTTATATGAACATATAGTAATAGAAGACACAAGTTGCACCCTAGTTTTATTCATCCACGTTGATTGCAAGGTGATATGTAATCGAGTAATCGAAGCAACGAAGAAACACTAAAGGGGATTATGTTATGCTATCTCTCAAGCAATGAGGTTTGAGACAAAAGGGCAAATGGGACAAGCATAAACATATACATTTGTAAGAAGAAAAACAATCAAGACAGCTTGATGCAATTCCAATGATCCAAACATATGATGATTTAAACACACAAACAGAGGGGAAAATTAACAGAAGATTTGGATGTCGAAACCTTTCTATCTCGTACGAGTCTGAGAGCAAGAATCATTTCATCCTCAAGATTGCATAGCTGCTCCATGTTCAGATCATCCAGTTCTTCACCATTTCCCTTACTTGAAAAAATATGTAATAACTTAATCAAGTGTGAAACTTTTGTATTAATCTAGAGTTGAAATTATGTAACTACCACATACATGATCACTCTTCTTAGTGTAGTGTTGATATCTTTCAATCTTCTCAACTCCTCCTCCATTTTCTGCTCAAGAATTTTTCCAAAAAAAAAAAATTCATTATTCCTTCAAAACCCTCTTCAGAAATAAACAGAGAATCAAATCAAGCTGGGAAAAAAACTGAATCTTTATACCTCAAAATGAGTGCTCCATAGATCCACCCCCACTGTATTCTGGTACTGATCAATGATTTTCTTCATCCTACGAAATCCCATCAAGAAATTTTGAAGATTAAAACGAAAAAGTGAAAGAACTCATGTCAAAATCAAATCTTTTTGTCAAGAAACAAGAACCCAACATACATAAGAGAACAAAACAACAAATAGTTGTAAGAACATACGTGGAATTAGGGGTGGTGTAAACAAACAACTTTTCGCTAGAGATCAAGATTATTGAGACCTCAGCTTCATAAATAGAGGCTATTTTCTTGGCTTTCTTCGAAATCTCATCTTTTTTCTTCTCAAACAAGTCCATTTTTTTTTTCAAGATAAAAACTCAAGATTACTTGTTTCTTCTTCTTCTACCTCTCTCTCTCTCTCTCCACCAAATTTGAAGTGAGGGAGCAAACAAAGCACGAGATAAAGATTGTTGGAGGGAGGGTTTGACTGGTGCAGAGGAGAGAGAAAAGGTTGCCATTTGCAGTAGGAAGAGAAGGTGAGATGGAAAGTTTGATGGCAGCTTAGCATGTTTCAGTCTCTTTAGCCAAATATATTTCAACACAGGCCTACACTACTCCTTGCTATAGCTCATTTCAAGCTTTCAAAATTACACCTCATGAATTAATTAATTTTTATTTTTTCATATATAGAGTATAAGCAGTGTTCTAAAAAACGGCCTAGGCGGCCGCCTAGGCGGCACCTAGGCGCTAGTCGGCGCCGGGCCGTCCCATTTTTTGGCTAGGCGGAAGGGGCTAGGCGGCTGCAAGCTAGGCGCCGCCTAGGCGGCCGCCTAGGCGGCCAAGTCGGGCTAGGCGGGTTGGGTTGTCTAGGCGGGCTGGGGAAAAAGTTAGGGTGTATTACAAATTTACAATTACATTTAAAAATTAAAAATCAACTCTCATTCATCCCATCTTGTGTATTACAAATTATAAGAATGACGAAATTGAAGATTAGATTACATGTAATAGACTAATTTATCGATTTTATGTTTAAATTTGTGGTAAAGTTTCGACTATACATTTTAATTGAATGACTATTGATTTATGAATTTTGAACCATATTAATTTGCAATTATATATTTGCATTGTTGAGATTAAATTAGATAATATGTACTTTGGATAGTGAAAATTTTAATATTTTAATTTGGAAATATTAGGAAAATAATAATAAATAAGTATAAAATACGAATCCGCCTAGGCGGCTAGGCGCTAGTCGGCCCTTCGCCGCCCAACTAGCGTCTAGCGTTTTTTAAAACACTGAGTATAAGTGCTTGTTTGGTAGAAAAAGTGTGATGTGTTGATGGAATAGTAAACTATGATATCATGGTTACTATTCAAGTGTAAATTCTAATAATGAGAGAGAGTTGTGATAGGAATTCATGGTGTAATAGTGTATTTCGACTGGGCTGGAGAATAGTAACAGGCTTTCAACTTTTTGAATCATGAATACCAAACATGTGATAAGAGTGTGATATCTTGATCTAACCCATAATATCACCCCTACCAAACATGCACTAAGGGGGTGTTTGGTAGATAAGATGAGATAAGTAAAGATAAATAAACTTAGGATTAATAGTGTGAATAGTAGTAAGATTATTAATCCTACACGTTATTTGGTAGACGAGATAAAAAATGTCGGATAACTTATCTAGCGTTTGGTAGACAAGTTACCAAACCTAGATTAATGTTGTAAAGACAAAAATATCCCTTTAAAAGTATAATAATTACAAAAATGTCCCACATATAAGGTTAAGGTTATATTCCAAATTAGATTTATAAAAACAAACATATATTTAACTACCGTTAATTTCGGTCGTTTTTCTTTTTCTAAATTTGAGTAATACCTAATTTTAATATATTTTACCCCTATTTAACGAATAGATTTGCAATCGACTCAAGAGAAGAGAACAATGTAGTGCAAATAAAAATGTTATCTATAAGTAAGATGTCATAAACTTTACCGGACTAAAATTTGACCAAATAAACTCACTATCCAAATTCAAATATTCGTTGACGCAAAAGAATATCTAAATAGAATATAAATTTATATGAGAGGAAATACCAAAATTTTGTGTGTTTAAGTCTGGAAATATAGCAAAAATTGCAAAAATAGAGAGAGAAAGAGGAATAGAAAAATAGAGAGGGAAAGAGAAATAGAGTGAGAAAGAGATAGATGAGGATAAAAAAGTAAAAAAAAAAAATAATTTGTCTTGACAACTATTGAACTAATCGGAGGGGTGAGGGTGGGACAAGTTATCCTCACCAAATAGTAATTTAAGCATGGGCCCAACTACAATTCAGGGCCCCCAAAATAAACAATGTTGCCTACCAAATAGAAGATAACCCAAGACAACTCAAGATAAATAATCTTATCTTGGGCTTATTTGCCCTATCAAACAGGCCATTAAATGTATAATCTTTTCCCTTCAAATCTTGCAAAGAAATGGAAAATTTGATGTGCAAAAAACAAAAAAGTAGAAAATTTCACAGATTTAAACTCTTACCATATTAAAATAAATGGTCCCAAAAAAGTAAAATTAAAATAAATTAGCAATAAATTGGTCCATGCACATGCACATTAATTAATCTAATTTAGGTCCTTAGCTAAAAGAACACTTAAGTTTTCCCACCAATTTTTCATTTCTTGAAATTAAAAACACTAATTATGAAGTAAAACAAGATTCCATTAATGGCTGACTACAGAAGCTCAAGAAAGAAAGTCAAAAGGAAAGTAAAGATCGAAGCTTTATTCGATGTCGATCAACAAGAAATTCGTTCAAGCTAACCCCAGAAGTTAGTTGAGGGTTTCCATCAATTGGCAAATTAAATGCTCATCAATCAATTTCGTGGCGTTGAAATCCAAAATACGCATGGAAAAAGGGAAATAAAAAAAGGGAAAAAATAAAATTTGCTGTATATATTTATTGCTGTATCGCCATCCTCAGATCCCGAGGAAACTTCCTTCTTGAAGTGAAAAGAGAAATGGAGGGGATCGAGGCGGGCCTTGTCGGGCTGAGGCGGGCTTTCCGCAGCGGTAAAACGAGGGGGATTGAGTGGCGAACGGGCCAGCTTCGGGCCCTTTTGAAGCTGCTTGCAGAAAATGAGGCCCGAATTTTTGAAGCTCTGAAGCAAGATCTGGGGAAACACCCAGTTGAAGCTTACCGTGATGAGGTTCTCTCTCTTTTTTTGATTTTATGGGAATTTGTTTGAAAGTATGGGAATTTGATTGCTTTCTCCACTTAATAGCAATCTTTTGTTTTTTTTTACATGAAAGTGTTGGTTGATTTCTTTCTTTTTTTTACATTAAAGTGTTGGTTGATTTGAGTTTCTTAATCTATTTATGTGGAAATAAATTGATTGAGAATATTATATTCGTTTTTTTTTTCCCGAATATATATGAGGTGTAGAATAATAAAATGTATGGTCTCTAGAGAGACGGAGGGAGTATATGATAGTGAAGTTGAAGGAGTAAGGAGCTTTGTGATTGCTGTTTGAAGATCTGATCCATGCCTGAGTCTTTAATTTAATAGTAGTATTTTTTTGAATTTGTTTAACAGATTGGAGTGGTGAAGAAATCAGCAGACCACACTCTGCTTCACTTAATGAAATGGATGGCTCCAAAAAGGGTAGGACTGTTTTTTTTTGGAGAGAGAGAGCGAGAGAGAATGGTTTCCCATTGATTTTTCTATATCCATAATCTGCAAATTATCATTGAAGATAGCATTGAAGATAGCAAGAAATTGAGAATATGCAATCTAATCTCAAAAAAAGTTGAATTCTTTTAGCATATTGAAGAAGTTGAATTTCTGGGAATAGGAAATGAATAGTTTGTGATTATGGATGTGGCACATGATGTTCAGGGGCAACTGCCATTACTTCTGTTTCCATCAAAAGCACAAGTTTTGCCTGAGCCACTCGGAACTGTACTCATATTCGGGTCGTGGAATTTTCCGATCAGTAAGTTATCGTTTCGTTTCTCTTGCCTGAGTCGTGTGAATCTTTTGGGATTTTGAGTTTGATGGATGAATGGCCATGCTTGAGTTTGATGGATGAATGGCCCCTCTCGTCTTTCTAGGCCTCACGCTTGATCCTTTGATCGGGGCTATATCAGCTGGAAACACGGTGCTAGTCAAGCCTTCGGAGCTAGCTCCCGCTTGCTCTTCTCTGCTTTCACGAACGATCCCTTTATATTTGGACGCTGAAGCAGTTAGAGTCGTCGAAGGTGGCACTGATGTTGCTGAAAAACTATTACAGCACCAATGGGATAAGATCTTCTTCACTGGTAATAATAGTTTGATCACTTGATAAATGGGACGAATTCGTGCTATAATTTCGACTATTTTGATTGTCTTGATCACTGCTGCAGGGAGTCCACGAGTAGGTCGAATAATCATGGCTGCAGCTGCAAAGCATCTGACACCGGTAACTCTAGAGCTCGGTGGGAAATGCCCCGTTATCCTCGATTCCTTCTCCCAGTCAGACTTGAAGGTAAAGCTTACTACTTCTGAAATGCTTATATCAGGATGAGTATGAGATTGAATCCTCATTCCAACGTGTCCTCGTTTTCGTTTGATTGTTGAAGGTGGCGGTGAAGAGAATAGTCGGAGGAAAGTGGGGGCCGTGTGCAGGGCAAGCCTGCATCGGGATTGATTATTTGCTCGTGCAACGGACATCTGCTCCACATTTGGTACTCAAGCCAAAGTTTGTCACTTTCTCGAACACACTTTCTTGTTAATGCAACGGAACTCTGATTCGATGGCAATGTATTTCAGATCGAATTACTCAAGGCGTGTATCAAGCACTTCTATGGCGATGACGTGAAGAACCTGCAAAGTCTATGCAAAATTGTGAATAAAAACCATTTTGATAGAGTGTGCAATCTTCTTGAGGAGCCTGGAGTGGCAGAATCCATTGTTTATGGTGGATCGCTCGATAGAGAAAATCTGTAATGCTCGTTGTATGCATCTATTCGTCTATTATCTTCCACGAGTATCGAAGGGATCTAACTCGTTTCAACGTTTCAGGGTGATCGAGCCGACGATCTTGCTGGATCCTCCAGCTGATTCTCTGGTTATGACAGAAGAAATATTTGGGCCAATTCTTCCCATCATTACAGTAAATCAAACTCATTTCAAGAACTGTGAAGTAATGTTCTTATGTCTCCACTGATTTGATACGAAATCTATGTTCGTGCAGCTTGATAGAATCGAAGATAGTATAGATTTCATCAACTCGAAGCCGAAGCCTCTTGCTATATATGCGTTTACCAAGAACGACAAGCTTAAAAATCGAATTCTGCAAGAAACTTCATCCGGGAGTGTCACGTTCAACGACACCATGATTCAGGTACGGGCACCTAAAGGGCGTTTGTTTACTTTCGGCTATTTTTCTTGTAGGCTAATTCCTACATACTTTGTAGTTCATATGTGAATCGTTGCCTTTCGGAGGAGTGGGGGAGAGCGGATACGGAAGGTACCACGGGAAGTATTCATTTGACACTTTCAGCCACGAAAAGGGAGTTCTGCATCGAAGCTTCTTTCTGGAACTCGAGCCCAGGTATCCTCCATGGAATGATTTCAAGCTGGAGTTCATAAGATTGGCTTACAACTTTCAGTATGTAGGCCTATTGCTTCTCTTGTTGGGACTGAGGAGAAATTATACAAGGCCACTATAGACTATAGAGATTGAAACACCAAGGAATATTAGAACTACTATTTATGAGTGATGATGTAACAGTAATTTCAGTTTGTGCTGAATAATATTGAATCTTCTTCTCTATTCAATGGATGAATGCTTTAGCATTGCCACTACACGAACAACATGCATCGACATGACAGAATCGGAACAAGAAAATTGAGAAATTACCAGACTGTAAAAACGAATAAAAGATAAGCCATTCAACATATACAGAGAACCAGCTAAGCAGCAGCATCACTTCATAACTGTCAAAAACTATCAACATTCTGCAGTAGTAGCATTTTTAGTGGGAAGTAATTCAAGATTTTAGGGAACAAGCTAAGCTAGATTGCTATTAGAAACTGTCGAAAACGGTTCAGAAACTATCCAACACCTCTTGCAGCGAGCAGCATTTCCCGTCTAGTCCCTCAGCAGAGCTCCCCTTCTTTTGAGCTCCTCTGCAGAGCTCCTCTTCTAGGCAACTGAACCAGACTATTGACATAAGCCAGAAACTTGTGAGGACGAACAAAACTGACCCCGGAGACCTTTTCTTCAAGAATCTGATTGGTGATGCTGAAGGAATAGATCCGATCCTCAAACAGAATCATCACTTTCTCCCCATCGAAACCAGGCAGAACACGAAATCGTGCTTCAACCTCGCTCGACTCTCCAATGCTGACTTCAAAACTGTGTTTCAAGCTCATACCCATCCCTCCATAGATGGTGATATGGTAGATGTTTTCAAAACAGTATGACATGGTGATGAAGCATATTTCCCCATCAATCTGTGTCAAGACTCCATCTGTAGTACAAGGTAAAGGTATCATTTCATAGAGTCCCGTCTCCACGTTCAAAGCTACCACACTTCCTGCATCTGTTTGCCAGTAGGCGATTCCTTTCATGTAGAAGCCACTGTGTTTGAAGCTCAGATCTTCCATTTCGATTGTATTAACTTCAGAGGCTGTCCACAGCTTCGTTGTAGAATTGTAGACCTCAAAGCGAAGTTCACCAGGTAAATCACCAGGTAAAGGCACAGCACATATCACCTGATACTCAGAATCGATGTTTGGTTCAAATGCAAGAACGAAGCCAGATCCATATCCATGGTACAAACTAGGCTTGGGAAGGGGAGTAAACTCCTTGTTTGCAGGGTTGCAGATGTAGTAGAGCTCATCAACATCACGGCCATAGCAGAGGAGCAAGCCATTGCAAGAACCGAGGATGTCAACTTTCACGGGTAAGAATTCGAGGTCTGGTGTAGGAACTCCATATGCAAGAGGATTGAGGCTAATAAAAGAGGGATTTGTATACTCCTTTTGGTAAAAGAATCCAGATAGCTCTTTGAAGTGGTTGCTTTGTTGGTATGCCAGAAGAGGGCCTTTGATCCATTGATTCCATTCCTTCGAAACGGACTTGAACTTGCCAAGGGATTTAGCTGGTAGGAAGGGAAGAACGCTCTCTCTCACTACATCTTTTAGCTTCATAACCTCTCTGGGTATCACAAATGGTGGTAGGCCGAATTCGGACATCTCTTGTTCTGTGGTTCCAGATTGATACATTTCGTCTGAAACATGTAGAAACCCATTGTCAATAAGAACCATGTTACAGTTCGAAAGCGGAAAAAGGAAACGCATACGATCACAAACGCACTGAAATGAATCACTACACATTCAACGCAGAGTTGATCTAAGTAACATGTAAAGAACAGTCCAAATTATGCATTGCATCTATGATCTATCTACATTAATGCAAAAGGCTTGTGACCGAATATCTTCAAGTTGCGACAGACATCATCATATTCACGAAAAGGTCGATGATAACCGCGCAGAAAACAGAAAACATTGTCATTATGAATCATGTATATGAGACAAAGACCAACTTCGTCACGTTTCAAGGCGAAGTTTGATGAATATCATGTAAAGGGGGAAGCAATTTATGCACTGTATCAACATTCATATCAAAGCATTGACATCCTGAGTCTTCTAACTCTCACACAACATACACGCACTAAAATCATCACACACTCTTATAGAGAATATGTAATCTCTGCACTACTCCTACACAATTACCTCTAAACATGAATCACAGAACATGAAACTTTATAAATTCCCAAATTTATTTCTCTAAAACACTGCATTGACGAGAAACCCTCGCATTTCGAGAGGACGAGTTGAAACAGAATTCCTCTACGAAAGAACAATGTGTTCAAACTGAAGGCTAACTAATCATCTCGAATCACGAGAACATCAAAACAAACTAAAGAATTCGACAGTTGTTCTTTTTACTTTTTCTTTTCAGCTAAGAAGAAGAAACGAACAGATAGAAGCAGCAGCAATACTAATCTCTGATCCGATTTGCTCAAAATGAAATTCGCAGAAAAATCACAAAATACAAAAAAGTAAAATCTCGCCGATTCAAGTGACGATTCGCAGATTTCACAAAATCAAACTTCACACCAACAAAAAAAAAAATCGCAGAATTCAAATCTTCGAAAAATACTAGAATCAGAAGAACAAACACGAACAATGCATACAGATCAATCAACGAAGATAAATAAAAAGAACAACACGAAGGTTTTTCGAGAATTACGAGCGACAATGCGAATGAACGAGAGCAGTAACCGTCGATTGCACTCACGTAAAGTCCTTCTCAACCGTGATTTCCTACAAAAACAGAGAAAAAATCGCGTGCTTTTATGAGAGAGAGAGAGAGAGTTGCGAAGAAATTCTAACTGCTCGAGAAATTGCAAGGAAATTTGGCGCCTGCTTGGGGGAGAAGACTCTGTCTTGACTGAATTGAAAATGGAGAGAAAATGAGGTATTTATATCTATGTAGCACGCTACATGCATGTAGTGCTAATTTCCCATTTTCAATTTACGAAAAAAAAATTAATTACCTTAATCATGTCATTCAGCCAATGTGGCAGCGACACGTGTGAAATAATTATGTGCATTTTCGTTAGTTTACAAATTAATTAATTAGTAACCAACGCAATAGTAATTTTTGGGGGGTAAATAATTAACCAAGTGTGATTATTTACGAATTTGCCATCGGAGGAACCGTGCCCTTAATTTTCGCGGAAAATCGAAACCCCCAAATCGCGATCTTGTCCAAATCGACAAAATTTTTGCGGAGAAATTCAAGCTAAAAATCGCGAGGAAATGAACGCTTCCTCAAAATTTCTTCACTCGCCTCACCTGCCTTGTTCAACGCGGCTCGATACTCGCTCCAGTTCCTGCGGCGGAGGTAAATTTCTCAGAATTTTCTCGCGATTTTTTGCAATTTCTTGCATTTTTCTTCGCTATTGCTCCAACTTGATATGGTCTCTGTTTAATCGATGGTTCTCGGAAGGTGTGGATTTTGTGCCGAGAAGGGCTGCTCTGAGGTTGAGCTGTTGCAGCGAGCGCCAGCTGAAAAGGGGTAGCGAAAACGACGCCGTTGGGGGCGAGATGGTGTCAGCTGCCGGTTTGCAGCGGCGATCAGCTCTGATTGCGGCTGTAGCTTGTATGTTGATGCTCGGAGATGCGCCGGAAAAAGCCCTAGCTTCGAGTTCTCCGACGGCTTTCGTGGAGAATGTGATCTACTCCAATAGGATTGCCGTTTTCTCCAAATCGTATTGCCCGTGAGTTCTTATTCGATTTGATTATTGATGTCGGATCAAGAATGTGTAGTCTTTGATTGCTCGGTTATTATTCGTAGTGTTGAACTGTGTTATGTCTTCGGTTTTCGATTTTCATGGAAATCTGATAAAAGAATGTTAGTGCTTATTGGTTTTTCTGTCTATAGTAGTGAATGAATTGAATGCGGTGGTAGTGTTTGATGTGGATATCCTTTGTTTGGTTCGTAAGTAATCGAGCTAGTTTTTGCCGAATGTGTAGATTTGAAGCTAGTTTTTGACGAATGTGTAGATTGAAGCTAGTTTTTGACGAATGTGTAGATTGAAGCTAGTTTTTGACGAATGTGTAGATTTGAAGCTAGTTTTTGTCGGATGTGTAGATTTGAAGCTAGTTATAGAAGAAGTAGGTGAAGAATTTACCTTTGTTTTCTGAGCTTTGAATCTCTTCTTATTGTTGGTCTCGTTTATTAGTTTTGTTTTCGTTAGGATGCTGCATTTAGATGGTGGCGCTGTGGTGTTCTTAAAACCCTTATCAGCAAAATGAAGCCTTAGTTAAGCCAAGGCTCGGTTAAGCTTGACCTTGTTGATTTCAACTTTCGAGCTGTTGTGATCTCTGTCTCACATATTGAACCATGAAATAAATTGAGTAATCGACATTAGATTCTTTCTGCACGTAGTGAATACAAATGATAAAGCTTGAGCATTCTTGTTTCTGTTTCAGTCATGGATCTTTGTGTCTTGCTCTTGGAGTACATATACGTTTAGTCCGAGGAATTATTTCGTTGCTTCTGATTAGAACATCCGCCATCATGCATCCTAGATATGCATTGTTAATCTTTCCGTTTCAATCCAGCATCTGAGATCATGCGTGTGCCATCTTTTCTATGATATCAGGTATTCCTTGAAAGCCAAGCGCATATTTAGTGAACTCGAGGAGAAGCCCTATGTCGTGGAGCTCGATCTTCGGGGTAATCACTCTTTCACACTCGTTATGCTAGCATGTTCTATCAAAGTTGGATAATAAGGTCAAATACTTCAATTAGTTATCTCGATGATTGCTGTATTCGACTGTTCTTGATCGATTACATGCAGATGACGGGTACAAGATTCAGGATGTTCTCCTCGAATTAGTCGGGAGACGAACCGTCCCTCAAGTTTTCGTGAACGGGAAGCATATTGGTGGCTCTGATGGTCTCTCTCTCTCTCTCTCTCTCTCTCTCTCTCTCTCCCCCCCTCTTATGCTCATCCTTGCTTTATAATTCAGATTTGCAAGCTGCTGTGGAGAGCGGCCAAGTGCAGAACCTTCTGAGTAAAGCTTGATGAAGACGGCCCATTACAAGGCCCGGCCCAAAAGCCCAATGGTTGATGGGCCATTACAAGGCCCGGCCCAAAATCCCAATAGTGTGGGCCCATTAGAAGGCCCATAAATCTGCTGACTTTTTTTTTTTGTGACTATTTTCGTTATTACTAAAAAAAGAAAAAAAGAGACAAGGTGTAGATTTATGGACCATACTATTTAAATACCTTATTACATGAAATTGTCACAACTTTAAGGAGCCATTTCGATTGCGACCCTTTAATTTCATTTCGAACAAGAAATGATTCTTGTCGAATTCTGACGGGATACAATCTGGTTTCCGAACTTTTCAATAGTTATGCAGCCTACTTATCCTTCATATGTTATTGTTTATGGAAAAGGCTAGAACTAATTAAAACATGGGATAAGATGGGACTACATTTTTTATTTTTTGTAATTTAATTATATCTAGTACCCTTTTATTAAATTAATTAATAGTCTTTTAGTTAGGTCGCTGATTTTTTACCTAAACAAATTGTAATTAACTTCGAAATACTTCTATTAGGCTACAGTACTTAATTAATTGTTCAAAATCGTAATTAATTAATACTGCCTAATTCGAACTACTACTAAACTAAATCACGTTTCATATAAATAAATTGTAATTTTAATTATATATAAAAATAAAATATCATGTGATGTAAAGTAATTCAACAGTGAAATTAATGATGAAGAAGTGATTAATTCATGACAATTATTTATTGTTCTCTAATTTTCAAAGATGAATAGTTTAATTAATTATTTCGGCATCAATTTTCAGCAGTTGATTTTGTTCCCACTCTATGTATATTAGTTTAGACTATATTGTATAGTAACATTTAATGCAATTAATCCAACTTTGTGCCTAATTTTTACTCTTGACTACATACGTAATATGCATTACAACCACTAATTACTTGGTTTGAAATTAAATTCAAATTATGAACTTTACACTCCATCTCCGTCTCATTTTATTAGTCGTGTTTGCTATTTTGGGTCGTCTCATTTCACTAGTAACAATTACCCCTTCATTTTCAATGTGGACTCCGTCTTTTCACTTTTGACATTTGCGCATAAAATCTCGTGTCGAAAAGAAAACAAGACTACATAAATGGGACGGGGAGTAATAAATACTTAAATAATTTTGATTTTGAATATTTCTAGAAGAAATTAAATTTAAAATAGTTTACCACAATTAATTTAATCTTGATAATACATGGAGTATTAGACTAATAATATTAATTAAATATTACATCCTTTAGAAATAGTGTGAAAAAATATCGAACTTAAGTATATAGACTTTTGAAAATAAATAAATATTATAATTAATGTTTAGAGTGAACCCAAATTAGTTTAATTAACCAAATTAAAGAGGACCACTCCTCATCAAATTTAAAGTTTGATAATTAATTAATTAATTGATTAATCAAAAAATTACAGCTGGTGATAACAATATAACAGTAATTAGATGATTATCAATGATAATTCTATAGTTAATTATTATTTAACAAAGGTGCCTAAAAGCATATTATTCTAAAAGAAATTAAATTAAAAGAGCCCTAATTAATTATGTAACCCCATTCTAATTTAGGGACAATATATATGGGATTGAAACTCTAACCTCAAAATCTATAACAAAAGGGGAAAATATTCTCTCTTTTAGCAATAGTATTTAATTAATTAAATTAGATTGTGATAATGCAAGAAAGTGAAGCCCTAAGGGAACTACTACTAATATAAGATCTAATAATTTGATAATTAAATAATTTAACTTAGGGGGGGAGGTGTTGAAAATCAAATTAAGTTATTATAGTAGTAATTAAATTCAGGGTTGGGGCTAAAAATACAGTACAATTTTAAAAGGTAAAATATTGTCCCTAAATGAGAGTTCCTATGTTGCTCAAATTCATGTTGAAATGAGGTTAAAAATTAAAGCTATATATGTAATAATATATATAGGTAAAATTGAACTGCATTTTAGCACAATAATTGACTATAATCAATTAAATATATTGATTTGTAGATTGAACACTATAGATTAGGTCTTCTCTTGCTGTTATTTCCTACAATAAAAATTTGAAATTAATATGCTATTAATAATTATTACATCATAATTAATTGAATTTTTTTTATTTACTTGGGTAAATCAGAAATAAATTACTATGGTAATTAAAAATTATGATTAAATCTTCAATTAATTGCCATAATCATAAACAATTTTTTTTGGTACTAATTAACCATACAATTAATAAAAAAATTCACATTTTCATCTCTTAATTAATATTTACACAAATTAACATTCATCACTTAAGAAAAGGATGAAATAGCTTGTAATTAATTCATAAATAATTTAATTTAAGTGAATATATAGATAATAGGGTAGGTAGGGGTATTTATACCACATAGAGTATAGTAATAGTCAGATTTGTGACAAATGAAATTAATAGCTTTAATTAAGCTATATTAATATAAATATGTAACATATAATTAATTAATACAGTAATATATATTTTGTAAAATAGGGTTAGGAAGTTTGATTTATGACATAAGTAATGAGTTTAATTGCCTACTACTCTACTCTATGTTTTATTTATCTTATTATAGATGCCATAATTTTTTAATAATGTTCATCAAAATTTAATAACTTATGTTAAGTTGCAATGCATTAATCCCAATAATTTAATTTTCATGTATAATTATTGCATGCATGCATGTGCAAATCTAATTATATAAAACTATTTTATGGGGTGGTGAAAAATTAATTATTTACTAAAATTAAAAAAACTATGAATTTGAATTTGAGTTAATTAAAACATTATTTTATTTATATATTGTACTATAGTCTATGAGAGACTTATTAACGTAACACAAATTGATGTATCGAGATTACACGACCAAATTCAAAAGGCCAAATTAAGAGCTAGAAAGTAATGATATATTATACATTAGTCTATGAATTAATTATGATGTTAAAGTTTGGGGTTTGATTAATTACAAGTTTATTGTTCTCTCAAAGATTATTACAAATGTGGTTGGGTTAAATGCAATGTACTGTCCCTCTCTTGTGACCCCTCCCTTCGTAAATCATGGAGACGAGACGAATGGTAGAATACAGAAACGCACGGTGAATAGATCGACGAGCGCTCACACTTCATATAGTCAAATATAGTATAAAACTCACTAAACATGGTTCGATCGAAGTAATAATTAATCTTGATGGCTCTAACAGAATAGAGTCGAGTCGGAAGTTATCGATCGGAGTGGTGAAATGCCGAAAATGCCCTCGGCCATGTATTGATGGTGGGGGATCAAATTCTCATGCATCATGCCAAAATGTTAGAGAAATTTCAGAAGCTATATTCCTATATATTTGTAGCATTTTGTGGCTATGGCAAAATTGAAATTTCCGAGTGATTCTCGTGCCTATTTACGCACTCCTCGTAATTATATATAAATAAATACCCTAAGTATATATTTTGCCAATTTTATTTTAATAATAATAAAAATACTATGGATTAAATTTGTAATTGAGATAATTAATTTCGAAGTAATTAATTAATTATGTATTAAGTAGATATTTAATCTCAAAATAATGAATAGGCTACATACGCAGGCCGGCGGAAATCCGTATACAATATTAAATTAAACAAGCCTTAAATACGTACACTTTGCAACGTGAAATGACCGTTTTACCCCTACAATTGCCTCCTAGAGTCAACCACCCCCAATAATCAAACCCTTAATTAATTAAAACTTAATTAGATGCCTTACGTTCAATTAATTATGGTCCCCTCAAAATCCACTATCAAGAGAAGAGAAGAGAAAAACCCTAATAATTAATTAATTAATTAATTAATTAACCACATAATTGAAACTTTTAACCACTTTCCCCCTTTGTTTGGAATAAATAATGAGTAATAAAAAAAATAATTGAGTTAATCTAATTAATTACCGCAAATTATGTTGTTGGCGTTTCAATTTTCAATTGTTTTTTACGGTTATTACTAGTTTTGGTTAATTAATTATTATGTGTGTTGTTGTTCCTATTATTTAATGTAAAATTTTGAGGAAATATATTAGGGCTTTCGCGCCAATGCTTCTTGTTAAATGATCGAAAAAAAATAAAATTGGTAACTAATTAATTGGGGGGGAAATGATTTGATTAATTAATTCAAAATGCAAAATTTCTACTATTAGAATTCGCTTTTATGTCAATTTAATTTTCGTTAGAGCACATATACGGTTTTCCCGCCATATCTTCATCGTCACCAAATAATAATACTAATACAAAGTTATAGGCAAAATCTCGGGTGCAAGGTTGTGCTACAATTGTCGTAATTTAAAGTTATAGACACAAAAGTAAGCTCGATAATGTATATTCGTTCCGTCTCGTTGATAACGAGTACAATTATATTAGAATGTGTTTATAATACTAATATTCAGTGAATTCGTTAACTTACTATCAACGAGACAGAGGTAGTACGTACTGATGCAAGGAAGAAGAAGACGATGGAAGTTATACATCTCCACTACTACTCTAAAAGGAAGTAGTCCAATTTGAAAAAGAGAAGGGATTGTAATAACTAATACGATACTCTAGTAAATTAATTAAGGTTTTGTAACTTTATACTACTATAATATAATATAATTATGCATAGGCATGTAGCAATATTAGAAAAAATAATCGTACGTTATAGAAATTGGTGTCTACGTACATGTAAGGCCATTTCGAAAACCCTAAACCCTAACCTTAAATTTTATTTTATTTTTATATAATCAAGGTCTACACGTGACAAATAATAGTTTTAGCTCGAATTAATCATTAGAAAATTATACTAGATTTTTTTTTTTTTCTAGGTATATATGAGGTCATGAAGCATAGATTATGTATTTTCCAACGTACTTTCTCTATTACGTAGAATTTAGCAAAAACTTAACCCACTCAAACACTAATTAATTTGTACAGTCCAAAATGGATTTTCTTACTATTTTTTGGAAAAAATAGTATAATTTCGTTATAAAATAAAAAAAAATAATAATAAAGATTTGATTAATAAAGGCAGCGGGTTATCCGGTCGAAAGTTGGCGATTGGACGTGGCATGACACCAGCCGTTGGATCCTCATGCAATTGTCTTCCACCTTTTGATCACCACCCTTGCTTGCTTTGCTACTTTCATGATCATCATCATGGATATAGAAAGAAAGAAACAAGAGAGAGAGAGAGAGAGAGAGAGATGATGATGAGCAGCAGAATTATTGATCGATAACAGAGAATTGAAAGAAAGAGTGGAAGAAAGAAGGAAGAAGAAGATGGTGGTGTTGGGTTCATAGTTAGTTAGTAGTAATCTGGAATTGAAATAACAGTAGTAGGGTTAGAGAGAGAGAGAGAAAAGGGAGAGAGAGAGAGAGAGAGGGAGGGAGCAGAAGCTGCTTTTAGGAAGAAGGCATGGCGGCGTGGCAGAGCTGTAATTCTGCCTCTTTAATGCAAACAACACAGAAGAACAAAAGTCATCGCCCCCCACCCTTCTCTTTCTCTTTCTCTTCTCCCCCCCTCCCCCTTATAATATACTAGAAAAAAGCTGCCATTTCCCCCCTTCCTCCCTCCCTCTCTCTCTCTCTCTCTAGAACTCACTCACTATTCCTTCTCCTTCTTCACCTTCTTCTCTTCATTTGAATTAAAAAACAAAAACCACCCTTTGATTATTGCTTATAAATCAATTCAATTCTGATTTGCTGCTGCCTAGATCTTCTTGCATCATCATCATCATCTCCCTTTCTTTTTTCCTAAATTATTAATTAATTAAGAAGAAAGAAAGGGGGTTTGATTTATTTAGTGTGATCATAAATTCACATGCAAATTGAATTGAGTACAACTTTTCCCCAGAAATTGTCTGTTTCGATTCAAGAACCCTCAATTATTCCCCACTCATTTATGCTGCCATGGCTTCTCACCCCCTCCGATTAACCTCCTCCTCCTCCTCCACATGGCCGGCTTCTTCTCTCTAGGCGGCGGAGGCGGCGGTAGGGGCGGCGGAGGCGCCAACCCCGATCAAGAGACCACCAGCCACCACGGCCCCTCCTCCGAGATCAACCCGGAGAGCTGGTTCTTGTACAGCAGCAGGAATGAAGAGATCAACAACCCGGCTTCCTACCGAGGCTTCGAGCTCTGGCAGCCGCAGCCGCCGCCGCCGGCGCAGGCGGAGAACTTCCTCCAGCGCGGCGTCGGCGGGGGGAACCCGCTGCAGGACCTCTACGCGTCGGCGGGGGGGCTGGCGGTGGGACCCAGCAGGGGAGGCGGCGGGTTCAGCATCACCGACGAGTCGCCGAGGTCGGGGTTTCTGATGATGAGGAGCGGCGGCGGGGGCGGCGGCGGCGGAGGGATAAGCTGCCAGGACTGCGGGAACCAGGCGAAGAAGGACTGCTCGCATATGCGGTGCAGGACGTGCTGCAAGAGCAGGGGGTTCCAGTGCCAGACGCACGTGAAGAGCACGTGGGTGCCGGCGGCGAAGAGGAGGGAGAAGCAGCAGCAGCTGGCGGCGCTGCAGCAGAGGTCGGAGAGTGGGGGGAGAGGAGAGAGAGAGGGGAGCGGGAAGAGGCAGAGAGAGAATCCCAGCACCTCCAATTCGCTTGTGTGTACGCGTATACCTACTTCCGCCACTGGTAATTTTATATACCGTCTCTTCCATTTTCGTTTTCTTGGAATTTTATGCTTAATTAGTTGCTGCTGTTGGAGCTCACTGTTTTCTAGTCGCCTGCACATGAGAGAGAGAGAGAGAAACAGCCCCCATAAACGACGGTGAAATCGACCTCCGCCATGATTTCGCTTTCTCTTTTTCAAGAAACCACTGTTTTTTAGTATTCTCGACAAAAGACCGATAGTGCTTACCCTATTCCCTCTCTCTCTCTCTCTCTCTCTCTCTCTCCTCTCCTCCATATCAAAGCAACTTGCACATGAATCATGATATACACATCATTTTGGATGTTAGTTATGTGTTGAAGACACAATTCTCTCCCCTCTCTCTCTCTCTCTCAACTAAAACCAACCATTATTATGTTATGTGCATGCCTCTCTCTCTCTCTCTCAAGATCTCTCTCTCGCTCATATACTTATTGTTGTTGGTGCATGAACAATTAGGTCTAGAAGTGGGGAACTTCCCATCGGAAGTGAGCGCAGAGGCGGTGTTCCGGTGCGTAAGAGTGAGCGCCATCGACGACGCAGAAGATCAGTACGCATACCAAACCGCCGTCAACATTTCCGGCCACGTCTTCAAAGGCATCCTCTACGATCAAGGCACCGAAGCCCAGTACATGGCCGCCGCCGGCGACACATCCTCCGGCAGCGTAGGCGTCCACCAGCTCAACCTCATTGCCGGAGCCTCCACCTCCGCCGCCGCCGCAGACACCTCCACCGCCGCCGCCGGTGGCTCCTCCCCCTCCCCTTACCTCGACCCCTCCTTATTCCCCGCCCCCCTTAACAGCTTCCTCGCCGGTACGCAATTCTTCCCACCGCCAAGATCTTGAAAAAACCCTCAAAAATAAATAATCAATAAACAAAAAAAACAGACATTATAATTAATTAATTCCACCATTTCTTTCCTCTTACCCTCAAACAAAAACCTAATCTCTTGTTCCAACTGTGTTTAACGCACAGTTTATATAATTATTTGATTAATTAACACAGTCTGGGATTAGGGATTAGGGATTTCCTCTCTCTCTCTCTCTCTCTCTCAAAAAAGATTTAAACTTTCAGTTGTTGATTAATTAGTAGTACTTAGTACTAATTATCATAGTATTATTATTAATTTGTGGTGTTGTAAATCCCATTGAGGTTGAATTATTAGCTTATATAGGATTTGATTGGAGAAGAGAAGGAATTCAGGGGATTTAATTTTAATTATATGTCTGGATTTTTAATTAATTCTTCCTTTTGCATATCTATGTAAACTATATATTCTTGATTAAATACTAATCTTTGATGTTCTGGGAAATTCTACTTCAATTTGTTTGAATTTATTTATTTTAATAAAATTCATATTGGAAAAAAAGAATTGCTACACATTCTCCAATATTTCATTTGTGTGAAATGTTTTGCATCACTTGCTTGGAGTGATTGGAATGAATATGCACAATTTGAGGAAGCTGCTTCTGCTTCTGTCATTTTTGGTGCAGTTGAAAACACAAGAGAACTAATGGAATTTTTTACCTAATTTGATTTGAAATTTGATGAATTAATAAATGCATCAAGGGATTTTATGTATAAATGGTGAAATTTACTTGATTTGGATATATATATATATATATATACACATTATGTTGTGTTGGATTGGATGCATTGTGAGAGTAGTATACAGTTGTGCATTTCTCTCATCCCTATATTTATGGGAGAATATTTCTTGAAATCTTCATTTCTTAGTAGTTTTTGCACCCTTATCTTGAGAGAGAGAGAGAGAGAGAGATAATATTGGTATCTGAATGTAGGTATAATGTGAAGCAGACCCTTCTGTAATTTTACTCTTTTAGGTTACAGTTCACACTAAAAAAATTCAATCTTTAATTGTTCATATTTCAATATTTAGAATACTGTAAGAGTATTTAATTAGATAAGGATATGTCTAGGTTTTGAAGCCCTTTGGTTTTGAATTACAGGAATTAAAGAAAGTAAGTTTCAAAATTGATTATATTATACAGTACCATAGTAATTTAGAGAATTCAAATTATAGTGAGATCAATTTGTGTTTTCATAAACTATATATATGTCACTCATCAATTATATGCAGATAAACATTAATTGCAGTTTAATTTCCGATTAGTACTCCCTCCGTTTCTTTCCGTTTGACTCGTTTGTTGAATATATGAGTGGTATAAAACGATGAAATGAGGCAAATGAGAAGAAATAGAGGTGGTTAATTAATTGTTAGACATTCTATGTGTATTGATTTGGGGTTCATTTGTCAGTTGCTAATTAATAGGCTACTATACTAAATATTGATGAACTGATCTTTGTTATTGATGAGTAGTGTGTGATAAAAAACTTGTTGAGAATTAATGATTGCATTAGTTTTGACACAACTCAAGTTAGAAACTCAAGAAAGAAAACCAAACCATTAACTGACAGAAGTGTATAGTAGGAGTAATATACTCCCTCCGTCCCCTAATAAGTGTCCCCTCTCGACACTTATTAGGGGACAGAGGGAGTACTAGTATTTCTTGTTTTTAATAGTCAAGAACTTAACAGTCATCAATAGTATTTAATTGAGGAATTAATTTCAGATTATGAACATGAAATAATACATGAATATATATGATACACATATACTCTGGACTCTGGCATATCCACATCAATTCAAATTCTCGAAACCAGCAAAGAAAACAAAAACTTCCAAAATTCAGCTAACTAATGTGTTCCTTTCTTCTTTTAAATAAATGGGAAAAGATCTGTTGTCCCCATATTGTTCATTTACATATAAATGCATTACATCATGCTCTCTCTGTCCCGTTTAAGATGACATGCTTCTTGAATATGTGAATGTAAGACAACACCTTGCTAGAAAGGTGTCGTCTTCAATGGGCCGGGGTATGTATATAGGGTCAAATCTATAAGAATACAATATGATTGGAACACAAGAGGGTCATATCTCATATACCAATAGTAGTAGTTTTATTTAATTCAAAATTTTCAAACAAAGATGGCACATTTAGGGATTTTCTTATCAGCAATATATATGTACACTCTCTACTAAATGTGACTAATTCTCGTAATACTCCGTCTCGTTCCACTCCATTTGGCCTACTATTCATTTTATGGGCTAAATGGAGTAGAACGAGTTCTCTCAACATATATTATTCCTAGATTGACCTCTCTAACAGAAAAACAAAAGTGAAAATATAGAGGAGACTGAGAGGACTGAGGGAGAAGAAAACAAGAAAAGGAAAGAAAGAAATGTAGAGTCTTTCGTCTGAGCAAAGAATATAAAAAGAAGAGTCTGAGTAATGCATGAATGTTAGTCCCCCTCTGAAGGTAACATGCAGCCGAAAGAAGGCTATACACATATCATATCATGTCAACAACCAAATACTACTACTACTACTACTATTTTATTATTTTCATATAGGAGTACTACTTTTTTTAAATAAAAAAAGAAAAAAAGAAAATTGGCTTTCCCAATGTAGAGGAGAGGAAAAAGCCTTTGGTATAGTACAAAGCTACTTTCCCATTTATTTGTTTGTCTTTGTTTTTGTTTACTTACACACAACACAACACATCAATGACTGAAATGAATGAAATGAAGAAATCAAGAAATTAAACAAGAATATCAATGTTTTTCAGCTTTTTCTCCTCGAGCAACAAAACCCCATAAAAGGGCACCTCGTATTCTTCTTCTTATAATCCAAAACATCCATCCATCCCCTCCCATCACATCTAATCTTGGTCAATACTTATATATTCATTCCTAGAGAGAGAGAGAGAGAGAGAGAGAGAGAGAGAGAGAGTCACACACACACACACTCACTCACATTCACATGTTTGTGTGTGTCAGTGTTCTTTAGCAAAACCTTATCTTCTTCTTTAGCTCAATCAACCCTCTCCCTTTATAATCTTCTTCTTCATCTTCAGTGTGTGTGTGTGTGTGTGTGTGTGTGTGTGTGTGTTGCTTTCTTCTATTAAAACAGTAGTTGATTGATTATTAGGAAGGGAAACCCTAAATCTTATGTTGATTGAGTAATGATGGGATTTGATTGGTGGAGTTAAGAATCCTTTAATTTGGCTTTGGCATTGTTTTGCTCCCAAAGTGTAGACCAATGAGCCCTAATTGGATCTATTCTGATTCTTCTTGTTTCCATTTCTTAAACCATTCATAGTATAGTATAGGATACCCTATCCCTATCTATGGATTATTCATTTTTTGTTTAATTAATTCATTATACTAATTTAATACCCTTCTTTCCATAACAAAGCAAGCAATGTAGATAAGATTGCTTATTTTTATATTCAATAATGTGTGTTGAGTGACTGATACATTTTAAATTAAAAAATTACTACTAAGTGTTCTTGAATCATCATCACTTTTTAGCTAGACTTGTTACAGAGAGAGAGAGAGAGAGAGAGAGAGAGAGAAGACAATTAGGGTTCTTGAGTAATAAATTTTAATTAATTAATTTGATTTATTGCAGGAAAAAGGCATATTCAATTTGGAGGCTGACATTTAAATCATGTCGGCATCAACTCAAATTGCGTGGCAATTGGCAAACATAATTATTAATCATCTCATACTTTAATTAATTTAATTTATTAATATATATAGAGCCTAGATTAGTCTTTTACCACTATATATTCTCTTTAATATAAATACTCCTATATAGTTTAACTGTAAGTGTAAGTATCAGTTTCTTCTCTGTATAATGAAGTTCCATTCAATTTTGTATATAGTATAATAATATTGTAATAAAATATGAAAAGTTGAATTATCAAATTTAATCAATCATATACTACTACTACTACTACAGCTTTAATTAGCAGTAAAGAAGCTAAGAGGGAGGGGTAATTATTTGGTTACACTAATTAACTATAATGTAGTAATTGAATAGTAATTAATTATGAGGGGGGCTAGAGGCTCTATAGCTTGGGTTATTGTACTCTATTATATAATGTTTAGTAAGTAGTGAACAACGATCATGCCCAATAAAACAACAATTATGGCAATGTACATTGAGTTAATTATTTGTTGTTATTTAATTGATTTAAGCTTGAGTAAACATTTTTCAAGATATATACTCCCTCCGGTGCATCCAGTGCATCAATTTAACACGTTATTTGAATATATATATGAAGTGTAAAGTAATGAAACACGTCAAATTAGACAAAATGAAGAGAGTATTTGGATACTTCCTCTCCTCCGTTTCACTCCATTTGACAGTTGTCCAAATGAAGTGGAATTTGGAGTATTGCATGATGAAGATTGTTAATGTAAATTGATGAGATGTAGAGTTTCTTCTTGGGTATGAGTAATGATGGAATGACCCTACCAATAATCATTTGCATTGTAAGACATTTAGACATTGAAACATCAATTTCATTAATTCCAAATGTTTTTTCCCCACAAAACAAAACCAATGCAACACCATCTCCCTACAACACATTCATTGCATTGCATGTGACACCCAACCCAACCCAACCCAACTTAGAGAGAGAGAGAGAGAGAGAGAGAGAGATGAAGATCTAATAATTAGTACATAAAAATGAAATCTATGGTGACAACAAAAAAACAAGAAAATGCAATGATTCTGCATTTGATTTTTATTTTTTTTTTAAAATGAATTTGGCCATCAAATGCATAAAAATACTTAAATTCTCATGTATTGCAGCTTTAGATTCTACTACTTCGAAACCGTAAATAAAATTAATTCCACCATAAAATTAAAGAGGACAACACTACTTTTGAAATAATGATTATAAAGGTAGTATTAATATTATCCTATGCGTTAATTAGCCTATAAAATGTTCAAAATTGCCCCCAACAACAGAATCATATATCTATCATCACTGTCACATACCATCAAAAACCGCATTTATACAGACATCGTCCATGGGCAGTTACGTAAAATCACACCTAGCCGCATCAGCTTCTTTTGTTTCCCGGCCGAGAGGCACTCGTTTACGTACCTTGTCGTAGGATGGGCTAAAAACCTCATCTTGATTGAGTTACTAGAGATGTGCTGCTGATGAGAGACGAGGCTTTCCCTTTCCGGAATTCAAGTATTGTGAGACGAACAGCACCCCCATCACTAGGAGGAGGCAGCCCACAAGCGTGCTGAAGAAAAGGGCGCCAGGTTGTCGAGTCTGAACAAAACCGTAGACCCCAGTGGAGGTGACGAGGATGAGATCAGTCAACCCATCGTTAGAGAAGTCGTCACAAACCAAAGAGTGAGTGGGAGGTGCCGGGAGATCGACGCTTGTTAGGATAGATCCTCCGGGAGATAGAATGACTGCTTCTTGATCTCCGGCTGCAAGAACCAGTTCTTGGGTATCATGCTGGCGTAGTGGAAACGGCTTTAGTGTGGGGATGACGGTGGATTCTGTTAATCCAGACGGGGATGGGAGGTTCGACCACGTTGCCCCTGTCAGGATTTGCCAGTTCCACACAGCATCGTGTCCGTGAGTGCCTGGGGAGTATGACGTAACCTGAATAACGGAAGTGTATAAGATGAGCAACAATTTCATTAACAGGGGAACGTAAGTGAAAAGGAGTAGTAAGTACATCAAACATACCTCGCCTCGATTTGTAAGGAAGACAACATCACCATGGCTTCCTTTGCGATGCTTGTGACCATCATTTGTTGGGATGAGAATGGGTGCCGCTACCTCCAAAGAACTCATATCTGAATGCCGACCGAAACCTCTGGACAGATCCCCATGTTGGAATAGATTAAAGGGGGAGTGGTGACATATTGAGGCGTTGAAAAGTTGTTCTCGAACTGGGACGCCTGATGTAGCAACAGCCCAACAGGGGCGAAGCACTTCCATGGATCCACTAACAACAGTCTGCTCAGCTCCGTTTGCCCCAACCACCTTACAGGTGAGCCAAAGCAAAGAAAGTGTTGTCAATATTTACGGCAAAACCAAGGATCAAGTCTAAAAAACAAAATACTCAAATCTTATTTAAGTGTTTAACAACATTCATATTAGAGTTTCAAAGGTAATAAAACCATAAGAGATAAAAACATAAAAGTCGGAGCAGGAAATCACCTGGACATGATCGAGGACACCATCTCCATTAATATCAGCATGCAGTCCACCTTCTTGAAGATGTAGCTGATGACAAAATTAACTCAACACGTCACATGGGATATTCTGAACAGTGCAAATGCTAGTCACAAGGTACAAAAAAGTAAAAGCGCATAAAAGCCATGCAAGCCAAACCATGTCTACTCAGGAAATGTATATAGTTGTGCTGCTACTATTGAACCGTAGCACAATCACCCGACAGGGAATCCAGACAAATAAAAAAATGGCAAGAATGCAGTATTTCAGGCAACAACCTCTATACTTGGTCATGATTTTGGTTTCTCTTATTTACCCCAAACAAGTTACATTAAACCATAATATAAGATGATGGCCCACTAATTCACTCCTCCGATAGAAAGAAAGGCTTCAATAAAATATTTAGCAAACAAAAGCTCTAATTGCTAAAGTTCGCACTCTTCTAGTGTGTGTTTGCATGTTTGTATTATGAGATGTTATATCAACCTAAGAATCAAATTTCTCCATCTCTTATTTTCACCTTACATAATGTGCGTCCAGAGGCCAAATGAACAGCTTCGATCCCTTCCTTTTCATGAGCAACAACAACGTTAGGTACCCACCACAGCTGAGTGTAATTTGTTATGGTAGGTATATATGGCATGTTCTGCAAAATCATATCAAGGAAGTGCTCAGTAAATACAAAGGTAAGTACTCTTGAAAAGCCAAACATTACATGAATATGATTATCAGTGACTGTGACCATGCAGATTCATGGGATTGCATAATATACCATACCCAAACAAATAAAACACAAACTCTTTGATAGCAACTAATATACCACTGCCAACATATTCCTTACAATTACAAAACGTTAACTTACAAAGATTATAGGACTAAGAATCATGTACAAGGATGCAGTATTAAAGGGTGAATAGTTCTCAAATCTTATTTAACAGCTTCACTTTTTCCCATGCTAATAGAGGCGTTACCAGGAAAACATTTATCTGAAGAGCACTACGTACTCCTCATCCTAGAAGCATCTTAGTGTTATCAGTGGGTAAACAAGAAAAAAAGGATGAAATATTGGAATCTCACTTTCTTTGTTTTTGCTGATTTAGCCATGTTAATTGTCTTGTCAATCGCACCGGAGATCTTTTTTGTCACATCCTTTCCAGGAGACTGCTTCTCTTCAGGCTTGTGGAAAGGGTAGTTCGATGACTTGCCAGGTAATTTCTTCGATGGTTTTCTCTTGTGGCGTCTGAAATGTGCTAGCTTTAGCACTGTGTCTTCTCGGCGTTCCTGATAAGATACAATTTAGCAGTTGTCAAGATCATAAATGGGCTCTACATCAACTCATAGATTCACGTCAAGTATGGAAGAGATCAAAAGAAACCCAACTTACCCATTGATGCGGCATGACCCCAAGAATGGATTCTCTGAACTCCCTGCATTCAAACTACAGCAGAGAAGAACTAAATAACTTATCCATCAACTATGCAAATAGAATTGAAAGAATATCTTACAAATAATAACGATAATTTTACTCAGTAGCTTACCTCTCCAGGTTGACGAGAATTAACTGCATGGGCATCAAGCTTGTAGTTGTGCTGTGGAATCAATTCTGATGCATCCGACTTTTTAGCATCAGTGTTCTGCAACACAGGAAATCTTAAATCAGCTTGAGGACACAATATGAATAAGAGGTGGGGGGGGGGGGGGGGGAGAATATAATATTGCACTTATAAAAGGTAAATAGTAAGGTATTAACAACTATTACACACATTTTTAATCCAATAACAAAGAAGAAACTTTATTCACATGACTAAGTATGCATCATCTATAGCATAAGGTAAGATTTATGGTCATAAACATGGAAGATATCAGACAAACATGCAAATCCAAGAGATACGGTAGAGATAAGCAATCAAAAAGAAATCTGAAGATGGAATTTAGAAATGTCATTCACTATTTTGCACACATTTTACATAACTAATCACTCCTGAGGTAGTCCATCATGTGGGCATTTCCTAGGTCATTAGTTCTAAGATATCCCCTCCCCTAAGAGAATCACATAATTTTGTAGTTGGGACTGGAAATGATCCCACCAAAAGAGATTATATTTGTGAAATAAATAATTACTTCTTGTTTCCTGGTCCACCGCAGTTCACCACTTCGACCAGCAAATGCATAAAAAGCAAAGTGTCGTAAATCTACTGCTCCTGCATTTTCAGACTCCTGAAAGAAGACAAAGAAGAAGTATATAATCGAAGGGAAGTAATATAGTTACTAGCAATAGAAATATAGAATATATGTTGGCAACTCAGAGAAACATACAGAGAATTTACCTTCTACAGTTCAGTCATTTTTTTAGGTTTTCGTACATTTACAAGTTTTACCATATCAACATCATGAGCTCTAAGACAGAAAATCTCATTAAATAAAATGAGCTCATTGAGGTAATAAATTTCCCTCGACATAGGCTGTTGGGAGTGGAATTTGATTAAATCCCTCTCAGATTAGATATCTTAGTTTATACACATAGGGAGTTTCTGTAATCGCTTTGGACATTCCTTGGGTGAGCATGCAAAGGGGAAAAGGCTTGAACAGGACAAGAAGTACCTCTGTAAGGATCATCTAATCTTTTTCTTAAGAATCCTAATAAAAATAGCAAAAATTAAGAAGAGTTTGTCATAAATCAGCTGAAAGGACCTGTTTGGACATGCGCTCTCTCAACAGATTTGGTAAAATGATTACGTTCACAAATAAATTGATATTCTTCTTGGCACCTTGCTATACTAGTGACTGCTAGCACATTATTTATTTGAAAGAATAAAAGGATATGATTTGGCATCAGAAAGGTGGTAGTGTTCTTACATCCTTTTCGGTGGCACTTCTTCTGTGCTCCTCAGCTTTTTTGTCAACCATCTCAATTTCCTCAAAAGGATCAATATGCATCTGGGTTTTACAAAGAGATGAGTGGAAATTAAACACAAAGAACAATGCATCAAGCAAATAGATAGTATTTCATCATTAGTAAACGTCAGATGTCCAATTGAAAGAGAAGAGTATTGATAAGATCTGAAAGAAGCTGAAAACTTCAAGACTGATTAATATCCAACAAACTCATAGTAAAGTTACATTTAATGGGCATAATTATAACTAGTAACAATAAAAAGAACCAGTCAATCATTCAATATATAAACAGTCTTCAGATCAAAAGTAGAATCGAATTCAATTAAGCTTCAGGTTTTGGAAAACTGGAACTATAAGTTTATCATACATCAAATGTTGATAATGAAGTCCCTCTTGTACTGCCCAAAACCTATAGGGAGATCAAGTATTAACACTGTACATAGAGCACCTAGATTTCCAACAAGAACTTGGTTCTTGAATTCCAGATACAAAATCTCCACTGAACTGAATTTTATTCTATTTTTTCATTTGAAGGAAAGAAATGGGAATAAGAAGGAAGAACCCTATGTCATAGGCAAGAAATAATAGATTGAGATTTTCTCTTGGACACCAACTGTATACCCTCATACATGGCTTCAAATTTTATGCGACTATATATGTATCTTTATAGCAGTTTGCATACAGTTAGGCCTAATGTTCAAGGAACTCCACATGCTGAAAAACGTAAAGAAAATCCTTCACATTCTGCTAGGTAAAGCGAATTATATTCGTAATGCTTTCTAACTTGGTATACTGAAAGAATAAGCAACATACATGAGGCTGCATCTCCATTCTTCCACCAACAATTATCAAGCCAGCATCCCCATGCCTCAATGTATAATTACTAACTGAGATAGCAATCTCCCTGTGATGAGCATTATGGGGAAAATCCTTCTGTTAAAGAAACAAATAAGAATTAGCCGACAGGAAAAGAAGCTGGACTTTGTAGAACTATTATATGATACACAATGTTGATGACTCATAAGGCCAATGTAAAACTTCCAACGTACCTGCAGATTTACTTCCCAGAGCTTCTTGAGGTTGTGATCAAAGCACATAACAGACCAGCCTGATGTCACAACAACCAACACCTGCTTCCGAGCATCCCTATTATTGTAGCTTTTCTCAATAACTCCAGTAGCCATTGCCACAGCACGCCTCCCTGTAGCTATACGGAGTTTGTCTGGTAAAAGAGAAACCTCCGCCAGCACTCGTGCTTCACTAAACCCTTCATCTACACGTCTCATATGAGGTTCCAAAACCTAAATGCATAATCCACTTATAGTTAACTTTCGAAGGAAGCATCCATGAGCTCTTAACGAGCATGGTTTGCTTAGAAATTGCATCATGGTGGATAGCAGTTCGTTGCAAATCCAAAATCACACTCGATTGTAGCAGCTGATCACTATTTTTATTAGAGAAAAACATTATATCCTCATTGAACCTACACATCACTACTAACAATTACCTGAATTTTCGCATCGTGCGTGGCCACCAGAACCTCCTTCTTCCCATCGCCGTTCAGATCGGCGACAATCGGCGGAGGGAGGCGCTCGCCCTCGTACTTTATCGGATACTCATCGGAGAGATGGAACCACGCCTCCTTGAACGAGAAATTCCCCTCGTGCTACATTCATCGATACAAAATGCATTAACCACCACTCAACTCGATGAAAACTGAGTCCAACGATCACGAACGCTAGGGTTTCACGAATGGGTTTAAGCATACCTGGAGAGAGAAGAAAATCGCAAAAGCCGAGAGCATCAGAATCGCTAAATCTCTCTTCCTCATTGTTAATTTACTTCAATTCAAGGATTTCTCGATTATCAGTGCACAATTCCAGCTTAATACGAAAACTCGATCGATCAATTGCAGAGTAGGAAAATTTCCATCGTCTTCCTCAGCTTCTCTTCTCTTCTGCTTCAGTCTAGAGAGTAGAGAGAGAAGGAAACGGGTCACGCTTCTGTATTCGGACAGTCAACTTCGGATCCATATTTTATACCCGGTTAACAAAACCCGACCCGGTTATACCCAAACATACGCAGAGTCTTTTTTTTAAACAAATAGTGTATTTTCTTTTTCGTTGATAATGAGATCGTTGAATAACACTACTTCCTCCATCTCATATGAGTAGTCCCATTTAGAATGGGCACAGTAGTAAATAAATGAGGAAATGTGTGGCTGTAATTGATTCTGAAGAGAGAGAGTTAATTTTAGCCAAGTATTCTTTGCCATTTTAGGAAATGGGACTAATAGATGAGACGGACTAAAATGGCAAATGAGACTACTTATATGAGATGGAGGTAGTATAATAAACACATTTTAATATAAATATGACTCGTTATCAACGGAACGAAAGTTAGTAAACAAAATATACATACTACTCGTTTTACTAATTCGTCGAAAACAATTAAAGCCTATTAATTTCTTCGAGCCATTAGTGCCGCTTCCTTTCTCTGGAAATCCAAATGGGAAGAAACTGTAGCACATTTTGCCCTCGTCTCCTCCAACTCCTTCTCCAGTTCTTCTATCTGTTTCATGTTTCGACACGCACAAACAAAGAACACGTAAGCGACGAAACTAAGTAAAGTTACATGACATTACGAGGCGAGTCTTTACCGTTTGAGTCATTTCAGCTTGCTTCTTCTTGTACTCGTCACACCTGGATCGAAAACATATCATATCAGCAATTTAGTACCTGGCTTTTTGGATTTTTTTTTCAAAAAAAACTCTCATCGGAGTTATTTCCGTTGCCAGAATCGTGATCTGGAAAATGTCGTAGTATGACAACTCGTTGGTACCTCATGAAGAGCTGGATGTTCTCCTCACATATAGCATCGAGGTCTATAGCAGGTTTATCTGGTTGAGCAAACTGCAAACAAAGCCACAAATAACGTTATGACTGCTTATGAATGGCGTTGCTCAAGAATCGGAATAGCTTTCTTATCGTCTTGTTTGTTCAACAGTAAGATGTGCTTAACTAGAAAATCATCAGAAGAATATGGTCGAAGGATGCTGGACTTACCGCCTCAGTCCCAGCCTTTGCAAACTTGTGATTGGCGCTAGCTTTGCTTCTAATAGCTGAAGCAGTCAACGAAAGCTCTAGTTAAGTGTCCGGTTATCGATTAAAAAGGATCTGGCACAATCTATGGATGCTGATTCAGTTATACATTACCCTCATTTATCTTTCTCACACTGTAAGACTGGTATCCTACCAACTGACAATGTCGATTCCTGGGCAGTTACAAAAACAAAATGGATTGAAATAAAGTGACATGAGATTTATCATGACGAACCCCCTAACCATCAAGAATGCATTGTATAACGAGAATAAGAAGATATTGCAGTCGACATATGGTAGATGGGGAAGAAGGAAGAGAAGCAACTATCTCAAAAGAAAAAGAAACAAGATTTTGAAAATTTCAAGGAAACCAAACACCAGTTACAGCATCATAATTGCTTAATAAGCTGAAACGAAGAGAAGTGAGCAAAAGAATAATACCAGTAGTCATAAACCATCTGTTTCAACTTCGCCTCCAGTTTAATAAACAGTGTTGATCTCTCGAAATCCTGTTTGTCATGGGCTGGTTCTATGAAGTTCGCCTCAAGTAGTCCTGAAACCAAAAGTTATAAGAGGAAATATGCAAAACAGAAAATAAAATGTACAAGAGCAACGTTTTCTGTCAATAAACTTACCAACGACACCATTTCCTTTGACATTACCATCTGGAGTGACTCTCCAGAAGGGCTGTTATGATGTAGAGTTCTCGTTAATAATTAAAGCTAGGTCGCATTTGCACCGAAAATACATATGTGTTCTTTGAGTATTCAAGCATTTCATTTTAGTTTGTGCTGCCGAAGATATCTTTACAAGATATATCATATACATACCCTGATGAGACGACCTTTGTGGTATACATTGAACCCAGCAACATTAAGTGCAGGAGCTTCTTTCACGTAGCCAATGATGGTGTTCACAGTCACCTGCACCATTTGTACAGAATTAACTGGTCGAAGGAAGATAAGGACTGCCTCTTTCTGGTAGAAAATCCAACTTAAACGAAATTAAAACCTCCACATACATATCTGTATGTAGAAACGACATCTCTACTTTTCTCTATCAACTTTCAAGATGGATAATACTAGATAATTGAGAAGGAAAAAGAAAGACTGAAACAATTGACTTATATAGACCAAAAAAGTCGTTGTAAAAAAGCACTCTGTAGATCGAGGTTGCTGCCGTGAACATGCACTTAAACCACTTAAGTTTTACCTTTATAACTGCTTGATAGTTTTATCGAAGGTTAAAACATCAATGATCTATAGGAGATTTAGGAGATGCTTAGAGCCACTAATAAACCAGTGAGTTCGAATACGTTTCAGCATGGCCACCTTGTGCTTCCGCACAAGCCAACAAAAGCAGGGAATTGTTTAACAAACTCATTTTCTGATGAAACTTGCTTAATATACACTCTTGTAACACGACGTTCCAAAATGAGAACATTTAAAAGTTCGAAAATCACAATTGAATCTATAAGCACAAAATGACACCATACCCTCTGGCATACCTACTTCAAAGCAAAGTAATGACTTCATACCTCTTTTAGTCCCTGGCCAACCTGGGGGCTGTATGCGACTGTCTTAACATGTTTCAAGTTATCAACGATGTTGAACTGCTCAACAGGCTTCCCTCTTAAAATTATTCGGAAGTTCGTAAATTTCGTAAGGTACAATATTGATGCATATGCCTGAGAAAAGACAGATGATCACACTTGACATATTATGATTTCCTGTTCTTCTGAAAACAGTATTTGAAAAGAAAAGAACAAAAGAGTCGAATACACACCCTTAGTGAGTAGCGAAGGCGGTATGATAAATGAGATTGCAGTTCAAGAGCTTTCTTGTGTGTTTTGGTGCTTCCTTGATTAGCTAACTTAGCTTCATCCCTCAACATTATATCCTGAATCAATGAGAGGAAAAGGTAATGCTACTGTAACGTATCAATGAACATGAATGTAACTGGGCTTCAACACCATCGGACAAGTGCAGAAAATGACTAGTCAATCGATGAATCAAATAAGTGGGTTTCCCTCGTCTGTGTAAAAATTACTTCTGCTATAAAAATGGAAAGTATAATGAGTTTTTGTCACTGTGGACCTGTGGTGATACACTGGTTGCATAATATAGATTGCTTTATCACAGTCCAAGTCAAAATACTTGAATATATTGCATTTAGAATAACTCGAATATATGGCTCAAACCAGGAAAACGAAACATACTCCGTACTAACTACTATACCTCGGGATCGTCATCAAAATTCAATTCATAAATGCCCTCATCATTCATCCATAGGTTATATATAATAATCTTTGTTCCATGCGGACCCAAATTCTCGAACTGGTGAGATAGAAAGAAAAAACAAAGATTAGGGTACGGCATTAATATATAGCAGCCATAACATGTAGAACAAGTCCATCTGAAGAAAAAGTGAGTTTAATTATAACCATGATTAATATTAACAACTTTCGTATGCAGAATGTAGCCTCTACTTAGATTATGCATATACGACAGAACTGAGTAATTTGCACCAGAAACTGCATAAGAAAGCTGGAGTAACCATACAACGAGTAATATAGTAACCATACACCGAATAACACAGTAACCAAACAGCAGCTGAACTTCTGCAAAGACTTCAGTATGATAATTCACTGAAAATGGATTGTTCACAGACTGAAAACTTAGACGAATCTTCCCCAAATAACCAAGTAGATAGCAAGATATGCCCTCAAGAATCTACATCCCTATGAAGATACACAGACCTAAAGGTATCGTCTAATTCCTGTGAAATGTATAGCAGAAACTATACCTTAAGCCTCTTCTAAACATAGTATTCTGAAGAGGTATGAAGTTATGAATCAATCGCATACAGCCCCCAGGTTATGCAGAAATTATGCATGTTATGTGGATATAAACGGGCATGCACATTTGGTTTAGATAAGCAATCAATTCATAACATGATCTAACCAATGACTCAGAAAATTTGTATGAAGTAAGCTATTTCATTCCATCAATTGAACCTGTAGCATAAGATCGTCCTTTGAGGCGAAGGGAGACCACTCAAGGATGGCTTTCAAGTTACTAGACCAATCATCCTCAGAGCCATAAATTATAGGTTCTGCCCAGTTGTCTGAGATATCAAAGTCAATCTGCAAATTAACCGATGAACATGAATGAAGTTACTCAGAGCAACAGGAAATACTACTGTCCTTGTGCTACAATCTACAACGAACAGCACAGAGAATCAAAACTCACCATTTGAACAATCACATCATCTTGTTTCGTCCTCCGCAAAAATGTATAGGATAAAAGACCAATACTTTGGGTTGGTCGACTGAATAATAAAACAGCAAGCAAGTCAAAATCAGATTAATTCTGAAGAAGAAAGGTTGGAAGACTATGGCATAGTAGGTCAAATGCTGCTGGAGAATGAAGGCACAAGGGAGAGTATAGCTGACAATTTATCCCTTTATGAGAGCACATGCAGCATATCATGACATAAAACTCCATAATGGGACTAACTCGAGTATTATTTTATTCTTTTTTCAAATTACTCTACGAAACAATTCTCACACTCATACTTGCACTCGGATCCATTAACCTACAACCTGACCGACATGCTAGAAAGATGATCTTCTGGACATTAACAGAACAAACCCCATAGAAGTCTGAGCATCATAGATAGCAAGACAATTGATCAGGTGTCAGCAGGCTAAAGCAAACCATTCGAGATGAGCAGGAAGCAAAATCATACCCAGATCGATTTGAACGACTGAAAACGATCACATCAGCTCCTAGCCGCATGGTACTTGTTTTGAATCCATTACCATCTGACATATTATATATGTTTTAGAATTCAGAAAACAGACCTCTATACAAGTAAATTGTCATAAAAAACCAACCAAATCATTGATAGAAAATATATATAACCATAATGCAGATATCCATCTCAAGATTGCGCAATCAAAGTGAAATTGTTCAAATAAGCCTCGCAGATACCATTGATCATCATCATTGATAAAACAAGTATACAAACATAACTTGAGCAGCATTTCCAACTTATTGAGCACATTAATTGGCAAAACATGGAAAACAACACTCATACATGAAAATGAAGGTAGCCATAGTTTTCTTTTGATCTGCTGAAAAGAATTTACCCCAAAAACACTTAGGCCAAAAGTCACTTACATTGCCCAATAGTTGTGTTTGATGTCTTTGATGAGTAACCCAAGCTCATGCACTTCCGCATTCTATCTGGATCCATTCCACCCCCATCGTCTGCAGATAGAGAGTTATTCTTACCAATGTTCTATCAGTTAGGTTGCAAAAATGCTTTAAGAGGAGATGCCATTTGAAACTAAACTGAACCTTGGAAAACTAGAGCAGGAGAATTATCCTTTGAGTTATAAGTCTGGTCTACCTTCACAAAAGTTGCACCACTTTCTATCTGGCTTATAATATATCAAGAAGATAGGAAGTGAGAAACTGATCACCAAAATAAAGCATCTGGCATCATATGACAGCTATAGGATCGAGATAAAGCAATGAGGTACCAGTACCACAACTAAAATCTTCAAACAACGAAAATTATATATTAGTCACTAAAGCCTATTTGTCTCAACGTCCCAACAAAGTTAACATCCATCGGCAGCAGTTGAGAAGCTTAGATGAATTAGGGCACTTTTTGTCTTGCATAGCTCCAGAAACTCAAACCCAGACCAGGACTCTTAAGAACGATTACTATTGATGATATCCAAACAGAATTGTAATACCTCATCGACAGCATTGTCCAATAGCTCAGCAATAGCTGCAATGAAAATATGCAGGTTAGAAAAGTGTTCCTCCTAAACTTATAATCGTTGCATACAATGATAAATGAAGTTGAAACATTAACGTAATCGTGTAATCGTTGAGTTCGGTTGATTGATTAGTTTACATAAACATGCAAGCTCATCAATCAGTCAAAACCATAGACATAAACAAAAAGTATTACCTCCAAACGCCCATTTGTGGGAGGTGGCGTTAGAGTGCAAGAACTTGGGATGAACACGAGCATGCTCCAGATCACCTGCGATTGCATTACACGCCCAAAACCCAGAAATTGGCTTCAAATAACTGAAAAAATTACGTAAACAACAAATCAATTACAGAAAACACCACACCTTGCATTAGTGTCGATTTCGTGGGTCCAATTTCATAAGCTCCGGCTTTCCAGAAACTTCGGGTTTCTAACGGGAGGTTATTAACCGCCGACGCATCGCTGGCGGCGGAAACCACCTGACTTGCACTCATAGCAGACTGCCCAGTTTCCAATTTCACGCTTTTAAACGGTCTGCTGTTCGCCGGAGGTGCGCCGCCTTCCTCGTCACTACTGTCGAGATCGACGACTTCGATGGTCGCCGGAATTTGCTTCGGCGGCATGATTTCCCGGCGGCTTATAAAAGAATTTCGGGAAATCGAAGTAAAATTAGAAGGGCGCAAATTAATAAAAATAAGTAAAAAAGAATTGCGCGTATTTCTTTACTATTTGTGAATATTTATATACGAAAAATTCAAAACAAAAACAAAACAAACGCTTTCACTATTTCCAATCAAAGAAAAAATTACCCATCTTTCTTCCCCATTTCACTAGATCGAAACAGGATTAGAACTCAGAGATTCGTCCGATCCATCGCCAGTTTTCTGCAACTTCGTCCAAAGGTATCATCTTCCTCTGATTGCAATTTTTCCCGTTTATCTTCAATTCAAGATTTTTTTTATTTATCGAAATTAGGTTTGAGCGGTGCAATTTTTGTTACGTGGTTGAATAATTAGGGCTCGCATTTCCTCCATTAATCGATAATCAGCGAGCTGCCTTTTATAAATTGTAGAAAATACCTGTTAACTCCATGATCATGCTACTTATTGAGGGAAAAGAGGCATGATTTTGTCCTTGATTTTAGGAATTTATGAGGGTTTTCTCATTTTAGGGAATGGGATCGAATCAAGATGGTAGTTTGTCGATTGAAAAGGACGAGGCTGAGTCGAAGGAAATCGATCCGGCAAGAGGCCGGTTTCCATGCTGCATTGTGTGGACGCCGCTCCCTGTGCTATCATGGTTCTTCCCTTGCATCGGCCATATTGGGATATGCAGGGACGATGGAGTCATCTTGGATTTTGCAGGGCCGAATTTCGTTTGCGTTGACAATTTTGCGTTCGGGGCACCAACACGGTACCTGCAGCTAAGCAAAGAGCAGGTTGGGTTGATGCATATAACTCAGATTATAAATTTTTTATTGAGATAATAGTGTTGCTTAGAAATTGTATCGGTCCGATTTCTTTATCTATCTTTTTTTTTTAACGGATTTACGACTAGGATAAGTGAGGTATAGATTGGTGATACAACGTGCTAATGGTTTTAGTGATCGTTGATTTTGACTCTGAGAGAACAACAGTGTTTACGTAAGTTAACCACTCCCATTTTCTTGATCGGTCTAGCCCTGTTAAGGAATTTACCACTAGGATAAGTGAGATAGCTTGGTGATTCAATTTGCTATTGATCTTACTGATATATGTGGTCTAAATTTTATATCCTGCAAATCTGCACTCTGTATTTGCAACTACTATGAGTGAAGTAGCTCGGTAGCTAAATCTGCTGTCCGTTTTTCTGATTTTATGTGGTATTTTAATGGCATACTGCAGTGCTGTACGTTGTAAGTGAAACAGATTGTTTTTAAGTGTTGTGTTCTATTGAGTTTGCTGATTTTATTTGATCTCAAAACGGTCAAGTCCTGCATTTTGCATTTAAGGCTAGGATGAGTGAAATAGCTCGTTGTGCTATCTGTTGTTTTGCTGATTTTATGTGGTATTTGGTGATATCCTGTAGTGCTGCACATTCCTCGACATTCCTGCACAAGACCCTGAAAGCGAAGCATTACAAAGTGGCTATGGAAGGGAAGTTGCTACTTGGGATGACGCACTGCGCAAGAGCACGCTAGAGTACCAACACCAATCCTACAACATCTTGACCTGCAACTGCCATTCGTTCGTAGCCAACTGTTTGAACAGGTTGAAGTATAATGCTGGGAACTGGAATGTGGTGAACTTGGCCATACTTATTTTCATGAAGGGGCAGTTTGTTAGTAGGTCAGCTATCCTTCGAACCTATCTACCCTTTGTCATTGTATCAGGCATAGGTCTCCTCTTTGGAGGCGACGCATTCCTTACTTACTCGTCCGTCTTCTTCTTCGTTCTTGTTGTGTGGTTTCTCCTCGGTACATACTGTTTCAAAAAGATGATATATGTGTAGTTTTTGTCGCGTAGATTGTGATACTATTGAGGTTTGGTGCCTCGTTCACGAAAAAAGTATTGGAAGCCTTGTATGTAATTTGTACAGTCTTATGTATAATTGCATGTATAGAACTACAGCAAACAGGATAAGAAAGAAGAAGACCTCCTTGTACTATATCTGATGCAGGGGTAGAAGCTGAAGCAGATCACAACGGAACGAGTTTTGTTTATTTTCGAACGACATAAAAAATGAAGCTCTCGGAGAGAAGACTTGCCATAGAGAATTTGAAGCTTTGAGCATCAAAGCTTGTGGATCCGAAGTGGGATTGCATCATTCGACCCCCCTTAAGAGCCCGATGTTCACGAGATGCTTACACTCTAGTCGGCATTCACTCCAGACCCACGGGTGGCTCGCTTACGCTCTAGGAGCCGTTTACTTCAGACACACATGTGGCTCACATTCTTTGTTGATCATGCTCCACGGCACCGGGGTAGCCCTTTTCCGCACCATACTCTAGCTCTCAATGATATCGCCAATAATCGATACTTAGCAAGAAGTCGTAACTCCGTCTAATAAGTTACGACGTAGTATCCACAATGTCCGGTTGGTTCGACGAGAAGTGTTTCACCAACTGTGTTGTGTTTCATCGTAAAAAAAAACGAAATTAGATAATTTGAAGTTTAACAAATTGATAAAATGAGCCCACTATCAAATCAGCCCAATTAGCCAAATTACTACTAATTTGAGCTTAACAAATAAATATTTCTTTTTCTTCTTCTTCGTCGTTCAGCGTCAGCCGCTACTCTGCGTCTTTTCTTCAAGCTCTGTCTGCGTTTCTCTCTCTCTCTCTCTTTCCAATTTCCAAACCTCTCTTCCAAGCCACGACTACAATAAAGCTTAAAGAAAAGGACCCAATTGCAATGATATAGAAATAGCTCACCATTTTGCTGCGTTTGTTCTACTGTAGAATTTGCGTTTGGAGGTGAGAGAAACCCATACACAAAAAAAAAAACGAAAAATGAGATGGGATTTGCAGTAGGGTTCCCACATTCGTGCTGAGATGGAGGCATCGGGTATTACGAAGGGTCGATACAAATACGTACGCGATGTGAAGATCGGCCCACCCCAAGCAATCGACGTCCATCACCTCTTCATCGCGAGAAGCGGCGTCGATTTCCTCCCTCTTTGCTCCTACGCTCTTCGTTTTGCGGCACTTTGCTTCCTGATTTTCGCAGTATTGCAGGTATTTTTTTTTTTTTTTAATTGCCGCAGTATGCATACTGTAATAATAGTAGTTGTGAAGTGACGATGAGATTCCCGATTTGGCCATAGTTTTGATGCTGAGCTTGTTTTAGATTAAGCATTCTGCGAAAAATTCTGGAAATTACGAGTTTATTTTGTTACCTAAGGAGAGAAAATGGAATCGCTTAATTGTGTGATTTGAGTGAATGATTCAGCTGTTTAACTGAGGAATTTTATTCGTGTAGAAAAGTATGAGTGTCTACGATCTATTAACGCTGGACAAGCCTGTTGCCATTGCCATTTGGAGTTTCGTCGCAGCTGGTTTCCTCGCGAGGCAAATCCTTAAGAAGGAAATCGAGAAAGGTGAGGAGCTCAGAAACAGGGGACTTGTCTCCTAAATTCTGTAAAATTAGAATCCTCGTTTCATTGAATTGGCGATTGTCGTTCTACTCTTGTGTTCGATTTCAGTCATTTATAATTTTTCCAATGGGTCAAAATTGTTAGTGGTAATCTAATCTTGCAGTTTTTCAGTAATGTGGAACATTTGACTGAATGCTCTTAAGGCAACGAGTTATATGAAATTTAAAATGGATAGTTGCTACTGCAGATGGGATAGACATCCGGTTCCAGTTTTTACATCTCACAGTTTTGGTTGCTTGTGTGTAACAGAATCTATTATGATTTTGCCAGCTTTCGGGGTTCAGCTTGAGACAGTTTACAGAAGGTATTTTTAGTAGAATGAGTTACATTTCAATATCATATCCCCCTCCTTGTCGTTTGTTTGAAGGACTGGTATGAACCCCCGGTTGTCTTAAGCATGCTGCCCCTAACAGAACCAGATTTACAATGTCTGTTTCTGCGTCAATCAGCATCTTGAGCTAGTTTGGTTCTTGTTTCCTTTGTGATGTTGACTTTTGAATTTGTCTTTTTTAAACTAGTGGGAAAACGGTACACCACTTTGTTCCAATTGACAAGATCTTGAAACCAGTCCTGAATGAATGTGTGACCCCCGTGACCTGCTACTGGAGTCTTTCTCTGATCGTACGTGGAGAGGATGAACTGTTGCTAGTATTCAAGGTAGATAATCTTCTTGTTCATCTACTATTTAACATATGAACTGGAAGAATGAAGCAATCATTTGCTACTTATCTATGGACGACTCCGATACTTTCAGATTTGTAAGTTTGTTTCTAATTTGCATCTTTCCTTCATTTGATTTCCATTCTAGGGATTATATCCTCCAGTCACAATGTTAGTTCCCATTTGGAAGGCTCTTTGTTCAGCCATTGATGACAAAGAACCAGCTGAGATGCCTTCAGATTATGACACTCAATGATGGAAGGAGTCGGAATAGCATAACATTCTGGTCTAGAGGTATTTTTCCGCTTTCCTTGAACTCTTTCAGAAAAATGAACTTATGAACATGACAAATTCTGGCCTTTCTAGTACTTCCGGTGAGGAGCTTGAAGCTTGTGCGCCTGGATTCCAGATGCTGGCACTTTAATGTTGCTTCAAGACTTTCTGATGGTGAGAATATCTTTTTCTATGTGATTATAATTTGGTCTTCAGATTGCTTTCCTTGTGATTGTTCTCGATCATGAAGAATTGAACAGAAGTTTAGAAATCCCATTTCTGGAATAGAATCATCACCTTAAATGCACAAATTAGGTTTCTTCATGTAGGCAGATCACAAAAAGTTGACGAAAGAGCTGAAAGACTATGGGGGTTCTTCGATATATTAGTAGTATATGGACATCAACTACATGTGATAGCATATATGTTTGCATTCAATTCAGTAGCATGCTGTCTCTTTCATCAGAATTGAATTAGGACAGAGGACAAAGAATGATGGCTTTTTAACTCTCTTTTCAGGATTAAGAAAAAGATCATTGTTTTGGCCGTCGATTTTAAAATTGAAGGCCATGAACTCGATATCACACATTTTGATCCTTGGTCTTCCGATTGAAGGGCAATTGAAGGCCTTGGTTCTCTAGCTCCCATCAAGTACTTCTCCTATTCAACTTCGTCCGTGGTTTGATTCATCCATTTCCAGTCATGTCGAAAGCCCGGGCTGAAGCCGTCAACTCTGCTGTTATATGTGGCTTCTCCTAGAATATCATCTTTCTCTTCTCCCCCTTCATATTTGTCAATTTCACCTGATAGCAGTGTTCTTTAGTAACTGCTGCTGAGTATAACAAAACCTTCGAGTTATGTATCTCGTCTCACTTGATTACGCCTCGTTGAAACCGGTTGCTCGAAAGGTTTGATTATTGCGGTCAGTCATTATAAGAAATAGTAACTAAATTCGAATTCTTAGGGAAGTAATATTAGCAAAATCCACAGATAATTCCAATAAACTGTTACTACTATAAAACTCCAAATCATATGAAATTCACATGTTTCGCTATGATTTTTTAATTTTATGATTTATATTTTATCTAAAAGGAATCGTATTTTATTTACATTTCCCTAAATAAAGATTACATTTTATTTAAATAGGAAATAAAATCAACATAAAACAAAATATTCCAGCTGGCGTAAATGCTCCATATCCGTGTATATAAATACAAATAAATGCGCCCACATACATACACACTAGAGAAGAAGGTGCATTAAAGCTAAGGAGAGCGTTTTCTTGTGTGAGAAGTTTTGAGAGAGAGAAGAAATGGCTTCGTCGGAATCTGAGGGGCAGGTGATCGGCTGCCACACCACCGATGCCTGGAACGTGCAGCTTCAAAAGGCTAACGATAACAAGAAGTTGGTATGTTTTTTTCCGTTCGTTTCTCCGATTTTTTTATTTGTTTTCAATTCTGCGGTTTTGCATGATTAATTTGCTTGACGTGAAGATTAAATCTTTCGATAATTTATTTTTTCGTTTCGATTTTTGATGGAGATCTGTTGATCTGTTTGTTAATCGTCAATTTTTTTAGATCTGGTTTCACTGTTAGCTTTACATGTAACTGTGAAATTTATCTGTAACCGATATCTGTTTTTGGCCTTCTTTTTCTTTTTCTTTTTCCTTTTCCTTTTTTTTTTTGAATTAATTTTAGTTCTGGGGAAGAAAATATTTTTCCATGAGAGCATATTCTTTTGATCCATATTTGTCACAAAATGTGCATGTGTTTGGAGAAGTGAGGTGAAATTCTCGATAATTCAGTCATGGGAGATTCGGACGTTGAACAGTGATTGCTTATTTGGAAATTGGAATCTCCTTAGCTGTCATGTGGAATGAGGCTTTTGTACCTGCAGAATTCAGTTGGATTTTTCTCAGATTTTGATAGAGTACTTATATAATTTGTCTCTCTTTCAAATGGAGCAGTTGGCCATTTTCTGGTTCTGGGCATGTTTTTGTGATTCTGGTTTTACTTATTTTGATATATTTGGATTCATTGTTCCTTTCAAGCCATCAAAAGTAGCAAAAAAGCATTCATCTTCGTTTATCGTGTCCGTGAAAATCTTCGGTTAATGATGACTGGAAGAACAGTGAAGTGATAATCTCATGTAGCATTCAAATTGTTCTTCAAGATCTTCACTTGATGAAGAAGACAAATAGCTTGGTTAATTTTATCTCGTATTTCCCCTTTAAACCGGGATATAGCGAAAAAGCTTGAAGATTTCTAACTGGTAGTGAATCTGTTGCTTGTTATTCGATGCAGGTGGTTGTGGATTTCACTGCTTCCTGGTGCGGACCGTGTCGGATTATTGCCCCATTCTTTGCAGAATTGGCCAAGAAGTTCCCTAATGTGATCTTTCTCAAGGTGGATGTTGACGAGTTGAAGGTAAACCCCTATTAAACCTCACATCATTGGAGTGTTTGAGGGAAGAGACATTCAAATAAGCTCAAAATTGTTCGCTCCGTCGCTTAAAGAAATTGTTTTTGATGTTCTTTGCAGTCGGTTGCTACTGACTGGGCAGTGGAGGCAATGCCAACCTTCATATTCCTCAAAGAAGGGAAAATCTTGGACAGAGTCGTCGGGGCGAAGAAAGAAGAGCTGCAGGCGAATGTTGCTAAGTACCTCAACGCAGCTACTAGCACTGCCTAGAGCTATGTTACTCAGTTTGCTTAGTTAGTCTCAAAACTCTTTTATTTCCCTTGCAAACTTATAGTAATGTCAGACATTTTTATTCAATAAATGCACTCTTCTGTCCTACATTTCAATCACAGATCTCCTATTTTCCCCTTAGGGCACACTAAATCGCAAATGGCAGGATTCCTGGTTCGTATTTCCTTTTACAAGGGACGAACTTACCAGGATTTGATCATTTGAGTAATGGGAGCTTCACTTTTGAAGTCCCATTACTACAAACTAATCTAAAAGATGTATGGAAAAACCTACCTAGTGTACACAATGACTGCTCGTCTTCTTGTTTTTCTTTGCTTGATGGATATGATCTTACTTCTGAGGGGTACATGTTGCTTCGACTGTGAGACGCTTTAACACGTTGGGGCAGGGGTCTTTCCCGAAGTTGCTGTTTGTTATTGTCACCGAGCATCTTTGCTGACCAATGCACTTCTGCAGGATTGGGAGAGATAAGATTGATTATGTGAAAAACAGAATTTAGCTTCTTTTTTTTTTAAGGTGAAGTGGACTGTACCTTCTCTATGATGTCATTTGACGTCGGAGCATGGCACGTTCCTTTCTGGAAGCTTCCGCAGGTACCAGAAGGAGTCCCAAAGCTGGCAAACTTGATGGAAGAGATGGATTTCCCTCTACCACAATGAAGGTGAACTTTGGGTAAGCGAAACTCTTGCTTTATCCCATTTTTGCTTTCGGTTTCCCATCTCTTTGCATTCGGATGGTACTCAGCAACATCTGCACAGACTGTGGTCACTGACCTTTTATCAAGACTGATTTTTGTCGGATCTCCTCCGAGTTCTTCGAATAGCACGATCAGATTCTCTGTCGGTTTTAGCCACGAGCGTGGTAGATGATACCTGAATGCATTTCTGTTTAGTACGTAAAATTGTAAATCGAAACTTCCCTTTCTAAGTTGATTTATACTATAATGAGTACCATCTCTGAGTTGGTTGTCCACAGCCGAATTGACACTTTGGAGGCTTATAAACGCCCGTGTAACTGCAGCCGTTGCAGTTACCAGCAGCGGATTGTGTCCAGTATCGTCCTAGGCTTTCTCCGTTGACCCATACTTCGCCTTTTCCCATGCTACCCATGTCTAAAGCAAGTGGCTCGTCTCCTTCAGGTGCATCGAAGTATGCCTTATGCCATGCTAGAGGTTGCTGTTTCTGTGCTATTAGCGAACCCTTAGTCCAGTCGACTGATGTAACACTATTTGCTGAGACGAGATTCATCGTTTCTCCCTTAAGCCCAACCTGCTCAAAAAGGAGTTGGTTTGTGAGAGCCTTTCCTAGACGATACCTTCGATTTTTAACAAATTGATATGCTAGAGGAGTAAACCTTGTACGTCCATTTTGCCCACGACAAGTCCAATTTCCCTCTATCGAGTCCATGCAGTACAACCGGAGGCTGGACTCCCGTATTATACATTTCAAAATGCCCACCGACGTTCTGCAATGGAGAGAGACAGGGTTAGGGATCAACAGTTTTCGAATTCAAATCTCGAGTAATGTCAATAGATGACACTGAAAGGAGGGTTTGGAACTAACTGGCAGTCCAACAGCGACGCTAAGGAGACTAATCTTGTTTGATCCAACGCGAAGGTTGATGTTCCCTCGGAAAGTAAATCTCCTCTTCTCCCTCGTCCCAAAAGCAGAACCTAAAAAACACAATCAACGTGGGCAACAAAATATTAGCTACGTATTAACAAAAACACGAGAAACTATTTGTAATCTCCAAATAATCGGAAAATATTGGCATAGACAGTCTACCAGAAAGCTCTCCATTCACAAAAACATGGAGAGTGTGACCAGCTGATTGAACAATAAGAGTTGGGAGCTCTCCGCTGTGAAGAAAAGACTCCGACGAGCCAACATCAACGCTGTAGAAAGAGAAGATTAAAAACGTAAACACGAAATCATGAACCTTGCAAAGGTGAGATAATCAGCCAGATTTTAGCTCACCTAGTGGTGTACCAAAGATAATCACTAGCATCTCTGGTAACGTTTATTTGTTCCAAGAGGCCGACTGCAGAAAAGGTTGAGCTGTCGTCAGAAGAATATAAATCTTCGTTATAGGTTTCCCACGAAGATATCTTGCTGTTACTCGACTGCATCTCCAGTCTCGATGTTTGGGATCCAACCTGGTTCAAGCAGAGTATACATGATTATATATATTTCCAAAACGATGATTTTAATACGTAGGATGGTTTTTCTCGACAGTACTTAAGTAAGATCACATACTTTGGCTGTGTTGAAGGCTACGTTCTTGCAGTCGGGTAGGATGCTGATCGACCAAGGAGGCAGGCTAAAGTGCATGTTATTAAACATCACTTTTGCTTTGGAGTTAGCATCGTGATTTGCAAGAAAAGCTGCACAATCACCCGATTCTGAAGAGTACACGTGAGCCTAGGAAAATGTCGAATGATTAGGATGAATATCGAAATAAAAATGAGTAAATAAACGAATGAATGGTCGAATAGAAGTAAAACCTGCTGCAGGTTTCCTAGTGAAGTCACAGTGGGATCAGCCGAAGTTAAAGCTTTCTCGCATAGTTTAACAGCTTTATGCAGCTCTTTAAGATGATCATACTTTGGTTGTCTGATCAAACCTAGAATGTTACAGAAGCACGAGCCGAGTCCAGTTAAAAAGTGTCTACTTAGATAGAAATAATATGTAGATTAATTTACGAACTGTTTTGATGGACCGGATACTTTTAAGTTTGTTTGACAACATAAAATGTCTACGAACAAAAAACATTACCATATTCGTCAAGGGGAGCATCATAGTCGTAGCTTGTGGTTATAAAAGGGCCTCCAGCAGAGCGACCAAAATTTGTGCCACCATGATACTGATCAGACAACATAATTAACTCAAACGATGTAATTTAAGACATATTTTCAGATAATAACAAACATTGTTGTTTTCGAGAGAGATGTGAACTATCAAAACATACCATGTAGTAGTTAACGAATGAACCCCCATTTTGGATGAACTTAGCGACAGAAAATGCCAAATCTTGGACTGGCCTCTGGTAAATCGGACCGCCGAATTCTGTAAACCTGAAGTTCGATTCATGAAAAGATTAGAGCTAGTGCTTTAGCAGAGTTACTCTGAGAATTGAGCAAGACGAACAATAGGACAAAACTACCCACCAGCCACTCCAAGCCTCGGTCCACATAGCTGGTTTATAAGGTTTGTTTGGGGCGAAAGCATCACAATAAAACCCGTTGCATGTATTGATCTATCAATAACAGAAGCAGAGCTTATGAATGTTGAAGTCAATACGCATAGCTAGCTTCAAAATTGAAAGTTGTACTTCATTCCAATGGAATAGTTATGTTTCAGGTAACATTTGTCGCATCGTTCAACGTAGAAGGATTCATCCAATCATAAATATATCTAGCTAAGATTCGTATAAACAGTATAGTTCATTATAATTAAACCGAAAGATTAAAGAAAAAGCTAATCTTCGTATTCGAATTCATACCACAGGATCCGGGGCATCATCTTCCTTGCACATCACCCAAGGAACTCCAGTATCTAAACCAACAGCCATTTTTGCAGCCCAAGTGGCATAGTTATGACCAGCTTCGCCCAGTTGCTTCGCTTGTGGCCCGTACTCGTTCTCAATCTGTGCAAACGCTCTAGTTAGGACTCAGAATAACACCAACCAAAGCAATACTACAAAATATTAGAAGGCCATATGCATTGATAAAATGGAAGAACGGGAATAAAACCGAACCTGGGAGAGAATAATGGGGCCACCTTGAGATTCATAAAGATTTTCGCTCTTCATCATGTCGACTATCTTCTTAGTAAAACCTTCCATTGCCATCTACCAAAGCATGAAACCATCAACATAGAGTTATATAGAGATTCTAACTAATAGCATAAATTATATGTAGAGTAACAATAACAACAGAATTCCAAGAATTAAGACCTTAAATGGCTCATTATCTGTCCTGAAGCTAATCCCGGGCACATATTTCAGCCAAACTGGAAATCCGCTGTCGACACCAAACATTTCCACCCGAAATTCAACAAAATAATGTTAGAAACAAGTGTGTGATTGAAGATTGGGGTGAACTTGAATTTAATTACCCAAAATTCCACTCTGCACAAACATATGGCCCGATTCGAAGATGAGCATATAATCCTGCTTTCTGAATGGTTTTCACAAACCTCACCAGATCATATCTCCCTTTAAAATCATACTGAAACACACAGAAATAGCATTCACCAAGACACAAACTTTCAGCCCAAATTCAGTAAAATCAAGTAGAAAACCAACATTCTCTAGAGAGAGAGAGAGAGAGAGAGAAAGGTTACATTGCCAGGAGTAGGCTCATGAACATTCCAAAACACATAAGTCTCAATTACATCAAGTCCTCCATCTTTAGCCTTGCTTATCAGATCTTCCCACATCTAAAAAACACAAAGAAAATGAGCACATGTCACCACAGACAAACTTCCTATGCACCAAGATCTTACATTCCATACAAATAATTCAAGAACATGAGAAAAACAAAATGAAAAGGACCAGCTTTTAGTACCTCAGGTGTGCTTCTGGGGTAATGTATGGAACCAGAAATGAGAATTCTCCTCTGCCCATTGATAATCAAGGCCTTCCTATCATAACTAACACTGCATTTCACCACCCCACATCCAAGAATCACCACCACCACCCACAAACCAAGAACCCACTTCAAAACTGAACTAATCCTCATAATTCAACTCTCCCAATCCCTCAAAATTGAACCTTTTCCTCTCTCTTACTATCTATGCGGCATTCAAAACTGTACTATCAGAGAATTACAGTACAAAATCAAGAATCTTGAAAAAAAAAATTGTGGCGGTGTGTGGGAGTGGTGAGCTAGTAGCAGTGTCAGAAACTCAGAGAATTGAGCATTTTTGCCACTTTGGATTCTAACAAGAAGCAGTTTTCTTGCAAGAATGTGGTGAATGTGTGTGAGTGTGGATCTCTCTCTCTCCCTCTCTCTCTCTATATATGCATACACAATCTTCGTATGTATGTACAGTTCTTGGAGCAGTGGTTGAGTGAGTAAGCAAGCGAGCTCAACACTCAACTCAAAAAAGGTAAACTTTTTGCTGGATTAAAAAGAATAATATGAAATGTGAAAGCGAAAGTGACGAACAGAAGGAAAAGGGAGCTGAGAACCGACGACAGCTCGGATGAATCTAAAATCGGATTGAATAATTTGTAAATTAATTACTGAAAAAGATTGATCATCGATGAGATTTACTATCGGTTAATGTGTCATTTTTTTTAATCATGTGAGATTTTTTTTTTTATTTTTTTTTGGAACTTCTAAATACTTGATGTGTTCTTGTTGAACTCCTTTAAAAATATGTATAGATTTCAATAAACAAACTCAACATTGTGTGGATTTTGATTAATCTCTACGTCATGAATTCATTGACTTAACCAACTTGTTCATGTGAAATACACATCCTAAGTGTGAATAATGTTTTGAAAACGAAATCGGATATCGAACTGGCAAGGCCTTCGGTTTACGGTTTTCACGATTAAACCGTGGCTGAATCGGTTGAAATCCGAAATGATTAAGATTACCCGTAAACTGAAATCACAATTGATTTACAATTCAACTGATTTAATTGTCGGTTTGATTTTCAAAATATTGATATGATGATACCATTAACAAGAAAAAACAATGTTTATGATGATTAAAGTACTACTACTATCTTTCATTAGTAATTACCATGATTCTATCCGTTGGAAAAGAAGAAAATGATTAGCAATTAGCATGTCACAATATTAGCAATTAGCATGTCACATATTTTTTTCTTTTTTTTCTAGATAAAAAGGTGAAAAATTCTTTAAAATAGTAAAAAATATCAAATAATTAAAGGGTTAATTTTAAAAAATACGTAAAAAATACGGAGCATCACTTTTTGAGTTTTTTATGATATAAAAAAGTTTGGTAAAAAAATATAAATTACTATTTGATACTTAAAAAAATTAAAAAAGTTACATTATGACCGACCACATTATGACCGAATAGCATCACCCTTTGTCAAAAACTATAATTCTAAATACTTATTGCATGTAGTAACTACATGATACGAGCTATTAATACCCTCCGTCATGGCGTAAAAGAGACGTTTCTTTATCATATACAATATCTTACGTACATTCAAGAAATGCGCATCTTTCAATGAGACATGGCGCATTTGTGAAAATATTAGGAGCCCTTCAATTTCCAACACATATACATGGTTTGAATGCTAGTTAATGAGTGGTTGTGGGCTAGTTTAGTACTAGTACTAAACCAATAATGAAAAATGATAATGTTCTTTAAACAATTCTATTTTTTTTTTCCCCTAAATAAACAAAACTAAACAAGTTTAATTAGCCATTATAAATAAATATGGCTTGACTACCTTTTGAGAAAATGGGTCAAAGTTTGAAGTGATGGTTTACCCAATTTTTTGGTCTTGTATAAAATCTCATGGGCCCATATGGGCCATATCTTTGTGTAGTGACACCAAGTAATACAATTTCCTCAAATTTAATGATTAACGCCGTCAACGTCCACATTTATAGCCGTTGCCCTTCCGTCAATTTCGTGCTAACCTCTTCTCCTTGCCGTTAGCGTCGGTGGCTGGAACGCTCCAAAAAAACTCACCTCAAATTAAGTAGTTTAATCCTTTTATTTGATTAATATAAGTGTGAAGTTTAATTGAGAAAATTTGAGTTTAATAGGTGGAGTTTTGAAGCAAGAGAAATTAAGTTTAATGAAATTATAATATTATATGTAATAATCTCTCGTCCCACCCGATTTGGCCACGTTTCCTAATCGGGATGTCCCAACCGACTTGGTCGGTTTCTTTTTTCAAACCCAACATAGTCCACTTAGCTCATATTTAGGCTACACAGCCTACACATAATAACCTAATTCTAATTCAAAACAATTAATTCAAGATAATTAGTTAAATGTGGGACACCACAAAGTTTCTAATTAATCTCTTCTAAAAAAGCGTGTCGAAACGAATGTGGCAAAATCGGGATGGAGGGAGTGCTAACTAATTGTTCATTGCATTTTCTTGGAAATTCATAAGAGAAGGACTGGTTTGAATGATCCGTAGGCGGGAAACTCTCGCCGGCAATCTGCTTAATCCTAGATTTCTCCGGCCTTATCTCGAGCGCTGCGTCCGGGCGAAGTCCGGCCATGGCTACGGCGACGGTGGCCGGAAAAACAAGCTGGAGAACAACGGAGAAGAAAAGAAAATACGGCTGCTCAAGAGCAGAGGTCAGCATCTACTAACCAATCCCCGAGTGCTGGACTCCATCGTATGGGTTTCCGGCATAAAATCCGATGATACTGTGCTGGAAATCGGGCCGGGAACTGGGAATCTCACGCTCAAGCTGCTTGAAGCTGCCAAGAATGTCGTCGCAATCGAGATCGATAATCGTATGGTTGATAGTCTGCACAAACGCGCCGCCGCCGGAGGTTTCCATGAACGGCTGAAGGTGAGATTTTATGAGTCTCTGCTCTGTGCGCGTAATGTGCTTGAAGAAAAGCTTCATGATTTTCTGCTGTTGACGTGATTTCAGAAAGAAAAGTTTTGTGCACTTACCTGTATGAATAAATGCCCCAATGAGAATTGAATGAAGAACAAGCTTGAAAGAAACTCTCTTTACTTTGTTTATTTACACGATTCAGCAGAATTGAATTCTCTTTCCGTATCGATTTTTTGCGAAGATTTGATCTTTATGCAACTTGATATGCAGATCATCAATGGAGATGCATTGAAAACTAAGTTTCCACAGTTCAATCTTGTAGTGGCCAACATTCCTTATAACATATCCTCACCTCTGATAGCTAAAATAGTGTACGGGGCAGCTAAAAATCCGTTCAGGAGTGCGACGCTATTGGTCCAGAAAGAGTTTGCTCGGAGGCTACAAGCGAAGCCAGGCGACTCAGAGTACAACAGACTAGCTGTGAACATGAATCTCATGGCAGATGTCGAGTTCATAATGGACGTGAGCAAGAGGGATTTTGTCCCGCCCCCGAAAGTTGATTCCTCCGTTGTGAAAATCTACCCCAAAGCTGAGATCCCGGATGTGAATCTCGAAGAATGGTGGGCATGCACGAGGATATGCTTCAACAACAAGAACAAGACGCTAGGAGCAACGTTCAAGCAGAAGAGGAGGCTGATGGAGCTGATAAAATTTCGTGAAGCAGGTGATGATCTCGATGGTGATGGAGATGACGAGTGTGATAGTGACGAGGGAAGCTCGAAGATGGGGGGCGGGATGAGCTGTTTTAAGGGGGAAATCGGGAGCATTTTGGAAAGCAGTGGTTATATGGATAAGAGGCCTTCGAAACTGTCTCAGGACGATCTTCTGCATCTGCTGTCTCTGTTTAACGAAGGCGGGATACGTTTTCGTGATCGAGCCAATGGATCGGAGAGCTGCAGCGTTGATCATGCAGCTTTTGATGCTTTGTTGTAGCAGTAAGTAGCTAGTTTAGGAAGAAAAACATACCCCTCTCTCTCTCTCTCCCTCTCTCCCTCTCTCTCTCTCTCTCTCTCTCATACTGTTTTATTGAAACTGTATTAGAAACAGTCTAGTGTAGCTGATCACTTACTCTTCTCTTGCATTTGAATTATGGGCCGACCCGACCCGACCCGACCGAGCCCACTAGGCTAGAGGTTAGTTTGGGCTAGGCCCAACTACTCAAAGAACTTATTGGGCCCAAGAAGCAGCCCGATTACATAATAATTATCAAAATGGGCCGAGCCCAATCCAAAACCAAACCAGGCTCTTGGGCCCAGAAGATCTGGGCTTGTTATAGCTTCACTACAGAAATCAGCCTGCGACGTCGTTTTTGCTCTCCTCTCTTCTCCCACTCCGAATTCCGAAGCCGTCGAGAAGCCATTTTCTCGCTCTAAACGAAGAGATCACTGATCCAATCCGCCATAGTCATGGGTTTCGGAGCCCTCAGATCCATAATCCGACCCGTATCCAGAATCCTGTCACCAGCCGCCGCCTCCCATTTCTCTCCTGCTGCAGCAAGGAAGTTCTCCACCACTTCTCCGCCGCAGCTCCGCCAGCTCTTCGCCCCTCTCCGCCGCGACGTTCCGTGGATTGTTCCTTGCAGCGCCTTCCACAGCCTCACCGATACTAGGTACCCGAAACGTAGGCCCGTCGACAAGCCGCGCCGTAAAAGAGCCAGCTTGAAACCTCCAGGTTCGGAAGAATTTAGGGTTTAGGGTTTTAGCATACTGCATTTTTAACGAATTCTTTCGAATTTTAAGTTGCTTTGTGATGGAGATGCTAGAGCTGATTGAAATCGATAAAATTCTATAATTCATGTGTGAAATGTGTTAGGTCCGTATTCATGGGTGAAAGCTGTGCCTGGGGAAACTATAATTCCTAACCAGCCAAACCAGGGAAGTGTGAAGAGAAGGAACGAGAAGAAGAAAATCAAACAGCAACGTGCATTCATGAAGGTGTGGCTTCTTAAAAGTTGATTGCCTTTAAAGTTCTTTAATTGCCCAGTTTAATCATTTCATTTCCATTGATCTGGAGCTCGATCGTGTTAATTTGAAATGTCGGCTCTCGTTGGAGTTTATTCGATAGCCTTATTTGGTCGATTTTGATTCTCATTGAGCATGATTAGAAGGTGTGAATTGGTTATGGTCCACTAGTAGTAGCTGGTTTAGGGATCGAACATGGTGAATGTCTGGTTCTTGTTCAGTTATATCGTATGACAGTTTAATAAGGCACCACATTATCTTCGACAATCCAAATTACAGTTGCACGAGCCAAATTTTGGTCAGATGCGAACTAAAGAGTGGAGCTTTTACTATGATTAATATCGGTTGCCTCCAACCTTTAGTAGATTCTTCTCCAGAGGGTTAAAGATCTTTTCTGTTTATCTGCTTTACCTTGATTTTGACATGATCTGAGCTTCTCGTGTTTTAGAAAGTTAAGGTTATGAGAGTTAGAAATATCATCGAAGCAAGTGCTTTCGACTGTTTTTGTGCTGCTATGACCTCACTTCATCTGGAGCGTAGATATAGGACGTAGATCAGTTCTTTGATTTAGAGTGTGGGTCGTTTTTTGGCAATAAGTCTACATTCCACAATTGTGCATTGTCTAAGTAAACTCCACTTATTTAAATTCACTGTGCTTCCATTAAAAAAGCCATAGAAGAAGATCGTGTTATCTGAGATCCCCATTTGAGCTGCTAATTATCTTGAACATTGTTTTGCTACGCGCTTTTGGTGTTAGATGTCACTATTTCTTAAACTGGCTACAATTGATTATCTGGATCACCTGCATCAGAACTGAGAGTAAATTTCCCCATGCAGTCGGAGAGAAAGATACGCAGAGTTCAAGTGCAAGTGGCGAAGAAGAAGAAGCTAATGCAAAGGGTGGAGCGCAAGATGGCTGCCGTTGCAAGGGAGAGAGCTTGGGCTGAAAGATTAGTCGAGCTCAAACGGATTGAAGAGGAGAAGAAGCAGAAAGTAGCCATGGCTTGATCCAACCTCCTGTGTTGCTCGATTTACTCATGTTCGATATAGAAATTGCTTCTCGTTTGCATAAGAAAGCACCATTCTGTTTTCGGGTGATGAAAATTCGATTTTTGAACTGTTTGGTTTCTTGAAGCTGTTGTCTCTCTTTCAAGTTTCATCCAATATTTTCACCTTGATCTAGTGTAGCTTCTTAGTACATGGGACCTTGTACTAACATACATTCAATAAACGTATCATCTTCAACACGACGGGATGTGTATTACTCGAGAAAGCATTTCAATATAACCACTTTTTATTTTTGCAAAAAGCAAAAACTTTAGTAATTATGGTATGTACATAGTTCAGTTGCTAACCAACTTTCATAAAAAAAAACACAAAGAAAAAAAGAAAAAAATGAAAATTTAGCAAACATTATTGTTAAGAGTAACGATAAAAAATACAGCATGGGCCTGGACCACCTTCTTCATCTCTCTCTCTCTCTACCTATCAACCGCAAATTGTTCCAATCCAATTTGACCCTTCTGCAAAAACAAAAATAAAAATGAAAACTTGGATTAGAGAGGTAGAACATCAACGTAGAGAAGAGGAATCCCATCATTCTCCCCCACTATCATTTCGACGTACCACGGATATTCGACACTTGAGACAACGACATCTCGACTAACTCTATAATTCGCTTTGTGTGCCTAGAGTGTGCCCCATGTTTGGTGTAGCTAATCATGATTTTTGTATCAAAGTATGTCGACTCTTACCTAACAGTGATTAAGGTGTATGGGGGGGCGAAAATAACAGGTCTCGGATCGAATTCTGCTGGCTGGGAATTTATTGCTCGAGGGGCGTGATTGTGATGGGAAGCTTTCTCTTCATCTTCACCGTTGGAAAGTAGACTATCTCGTCCTTCTCGGCAGACAATCTGCATGAGGGTAGAAGGAGATAGCTCATTTTACCTAACTGTATTTACAACCGTGATAGCAAAAGCTCGAATGCATTTATGTGATTTTGACGTTTTTCTTGAAACGTATGGCTATTTACCGGTAAGTTGTGACAAGATGATGGAGGAATATTGAGATTTCGAGGCGAGAAAGTTCCAGACCGGGACATAGCCTTTGCCCTCCACCAAATGGTGTAAAGATGTTGCTATTTGCAGCACTTCCTATTTTCTGTAAGAAAAGGAATTTGTCAGAGACGAACAATGGACAAATCGATGAATCTTGATTTCATTTATGCAATATACGGTGTACTATATCTTTTTCAACAGAAATGTTATGATGTAGGCAATCATGAATCGAGTCACCTTCCATCTCCACGGATCAAACTCGTAAGGGTTCTCATAATTCGTTTCATCCATGTGAACGGAGCTGAAAGATGCCAAAACGCACCATCCTTTCGGTATTAAGTAACCTGAAGAAGAAAATAATAAGGGGACGAACCACATATAATTTCTACGATAAAAACAAACATTAGGAGTTAGTCCAAGCTAACCCTTTATTTTCACATCCGTAAGGGCCTTTCTCCACACTGCATTGATTATATTCGCCAGTCTCAGTGTTTCATTGATAACCTATCACGGAAAATAAATTGTACGAATTCAGCAAGAAGCCGGAAATCTACTAATTTTATAGTGTACGTTCATGAATCATTGAAACGGAGAGAGACTTACATTTTGAGTGAAAGGTAAAGAGATATAATCGGTCCAAGTGCACTCTTCGCTCGACTGTTTTTTTCTCCTTTTAAGTTCCATGTTTTCCTCCTGTCATTATCACATCAACACCATGATTCAACCACAATACACAGAAAAGGATAATGTATAAATGTATCACTCGTATTCGTGCAAAAACTACAAAAAAGTTCCACAAATGCAATATGTCATGATACATGGTAACATGAGAATAGTAAGGTTCTTGAAGCATATCGATATTCAATAAATCGTAGCATGCCATAATTCATAAAACATGTGGGCAAGCACACATTGCTATCGCCCACGTGAAGGCCTACGTTGGCCTAAAAATAATGTAACAACTTGATATGATTCTCACAATCACAGAGTTGACCTTGTTGACCCACTTCATGTAATGGATCGCAACAGTTTAGTTGTACAAAGTGTCGTCATGAGGTATGAACGAAGTTGTATTCTATGCAAAATAAGATGTATCCATCGCTAAATGTTGTAACCTATTCAAATAATGCATGCTTGTTTGAAACTTCTAATTCGACCTATTCTTGGCTAAAAAACATACATCATATTCCAAATGCCAATTATAGTGGTATGATCGAAACCTTATGCAGATAGATGAAGTTTGTCCTAGCAAAACTTGCAAAAAACTACGAGGGCGGAATAGACATTTGACACATGGATTGAATAATTGAACTATGTAGCATAAACGAAAAGATAAGGTGTATATCAAGTAAAAGCTAACCATTTTCTATATAAACACAATTTCCACATCTCAAGGAAGTTCGTAGTAGAAGACAATATATATCATTTTCGTATATGGAATCTCAGACGTAAAAATGAAGATTCCTTCCCTAAATGTTATGTAAAGTTAGCTAGCTGATGAAGCCTTGAAACATTGAAAAAAGAACGTACGGTTTTTAGTTGCCATCAAATCTTGAAATCAATCCAATATGAGTATATACGTACCACCAAATGCTCCAAGGCTCGAGGATTATCTACGAGAAATTTAACTGCAAGGGTCATGGCTGTAGGCACAGTCTCTTCTCCAGGAATCATCATTTCTATGATATTTCCGCTGATAAAATCGGGAGGGAGTCCGTCGCGTAGCAGCACATCAATTGCATCGTTTGGTTGCCCCTTTTCTTCAGTTTTCTCCGTACCCGTTTTTCTGGTCTCAACAATTTTGTCAACTAATTGCAAAAGTCTGGCCTTTGCCTGTTTGAAAAGAGCAACGTTTAACATCATAAGAGATTATACGAAAACGTAAAGTTTAAAAGAGTTATACCTTCAAAGACTTGTAGAGCCTCATCCCAGGGAGATTGACAGGTATGCAAATTAGGCCTTTGATAAATTCTCCGAATTCTCGCTTCAGACACTCCATCTCGTCACCTGGACCAGTGCTCATTAGCATTCTCACAAGAATTTCAAACGTAATCTGCCAAATTATTTAGATTCAGTCACTTGAATTTAAGATAGCTCATACAAGAAAGACGGAGGAAAGACGTACCTTCTTCGTTTCATCTTGGAGGTAAATATGGCAACCATTGTCCATCCAAGACGAGAGGGAGAGGAGAACGGTGTTCTCAATATCTCTAGTGATCCTGTCCTTGAATTGGCTTGATTTGAGAAAAACTGCGATCAAAGTGTGCAACCTCTTGTGCAGAGAACCGTTCATTTGGAGAATCGAGGATTTTCCTAGAAGTTCAGTTATGGATTTCGGATAACAAGGGATGAAGACATTTCCGTGGTTTTGCAAGATTGTTTTGCTCACATCCGGATCAGTTGAAACAATGATGGCCGTCCCAAGAATGTGAGTTCTAAAAACATCTCCATACCTAACAATCACACACAAAAAGTCGAGAGATAAATAACAGTTAGGTAATGCATTGTCGGAAACTGGCCTGAGCCTCTTACGATCCACAACAAACTGAGATGTTTTTTTCTTAGTTCTGGTGCAAAACGAACACAAAATCCCCGATATGAATTCTTGAGGTGCAACATTTCAAGTACGGCACACAAAGTGAATTTCGTATCTAAATTTAATAACCTTTCAAGAAACCAAAACTCTCAAGCATTAAACTGATCCAAATCAACCTACACTAAACGAAAACACCGAACAAGCAATCAAAAGATTCGCAATCAAAAGATTCGTTATTCGAGATCTCAACAGTAATCAGCACCATATGTATGCTGATCACATTTCATATCCTTTACAATTATTCACTACTTTGAATCATAATCTGCACATACTTTAAAACTAGTACAAGAACAAGTTCTTATTCGGGCCTACAATAAACCAAACCGAGAAAGACTTTGTTCGTGAAGGCCATGGTGGAGGGGTCGGGGGTCGGAGACGAGTCAAGTCATGCGAAGCAATCAAACAAGACTAAGAATGAACAAAAGAAAATGACATTCTGTTCTTCTCCAATATATTGTGGATATAATTCAACCATCTATAGAAATCTTTATCTATTTTTCCTATCTTTAGAAATCAAAGGAACATGAATTATGCAGAGATACCTTTTTCAAAAATTTCCAATTCATCCTTCCTTAATCTTCTTTTGTTCCCAAAAAGGGAGGATTTTTTTGTCTCATTTTAGATATATCAACTCCATTTCATTCAACTTTAAACAGAAATTCAACAACCTGTTCTTGAGAGGAATTCAAGAATCATGAAATTAAAGCATCCCCTTCAAAATTATTAGATCAAACCATCATAAAATATTCAAATATACATAGTCAAGAAAGAAAGAGAAAACTGCAGAACTTCGCAAGAACACACACAAACAGTCATTTACTGTGTGTGGGTACATTCATCGCCATGAAACACGCACATATGAAGTTACTATGTGTTTTTAACACACACACAGTCACAGTCATGTATGTGTGCAGCAAAACCCAAATAAGGCAAAGTCAAATTTCCCAGAGAGAGAGAGAGGGAGAGAGAGAGGAATAGTTTCTTTCTCACAGAGATTTGCGCTTTTCCATGAAGCTGACAGGCCTTGAGGTGTAACCAGAAGCGATAAACTCGAGAGTTTCCCCTATCAATGGCCAACCCCAGCTCCCTCTCGGAATCACACCACTCTCTCCATCTCTCTCCTTCTCCCTCTTCATCATCCACGTTCTCAAAACACACACTACACACACCGAAATCGCTACCAGACCCCATCCCTCCAAACTCACCCACTCCTCCATATATATATCACCTCTTGATGCAAAATGATTTCAAGAAAGTCGATAATATTTTCTGGGCTTGTGCTTAAACTTCCAAAGATTGCTTCTTTATATATAAGCTGATGTATATATATATATATATATATAGATACACACTGGTTGTGAGGGGGCAGGGACTTTGATGTAATTACCAAATTAATTGTGATTTTATTTAATTGAGAAAAAAAGGTATTAAATATAAATGTTTGTAATAATATTACGGAAAACTTTTCCAACTTTAACACATCTATATCTCATACTAGTAACAAATGGTAGTAATAAATAATAAGAATATTCTAATTATTATTATTGCATGTTGAGTTGATTTATGAAATCCAATTGGAATAGTATATGCCAATAAATAAATATTTTGCATTAGGATATTAAGTAATTAATACAAAAGTAAATAGAGATAAAATAGAAAGGTGAAAAAAGGAAAAGTGAAGGGGGCCAAGGCCCCCTAGAGTTCTAGTTATAGTAGCCATGAATGGGGTCTGAGACCTACACACTGCACACGTGCAGTTCTACACCACACTACTCTACTACTCCACACGAGAGAGAGAGAGAGAGAGAGGTTTATTTTATGAATTCATTCGTTTTGTCTTCGATTGATAAGAGAAGTTAATGGAGAGAGAGAGAGAGAGAGAGAGAGAGGTTTATTTTATGAATACCATATTGGGTGCAACAATTGCCACACGCTTTTATCAATTTTGTCTTTCTCTAATTTCAATCTCATAAATACCGTATCTATACAGACTATACCGTATGTATATACTATCTCTCTCTCACTACGTATATACGAGTATTATACACACATAAATGGCTGTAAAGCTAGCTACAGCCTATCCCAAGACAAAATTCAATCTAGATCAATATCTTTGTTTTTATTTTCTTGCATTAAATGCTTAAACTATGGAACAAAAATACATATTTGATTTGTAAATTATTAATACTTAAAACTCCTAAATAAATAAAAAATTTGATACGCCTCGTATCAACGAAAGGACAATTCGAGCTGCCTAAACTCCATAAACGAAAGAAAACGGCACTTCGAGCGGCCGGAGCTCGAAGTCTTCTCGAGAGAAGCCAAAACACGAAAGGTTCGTTCACAATTTTATTTCGATAAAAAGACGGCCAACATACAATGACACCTTAAATAGGTTTGACACTAAACCTAATGGGCTTGATATTCTAATTGGACTCTAATTTAGGCCCAATAATAAAACTAGAATTAAAAGACATAACATTAAAAACTAGTACTAAACATATATTCTCGAACTACTATCTCGACTATTTCTTGTCGTATCAACTTTTCCGCCCTTCAAAACCACATTGTCCTCAAGGTGGAGATTCAAAAATCCTTATAAACTTTCTCGAGTGCATAGAGGCTAAAAATGACCCCTCGTCGAGAAACTCCATGGAGAACATCTTCCGGTCCACCAATGGCTTAACTTGTTCTCTTTACAATCATGGGCCACCGTACCATCCTCTTGATATCTTAACCTCTTATCCCATGTAGAGAATGATGGCAGTAGGTATGCACTAACTTCATCCATGGCTGGTAGTTTAGGTGAATTTCTTGAAATCAAATCACCATACACATCAAACTCTACCTCATCAGAATCCTCTTGGACCTTAGTTGTTTTGTTCTCTTGATAATTCCTTTCAAGTGCTCTATAGACCACATTAAAAGCTTCTGTGAGAGTAGTGGGCTGTAACCCTTCCCGACTAAGAAGTTTAGAATCTAAAATTGCTTCTGGCACTTTAGTTACATGACTCGCCTTATCTTCAAATTCAGTTTGATAGTCTCTAACTGATCTCATTTGAGACAAGTTAAGCAGGCCTTGTCAGGGGGTCATCGAATTTTGATCCAAAACGAGACTTAAACAATTGCAAGAAGCCGCTCCAACTCGTTAACAAGCAATTCATCTCCAGCCAATGCTTCTCCCTCCAAGTGATAAAATACGAATGAAAGTCGCTGCTCATCAGGGAGATTGCGAAGAGTGAAATATTTGTCGATTTGAGACATCCACTCATAAGCATTTTCATTTTCTCTGCCAAATGTAAGAGTTTCTACTGTTGTGGATGATCTAGCTACCTTCTCCGAAACCCCGAACATTTCTTAACTCTCGAGAATTCTGAAATCCAACAACCAAAACCCAAGAATCCTTACTCAGTTCTCCCACCAAACTGTGTAATAGTTTCACTCCTCTCACCAAGCCAACGAACTTACCCAGCACAAACAATTCCACTTTCTTTGCCCAAATAATAATCAAACACCCAATCTCAGATTCTTTCAATTCACGCCCCTCTAATGAATCTTGGTAAAAGACAGAAGGAAAGCAACGATGAAATTTTAATTACCAGGATTTCCGAGCACCATTACTTCCCTTTCGACCGATAAACGGATTGATCTTCTCTCTTTCTGGTTCGAACTCCTCTGCTGCTTCCTCCTTTTTTTTTTTTTTTTTTGGATAAAATTGGATCTTCAAAGAGATTCTCTCAATGAAAGCACCAATTGATACGCCTCGTATCCACGAAAGGACAATTCGAGCTGCCTAAACTCCATAAACGAAAGAAAACTGCACTTCGAGCGACCGAAGCTCCAAATCTTCTCGAGAGAAGCCAAAACACGAAAGGTTCGTTCACAATTCTATTTCGATTAAAAGACGGCCAACATACAATGACACCTTAAATAGGTTTGACACTAAACCTAATGGCCTTGATATTCTAATTGGACTTTAACCTAGGTCCAATAACAATACTAGAATTAAAAGACATTACATAATTTCCTCGATTTGTTGGTCGTATCAAAATCGTTACACACCTTAATATTTTTTCCATTTGAGATTTGTTTACACTTTATATATCTATAATAAAAGTAAGAAAAGGAAAGGAAAATCATCACGGTCACCGCTTGTTGCGGAATTCGACGAATATAATGATTACACTTAGTAGTGTTTAGCATTAATTAATTAATTATACTAAATAAAAAGTGAAACGAATCTTGTTCTAGGAAATTAAAATAAATACACATTTATTCTCTCACAAATCTAAAATTAATCAGCCCGAATTTTAGGCCCACTGAAATCCAGAAGCCCAAGACCAGGCCCATAATTAAGCAGCATTAACGCTAGAAAAGCCCAAAAAAGAAGAAAAAAACAACACATTCCTTCATCAAAGAGCTTCATCATCAAGAATTAGCAATGCCTAAGGTTCACATATCGAGCTACATATCTACAAAATTATACAGCGAGAAGAGTAAGGTGCAGTAAATTAAAGGAAACCTGGCTGCGTACGAAAGCCATAACGACCCTTGTTCGAGAAGAGGAAGGAAGGTGGAGGCGAAGGAGCGAATCTAGGCTCCATTAACGCAGGCGAGAGGTTCTTCGCGTGTTTCTTTAGCATGAAACGAGCTCAATGTGGTGATGGCGAGTGCCTGTCCATGAAGCGATGCTCTTGTAGATTTTAGGATGTGAATTTCCACGAAGTCGCCAACTTTTGGATTCCTTTTAGCATCATTGTCCATTTTATCTGGAACTGGAAGGATGGGAAATGATACCCTATGGCCTCTATCACTTTTCCCAATTAGCTCCTTCTCGGGCGCTCTCTTGTTGGGTCCTTCGACCAAAACGAGCTGGGTAGACCCGAGCTGGCGGTCAAAACACTGACCTGTGCTCTCCCTGAAAGCTTCGATCAGCTCTGTTAGTCTCCTCTGTTTTACACCTTCAGGAACATCATCTTCGTAGTTTCTGTGGGCGTGGGTTTTCTCTCTCATGCTGTATGCAAACATGTATGCCATGTCGTAGCCCACGGTTCTAACGAGACTCAATGTGTCCTGGTGATCCTCCTCTGTTTCCCCACAAAATCCTGAGAGAATGTAATCAAGAAATGTTAAAAGAGTGGTGGTGGTCTAATCTATGTAATCAAAAAAATAGTAAGGCAATCCAACATGAGAATCTTTGAGGTAAGTTTTTCGATATTGACAATATAGATGAAGTACGATTCTTCAAACATAAAGAGGCCCTTCCTAGTTGATGCTCAAAAGGAATTTGCATCTTATATCTCAATCTTTTACTTCTGTAAAGAATCATGTTTTGAGAGTAAACAAAGCAGGTAGTTTTTGATTTTATGCGAAGCTGCAAATCAGTGCCTTTCTAGTTAATGAATACAGCCTAAGAGATGAAGTTAACGAGCAAAATGGTAACAAACTCACCACATATGAAATCACTGCTTATCCCCATATCCGGAATTATGGTACGTATCTTGGTAACAAGATCCAAGTATGCTTCACGGGTATATCCCCTACGCATCCGTTCCAGTACTGTACTGCTTCCTGATTGTGCAGGCAAATGGATGCTTTTGCAAACATTGTGTCTATCTCTCATTACATACAATAATTCATCAGGAAAATCTTTTGGGTGAGGGGAGGTGTATCTGAATCGCATATCTGGAAATTCAGTTGCAAGCCTATCGATCAAATCAGCAAAGCGTAAGCCCATATTCTTCACTTTGCATCTACTAGAGAAACCGTCGCTGTACTTCCAGTTCGATCCGGATTCAACCTCTTCAACATCAGACGTATCGTTATAGCTATTCACATTTTGCCCAAGAAGAGTTACTTCTTTGACTCCTTCCTTCCAAAGTTCTGCCACTTCTCTAACAATGGATTCCACAGGACGTGATCTCTCTCTGCCTCTGGTGAAAGGAACGATGCAGAATGAGCACATATTATTACAACCCCTCATTACAGAAACGAACGCACTTATTGAATTCTTTGAGATTCGCACTGGATTGATATCTGCATAAGTTTCTTCAAGCGAAAGAAGCGTGTTGATCCCTTTCTGGCCATAGTCCACTTCTTCTAGCAGCCGTGGCAAGTCACGATAGGCATCGGGCCCGCATACAACATCAACCATCTTATCAGAATCCAGTATCTTATCCTTCAGCCTCTCAGCCATACAACCCAAGACTACAACTTTCGGAGGACGTAAGGATTGTGATCTTCCTGAAGCTACATTACTTTTCCATTCCCTCTTCAGAAACCAAAAATAGTTGAGCCTCTGCCACACCTTCTGTTCTGCATTGTCTCTGATCGCACACGTATTTATAAATATAATCTCCGCACTCTCGGGTACTTCTGCACCTTCACTGTATCCAGCTTTCTTCATGATAGATAGGACAATCTCCATATCATTAACATTCATCTGGCATCCATAGGTTTCATGGTATATTCGACCTTTCGGAAGAACATCGGACTCAGCGTTTGAGCTGGAAAAATCGACATATTTGGACGGAAACGGAACGACGAATGAGAAGCAAGGTTGAACTCATTATAATCACGCAAATCTAGCTAATATGCATTGAAATTTCAGTGTTATGATGAAATTCCCTCTCCCTATGGATAAATAAATCAGTTCCAATTTTGGAACTAACTTTCAGAAGTTCTCTTCATTTATGTACATGTAAATTCATGTTCATCATTTCATATTAAACTCCTCAATTCAGAAATTAAAGTCATCCATTCACATATCAAAATGCAGCTCATCTATCCAGCCGCTTCTACGCACGCAATTTAAAAAAATTAACACGAAAATGTATCTCAGAATAACACTTACTCGAGCTGGGGATCGGAAATGCCGGAATCGGCGACCGTCGCGGTGGCTTTGGGCATAAATTGATGAAGACTCGGAATCTCCGGTAGCCTACCGCTGCCGGAAATAGGAGATTGAGAATGAGACTGAGACTGAGAGAAGCTTCTGGAAAGGCTGCAAGAGAGAGCCGCGGAGGAGCTCCGGCCAGATGCACGGCGGCGGCAGAAAATTCGCGCGTCGGAGATCGACGTAAAACGGCATGGCTTCAGAGCGAAGAACCTGAGGGTGATGACTGAGCACTGTTTAGGAAGCTTTAAGCAGTGGTGTTGATTGAGAACGGAGGAGAGAGAATAGAGAGAGGAAGACGCCATGAGAGGGAACGAGTGAGAGCTGTGCGATAACAGAATAGGATAGGGGTCGGTTGCTGGAGGAGGAGAGATTCTATTGGGCCTCAAATTTATGTGGACTGGGCCCAAATCCAACAGTTATTGGGCCCAATTATTTGGGCTGGGCCCAATATCCAACAGTTACTTGAGGCCCAATTAATACTCCCCTGTCTCACTTCACTTGTTTTCCTTCGTAATAGGAACGTTCCACTTCAATTGATTTGTTTCTTATAATCGAAACACCCGTCGATTTTGAATGCGTAATAAACTAGTTTATGGAGTAATTAAAGAAAATAACACCCTTCAATTGATTTGTGATCTTTCTGTAACTAAAATTTCGTGTCGAAATGAAACAAATCAATTGAGTTGGGTATCTAAAATTTCGTGCAGAGAAACAATCCAAATTGAGTTTATTAATATAGAAATGGAGTTTGATATCTGTGGAATTGCCTAAACAGCAGGAGTAGTTGATGAAGAAGCAAGTTTATCTAAACAGCTCGCTCTGATCTCATCCTTTCTACTTCGAATTTTTTCAAAGACGAACTGCGATAGTTTTCTACTGAAAAATTCCGATCAAGCATACTCAGAAGTTCGCAACGAGGAGTTTTTTGATGAACAGATGAAGAATTTGACAGCAGCGAGTCGTCTACTCAGGCGTACTTCGAGGAACTTCTATTATCGTAGCTCGAACCTTAAGTTTTTCGGTTCAATCCTCCCTTTGAGCTCAGGTACCTGCGGTTTAATCGTGAAATCTGTTAATATTGGTGTAATTTTTCGTAATTGGTGATGTGTGTAGTGCGAATTGTAGAATGAGTTGATGAGCTTTCGGAAATTCGTATATCAATGGGAAATTCGTAATCGGCTACTGTTTTTCGTTTTGAAATTGCTTTGAGGAAGTAGAAAATTTGTGAAGGGAACTTAGAAACACTGTGTCCAGATGGCTGCATGCTAGGGAAGGCTTCAGTTTCATGATGGTTATGACTCGTGCAATGCATGTATTTAGTGTTGAATTTAGTTATATCTGATGTTCATGTGTTAAGATCATCGGAGTGGTGTTATGGGCTGAAAAAATAACTTGGAGTGACGATCATGAATTTGGTTTGTTTTGGTTTCTTTCTTTCCGAATATAGGCATATTGCGTTAGATGGTTCTATCAAATGCGATATTGTTTAATCGGTTGGACTTACTGTGCACCTTGTATAGCAAATCGGAAGTTGCCCTCATTGTAAAATTGATCTGATTTATTTTGTTTCATTTGTTATTTTTGTTGTCTTTGATGACAGGTCATAGTTACAGATCCCTTTGGACTTATGACCAGTTCAGTCGAGATGATTGCTTTCACGAAAACATTATGTCGAGATACATTTGCAGTTCCAGACGTTCTGGTGTAGGTAATCTAGGTAGCTTAGCTAAATTTCAGAGGGATGGCCTCGGAACTTATTGTAGAAATATTGCTTCCATTGCCTCAACACCAGAGAGGAACGCGTCTTTTGCGAAATTAAACTCTGATGATATAAGCTATCTCAAAAAAGTTCTTGGTGAGAGAGGTGTAGTTCAGGATGAGGAAAAGTTGGATGATGCGAACACAGATTGGATGCGGAAGTACAAAGGTTCAAGTAAGCTTATGTTACAGCCTCGAAGCACCCAAGAGGTTAGTGTCTTCTTTCAACCACCAAACTTGAATTTTCTGATTAACAAAGATCCTTTCTATGCACTCTGGTTTCTCTCCTTTTGTTTTCTGATTAGGAGCCAAAGTAGATTTCTTATGTATTTACTTCTATGACTGCTGTTCTCCTTGTCCTGTATAGGTTTCTCGGATTCTTGATTACTGTAATTCCAGATGCCTAGCTGTTGTACCCCAAGGTGGAAATACAGGTCTTGTGGGAGGAAGCATCCCTGTGCATGATGAGGTATTAACATATCTCTTTATTTCCTGATTCAAGCCTCCCCCTCGCTTAAGCTCAAGCTGGTACTACTGAGATTTATGCCCACTTATTCTATGTGTAAGGACACAGGTCCTTACGTGACATTAAAAGGGAAACTTTTTATGGTTCCCTCATCTTCTGACTAATTTGTATAACCTGTATCTATGTCCTTTCAGGTGATCATCAACATTGGCTCCATGAATAATATCCTTTCCTTTGACAAGGTACACATTTTTTTATAGCAAAATATCATAGATGTACTTGCATTGATTAATAGGACAGCCTTTCCATTTATTTTATTTTGAAGACCTTTTTGCTGCTAAGTCTATTGGATTTTCAGGATATGTAGTAATCTTCTCTTCAATTAATGTATATCTGTTTTACTTTTATTGTTGCACTTTTAGCATTTCCATCTCTAAATGACCTATACTTGGGAAAATCAGAACATAAGCTTTTATAGTAGGTTCCCAAAGAAAAAAGGAATGAAAAGTTAAAATATAGAAGAATGCAAAGGAACTACTTATGTTCCACATTAACTCATATATTATTGACTAGCACTTGAATTGCTTACTCCTTTTCAGTTGTAAATAGGTTAGCGGTATACTGGTATGTGAAGCAGGATGCATTCTGGAAAACTTGATTTCATTTCTCGATAATGAAGGGTAATGAATGTTCTATGTTAATCTCATTCCTGTTTTTATGGGCTTCTATGCGCTCCATACCCATTCAGCTATACTCCTGTCTTCTATTCTTTTTTGGGGGGAGGGTGGAGGTTGTGGGCCATACATTTCAACATTACTATGCCGGAATTGCAACCTTACCTGTGCCGGAATTGCATTGTACATCAAATTAAACTGCTGTATATGTGAACTCATCAGCTCTGTTCTATACTGATTTTCTGAGAGTGAGACTGGGCCTTTGCAAGGAATTTCATTTCCAAGAAGTAGGAGTGTTACTAGTTAATTGCTCCTATGCATGGATGCTATCTATAACCTCTTTTTAATTAATCTTTGTAACCTTGTCTCTTCCAATTTCCTCTGTTTCTTTTGGGGGTTTGTCATGTGTTGCTGCTTGTAATTCTCAATTGCCATGTGGACTTTCTGAAGCTTGTTTAATATAGTTTGTCCCGTATCTGTATTCCTTTAGTTGTTTTTTTCTTCAGATTTATTATGCCACTGGATCTGGGTGCTAAAGGAAGCTGCCAGATTGGAGGAAATGTCTCAACGAATGCTGGGGGCTTGCGCCTTATTCGGTATGGTTCACTTCATGGAAGTGTTCTTGGTGAGTTGTTTTCCTTTTCCATCTCTTTTATTCAAACCTATGTCAAAATTCGTCCATTTAAAACTTTGGTGTCAGTGAACTTATATGTTTACTGTCTGTAGAGCTTGGTTTGGTCTTAATTGAGTCTTCAGAATTTGTAGGAATGAAGGTGATATTATGATGTCTTCAATGTAGTGAAACTCATGCAAAGCTTTCACATTTTCAGCATGTACAGATTTTATGTCACGTCTCAAAAAACTAACAACCCCCCCCTCCAAAATAAACCAAAGAAGCAACATAAAATCTTTACGGCCTTCTTAAACTGATTGTCACTCCTACTATTTTGTTAATGTCGGTCATTATACTCTTCTTTTTCTGGAGCAACCTTTTTATGGAGATGGCATTTCAGGTCTTGAAGTTGTTTTGGCTAATGGCACTGTGCTTGATATGCTCGGTACTTTACGCAAAGACAACACAGGATATGACTTGAAGCATTTGTTTATAGGTGAAAAAATATCTTGTTGGACTTACCGTAGGAGTAAGATCTGCCGTTTCATCTTTGCTAAACTATAGCTGTTGTCGATATTTGTAGGGAGTGAGGGATCATTAGGAATTGTAACAAAGGTTTCCATACTTACCCCTCCAAAGTTGTCTTCAGTAAATGTAGCTTTTCTTGCTTGTGAAGATTATCTCAGCTGTCAGGTAAAGCTTGAATCCATAAAAAAACTGGCTAGATAATCCTTGGGTTTACTTAAGAATGTTAATCTTAAGAACCTTTCTTACATAGTTCTCTGATCCCTGTAGAAAATCTTGGTGGAAGCTAAGAAGAATCTCGGAGAAATTCTTTCTGCATTCGAGTTTTTGGATATCAATGCCATGGATCTGGTAAAGTTTGTTGAGATCAAATTTACACTTTAACGAGTTATCTGAATTCTGTGTAAAATTCTATGTGTTCAGACTCTACATGCAATGTTCAAATTAGCATGGCATTGTATATTGGAGTATATAATTGCAGCAAACAATCTTCTTTATAGTTTGCAATCGTGTTTAGCTTATATGTACGGGGTTTTGTTTGACAGGTTTTGAAACAATTAGATGGCCTTCGTGATCCTTTACCTTCCTCTAAGCACAACTTCTATATTCTGATTGAGACTACTGGCAGCATGGAATCTCATGACAAGTAACTCCTTTTCTACATCTTCCACACCTTATTTTTTACCACAAACTTTTCGTTCTTATAAATCTGCCTTCCCATGATTGCTGAAATTAAGCACTTGATTGTCACTGATGAACTTTTCTTTCTCGAATTCCTGCTATTTGAACCAATATCCTTAGGGAGAAGCTTGAAGCATTCCTTGTTCAGGCTATGGAAAGTGGGTTGTTAACTGATGGAGCTATAGCACAAGATATTAATCAAGCATCATCATTTTGGCGTATACGCGAGGTAATAACTTATGCTTCAACTATTAGTCCGTGTTATTTTGAAATGACAGTTTCTGCAAGTGTTAAAATTGGAAAAATCAAAAAGCCTATATTCCTCAACAACCTGAGATGGTCTACATGTCTACAGGGAGTACCTGAAGCTCTGTTGAAAGCAGGGGCTTCTTTTAAGTATGACTTGTCTTTGCCACCAGAAAAGATGTATGCTCTCGTAGAGGAAATGCGTGAACGCATAGGTAACTAAAACACTATAATCTCACTGAAATTCTTGCTTCTTAATCGAAACTCTCCCAAATTTAATCATTAGTTTACAACTTCTAGGCACCACAGCAAATGTCGTGGCTTATGGTCACCTCGGAGATGGCAATTTGCATCTAAACATTTCAGCTAAACAATACGACGACAGTGTAAGCAACTGCATCTCTTTTCCATCTGTAGATTCTCTAGTTCTGAAATGTTTCTAAAAGAAATGCATTCATTTCAGATTTTAGCTACAATCGAACCTTTTGTATACGAGTGGACATCTAAGCAACGAGGAAGCATCAGTGCTGAGCATGGGATTGGACTGATGAAAGCAAGTAAAATTCATTACAGCAAGTCAGCTGAAGCTGTAAGTTTAACCTCGTTCGTATGTATTTCAGTAATCAAAAAGGTCATTTCCTTGGAACAATACTGGGATGAAACTTCTGTATGTTCTTGGTACTAATCTATAACGAGGTTCTTCGTGTGCAGGTACAAACAATGGCAGCCATCAAGAAAGTTTTAGATCCTAATGGAATACTTAACCCCTATAAAGTTCTTCCGGCTTCCGTATTATCGCAGACGGAAGCGAAAAAACCACAGGAGGATTGATTCAAACAGTAAATCGAAATGGTGCAATACTACTGTATTAATCTCAAGTCATTGAATAGCTATTTCCCTATTGCATTTGTGGCACTTAACTACTCTACACCACTAAACAGCAATCTCATTAAAAATAAAACAAGAAAGAATGAAGACATGGCAAAATTATAGATCTTTCTTCCTATAAAGTTTCAACATATTCAGCACATTCTCGTACACGATAAACGTCACCGAGGCAGCAGGAGCGTTTTTCAGTACGTTTGCAGTTATGCCCCTGTAGAAACCTCGCGGACCTTCAAATCTGGTGCATCAAAGAGGATATAAATCTCGTAAAGGTGCCGCAGAGATTAGATCACATTAGATGCTAAAATAGATGATCATGAACATGAAATTAGAGCAACACCAATTGAGAGGTCCTATGTTTGAGTTTCAGCACCTGTTTTAACGCAAAATTTGCACGTGCAAGGCTTCGATAAAACTCAATTTATAAATGATACTCCTCTCGAAAATGAAGCTTCAAGCTCTTAGAATAGGTATCCATTTAACATGAAGCATTTAAAGAGAATCATGAGACGAAATTCAAGGAACAGTGGAGTTCGCCTTACCTTAAGGTTTCTTTGGCAACATGCCAGCTATCTATGTATCTTGGAATTCCCTTGATCGTTGGGCGTTGCTGCAGGGGATGAACATTGATTTCAATTGCAAATGGTTAAGTTCTGGCATAGTTGTGTTATCGTCGTCTTATATGCTGCTAAAGAAGTTGTGATAACTAAGAATCGAAAGCTAAGTAAAGCTGTAATTACCTGCAATCTAGCTCGAATGACCTGTCGGACATAAGATAGCAACACTCAGCAAACAAGAAACAAGCATTATATCAATAAGTCTCTTCAAAATGGCGCCTACCTGAAATGGGTATGTCAAACTAATGGCTGCAAATTTCGAAGAAGCACCTAATACGGCATAGTCAATTGAGTCCTGTAACCACAATGTCGGAAAATCCAAGTCTTAAGAAGCAATTGCGAGTGACAAAGAACCTTTCAACTGTCCTTTTGTTTTGATAACGAAAGAAAGAAATGTAGTAAATTCACACATATAAAGTTGCAGCAGTTTTGCAACTTTAAAAGGAAACCTAGTACACAAAACGGTATATTGAGAAAGATATGATTAAAGGCGTAATATTATCAGTTGCAACTCTTCAAGGCTTAAATAGATATGTCAGGACAGAAAAGTATCAAACGGGCACATTAGAGTTAGTTAGCAAGAGGTGGAGGTAGTCTCCAGGAAGTTTAGAGAGTTTGATTGGTTAATCTCACTGAATGGAAAAGCTTTCAACAAGTATGCAACTGAATAACAGGACTTTTATAGCAACTGATCCATGTATTGAGTTTCTTTCAGAGCACAACCAAGATAATGCTCAGGTTTTTATCAATCCATAGTTGAAATTCAAGATACAACAACATTCCAGTCAGGGAAGAGGTTAATGTATATACTCTATGATGACGCACGTTACTTCTGATGGATAGCTTTATATATTAAAGTCAAAGAAGAAACATGTAGCTTGGGAAAACAAAACGTACAACAATATGAATCCCAGTATGTTCGTCTGCACTTTACGTAGGAAATTCTTCCCAAGATAATGAAGTATTACTGATCCAGAAACTCACCAATGAATTAACAGCGAATTCTTGACTTTGTTCACATTCTGTAGTCCTGAAACTGATAAGCATCTTCCTAAGTTCCTCATATGCTGTAAACTGAATAGCACCATGTGTAATCTGCTGAACAGGGCCAAATTGAGTAAGTTTCATTTCTCAATAGAAAATCAGGCCGATCGTCATCAAGACTTACAAATCTGAAAATAATACATAGTGCTTCGCAAAGGACAATGCAATCACAAGCAACAACAAAAAACATTGAAAATAGGAAGAAGAATAGGCCCAACCAGAAATAGACCAGGAACGAGCCCTTTATAGAGAGCTTTCCATCCTTCTTCTCTCAGTATGGTTCTTAAAGCATCTGAAATTCAGAAGATGGAAAAGTTAAAATATTCCATAGAAAAGCAGAAGATCTCTAGTCTCACTAAAAAGAATGAAACCAAGTAAGCTCGAAAAATGAATGATTTCATATAAACAAACATTAACATAGGATCACTGAATGCCTAATTATCTTTCAATCTACTGAAAATGTTAAAACATAGACAAGCCAACATTTTACCAGCTGCTTGATGTTCTTATCTATAATAAATCAAACAGGTCTCAAAGTAGAGATTTTGGGAATACGAGCTGACCATGAAAACCAGAATATGGTCGAGCTTGCTGCGGTGTCTGAAGCTGCAACCTTGTCTTTACCAGCCATATAGGATTCGTACAACAGCAGACCTATGAAAGAGTCACTAAAACTTCAATAACAAAAGAGGAAACTGAGGGAAGTCCAGAAACCAGTCAGTTTACACACTTAAATGGAGACAACAAGGATGACAAGATCAAAGAATCAGAGTAAGTCATAACTATCATCTTTCACAGTTACTTGGGGCTATAATGCAAGAGCATACAAATTGAATAAAGAACTGCATTGATTTGACTGTTTAAAAGCTCATATACAGCGGTCACAGGAGGTCTACTTAATATTGAAAAATCTCAAAAAGAACTACTTTGTAAATTTCAGTTTATCTATAGCAATTGTAACTTCAACCAATTTGCAATATCTTATTCCTTTTAGGGACTTCCTCCAGTTATGATCTACAAAGTTCAGATACTAACCAAGGCTCCAGCTTCAGCAGCTGACGCAAGATGAAGAACAGGAGACAGTTTCTCTCTGCTTCTCAAATACCGCTGCTTGGCTTTGCTGTAGCTGCAAAGGAATAAGAAACCATGGTTATGATCAAAACGAATGGACAAGGTTCCTTGAAAATCACAATGTTAAGCAGCTAACCATAGCCAAAATACATAAGCATGCCATATTTTTATTTCTTAGTTAGTTAGCTGAATTTAAGTGACATATATTGGAACAAGAAATTAATTATTTGATACTGCATGTACGTCTAGAGATATATTCAATAACATCCATTATTCCATTACACAATGAGCATGTATGTGCATACATGGAATGGGGAAGCTTATAGCGAACATTCCAGATTTATTTAGCCCAGAGGAGAACGTAATTAAACTGTTGCTTCTGCAGGTTTCCCTCATGGTACATGAACACTCCAAGTCCAAGCAGAAGATGATATAATAACCAAGAATATTATCAAAAGTATATGAAAACTAACTAATAATCTGGAAATAACTCTGTTAACGAGGCTTACAAGAAGAAATATAAACCCCATGAAATAGTTGATCCAAGTACGGCCGGATAAAAGCCAGCATATAGGCCTCTTAGACCCTGAAGCAAAATAAAGTCATACTTAGAACATAGACAAAAGTACGTCTTCAGAATAGAATGACAGTTTTAATAGGTAAAGTTCACAAGAATCATGCAAATATAAAACTGCCCCGTTGAACTGAGAGTAGCTGGTTTCCTCACAGCAAACAGGTAACCAGGAAAGATTTGTCGACCCCAAATTGATAAAAACTACATGTGTATGTACTATGTAGCACTAAGACAACTTCATTTTGACACCAAGAAAAAAAGAAAAAAGGTTGCAAAAGCATGAAAATAATCTATCATCATTCAAAATACTACTCGATTAATATGCCAAATGAAGACAGATAATAGCATTCAAAATTCATTATCCCATCAATTATGCATTTCCTTTTTCACTATATATGTCTAAGCACTGTAACGGTGGTAACCCCTGATGTTGCTGAGCTCAATGTTTCAAAGCTAAATTTGACACATTCATCTCATAATGCTTACAAGAAGGCAAGGAATCATCGGCGAAGGACTGAAAACAGAGGAAAATCAAGACAAACCTCAGAGCGAGCAATGGTGAATAGAGCGTGAGGGGTGTTCTTATAGGTAGGCAGGTGCAACAATCGACCGTCGTTCACTAATTCGACCAAGGAAAAAAACCTAATCAATGGCAGGTTTCGATGAAAATCAAATCAAATAATAGGAGACACGGACCTTGAAATCGAGTGCGCACGACGTCGAGCGGGTGAGTAAAGTTGACGGTGGCGAGGCCAGCGGCGGATCCGGCGGCCGCGTTCTCCCACTGCCAGTCCGCCGCCATGAATCTCAGCTGCTTTTTATAGCTCCAGCTTCCGTCACATATCGCAGTTTCTCAGTTACACGAAAACAGCCGCCACTGATAATATAACCGTCGTTCCTTTCTGTTTAATTAAGGAATATTTTCTATAAATAAACTCCTTACTTGTTACACAATTAATCTAAATCCCATTAACTTTAATTAAACCATAACCCACCACTTTATGTTCGATAACATTAATTATCTAACAAATAATGAGCTTATAAAAATTTGTACCATATAAAACGTATAGCACTTTTCATTGACACGAGTGTATCATAGATGAATTGAATCGTGATTTTGCATCTATTTTTGTTATGATACATTATACTACCTCCGTCTCATTAAATTAGCCCCAGATGCCGTTTCGGTCCGTCTCAACTATTAGCCCCATTTCCGTTTTTGGCAAAAAATTAGCCCTAATGGGCCATCCCATCAAATTAAAATAAGGGCCCTAATTATGGTTAATTAATCATAATTGGGCCCCTAATTGTGCAGCCCAAATTAGGGGTGGGAGAGGGGAGCCCAATATGTGAGGGGTCAAAACCCTACCCCTCACTTCTCCGCCTCCCATTGCTGTCATTTTCTCCATTTCTCTCGAATCTTCCTCTCTTCTCCGCTTTCCTCTTCTCTGCGAAACCCTACATCCCTCACTCGAGCTCTCCGCCTCCCTCTTCTCTGTGAAAAAATACCTCTCCCTCTCCCTCTCCCGATCTGTCGCTCTCCCTCTCTCCTCCATCTCCTTCGATGGTCGGAGCGAAGCTTTCCATCCCTTCGGATGAAGAAGGGAGCCCCCAAAACCCTACCCCTCCCTCGCCGCCGTCTCCCCCCGCGGGAAATCTCCATAAACGCGGGCGGAGGCGTTCTCGTCCCATCCCTCCTCCCAGATCTGACCCTCTGGGTCGGAATCGCCGCCGTCTGCCTCGCCGGGAAAGGGGGGCGAAACTGGATGAAGTTCCAGACTCTCCGCCGTCCTCCCCCCCGCCTCGGCAAACCCTAGAGCTTGGGCTCCCGTCACCGGAGGCGCCGGCGTTGCCCGTCCCAGCTGCTCCTCCACCTCCGGACAGATCTGACCCGAAGAAATGGAGGCGGCTCCCAGATTACTTCTACCGGTACCGGATTCTCCCATCGTGGGCCACCGGCGGCGGCGGAGTTGAAGCGGCTGGGAGCTCCGAGGCGGCGCCGTGCACTGACGATGGAGATGGGGTGATCTGACCACTACTACATGGCGGTGAATCTTTCCTTAATCTCTTTTTATGAACCCTCAGCACATAAATGTTGTACATGGGCTCGAATTTCCTCTTTTCCCCTTCACTGTACTATACCCAAACTGCTTGGTTGTTTTTGTGCAATACTTATGAGCTGAGGGTCATAAAAAGATAGATTTTCAGTGAGATTTGATGCTATGTTGTTGGTGTTTATGCAGATTGGGTGACTGGATTTGGCGCTGTGGAGGAACCATTTGATGGGGCTGTGGAGGAACCATTTGATGATCTGCTGATGGATATATACATGGGTTGTATCCTTCCCTGTCTTTATGTGATAGTTGGATTAGGTGTGGTGTTATTTCTGTATGTGTATGCTGATGACATACAACGGTCAAATGATGCTCTGTTCTTGACATTCTAACCTGCTGATGCTGTTGTATGCTCAAATGATGTTCTGTTCTTGTCATATGAACCTGCTGATGACATACAATGGTCAAATGATGTTCTGTTCTGGTCTATTTATTTATTGAGATGGAGGTAGTATGTGCATGTGAGTATGGTCTGTTCTTGGGCAACTGTGGGATTTAGGGGTCCTAATTAGCTGCAGTGATGACATGTTTAAGTATCTATTTATGCTTTGGCCTCTATTGAAGTGGTTTCAACCTCTGTTACATGGTTTTGATTGTCTGTGCCTACACTTTATGTGATTTTACATTAACTCATTACTGAGAATACATGAATTCAATGATGTGCATTCAAGTGTTCAATGATTTCAAAAGGTACTGGAAATGGAAAGTTAAACATACACTTTATGAAAACCTAAAGCTACTGCCATCTGCTGTTGTTCTTCAATCTGTCTTCACTGTATGCTTCATGTTTACTTTCCCATTTCTGTCTTCACTCTATGCATTCAAATCAAACATTTCACCTAAACCTTGTGGGACATTGATGCCTAATTCTTCCATCAAAATCTCTAATCCTTCTGTTCTTTCTTCTGCAATCAAGTGATCAATGCATTCCCTCACTAGGTATTCTGGTACATCTAGGTTTTGAGGTAGTAAACCCTGCCTTAATAATGAATCCTTGGACATATGTGGCAATTTGAAGTTGTTCCTCCCTCTGCATTTCATGACCTCAAGTAATACACACTGCAATGATAAAAACACCTTGTTTAGTGTCTGTGGCTCCATTATTTGGAAACTTTCCTGCACTGCCTTGATGAGTTCTTCTGGATTTTTGCACTTCATCATCTGCTGTAGACTTTGGATTGCTGTGAATAGGCCTAAATCATTTGCATTACAATCTGGACTGTTTGATGGCTGTTGTACTAGTTGTATGTTGAAACCATCTGCATTAGCTGCTTGTTGGAAGTCTGGATCAGTGTTGTTGATGTGTGCTCTGCAGTTGTCTTGCTGTATATGTATTCTCTTGCTCATACTAACTGGCCATTTTTGTTTGATGGCAGGCAGAATCTGTGAGATTGAGCAATGTGTTAGGGTGTTAATATGAGTGTTCTCAAATGATGGAAACTGATAGAGATTTAAAAAAGGCTACTTACCTCTTTTAATATGCAATCCTTGACAACTGTTTTTGTGATGCTTTGAATGGGTTTTAACTCCACTGTGCCTGCTGGTCTCTTGCTGCTGTTTCTCTTTGCTGTATACTCCTCTACAAATGGCCATATACCAATCTTTCCATCAAATAGAACACTCCCATCCCCCCTAAAAACTGGTCTACTTACTGCACACATAAACATGACCTTAGAGATGAAATTTTTTGACTGTGTAACTCTTAGGGGGTCTGCCTCCATTGGGGTCAGGTAGTATCTGCAGTTTTTCCTTTGTAAGTAGAACCACTTCTCATCTATGTGAATGGTATTTTCCATGGGCTTGAATGTTGGAGTGTTCCTAGTAAAATCGAAGTGTAAGGCTTGTAGACTAAACCCTAACCTCCATAACATGTTAGGAGCTGTCAATAGGGGCCTTATAGCATTACTATGATGTCTGAGCAGTAACTTAGCCCATCTTCCCACTGTTGCTCTTGAAATTAATGGACCTAATGCATCACTAAGTGAGGAAATGGTACCTCTTTTACTGGGGTCTATTGCCTCAATAACTGAATAGTTGATTGTGTGCTTCTTCTTTCTGCTTCTGCCCTCTCTATTTGCAGCAACATTAATGGCCTCACCCCTCTCTCTTTGTTGTTTTGCAGATTTCCAGATTCTGTGGACACTCCATCTGGAAATTTGGAACATGCTTGCTGCTTCACTGATGCTCCCTTTGCCCATCTTCCCATTCTTCTCCAACTGCAGCAAGTGCTGCATAATCTGTGTCTTCCTCTCTGCTAGAACATCTGCCATCTTCCCCATCTTCTCCTTCTTCTTCTTCTTCTTCTTCTTCTTCTTCTTCTTCTTCTTCTTCTTCTGTTTTCTCCTTCTTCTTCTTCTTCTGTTTTTTTCTTCTTCTTCTGTTCCTGAGAGAGTTTATATCCAAATGATGCTAAGCTGATGGATATATAGATTGTATCTAGTGAAATGGGGGGAAATTTAAATGTCAAATTTCCCCCCCTCACCCGAGTATGATCATCTGCTGCTGTTCTTCAATCTGTTTCCCACTTTTTTCTTTTTTTTTTTTTTTTTTTTTTTTTTTTTTTTTTTTATTGTATGAAATGATGTACATTAAATCCCGCTACAGTAATATATGAACAGTAACATCAGTTTCTAATTTTGTGCTTAATCTCCACTTTATTTCCCTGATTTTTTTTTGTCTTGGTTTTTGGTCCAAAAGCATTTGTAGCTTATTTAGTGAGATGGAGGTAGTAATAACTTTAAATGAATCGAATCACCCTTGCTTGAGTTGAACACTTGAGTTTTATCATATTATACTACTCCCTCCGTCACATTACATTTGATGTGTTCGTTTGACAACAATACAAATTTGAAGGATATAAATTGAAGAGACTTCATAGCCCAATTAGTTCAAACTCACTGCAAGCTTACTTCACATTCCACAGTGTGAATTTTCCATGCAATACCCCAGCTTCTATTTTCTTGATATTGAAAAGGTACAAACCTCAACAAAAAGAGGCAATTTCAACAAGAGGCAAGTTTACTTTTCAACAAGTGTGAGGCAGAGGTAACATGTGATCATCTCTCTAAATGTGAATCCAAAGCATGTTCTACACTAATAAATAACCCCTCAAAATTTATGGGATCTTTTAAGCAAGTAGTTCAAGCATGAAGCTGCAACTAGGTTTTTACAAATCCAATGTGCGTGATCCGATCCTTCTAAGTTGCTTATGAAACATTGTAAAAGCAGATTGCCCAAAAATCTCCGCATATCCAGATGAATCCGTATGGTTCTCTTTGCTCTTCCGAGTTGCTTCTATATCTGTGCAACATCATATCTGTTGCAGCAAAAACAATCAAAATGAATGAGCAGTCAAAATGATGTGCAGAAACTAGGATGACTGGTAAAAACACAAGGATTAAACATGTAACTTAAATCTTGTTAGATGTGATGTAATGCCCAACTCAAAGATGAAACTTTCAGTTGGTTACAAACAAGGCATAGGATCCCTAAAGCATCATGCTAGAAGAGCTGAGCGTGGCATATGGTCAAGCAACCAACATCCAACAGCATAAACACCAAGCACAATTGAAGTTAAAACATCAAATTCTTCAAGACATAAGGAAACTCGAGCATAAAGCAAGCAGCCAAGCACTCCAAGCACTCCAAGTTATGTTTTATTTCAGAAAATGTTTCAAGTCCTATCGAAAATCAACAAGTATCGTTCACTGAAAATTGAGGGACAAAGATAACCAACATAGTCAACCCCCACCATGAAACAAAGAATCCAATTTGAGAAACTAACAAATACTCCTATATTGTATAGCAGTGAGCTTATACTTTCTTTTTAGAAGGGTCAGCTCCATCATTAACATCTAAAAACAAGAACTGCAATACTGAGCCAAATGTGGTTCAGACGATTCCACATTTACGTACTAATCACAAACAAGGCTCGCGCTCCAAGAGTTGAGGGGATTACTACTGAAGTTTTTGTAAATGTCGATACTAGTAACTACCATACCAAGATCAATACACCTATAAGCTCAAAAAAAATCCATCCTTTCTTCCAGGTTCAGTAAGAATCCTCAGAAAACAATGTCTATGATCAACTACTTTACCTCACTCCATGATCACTTTGGCCCCGATCTCCTTCATCTTCCCGATAATCTTCTCCGCCTCTTCCTTGGTCACCCCCTTCTTCAGCAAAGTCGGCGCTTTCTCCACCAATTCCTTGGCCTCCTTCAACCCCAGATCCGTGCACGCCCTCACTTCCTTAATAATCTTAAGCTTCAAGCCCGAATCGAAACCGCCCTCGAGCTTCAAATCAAACGCCGTCTTCTCCTTCTTCTCCTCCTCCTCCTTAGCCGCGCCACCGCCGACCTTCGCCTTCACCGCCGCCATTCCCGGCGGGGGCGGCATCCCGGGCAACATCGCCGGCATATCCTCAATCTTCATCCTCACTCTCAGGACATCGGATAAGTCCGCCAATTCGAGAATCGAGAGACCACAGAGCTCCTTAACGATTTCATTGACTCGTTCCGATTGGGCAGAATCCGACTCCTCAGCCGTAGCCGAGAATCTTCGGATCAAATTAGGGCTTTTCAGCGGGGTTTCGATTCGAGTAACAGATTTGGGGAAACGGGTGAGGGATTGAGAGATGAAGCGGGACAAATGGCGTCTCATTCCGAAGAATTAACGGATTATACTGGAAAATGAGGATGATTTTCAGCGGTGGAGATGAATTTGAAGAATCGATATCGCAAACCCTGAGAGAAATGGGAGATCGAACTGTGGAAGAGGGTTTAAGGATTCGGGTTGCTCGTTTGGGTCGAATCTGGATCCTCCTTTCAACCCGAATTTGTCCCTAATATCACTACTAATTAATTATAACCACAAAAATGCGGTACAAATTTTCGATTTTTTCTGTAAAAACACAAATTATGTTCCGTGTTCAAATGTTTTTTCATACATAGCAATTTTCCCCCTAAATTGAATTGTTGTGGCACCTACTTGACAACTGAAAGTCAGAAATTATACACTTATGCACATCGTCCGACAACTAAAACGATTATCGTTTTTAAAATATTTGATTCATAAAGGTAAGAGCAAATTATAATATTTGTAGTGATGATGAATAAAATTGATACAAGAAAACCACACACACAACAACAATCAAAGTTCTCTAATCTCAAGAACAAATGCAAGAAAGTAGAGGCAACACACACACATATATACCCAATGGAATAGATCGAGTAATCAACGGCTTCAAATAACTAATTCATCCTCCTGCAATTCTTCCTGATCTCTCCCCTGCGTCCCGTCAATGGAGAAATGTTCCCCATCTTCACCATGGATGCAGCAAACTGCTCGAAGAACTCCTCGTTGCTCGCCGCGTACTTCTTCACCAGCTGGAACGACTCCTGGTTCTTGGTCACCAGAATCTGGTCGGAGCTCAACAGGCCCTTGAACGCCAGCAGGTTCTTGAAGTAGGAGTTGTCGAAGGCCGTCGGAGAGACGAAGTCGAGGAGAGAGAGAGTCTGGTCGCCGCCGGACCTGGGGCACCTGGTCCGGAGCTGGGCGGCGTAGGATTGGTCGAGGGTGGAATCCGGCTTGGCGTTTCCGGTCTGGTTGTACAGCCTCTGCCTGAAGCTCACGCACCTCCCCTTCCCTATCGTGTGGCTCCCTGCATTGCCATTGCATGCATGCACATTACATACTCCTTTCGTCTCGTTGATAATATTAGAATGCGTTCGTTTCTAATAATTACCGGATAAGGCGACAAGATCGACGATGTTGAGCCCTTGAAGCTTGAATTTGGTGAGGATAGTTTGGAATGTGTTGTTGGGAGCTGGAATGTTGTGGTTGGACCCACTCACGCTCGCGTCTCTCGAGTCTCTTCTCCCAAGTGGGACCACCCAGTTTGGGCCTCCGGCCTGCATAAGAAATTTATGCCCAGTTAGTTGGGCTTTTTATGGGCTTTTGAAATTATAGGCCCAATAGAAAAAAAAAGACAAGAAGCTTTTTTTTTTTAATAATGTTTTTAAAGACAGCGCCATGAAAGAATCGACTTACGAGAACAGTGGAGTCTCTAGCGGCGACAGCTAAGATGTCCGAGCAAGAAACGGTTTGAGGGCAGCGTTTCTCGAGAGCGGATTTAATCTCGTCGATCACTTCGAATCCACGTACGGAATTCCGGTTCGGGATCGAGCCTTTCTCGCTGGCTAGGCTCCCGGCATTGTCTAACAGAATCGATGCATCGCATCCCTTCAATATTCAACAACATGTACATACATGACTTCATTAGCTACTATACATAATACATGCATGCATGCATACTCTTTCTCTCTCTCTCTCTCTAGAAGTATAGCTAGCTAGCTACAATAACATATGTATACCTTGACGAAGCAGTCGTGGAAGTGAAGCCTGAGAAGGGAGGCAGCCATGCGGGGGTCTCGAGCGACGGCTTTCGCGACGATGGACTTAACGATTTGTAGAGCTTGAGGGCAGGATTGGTCGTAGAACTGAGGGTAGAGGTAGCCTCCATTTGTGCTGTGGCTCAATGCAACAACACTAGTACTACTTATGATGAAGATCACCAACAAGTAATTGAGGGCCATTTCTTTGCTATTGTCTATATATTTTGTGGAGGGGGATATGATTGTTTGATGATTTGGAGATGAGATTGAGTGTTGAGTATTTATACAAGACTTTGCTAGCTCTTGCAAAAAAGCTAGAGAGGGAGAGAGAGAGAGAGAGGGTCAGAGTAATTGGAGTTGGTATGATTTTGGGTTGAATTGGTTACTATCTCCATTACAGAGGTTAAAGTATATATATTTAATTAATTAGAAGCAAGTTTTGTTATGGTGTTTTAGTTTCCTTTTCTTTAAATGGGTGTGCAATGAGATATGAAAAAAAGACCAAGTCTCTCTATAGAGGCAAAAGATGATTAAAAAAAAAAAAAAAAAAGTATATCACCTACTCTGTTGACAAATAGGGCTTTACTCACGTGCTCCCTCCTCCGTTCCATTTCAATTGCCATGCTTTCGTAATCGAGTCGTCCCACGTGAATTATCATGTTTCTTGAAAAGGGAAGAATTAACCCTTATATTTTAATGTTGATTCCTTACTTTTCACTTTTAACACTGCACTTAAAATCTCGTGCCGAATAAAACCTTACATTACGATTGATCTGAGACGGAGAGTGTAATTTATTTTGACTTATAACAGTATGAATTAGATAACATATAAGCTGCAGATAACATCAAAAGATTATATATGATGTGTAAGTTGATTGGTTAGTAAAGGGGCAGAAATGGACATAATAGTAGGGCAACTGCTTCTCTGGTTTTGTCAAACCCATTCTCTTTCTAACTAATATCCCTTCTTACTTTTTCAAGATTCTTATTATTATACTCTATAACAAGACTTTTTCAATCAGATGTTTACTAGACTGCGCTTCGTCGTCAACATATTAAGATTTTCGGATAATGGACCGGACCGGACCGGACCAACGTTATCAGATCTTATAACGGACGCCATTAGGTTAAGCTTTGATTGCGTAATTTGCGTAAATGTTTAGTTTACATACACACGCTAAGTACTGAACAAGTCTATCTACTTACATATGCTACCGATTCTCTTTTGAACTTTGATGAGTTATGTTCCTTTCGACATTGTATGTATGTTTCTGAAATGCAACAAACAAAGCTAAGAGAGAACGAAATGGGGTGCTTCGAAAACGAATTATTGTGCTTTAGGAAGAAGGCTGTAAGCTAGTGATGCGGAATCAGATGGAACCATAAGGTCTTTCACTGGCTGCGGTAGCTCTACCGCGATTGGAAGTTGGCTGCTCTTCCCATGTCGTTTGGTTTGCATATGGATCGTTTGCGTCGCCTGGGCGTGTATACCTTGGCCCGCCTCCGCTTGCCTGCATGTTATAACCCTTTTAGACATCTGTAGTTACTACTCGAGCTCAATCAATTCTAAAGATATCGTCACGTGCCACAAAAACTAGGTTGACGAGGCAAGTATAACTTTAAGATCATCGAACTTAAAAAGAGATAGTGTCTACTTACAGTTTCCAAACATGCTGCTAACACAGCCATTCCAGGGACAGCGTCGAGCCCATGCTGCATATCATGGTTAAAACTTGAGTTATGCACAAGAACAAGAAACGAGCATGATTTCATGCATAGTAACGGGCGTTCACTTAAGAAAAGACTCAATCACCCACAAAGTCATCAGATGATTCATTTCTGCATCAGATGTAAGTAAGTTAACGTACCAGGTTTTGCACTCGTGTCCTATATATGAAAACTCCGACGCAGGAAAGTGTCAAACCGACGATTAGTCTGTTTTCAAAAGCGACAGCATGCAGTTAAAAACACAAATTCAATCCCACTATCAGCAGATGGAAGAGGTAAGATTTGCAGTGCAGAATTCCAGGAAGTAAATGGACATACACGCATGAGAATATTCCAAATATAGCCCATCCTCTCATGGATACGCCACGTTCATCCTGAATGTGCTCTATACAGATTGTAAGGAAGAATGGCATGTAAGATTAGTAGCATTACTACTTCTACTAGACCCTGACGAAAAAGGAACCAGAGAGGGAGAGACAAGAGAGGCGGAGAAGATAGAAAATATGATGTTAAATGTTGAAATATGGAAATTTTCATGCTCACCGCATAGCTTTGCAAAAGTAAACTGAATCGGATCATAATTCTCTACTGGAATTGTGATTTCAACTTCGTAAGGCGTGTCTCGAGCCTTTTCACCTAAGATAGAAACAACGGAAGAGCATCAGTAGGACCAACACAAAACCCAATTTGTCGCATGGTTCATGAGGATATTTACATTTCCATTCCACAATTAACATCGTGGGGGACAAAGTGGTAGGTGGGCTGCCATTTGCTCCTGAGCCAGCCAACTGAACATTCAATCCGTCCTTTGGAGAGACCTGCAGAAAGATGGTATTCGATAGAAAGAAAGAAAAGAATGAAGAGGCTAGAACTAGGTGTTGTACGCAGACTGATGCAAACAGACATGGATATGCAGGAGATAGTTAACCTTGATAGTGGGTTCTTGCACTAACTTCGAGAGGGAAGCAACTGCAGTTAGGTATAGGGTTACATCTCTTTGCTCAGTGCCGAAGCTGTAGCAGTAGCAGTAACAAACCATTAGATGTCCAGCTACTTACAACATGGGACTTCATCATAATCAAATGGAAAGCATAAATATATAATGTAAAGAGAATTGAATATTGATGCATGCAGAAAGAAAGAAAGAAAGTAATGACTTAAAGTTTTACCTGAATTCATCATACGCCTTTTCATAACCCAATTGAGTCAGGCCATTATAGACCTACAATAGTTAAAGATTTATGCATATAAGTAGATTGGTCTACCACAAAAATGACTACTAAAGCAAAGTTCATCGAAAAGTTCCTTACAACTTCCCATGAACGTGGATGAAAACCAACTGTGAATCCTTCAAATACCCGCAACCCGGGCTCCATACATGGTAGGGCAAGATCAATGAGAACTCTGCCCAATCCAGACCCATAATCAGAGAAATTCAGGACAAAAGAGCAATATTGTGGAAGCAACTTGGATAAGGATAACATTATAATATGAATATATGTATTTATATTCGAAGCTTTATCTAGTTTCTCCTAGCAAGTTTGGCACACATGCCAAATTATATGTCTATCTTCAGATTTAGCTCATGTTTCACTCTTCATGAATTAAGAATAATCTTGTACTTAGCAAGTTGGTGAAATAAATATTTAAAAGAGTTTGTTCCATTGCATTGGTCAACAGTACAGGCATTACTTCCTCCCAACAGGTCGCTGACTTCTTATCAGAACAAAATGGAACCGAGCACATTAATTTGTTTTCCCGCTTCTGGACAAGCAAATCATAGTGTGTGTGTGTGTGTGTGATATTGACAGCTTTTATGAAGGCTTTACTTAGTGAAGAACATAGCAAATGAAATATAATAGCAAGAATTTTGTGTGGAAACCTGCAAGGAGATTCGTAAGTAACACTGCAGATGCATCCAAGTCCACCTACATAATAAATATAAAGCACATCAAATACTTCAGCCATAAAAGAATGGTCTACAAAGAAGAGCTTCAGATTTAGATACCATTTCCATGTGCAAGATACCACAAAACTTTTTCATAGAAAGCTGTCTATTGGTTCACTAGGTCAAAAGGAGTGAGCATAGAAGATGAGGTTATGGAGCTTCAACTATGACGACCACAGAAGCCATCCTATCTAGGAATAAATGAAATTTGGAGGTTATAATTTGGTTCGAACAAGACATTAAGGTGTCATAACTGTCAGCTCAATCAACCGTTTCAACAACATTCCACAACAAGAGCGGATCATCTACAGGTAGTAAAATTTCATACAGGAGCATCGCTAACACTATGAGAAAAGTTTAATCCTAACAGATATAGGTTTTTCTATTATTTCCGATTTAACGAACAATGATGGTGGAGTTTCACATACCTACACATTGTCCATTCGGACAACTTCCACAAATTATATTTACCTGAAAATTAAGAAACAAGTTGCTTTTGTCAAAAAAGGATATAGAATACTACAACCAAAACTGCAAAGGCAGTTGCATGAATCCATTTTTCAGTAGAATCCTAACAGAAAGAAGAGAACAAACCACCAAAAAACATGTTCAGAACATCGTGAAGCAGTAATCTATCTCACCTGAGCTGTGCGTCCCAGTTTATCATAAGTTCTCTCACAGTTCCTTAGGTCACCATTATAGTACCCCTGGAAATGTAGAATGAAGACTATTGAAAGATCATTTAGCATAGTATTCCATGCAATTGTTCAAAAGGTGCAATTTTTTATCATATACTCTCAATATATTACTCTTAAGCTTAGCATAGGTAATTCAGGTTCCAACTTTTCTGGAGGATGCTGCAACTGCATTTATTTTGAAATTTAGAACGAGTGACTTCCTTAAAGACAAACATGACATACATTTTTGTAAATATCAGTATCTCAATATTTGCAATACATAACATGGCAACGCCTTATCCAAATGATAATGCTGATGACAAATTTCACCTTCATAAGTACCTCAATGCATATGACACTTTTGCTTCGTACCAAATAGAAATTAATGATATCTACATCAAACTGACCTGAACAAAGTTACCATAACCAGCACTGGCAGTAAAATAACTGAGGCTGTCAAATCTTCCGAAATCCACATATCCCTATTAGTTCACAAACATGAACAAATAAATTAGAATCGTAACATCCCAAGGACTTAAATCAATATGGTTAATGCTGCACTCCACTCATGAACATGCTCACATACACAACTCTGAAAATGGGTAAAATGGACATGCCTCAAGCTACTGCTTTGTACAACAGAAACATAACATAAGGCAAACACATTTGATTCTCTGTCAGCTCCAACATAGGCCATTGTAAGAAATCTAATGGAAAAAACTTTTCATTTACTTCACATGGATTTCAGATTTTAGTATGGCCAAAACAAGCATTATTATCGTTATAATGGTTTTGGGCCACAAACAAGAACAATAAGCACTAATAGATATTAAAGTAATAGTACTAATTTCTGATAATCTTTTCACAGAAATTGAGCAAATGTTATGCTACTAAGCAAGAAATAAATAAAATGCTACCAACCTGTTCTCAAGTCTAAAACGTTATATTGAGAAAAAAACTACAATTTGAGTAAAGTCAATAGTAGACAACTCGCAGATGAATTTGAAAAGAATGAGAAGGCTATATAATTACTACCGGCTGGGATCTAGTCTCAATATCTTTGCAGAACCGTATCACCAAATCGGGTTCCTGCATGAATATAGTAATATGAGAAGCAAATCTAAAGAATGCATTATGGGAGAGAATTAAGTTCGACTACTTGAATGATTTCCTAATCTATGAATGAACATTACCTTCTCATCATCATACTCAAAAAGCTGCCCAACCAAATTACTCTAAGAAGAGGCTTAAGGTGAAACCATCCGAGATTAGATTAACGGGAAACAAACGAGCCCTAAACCAAATTATCAATTCGACATATACATTTCCCATCTATCATTACAAAACACAATTTACTAGATTCAACATTGAAGCTAAAACAGCACATTATGCTTGCATTCTAATATTCAAGATTTTATAGCATAAATAAGGATACGAAATCATGAATGTGGCTGGTATTATCAAGGACGTAGCAACTAGTGCTTGGTACAGCTACACAGCCAGCTCCAATTGCACCGAAAATAGCAGCTAAAAAAATACGAAACACTTTAGAAGATAGAAATCGATAAACAGGGAGAACAAAAACAATGTTCACAACTTCTCTATTCAAAGCAGGTGTACACCGTTCTACCAGTAATTACTGCAGCCATGAATCCATGCATCGCATCAGCCACGCCGGAAATCAACATGAGAGCACCTACACCATCAAAACCTCTCCAGCCAACCAAAATTAATGGCCTCGTCCAAAATTTCGACGAAGAAAACAAAGGCAGCTCGTTCTGAATTTTGAACTTCAGATTTCGTACGGAATGCTCATATTCATCCGAAATGGCTGGATTTCTTACATTCCTGTTCTGCTCCAGGCGTTCAATCGGGCATTCAACCGACGGGCAAAAGAACTTTGAGAGAGAGAGAGAGAGGGAGGGAGGGAGACAAATGACGAGATTTACGCCGGTGCGTAAACGACGTCCGGATTGGAACAGCGGCGATATATCTGAAGCAAACCATTAACGGGCTTTCACTATTACGCCTTTTAGGCCCGGCCCAAATTATCTGGACAGTTATATAATTTTTTCAATTAAAAAACGAGTTTTTATTGCTCTGTTTCTCCTGCACAAGGAGAAGCGTAGTTTACAGCTGAAAAAGGAGGAGAACTCTTCAAGTTCAAACCAAATCCAGAGCGATATGTAATGATTTCTTCACTCTCGAAGAAGCTGATTGCGCCCTCCTCAATCAAATCTTCAACCTTAATCTCCACGACGGCCAAGTTCTCCGATGATCAGAAACTCCCCTTCATCCCCTTCATTCAGCTGCAAAAGATCAAACAGTTAGAGTCCCACCTCATCTCCACGCTCGAAGGCTGCAAAAGCCTCGCCCAGATTAAGCAATCCCACGCTTACATAATCCGAAGATGCCTCCACCAATCCTCGTACCTCATCGCGAAATTCGTCCGAACGCTGTCGAAAGTGAGTGTCCCCACGCGGCCTTACGGCGTCGCCGTTTTCTCCCAGGTGAGTTGCCCCAATGCCTTCCTCTACACGGCTTTGATTAGGGGGTATTTGATCGATGGGATGCTGAAAGAATCGGTGCTCGTTTATAGCTCGATGCGGAGGGACGGTTTAAAGCCCCTGTCTTTCACCTTCGCGGCGCTGCTGAAGAGGTCGGCGAGCGAGTCGGATGCCGATTTGGGGCGGCAGCTTCACGGGGAGAGTGTTAAATTAGGTGGGTTTGATGCGGATTTGTTTGTGGTTAATGCGTTGATATATATGTACGTGAAATGTGGGTTATTGGATTGCGGGAGGAAGGTGTTCGAGGAAATGCCTGAACGGGATTTAGTCTCTTGGACTACCCTCATTGATGCTTATGCGAAGGCAGGTGAGATGGGTTACGCTAGTCAGCTCTTTAGTAGTATGCCGGTGAAGGATACGGTGGCGTGGACTGCAATGGTGACTGGTTTCGCGCAGAATGCCAAGCCAAAGGAGGCGTTGGAGTACTTCGAGAGAATGCAGAATGCCGGTGTTCGGACTGATGAGGTGACTTTGGTTGGAGTGATAAACGCTTGTGCTCAACTGGGAGCGGTTAGATACGCGAAATGGATCAGACACGTAGCTGAGAGTTCTGGTTTTAGCCCTGCATATGATGTTCATATAGGTTCGGCTTTCATCGATATGTACTCGAAATGTGGATGTTTGGAGGAAGCACATGGCGTTTTCAAGCTTATGAAACAAAAGAATGTCTACTCCTACAGTTCTATGATTCAAGGTTTTGCAGTGCACAGCCGTGCTAATTCTGCTATTGAGCTTTTCGAGGAGATGGTGAAGATGAACGTGAAGCCTAACTCTGTAACTTTCTTGGGAGTTCTCACTGCCTGCAGCCATGGTGGGTTGCTCGAGGAAGGCAAGTTCTTCTTCGAGCAAATGGGGAAGTCGTACAACGTGTCGCCTTCCATTGATCACTACAACTGCATGGTGGATTTGCTAGGAAGAAGAGGAAAGTTGGAGGAAGCACTGGATCTCGTGAAATCCATGCCTATGGAGCCCAATGCTAGCGTGTGGGGAGCTCTACTCGGAGCTTCTCGTCTTCACGCTAATCCTAACATTGCAGAAATTGCAGCTCAACGCCTTTTCAAGCTCGAGCCTACGAATGTCGGGAACTACATATTGCTATGTGATGCTTATGCAAAAGCAGGGAAGTGGGATGAGGTTCAGAGGGTGAGGAAGTTGATGAGAGAGAAGGGCTTGAGAAAGAATCCTGGGTTTAGCTGGGTTGAAGGGGATAAGGGAGTGATTCACAAGTTCTTCGCAGGGGATTTGACGAATCCAAGGAATCAAGAGACGAAGGAGTTGCTGGAGGATGTGATGGAGAGAGTGAGAGAGTACGGAGGGTACGAGACGCAGCTGAGCGCTGTGGGACATGATGTGAGTGATGATGAGAAGAGGAGGATTTTGATGAATCATAGTGAGAAGCTAGCTTTGGCATATGCTTTGCTTGTTAGTGGTGATGATGGCTCTGTTATAAGAATTTGGAAGAACTTGAGGATTTGTGAGGATTGTCACCTTTTCATGTGTGGTGCTTCGAGAGTTTGTGGGAGGGAGATTATAGTGAGGGATAACTTGAGATTTCACCACTTTCGTGGTGGCTCCTGTTCTTGCTCTAACTTCTGGTGAAGTGCATTGATTTCGTTGTATCGTCGTTTATGGTTTCTTAAGTGCGTAACGACGTCGGATTGTAATGTATTATACTGATACACATTGTGATGTGAATTCATTAATACAAGACCCCCCCATTATTTTAACAATCCGATGTTTGCTCCTAAACTCTCTTTTTAAGAACTAGACACAAAACTAACTGCCATAGCTCCCTTGCAAGAACCTCACGGCTTCGGCCTTGAAGCGTTGCCGGTTCCAGGCTTGATTTCCGGCAGGCCGGGACGGGTTGGCTTGACATCGGGTTTAGTGAACCATGTAGTGTACAAGAATTGCTTGTGAGGGCCAACATGGTTGCATATTAACCTCAGCTTCTGCCTCTCTCTCATCCATCTCATTACTATCTTCATGTGCCTTTTGCTTGAAAGCCCTCTCAACCCAACATCCTAATCATGTGAAATACAGAAAAGGAAATCATTTTTCAAGATTTACTGGCAATACATACAAGAGCCTAGTATTTGACATGAAAAATGGATCACATACACATATATTCTTTTGGGAACATAACAAAAGCAAGAAAGTCGACACAAACGGAGCTTCAGTCATCAGCACCGACCACATAACGTGAAGGTCAGTTAAACGAGTCATGGTCCACAAAAATCTATGTTTGTAAGCAGAACAGTGTTCAACTGAAAGAAAACAACTCTATTGTTTGCATAGCTAATTCTGAACTTAGGAACCTGTTCATCGAGTGTAAGCTGCTAAAATCCGAGTTACACACAATGGGCCTTAAGAAGGTGCAAAAATACGACATTATTACAACAGATCAGGACATAACTAGCTACTAGCTACATGCAGACAGTAAATTTTGAGATTCTTGACATAGTATAGGACAGAATAATTAATCTTTACAAGCTTCAAACTTCTCACTACTTGCCAGATGCGTATAGGAAAATGATCACGAGTGACATCTCTGATTATTCCGAATCAAGAATGTGATGCCAAAGAAAAAAGTTTAAACAACTGATTATTGAAACAGATAATGGCACTGGTTTCATATTGTAGTGCACTAGTGCTAAAGAGAAAGTGGAATCAAGCAATAAAACATCACAGTTCCGAAGTATGCAGAGGATCTACAAAAGTGTAAGCTAATTGTGAGACAACAAACGCAGCGATGCATATAATTCAATCAAATTGCAGCAACAAAGAGGGAGTGTATACTGGGTAAGGGCTCTAATATATGATTCAAAAATATGAACTTTCTCCAAAAACGTGAGGAACAAGTACCTTAACATGTTCCCAGGTGTCTGCAATTGTTAGAGGGCCATGTTCCTTCAAAACGTCGAAGATAACCCTTGTGATCGTCTGCGTTTGCTCCGGAGGAGTTTTGAGTTCTATCGGCTTCATCTTTGGCTTTGGTTTCTTAGCAAGATACCTGATTGCGGTTGCAAACATTTTCCACTCAGAAAATCTCACTCGATCAGAGGAAAGAAACCTTTTTTCTTCAGCTGCAGAATAACACATATACACATTAATGCAAATGCTTTCAAACAACTCATGAAGAATATGAGGTTTAGCGTTGAAGCTGGGGATGATAGGGGGTTCTTAATACTGGCATCAAATTTCAAAAGGTTAAAACCCCAGCGAATGATCAACTCTGCCTTAAAGATTCCAAATTTCCCAATAAGAACCTTAAAGTCTAAGAAATCAATTCAAAATCCCGCAACAAAACCGGAAGCATTTAATCGAGCACGTTGCCTGCAGTTTTTCATACGACTGAGAGAGAGAGAGAGAGAGAGAGAGAGAGAGAGAGAGCTGACCTGAGATGGAAATGGAATGGATTTATTGAGATGAAGCTATCACTATTGCAAATCAATTTCTAGGTTATCAGAGCAAAATCCAAGATACCCCAAATATTAAACGAAACCAACTCGCCAAGAATTGATTTTTCTGCAGTTGTTAAAAAGTAAATTCCACCTGCAAAAAGATTTATATTACAGTAATATAATATCTTTATTTATAGGTCTATTCTTTTGTATTGCAGAATCTGCAGGAAATTGAGAGTGAAGAAGAGAGAACAGAACCGAGAAACGGAAATCGGAGCGCGATACGCAATGATTTTTTCACTCTCTTAAGAAACTCAAATTTTCAACTTTCCTTGTCATGTTCTCCGATGAGAACCTCCCCTTCATCTCCTTCTCCGACCAGTATAATATCGAGCGGTTCGAAGCCTAACTCAGTAACTTTGTTGGGAGTTGTCACTGCCTGCAGCCTTGGTGGCTTGCTCGAGCAAATGGGATGTGTACTTCCCTACTAAAGGGCACTCTTTTATTCATCTATGGAGGTTTTAGGATCGATTATTTGTACTCAGCTCTGAAGCTCAACTATGGAGATGAATGCAATAAAAGGGAAATTGGAAAGTGAAAACTGAAATTATATTTATATCATATCCCCAAAGAAAAAGAAGACATGTCCAAATACAAATGATACATTACAAAGCAAATTCACACACAAACTCTCCCTCTCCCCCAAGCCAAGCTGGGAAATTGGGATTATTAGGGCGGGGCTACTACACATAAAATGGAGCCACTCATTATTATTTCACTCACTGTATACATAGTATACTACTCCAGTTCTATATATATATATATTTACTTGTTGCCAGGCAGCTTTTCCTTGACCTTTTCCATCATTCCCTTCTTCTCCTGTTGCTCTCCATATCCCATGCCGCCGGTGCCGGTGGTGGTGGTGCCGGTGGTGCCGTACGCCTGTTCCTCGCGAGTCTTGCCTCCGGGAAGCTTCTCCTTGACCTTATCCATCAACCCCTTCTTCCTCCTTCCTCCTTGCCCATCATCCTCCGACTGCAAAACAACCATTGTTAAAACCCAATCAAGAATTTAATAAAGCAGCTAGAAGACATAAAAGCTAGATATATACCGAGCTGGAGCTGCCGGAGCCGGAGCGTTGGAGTTGGCCGCCGCCGCCAGCACCATAAGCTCCGGTGGAGCCCGGAATCCCGGTGCCGTGAGTGCCGTGAGCGCCGGTGGTGCCGGTAGACCCGTACTGGTCAGTCTTATGTGCACCGGTGGTTCCATGAGTCTGCCCTCCGCCCTGGGCCCCATACTGCTGCTGGTCAGTGCGATCAGTTCCACCTCCGGGGCGGTTGACGACGTTGCCGTACTCGTCGGTTTGCTTTCCGTATTGCGACATCTTCTGATGATCGAATGTATGTATGTATGTTGACTGTTGAGTAATTGGTGTTTGAAGTAATGGTGGGATGAGGTTGAGAGGGTAGAAGTGAAGGTATATATAGAGGAGGATGCATGAGGACGCGGGAGGTCGACGGAGGCCACGTAGCTACATTGGACCTCAGCTTAGCAATATGAATTCGACACGTGTCGCCTCATATTTCCACTTACGGATAAACTCGCCATTTTATTTTTATTTTTATTTTGTTTTATAGTAAAAGTTATCCACTATTAATTGAAATTCACAAATTTGCCATGAAAGATGTCGGCCAGTGCAATTAATAAAGCGAATTTTAGGCACAATTACAATAGTGTCACGTACTATACCTATACCATGTGTTGAGATATTAGCCTACTTACGCTAATTTCAACAAGAGGAATAACTCGAAGAAAGAGATAATAGTTAAAAATACCCATTTTTATAAAAAGTACTCCCTCCGGTCTTTTACAGTTGAGTCGAAACTTTTAGACACGGGAATTAAGAAGAGTTGTTTAGTACTTTAAGTATGTTTGGTAATTGAGAAGAGAATGAGATTATGTTTATAATTGAGAAAAGTTGTTTTAATTAATATAAAAAATGTTTTTTATTAATTAATATTTTTTTTGTTTTTCAGTTTATTTTAAATTAATTTAAAATTTTCTGATTTTTTTTTATAAAATTATTGTTGATTTTAAAATTAAAATAAAAAAAATTTCTGGATTTTTTTTTATAAAATTAAAACTTTTTTGGATTTATTTTAAATTAATTTAAAATTTTCTGGATTTTTTTTTTATAAAATTATTGTTGATTTTAAAATTAAAAAAAAAAACTTTTCTGGATTTTTTTTTATAAAATTAAAACTTTTCTGGATTTATTTTAAATTAATTTAAAATTTTTGGGAATTTTTTTTTACTCCATCCGTCCTCCATTTAGTGACGTTAATACTATATTGGGACGTCCTCCATTTACTGACAATTTCCATTTTTGGACGTAGACCCCACAATCACTTTAACACTTTATACATCTACTTCTTATTATTTTAACATTTTAATACTATTAAAAATTCAAATGGATCTACAATTATTCCACTTTAACACTTTAACACATTAATTTATTATTATACCATAAAATGCGAAAAAACGCGTGCCCAAACTCCCTCCGTCACTAAGTGGAGGACGGAGGGAGTATATAAAATTATTGTTGATGTTTAAAATTAAAATAAAAAACTTTTCTGTAATTTTTTTTTTATAAAATTAAAACTTTTCTGGATTTATTTTAAATTAATTTAAAATTTTCTGGATTTTTTTTATAAAATTATTGTTGATGTTTAAAATTAAAATAAAAAACTTTTCTGGATTTTTTTTTTAATAAAATTAAAACTTTTCTGAATTTATTTTAAATTAATTTAAAATTATTTCGAGAGAGACGGAAATGGCGATAATGAAGAAATTGAGAAATTGGGGCGTAATTAGTAGGTTAATTAAGTAAAATAAGGGGTACAATTAGTTGTGTGTTTACTTAATTTTTACCCAAAAAGGAAACGACTCAACTAGGAGAGACCGGCCCAATCGGGAAAGTGACTCAACTGTAAAAGACCGGAGGGAGTAGTACTTCTATACCCATCATATAAGAAGTAGTACTTCTATACCCATTTTCAATTGAAATGTCATATATACCCTCCAACTTATCAAATAAAACAAAATTGTTATTCATAAAAACAAAATTGGTATTTATGTCGTGGGCCCCACCCGACATAAATACAAAATTGAATATTCTAACTACCCCACCCTCCCCTCTCCCTCTCCCTCTCCCTCACGACTGGAATCGTGTTTTTCACCCCAAAATTCACACTCGTGAACTCGAATTTTTACCCTCTCCCAAATCGGAAAATTTTTACCGTTCCCGTCGCCGGCGCCGTCACCGACATGAGTTCCACACATTCCGACCACGATGAACCCGAAACATCGAGGAGAGCCGCCCAACGCCGCCCACGGCCCGCCTCCCGTCGCCGGCAGCAGCAGCCGCCGGAGGAGCCCGTTGAGCCCCGCGTCTTCCCCGATCCCCCACCTCCGGTATGTCCTTTTCTATATTTGTTTACGTTCAATGTAAAGAAGCATGAAGCATGTTATGGTTTCGAGCACTTTGTTTAATAAGCATGGAGCATGTTATGGTTTGAATCGAATTTTGTGAAAAAATGAAAATTTTACTGTTTTTGATCATAGGTACACGACTGAAATTGAATTTCAGTCGTGTAAAGTCAATAATTTTGACTTTACAGTCAAAATTGTTGACCTTACACGACTGAAATTGAATTTCAGTCGTGTGTACACGACTGAAATACTTGGCCGAATACAATGCATGGAATTTTACAAAAAAAAATTTTTGATTCGTTTTGTTTGTTCTCGATTTGCAGCCTAGGTTTCAATGGATGCGGGGCCGAATGCAGGGGTTTAGAGGGCAAATAAACCTCTACATACGGGACGACGTGGTTCGGTCGATTCCCCGCGTGTTGCGTCGAGTAGGCGGCCAACGCTTGCTCGATAGATTTACGGAAGGCCCGTTCGGATACCTCCTCGAGATTCGGAGGAACGGGAGCGCGAACAACGCCCTCCACGAGCTTCTAGCCCGAGAGCTCGAGGATGAGTCGATCCCCGAGATGGAGAGGTGGTTCCACGTAGGTGGGCAGGTGATACGGTTCTGTGCCCAAGAGTACGCCCTCGTGACGGGCCTGGCTTTCGGGGAGTCGCCTTTCAACCCTAAAGGCCGTCACGACCCTCCCCAAAGGAGCCTCCTCTACACGAAGTACGGGGGCAAATCCCCTAAGATAAATAAGTTGAAGGCGGACTTCAACGACGACACGAGTGTACTGGGAGACGCCGACCAGTATCTGAAGGCGGCCAACCTCCTCATGTACTACCTCATGCTACTCGGCCACGACAACCCGACGATCGAGGACTGGGCATGGCACCTGGTGGAGTTCGAGGAGCAGTGGAGGGCATTTCCGTGGGGAGCGTGGTCGTTCCAGATCATGCTCTACCAGCTGCACGTGATGAAGAGGGACCCCGCCCTCATAACGGGCGTGCGACCCGCCTATCACCTGTACGGGCCGGTCTGGGCCCTGAACATTTGGGCCTACGAGGCGATCCCCCGAATGGGGCAAGCATGCGGGGTTCGGGATCGTCCGACACTGACCCCCCGCCTCAGAAGATGGGCCACGTCCTCCTCTTCATGCAACTTCAGGGGATTCTTCGATAATCCCGAGGTAATTGATTTAGTAGTTTTTTACCTTGTTTAATTTATTTCACGTTCGATTTCTGTAAATTTGCTTTAAAAGTCAAAGTCAACCTTTTTAAAATCCAATTTCAGTCGTGTAAGTCAACAATTTTGACTTTAAAGTCAAAATTGTTGACTTACACGACTGTATTGCAATTTCAGCCGTGTACTACACGGCTGAATTTCAATTTCAGTCGTGTAAGGTCAACAATTTTGACTTTAAAGTCAAAATTGTTGACCTTACACGACTGAAATTGAATTTCAACCGTGTACTACACGGCTGAATTACAATTTCAGTCGTGTACTATGCCGTGTGTTTTGATTGAAAATTTAAATTTGACTCCTAACACCTCTTGTTTTATTTTTCGTTGTAGCTCGAGGTTCATCCGACACTGGAGGCGGATGATTACGATGTTCTCGAAGTTGGATTCCAAAGTCTCGAGAGCATCGAGCCGATAGGCGTGGCCTACGTTCCCTCCAAGCGCCACGAACAAACCAATCTCCCACCCGAGAGAAGGGAGTCGAAGGCGAAGCGCGACATGGCGAGGGCCGTGGAGAAGCTCAAGTGCAAGGGCAAGGGCGCTTCTGAGGCAGTGGCCCCTCGTCGTCGTGCTCCACGAGCGGAGCGAGCTCACTCCGACGGCGGGGTCGAGATGCCGAGGCCGAGGGTTGAGAGGAGGCCCGAAACATGGGCGTCGAAGAGGCCTCGGAGCGAGCACGCTGACCCCCGGCCCTCCGGCTTGATCTGTTGCGCACACAGAGATCCGTGCGAGCGCGGTCCCCTCGGTGACGACTTCTTGGACCGATTCGGGGACCGTCTGGTGTCCCGATGGGAGCAGGATCGCTCAGGGACTGGATTTTTGGGTCGCCTTGCCAGAGCTCTTGCCGGGGAGCTGAAGAAGTTCATATCGAAGAGTCCGAGCCGGAGCCGTTCTTCCTCAGGGGGCGAGGGACAGTCCCGTGTCGGTGAGCAGTCGTTTGCGGGGCTCAGGGATGTCCCAGTCGAGCCGGCAGAGGATTATGGCCTTGTAGGCCATGGCGAGTCTCCGATGCGCTCTGAGGGGAGGCACTCTGCGGGCCGCGGCTCGGCTACTCACGTCTCAGACCGTCCCGAGTCTTCGAGACACTCTGAGGGACAGCTTGACAGGCCGCACTCCGTAGACGTGGTCGATCTGGAAGAGTCAGAAGGACAGTTGAGTGCCTTTGCTGATGAATTAGAGCAAATGCGGGGTTCCTCTGAGGACGAGGTATCCCGAGTGCCCAGTACTTCTACTCTCCCAGCTCCGGGAGGTCAGACTCGGGCGTCTTCGAGGGAGATACGCCCCTCAGCATCTGTCCGATCACCGTACGTAGTGGAGCAGCCACATACCTCCAAGTATGAGAGGTGGAAAGCCTCAGGATCTCCCTACGTGACCGTGTACGGGACAGAATTCCACCTGACCCGAGAGCTCTTCGGCAGGATCGAGGACATCACCAAAGACTTCGATGCCGCGGTAATTTTAGTAGATTTCTAATATAATTTTTAGTTTCTCGTAGTGATTTTGTTCAAATCAGCCTACTAATTCGGTGAATTTGAAATTTTTACAGGTGATTGACCTCTACACTGTGTACTGGGCTAATAGACTCCGACTCGGGCGTCAACTGGCCAACGGAGTTACGTACGAGAACACCATACTTTTGCCTCTGGAGTTTTACGTAAGTTATTTCAATTATAGATTTTTTTTTTTGTTGTTATTATTCCTAAATGTTTAATTTCTACTTTTAGGTAAAACTTTTGGCGCAGTACAAGAAATTTCACAAGCCCCATGATACTACAATGGGTTTGACAAACCTTACGCTGAAGTACACGAAGTGGAAGGTTCCCCAGGAATTCCTCGCCGCTATGACGGGCATAACACGTACCGCCCTTGGATAACCGGCCATTACGTAAGTAACTTAACTCGTATTTCAATTGTGCTTAATTAATTGTTTATTAATTTAATTTCAATTGTGCTTAATTAATTGTTTTTATTTTATTTTTTGGGGTTAGTTTGTCGTTGTTTGTCATGTCTCCTCCGACCACTGGGTCGTGTGCCGGATTAACGTTCCAATGTGGAGGGTTGAGGTGTACGACTCGTTGTATTGGAAGTACGAGAACAACATAGAACCACCTCTAAAAAAGCAACGCATCGTCCAACTATTGCCATTGACCCGACTCTTCACAAGGATTTTGGCGAAGAAGCCCGAGTATTACACGAGGGTGAACCCGGGACTTCATAACTACGGCACGCAATTCATGACACTCGCATTCATGGGCATCCCGCAACAATTTTGCCAAATCGACGAGGTGAGTTGTGGTGTCTACTCGTGCATGTATTTGGACAGGATACTTGGGAGAATGAGGGAGTACAGGGGCGACACGACAGAGGTATTGGTCCAAGCCCGAGCCAAGATAGCACAGAGGATTTTCAAATTGTCAAAGTCCTCGTAGTGTTTTGTTGTAATGAATTTGAATCTTATTTATTTTTTGTTAATTAAACCGTGATTGATTTTAATTTGAATTTTTTTAAGTTTTAAATTGTTTGATGAATTCGTATTGTTGTAGTAATGGTTAATGTTTTGTTAGTGGTTTATGTAAATTTGTTTTCATTGAATTTGTTAAAATGTATCAAATAATTGAAAAATAGGTGGGGAGTAACCTATTTTGGCCAACTTTCCACAAACCCTTCGGCATACTACACGGTTGAATTAGCAATTCAACCGTGTACTCAAGAACCCCAACCGTGTACCCTAAGTTGTGTACTTAAGAACCCCCGTTTTTTTTTTTTTTTTTTTTTTTTTTTTTTTTTTTTATTTTTCGATTCGTGGGACTCAATTGAGTTGGAATCACTGCTACTTTCGTACATTGTGCAATCTTATGATTCGATCACGTTACGTGAATTACACGTTTGAAAGAACATTACGTTCGTAAGTTAGTTCTAGATCAAACGTAACCTTAGTAGTTAGACTATATAAGTGACACTTACTCTATACTTCATACTTACATAACATATCCTTCAATTCAATTGATTTTGGCTTAATTATGACATAACATACGTGATTACACGTTTACAAAACTTAATAGACTCGAGATACACGAAAAATTCAAACGAAACACGAGAATTTCGCAAATTTAGGCTTAATTTTGACTTTTTAGGCTTAATTTTGACTTCTCACGAAAAGGGTACTCGCTATTTTTCAATTTAAATCGTGTAGAGTCAACATTCGTGTAGAGGGCATTGACTTTTATTTAATTTTGACTTTGTTGACCTTACACGATTGAATTGGATTTCCAATCGTGTATACACGATTGAAAACATCATTCAATCGTGTAAAGTCAATGACAATTTTGACTTTTTTTTTTTACTTCACACGATTAATACTCGAATTTAACCGTGTACCCACGTTTAAATCAACAATAATGTCGTGTATTTGGCCGAAGGTTTCCCTTTTTTTAACACAAAAACATTCAATTTTCACCCAATGATCAACTCAAACAAAATCTAATATGTTTACATCCAATAACATTCTTAAACATCCAAAAACGTTCATTAACATCTAAAAATGTCAATTTGGTTAAAATAAAAATATAATCAAGCATCGGTATCGTACGGACATCGGGGCCTAGTATGCTCCTCGCTCTTGCAAATGCTACATTTTTTCTTACCTCTAGGACGTCGAGGAGGAGCATTTAGATCAACTCCGCTAATGGGAAGCGGGGCTTGGCAACTCCGTCGTTTGTGCCCGTATTGTCCGCATCTTGAACACCTTTGACGATTCGTTGAGGAGGATCCTTCAACAGCCGATCGAGCTCTCGCCATCGGTGGTCGTCCAGCTGGCCTCTCGACAAGCGGGGGTAGCACGATCCATCGTGAAATGAATTCGGGAACACTCCACGTCTCGGGATGAGGAACCGGCTGAATCTGAGGAGAATACGTAGCAACTAACGTGGATTGCCTGAAATAATGGCTCACGTAGTCAGTTGCCCGCCCACCGGAATGCCTGTAACAACATTCAAAAACGCTTAGAGATCCGATTGAAATAACACAAGCATGAAACTAAAATAATAGGAATCACTAGGCGTACCTTATCGCCGCACAAGCGTGTCGACAAGGGATGCCGTCTAACTCAAACTCACGGCATTCGCAAGTCGAGTTTTGGAGGTCGACGAGGTAAGTCTGTTTTTCACCTTCGACTCTCCAAAGGGTGGGCGTAGGCGTTCCTCTAACGGAGTAGCGACGGCCCCATTCCGACGATGCCGCCATCTTCGTATATGCCTTCTCCGTGAGTTCATGTTGCCGAGCTAGGGCACTAGTCCGATGTTCGTCGAACCACTTCTCGACGACTATCCGATACACCTCGATCATGGCACATATCGGGAGTCTCCGAGCCCACAACAACCGAGCATTCATGGTCTCGGCGGGATTCGACGTCATGAAGCTCGTACGTCGGACGGGACACTTGCACCTCGCCCACCTCGGGAGGCCAATGTCGCTCAACCGCCTGTAGATCCCGCCTCCCTCCCTGCTTAGGTCCCTCAGATTCCCCCAATATTCATCGAATTGGGAATCTCGATAGGCATAGGCTGCAGACTCGAATATAGCCCCCGCATGCTTCCCGTACCTAACGAAATTCCTCTGGAGGTGAACGAAGCAGAGACCGTGAGCAGCATGCGGAAAGACGGAGTCGATCGCATTTGCGATGCTCACATGCTGATCAGATACGATCAACAAGTCCGAGGGCGCCCCGAAACTCTCTTTCACTTTGGCCAAAAACCACGTCCAAGAATCGTCATTCTCCTTGGGGCCGAATCCAATGGCAAGGGGGAACACTTGCTCGTTCCCGTCTTTCGTCACCGCCACAAAGAACATCCCATTATTCTTCCCCTTCAAGTGCGCCCCGTCTACTACGATCACGGGGCGTAGCAAACCATTTACGAATGCCTCGATGGAGGGACCAAAGGCAAGGTAGAAGTAGTTCAGACGGTTGGTGACGTGGGAGGTGCGGATGTCGTACTCGGTGCCCGGATTCATCTCCTTCAAAAGGTAGAGGTAAGAAGGGAGCCTCTGATAAGACTCGTCGAAGGCACCGTACGTCATCTCTATAGCGACGTTCCTAGCAAGGAGAGCGAACGGGTAGTCAATCTGAATGCCGTACTCACTCCGTAGCTCCTCCACCATCTCCTTCGGCTTTAACACTGCGCCCTCGGTGATCAATCGACGAGCGTAGAATGCTCCTAATACCATGGCCGGCACCTGTCGTTTGTTGTTCGAATTTAAATCAACTAGACACGTGTGATCGGCCACGTACTTGTTGATCTTCCAAATCCCGCATTTCTGCGTTGCATTCAACATGAACTCGCAATCCTTCCCCGAAGTGCACCTAAAACCCACACGGTCTTTGTCGGAACGAGGGATACAATACTCCTTCCGGAGATCCATGTGCAGCAATCCGACGGCTATATGCAAGTCATCCTTCTTCTTGAAGTATCCGTCCTTTCGCAACTGACCCAAGGCCGGTGCCAAGTCGGGATCGATCCATCCTAAAGGGAGCGCGGTGTCTAGATCGACGTGCGGTATCAACCAATGTCGAACCGCCTCCTCGTTAGCGCGAGCACGAGCTTCGTCGTCGCGGGGCTCTTGGTTTTGTGAGTGCATGCTACGAAGCCCGATAACCCTATCAATATGGCCGGGCTCGCGGATCCATGCTCCGAATTCAGCCGTTAGGCTCTCAAGTAATTGGGATCGTTCCTCCACATTCCTTGCTTCCTCGCCCTCGGACTCGAGAGACTCTTCTTCCGACTCCGGCTCTTCTTCGTCGCGTACTTCGGATTCAAATGCATTCGATCTCGGGATCGGCTCCTCTTCGACGCTATAGTTCTGAAAAATCGTCGATCGTTGGGTAGTATGGGCTGCCCGATTTGCTCTACTAATGACGTAGATCGTCGACGTCTCCCTTCTCGCGATGCACATTCTAAGCAAATCCCCGGTGCTCTTTAAAACGGCCTTCACCGTCTCCCGCTCGTTGATGTTCGTCAAGTGGAATAGCAAGTACTCCGATTCATCACCCAAGTAAAGTTGAACATCTCGCAATACGTTTTCATAGCTCAAACACGATATGGGATAAGTGACGAGAAAAGAGTCTCCTCCTACGTACGATATTCCCTCCCAACGACCACTATGACGGATAAGAATTCTCTGATCACCCATCTCCATCTGTACCAAAAAAAAAAAAAAAATTAATAATCTAAAAAAATTTTGTTCTTGAATACACGGTTGAAAGGTGAATTCAACCGTGTATACACGGTATAATTACACAATTTGTCGTGTAAAGTCAACAATTTTGACTTTCAATCGTTGACTTTGTTGACTTTACACGACAAATTGTGTAATTCTACCGTGTATACACGGTTGAATTCACCTTTCAACCGTGTACTTAAGAACAAAAAATAATTCTATTTTATTTTCGCATATTATAAATAATAAATAGAGAAAATCGAATATTACCTTGGTATTTGTCTCGAAAAAACGTCTTGAATCGATTCCAAATTTTTCAGAAATTCGAGAATGCTACAAATATTCTCTCTTAACAATTTTTTCAAATTTAGTGTTGTGATGAAATGAATTATGTCTATGCTATTGCTATTGTTTTCTCACTTTTTCTGATTTTTCAATTAATGTTATGCTAACAACCGAATACTTTGAAGGAATTTGGCAGATTTGGTGGTTGAAAGTTAATAAATGCAATTTAAGATTGTACGTAAGATTTACATGCCAATCTCCTATTCGAGGTTTTCGTGACCTCCAATTTTTGTTTATTTTTTTTTTTAATTTATTTCCACGTCAGATATGGATTGGAATTTTCCAATACACGAAAGTTCATTCGTGAATTGAGAGAGTGAGATCGTGTACAACAAAAATTGAATTGAATTTTATGGTGGGCCCCACAGTTGATTTATATATTTAGTTCATTTTTTGTTTTATTAGACAAGTGGGCCCAAATAGTAAGGGTATTTAAGACATTTCAAGACAAAATGGGTATAGAAGTTATACTTCTTATAATGTGGGTATAGAAGTACTCTTTCTTATAAAAGTGGGTATTTTTAAATGATGCATTACAAAGCAAATTCACACACAAACTCTCCCTCTCCCCCAAGCCAAGCTGGGAAATTGGGATTATTAGGGCGGGGCTACTACACATAAAATGGAGCCACTCATTATTATTTCACTCACTGTATACATAGTATACTACTCCAGTTCTATATATATATATATTTACTTGTTGCCAGGCAGCTTTTCCTTGACCTTTTCCATCATTCCCTTCTTCTCCTGTTGCTCTCCATATCCCATGCCGCCGGTGCCGGTGGTGGTGGTGCCGGTGGTGCCGTACGCCTGTTCCTCGCGAGTCTTGCCTCCGGGAAGCTTCTCCTTGACCTTATCCATCAACCCCTTCTTCCTCCTTCCTCCTTGCCCATCATCCTCCGACTGCAAAACAACCATTGTTAAAACCCAATCAAGAATTTAATAAAGCAGCTAGAAGACATAAAAGCTAGATATATACCGAGCTGGAGCTGCCGGAGCCGGAGCGTTGGAGTTGGCCGCCGCCGCCAGCACCATAAGCTCCGGTGGAGCCCGGAATCCCGGTGCCGTGAGTGCCGTGAGCGCCGGTGGTGCCGGTAGACCCGTACTGGTCAGTCTTATGTGCACCGGTGGTTCCATGAGTCTGCCCTCCGCCCTGGGCCCCATACTGCTGCTGGTCAGTGCCTGTTCCACCTCCGGGGCGGTTGACGACGTTGCCGTACTCGTCGGTGTGCTTTCCGTATTGCGACATCTTCTGATGATCGAATGTATGTATGTATGTATGTTGAGTAATTGGTGTTTTAAGTAATGGTGGGATGAGGTTGAGAGGGAAGAAGTGAAGGTATATATAGAGGAGGATGCATGAGGACGCGGGAGGTCGACGGAGGCCACGTAGCTACATTGGACCTCAGCTTAGCAATATGAATTCGACACGTGTCACCTCATATTTCCACTTACGGATAAACTCGCCATTTTATTTTATTTTATTTTATTTTGTTTTATAGTAAAAGTTATCCACTATTAATTGAAATTCACAAATTTGCCATGAAATATGTCGGCCAGTGCAATTAATAAAGCGAATTTTAGGCACAATTACAATAGTGTCACGTACTATACCTATACCATGTGTTGAGATATTAGCCTACTTACGCTAATTTCAACAGAGGAATAACTCCTGGGAAGAAACTAGTACAATTCACAATGTGCTTTACTCGGTGTTTTGGCTCGATTTATAAGTACTAAAAGCTTATAAGATGTATTTGAATAGTTTCTAAAAGGTATAGATAGCTGAATTTTAGAAGCTTATGTAACCAAATACGTATTTAAAGTTTATACGACTTATAAGTTAAGTATTTTCAGGCCCGTCTCAATGTATATTGAGGCCCTGTGCTACTATAAAATTATGCCTTTTAAATTTTAGCAAAAATATGACTTAATATAATATTTAATAAAACGTAAAAGAAATGTGCAAAGAGATTTTTTAAGAGAAATCGAAGTTACTTGTAAATAAATAGTAAAAAGAAAAAAATCGAAGTTAGTTTTGGGAGAGAAGGAAAAAAAAAGACAAAAACAAAAAATTAAATAAGTAGGTTGGAAAGAAAAAAAAAGGCCAAAAAATCGAAAGATTAAAGGAAAGAGCTAATATCCCCACAGAAATTGAGAAGAAAGAAAAAGAAGAGAGAAAGAGATTTGGGCTTTAATAATAAATTGGGCTTGATATGAAAGGAAAAAGAGAGTCCAACTAATATTTTTTAAGTGAGAAATTGAGAAAAAAAGAAAAGAGAAAAGAGAAACACATTTGGGCTTTAAACATGAATTGGACTTAATATTTTTTAGGGGCCCTATTTTTTGGGGCCCTGTTCTGTAGAACTTGCTGGGCCTCCTCATAGACGGGCTTGAGTATCTTACATATAAAGGCTTAATTAAACACCTCGTTAATGAGCATGATGTATCTGAAATTATAAACTACGTTGAATTTCAGTATAGTATAACTTTGCAAAAGTATGGAAAATAGTAGATGTATTATAAAGTAAATGTAATAAATTCGTAAAACGACAAAATGCTAGTAATAAATATCCCATCCAAAGGTGAAAGTAGTCAAAGATTAGTTACAACCACCGTATCAGATCTTGTGTCGGCAAACAAACCGAGATATTTATCCATAGAAAGAGAGGGGGTGTTTAGGTGGCGTTATGGAGTTAAATCTTCGAGTGAAGGTTGATTTAGGGATTAACATGTGTCACCGACCTCGAATTTATTGCTGCCTGAATTCAGGCCCATATATTCAGGCCCATATATTCAGGCCCAAGTGTCACCACATTAATTAATAATTGCATGGCCCAGCTCGCTCGCTCGCTCGCTTCTAAAAAACTCATACAACTAAATATCTAGTCGACAATAAGCCAACTGAAGATAGTAATAGTATCATTTCGTTGATAATGAATTCACTGAACATAGTAACAGACTCACTCTAACACAACTGGACTTGTTATGACAGAGACAATTTCGTTAATAATGAATTTACTGAAGTAACAGACTCACTCTAACACAACTGGACTCGACTAAGATGATAATGCATAGTGATAAATAAATGATGAGGTATGAGACTGCAAGTAGATGAGTTACCGTTTCTAGGCATTGAGGAGAAGCTCGAGAAGAAGATTAGGTCTAGCATGCAAAACACAAAAGCCAGTCAGACTAGCCAAGGAGACGAGCCTGACGTCCGAATCGGGCATTGAAACCCCCAAGAGTGGAAGGGTCAGGCAAGTCATCCTTGGCTATCAAACATGGGCTTTTGTGTCCATGTAAGACCAATCTTCTCACTCATCTGGATATCAACACTCTGAGTATCCTGCATTCTATTTATAGACCCAATCACAGAATCAGATGCATTGACCCTTGCCTTGAAAGTGGGATGATAATGTTACTGGGCAGCAGTGGATAAAGCAATAGTAGAGTGTATAATGAGGATCCAAGCATTCATGTATGCAGAAAAGAGATGGACAAGAACCAGCTAAGGTATAGCAAAAAAGGAAACATTCTATTCCCCCCCCATAATTGCTGGTTTCCTGAAATGGAGTTGGGGCAAGGGACAACTATTCTCCATGCAGAACATGATTCCCTTTCAACACATAAAGGCAATGATCATGTCTTCATATTCCATCTATTCTTGCTTTAAGAATTTGACCTCTCGCGAAAAGAAACATGGAGAGCAGATATATTTGACTTCTTTCAATAAGTAATGGGGAGGTCACAGAATCTATGATCAAAATTCAAAATGCTCTGCATTCCACTCCTAGCGAGAAAAAGTATATGCCATATAGCACGTACGATTTTGTCCATACGAAAGTCACGAGTTAATCTTAGTGGTACCTGCTTACATTCAACATGTTGGTACCAGTTTATGACCTCAGGGATGATAGACGTAAACCTTGCAGCGACCTACATGAAGGTGGAGATAGAGCATTGGCCAGCTCCAGCGCTTGTGTTAATTCGGATATCTGAGATGAAAACATGTAAATTTCATCCGCTTCATTCTTTCTCGTCCACTCATCCAAAGTCCTGAGTGATATTCAAGCAATAGAAACATGTATCAGTTCGTGAAGTAGGACAGTATTCTTAAAGGTTATATATATTACGTCAAGATTTCTTTGATTGTTTTCTGAACATAGATCAACTAGATATACTAATACAAATTGGAGCTGCATTCTGAAGGGTGTGGAAGTTCACAAATAAAGAGAGTTAAAGTGAAAGACCAGGAACCGTCGTCTCCTTAGCCTGGTACCTCTTCATCAGTTAACGAAGATTAGGTCGTCAGAATCACTAAAACCATGGAAACAAATATTTAAGTAAAATACACAAAAAGAGTGCAGACCCTTTTCACCTTATTTACCAGGCACTCAGCTTATCCATGATACTGGAGGGATTAAAATGTTGATTTAGTGATATATCATTATTATATCAGCCACTCAGCCTACAACAAAAAAGTAAAACAAGAGCATCTCACTGGGAAAGAATAGATGCTAGTGACTCTTCCAGACAGAAATCACCCAAGATTTTCAACGAGTCAACGACCCATAATTGACCATTTCCGATTATTCTGATTCATGTTGTAAACTTGTAACAAATAAATAACAAGCACAGTTATCAAATTTCCCACTTGAATGAAGGACCTAATTATATAACCCAATTCCGTAACCCCAAAAGCAAAAAGGGAAAATTAGAAGAGATATAGCTTACATTGGATCAATGCCATGACCAGAGGCAGAAAACAGCACTCTAGCTACTCGCTGCATAAGCAACTTTTGAGTTGGTTCTGCAGGATGCAATCTTCCAGCACAACCCCAAGAGTTTGGATTTAGGAGAACAATATGCAACAATGGCAATTTTGTTTCGATATCTCTAACTATAGTCCTGAACGATAATTCCTCTTCTGCATTTTCGAGCAACTGACTGGAAAACATCCTCTCCAGAGAGTAATTCCTATTTGGAGATGAAAGTTACATACATTAAAGGATCATGAATAATGCCAAACCCTGATTTCAAAAGGAAAGATAAAAGAGTTATAGAAAAAACAAACAGATAAATGCAACTATATATTTGTCCTGTCAATAAGGTATCTAACAAATAGTTTCATGAAGGAAATTACGTACTGCAGGTCATGTCTTCATTTCAAGGCCATGAACAATAAAGTGCATCATGTGAAGGGAACTAACTATTGATTTCTACAACTAGGGACATGATCAGATACACAATGAAGTAGTCTAGCAAAAACTTGTACTAAAGAGAAAAGGCATAAAACCGAAATTACAATTCGGAAAGCACTTAAAACAGTTAGCTCGACATGCCTCTATGTGTGCTGAATGAAAGCTAAGGCTGATTTGACACACAGTGTGTGGAGTTAAGGTTACAATCGCAAAAAAATCAAGACAATCCCCCACCCCACCCCCACCCCCACCCCCACCCCTGAACAATATAGAAACCAGAGAGGCAGAGACAGAGAGATAGAGGAAGTTGAGAGGAACAGATTTCTGTTTAGAGTAACTCACTCAAATGCATCACTGGATCCAGTGGAAGGCAAAGAAGTCGAAATATAGCATTTGAATAGGCGAATCCCACCATCTAATGGTACATTTTCGTTAAAGCTAGGATATGCTCCAAGCAAACTGGAGCATTTTGGGCATAAGTAGCTGATCCATCGTATATCTTTTGAAAGCTCAGAAGACCTAACCATGAAGCCATTCCCCAGATAACCATCCAGAAACATTTTCTGGTTATCAAGAAGTTCTTCATTCATTTGCACCTTAGGAGAGGTTTCTGAGATATTTGAAGCACAGCATGTGACATGACAGTTCTGAGTTTCTTCGGTAATCAATCCCTTGTTTTCACCAATCTGTAGTCCAGAAAAGGTGGATGACAAATTATCACCGTCAACTACATTCTTTGAAATCTCATGTTCCCCATTCTCTGAATCGTTATGGTTTTGTGGATTTGAATCAGACTCAACACTTTGGCTGCTCAGCACATCAGGAAATTTACACCCCAAAATATCACTTGTGGATAAGACAACAGCCGTTGAATTCAGAAGGCATACACCTGAAACACAAGTGTAGGATTTCGCATATTCTGCAACCAGCTTCTCGCTTACACCTCCAAAAGTGCAGCAACAATTTCCAAACCAATTGTCAGCAACTTCTCTCCAGTTAACTGAAGGCATTTCCTTGAAACATCTGCAACACAAAATATACGTTCATTCTCACCATATACCGGTATTACTTCCGATTGCAAGTATAGAATCAACAAATAAACAATTCAATAATTGAAAATACCATAACCAAACGAATATCTACCTGAGACCCTTCGTTAATTGAGTCGAGCAATTTTTGCAGTAGAAATGCACTTCTTCCATACATGACAACTTCTTTAGGTCTGAAAATCCCCAAAAGCACATGAGGTTCTTATCAAATAAACATAGAAACTCCTAGGTTGGCATAAACTAAAAACATATTCAAATCAAATGCCAAGCACGCATGCTAAATAACGAATTAAATTACTATTTCGGCACAACCTGCTAGCTTAATATCCAGCTCGTATAAAACTTCAGCTCGAGAAATTAAACTTTTCCAATACAAAAACTCAAGAACAAGTTGGATATCTTTCAATTACCAGAATCCACAGAAAGTGAATGAAGCTCGTCGCCCTTTTCCTCGACACTAAGGATTGAATCAAAGTTAGAAACAAGCGGGTGGTCGACCGCAAGTAACAAAATGAGCTTAACCTCAATGTGGTCATCGAAAACCCTGAAATTGATCGGAGATTCCGGGTCGATTAACACCCGCGGTACCGGAACCCTAACCGATGTCTCTTTTCGACCCTCCCCTTCCAGAAATGACACCGTGAGCAGAGATTTTTGGGGGTTACAGCTGAGTTTAAGGTCACTGCACTGAGCTAAGGGCTTCGTGTTCGCTTTGAAAAGGAGTAGTCGGAGAACTGAAGCGTGCGAGTGGGATTCCCAAGCAAACCGCCAGCAGCTAGAGTCAGCGGCGGCGGTGCCCGGCGATTCAGCGGCGGATGACGGCGGCGACATTTTAGCTGGCTCGTTGGGCTGGTGTTGGGGGATTTGGCGGGCAATACAATTTCACCCGACGACGTCGTTTATACGAATTAATAAGCCCAGCTAAAACAATTGGGCCAATAATCAAATTTTATATGGGCCCAAAAAATAATTAAGGCCCAATTTACTATGTATCCTTTGCCAAAACAGGTAAGCTACAACTGTGCGAATTGATTAAATTAAAAATTAAATATAAATTATCTATAAAAATCTACAAAATTTCAGACCTAATTCTCAATAAACAAATACGAAAGTGTGACTTAATGTAGTGAAGAGACGAAATTGGGTTTCAATTATTATTATTTTAAAACAAAAAATGATAGATATTTTAATAATTAATATATTGTGCTGAGGTAATGAAGTGAATAAATAACTTGAGAGATTAAATTATCTGTGTTTAATTTAATTTAAAAAAAATATCTACTAATTGAGGATGGCATGTGGTATGGCGTGCCTACCTTTTTTCTTGTTTATTAATTAATTATGGGTGCAGAAGCTACTATGAAATCCATTAATCTTTAGTTTATTTTGTATGTATTGAATGGAAAATATGCTCATTTCTTCCATTTTCGTGTATGTACAAAAATGTGGGTCTAACGTTCAAACGCATTGACCGCGCAATTAACACACTTTAAATCCAACATTAATCTATTGTTTATTAGTGCAAGGGTGGCGATAACTAAGAATATGCATGCAGCTCACTATGTTTAATTTTAGGGACTTTGTCTCGTCTCTTGTTGATAATGAGTTTGTTTATATAAGAATAAGTTTGTTATAATAATCAGATAGCTCGTTATTAAGGGTACAAAAGTATAATTCTCTATATCACTAACAATAAATATATATTCAGCTGACTGATTATACAATAAATGGGGTACAACTTATGTTTTTTTAAAATTTGCATGCTAATATAGTTATTATAATTGTGAAACTAAAAGGGGTGATTCTAATGGCCAATAGAAAAAATGTAATGTGGATTTAGTCAAAGAAATTAAATGGTATAATAGTATATTTCTTTCCAAGATTCCAATTAGTGACATTCACATGGGTTTTTCTCTTTTTTATAGTTGAAGACACATGGTTTTCCCTTGAGAATAGCAATTAAAGATTTTTCTTTTGTTGTTTGTATCTCTCATAAACTAACTAGTCATAAATTTTATTTTATGTTTTTTGAACATGACATATCAATGTAAATATTTTCCTTTTGAGTTGGACTTGGACCTATATCAACAAGATATTAATTTCCCTTTTAGGGTGGCATTTGACAATGACCATTCATATTCCAAAATCTTGTAAGAAAAATGCAATTATTTGGGTTTTGTCCAAGCAAATATTTTATTCTTTAAGCATTAAGACAAAATTTAAAGTACGTATCACTGGGGACTTGAACTCGGAACATTTAATTCTAAAACTTAACCTTGTACTGTTAGGTCAACACCCGCGTACTGTATTGTCTTGTTATACTATAAGTGTTGGCTATCAACATATATATCTAATGCTAATAATTAATTGTTTCATAGTATATTATATAAATATATAAGGGTATGGCCAAAACCATAATTCAATAAGTATTGCATTATTGCATGAGTGTTTTGTTTTGTTTAGTGATATGGAACAAACAAAGTTGTCAATTTCATTCAAGCAAATAATTCAAATTCTTGATGTCACGCATCAATTAATTAATGATTTTATGGAAGGTCCAAAACCATGCTGCCCTCAATGTTAGGTCACATTCATATACAGATGTCCAACTCCCATTGGTTGAATCTTTACTTAATTAGCACATTAACATTATATTACAATAGAAAATGATCGCCTTCTGGTTTCTCCATAGGAATACAAATTAGTCGACAATTATTGGCGTTAGAGAAAAAGAGCCTTTGTCTTCGTTTAGTTTCGGTCTCTTCTCCACTACAATCAATATGTTGAATTAAATACGTTATACGGTAAACTAGTGCAATGCCTGTCGATGTAAACGAAACTTGCATGGAGAATGAGATAATGACATTATGTATGAAAATGAAGTATTCATACATTCTTGAAATGATAGAAAGAAGAAGCAAGCTTAGAATTCAACCAAAGTATACAGTATTACATTCACTTCAAGAGATCCCCACATACATAAAACATGTGACAAATCAAGAAAATTACTGAGTTAATACAATAAAACATCGTGATTCGAAGCCATGATGAAGAAATCATCACTGATGATATCGAAATCTCCGTAATGATGTTGGAATAATGCAGGAGGAGGAGGAGGTGGGGAGATGATTTGATTGAGGGAGTGGAGCCTGTGATCCAGTTCCGACATCTGAGCCCTCAGCACTGAATTCTCCGACTCCACCTTCAGGTAGAGATGGCTAACTAGGTTTATGTTGGTGAGGAGGTGATGGTTTTCAGCCCTCAGATTGTTCATCTGAGCAGTCAGATCATCTAGCTGCTTCTGCTTCCTCATCCTCGATCGCCTGGCTGACTCTCGGTTCGACACCATCCTCTTGCGTTTCCGGATATCCGTCCCACTTATAACCAGAGAACTACTACTCATGCTTGCTTGCTTGCTTGATGTTTTACTCTAAGTTAAGTTGTGTTTTATGTATATTATGTGTGTGTATGAATTAGATGTATTTAAGAAGAGATGGTTGTTAATGAGTGTTTCATGAGAAAACGTAGAACCAGTAGAGGAAGACGACGGAGAAGGATTGAACGAGGTGAGAACGACGACGGAGGGTGGAGTACTTGATTGTTGTGGATCCGGAGAGAAGGGCTTCGCTTACTACAGCTGATGACATGATTCTGTTTGCATCCAACTGTATGGAAACATGAAATTTGTTTGAGCTAGGTTGAGGTTTAATCAATCAGAGCTAGCTTGGGAGGAATAGAAGAAAAGGCTAAGTTTCTCAATGGAGACAGAACTGGGAGGCTTGCAGAGAGAGAGAGAGAGAGAGAGAGAGAGGGAGAGGGGATAATGGTGGTGGTGGAGGTGTGGATTTATAGACGGCCAAGGGAATAAAGTAATGGTTTATGGGGGCAATGATTATGATTAAATTATGAATAATTAATGGACGGTGCATGCATCATGGTACAGCTACAGCAGATTAATTGCCATGTTATGATAATTAATTAATTAAGGTGAATAAGTATACTTTCAAGTTTCAATCTCTGCACATGTACACATGTGATATGATACACTATATTTACTCATTACTGTTCCCTTCGTCACACTCTAGTTGTCACTATTTCCTTATTGAGATGTCTTATTTAATTAAAAACTCTCACATCTAATATAATACTCCGTACTCCGTATAAACCATTTATGTCTTACTATATTGATTACCGTATCATTTCTACAGTGGACAATTAGCATGAGACGGAGGAGGCAGTATTAAAACTAACATGCATGTTACAAAAGTCTTACGTACGTACTCACCTTCAAGATCAATGATGAAAACAGAACTCTTCAATTATAATCTCGTGCAAATCACAGGATAATATTCAAATTTGGTAATAATTGTATTACTCCTTTGAGAACTTTTTTTGATTGATTTTAATCAACAAAAGTGGCTGTAGTTTAGTGGTTAGAATTCCACGTTGTGGCCGTGGAGACCTGGGCTCGAATCCCAGCAGCCACACCTTTTTTTTCCTTTTTCTTTTTTTTTCCTGTCTTAATTCTCACGCTGGGAAAAAAGGTCACACTCCCAGCGGGACGGAAGGGGTATATTACTATCTTCTAATAACTAATTAGTTGTGTAGTTTTCAATTTGGATGTCCAAAGCACTCATCTATAAGCAATATTTTCATATCACAATTCCACATTCATTAGCTTTTTGTAGCTATATTCAATAGAATGTGATGTACCAGCAAATGCAAATAATCACACATGGTTACACACTTTGCTCTACCATATATATAATCGAGAGACTTCATCCTGTCACGATAACTACAGACGATATGCAGCACGAAAAAACCGACACACACCAAAAGTTGCAGCCATGAATGTAGGAGCACAGTTTTACAGCTCAAAAAAGAGCAGCACAAGGAGTTTTTGTGGCAAGCCAAGTCTTTACTACTACTGTCTATGTAAGTGCTCAGTCAGAGTCGGAGTCAGCAAGTATCGATGTTCTCACTGAGACGCGTTTGCCTTCAAGATAATCATCATCCTCTTCGTCCCGTTTCTTCTCCTCAATGATTCCTGCAAATACAAAGGTTTAGAACAACCTGCAATGAGGTAAATGAATCTATGGTGCAGGATCATGAAGAAAAGTACTACTTACCTTTCTTCAACAGGTAAAGCTCGAGCTTTCTTGTGGGGAAATCGTCCTTTCCACCCAAGTCTTCAAATCCCACCAGCCTATCAGATGCTACTCCTTGTCTGGACGAAGATATTATAAATACTAATTAAAATGTACATGTATATATTCATCTCTCATCTTGAATCACAAGCAATGCAACTTCCAAATGTAATACTCCTTATTACTTATACTATGACAACACTATATTTCCTTGATGATACAATCTACGAATACATTGCATGACATATTGTAGCCATGGATATGATTCATATGAAGAACTATGACTCGTCACTGGTGATGACATAAGCACACAGTATTTCTTCACAGCTTAAGAACAAAATTGATGAATACGCAGTTCCTCACCATTCATGACACTTATAGATCAATGGAACGACCCTACATGCTAAAAGATAAGAAATCAAGAGAAAGTGAAATTAAATACCTGAATAGTATGACACACGGCAATGTCTTGATTCCTAGCTTTGCAACAAAGAAAGGAGCATTCTGCAAAAACAAAAAAAAAAAAAAACAACGGGAACATTTAGCTTCTTTTGTTAAAATTATGAATGGTGTACATACATGCAGCCAATTCTGACCTCTGCGTCCAATCTGAGAAATTTGGTACCAAAATGTCTCGGAGCAAGGGACTTCAAGTGCTTATCCATAATCCTAGAGATGTGCAACCAGAAACGATATTACAACGAAAGCATGTTTACCACGGATCTTAAGAAGAAGATGTCTATAGATATGATGCCACTGGCACCATGTATCCTTCTTATAGCTCTTTCTTTCATTTTCAATTCTTGCATTATAATGTACTACTTCAGCTCTAAACTACTCTACAATTCATGCGTAATTGAAGTTGCAACTAAACCCTTTCCACTTCTTACAGAGACTGCAAATAAGATACATGATGTGTCATTACTTGCAACGATAGAACTCCCGGTGGTAGAAATGACAAATCACTTTTTCAGTGCCAGTAACTTCACCCAAAAAGTCTCCTTCTGTTATATCCCTATACTCCCCATGACCTTGCATCGTCAACTTTTGCCGCTTCTCTGCTTCTTTCTGTAAGGACCATCAGTTTAAAATGTGGTTTTTTTCTATAAAACCAAACCGCCTAACTCGTTTGAAAATCTAGATAGAATGATACCTTAAGAGCCGCAATCCTGTCAGCATGCAGTTTCTCCAGCTCAGGGTCCTATAAGTAGCAGACATTAATTCGCTTCGAAGAGAGAAAGAAGGCAAGGAAATGAAAAGGGATGGCTCGCTTACGTCCATAAGGTCATCCAGATCCACTTCGTCATTAGCAGAGCTGTTCGCATTAGCTTTCCCTTGAGCCATCAAGTCCTGTGAATGTTACACCAGTTGAGATACACAGTCTATGCCCACCTTAAGTACAGCTCATTTCAAATCAAATGTCTCTAGCGATTTCAGAAACCTTTAAATGGACCGAACCCCCGACAGCCACAAAAATATAACACTACCAAACTGTAGGATCTATCTTACATTTCCATAACTCTGCCATGAAACAAGAGGATTTCCCCCTCAAGTGCAATAACCAAGTCATCTGCTCAAGTGGAGAGAATGTTTAAACATCTTCTTACTATTCCATTCTTCACACCTCATCTAAACTAGGAAGTGGTTTCACAATACCAGAAACTAAACCATAACACCCACCAAATGAACAAAACAATCCAAGCACATGAGTTCACATAAGCTACTAGCCTTCAACCAGCATTCATACACATAAATGATTTCAATTCTATAAAAACTGCTGCACATGAAATCACTCAAAGTAAAGTTGTCGAGAAAAGGAAAAGATGGAACCTTTTGGTAATCGCGAGCTGCAGCAGCCATAACATTGCCGAAAGCCAAATTCGAAAGAGTCGATTTCACTGCATCCGGATCCATTTCTTCCCTCCGATTTCAGTGCTGAGATCAAAACTTTGTTACAAATGCTGCACACCCAATCACAAATCTATGTACGACGGGAGAGAAATAACTTACCTATAAGATCTGGATACTGAAATCTACTACTAGCTCAAACCCAAAGATTTAGTTCCCACAATCGACTACGAAAATCAGTGCGAAATTCAATTTCACTAGGTCTTTGAATGATTGATAGTATTTGATTTCGTTTCTTCGACAAAGATTGAATTTTTTTCAGTAGCGAAGGAAGTATTCAAATCTGAGTTTTGAAAAAATCAAGCATTTCTTGGGCTGAAATCGAAGCTAGGATATTGGGCCTTATTCTGTCATAGCACCAAGCTAAAAGCCCATTGGGCTTGAAATATCACCAAGTAAAAGCCCATATTCTTGATATTGGGCCTTTCTTTGGAATATAAATACCTTTGTCTTATATGAAAATATATATACCAAAAATGCTTCTTTTTTTTAATTTAATTTTTTTTAATAATAAATATTTATAGATAGTGGCATTCGACGTGAGAGGACAAACAATTTGAATTAGAAATTGGATTACTTCTACTTTATAACTTTGGTGGAAGGCGATGTTCATAAACACTAACATAGATTTTGGCCTAAGAAGAAATAATAAGTGATATGTGAAGGAGACACGTAATTAGTAGTACTATAAAACAGTCGTGGAAAAAGAAAGACGAGCGAGAAGAGAGTATATTTTGACACCGTTACATTAGAGTTCGTTTTCACCAAGATTTTGATAGGGCTGCCTATCATAATCAAACATTAGTAGTACTAATTAATAATAATAATCAACCTTTGCTTTGCTTTATTATGTTTAGTTGTTCCTACCATAATCTAAAGTAAGTTTATTTGGAATCTTTTATGAAAATCAAAATCTGGATGGAAACTGTTTTTGTTGCGCGTATAATTGCTGATTTGATTTGCTATGTGGCCCAAATGTTTGGTTAAAATAGTACACGAATATAATCATCCTCCCCTGCACCTGCACATTCAGTTATCAAAGCTTAAAACAGAGTGTTCTTCCTCCTCCCTCTTATGCCATTCTTTTTTATTAAGATTAATTAAGAGAAAGAAGCAATTTAAATTGGATAAAAAGAAGAAGAAAAAAGAGTTTCACTCAAGGAAAATTTGATTTATCTACATCATCGACGAATCTTAACTTACTTAATGCACATACTAAGAATTCTTATTCTCTTTGCCTGCTGATTGCCTTGCAAATTTCATGTTCTTGCCCAGAAATTTCCAGAATTTCCCCTTTCTACCCTTGTCCTCACCGTCTCCGCCGCGGTTTTTCTTTCCCCTGCCACCGGCATTAGTAGCGTAAGCTTCCTTAATTTCATCACTAACTGACGGCCCCTTCTTCTTCTCCTCAAGCAAATCAACCACTGCTTGGAGTGCAAGATCCACATCCTCGTTCCTCATCAAGTGCTCTGCGATCTCCGCCGGAGTGATCTCGAACTCTCGAATCATGTCCTTGATCACCGGAAAGTACGTCGGATGATCGTGAATCCCCAGATAGTTGAATGCCAGCACATCGAACCCTTCCGGCGTGCAGTAGCCCATGTGGATGTGCATATCCATTCGACCCGGCCGGAGCAAGGCCGGGTCGAGCTTCTCCTTGTGGTTGGTTGTGAAGATGATGATCCTTTCGTCTCCACAGGTCGACCACAGTCCGTCTATGAAGTTCAGCAGCCCAGAAAGAGTCATCTGCAAACGTCAACAACATTAACACCGCATAATTATAGAATTTCAAGTTTTTCCTCGTCACATGATCATGAATTGATTGAATACCTTGGTGTGAGGTTGGTCATCGGCTTCGGAATCTGTATCCCTGTCTCTGTCGTGCAATTGCGTGCTGCAATCGATGTCCTCGATCACGATGATTGATTTGTTTTTGGTGCAGAGGAGGATTCGCCGCAATTCTGAGTTTGAGTAGAGATTAGTCAGCTCCAGATCATAAACGTTGAACTTGAGATAATTGGCCATGGCGGCGACTAAGCTCGATTTTCCAGTTCCCGGCGGTCCATACAGGAGGTAGCCTCGTTTCCACGCCTTGCCGACTTTTTTGTAGTACTCTTTCCTCCTCACGAACCGATCCAAATCATCGATCACCGCACGCTTCAGATTCGGGTCCATCGCCAGCTTCTCGAATGTCGCCGGGTGGTCGAGATTAACGCATCCCCAGTAGCCGCCGCCGCCGTCGTCGTCATCGTCATTGTCGAAGGGGAAATCTCTCGTGTAAAGCTTCACCGCCCTGTCGTTTTCTCTGATTTGCTGCGCTTTGGACAGGACAAACGGGAGGTATTCATCTACGACGGTTTGCTTCTGCGATTTCTCGAAGGTGAGCTCGAACCACCGCTTCTCCGGCCGGAAACCGCCGCGCTTGCCGTCGGCCTCGATGAGCACGAACTGCCATTTGAGCTCGACGCCGTTGAAGCTGTCGTCCACGGCCTGGTCCTTCACCATGCTGAGAGTGATGCTCTTCTGCTTCGGCGACTTGTTCACCTTCAGCCGCTCCGCCTCCGGGTTGATCCGCGTGCGGAGGTAGACCTCGGCGGCGTCGTAGATTTGGTTGCGCGTCATGCCTGTCTGCTCGTCCACCACCATCGTCATCTGCGTCGGCGACCTCGTAAAGAACCTGTCGAATAGGTGTTTGAAGAAACGACTGAACGCCTCCTGAAAAAAGGACTTCACCGGCTCCGGCACGATGTCGTTCGCCAGCGATCGGAGCAGCATCACCGAAGTCGCCACCGATGCGTAGGCCGAGAAAACGTTCCCCGCCACCGAGCGCATCTCCCATAGAGGATTCATCTTCTCCTTAGTGCGGCGAGAATCGAGGATTTCTGCTTCTGCTACGAAATTCTGGAATTGAGTTTTTATATATAGAAACGATGAAGGAAATTAAATCTATCTTTGGTAAAACTTGGGGCGGAAGGAGACCTAGGGTTATAATCACCTGCGCTCAAAAGTAGCCGCGTGTATGTATCCAATTGGCTCTACCTCAGGGACGTACGGTAACAAAGGATGGGGGAGTCTGCAGGGTACAGAAACCCGGCTTGGACACCACGCTTACAGTTGTGTAAACAGAAGCTGATTAGGTAGTACTCCTCGTCTTTAAATAAATTGTTCCCATCCGCCTAGGGGTGGGAATTCGGTTCACATTTTTCGGTTATAACCGAACCGGACCGATAACCGATCGGTTATCGGTTACCCGATAACCGAAAATCGGTTATCGGTTCGGTTATCGGTTATATGTTTTCAAGATTTTCGGTTATCGGTTATAACCGATAACCGATATTTAATTAAATCATTTTAAAATTATTAATTTTATAATTTTTAAATTTCCTAATTTAATTATAATTCTAAAATTTTAATTTCCTAATTTCTAATCCATTTGTCCAGGCTCGCTCGCATCGCATTTCCTAATTACAATCTTCAATGATTAACACATTTATATTCGTATTTTTTTAATTAGTGTATGTTGAGTGAGTAGAAAGATGTATTGGATATATCTTCAATATTTAAGAGACAAAATTCCTTTCTCTAAACTACAATCTACAATTTTAATTTTTAAGAAAATTGTAGCACAAGAACCGATTTTGCCTATCGTAAGTATTAAATACCGCAAAAAATATAAATTATATAGAATATTTAAAATTTAAATGAAAATCGGTTATTTTCGGTTAACCGCTAACCGAACCGCAAAAAGGAGTTCGGTTAGCGGTTAACCGAACTTGAGTTCGGTTCGGTTATCGGTTAGGGTTTTAGGTGGTTTTTCGGTTCGGTTAACCGAAATTGTCGGTTCGGTTAACCGAACCGACCCGAATTCCCACCCCTACATCCGCCATTTTGGGCAAACCAAGGAGAAGGATAAATTGACATTTATGCCCTTAAAATCCTTGAATTTTTTTATTTTTTGTGCAAACCAAGGAGAATGGTAGTTTTGGTATTTTAGTGTAATTTTTGCTTGGAAATTTGTGTGAGGACACTTATTTAAGGACAAAAATTTTGATGACTCGGGACACTTATTTAAAGACAGGGGGAGTATATGATTTAAAAATAATTAAGGGAATCTATGTACATGTTCCCTTTTTGTTTAGTACTAAATGCTATAATTAAAATTTTGGGTTAATTAATTACCGAGAAATTCATCGTATGACACGTGGAAAATCCCTTGTTGACGTAAACAAGTCACAAGTCAATTAAAAAAATATACAGTATAATACAAAAGGTACAAAGTGTGACAAATTATAATGCGCGTTGCTTGAACTCATTAAAAGGTACAAAGTGTGACAAATTTATTTTACTATTATAAGGTAGTATTTTATTCAAAAATAATACACAAATTATAGAAAGAAAGGGATGATGACTAGGAAAAGGAAGGTTGGTGTCGTGGAAAAAAAGTTGAAAAACAAGAAATCTACAGGATTTGTTCTTTTGATTAGTTTTTGTCCGAGGTTCAATTTTTGCTAAATTTGTCGCCTTGATTTGACTAATATAATTATAAGGAGTCAATTTAATAGTTAGTGCTCCACTAATTCTTCGAATTTTAGTTCGGTTTGTTGAAAGATTAGGTGGAATGTTATTTATCCAATTAGGTCAGGTTTTCAAAGTGTTAATTATAATCCAAACTCAAACAAAACAAAACAAAAAAAATATAATACTTCATGGCTAAGTTTAGTTAGATGTCACATGTTAATATACTTTTTGATTGGCTCATAATAGTTGTGTTTTTACTTATTTTATTTCAATAATAGAAATTAGATTTCAATTATTGAATTGCAAAAATTAAAAAAAAAAACATAAAGATTAAAGTAACCTAAGCATTTTACCATCTAATGTGTCACATAACTCACATTTCAATATCAAAATCATCATCGCCCTTCTTAACTTGATCTTTGGCCACATCAACTTCAATCCCTTTCTTCTCCTCCCTAATAGATTTAGCATCACCATTGATGTTGATGTCCTCGTCATTGTTGTTGTTCCTGTCTCTCTTGCTCTTTAAGAACTTTACCACCTCGTCGAGCGACGAATCGACGTCGTCCGATTTCATGAGCTCCTCCGCCACTTCTGCTGGAGTGACGTCCTTGGCCTTGATGAGGTCCTCGATCTCCGACATGCGAGGATGGTGGCCGTTGATGTCGAGGTACGTCGAGGCGAGGAGCTTGAATCCTGCGGGTGTGAGGTAGGACATGTGTATGTGCATGTCCATCCGGCCGGGGCGGAGCAATGCCGGGTCCAGCTTGTGTTTGTTGTTTGTGGTGAATATGATGATCCGCTCGTCCCCGCAGCTCGACCATAGCCCGTCGATGAAGTTCAGCAGTCCCGAGAGCGTGAACTGTGGGACATTTTCATGTTACATCTCGTATTTTAGCAAGAATGAGTCGACAAGACGGACCCTTTGCATCAAAAGGACCGAGTTCATTTTATCATATCCAAAACATGACTAGTTGCAATAGTTACTATTGTATTACTACTTCTTTGAACAATAAGGAATGCAGCACAAAAAAAAGCTCTGTTTTAGAAACAGAGCAAACCACTAACCTGATGATCACGAGGGCGGTGGCACTGTCCACGGCCTCCGGGGGCTGCCGAGGCTCCGCCCTTCCTATCCGGCAGCTCCACCGTGCAGTCGATGTCTTCGATGACAAGAATCGACTTATTAGCAGTCCTGAGAAGCAATTTCCTCAAATCCGAATCATGCTTGATATTAGTAAGCTCCAAATCATAGATATCAAACTTCAAGTAATTCGCCATTGCAGCAATCAAGCTGGATTTCCCAGTCCCCGGAGGGCCGTACAGCAAGTAGCCTCGCTTCCACGCCTTCCCGACACGGCGGTAGAAGTCTCTCCGCCTGACGAAGCGGTCCAGATCCTCCATGATACTCGTCTTCAAGGCCGGCTCCATGGCAAGGGTGTTGAAGGTGGAGGGGTGCTCGAGGTTGATGGAATCCCAGACGAAGGAGGAGGTGTAGGAGGCGGCGTAGGCGAGGGTGTGGAGCTTGATGACCTTCTTCTGGGCTCGGATGATCTGAGCGCGGTCGAGGATGGAGGGAAGATAGGAATCGATGACGAGGTCTCGGAATTGTCTGTCAAAGCTGAGCTCGAAGTACTTCTTATCCGACTCGACGAAGACGGTGTCGGAGTCGTCGTCGACGAGGTGCTTGGAGGACTTCTTGTGCTCCTCGTTGACGAAGCGCCACTCGAGGGCGGCGCCGGCGTGGGAGTCGATGATCTTGTCGCACTTGGAGAAGCGGACGGAGAGGGAGGGGTCCTTGGGGCGCTTGCTGACCTTGAGGCGCTGGATGTCGGGGCGGACGTGGGAGCAGAGGTAGGTCTCGGCGGCGGAGTAGATCTCGTTGGGGGACATGCCGTCGCGCTCCTCGATGACGACGACGGTGGAGAGGGTGGAGCGGGGGGAGAAGTAGCGGCGGAGGAGGTCGAGGAGGTAGTGCTGGAGGTGGCGGGGGATGAGCTGGTTCAGCATGGCTTGGATGAGCATGATGAAGGCGGAGAGGGAGGCGTACATGGCGAAGATCGACGACGTCGCCGGCATGCTGGAGAAGGAGACGGCCATCGTCGAGAGAGAGAGAGTATGAGTGTGTGTTTTGTTACCGTGTGGGGAGAGGTAAAGGGGGAAGGGATGTACTCCGATATTTGAAGGTTTATGAGTGTGTGTTTTGTTACCGTGTGGGGAGAGAGGTAAAGGGGGAAGGGATGTACTCCGATATTTGAAGGTTTATGAACCTTGACCGACCTCAATTTTATACTACATCTGTCCTCCATTTACTGACACTATTACTATAAATGGACGTCATCCATTTACTGACCATTTCCGTTTTAGGACGTAGACCCCACAATCACTTTAACACTTTAACACTTTATCAACCTACTTTTTAATACTTTAACAATTTAATACTATTATAAATACCAAAGAGACCCATAATTATTCCACTTTAACACTTTAACACATTAATTTATTATTATATTATCAAATTGCAAAAAAACTTGTTCCCAACCTTGAGGGTCACCGTATAGAGGACGGAGGGAGTAATAAAATTAATTTATTAATGCTCCCAACATGACAAAAAATTCAAAACAAAAAAAAAAAACCCTAACAAAACATAAAATTGTTCTAAACATATACATAAAGTCATGAAGCGATAATCATAAATATAGTCTCCATCATAACAATATATCTGGAAATATCTCACATATTTATCTTATTCTCTATTTATTCTTTTTTACTTCCTCTATTTTATTTTGACTTTGTTTTTTAAGTTTATAACAAAAATGAAGTAGTAGTAATACCAAACTACCTACTACAAGTCTACATCCTTGGTTCTGGCCGTGGCATGTTTAGGGCCCAGAGCTAAAAATGCCTTGAAAAAATTATAGTATTAATATATACGTAAGAAAATATATGTTCATACCATATTAAAAATTAATAAGATTCATAGTTTGAGGAAAAAAATATAAGAAAGAAGTCGGGTACTAGTTTGCATATATTTAATGAATTATTATATATCATGTCAAATTATAGGCTTCAATTATTCAAGGCCTCATGAAACAAAGGCCCAATTAATTTGGTCGTGGTAAGTAAAGAAGAGCATGTAAAAATATCTCTAGATGTTAGAGAGAGAATGCTATGTGGAGGGAGGGGGAAGATCGAATTTGAGTGCCTAAAGTTGTGTCATAAATAACGTAAAATGGAATAGGAAATGTCACTATTAGAAAGATAATACCCACATCAACCAAAAAATGAAAAAGAAATACGGCCATAAACTATAGTAAAATAAAAGGGACAAAAGTAGAAAGCATTAAATGGATAGCAGTGGAATTAGCATATAAGCGAATGACACGAAACACAGTGGGAGGGAAAGAGTCACACAAATACACCTGTAGTAGTAACTAGAGTATACATTGAGGCCAAGGGACAAATGCCCAAAGTTAGTAAAGAGAGAGTTGTACCAATCCGAATTCCAAAGTGGGAAGGGAAATTAAATTCTGAAAAAGAGTAGTAAAAGGGGCTTTGTCCTATTGCTTTCCTTATAGTACTATATTTTATTAACATATTAAATGTGGAAACACAAACACACCCCCTCCCTTTCCTTTTCATGTCAACCAACCAACATCCTACTACTAAAGTATAGTATTTCAAGAAAACCCAATGGTACAAGGAATCATTTTTTATTATTATTATTATTATTTTCTTTTTTGTAATAGTGTGCTGGTTGTAAATGGGCCCTTGGATCTAGAGAGGAAGTGGTGATGGGCAATGTTGGAGTGACACTTGTCCTACTAGTAATATATAGTAATAAAACATTGGGTTTGTTATAAGTGAGGTGGTCCAATTTGGATTTTGGATTTTACCATTTTTTTGTGCAATTTAGAATCAACAATTAAATGTATGCATTTCTTTAATTTGTTTGTTGGTTTAAACTAGATGAGGAATAAAGGACAGTCCCATGAATTTTTGCAGAAGGCTTGGTGAGCCAATGGGGGTCCTTTCTAAGAAACATTAATTGAATTGAGTTCTTCCTTTATTTATTTTGAAAAGACAGAAAACAAGATTGGATTTTTGTGGGGCTTTCACATGGGGGTAAGGGTAAGGGTAAGGGTAAGGGTAAGGGTAAGGGTAATAAACACTTCATCCAAGAATGCCCTCTCATTGTACTCCGTACTATATTACTCTTTTAATATTTTAACTAACTTAATCACTTTCCTAATTGAGGCTTTGCGCTATGCTCGAGATGTATTCGTGCCTCTTAATCAAGGGATTAGGACAGCCTCGAAGAGTGATTAAGAGGCTTGTCAGATAGCATTGCCTAAAGTTTTACTCCTACTTTTACAAGAAGAAAAAGTACAATAGAGAATACCTTGGCCCAATTTCTTTATGTGTGACAAACTCCAAAGATTCACTTTATGGGCCGGGAGTGGTCATGATATGGGCTTATAATTTGGCCCGAATATCTCGGACTGGGCCAATCCAGCCCGACTATTTCACAAGTATTTTTGTTAGTAAGCTAGCCCATCATTTTCTTAATTTCTCATGTTAAGATAAAAATTGTGGAAGTAGAGATTAGTTAAACTAAAAGTTGTCATTCTTGCTTCTTCTCCTCAGCCTCTTCCTTCTGAGTTGATTCGGGTGCTACATTTTCTTTCTTGGCCGATTCCGTCGCCTTTTCGACTTCAATCTCCTCAGCATTTTCCTTCTGAGCTCTTGATTCCGGTGCTGCATTTTTGTTCTCGGTTGATTCCATTGCTGTTTTCGCCTTTTCGACCTCAGCCTCCTCAGCCTCTCTAATCTTCTTGTGTAGAAAATCAACTAACCCTTGTAGAGAATGATCAACATCATCATCCTTGAGTAAATGCTCTGCTACTTCAGCCGGTGTTGCTTTGGTATTTTTCAACAAAATCTCGATTTCTTCGAAGGTGGGATGTTCCTTAATGTCGAGATAGTTAGAAGCTAGAAGCCTGAATCCGGAAGAGGTGCAGTAAGACATGTTGATGTGCACATCCATCCTTCCCGGTCGGAGCAATGCTGGATCAAGCTTTTCGATGTGGTTAGTAGTGAAGATTATGATCCTTTCGTCACCACAGCTCGACCATAATCCGTCCACGAAGTTCAGCAGGCCAGAAAGAGTCACCTATTTCATATTTAGCAACATACAATTACGAGACTTAATTAGCTGTTAATAAAGAAAATGGTTCGAGAGAAATCAAGAATTTGGAAATTTCGAACCTGACTACTTTCTCCGTTGTGGTGCTGGATTCCAGGTGAAGAAGTCTCTCTGTTTCCGAGCTTCTCCTGCAAATCGATGGTGCAATCGATGTCCTCCACCACCAAAATCGACTTGTTCGCCGTCGCCACCAGCAGCTTCCGCAGATCGGAGTTCCTCCTCAGCTCCGTCAGCTCCAAATCATACACATCAAACTTCAAATAATTCGCCATTGCAGCAATCAAGCTCGATTTCCCAGTTCCCGGTGGGCCGTACAACAAGTAGCCTCTCTTCCACGCCTTCCCCACCTTCCTATAGTACTCCCTCCTCCTCAGAAACCGATCAAGATCCTTCAAGATCAAATCTTTTTGGTCGGAATCCATGGCCAGAGTGTCGAACGTAGCTGGGTGGTCGAGCGTTACCGGCTGCCACATATCGCTTATGCTGTACATGTTGTCGGGGTCGAGGGAGAAGATCTTGATCGTCTTCTTCTCCCGTTTCTTGATCTCCGCCTCGTTGGCGATGTATGGTAGGTATGAATCGATCGCCATTGCTCTGTTCTTCTTGTGGAAGGTAAGCTCGAAGGACCTCACCTCAGATCTCATCGTCGAGTTCATATCTCTGGGGTTGTAGAAATTGGTGTTGGTCTCGACCTTTCTGCAAATCCACACCCACTTGAATTTTTGGCCGTTGAAGAAGTCGACGATCTCCTCACCTCGCTCCATACCAATGTTGAAATGGTTCGCCTTTTCGGGCTTACTGATCTTGAGGCGGCGGGTGTTTGGGCTGACTTTGGGGCCGAGGTAGGACTCGGCGGCCTCGTAGATTTGGTTGGTGTCAAGGCCTTCGAATTCGTCAATCACCATTGTTAGCTGATTGGAGAAGCTGGTGAGGAGGGTGCGGATGCCGGAGAAGACGTAGTCCTGGAATTCAGGCGGGAGGAACTCCTGGGCGACGCCGCGCACCACCATGGCGGTGGCGGCGAAGGTGCCGACGGCGGAGAGGACGGTCTTGGCGGTGGCGAGGTTGGATTCTGAAGTGGACATTTGGGAAGTGTTGAATTTTGTGGCGAAATGAAGATGAGTTATCAAGTTTTATACACAAAACAAAAGTAATTGGAATTTTGTTTTTATTTTGTTGACTCAGTCTTTTCTTTTGAGCGTATAATATAAATATAATGGTGGTAGAAGTAGACTGCAGAAATTAAATAAACGTGACGAGGAAGGAGGAAATGGGAGCAGATTTTCAACACAGACTTTGATTTGGAAATTTTCGAAATTCACACTAGTATTAATATATTTGTGAAGTTTCAAAGAAGTTTCGTGGAACTTTGTTTTGGGCTGCAAGTCTCTATATTCTTTCTTAATCTAATTAAGTGGACCCCACTACTCACTTTATTCATCATTTCTACGAATATTAACAATACTATGCTCTTTTGCCGTTGTTTGCGTTTCATTATTCTATATATATTTAACGAATTTATTAATTAGAGTGGGATGGGAAGAGTATATTGTTTTATTTTATATTTCACGTATATTCAACGAATTTGTCAAGTTAAATGAAACGGAGAAAGTTTATTGTTAATTGGTAAAATAATGTAGTAGTTGACGGAATTCAAAATTGAAACTCTTCTTTAAGGGGAAGACTAATTACAGAGAGTATGTTTTAAGATGAGTGAAGAAGAGGGTTTTTTTCTTCCCATGGCCCAAATTACTTAAATGGGCCTTAAGCTCTAACAAACTACAAAAATACGGGCTGGGCTTTATATTTACAGTAAATCCTCTATAAATTAATACTCTATAAATTAATAACCTCTTTAAAATAATAAAATCTCTCAGTCCCGATTAGGACCTTTGTAAAAAATCATCAATAAGATAATAAAATAATAACTTTTCAGAAAATCCCTTTATAAATATTAGGTCCCATCAAAACTCTAAATTAATAATTCATAAATATTACAATTATAAATATTATGACAATCTGCTAAAATATGAAAATACTGTTACTTGATTTTTCTTAATTTTTAAATATTATGGTCTTTGTACCTTAACCAACTTTCAAATGATAATTTTCATCAACTTACTATTGTAAAATTTTTTGAGTGTACATAAGATGATCTCTATACTCACATAATTTGTACGCGTTTGATCATTTATAGATGATTTTGCAATGTCTTTTAGATGAGAACACATGATTGAGTGTTATGAATTATTTTATTTATATATTGAGATTTATATAAATGTTTCACTTATCATGCATGCATATATTTAATTGATTATAATAGTTATTTAAGTGCAACGAACTAATGTAAACATGTATATCCAAGTAATTTTAATGATTTGATACATGCGTGAACAAATATAATAGTTGATTGTATACAATGAATTGATATTATATATAATTATATTTAATCAGTTTTAGGGAATTTGTTGATAAATGATATAATCAATGAACATATATGAATTTATTTATTTATTTTCAATACATATGTACTAAATTTGCTTAATTCAAAAAGTCCCTCTTTTAATTAATAAAATATTAATTTATCGATATATTAATATCTCTCTAAATTAATAAAATTCCATAGTCCCAAGGTTATTAATTTATAGAGGTTTTACTGTACTTCGAGTCGGCCCGATAATTCTACGTTATTTATATTAGTAGTATATACAATGTCTCAATATCTGTATATTCTAATTAAAATATCTACAATGTTTTTATCTTAACATAAATTATATGACGAGATAGAGAGAGTGTTATCGTACAATGAGATTTTGAGAGTATAGTAATAGCATTTCTGTTACTACAAATATGTTCTATTTACACATATCATAATTCTATTTTGATTACTCCATATTACAGTGTTTTTATAGATTATATAGTACATCCCAATCATGGATTATCAATCTTTATATCAACAAATAAAATTGAAATCAAAATACTAAAATATATAATTAAAATTTCTAATCGGATTGCAGTAAGTCAAAATATATATAAAATCAAACTAATATTATGTTTATTACTATTTTATATAACAATATTGATAATTATTATTACACCCTATTATTTTACAGTTTTTTTGGGTCTATTTCAAATAGGTCATGTTTGTTAGAGGTTATAGGATAAGAGGCACAAAATTAAAATCAAGATAACTATTCAGAATGGATGAGATAGTTATTCTAGTATTGTTGTTTGGTAACATAGTTTATATTTTAATAAAAATCTATCATCAATTAAATATATGCATTTCTTTAATTTGTTTGTTGGTTTAAACTAGATGAGGAATAAAGGACAGTCCCATGAAATTTTGCAGAAAGGCTTGGTGAGCCAATGGGGGTTCTTTTCTAAGAAACATTAATTGAATTGAGTTCTTCCTTTATTTATTTTGAAAAGACAGAAAACAAGATTGGATTTTTGTGGGGCTTTCACATGGGGTAAGGGTAAGGGTAAGGGTAATAAACACTTCATCCAAGAATGACCTCTCATTGTACTATTTTACTCTTATACTCCCTCCATCCTCCATTTAGTGACATTAATACTATATTTGGACGTCCTCCATTTACTGACAATTTCCATTTTTGGACGTAGACCCCACAATCACTTTAACACTTTATAAATCTACTTTTTATTATTTTAACATTTTAATACTATTAAACAATTCAAATGGACCCACAATTATTCCACTTTAACACTTTAACACATTAATTTATTATTATACCATAAAATGTGAAAAAACGCGTGCCCAAACTCCCTCCGTCACTAAATGGAGGACGGAGGGAGTAATATTTTAACTAACTTAATCACTTTCCTAATTGCGGCTTTGCGCTATGCTCGAGATGTATTCGTGCCTCTTAATCAAGGGATTAGGATGGCCAGGCCCGGTTCTGGGCCTAGGCCAGGAGTGTTCCTGCCTAGGGCCCAGACCAAGAAGGGGCCCCAAAAAATATATGTCCTAATGTATTCTTATATGCTGAATTTTATTATTCTTTGATTGGACTTAAATGAAAGGGCCCGTTCTCATACAAATTTTTAGAATTTGATTTTTTGTTTTTAAATTTTTTGATCCATTTCGTTTTTTCTTATAAATGAAAGGGCCCATTCTCATACAATTTTTTTAGAATTTGTATTTTTATTTTTTGATTTGTTTTTTTTTTGTTGCAATATCTCATGTGAAAACGGGTATAGTGTTGAATAAAAAAGTAATAACAAACGCGCACGCGCGTGCACACTCACATATATTTCTACCTTTTCGAATATAGTTTTATATTAGTATTTCCGAATAAACTTGTAATTTATGATGTGAAAATGTATATACTAAAAATGTAAATAAGAAAAAAAAAAATAGGAGCCTTTATTTTTAGTTTGGCCTAGGGCCCCTGAAATGTCAGGACTGGGGCTGAGGACGGCCTCCAAGAGTGATTAAGAGGCTTGTCAAATGCTAGCATTGCCTAAAGTATTATCTCTAATGATGGATCACTTGTCCGTACAATAGAGAATACCTTGTCCCAATTTCTTTATGTGTGACAAACTCCAAAGATTCACTTTATGGGCCGGGAATGGTCATGATATGGGCTTATAACTTGGCCCGAATATCTTGGACTGGGCCAAGCCGGCCCGATTATTTTACAAGTATTTTTGTTAGTCTATATTTCAACCTAGCATTATATGAGCTCATTAGTAAACTAGCCCATGATTCTATTTCCCCAAAAAAGAGCAATTCCTTAATTTGTCGCAGTATTTCTCAAGTTAAAGATAAAAAATTGTGGAAGTAGATTAGTTAAAAGTTGTTTTCTTCTCCTCAAACATCGTCCTTCTGAGCCGATTCCTCTGTTGCTTTCGCCTTTTCGACTTCCTTCTGAGCTGTTGATTCCGGTGCTGCATTTTTCTTCTCGGCTGACTCCATTTCTGCTTTTGACTTTTCGACTTCAGCCTCCTCAGCCTCTCTAATCTTCTTAAGTAGAAAATCAACTAACCCTTGTAGAGAATGATCAACATCATCATCCTTGAGCAAATGCTCTGCTACTTCAGCCGGTGTTGCTTTGGCATTTTTCAACAAAACCTCGATTTCTTCAAAGGTGGGATGGTCCTTAATGTCGAGATAGTTAGAAGCTAGAAGCCTAAATCCAGAAGGGGTGCAATAAGTCATGTTGATGTGCACATCCATCCTTCCCGGTCGGAGCAATGCTGGATCAAGCTTTTCGATGTGGTTAGTAGTGAAGATTATGATCCTTTCGTCACCGCAGCTCGACCATAATCCGTCCACGAAATTCAGTAGGCCAGAAAGAGTCACCTATTTCATACGTACAATTGTGAGGCTTAATTAGCTGTTTAATAAAGAAAATGGTTCGAGCGAAATCAAGAATTTGGAAATTTCGAACCTGACTACTTTCTCCTTTGTGGTGCTGGATTCCAGGTGAAGAAGTCTCTCTGTTTCCGAGCTTCTCCTGCAAATCAATGGTGCAATCAATGTCCTCCACCACCAAAATCGACTTGTTCGCCGTTGTCACCAGCAGCTTCCGCAGATCGGAGTTCCTCCTCAGCTCCGTCAGCTCCAGATCATACACATCAAACTTCAAGTAATTCGCCATTGCAGCAATCAAGCTCGATTTCCCGGTTCCCGGTGGGCCATACAGCAAATACCCTCTCTTCCACGCCTTCCCCACCTTCCTATAGTAATCCCTCCTCCTCAGAAACCGATCAAGATCCTTCAAGATCAAATCTTTTTGGTCGGAATCCATGGCCAGAGTGTCGAACGTAGCTGGGTGGTCGAGCGTTACAGGCTGCCACATATCGCTTTTCCTGTACATGTTGTCGGGGTCGAGGGAGAAGATCTTGATCGTCTTCTTCTCCCGTTTCTTGATCTCCGCCTCGTTGGCGATGTACGGTAGGTATGAATCAATCGCCATTTCTCTGTTCTTCTTGTGGAAGGTGAGCTCGAAGGACCTCACCTCACACCTCATCGTCGAGTTCATATCTCTGGGGTTGTAGAACTCGGTGTTGGTCCCGACCTTTCTGCAAATCCATACCCACTTGAATTTTTGGCCGTTGAAGAAGTCGACGATCTCCTCACCTCGCTCCATACCAATGTTGAAGTGGTTCGCCTTTTCAGGCTTACTGATCTTGAGGCGGCGGGTGTTGTGGCTAACTTTCGGGCCGAGGTAAGACTCGGCGGCCTCGTAGATTTGGTTGGTGTTGAGGCCTGCGAATTCGTCGATCACCATTGTTAGCTGATTGGAGAAGCTGGTGAGGAGGGTGCGGATGCCGGAGAAGGCGTAGTCCTGGAATTCAGGTGGGAGGAACTCCTGGGCAACGCCGCGCACCACCATGGCGGTGGCGGAGAAGGTGCCGACGGCGGAGAGGACGGTCTTGGCGGTGGCGAGGTTGGATTTTTTTGAAACGGACATTTTGGAAGTGTGGATGGAGATATATGCTGTGGCGAAATGAAGATGAGTTTTCAAGTTTTATAATACACAAAAGTAATTGGTATTTTGTTGACTCGGTCTTTTGAGCATATAATGTAATGATGGTAGAAGTAGAAATTAAATAAACGTGACGAGGAAGGAGGAAATGGGACCAGATTTTCAACCCAGACTGTAGTACTAGTAATATAATAGTGAAGTTTCTTGTAACCTTTGTTTGGGGTGCAAGTTTATATTCTGATCTTGACTTTAATCTTTCTTAATCTAATTAAGTGGACCCTACTACTCACATTATTCATCAATCCTACGAACATATATTACACCTTCCTTCCTATTTCAATTGTTTGCGTTTCGGTATTTCACATATATTCAACAAATATGTCAATTGGAATCAAATGGGGGGTGTATATAGCTAAATGGTAAGGTAATGTAGTTGATGGAATTCAAAATTGAAACTCTTCTTTAAGGGGAAAACTCTAATTACCGAGTATGTTTTAAGATGAGTAAAGAAGAGGGTTTTTTTTTTTTTTTTCATGGCCCAAATTAATTATATGGGCCTTAAGCTCTAAAAAAGGGGATTTTAAACATAGCCAAAATTTCTCTCAACATAGCCCCCAAATAAAATAACAAATGTAACTGTATTGAAATGTACAATTATACCCTCATGTATCACATAGCCCCCACGTCTAATAGATGAATTCTGACATATCCTCATCCTCAACGCCGGCCGTTGGTTCACCCGCACTGCCGTCTACCTCGAGCATCGCCACGTCGGGCTGCCACTCACCGCCGCGCCTTCTGGACAGCGTCAAAGTCGTGCCTTCCGGACAAATGTGATGGAGGCGGAGTGATGGAAGGAAGGATTCAAAACCGTGCTCTTCTCCTTCCCCTCCCATCTCTCCACCATCAAAACAATTGTTGTCGCCATCTCCGGCGGCAACGACGACGGTATCAAGATCTACGACCTCTCTTCCTCTTCCGAGATTGGATCCTTCCATCACTCCGCCTCCATTACATCTGTTTCCTTCCACTCTCTCCCTGCCCTTAACCTACGCCTACCACCGTGCCTTTCGGACAACGTTCAAAGTCGTGAATGGCCGGGAGAACTATGTTGAGTTTATGAATAAAAAAACATTCTTGGATGTAACAGTAAGGGAAGGTTAAGCTTTCATTTCATATGCATGCATAAAAACTGCGGCTGCCTACACTATTACATATATATATAGTCCAAAAAGAGAAAGGCGTGTTCCATAAAACACGACTTAATCAACCCTAAACAAAGCTTGCCTAAACACGTGGCATAAAAACAGAGGAATAGAAAACAGAGTTCAAAGGTCGAATCCCAGACATAACATTTCAGTAATAAAAGCAATAAAACAGTAACTCCTCCATTGAAATGCATAAGTTCAACACCCCCCCTCAAGATGGAGGTGGTGGAGATCCAGCAACCCCATCTTGGAGAGTAATTCCCTGAAGCGTGGACCAAACAAAGGTTTGGTAAAGAAATCTGCCAACTGAGAAGCCGAGCTGATAGAAACTGGAGCAAGAAAACCAGATAGGAACTTCTCACGAACCACATGGCAATCTATATCCAAATGTTTTGTACGTTCGTGGAAGACTGGATTCTTTGTAATCTGAATAGCTGCTTTATTATCACAATAAAGGGGGATAGGGAAAGAGAGTGAAACTGAGAATTCCTTGAGAAGGTTGGAAATCCAGTACAACTCCCTAGTGGTTGTGGCTAATGCCCTGTATTCTGCCTCTGCAGAAGATGAGGAAACTGTATTCTGCTTTTTACATTTCCATGAGACAAGACCAGAACCAAGAAAGATGCAATATCCAGTTAAAGATCTTCTAGTATTAGTACAAGAACCCCAGTCTGCATCAGAATATGCAGTAAGTTTGAAAGATTCAGTGGAGGAATAGAACACACCTAAGGATGGACAGCCCTTTAGATACTTTAGCACATGAAGTGCTGCATCCCAATGAACCTTGATAGGAGAGTGTACAAATTGGCTTAGCTGCTGCGTAGCATGAGTAATATCCGGCCTTGTCAAGTTCAAGTACAGCAACTGGCCAACCAAACTCTATATGATTCAGGATTAGAAAGAGGAGCCTCTGATCCTTGAACAAGAATGAGACCTGGTGGTAAAGGAGTGGCTGCTGGCTTACAGCAAAGCATTTTTGTAGTTGAGAGAATCTCCAAAACATATTTCCTTTGGTTGAGAGAAGTACCTGTAGTGCCTCTTGCAATTTCCATTCCAAGAAAAAACTTTGCCTCACCAAGATCTTTGATTGTGAAAGCATTATGAAGAAACTGCTTCAAATGTGAGATTTGATCCAGAGAGGGGCCACTGACAATAATGTCATCAACATACACAAGTAGACACAAAAACTCATTACCAGATCCCTTTAAAAACAGACAAGGATCATGAGGAGAAGCAGAAAAACCATAAGCAGTGAGATGCTTAGTGAATTCAGTATTCCATTCCCTTGAAGCTTGCTTTAAGCCATACAAACTCTTGAGGAGTTTGCAAACTTGATTCCCTTGCACTCCTTTCAAACCTGGTGGTGCTCGCATGTAAATTTCATCATGGAGAAAGCCATGTAATAAGGCATTATTAATGTCTAGTTGGTGCAAAGGCCATTGAAATGCAGTAACAACAGCAATGAAGACCTTGACAGTGACCAAGTTAGCCACTGGAGAGAACACCTCTTGGTAATCAACTCCATATTTCTGTGTAAAGCCCTTTGCAACCAATCTTGCTTTGTATCTCTCAACTGATCCATCAGCCTTGAGTTTAACTTTATAAACCCATTTGCAACCAATTGGATGTTTGTTAGGTGGCAAATCTGTAATCTCCCAAGTATTGTTATCTGTTAATGCCTTAATCTCATCATTCATAGCTTCAATCCAGTGTGGATGTAAACAAGCCTCCTTGTATGAGCTAGGTTCTTTGACCATAGCAAGATTAAAAAGAAAGGCTGTATAGGATTTTGAGAGAACAGGACTCACAGCATAAGGAAAGGTGGGAGGAGTCATGCTGCAAGACAAGGATATGGGTGTATGAACATTAACAGAACCCACAAAATCTTTCATCCACACTGGAGGATGTGTGACTCGAGTACTCCTTCTGGGCAATTGAGGTGAAGCAGCATGAGGTATAGCAATTTCTTCAATAGTATCTGAAACAACATCATCATCTTGGGGATTAGGTAAGGTCTCATCATGAGTATCCTTTTCATAAGAAGAGGAAGGCAAATCAGTAGAAACTGATGGCATGGGGGGAGATAAAAAATTTTGTGGTTCACATGACTGTGAAGGTGAAGTAATTGGAGGAGGAGTAATAAAAGGAAAGGTTGTAGGCACAAATTTTACATCTCTGGATACAAAAATCTTGGAATTATCAAGATCAAACAAAAGATAGCCCTTGTGTGTGCTATCAAATCCCAGAAAAACACTTTTAATACTTCTTGTTTCAAACTTACCTTTACTAGGCACAATGTTTGCAGCATAAGCTAGACAACCAAATGGTTTGATCTGCTTGTAATCAGGAGGTGATTGATGAAGCACCTCATAGGGAGAAACCCACTCAAGAACTCTTGTAGGCAATCTGTTTTGTACCCATGTTGCAGTGAGGATAGAGTATGGCCAAAAACGAATTGGAAGCCCACTTTGAAACATCATGGCCCTTGCTGTTCCAAGAAGAATTCTATGCCTTCTCTCCACTATTCCATTTTGCTGTGGGGTATATACACAAGATTTTTGGTGTATGATACCTCTATCATCAAGAAGAGAGGCAACTCTGTGATTTATGAATTCAGACCCATGGTCTGATCTAAAGAACTTAACCTTCTTGTGAAAATGGACTTCAACCATAGTAAGAAAGGATTTCAAGATGTCATGTACCTGCTCCTTAGAATGCATCAAGTAAGTCCACACTGTTCTGCTGTGATCTTCAACAAGAGTTAATATGTATCTAACATCACATATATTACTTTCACTGTAAGGCCCCCACACATCTCCATGCACCATGTGGAAAAGGGTGGTGGTTCTTCTGTTAAGAGTGGGAAAAGGGTCCCTGGTTTGTCTGGCCTTGAGACAAATTTCACAATTCTCAATAACCTGCAGAGCATCTGCATGAAACTGATGATTGTTAATATTTAAGTGCTGCATAGTAGTAGCAGATGGATGGCCTAGAAACACATGCCATTCCAGAACTGTCATATCTTTGATGTTGAAGAAACTTCTGTAATATCTTTCAACAACAGAATCCATAAAATACAGATTATCCTTCATCTTTCCAATCCCCATAACTTCATCAGAATCTTCCCTCTGGAAGATACAGTGTGTAGATAAGAAGGTGCACTTCAGACTCATTTCTCTGGCAAGTTGAGCAATAGATAATAAATTCTGAGTAAAATCTGGAACAAACAATACATTAGTCAGCACAATATCTTTGCTCACTCTTGCCTTCCCTGCATAGGCAATAGCTCTTGATGTACCATCTGGTAGATAGATAACTGTAGGGGTGTCAAGCTTAAAAGTAGTATGCAATAAGTCTGGATTACAACATATATGAGAAGAAGCTCCAGAATCAATGATCCATTCAGTTTTCTCCATACTGGACATTACATTAAAAGCAAAATGACCATCAAATGGTGTATTCTTGTTCACCTTTTCATGTACCAGATTGGCCTCAGATTTCTGTTTCTGTCCTGATTGTTGTTGCATCAATGTCTCCATACATTTTGCAACTTCATTCTGAATGTACTTCCCAATGTCTTGTGGAGACTCCCTCTGTGCTCCACCTTCATGACCAGTGTTATAAGATTCTGCTTCTGTGTAATTAACTCTTTGCTGGCCATTCTTTGCTTCTTTCAGTTTGATAAACCAATCTGGTATGCCATGGAGTTTGAAGCATTCATCAACTTCATGGCCATTCCCTTGACAATGGGAGCACCTCAGCTTCTTTCTTTCTTCTTTACTCAATCTCTTCTTGTAAGGTTGAGTAACTCCTTTCTGATAAGACTGCTTATTCCCTCCTGTTGGAACCTGTGAAGACTGAGGATTGTAGGTCACATTCATAGACATCAGATTACGACCTTCAGGACCTGATTCACTGAGAGCTCGCTGGTCTTCAACTTGAATAATCATTGAGTACGCATTATCAAGACTAGGCAGTGGCTTGATGAGCATAATCTGTGTTCTTGATGAGCATAATCTGTGTCATACATGCTCTTAGCAGTGCAAGTGCATTTAGGTGGTGGCTGTAACATGTCCATCTCATCCCATAAAGAGTTGAGATGATTAAAATAAGCTGTAACATTCTGACTCCCTTGAGAGAATTTGGAAATTTCTCTCTGTAACTTAAAAGAATTTTAGGTCCATTACAGCCACCAAATCTTCTATTAAGTGCAGTCCAAAGCTTGAAAGAGTTATCAATATGATTAAAAGCATTCACTAATTCTTTTGAGATAGAATTCGTAATCCATGTAGAAACCATAAAATCAACCTTCATCCATTTCTTGTAATATTCAGAAGAAGCATCAGGCTCCATAAAAATTCCATCTATAAACTCAGTCTTACTCCTAGCAGCAAGAGCTCGACGTATGGATCTACTCCAATTTAAGAAATTCGAACCAGTAAGAGGAGCAGTAACAAGTACCATACCAGGGTGATCCGCAGCTGGAAGATCCAGAATCTCTTCTATTTGACGCCTTTTTAGCTTAATGACAGGATCCATCTCATCCTTATTAGCCTTTTGTTCATCGTCACCTTCAGCGAAGCCTGTAACTCTTTCTTGATCTTTCATCGCTTCAAAACTCTCCCGACGGCAGATCTTGACCATATAAAAGAAACAAGAAAAAAAACGAGCAAGGATCGCAACCTACGCTCTTGATACCATGTTGAGTTTATGAATAAAAAAGCATTCTTGGATGTAACAGTAAGGGAAGGTTAAGCTTTCATTTCATATGCATGCATAAAAACTGCGGCTGCCTACACTATTACATATATATATAGTCCAAAAAGAGAAAGGCGTGTTCCTAAAACACGACTTAATCAACCCTAAACAAAGCTTGCCTAAACACGTGGCATAAAAACAGAGGAATAGAAAACAGAGTTCAAAGGTCGAATCCCAGACATAACATTTCAGTAATAAAAGCAATAAAACAGTAACTCCTCCATTGAAATGCATAAGTTCAACAAACTACGGCAATGCGACGATCCTCCGCACCTTCGAGCCATCGGCTCTGGAACGAGGGCGGCGACTGCATGCGTGCAGCAGCCGTTCCGAAACATACAACGAAAACTGGAAAATTGCGATGACAAATAATATCGATTAATGGTGAACTATTTAGTATCCATATTAAACACACATTCTTATATTTTGGCAGCAAAATAATTCTTCCTCTAGTGATTTTGTTCGTTGTGCTTCCTTCCATCCCTTTTAGATGCATTGTTAAATTTCAAGCGGCTATAAAAATATTTGTATATTAGTTTTGAGATCTTACAAGAGCTTGTTGTAAATAAAATTTAATTAGAATTAGACGTGGGGGTTATGGGCTATATAAGGGTACAATTGTACATTTAAATACTATTTTTATTATTATTTTAATTAGGGGCTATGTTAAGAGGAAAGTTGGCTATGTTTAAAATCCCCCTAATTAACAAACTCCAAAATTACGAGCTGGGCTTAATATTTACTTTGAGCCGGCCCGATAATTCTACATTACTATATTTATATTAGTAGTATATACAATGTCTCAATATTTGTATATTTTAATTGAAATATCTACAATGTTTTTATCTTAACATAAATTATATAACGAGATAGAGAGACTGTTACCGTACAATGAGATTTCGAGAGTCTATAGTAATAGCATTTCTGTTACTACAAATTTGTTCTATTTACAGATATCATAATTCTATTTTGATTTCTCATCCCAATCATGAATTTATCAATCTCCATATCAACAATTAAAATTGAAATCAAAATACTAAAATATATAATTAAAATTTCCAATCAATCTCCATATCAACAATTAAAATTGAAATCAAAATACTAAAATATATACTCCCTCCGTCCTCCATTTAGTGACGTTAATACTATATTGGGACGTCCTCCATTTACTGACAATTTCCGTTTTAGGACGTAGACCCCACAATCACTTTAACACTTTATCACTTTATACATCTACTTTTTATTATTTTATCATTTTAATAATATTAAACAATTCAAATGGACCCACAATTATTCCACTTTAACACTTTAACACATTAATTTATTATTATACCATAAAATGCGAAAAATTCCGTGCCCATACTCCCTCCGTCACTAAATGGAGGACGGAGGGAGTAATTAAAATTTTCAATCGAATTAGAGTAAGTCCAAATATTTGTAAAATCAAACTAAACTAGTGTTAAACATTGAAATTTTAAAACAATGAAATAAAAATAAAGGGATAATAAAAAAAGTATTCATCATGAAGTTATCAGTCTTCATTCTCATCCTGAGAATCTTCCATTTGAGCTGATTCTTCTACAACTTACGCCTTTTCGTCTTGAACCTCATCGTTACTTTTCACCTTCTCCCGTAGAAAAGCAATCAAACCGGCCTCGAAGAGACTCATCAGTATCATCATCCTTGAGCAGCTGCTCTGCTACTTCAGCTGGAGTTGCTTTGGCATTTTGTAGCAATTCCTCGATTTCCTCGAACATGGGATGATCATTAATCTCGTGATAGTTAGCCACTAGAATCTTGAATCCACAAGGAGTACAATAAGACATGTTGATATGCATATCCATTCGTCCTGGTCGAAGCAATGCCGGATCAAGCTTCTCGATGTAGTTAGTTGTGAAGATTATGATCCTCTCGTCTCCACAACTCGACCATAATCCATCCACCAAGTTAAGCAGACCAGAAAGGGTCACCTGTTTCATAAATACTTATAATACCTAGCTATATACCTAGCTATGTATACACGCATGCATGTTCATCTATTTCCATGCATATATAGTTTCATGCATGCATGCAGTGTATTTCCATTGATTAAATAGTGATTAAATAGCATGTTCATCTATATAGTTTCATGCATGCATGCAGTGTATTTCCATTGATTTACAGTGTTTTTCCATTGATTAAATAGTGATTAAATAGATTATGTATACAATATTTAGATTATGTATATAATATTGTAAGAATTAATTAAGTAAATCGATCGAAACCTGATCGCTTCCTTGTTGCGGCTGGCGGCGGTTGGGGAATCCCAGCATAGAATCTGAAGTCTCTCTCTTTGCAAGCTTACTCTGAAAATCAATGGTGGAATCGATGTCCTCCACCACCAAAATCGACTTATTCGATGTGGACAATAGCTGCATCAGCATATCCGTGTTCCTTCTTAGCCCAGTCAGCTCCAGATCATATATATCGTACTTCAGATGATTCGCCATTGCAGCAATCAAGCTCGATTTCCCAGTTCCCGGAGGGCCGTACAACAAGTAGCCTCTCTTCCACGCCTTCCCCACCTTCCTATAGTAATCCCTCCTCCTCACAAACCTATCAAGGTCCTTCAAGATCTTATCTTTTTGGTCAGGATCCATTGCTAGAGTGTCGAATGTTGCGGGGTGATCGAGCTTTACGTGTTTCCACACGTTATTGTACTCCACCTTGAAGATCTTGATGGTTTTCTTCTCTAGTTTCCTCTCCTCTGCCACCTTGGCTATGTGGGAGAGGTAGGATTCGATCACCATATCTTTGTTCTTCTTATGGAAGGTGAGCTCGAAGGACTTGACGTCAGCAACCGTACTTCCGGTGTAGTAGGGATCGGGATCGGGGCCGGCCTCGACTTTTCTACAGATCGATACCCACTTGAAGCATTGGCCGTTGAAGTGGTCAACGATCTCCTGTCCGCCGTCCATGCTGATGTTCAGGTGCTTCTCCTTCTCGGGCCGACTGATCTTGAGGCGGGACGTTTTGGGGTTGATTTTCGGGGTCAAGTAGGCCTCAACCGCCTCGTATACTTGGTTGCGTGTATAGCCATCGAATTCATCGATAACTATTGTTAGCTCGTTGGAGAAGCGGCGGAAGAAGTTGCCGATGTTGCGGAAGACAGAGCGTTGCAATTCTGGAGGAAGCAACTGATAGGTGTTAAGAGTGAGATATTTCGAGAGAGAAGAAGGACATTTTGAGGTGAAAGAAGAACAATCAATGAAACAGTAAAGTTGCAGTTTTCTTCATTTTCAGCTAAGATGCAAAACCAGTACAAAATGCTTAAATATCTCACTCTCATCTCTCACCTCATCTAAACCATCCGATATAGGGCTAATTATCCAACGGCCCAGATTTAAACTAATAAAATAGAAAACGTAAAAGGAAAAGCAAATGCGACTTTAATAAAGAACTAAAAGCAGAAACAAAAAACTCCAGCTCCCGCCATCTTCATCAATCTTCATTCTTCTTCAATTCTTTACACCCCCCCTCAAGATGAAGGTGGTGGAGATCCAGCACCGCCATCTTGGACAGGAGAGTACGGAACCGTGGCCCAAAGAGTGGCTTGGTAAAGAAATCAGCAAGCTGATCAGTTGAAGAGATAGCAGTTGGGACAACAAATCCATTCACATACTTCTCCCTCACTATGTGACAATCAATCTCGATGTGTTTGGTGCGTTCATGGAAAACCGGATTACGGGTGATTTGAAGAGCAGCATCATTATCACAGAAAATAGGTATAGGAGTGGAAGAAAAGACCTGGAAAGAAGAGATTAGACCATGGAGCCAAACCAACTCTTTTGTGGTGATAGCTAATGCTCTGTATTCTGCCTCGGCTGAGCTAGCAGAGACAGTGGATTGTTTCTTGCACCTCCAAGAGATGAGGTTAGATCCCATAAACACACAAAATCCAGTCAAAGATTTCCGTGATTCAAGGCATGTCCCCCAATCAGCATCAGAATAGGCAGATAAGTTGAAAGAGGAATTCACAGAGTAGAAGACACCGAGGGAGGGACATCCTTTCAGGTATTTCAGCACATGGAATGCAGCATGCCAATGGAGTTTAGATGGTTTTGCCATGTACTGGCTCAACTGTTGAGTAGCATGTGATAAATCAGGCCTGGTGAGATTCAAATATAACAACTGACCAACTAAACTTCTGTATTGATCTGGATTTGGAAGTAAGTCATCACTTTCTTGAGACAGATTCAAACCAGGAGGAAGAGGTGTAGCTGTGGGTTTGCAGCAAAGCAAACCATGATTAGAAAGAATGTCTAGGATGTACTTCCTTTGATTTAAAGCTGTCCCATCAATACCTCGAGCTATTTCCATCCCTAAGAAAAACTTGGCAGGGCCCAAGTCCTTAATTGTGAAAGCAGCATCTAAAGATGATTTCAATTGTGTTAACAAAGAGAGAGAAGGGCCTGTTATTACAGCATCATCAACATAAACCAAGAGGGCCAGAAAAGTAGGACCTTCTCCCTTAGTAAATAGGCATGGATCATGGATGGATGGAGTGAAACCCAAAGAACAAAGAAATTTAGAGAATTCAGAGTTCCATTCTCTAGCTGCCTGTTTGAGGCCATAAAGACTTTTCTGCAACTTGCAAACCTTTCCATGGGAGTTATCCAAGCCAGGAGGTAGAGACATGTAGATATTGTCCTTTAAATGACCATGCAAGAAAGCATTGTTGACATCAAGTTGGTGAATAGGCCAAGAGTGAGCAGTAGCAATAGCAAAAAACAATCTCACAGTGACCAAGTTAGCTACTGGTGAGAAAACCTCCTGATAATCAATACCTTGTTGTTGTGTATACCCTTTGGCAACAAGCCTAGCTTTATATCTCTCCACAGAACCATCTGGTTTTAGTTTCACTTTGAAAATCCACTTGCAGCCAATGGGCTTCACTCCGGCAGGTAGATCAGTAATGGACCAGGTTTCATTCTTGGTCAGGGCATCAAGTTCCTGGTGTATAGCTTCTGTCCATTCTGGATATTGAATGGCTTCCTTGAATGACTTTGGTTCTCTGACCATTGTCATATTAAACAGATAGGAGGTGTGAGACTGTGAGAGGGAGGGACTTATAGCATAAGGAAAAGTTGGTGGAGTGATGGAGACAGGAGGTGTGAAAAGCTGTGTGGTGACAACTGAGCCAATATAATCTTGCATCCATGTGGGTGGATGTCTTTCTCTTGTCCCTCTTCTCTGCACAGGGGGTTCAGGATCAGAATGTATAGGCATCTGGATCAACACATCATTATGTGGATCACTCTGTGGGCTGATATGTTCTGGGGATTCAAAAGGTAGAACAAGATTAGGACTCTCTGTTCCATCAACAGCACCATCATTAACCACCTCCACAGGAGGCACATCTAGATGAGGTTGTGTGCTCACTGCAGGATATGAAATAGTTGGTTCAGTGTGAGAGGTGGGTGAGGGTGATGCTGAATTTAGAAAAGGAAAGGAATCTGTAACAAACTTCACATCTCTAGACACAAAAACCTTCTGTTTTTCCAAATCAAACAGCAGGTATCCCTTATGGCAAACATCATAACCAAGGAAAATAGACTTTATACTTCTTGTGTCAAACTTACCTCTATTTGGGGTGAGATTAGCAGCATATGCCAAGCAACCATAAGGTCTGAGCATGGTAAAATCTGGTGGATGACCAAACAGCAGTTCATAAGGAGTTTTCCACTCAAGAACCACACTAGGCAATCTGTTTATAAGCCAAGTGGCAGTTAGAATAGAGTAAGGCCAGAAACGAATGGGCAATCCACTTTGATACATCAATGCCCTTGCAGTAGCTAGCAAGTTCCTATGCCTTCTTTCCACAATGCCATTTTGCTGTGGACTATAAACACAAGACTTTTGGTGGAGAATTCCATGATCTGTGAACAACTGATTCACTTTGTGGTTAAGAAATTCACTCCCATGATCAGATCTAAAGATCTTAATCTTTCTCTCAAACTGAGTGGAGACCATCTGTATGAAACCATGAAGAATCTGTGCCACTTGATCCTTAGATTGAAGTAGGAAAGTCCATATAACTCTGCTGAAATCCTCAACCAGAGTTAAGACATAAGAGACTGTGCAGATGTTAGTCTGAGTATAGGGACCCCAGATATCTCCATGTACCATCTCAAACAATGAGTTAGTCCTTCTATTCAAGATAGGAAAGTTATCCCTAGCATGTTTTGCTTTGATACATACTTCACAATTTTCAATAATTTTCACAAGTTCATCAAAGTTCCTCCCCTTGGGAATCTGCATGTGCTTCAAAGTAGTGATAGATGGATGACCCATAAATATATGCCAATCCAATAAACTCATATCTCTTGGATTAAAGAAACTAATGAGATGCTGTTCTGTCAAAGCCTCTACAACATATAGATTTTTCTTCATCTTTCCTACACCAACAAGGTGATCTGTGTGCAATCTTTGAAAAGTGCAGTGTGTAGGAAAGAAAGTGCACCTGATATTCATGCATTCCATTAACTTAGCCACAGAAATTAAGTTATGGGTGAAGCCTGGTGCAAACAGAACGTCATCAAGAACAATATCCTTGTTAATCTTGGCCTTTCCAGCTTGTGTTACTGCCCTGGAGGATCCATCAGGGAAGAAAATGAGTGTGGGAGTCTCCAATGTGTATATAGTGTATAGAAGTTCAGGGTTAGCACAAATATGTGTACTAGCCCCTGAATCAACTATCCATTCCACAGTCTCCATGCTGGGCAGGATGGAGAAGGCATAATGCCCTTCAAAAGGGCTTGCTCTCTGTCCCCCTTGATGCACCATGTTTGCATCTCCTTTTGTGTTACTCCCTGTCTGCTTCTGGATGTATTGTCCCATGCATTTTGCAATTTCATTCTGAATCAGTTTACTTATGTCTTGCCCAGATTCTCTTAGCTCTGATCTGTCTGCTCCAGCTCCCTCCACTTCTGCAGAAGCATCAACAAAATTTGCTCTGTTTTGACCTTGGTTTTCTTTGAGTTTCTTATACCAGTCTGGTATCCCATGGAGTTTGAAGCATTCACTAGCATCATGTCCCATTTCCTGGCAATGGGAACACTTCAGTTTCCTTTTCTCCTCCTTGCTGATCCTTCTTTTAAATGGAACTCCTCCTTGCTTCTGATATTGGGGTTGTTTCTGGTTCTGAAAAGTGGGCTTGGATCCATATTGTTGTTGAGTAGCTCCATAATTTACCTTATGAACATTCATTGCCATCAAATCCTTGTTCTCTGCACTTTGATCATTCAGCCGCTTTTGATCTTCCACTTGAACAACCATGGAGTATGCTTGATCCAGATTAGGCAGTGGTTTCAGCAACATAATCTGGGTCTTAGTAGATTCATATACTTCATTCAAGCCCACAAGAAAAGCAACAAGCCTTATTTGGTCCTCTCTCTGAATAGACTTTTTCTTAGCATGGCAAACACAATCCAATGGTGGTAGGATCATATCCATCTCCTCCCACATGCTATTCAGTTGGTTAAAATAAGCAGCAACAGATAGATTTCCTTGCCTAAAAGCATAAATCTCCCTCTGTAATTTGAGTATTTTTGGTCCATTACTCCCACCAAATCGATGAGACAGAGCATTCCACAATTTATACGTGCTCTCTATATGCGAATATGCATCTACCAATTCTTTTGAGATAGAATTACAAATCCATGTAGAAACAATGTAATCAACCTTAAGCCAACGTTTATAATAAGGAGATTCAGCATCAGGTTCGGGAAAAGTACCATCCAATAGTTCGAGCTTGCTGCGTGCAGCAAGAGCTCGTTTGATCGACTTGCTCCAGTTTAAGAAATTTGCACCAGTGAGCTGACCAGAGATGAGCTGCATCCCTGAGTGATCTGTGACGGGAAGATTAAGGATCTCCTCGATCTGGAGCTCCGTCAATCCAATGCCTTCGATCTTTTGTCCCCTTTTGTTTTCTTCATCATTTGTTTCTTTCTTTGGTGAGAGCTGGCCATCTTGCTCATCATTTCCCATATTTTCCCAAAATTGTGAAACGATTTTAACCATCAAAAGAAAAATAACGGAACCTTCGCTCTTGATACCATGTTAAGAGTGAGATATTTCGAGAGAGAAGAAGGACATTTTGAGGTGAAAGAAGAACAATCAATGAAACAGTAAAGTTGCAGTTTTCTTCATTTTCAGCTAAGATGCAAAACCAGTACAAAATGCTTAAATATCTCACTCTCATCTCTCACCTCATCTAAACCATCCGATATAGGGCTAATTATCCAACGGCCCAGATTTAAACTAATAAAATAGAAAACGTAAAAGGAAAAGCAAATGCGACTTTAATAAAGAACTAAAAGCAGAAACAAAAAACTCCAGCTCCCGCCATCTTCATCAATCTTCATTCTTCTTCAATTCTTTACAATAGGCAAAGCCTCGCACCAACATTGCGGTGGTGGCCACGGAGCCGACGGTGGAGATGATGTTTTTGCGAGACATATTCAAATAAACGCAAAGAAAGGAAGAACAAACCGCAAACACGCGAACAATAAAACCTATACACACGATTCCGGCGTCGATGAGTTAACTAAAGAAAAGAAAACGTATTTTTCGGCGTCGATGATTTAACTAAAAAAGAAAACGTTTAATATATATAGACTTAATTCTAAAGTACGTATAGGAAACCTATCCTAATTCAATTACAACAAATTAGCTAATTAGTAGTACTTAATTACAATTATTATACTCCTAATATAATAAAATAATAAAGATTAACTATTGTGGAGTATATCATGTTTATAAATATTATACGATTATTATTATTCCATATTTCAGTTAGTATAACTCTTATACATTACTAATATTATGTTTATTTATACACCCTATTATTTTAAAGTTTTTTTTGGTCTATATATCTCAAATAGGTCATGTTTGCTAGAGGTTATAGGATAAGAGGCACAATATTAAAATCAATATAACTATTCAGAATGGATGAGATAGTTATTCTAGTATTGTTGTTTGGTAACTTAGTTTATATTTTAATAAAAATCTATCATCAAGCATGTTTTGTCGATGTTTCATTTTTCACACAGCCACATGTATGTATTTTGGATAATAAAATAATATAAAACTTTACTTTCAACACATTTGGTGCTAGAATATATTTGCACTCGACATCGTTAGCCCAAAAACAAGTCTCTTAAACATCAAATAAATAAATAAATAAAATAATTGTTGAAGTAGATCAGTTGAAAGTTGTCATTCTTGCTTGAGGGAAAAAAGAAAATACCCTAAGTGAAGATAAAAACCTAAATTTTGCTTTGTATCTTAAAAACATAAATTTATACCCAATCTTTCAAAATTGGTACAAAATTGCCCCTGCAAAGTAATTGGCGGGATTTGACAATTATTGGTCACCTAGGGAACCCGCATATCAACTCCTCAACTTCCCTCTCTCTCAATCAACTTCCCTCAACTTCTCTCTCTCCCTCTCCAAAACGAAAGCCAGAAACCCCGACTCCAACCACCGCGATTCCAACCAGAGCACAAATCCCTCTCTCCAACCACCGCGATGATGTTCGGGAGGAGTACGACGGGATGGTTTCTGCGGGGGGACTCCGCCCAGCCTCAGATCCTCCCCTCTCCATAGTTTCTCTCTCTTTCTTTCTCTCTCTTTCTTTCTCCATCCCTCGCCAAGATCCTCCCCATCGGCCCCAGCCACTCCGCCGTCAACCTCCGCGCGGCGGACTCCGCCCAGCCTCAGCAAGCTCCAGATCGAAAAGCTCCGATCCAAGGTCAACCTCGACCTCGACGGCGGCGGCCGCCGCTTCAGCCGCTCCCATCAACCTGCACCTCCGCCACCTGCGTCGCTACCTCCGGCGACTCCACCGCCCCATCGCCGCCGAAATCGCTATTCTCCGTCGACAGCGGTAGCAGCAGCTCTGGTTCCGAAGGCTATGGAGTCGGAGAGCTCCGACAACAGCGAGAAAGGCTCCAGCAAGACGAGGGCTTCGGTTCGACGAATCCGGTTACCGGAAAGTATAAAAGCGTACGGCAGAGGAAGTGGGGGAGATGGGCTGCTGAAATCCGTAAAGATCCTTTTTTTTTGGGTAATTTTTAATTGCTTGCAATGTTAATTGGTATGTTTGAAGTATGGATTGTTTGATTGCAGAATAAATGTATGATGATTTGCTTGAAAGAATTTGTGTTGTGATTGGCTGCGTTTTGGGGTCAGAAATTTCCTTTTATTTTTGTGGCTTTTTGTCTGATTTAAGCTTATGAAGGTGTCGGCCCCTGTCTATGCAGTTGGAACTCTGCTAGGAGCGATTACCGGAGCTTTGATCGGCCAAGAAACGGAAAGTGGGTTTATTAGAGGGCTTCGGTAGGAGCCATTTTTCTGGAGCTGTTTTCTCCATTGGAGGAGAGAGAAGGGTGGAGAGAGAAAGAGGCGGTGGACTTGAACACCCTTTCAATTTTTTTCAATTTAGATGGATTTACATGGATTCATTTTTCAATTCATTTTTTTTTTTTTTTCAATTTAGAGGTGAGGAGTAGTAGCATGAATCGAGCAATTCATTTTTTTTTTTTTCAATTTAGATGGATTTAATATTATTAAAGAATGTTTGAGTTTTGACTTTGTATTTCCTCTTGAAGGATTACTAGTACACAGTACGAAATATAAAAAAAAATTACTAGTCTTGTGTAAGTTTTTGTTCAATTTACATGACATACTAAAGTACACAGTACGAAAGGAAGAAAAACTTACTGCGTACTTAAGTACACAGTACGAAACACATAAAAATATTACTAGTCTTATGTAAGTTTTTGTTCAATTTACATGATATACTAAAGTACACAGTACGAAAGGAAGAAAATCTTACTGCATACTTAAGTACACAGTACGAAAGGAATAAAAGTTTACTGCGTACTTAAGTACACAGTACGAAACACAAAAAAAAAAATTACTAGTCTTGTGTAAGTTTTTGTTCAATTTACATGATATACTAAAATACACAGTACGAAAGGAAGAAAATCTTACTGCGTACTTAGGTATACAGTACGAAAGGAAGAAAAACTTACTGTGTACTTAAGTACACAGTACAAAACACAAAAAAATATTACTAGTCTTGTGTAAGTTTTTGTTCAATTTACATGATATACTAAAGTACACAGTACGAAAGGAAGAAAATCTTACTGCGTACTTAAGTACACAGTACGAAACACATAAAAATATTACTAGTCTTATGTAAGTTTTTGTTCAATTTACATGATATACTAAAGTACACAGTACGAAAGGAAGAAAATCTTACTGCGTACTTAAGTACACAGTACGAAAGGAAGAAAAGCTTATTGCGTACTTAAGTACACAGTACGAAACAAAAAAAAAAAAAATACTAGTCTTGTGTAAGTTTTTGTTCAATTTACATGATATACTAAAATACACAGTACGAAAGGAAGAAAATCTTACTGCGTACTTAGTTACACAGTACGAAAGGAAGAAAAACTTACTGTGTACTTAAGTACACAGTACAAAACACAAAAAAAATATTACTAGTCTTGTGTAAGTTTTTGTTCAATTTACATGATATATTAAAGTACACAGTACGAAAGGAAGAAAATCTTACTGCGTACTTAAGTACACAGTACGAAAGGAAGAAAATCTTACTGCGTACTGTATACTTTTGTATATCATGTAAATTGAACAAAAACTTACACAAGACTAGTAATCTTTTTTTGTGTTTGTTACTGTGTACTTAAGTACACAATTAGCAGCATGCCTCACTAATTTAGCGCGCGTTATAAAATTGAAATGTTGCAAATAGAGGCAAGAAAGGGTGAGAAAGAGGCGAGAGTCGAGAAATTCTTGAAGTTCCACAGTTGCGGGAGCTTCCAAGTTTGAATTACAGAGAAAGAGAAAGCATCCATGGCCCATGCTACTATGTCAACAAATCATGATCCCAACAAAACTGTCTTGGATTCTATTATCTCTATGAATAAAAAGAGTATGTAAATTACAAGAGACGATCAATCGAAAAATTAAAAGAGTATGTAAATTAACAAGAATTCAAGAACAAAAATTATAAAAATAAAAAAAGTTGTGGGGGCTTGATGACTGCTGTCAATTCCATTGTCCCCTTCTGACTTCGATTTCACAACTTTATCAGCACCAACCTCCCTAAAATAAATCGTCCCCTTCACCTGACTGCCATCATTCTCAGTAATATCTTCAAAATGTTCAATATCTTCATCGGCATCAACAGCCTCGTTTTGAAGCACCATATTCCTAGAATATAAAAACAAGTTCCAGCTTCAAGAAAGGAAATTTGGAATTTTTCAGCAGATGGAAAAATTCAAGAACAAAAATTACTGAGCTCCTGCAGTGCAGAGACTTCATTCTTTCCGCAATCCTCTCTCTCCGTAACTGCCATCGCAACCCCTCCCCCTCTCCTTCTCCCTTCCTCCACCCCCCTCCGCCCCCACCCCCAATGTCCACCGCCTTCTCCCACCGCCACCACTACCAACAGGCGCCGCCGCCGATTCGGCGGAAGAAGCCCCTGAAAGTCCCCCACATCCTCTCAGACTCCAGCTTCACCTCTTCCCCTCCACATAACTTCACCTACGTCCAGATTGGCCGGAGGAAGTTCTCCGCAGGAACCTCGTCCTCCATCGTTCCTCGCACCAGGCCAAGCTCTCGTCGATTCCGTCCTCCACCATCGCGCTCGGCCCCCTGGATTCGAAATCCATCATCGGGAACGGCAGCTCCTCGACGAACTTGACGAAGGTCGCCATGGAGGTGAGGGCGATGAAGGCCAGGCAGCCGCGGTAGAGAGAAAGAGAGAGGGGTAGAGAGAGAAAGAGAGAGAGAGAGAGAGAGAGAGTGAAGAAATAAAATAGAGAGAGGGAGAGGGTTTATTTGTATGGAGAAGATCAATAATTCAAATTTGAAAAATACACCAAAGCTAAAAAGTATACCCAAGCCTAAAAAGCAAGGGCATAATTGGAAACCAAACCAAAAAGAGGGTATAAGTTGTGTTTTTTAAGATACAAAGCAAAATTTTGTTTTGTAAGTTGAAATTGGGTAAAACACTATATATTCTCTTCTTGCTTCTTCTCCTCGTCATTTTCCCTCTGGGTTGATTCTGATGCTGCTTTCGCCTTTTCGACTAGAGCCTCATCATTTTCTTCCCGTCTTCTCATGCAGAAAAGCAATCAAGCCTTGCAGAGATTCATTGACATCATCATCCTTGAGCAGTTGCTCTGCTACTTCAGCTGGCGTAGCTTTGGCATTTTTTAGCAAATCCTCGATTTCTTTGAAAGTGGGATGATCCTTAATCTCGAGATAGTTAGAAGCTAGGAGTTTGAAACCAGATGGAGTGCAATAAGACATGTTGATGTGCACATCCATTCTTCCTGGTCGGAGCAATGCCGGATATCCAGCTTCTCTATGTGGTTCGTTGTGAAGATTATGATCCTCTCGTCTCCAATGCTCGACCATAGTCCGTCCACCAAGTTTAGTAGACCAGAAAGAGTCACCTGTTTCACAATAACATAATCATGTAAATCATATTCTCATGCATATATAATTAAGTGAGAGAGAGAGGAACCTGATTGCTTTCTCCGTTGTGGTTGTGGACTTCCGACGAAGAATTCTCTCTGTTTGCAAGCTTATCCTGCAAATCAATGGTGGAATCGATGTCCTCCACTACCAATATCGACTTATTCGCTGTCGTGAGCAGTAGCCTCCGCAGATCGGAGTTCCTCCTCAGCTCCGTCAGCTCCAAATCATAGATGTCAAACTTCAAATGATTCGCCATTGCAGCAATCAAGCTCGATTTCCCAGTTCCGGGTGGACCATACAGCAAGTAGCCTCTCTTCCACGCCTTGCCCACCTTCCTATAATACTCCCTCCTCCTCAGAAACCGATCAAGATCCTTCAAGATCAAATCCTTTTGGTCGGAATCCATGGCCAGAGTGTCGAACGTAGCTGGATGGTCGAGTGTTATCGGCTTCCACACATTGTCATAGTCTACCGTGAGGATCTTGATCGTCTTCTTCTCCAGTTTCTTGATTTTCGCCTCGTTGGCGATGTGGGGGAGGTAGGAGTCGATCGCCATTTGTCTGTTCTTCCTATGAAAGGTGAGCTCGAAGGACCTCACCTCGGACCTCATCGTCGAGTTCATGTCTCTGGGGTTGTAGAAATTCCTACTAGTTTCCATTCTCTTGGAGATCCACACCCACTTGAATTTGTGGCCGTTGAAGAAGTCGACGATCTCCTCGCCCCGCTCCATGCCAATGTTGAAATGCTTCTCCTTCTCAGGGTGGCTGATCTTGAGACGGCGCGTGTTGGGGCTGACCTTGGTGCCGAGGTAGGACTCGGCGGCCTCGTAGATTTGGTTGCTGTTGAGGCCTTCGAACTCCTCGATCACCACTGTTAGCTCGTTGGAGAAGCGGCGGAGGAAGGTGCCAATGCCGGAGATGACCAAGTCTTGGAATTCATGGGGGAGGAACTCCTGGGCGACGCTCCGCACTACCATGGCGGTGGCGGCCAAGGAGCCGACGGCGGAGAGGATGGCCTTGGCGGTGGCCAGGTTGGATTCTGAAGCCGACATTTTAGTTTTTGAGTGAAGATTTGGGGTCTTTCAAAATGTAGTATAAATATAATAATGTTTGATTGAGGATACTGAAAGAAAAGGTTGAGCCAGCTTAATATATAGGGGGTGAAACACACAAATCAAATGTTGAAGAGAAAGAAAAGTAGTCAAGAATTAAAGCTACGCGGCCAAGCAACTACACCATAAAATGGAGGGCAAATAAGCAACTCAACAATTGGGAGTGAAGAGTCCGTTGAAGAGGTCGGAAAAAGGCAAGGTGATGTAGGAAGAGTATTTGTTTTTCTAGATATAGACGACTAGACCAATGACGTGGTCAAACTTGGGGATTGAAATCTCAGAAGTTTCTAGGAACTTACTGTATATTATTATACCTTTTTTATTTTTATTTTTATTTTTTATAATTATTACATCTTGGGATCGTGAAGTGGTAAGTGTTAAGCGGTGGGATACTTTAATTTTATTGTGTTTGGTTGTTAGAGTGTAAATCAATTATTTAGTCGTAACAACCGAACCGACAATCTTAGATTAGATTCTTCTTCGATGGGCCTTTATATATGAAATGGGCCTAATCCAAATTTGTGGGTTGTACTTGCATTATACTATAAGGGATAATTAGCCCATTGATTAAGCAGTATAAAAGACAGCAGTAGGTATGTATATTAGATAAATTAGAGAATGAATTAGTAAATTAGTATGTAGACAAATATGGGTTGTAGTAGAATCTGTGTCTTGTACTAAGTGGCATCTTTCATCATTACTAGTAGGAGTATTTTTTAACATAAAATATACAACATCATCTTCTTCTTCTTCTTCTTCCTTACTTTACTTATGCCAAGTCTGTTGCTTGCTGTTCTTCATTTCAGCTTCTTTGACTTAAATTTGTCACAGATAACATTAAGAATGGATATTTCATCCCTCTACAGTCATGTTGAGTCAATCCTCATAAACAACGTATTTCCACTCCTCACTTCACTTGTATTGATCACAATTAGTGGCAGACTTCTCCTCCAATGGTTCAAAACAACCACAATCACAGAAGAAGAAGAAGAAGCTAGTCATCATCATATTATTCCTGGGAATTTGGGACTCACAGAGACTCTCTCCTTCCTCGCCGCCACAAACAGCACCAAAGGCATCTACCATTTCATCTCCCAAAGAAGATTCAGGTATGGGAATGCTTGGTTCAAGACCAGGCTCTTTGGAAAGATCAACGTATTCGTTCCCACCGTGGAGGGAGCCAGGACCGTCTTCTCCAACGATTTCGTGCTGTTCAAGAAAGGCTACTTGAAATCCATGGAGGATGCTGTGGGGAAGAAGAGCTTGCTCTGTGCACCTCGACACATTCACTCTAGGCTTCGGAAGGTTCTCGCCGATCCTTTCTCCATCAACTCCGTCTCCAAATTCGTCCCCTGTTTCGACAGGGAGCTGTCGGAACGACTCAGGAGGAAAGAGAGTGAGGGAGCAAGCTTCAGAGTGCTGGAGTTCAGTATGAAGGCAGCTTTTGATGGAATATGTGAACTGTTGATGAGTATAACAGATGCTTCGACGCTTGAAAAGCTTGAGAGAGATGTTACAACTGTGGCTGATTCCATGCTGTCTCCCCCCTTAAGGATTCCTGGCACGAGGTACTACAAAAGCGTCAAGGCACGAGAGAGGGTGATGGAGACGTTTAGGGGGATCATAAGACAGCGGCGAGAGGGGGAGGAGGTCGGAGATGATTTCTTAGGATGTATGCTGAAGAAGGATCTGGATCGGCGTTCAAGCGAAGAGAAGCTGGAAGATGATGAAGAGATATTGGATAATCTATTGACGTTGCTAATAGCTGGGCAGGGTACTACTGGAGCTGCCATTATGTGGTGTGTAAAGTTCTTGTCGGATAATGCTCTTGTTCTACAAATCCTCAGGGTACAAAACACACTTTACTTAATTTCTTGATTAATGGAATATAATTGTCAGTTAATGAATGAATATATGAATTTGAAATGCAGGAGGAACAGTTAAGTATAGCTAGAGACAAGGGTGATGGAGAAGTTCTCAAGTATGAAGATCTGATGAAAATGTCCTATGCTTCAAAGGTTCATCATCTTCTTCATCTACTGTACATACATATAGTTCAACTCTCTCTCTCTCTAGATCTCTCTCTGATATTGAATTATGTGATGAGTGTTAACTAGGTTGTGAAAGAGACGCTGAGAATGGCAAATATATTGATGTGGTATCCTCGAGAGGTGCTGCAAGACTGCACCATTGAAGGCAAGTTTGGATTCTATATATATTATATGTACATTTAACCAAGTAATTATAAAGGTGTAGTATATGTTTGGGGCAGGGTACGAGATAAAGAAAGGGTGGAAGGTGAATGTGGATGCATCCTACATACACTATGATCCAGCAATATACAAGGACCCGACCACCTTCGACCCCTCCAGATTCGATGTATGTATATATGTCGTAATGCACTGTCTCTTTTCCAACACTAATGTTACTGATGTATGGTATGTAGGAGATGCCAAAGCCATATAGCTACATGCCTTTCGGATTAGGACCAAGGACTTGCCTGGGGATGAATATGGCCAAGGTCACCATGCTCATCTTTCTGCATCGACTCACCACTGCATACACGTATGTATTCTACCTATGTATATACATCATCATCATCATCATCCTCGTCGTCATCCTACTATTGATTAATCTCATGCATTCATACAGGTGGACGGTTGATGATGATGATCTTGCTCTGGAGAAGAAATCCCACATTCCAAGATTACAAAGCGGATGCCCCATTACCTTGAAACCCCTTCTTCCATTTTAACTATTTCGAGTTCATGTCTCCTCGCTTCTAAACATTGGAACTAAAGCTATATGTAATCAATCTTCATGTCTACTCGTTCACATATATAAATCGTACACAGTGAGTTATATATAGAAAGAAAACAAACAAATTTCCCCACTTCACACAAGAGTTGACAATTCAAGAAATAGAGATGGCTTTGTACTGCTTTACCGTAGCTGTTATTGCTTGTTCAACTGGCAGCCTCTCCAAGCTGGAAGCCCCGTAGAATCCATGAACACCTTTAGTTTTCTTCAACACATATTCGGCTTCACCAGGTTCAGATATAGGGCCTACAATACAGCATAATCGAGTTAAATATTGCAAAGAGATCAAATGAGCATGGGGAACGAGATCTGATGCAAATTCTAATAACACTATCACAAAAGCTGATGAAAGATTTACCAATGTAGCCAATTTATAGTACTAATATTTTACCTCCATGGCAAAGAACAATAGCTTCGGGATTGATCCTGTGAGCTGCATCTGCAATAGCTTGTACAAGAGTTACACTTTGGTCCAGTGAGAGAGCCGTTTGAGCTCCAATAGAACCAGATGTTGTGAGCCCCATATGTGCCACAATAATGTCTGCACCGGCTTCTGCCATTGCTATTGCTTCTTCTTCGTTAAAAGCATATGGGGTTGTTAAGAGGCCCATTTTATGAGCTTTTGCAATCATCTCAACCTCCAGACTGGAATATGGGAGACAAAAGGAAGCCAGTTAGTGGTCGTGTTTAGAAAACAGTGTGCTGGCATTATGAATGAAACGAATATATCTGTTGACTCTACTTTCACCTATATCCCATTCCGGTTTCTTCAAGGTTTTGTCTGAAATTTCCATCAAATAGACCCACAGTTGGAAAATTCTGCACACCTGAGAATCCAATAGACTCCAATTGCTTCAGGAAGAAATCCATCCTCCGGAATGGGTCAGTTGCACACACTCCAGCAAGAACCGGGACTTCTTTCACAACCTAAATGGAGAACTCATTATATGCATGGAAGATAGACACTGGTTTTATCTTTTTGTACTAAAGTTGGAAGAAATTACGACCCTCATTTTTCTGGATCATATGATTTCAGTAAAACACATAGGTTTTGAGGGAAGAACAAGGCTGTATACCCTTTGTCATGAAGGAACTGTTAATAGGTAGAAGAAAAACTTACAGGCAACACCTCATTGGCCATTTCAAGCACAATTGCATTTGCATCAGCAAATGGCAATAACCCTGCCAATGATCCTCTTCCTGCCATCCTAAAACGCCCTGAGTTGTACACAACAATCATGTCGACTCCCCCAACTTCCTCAAACTTGGCTGAAATGCCTGTCCCAGCACCAGCGCCAATGATGGGTTTGCCCTCCTTTATCTGATATTTCAACTTTTGGAGTATTTTTTGTGTTTGTTCCAGTGTTTCTGGTCCGATGAAAAGAAATTACATATATCAATCAAACATAGAGCAATGAAACGCATAAAAAAAGTTAGTAATTCAAGCATGAGAAGGGGAGGAGGCAAGAACCTGGTTTGGCATCAGGGAAGTTGCTCAGGCTATAGGAAATTGGCACAATATTCCGGGAACTTATTGAACTGGCAGAAGTTTTGCTTTGCGCTCCTTCTTCAGATTCATCAGTAACATGACTACTAATATCCTCATAGACCGTAGAGATCTCCAAGAAAGAGTCCACTAGAGCATTTGCAAACTCGGGGTCATTAATATGATGTGGCAAAACCTTAACCTGTTAACAGACAGACGTTAGCCTTAAATACACTGAAAGGTTGCCACCAAAGAGAAAATGCACACCACCATATAAAGTAGATTGCATCAAATGCAGCGTTAGAACCTGACGGCATTCATTTGTTTCAATTAGCCTCTGCATTTCCTGTAAAAGTGTACCAGTAGCATCAGGGTCATAAAAAGCCTTGCCCGGCGCATCCAATGCAGATACACCCATCTTTGGCAGGCAAACGCAAACTTTAGATGTTGCCTTATTCAACTTCTCTGCGATAAATGCCGCAAATTTCCTGTTTTCCTCCACTGTTGTTCGTATCAGAGTGACCTGAGACAAAAGGTATACACCCACTACGTCATCAACAATATATATTTATGAAACAAATTACATGCTTCCTTGACTAAACAGCTTTGCTTTTGAAAGTCGTAAATTTTAGGCAACTTAGGAAGTAGATTACTGAATTCGCGAAATGTAATAAGTTTAAGATAGAACAAGAAAAGGAGGGTGTGGGAAAACTATCACCTGATCATTGTGTTCATAAATCTTTCTGTCCTGAAACTTAGAAGGTAAGGTGTCTTTGCGTCCAAAGTTCACCATATCCAGTGCTCCAGTACTGAGAACCAAAGGTATTCTCTTCTCTAAGATGGCATCAAAGCGGGAGGCATCACATGCCATGACTCCTCCGACTACGTAATCAGCCACCTCAGTTGTTGTAATATCCAAAACACCCTAAGTGGCAGGAGGAAGCAAATACTAACAGATAATTAGAAACATGGTTATGCAGTCACAAAAGTTCTACTGCAATAAATACCATCATTTTACTTCAATCTTTCAATCTACTAAGAATATGTAAGGATCAATAAGCATTCCCCTTTCAATCTTTCAAATGGCAAAGGGTACAAAGTCTAAACCTGCATCAACTAACTTAACTGCAGAAATGAAAAACACCGAATGCGGTAGAAAAAAGTACCTGCATAAATCCTCCTCTAACAAGATCCTCCATAGCTCTCCCTCCAACACCAGTAGCATGGAAGACTAAGGTCTCATACCCTTCTTGAACCAACCTATCTTTTACAGCACTGACACACGGAGTCGTGACACCAAACATAGTTAGACCAATTGTACCCTTATTATTAGGGGGAGCAGCAGCAGCAGCAGATGATGATTTTGAATCTAAATTTCCAATCACCATTCCAGAAAATGCAGCAGCTGCATTGCTCAACACAACTCTACTCACATTATTAATGCCACAAATATCTACCACCGATGGAAACAACACCAAATCCGATGTTCCAACATAATGTTCGGTCTGACCACTAGCCACAGTCGACACAATCAGCTTCGGAACTCCAAGAGGAAGCGATCGGAAGGCAGAAGATAATAAGGAGGTCCCTCCAGTTCCTCCAAGCCCGATAACTCCAGCGAGAACTCCATCACCATGGGCCTTGGTGAGGAAAGCTTGAAGAGCTTTATTCATGGCGGCAATAGCTTTGCCTCTATCAGAAGGAAGCTGATAATCCGATTCAGCACAGAAAGAGATGATCTCTCTCCTGGACACGAAATTGAAATCATCACAGCTCTCAACACTTTTCTGACTGGCGGACACATCTACCACCGTCACCACAAGCTGTAAACATCGAAAATTCAACAAATTGGACAGAGCAAAAACTGATCCAATTCATTCCGAAATAACAGCGTAAAGAGGTAGGAAATTAGAACCTTTGAGGAAGAATTAGCGGAGAAGAGGCGGAGATTGTGGCGAATGGAGTGGGCGAGGAATCGAATATCATCAAGCTTGGTGTCAGCTGTGCCAATGCAGAAAACTTGCTTCTTGTTATCCGCCATTTTCGGGAAGGATGAGTGAGCAGTGGTTCAAGAGTAGCAGTAGTAATAGTATCCATGGATTTTTCAATATATTATTCCTACTCCTACAGCTGAATTTTTAAATGAAGAAAAGAGACCCCTCTGTCACGGACTTGTTCCCTTAACAACGAACCGTGCGGCCTTTGCTCCTTGACCCGCCCCTCGCGGCTAGCAAAGTCAGCCTAACTCTAAAAGTATTGTGGGTGAAGTGAGAAATTTGGCTAAGGAAGAAAGTTGGGAGAGAACACTTGAAGAATACTTGAGAGCTTGATTGCTTGAATTGGTTGATGACAAATGAATGGCCAATGGCCTATTTATACAAGTGGGAGAGGGGTTCTAGATCCTTCCCATGTCTAGATTCTTCTATGGCTAGAGGCTTCCACCTCCTTCTACGACCTTCTACGAGATTCTACGACCTTTTACGAGATTCTATAAGATTCCGTTCTACAAGACTCTATTATGTACAAGAGGATTCCGGAATGTTCCGCAAGGTGCCGGACTCATCAAGTAAACTCTAGATCATTCCGGGAAACCTCACAAATTTGACCCCTCTTGAGGCGGCCCGTGACATTCTCCCCCGCCTAATTCGGCGACGTCCTCGTCGACTCGTACTCGCGCAACTTGTCTCGGAACTGCCACAAGTCCTCCTCTGTTTCCCATGTAGCCTCGGACTCAGGTAGTCCCTTCCATCGGATTAAGTACTGAGTACGTGGTTGGATGCCTCGGTTGCGATACACCCTCTTCATGAGCACCTCGTCCACTTCCTTGTCAAATGATCTTGGCATCATCGATGGTGGTCGACTTGACTTCCCATGGCTTGGGTCTTGAATATTGAACTTCAATGGTCGTCTCTTCTCGTCGGCCCACTTCTTCATATGCTTGCGAGCCTTCTTCAAGAATGATTGGCCCCGGTCGTTCTGCTCTTCCCACGACTTAGCCATTTTGGTAGCTCCGGGACTTCTGTCATCCTCCAATATTGTCAACGTATGTCTTGTTACCAGTCGTTGTCTCGTCGTTAGCTTGTCTGGACTCCTCCCCGTGGTCTGGGTCTTGGCTTTCCTCCTCATCGCCAACTCCTTTACCTCGGATAGAGTCGTTCGACATGGTCTCTTGAATTGCGACATCAAGTTAGCCACTAACTCGATCCGCTTTTTCTCATCCTTCCGCATGGCCAAGAATGTCGAGTCATTGTTCTTTGCCCCCTTTATTTGCATGGCCGACATTCGTTTGGCTTCACTTGTCCGTCCGTCAATTGAGTCGATGACATTGATCATACACGGTGCCCCCTTTTCTAGAATACATAACGTATTAAACGATGGCATAGGGATGGCGGTTACCTTGCGGAGAAAATCCATGCCCAACACGACCTTGAAGTCGTCCATTGGTGCCACCGATAGATCCACTTGGCCCGTCCAAGTGCCTAGACGTAGTCCCACCCTGCGTGCTACACCTTGCAGTCGTTGCGCCTTGGAATTGACAGTCTTGAGCCACCCCTGACCCTTCTCCCATGATATCCCAAGGCGTTTGGCCTCCTCCTCGGTAATGAAGTTGTGAGTGGCGCCCGTGTCCACTAGCGCCTTAGTTGGCCTCCCGTTGATGTGCGCCTCGACGTACATGAGCCCCTTGCTAGCTGTCGTTGGCATCGGTTTGGCCTTGAGTGCATTAATAAGACGGAGCGACCCCATGTTGCTCGTCTCATCTTCATCGACATGTTCCACCTCATGCTGCTCCACGAGGGCCGACAACGAACCAAGTTTGGGACAGTTACTCATGGCGTGTGGCCCCTTGCACACATAGCAACCACCCTTTGGCACGAATGTCTTCTTCTTCTCCTCGTACTCCTTACGAGTTTGGTTCTTATCGCCTCCCATGGATGATAGCTCTTTGCGGGGATCTCGATCCTCCATGTTATGTCTCCCTCCCCCGCCTTTGCCCGAGTTCCACTTCTCTTTCTGATCGGATGTTGGGTGGGGAATGAACTCGGTAAGGGACTCGGCAGCGGCTATTGCTTCATCCACAGTGTGAATATTGCGACGTTGCAACTCTTGCTTCGCCCATGACTGGAGACCGTCTATGAAGAAGAACAAGAGATCCTCCTCTGACAAGTTGGGAATTTGGAGCGTAAGGGTGGTGAATTCATTGACATAGTCACATATCGTACCTCGTTGCTTCAGCTCCCGCAGTTTCCTCCGAGCTTCATAGACGACGTTCTCCGGGTAAAAGTGTCGCTTGAGTTCCTTCTTGAACTCGTCCCATGTATCAATCCGACACGAGCCCTTCTCGATGTTGGCGTGTTTCCTACGCCACCAAAGCATAGCTGTATCTGTGAGGTAGAGAGTAGCGGACTTTACCTTTGACCCCTCGTCTGTAAGGTTGATGGCCTCGAAGTACTGCTCCATCTTCCACAAGAAATTCTCTACCTCTTTGGCGTCCCTCACGCCGTTGAATGCCGTTGGCTTCGGACAGTCCACCCTTGGACTGCCGGCGGTGAAGGTTGCTGCCCCATTAACGGCTGCCTTCTTGCACAGTAACAAGTCCTCCTTCATCTCGTCGATATTTGCTTGGAGGGCTTGAATGGCGTCTCTCATCCTTGCCTCAAGTCGGGCAAAACGGTCCTCCATCACCATACTAGCATCGATGCAAGATTGGGTATTCTCCTTCACGGACTCGAGTTGCTCGAGAACATGGTTCTCCAACGTCTCCATGTTATGCTCGATCATCTCGATCCGCTCCCCCATCTCGCCAAGAACGTGGTTTCCGACAGTAGCATCCCTCCCGCGTTCCATTGTCAGCTGCGAGCCGTCTGATGCCATCACGAACACGTCACAACACAAAGCCCAACCTGGCTCTGGTACCACTTGTCACGGACTTGTTCCCTTAACAACGAACCGTGCGGCCTTTGCTCCTTGACCCGCCCCTCGCGGCTAGCAAAGTCAGCCTAACTCTAAAAGTGTTGTGGGTGAAGTGAGAAATTTGGCTAAGGAAGAAAGTTGGGAGAGAACACTTGAAGAATACTTGAGAGCTTGATTGCTTGAATTGGTTGATGACAAATGAATGGCCAAGGGCCTATTTATACAAGTGGGAGAGGGGTTCTAGATCCTTCCCATGTCTAGATTCTTCTATGGCTAGAGGCTTCCACCTCCTTCTACGACCTTCTACGAGATTCTACGACCTTTTACGAGATTCTATAAGATTCCGTTCTACAAGACTCTATTATGTACAAGAGGATTCCGGAATGTTCCGCAAGGTGCCGGACTCATCAAGTAAACTCTAGATCATTCCGGGAAACCTCACAAATTTGACCCCTCTCGAGGCGGCCCGTGACACCTCACTTGTTTTCTATATATTTCGATTCGATTCCACCACAACCATAAATTTAAAGAACACAAAAAGTCTGTACATGAATTGCAGTGAGATAATAAAATTAGACTAACAATGATAATGGGCCTTATGAGTTTATTTTGGGCCAGGAATATGGGCCTGAGGAGTTTCCTAATTGGGCCAGAGATATGGGCTTTGTGTGTAGGAATATAATTTGGGGTATAATTTTGACATGTAGTGTAACTGAAATTGAAGAAACCTGAGAAAGAAGCGATGGACCAATGAGGGAGTATGATTGAACAGAAGAGAGGAGATGGCATCTAGTTATCTTTACTTTACGACATGCAATGCAAGTAGGGAAGGGAAGTGTGTCAAATCCAAATATGCCTTGCCTTGTTTTATTTTCCAAAATAAGAGGAATGGAATTTATTTGGGCGATCGATAAAGGAAAATTGAATTGACACCAACGCAACTTCATTTACTCACAACTCTCTAATGGCATCAATATCAACATCCCCCACTACCTATTCCAGAAAATTCTATTATACTCTGTTCTGTTCACGTGCTAAATGACCTCGTCTAAATTACTCTCTCCGTACCAGCTGACTTGACTTATATATGTATTCAATATGTGGGTATTAAAAATAAGTCATGTGGAGCGGAACGAAACAGTACCACTTAATATAATTTCTTTTCATATTTTGCTTCTTATTGTTGTTCATTAATCTTATAGTAACAAACAGTTACTGTGCACATAATGATTCAGGTAGTTGGACTATAAACAGGGACTCATCATCATGCATCAACTACTACCCATTTCAGTTTAAACTCAAAATTTCACTTTCTTCCTACTTTCTATCGATCTCTTCAACTACTCAAAGTAGTTCCAAATTCAGCATGGATCTTAAAAAGGTATTCCGCATGAAAGGTGGCCTTGACGACACCAGCTATCACAACAACTCTGCACTCCAGGTACTAGCTAGCTACTCTCTCTCTCTCTCTCTCTCTCTCTCGATCATAGTTAGTTTAGGGTAACTAAGTAGTTCTTGAATTCATGGAGCAGAAAAGGGCAGCTGATATGGTGAAGCACATAACCCTACAAACCATACACAAACTTTGGGAGGAGACTAGGCCTCAGACCATGGAGATTGCCGACATGGGCTGCTCCTCAGGCCCAAACACCCTCTCCAACGTCAAGGACTTCGTCGCCGCCGTCCAAGAAGCCTGCCAAAAAACCCAGGAGCCGGCGCCGGAGTTCCGCTTCTACCTCAACGATCTCCCCACTAACGACTTCAACACCATATTCCAAGCTTTGCCCGACCTCTACAAGGAGCTGACTCCCTCCTCTTCCGTTTACATAGGCGGTTTTCCGGCAACATTCTACGGCAGAGTGTTCCCCGAACGCTGCCTGCATTTGGTGTATTCCTCCTACAGTCTCCACTGGCTGTCTAGGGTTCCACCTGGAATATATACATATGATGAGGGAAAGGGAAAGGAATCCATAAACAAAGAGAGTATATACATAAGTGGGAGGAGCCCAGTAGGAGTAAGTGAAGCCTACTACAAACAGTTTCAAGAGGATTTTGGATTGTTCCTTAAATCAAGATCTCAAGAGGTAATGGATGGAGGCAAAATGGTGCTGATAATGTTGGGAAGAGATGGGGCTTCACATGTGGATAGGGGTGTTTCTTTCTTATGGGAACTCCTCTACCAATCTCTAGCCATCCTTGTACAACAGGTACACATGCATATATATACCATTCATCACATACATGCATACATGTATATGTATGTATTAATATAGTGATGAACTATACATATATCTAGGGTGAAGTGGAGGAGGAGAAGCTGGAGTCATATGAGGTGAACTTCTATACAGCATCAAAGGAAGAGTTGGAAGAAGAAGTGAGGAGGGAAGGGTCCTTCAAGATAGAGATGATGGAGAAGTTTGAGATGGAGGAGGATAATGATGGAAGTGCAGTGGGGAAGACAGTGAGATCCATACAAGAACCAATGATTTCACACCACTTTGGGGAAGGAGGAATCAACATGGACAAACTGTTCCAACTCTTTGCAACTTTGGTTGACCAAGAAATGGCCAAGGACCACATTGCCTCCTCCACTTCCATTCTCTTGCTTCTCTCTAAATTAAACTAGCTACTGTCCCCAAATAGGTGTACCCGATACAAAATTAGGAAGTTTTGAATTCTCTCTATTAGTGGTCATTTTGAGTTTGGTTATTAGTGTATGTCAAAACTTCTTAACTTTGTATCGGAACACCATTGGTATACAAATTTGGAGACAGAGGATCTCATCCGCTAGCATCTACTATACATGTACTTGATTAATTAATTAGTGCTGAATCATACTTATTAATTATTATTGCTAATATATATATGCACTTACTTTAAATACATCAAAACTCGAGATTATTATAAAATTTTATATATACCGAAAGTATACCTTTTGTTAATCGTCTACTACTATTTCTTCAATTCAAAAAGCACCTAGGGATACTAAAATGATCATTACAAAACCAAAAGAGAAAGAAAATAAATCAATTATTATAAATAGAATTTAAATAATTTTTAAATTTGTGTTTAGGCAGGGGCCGAAGGTCTGACAAAATTAAATTTGGGTGATCAACTTTTATTTTAGTATATGGTGATAACTTAAATTAATTGTGAAAAAAATACCGTAGTGGAATTGCTAATGATGATGCTTCACAAATTGAGGGAGAGAAATTAAAAACAATGGGAAAAGGGAACAGAAAAGAAAAGAAAGTTGAATTCAGGAAGAAGAATCTAATCTCTATTTTTTCCTAAAGTTAAAGCCACTTTTCCCCAAAGATAATGCGGTAATTCAGTAATTATAATCTTTTTTCTATTTCAAATCATTCCATTTTTTTTTTTCTAGTTAAAAAACACACACATTCTTAATTATTGAAATTATGAGCCTTTTCTCAGTCTGTTATATAACTAAAATCGATGTAACGTTTGGGAAGAAATATTATGACCTTTTCAGTTATAATTTTGTTTTTCTCAGATGATGATTAGCTACTCATTATCATTATCCATATTCATATTGTACTATATGATTTTACATTTTAATACTACTATAGATAAATATATATTAATTCAAGCCTCATTTATATAACTAGCTATAAATACTTCAATTGGAAATTTTAACATAATTTATCAAAGTTAATTCTTTGCCTTCAATTCATTTTATGGAGGGAAAATTAGGAATAAAACTCATTCATTATAAGTTATATTGATGCATACATACATGGTGGAAACTCTACAAAGGAATTATATATAACATGATTAGAGGATTATAAAAAGAAAAAGAAAAAGAAAAGGAAACGATCTGAAATTAATGAGTTACATTTTGATGAAGCACAATAGCAAGTTTTTCTTGTTGATGGAATTTGATTTGCTTAGCTATGAATGCATCTATTGCTCTCTGAAACTCTTCATTACTCAGTTCATCCACCACCTCCGCCGCCTCCTTCGTCACCGCTGATCTCCGCTCTATCTTCTCCGTCTCCGACCGCCGCAGTTCCCTCTTACCACCACCACCACTCTTGATTGTCTCTCTCCTCAAATTCACCGATCGGCTCCTTTTGTGAACTTTGACTTTGGACCTCACTTCAAGAATAGTCTGCTTGTCCTGGTACACGACGACCTCCTCCGCCGGGCGGAGGCTTTCTCCGGAGAAGTAGTTGCTGGTGCCGGTGTCGGTGTCGGCGACGAAGTCCTGGCAGAAGTCGAGGTTGATTTGACGATGATCTTGAAAAGTCATGTGGTGCAGGAAGAGGGAGCGAGACTTGAAGAAGAGGATGAGGACGATGGCATTGCTGAGGAAGAAGATGAAGAGATGGCTGACGACGACGCTGAGGAGGCGGCGGAGGTAGTCGGCGGTGGTCCTGACGGCGAAGGGGAGGCGGGTAGAAGTCCACGTCAGCAGAAGGAGTAGGAGGGAGATCTCGGCAATGCGGAGAAGTTTCTTGATATCGATCGCCGGAAAAGTGGTGCTTGATCTGTCGGCGGACTTCACCGTATTAATATCAAAACCCTCCATCATTTTTTGGGTTGAAATTTGGAAGAAATGGATCGTTTAGCTAAGGGTTGTATTGCCTTTTTATAGGGTTTTTTTCTTTTTGCTTCCGACAAGTATGTGTATATATTTAATTTTTTTCGAAAGAGGAGAGTGTTACATGGGTGGTGAGAAATTAAATATTGAATAAAGTATATTTATGGGAGAACCCACATATGTATGATGATTAAAGAAAATAATGATGACATTTTTAGTGCAATTAAGATTATGATCGATCATGGTATAAAATTATTGACTATGGTACACTAGGAATTCAATAAATTTTCCACTTATAATAAATTCTATCATTAATTTCTATCAAACTTACAACTATATATATATGTATATTACTCGACTCGATCGGAAACTAATTAATTATATAGTAGTAGTAATCCAAAGAGCTAGAAACAGTTAAATAACTCTAGCTTGTTTAATGATTCATTAACCCCTCCCCGTGAGAAATTAAAAGTAGTAATTCTTACGTACTACAGTACGTACAACTTAACAACACATGCATGAGCTGAGACGACATGAAATAATTTAGATTTAGCTAGAGTTAGAAGAGAAGAGAAGCAATGGATCCTTGGGCACTGTTGAAAGCGAATTAGGTAATAGTTAGGTAGATTAATTAGTTATTTTATTGGGTTTAATGCCTACAAACTCGCCAACTTTTATATATAGTATAATTAATTAATTAATTAATTAATTAAGCTCGATCTCTAATTTTAGCTACGTACTTCTATATTTCTTTACATATACATATCATCTATACTTAGATATTTTGAATTCATAGAGTATATAAGTACTAAATAAATCTGATTGATTTTTCGATCAAAAGGACTATGTGAAATCTTCGGTTTTCCCTCTTCCTCTATGTCCCATAGGTACAGAATCAAGAGAGAACTTTTTCTTCTGTATGAATCGATCTTATTCCATTCCAATTCCTTCCCGATACCTTCCAAGAAAAATAAAATATCGAATTGGATGGATCCCAAATTGACGGGTTAGTGTAAGCTTATCCATGCAGTTATGCACTCTTCAGCTCCTGTAGCCGCTGCTACTGCTGTTTTCTTGATCTACCCAATTGGTCAAGATGGTGTAGAAGAAAAGCAGCTAGTTAACTCATGTACCTTTTTTTTTTTTTTTTTATGTGTATTATTGTTTTGTGAGAAATTAAACTACAGTCAAGTCAGTCAAGTGATGATGAGTAGTGTTACTGCAACGTGTGGTTGCATATAATTTTGGCAATTATATATGCATTGGGATATATTATTTATTTCCTTATGATTAAAGATTTGATTTTATTAAGGGATTTATTTTCCTTAATTATATATTTGCATAAGGATTCTATTTGCATAAGGATTCTTCTTCTACAAGGAAAAGGATATCTACAAGGATAGAAGATATACATGAATCCTTATCTACAAGGAAACGTGTTACTTGGGCTACAAGAGAAGATCCACGACTTAGTGGCTATATAAGGAGGCTCATACACGTTCATAAGGTGCAGAGAAAAGAGAGGAGAGAGCTGATATTGTTATCCTCGCACAATGTAGTGCCGAGAGTCATCTTGCGTCTCTGTAACATCAGTTGGGACATCATGTGGTACATATAACACAGTTTGTCCCAAACTATGTTTTTTCTTGTTTTCTTCTTATATATATTGTGGGTAGATCTCTCAAGAGTAAGTCTAGATTAGGCTTGGTTAGGCTGAGGATTTAACCCCAAGTTCACTTGAGTAGAGTGTAGACGGGTGAGGAGTGAATACGTAGCGGTGGCTAGTATTCAAATACTTGTATCTCTGAAGCTCTTGATAGTGAATTGGCTCTTGGGCGTGTCCCCCCAGATGTATGTTGATTTAACCGAACTGAGTTATCATTGGTTGGTGTTATTTTATTGCTTTCATGGCTGTTTTGTTGTGCATGCTCCGCAGCTCAAAGTAGTACATTATCTGTAACGTCATCCGTAACACGTTCAGATTTATGTTCTACATGGGTCAACGAAATCTCAAGTAGTACTAGTATGTATATGACACACACAAACTGCAGTTGCAGTTGCAGTGTGCGCGCGGTAAAAAAAAGAAAGAAAGAAATTAAATGTACTCCTAAGTCCTACCTAATACTCCGTATAAGGGAAGGAAGCATAGCAATAGTCAAATAGTAAGAGTAAGAGATGGATGCAGAAATGAAAGTTGTCAAACGCACAATAATCCGACCCCCACCCTGCATGCATGCATGCATAGTAAATTAATGTTTGCGGGTGCAATTGAAACATTACAATAATTTGAGCTACCTCCCTCACCTCACATATACTATAAGGTAGGTGTATAGCCTATAGCTATAGGGGTCTCTCTCTCTCTCTCTCTCAAGTGAAAAATAAGCCATAGCTGCTCAGGAGTGAGGAGTGTTTTTTATTTTACCTGCTATGCTAGCTTTGACTCATCTCCATCTCTCCCTCTCTATCCTTTCCCAACCACCACCTGCACTCAAGTCGTTTCAATATAATAATACACACAATTTGATCAATACAGTGAGCTCAAGTAATTAAGCTAAAGTGAGACGGAGGGAAGGACTAGGAGTATATATACTGTAAATAAATACTACTACCTCTTAGTAGTTAGTACTTCTTAGATAATGTTTTGTTTTATTTAATATTAGAATAAGTGAACTCTTCAAAAAGAATCGACTCTACCGCCTTTTATATTAAATATATATTTTTTCTCAATTCCGGAACCAAGAGAAACACAATTAT